>JAZDUH010000260.1:1370000-2680000 GCA_036419115.1 Scarus forsteni
GCGACCATGCTAACTAGTGAATTTCAGCCGACGGTAGCCGTGATTAACCATACATCCATGTGATTAACAGCCGAGAGTCACCAGTTAACAGGGTCACACTTTACACTGATACACCAGCGCGTCTGCGTGTGTGTGATTAAATGTGTCGTCTTTATCCGACCTCAGTTAACCAGGTTTGACTGCAAACAAGCAATATTAACTGCTGATACAGATTTGACTTTGCTTATTTAATTAAAAAGTTGGTTTGGGGCTGAGGTTATGACCAAACATGGACTCAATACAGACAGTAAATAATGAGTGATCCTATAAATTATGATTAACAGAAACAGATTTTATGAACAAAGTAAAATTACGTAATATTATAAAATGATGAACCAGTCTATTAACCCTGACATACACAACCATTAATATTCTGATTTGGTGCAGTTCTCTGGTCGTAGTTTTCTGGTTCATTTATTATGAACTGAGTCTCAGACTCAGCAGTCTGTGTGCTCTTTTTGGTCTGGGAGGGTTTCTGATTCATTGACACATGTTTACTTCCTGGTCTGTCCCAGTCTAGTAAGTGTCCATGGATAATGCAGTGTTTTTGGTGGTTAACTCCCCCACGTCGATTGACAAACCATTATACTCTGCAGTGCTTCTGCACCCAAGTTGCGCGCGCATCCGCCGTTGTTGACAAACAAATAATCCCTCTATAGTGATTCTTGCCTAGCTTGAACATTAACTCAGAAGAAACCAAACTTTAATCTTCTAAAAAAGACACACATTGAGATCACAAAACCCAATGCCAGAAATCCAACACAAAAGTTCCCTTTTCAGCAGAGAAACCAGAGGGATGGCTTCTTATTTTTTGAAACGTCCTCTTTCCATGCGCTTCCAAACTTTGCGTCCTCTGCTTCGCTCCTCACCTGCCAAATGACTGATACTCGGCATCTATTGTCTCTAGAACTCGGCTGCGCTGCTGATTTCACAAACTCCATTCACCCGCAGCAGCCGAGGAGCGGGCAGTTACGGAGCGAGCCGTTGAGCAGCGCGCAGCCGAGTGCTGCAGAGCGCGCTTGGAGCAGAGGGGCAGGGGAGCATAGGCTAATGACTGATTTTGGGAGGCACACGCCCGCACTTCCAGACGGACGAACACAAGCCACCGCGCTGCGGCCGCCAGCCGTCTAATTTTGTCAGCTGCGCGGCCGTGATGTTCGTGATCGAGGTGGCTTGTGTTTGTCTGGAGGCGGCTGCTGACTGATATTTTCAGTGGTGCGCGCTGTGACCACTGGCTGTCTAGGTGTGCCGACTGTTTTTGAGCTTTCCCGGTTTTCTCTGATTGCCAGCACGCCTCTGCCCCTTTTATATCAGTTTTTCAATTTCATCTGGCGGGCCAGATAGTATTGGAGACGGGCCAGTTTTGGCCTGCGGGCCGTTAGTTGCCAAGCGCTGCAAGTGTATTTCTCCCATCTCCTCTTGCACACAACACATACACAGCACAGACTGTCACCGCGTTAAAGGGACAGGGCTGGCCAGTAACAGTTTGTATTTGCAAATGTGAGCAGTGCACATATATATAACACACACATATATATAAATTTCAACTTTAGCTGGCTGCCTGCCTCCCTCGTCATGGACCTCACCGCACGTTACTGATATACATATATATATATATATATATATATATATATATATATATATATATATATATATATATATATATATGTATGTATATACTTATTATTACTATTAGTTTTACAATTAACTAAAATTTAGACGTTACTTGTTTCTTTGTATAAAAATCTATGGTTATTTTTTGTAATCAAACTATCGGCAAGGCAGCCGGATGTGACGTAGGTACGTGGAGGGGGACGCTAGCAAAGTACGCTGCCGTTCCAACTGTGGGAGATCGTTCAGCGGACTCCTGTACCCCTGAAGTCCGACCTCAGAAACATACTTGCCAAGTCCGAACTACCAACGTTCCCAAGTTCGAACTCAAGAACTTTGAATTGAGAAACAGCCTTAGTCTCGGATAGTGTGGTCTTGAGCACAACACTAGAAAGAGGAAAATAAAATAGGAAAGGACTAAATAGTTACAGACAGACAAATCATCGACATATGCAATCAAGAAAGTTTTTTTAGTCTGTGGTTGATTTAAGGCACAACCGGGGAGTAGAAAAATGAAGAAAAAGAAGAACTACCAATGTTTTACAGAAGTCTAACCACGTACAGCCCAGTGTTGTATGTAAAACGCGTTACAGTAACTAAACTACTTTTTCGGGTTAAAAGTAAAGTAACGCACTACTACTGAAAATTTGGTAACAAAATGTAGTTCCTTTTTTTATGCGGCGCAACATTATTTTTCCCCCGAACAGATCTGACACCGATGCTGCCTCCTCAGTTGCCCGCATAAACAGGAGTAGCGTTGCCAAATCCGCTCGTTATAAGCTACTAAGGGCCGCAAATCTTGTGAGTCACGGCAGAGGGTTGGCGTTTTTTGGGTTTGTTCCTAAACATGCAATAAAACAAAACACGACTGCAGGAGGCAGTATGTCCACTTCCTCGTTTCCTGGTTATCGCGCACACCCCCAAACACACTCACGCACATGGAGCATGCTCCAGAGCCAAAGCTGCCAGGTCTGCTTATTATAAGCGATGTTCTTTACTTGAATAGATGCTTGGCACCGTGATATTGAAATGTAATGTAGATGAATATTAACACACTTTATGTAGACTTCTCTTTTTAAAAAATAATATATCACATTAGGAAAGGAAATAGCTGGAGGATGTTTATTTTGGCCTTGTTTTATCGACCAGGTTTCTTCTTACAGACGCAAAATATGGAAACACTGGGCAGGAGCTCTGATTCCACAGGGTATGAGATGTAATTTTGTAAAATAAAGAGCACAAAAGAAATAACTGTTATGTTCTCTGTAGTAGAACTTTTTTGTAGGCCTTCACATTCAGGAACAGATATGGGGTTCTGTCCAAAGTCGAGTAACGTAAAAAGTTACTTTTCATGAAGGGTAACTAAGTAGAATGACGAGTTACTTTTTTCAGAAGTAACGAGTAACCAGCAAACACTACTTTTTTTTAAAACATAATGTTTAATTTTTATTTTAATTTGCCACAACATAAAAAAGAAAAAAATAAAGTTCATTTTTTGGTCAAACATAGACCATTTAAACGCTTAAATATAAGTTCATGACAGGTAAAAACAGGAAAAAGGAAAACAAAATAAATAAGTAAATAAATACAAAGATAATTAAATTACACCCAGAAAATTCTAAGCTCAATCAGGCAACTCAAATTACACTTTAAGTGTGTTTCATAAATCAAATTCAAAACAAAAAAAGGTCGAGGACATCCAGCAAAACAATTAGGCCTGATGCATTATTAAAGAATGGAGTACAAATATTGATAAATAAATTCAAAAATAAAATAAGACTAAGTCTTAAACACGCCATTCCTGTTGTCACCTGGGCTTTGTTTGGTTTGACTAGAGAAGCATGTGTGAAGTGACGAGCCACTGAAATGTACGGGTCCTCCAGCTGGCCAATATCAAAATGTTTGTGTGCTTTGATTAATCTTGCAATTAATTTTTATAATGCATTAATTTGTGGTGTAATTAATTAATCTAATAATTGCACTAAAGTGACAGCCCTAAAAAGAATGTTAATAATATGTTCATTGCAGTGGTGATTGCTCTAAGACTGCAAGGGAAGCTCAGCTTCCCCTAAAATGTCCCCCAAAAAAGTGGTGATATGTACTGCTGTGAGTACATTTCATTGACTAAATTTGCGCTAGAATACCTTCATCTTTTGTTCAGAATCAGCTACTTATCACAGGTAACTGGAGCGACTTCCTTCTCATTCATCCCTGCAGCGTCTCAGCGCTTTAACACAGTCGGACGCTGAGCGTCTCCTGGCATCAACAGGGAACAGTAGAGTGGGTTGTTCCACTGTGGAAACTGGATGGTCATTGGATAAACGCTGGGCTTTGTCCCGCCCATCGGACGCTCAGCGTCTCTGGGGGTCTATGAGGCAGTGGGCTGGCCTGGACGCTCAGCTTCTGCATGGTGATTGGATGATCTGTCTGAAGCCGAATTCTTTTTTGATTGACAGTGAAATGAGCCAATCAGCGATCTTAAAGGTTCACCCATCACCGGGGCATTTTCGGAGTTTTACATTCAGTTGTTCTGGACTGATTCGGAGCCTTTATCGATCACAAGTGACTTTATCTTTCTTAAAAACGACTAGCGCTGTGTTTGAAGATTCTCTCCTGTCAGTTTTTCTTTTCACAAACGTGCAGCTGTAGCTGGGGAGCTTCTCTCACTCACACTCACACTCACAGCCTGTCAAACAGTGGTCTCACGTAGCAGCTCCAGCTGCTAGCAAGCTGCACATCATGGCAGATAGTATGAACGTTGTCAACCATATTTTGACGAAGCCATTTGATAGTCTTCCTTACAAAGAGAAAATTAGAGCAGGGCAGGTCAACTCCTAAGATTGATTTAGTTCAAAAGGTGGGGAAAAGAAACAGGTCTTTTCAGCATTCCTGGTATGACAAGGCTCACTGGCTCACTGGCAGTGTTATCACAAATAAAATGTGTTGTCTGGTCAAAAGTGGGTTTTGGGGAATAAAAGCCCTGGAAAAGACCCCTAGTTGGTACAACAGGGTCACAGATGATTTACATAAATAAATAAATTTTTGATGTAGGCCAGAAAAAAATGAGCTTCCCCTCCCTGACTGACCAGCAGCCGCCACTGGTTCATTGTGATGTTATGAAGAGACAATACTGAATTGTTCAATTGTTTTTTTTGTAACATGGTTGGACATAAATTTGAGGACGTTGTCATCAAGCCTTTTGAATGCTGACAGAGGATAACCGTGAGAAGCCACACTTTCCTAATTCTGTCTTTCCTATTTGTTGTCCCTATCAAAAACAGAAGGATACGAGTCCCCAGGCCTTTCCATCCCAGAGCCTGTCCAAGCTGACACTGGGCTAAAGGCACTGGACTGCTGGACAGCCAATCACAGGGCCACATATAGGGACTGGGAGCCACTCACACTTACAGTAAGGAGCAATTTTAGAGTCACCAACCAACTTAATGCGCATGTTTTTGATCTGTGGAAGGAAGCTGGAGTGCCCAGAGAGCCAACACATACACAAGGAGAATATTCAAACTGCTAAAGCCATGTTAAATGTGGGGCTCAAACCTCAACCTATAGCTGTGAGGCATCACTTCTTGCCATGATGCCACCCTCAGGCACAAACAGTAAAGCTTAATTTACTGAGTTGAGCATATTATAAATACATTATACTAACATATACTGTTTTCCTTTTCATTTAGTATTTGTTCATGTCAGCAAGTCCCACTGATAATGACTTTTTCCTTTAAATAATAACTATGGTCAAGGCAGCAGTCATGAAATGTTAGTTATTAGCAGTTATTTGTTAAAATTTGACTTACCTTTGTCCCAAATGCATTAGCAATATTTCATGAAAGACCATTATATTGGGAAATATCTGCTCATTTTCTGACAAAAATAAAATAAAATCTGTTTTTAAAGATTGCCTTGCATGTCTAAATGGAGTTTGGCTGTGGTGCTGTAGCTGCAAATCAGGCTAAAATACTGATTTTACGTCTTCACGGTTCCATTTTTTTGATTATGAAATTGACTGGCAGGCTCTATTGACCCAGGTCACTGGTTACCCGCCTCTGAATTAAGCTATGAGAGCAAATCCATACAAACATAAATGCAACCTTGGCTGAAACACATTCAGTGAGAAACAAAAGCTGCAGCAAATGTCCTCACATCTCACTGAGCTCCACTTACTGTATCCACACACTCAGTGCTGACTGTTAAACCTGAGTGGAGCTTTTACGGCTGTGCAGATCCCTGAAACATGCGTGTGTTTGCACATTAGACCCACATTTGTTCCTCCTGTTTGTCATGTAAGCGTATATAGATATCCCATGCTCCAGCGTGTCATTATTCTGCGGATCAATAACCCATCAGCGGGGCACACACTCATTACTCATCAGCTGAGCCGTGGACAATGAGGATGTTATAAAATTAGAAACATTTACATGAGATGATGGACAATGTCTGCCCTGGTGTTTTGTCTGAGCTGCATATTTATGTAAATCTCCATTAGCTGCTGCAGCCTCCACTCATTAGGAGCTGAGAGATTGTGCGGCAGCTTATTACTGTGGGAGCGCTCTGCTATTGAGCATTATGGGATCTTTATGAGTCAATTTTTCTGCTGTTGTCTCAGTCTGACCTTCAGGTCCTCTCTATTAATGCATGTGCGCTTACATTTGATTGGAAGTATTGATCTGGTCTGATTATTGTAGCACAAAGTTGTAACCACGTTGTGTGAAGCGTAGCCAGAATGACTGAGCGATCACATTGTGAGGGTCTTACCAAGCAGAACAAAAGTCAAGCTGCTGGAAAATCCATAAGTGGATCTTTCTCAGAACATGGACTCTGTGATACATAAGTGCATTGATTAATCATTAGGGATCAATATGTTCTGATGCAGTGTTAAGTTTCTCTGTCATTTGTCATTGTTTTCAGCCCTGCTGTGTCAGAGCCTCTGGTGAAAACAAAACAGCTGATGCAGGTGATTCAGGCTTTTCCAAACACCGATTGGATCTGACTGGAGGGTGAGACGGGTCAGAAGTCAATCTTTATTTTTACTTTATTGATCAAGACGTCTGAAGAAGCTCAGAGAATTTTTTAACACTCAGTATTCACAAACACAAATATTCATACCTACCTCTTTTGGCCCTTTCTCACTAGCACTCCTTGGCCCTACTCTACTCGGCCCTAATCAATTTGCAGCATGTTTCCACTAGCCCGGTACCTCTGAAAACAAGCTAGTTTTTGTACCTACTCCGCTCTGGTTCAAAGCGAGCTGAGTGGATACTAAAAGATGACGTCACCAACTGCCGGCTACTGATTGGTCAGACAATGTCATCATCGATGAGTCATGAGCGCGATGACCTAGCATGCTAGCGGTAGCTACCATTAGCTTACCCTCATACGTCTTTTCTTTGCAGCTCGATTGCTCTCGTCCTCGGCTTCATTCTGTTGTATAACTTCCAAAACTCTGCAGTGCTTCTCAAGGGGTATTTCTTCTTGCCACCTGCAGCCTTCTTCTGCTTTCCTTTTTTACTTGTTGTATGACAAAAAGCCACAGATTGTTGTGTCGCGCTCAAAATGACGTCACCGCAGAGCCGCTATCTGTTTACAGCGACACTGCACCCTGTTGGGCAGGTGACTGGGGCTACAACATACGCAGCACAAGGCGAGTAGAGTAGAGCCGGGTCGAGTCGAGTAGAGTAGAGTTGGGCTAATGGAAAAGGGCCATTTGAGAGCAGTGTGCCCCACTGAACAGTGAAAACTTAAAAATCGCTAGCATGGCATTCATTTACAATAAACAAAATACATGTTTTTATTGTGTTATGATCCTTATACATCAGAATCAGAATCAGCTTTATTGGCCAAGAACATTCACAACATACCAGTTTTGCTGTTACTGTGCAGTAATAATGAACAGTCTCAGCTCTGATTGGCAGCAGATAAATCAGAAGCATGTAACAGACCCTGCTGACCTTGTTATAAATGCAATCTGCTGTTTCCAGTTATATTTCCATCCTGAAATGCTGCCTACATGTGCAAAGTACTCGCATTCCTGTTATGAGCTTTATTAAGCATATTTTTGATGTGACTGTTTACAGCTTAAAATGCATGCTCGGTCCATATGAGTGGTCTTCATAAATATTGAAATGTGCTAAATAGCGTCTGCACTTTGCTGTAAGACTCACTGCATTCTCAAAGAATGTGTATTTTAAATGATTGTATATTGCAACTTCTTTTTTTAAAATTTATTTATTATTGCAAAAACAAACAAACAAAACAGACAGAGACAAAGACAGGCAAAAATAGGCATATAACAGGCAAAGTTACATAACAGAAAACAGAGAAGAAATAAAGTAAAAAAATACAAAAAAGGAGTGAGCTGTTTGGTGTATAAGATATGTGTGCGTGTGTGTATATGTGGTGTGTGATTGTGTGTGTGTTTTTTTTGTTTTGTTTTGTTTTGTTTTTTTTCCCCTTTCCTCTTCTCCCCTTCCCATGCCCCATCAACCTGTTCCACCCACACCTGCGGATCAACAACAGTGCCCCACCAGAGGACCTCTAATCCCCCGCCCCACCAAGTACCTCCACAGATCCACCACTCCAGCACTCCACCCTTTTTTTTTTTTTTTGGAGCTATGATGCTCCACTCAGGGCAGAGCCTGGTTCCAGAGAGACAGCCCCCAGACCCTGTGGAGGAAGCCTGACTGTCAGGAACAGGCTCAGCCCTGTTTCTGGATTTTATTTTATTTATTGATTTTTATAAATAATTTAAATGAACTTAAGACTCTTTTGACAAACTGTGTATATTGCCACTTCTAATATGTTTTACCATGACATGTGCTGCTAGCCTCTTGGCCGGGTCATACTTCTGAAATAGATCTTGATCTCAATGGGTTTTTGTCTTGTTAACAAAAGAAAAAAGAAAAATAAATTTTCAGTCAAATGTCAATTCAACTTCTTTTTGAAAAACAAACACATGAAGTCCAACATCAAACTTCACAAACAGGATGTTTTTATTTTCTGATGTTTTATTCTTTACTTCCTTGATCCTGCATCCCCACAAAAACAGCTTTTAAGATCAGAAATAGATTTAGAGTTGGCCTTCAAGACCTTGAATAAGCCAACTCCTCATGCCCACTCTTACCTTCTACTTCAGGCTGCAGGCTTCACAACCTTCAGCCCCATTAGACGACTCCTGTCTCCTCGTGTGGTGGCAGGTTGACTGGTGATTCATACTCCCGCCTACAGGAGGCAGCGCTCTGCAGGTGGAGCTGTTGTTGAGCCGAGTCAAAGGACAGGACAGGAATAAAACAGTGACTCACAGTGAGCACTTTGTAGATTTCTTCAGAGATGTTTTCCTCCTGTGTTCATTATCTAATTTAACTTTAGAGTTGGGGTCTGCAGGATTTTTCGTTTGTGTTTGTAGACACAACATTCAAACGAAGCCCCTCCCCCTAAACTCCTTGTGACCTGATGCACCCTTTTCAGCAGCAGATGGAGAACATGCCCTCCCAGCCTGATAGCCCTGCAGCTGGAGCTGAGCAGGAAAATGAATGATGAGCTATTTTGCGTATTTTTATCAAATGTGTTTCATTATTAGCCAGTTGCATTGCTTTGTATTTGAACAAACACCTATGCTTATTGCTGAAGTATTTGCTAAAATACGTAAGTGAGTTTGACCATCTTCAGTTACTAGCAAATAAAGTTGACGTTATGTGTAACATGCTAACGTGTTTATAGAGAGTGGCCAACAACAACATGTTGTTTTTGGGCAGTAGGCACACTTTCAACGACCTCCCCTGACACAGACGAGTCTGAATCATGGTCTGAACACAGAGCAACAGAATCCCGTTGGCAGAGAGGCCATGGGTCTCAGGGGAGAAGGAGGGAGCGAGCAAGAACGACAGCAACGGCATCGCTTTTAATCCAGAGACGGTCCATCAGAGCTTAGTTGTGGGTGAAAGCCAACCCTAGGGTTCACTCTGGTTTTGGACCAAGCTTTGTCTGCTTGGTGTTTTGCTTCTGCCTGACTGTGTCTTCTTTTCTTCTGTTAGTGCATTTTATAACAGTCAAAGTCACTTGTGCGCTGGGCACGTTGTGATTGGCTGGGGCATCCCCGCCTACTCTCCACTCAAAAATGTCCTGAGACAAACAAAACATCCAAATACAGGCTGAGGAGGGGGAAGAGCTAACAAAGACACCATCACACGTCAATAGAGACCCACAGGAGATAAATAAGCAGGATTTTTTCCTGAAAAGTTAATTTTTTATTCTTAAGGAAAATCCTGCAGACCCTACTGTTCCCAAAGTCTAACATTTACATTGTTATAGAGAACAACTATGCTTTTCAATCGAGGAGGACCAGGGAGTGGACTTAATAACACAAACTGTTTTTATGGGATGCTGAAAATACAAGGAAGTGATGCAGTGACCAAACTCAGCACAAACATGGAGGGTGTGATCCTGTATGAACAAATCAAGTTATTTAGAGTTCAGTGTTTTTTGTGACAATATTCTGGAACAGATCCAGATGAAATTTACCTTGATGGCAGAGACATGGACCCAATATAATCCATAAAATTAACCCTATAAAGCCAATTGTATCATATTGGATACATACTTTTATAATACCACTCTCGACTCAATATGATCAACAAATTACAAAAAAACATCTGAATACAATCAGATAAATGATAAAAAATGTCCTCAAATGGATTATCAGTTGCCAAAAACACCTGATGTATCAAACGAGATACGAAAAATCTATATGTTGAATTTTATGGACACTTTGATTTTTATGGATTTTAGCAGAGAGTGAAACTAACATTTCAGCTTCAAAAAATTAGAATTTTCTGGCAATAATCTATGGTCTTGGGCCTTAAAGGGTTAAAATTGAACCCAGAGATATGATTAAAAAAAATGATCTTTACTATATCACCACCAAAATTTAATGGCTTCTTCCTTGGACCAAACTTCATCTCTGGTGAAATCTACATGTAAATCCATTCATATGTTATTTCTGTAATCTTGCTAAAAGACAAATAGACAGATCCTGGTGAAAACATAACCTCCTTGGGGAAGGTATCAAACAGATTATTCTTCAGCTTCTCCTCAAAAATTGATTTTTAACGAGTCGGAGATGTTCACAGGGGAGACCAGGGGCGGTTGAAACACTTATACACATTCTGCCTCATAATTTGGAGGTAATTTGATCGACAGCTTTTGATTTTAGAAACAAAGAAGAGCACAAATTAATAAATCTGTCTCTATATCTCACTCCACAGTGATAAGACTGGATCATTTCAACAAAGTTAATTAAAAAGGAAACTGTAACATCACTTTGGGCTAATCATAAAAAATACATTATATTTCCAAAAGTATTTGCTCACCTGCCCTGACTGGCATATGAATTTAAGAAAATTCCCATTCCTAATCCATAGGGTTCAATATGACGTCGGTCCACCCTTAGCAGCTATAACAGCTTCAACTCTTCTGGGAAGGCTGTCCACAAGGTTTAGGAGTGTTTATGGGAATTTTTGACTGTTCTTCCAGAAGAGCATTTGTGAGGTCACACACTGATGTTGGATGAGAAGGCCTGGCTCTCAGTCTCTGCTCTAATTCATCCCTAAGGTGTTCTATCAGGTTGAGGTCAGGACTCTGTGCAGGCGAGTCAAGTTCATCCACACCAGACTCTGTCCTCCATGTCTTTATGGACCTGCTTTGTGCTCTGGTGCACAGTCATGTTGGAAGAGGAAGGGGCCAGCTCCAAACTGTTCCCACAAAGTTGGAGCATGGAATTGTCCAAAATGTCTTGGTGTGCTGAAGCATTCAGAGTTCCTTTGACTGGAACTAAGGGGCCAAGCCCAGCTCCTGAAAAACACCCCCACACCATAACCTCCCCTCCACCAAACTTTACACTTGTCACAATGCAGTCCCAAAAGTATGGTTCTTCTGGCAACCACAAAACCCAGACTGGTCCATCAGATTGTCAGATGGAGAAGCGTGATTGGTCACTCCAGAGGACGCGTCTCCACTGCTCTAGAGTCCAGTGGCGGCGTGCTTTACACCACTGCATCGACACTTTGCATTGCACTTGGTGATGTGAGGCTTGGATGCAGCTGCTCGGCCATGGAAACCCATCCATGAAGCTCTCTGCACTGTTCTTGAGCTAATCTGAAGGCCACATGAAGTTTGGAGGTCTGTAGCGATTGACTCTGCAGAAAGTCAGCGACCTCTTCGCACTATGCGACTCAGCATCCGCTGACCCCGCTCCATCAGTTTACGTGGCCTACCACTTGGTGGCTGAGTTGCTGTGGTTCCCAAACACTTCCATGTTCTTATAATCCAGCTGACAGTTGACTGTGGAATATTTAGGAGTGAGGAAATTTCTCGACTGGATTTGTTGCTCAGGTGGCATCCTATCACAGTTCCACCCTGGAATTCACTGAGCTCCTGAGAGCGACCCATTCTTTCACTAATGTTTGTAAAAGCAGTCTGCATGCCTAGGTGCTTGATTTTATACACCTGTGGACATGGAAGTGACTGGAACACCTGATTCTGATCATTTGGATGGGTGAGCGAATATTTTTGGCCACATAGTGTATCAGATCTGAATATCTAAAATTAGAGTATGCCCTGTTTAATTCACATTTCTAAGTTTGGGTGTCGAGTCCATTTTCATTCGTGGTGGACTGTCATACTGAACCACTGTGACGTCAGTTGTGAGGGCTCATGCTCCTCATTGATATTTGCATGCATCTTCTGGCTCCACAGAGTGAGGGACTTAAGACTATGTCCACGCTGCCAAAGTGAAATCATGAAGATGAGTCAGTCAGCGTCAGCTGTGCCAGCGCCTTTTGGATGAAGCAGAGGTGATACGATGTTTATCAGGGTAAGTGCAGATGGGACAGACTCCTCCAGATGATGCCTCTGCAGCATCAAGGATGTCACAACATTAAGTGTAAAAAGAACAGAAATCAGCTTGTTGATGGCATTAAAGTAAGAAACCTGAGGCAGGTGTTATGTTTGTGTGATAACTTTTCGACCATCATGTTTATGAGTGAATCACAGAACTCAGCATTGAGTGTTTTACGTCATGGAGCCTTTACAACATGAGGGAAACTCATTAAGTTCAAACAGCTTCAGTCTCAGCGACAGAAAGGCTGACAGGAAAATAAGAGTATCACAGAGTTTAATCTGCAGCCTCTGTGCGGGGAGAGTTTGTCTCTGCACCAAAGATCCAGGTTATTAAGAAAACTTTCCCCAAATTTCTTGCAGATAATCAAATCCCCAACAGAAGCACATGCATACACAAATTAAGTTTTTTTCTGTATGTTATTTGACATGGACAAGACTGCTGTATTGAAATAAACTGAAGCGGGACATTGTAGCTAACCTTGCAGAGCAGATGAACCTGCCTGATTCATTGTCTGAATCCATCTTGCCAAGCACCAATCTCCATAAAAACTCAAATCTAAGTAAGTTTATTCATCCAGTTATAATTCAAACATTCTTAAAAGACTTATTGTAAGCCAAAACTGTCTTATGTCCAGCTGCACATCTTATTTCTGTATTTTAAAAAGCATAAATGAACCCTGTTTTGCTTGTAATGAGTTAAAATATCTGCCAATGTGGCAAGAGAAATTTACTTGTCTTATATCTTTAAAATAAGATGTGCTATCTTGAGAAGTTTCTGTACCTGATTTTAAGACTCCCAAGGAGTTAAATTTTAGCTTATTTCATTGGCAGATATTTTCTGATAATTACAAGTTATTCAGTGCTTTATTCTTGTTTTTATTTCTTGAAATAAGACATCCCTCTGGACTTGTCAAATGAATATGACATTAAAAAATGAACTGTGGATATTTTTGACTTGATACTGGACAAATAAACTTGCTAATCTCGGTTTTTGCAGTGTACGACTTCATGGCCAAAAGCTGTCTTTTACAGTGAAAAGGCTCTGGGCCATGTTCTCTCAGCTAAGCTTAAGTGAGAATAAGCTGACAGAAGAACTCATTGACTACCAGGTACAGATAGCAAGCAACTCCCCTAAGGAGACAAAGTTGACTGATTGTGGGGCCTGGTAGGGAGGGATGTGAGGTTCAGTGAGCTGCCAGACTAAAGACAACTTCACGATGCATCTCCACAGCAGTGCCAGTTCTGAAAGCGTGCTTAGTGGGGCGTCGGTGGTGCAGTTGGATAGTGCTTTGCATCAGTGATCAGGAGATTACAGGTTGAAGCCCAGCTCCCGGAATGGTGATGTGTCCTTGACGTTTAACCCAAAGTTGCTCCCGCTGAGTCACTGGTGTGTAAATGGGCATGAAAGGTTGTGAATGTGTGAGAGGTATGGATGGATAACTAACATAGAAATTCTGAACCATCAGTGAGTGAATGGGTGTGAACAGGCAAGTGACTTGCAGTGTAAAGCAGCTTTGAGTAGTCAACAGACTAGAAAAGACGTTAATCATTTAGTATGGTGAGAAAAACTGTTACAAAGAATAGGATGTCATTAGACAACAGCACTGTTTGTGCTTTACTGTCATGAAGAATAAACCACTCTGGCCCAGCCCACAAATACACTTCTTCCAGTAAAGTGTTAAAGGATGCACAGTCTGCAACAGATCTGTAAAATCAGTCATTTCAATGTCAACAAAGGTAGGCCTTTCAGATTCTGATCACCTATGTGTAGTTTGTAAGAAGTTGTTTTAGATTTCTTCTACACCTGTTTTAAAATGTAAGGAATACTGCAGTTTGGTTAGGGTGGGACAGCTCACAGCGGGTGCTGGAAAATTTCCCTTATTTTCAAGTCCAAAACTTGACAGGTGTGGTTGGAAACCCTCCAACAAGTGAGGACATGACAGCTTTTAGTGTGAAGACTTTAACAGAGGCAAAATGTGTTTGTCATCTAACATACGTAACTGTGCTTTATCAATGCGACTAAAAGATGCTATGAGGAGTTTCTAAAAAGTTACAAAAAAGTCTCCCTTTTACATATATGCCTGATCAAAATACACACTTATTGATGAGTTTTATAGCATCAAAATAGGTTATCTATAAATGCTATTCCTTAGCTTCGAGATCGGGTCGGACAGGGCTGGACTGGCCTGGATACTCAACTTCGGGAACAAAACAATTAAAGCTAGAATAAATTTATATTATTCGGACACGTCTCAGAACACCGGGCTGTAAGTAGAGATATATAGCCGGCTACAAAACTACGATACTAAGTTTTCCAAAAATTGCTTGTTGTCACACATCAAAAACTACCGCTACGTAACTAGAAAGAGATACATTACCTCGTCGCTTTGCATCCTGTAAGTTGTTAAAAAAAGAAGTTGCAAAGCAATGCAGAGTTCTGAGGAAGGTCCGAGCTGCATTCATATGTCACCGGAAATAGATTCTCCTTTTAGCACCTATTTGTGTATTGTATCTCCAAATGACAGAGTTTCATCTTTCATGCTGGAGAAAAATTGACGTAATTTATGAAAGAGACATGATGATATTAACCCAACTGAATAACAAGTAAAAGAAGACAGGTTCAGATGGTGCAAATATCATAAAACAAGCACTCAGACTCTCAAAAACCTCCTACTGTCATGCATCATGACTTCTTTTAACCCTTTAACTACCTGCTCAATAAATTAAATTAAACGTTATGTTTTAAAAAGCAGAACAAATCAAACTATTGCATGATGCTGTTCACATTTCAGGGAACAGAGAAAAGTCCAAATAAACCAAATACTCAATATTTTCTTGGTGTGGGATTGAAAGGTTTTAAAAGCTAACAGTTGATTATGTGATGGCATAAAATGCGCAAATGTTTGGGACAAAATCTGTTACCAAAGGTAGAAATGTTGATAAGAAGAAAAAAACAAAAATATCTTAAAATAAATTATATAAACATACCTTTTTTGATGAATATATCATACTGGTAAATGGTTGAGTATTTAAATAGTAATCATGGTAATAATATATTTTTTTAGCTTTTAAAATCCTACACCAAGAAAATATCAGTTTCTTTGGTTTGTTATAAGTGTTTTTCTAGCCTGAAATGTTTTCAGGGGCCGAAACTTCAAATACAACAGCAGCTTGTGATTGGAAGATTGTTTGGCTCAAAACACTCACTGTGGACCAATCCATATCAAGCAATGCTGCTATGATGTAGCATATGTAGTGGCTAAGCCGAGCGGCTAACGGCTGACAAGGGCAAACAACGGTTGGCCGTTAGCTGCTATGGCTAACGGCCAACTGTTGTTTGCACTTGTTTAGCCATTAGCCATAGTGGCTAGTGGCCGCTAGCCGTAGCCACTAATGGCTGCTAGCCGACAGCTTAACTACCTTGAGACTGTCGTTTCATATTCAATTATACCACACAGATGATTCATTTAACACTTCTATGGGACAAGAACCTTGTCAAAGACAATCCCTACGAAGTAAACTCATGAGGAGAGCATATTTTGCCAAGTATAACTGAGTAATCATGAGGCTAAATGATATTAGCTTCCATTATTTGTACAACAGGAAGTGACTTCACTTCCTGTCAGGTCACTTCCTGTTGTCGTCACGCCCGCATCTCCCGCCTCTCCTCCCTGATTGGGCCATTAAGCATTTAGCTGAGTTAAACCGTTGGACAACGGAGGCTGGCAAGACGGAGATGTATGATTTCGGAATCAGGCAGGTCCGTCTGCTCTGCTAGGCTCGGGTTTTTCTGTATCCCCAAAGATTGGCAGAAATAAACGATTTCTTTAACACATTCAAGATTCCTGAATGTACTGACTTCTGACAAACAGTTGAGCTGGGAGTTAAAGGGTTAATGACGATGGTGAGGGGAAATTAAGCGTTCTGGCTGCCTTACTGAGAACAATTTCTTACCAAAGTTTGAACCAACTCATTTAGGAAAATCTTTGAAAATCAGTTGTTACCTTTTGTTACAGAATTTGACAAACATGATTTTGTAAAATAGATTTTATTGCACATCCTTCTTTAAATAAAATCCTTGTTTAATAGAAAACCAAGACATTATGTAAAGGGCCAATCATACCACGATGAGACCTTAAAGTCGTACAGAGACAATGAATCCAGAACATTTAAAACAACCTGTTAAAGACATCAAACTTGGCAAAACACCAGTAGGCACAGACTTCATTCTCAGTTGTATAAGTGTTTAAGCGTCACCTCTTACTGTGTTACTGTGCTTGTGCACTGTTCCTTATTTTTAGACATGTTATAAATCGTTGAGGATGCAGACAGACTTTTCCATCTCGCTCCCAGACAATAAGTGTAAATCTCGGCTAATACTCACAGGTGCTGAGCAGGAGGAGATACCATCTTCTGCTGTTGACTGGTTATATTATCTGCCAGGCTGAGGAGGAGGAGGAGGGGGGAGTGTAGAGACAGATGAGGACAGGGCGGGGGGAGATGAAGGTTTGAAGAGGTGGGGGGTGTCGAGATGAGGTGGTGACACCATTTATGACACACACCATTAAGCGTCCAATGAGGCAGCAGGTCCCAGGCTTTTGAGATTCTCTCCCCAGACTCGTCTCTTTTTGTTCCACTCGTTTTCTCGTCGTCCTGCCTCAGTCTGTTTTCCTCTTTCTATCACTGAGCTCCCATCAGAGGAATAGTTTCAGCATGCTGCACCTGGCAACACATTCCCCGCTGTCTGTCGGTGTGTTCTCTTTTTTCTTTTGTGGGATAATAGCCAAACACACCACACAGACTTTGACAATGAGTCTGGCTCTGCAGCACCACATTGTTCGCGATTAAATGGGGGCAAACATGCTGTCCAACATTGTTTACTTATTTGATATTCACACAACAAAAAGGGGCAACATGCCTCTTTTTCAACAGTCTGGGTTTGTAATCATGTGAATAATTCCTCCTGGACTTTTTATGTTGCTTATCTGTTCAGTAGTTTCCAATCTAACAACATGGAAAATGACAAAAAACCCATGACAGCAAGTGAGGCCTTAATCAATCTTCTTAAAGGTGCAGTGTGTAGAACTTGGCATTTTAGCGACATCTAGCATTCAGATTCTAGAATGAACCTAACCATAGCCAAAACGTCACGCTGCTGAGTAAGGGAATCCTGCGAAGACTAAAAAGGATCCTGAACACACACACAATTTATGTTGTGTGTGTTTATACATACAGTTTGAATCCCTAGTGCAAAGTAATAACTGTCTAGATACATCCACCACCGCCCTCTCTCCTCTTCTTTGCCTGCATTCCAGGTAGATTTCAGAACCGGCAGTTCGCGTTTCATTCTTTTTGTCCCTAAAAAGCACCCGTAGATAACGCGGCGGATCAATATGTCGGCCTACATGAAACAGCGGCCCACAGTAATGTAATATTTTTTAAGACTTTTCTAACTAAATAAAAATAAAACAAACGTTTTATGGGGATGATGTACTCCTATTTTGACTTTACATACAAATAGAAACATATATCTCCTATATTCACCGTTTCTGTTTGGCAAAATGCAGTGGATGTATAAAATGAAACATTCTACACACTGCACCTTTAAATAGAACAACTTTTCACTCCAGCAAAGACAATCTTTATAGCAACATTTCACCTTACCTTCAGTTACTGACGGCTCTGCTCAGGTGTGTTAATGTGCAGATTGAACACGAGCACACAAAGCAGCAGGGAGGAAATGTACCATGGTGTCTCAAATGGTGATATTTTGGTTTTTAGAATATTGTGTTCATTCTTTCTCTTGCATTCCATCAAATATGGAAACAGTGCGATTGTGGAGGCTGCACTTGAATTCATAATGGCACATGTCTTAGCATTATATACTAATCTACTGCTTGTATCCTATTTGTTTAAAAGCCACAGCTCTCTTTTTGATTGAAAATAAAAGCATGGAAAGTGCAGTTTATACTTTGAATTTTGTAAGACAGTAAACACTAAAGAACTATTTTTTCTTAGAAAGAAATGCTTGATACATCTACACCCAGCATTTCAGACAGATTGTCTCCTGCTCAAACATCAGTGTAGTAACCATCTTTTGATAAAGCCGTTGGCCTGGCATCCATGTTTAAACTCTCTTCCAGTAAACATTAACAATCTTTATGGAGTGTTCAAACTACAGCCTGCAGTCTGTTTTATTGGCATTTGGCTTCTTCAAAAAGTAAAATGTTAAACTGAGAAAACTTTAAGATCTCCTAATAAGGATGTTTTAATTGAACCACAAACACACATGAGCTAATGGTGCTATTGTAGATTCCCACTCTGCTGCTTTTCACACTTTGCTTCATTTCAACTCAGCTGAAAATATCATATAAGCTTGGTCTAGAGAACAGTGTTGAGCAAATTACTTAAAAAAAAGTATTTAGTTATAGTTATGAGTTACTTTCCAAAAAGAATTGAATTACTTACAGAATTGTTCTTTCAAAAATGTAATAAGTTACCGGATAAAGTAACTGATGTGTTACTTTTTTGAAAAATCTTTTTCTGCTTGAACTGTGTGTCTCCGTCTCTGTGTCCCTCCTTGTTGTTACCTGCTGCAGCAGCTCTGACATCATCAGCGATGTTCTCGAGGTTTTTGGTCTCTAAATTTTAGATTTACTAACAACAGACAAACACTTTGCTTTAGGACATAATGAACATTTCACATGTGTGTTCTTGACTTTTACTTCTTTTACTTCCATCCTGAAAACTCCAGTTTGAACTCCACAGACGCTCCAGACTCACCAATGCTGCTGCTAGCTGTGTTGCCAGATTTTGCAATTCAAATAAGCATTTCTAAAGAGAGAAACCTAGATGAAGCATGTTTTAAGATTTATCCACGTTACATTTCAATTTCAAAGTGATGTTTTTTATTTTGTCACTTCATTTACTTATTTAACATCCTTTTGTCTGGAGGTGGAACATCCTTTTCTTTAAACAGAAGTGAAGACCGGGGCTGCAGCTATTTGTAACTCCGTTATTGCTTAACAGTCTGTCGAACCTTGATTTTTGTAACCAAACAGACATGTCAGGCTTTTATCTAAGTTGTATCTTAACCCTCTACAGCTTTATTACCTTGAAAATAGGAGTAGCTAGATTACAAATGAATTTCTTTATGGCTAAAAGGATTTATATTAGATGTAAACATCATTTTTACAGTGAAACTTAAATTTCTGTTAGGGTGGGATCAAATAATCTTAACAACCTCTGAATTGGGTTTATATTGATGGTAGATCATGCTCCAGATTCATCCTGGCTTTGGAGGCACAAAAAGTCCAAATGAGAAACTGCATTATTAGAACCAGCCCTAAAGGCTGCAACTTACAACTCCCAATTTACACATGCAAGTCAGAAAATGAAGCCGATGGATGCTTATAATAAGCAGACCTGGCAACTCGTCCTCGTCTGTCTGTCAGCGGTGCAGCTCCTGTCTGTGTTTGACTGAGGCCCTCCTCACACGAGGACGGCCCCGTATTGTCTTGGCGTCGGCATCAAAACATGGATCTCTGTTTACACATCGTGTTGTAAATAGACTTGTGTATTTACTTGAGAACGCAAAATCCACGCCGGGACGTACCTGTGGGTTCCCACGCATGCTCCCAACCTATATTGCATGCTGGGTAATGTAGTTCTTGGGTTACTACACTCGTAACATCACAGTTCTGCTCCGAGGTGGATTCCACGTCAACAAGTGCTCATGCGTGCGTAACATGCTTCATCTCTGCGTGAGACCTTGTTGCTGTTGTTGCCGAAGGTGGTGTTGTTGGTGTTCTGTGAGCAAATGTTGGTGTAAAAGTCGTAGCAATATGTATAGCTGCAGGAACCCACCATTGTTGTTGTTGTTGTTGGAGTGTGTGACAGCGTGGGGCGCAGGAGGAGGGGTGCTATTATGAGGTTACCATCTTTTCCGGACTTATCTGTTTATACCAACTACGGCATGAAGACGAATACGCAGATTTCCACTTGCAAACCCGTTTTCAAAAAAGATGCGGAGTCATGGACAAATACGTGTCTCGGTGTGTCAATATCACCAGCTCGGTAGTTTTTTTTACCGGAGTCTTACAAATTCGTACTCGTGTAAAGCCCACCTGAGCAAGGCAGGTCGGATAACAGCTGCTTGACATCGGTGCAAAGTAACGCACCACATTTCACTGTCAGTAACGGTAACAGCATTATAATGTTTGAAGTAGTAACTAATTAGAATACTCATTACTGGGAAAGAGTAAGTAGTTGTTTTAACGCCGTTACTTCAACACTGCTTGTGAAGCTGGCAAAACCACACACTAAGGCAGGCTGTCTATACATCATTACATCACAGTCTGCCCCTCACACTGTGTATGAGGAACATCTATTAAACTGCTCTAATGAGGATTAAACCATATGACTCACAGTCATGAAGGATTGTATATTAAATGGTGTGTTTTCATGCAGAACTTCTGTAAGTTTGCAAAGTGACATCTTCAGTTCAGTGCTAAGATTCAGCCGTGTCAGTAAAGGTGTCTGAACTGAACTGAACTGAACTGAAGTTATGAAACATCAATCTTCACCTGAGCTAAAATTGCTGTCAGTGCATTTTAAAAAACACCATCATCACCGTGAAGAAAGGGAATCATTTTGGGAGAGTGGGTTCTTGAAGGGTCAACAGTGAATAAACAATTATGCAAACAGGTTCTAGAAAAGTGTGAAAAACGTCCGGAGAAAGAGGTCAGAGCGGTGGGGGCATGTTTTTTATTCTTACTCTGCCAGCTCGCGCTGCGCTCTCGCTAAGGGCTTGTGTCTACAGGGAGGGTTTTTTCCCGTTGGAAGTGCAAAGCTTCAGTTTCCGAGTGCATCTTGTTGGTGCCTAATGTTGCCATCACCTTTGCTTTGTACAAAGACAAAAGCAGAGGTCCCGCCCCTTCTTGATTTTAATTGGTCATTGACAGATACATGTTCAAAAGTTAAAATGTTTTCGAGGGAGAGTGTTGGGAGTTCAAATAGGCTGCCTTTGGACACAGGCCATAAAGCAGTTTCTCAACCAAAAAACAAACCACAGTGCTTAATCACCCTCCTTATTCACCTGATCAAGCATCGTGTTACTGTTTTCTTTTTCCTAAGATTACATCTGTGCTCAAAGGAATAGGTTTTCAATGCCTGTAAGACATTAAAGGTGTAGTCAGCAATGAGGGAGAAAACGAGTGGAGAGGTTGTTGATAAACAAATTTAGACCCGCCTCTCCCTACATACCTCACCCCAGGCTCCACCCCAAAAGCTGATGGACGTGCATCGTCATGGAAACGGCTGTAGAAACTGCGTAGCTGACCACAGAGCTAAGGTAACCCCGACTCGTCAGACAACTAGACTGCCATCATTGATAACATCACAACAACAGCACATTCTGGCAGATTAGACAATAAGATGAATGCCCGACGGCTGTTACTGTTATGTGAAGCACCACAAAGCTAATGTTGCTTACCTATCCAGCAGAAAGACGGCTACATCCGCATCCGTTTTCAGGTCTTTCAATTGGCGGAGTTCCCTCCACCGTCGGAAAGAAACACCAATGTGGACCCGGGTCTTCGCTCTTTCATGGTCATAGCCCTTCTTTTCCACTTTTCACTCCTCTGACCTTTTTCTTTTGGGCTGTTTTTCAGCCATTGCTGCTGCACATATTGTATCTCTCTCTCACGCTAACTGCACACGCTATGTAACCTACTACTCCCCCTCCCCCCTCTGTCTGATCTGCGCATGAGTATGATCGCCCCCTGGATGTGGGGGGCGTACCCTGTTTTGGTAACTCGGCCCGAACCACAGTATTTACCTGCTGAAATTCAATTAAATTCCAAGGCTACGATTTGAAACCGGACTTTTTTTTCAACATGCTGTCAGTGGTGACATCTTGTGGATAGAGAGAAGAAATACGGTGAATTTGACAAATAGTGCATTAGATTAAAAGATTAGAAGATTCGCTGACTACATCTTTCAGGAAAGAACAACAGAGGGACTGAGACAACTGTCTGAAAAAGACCTGCTGCTCTGCATGATCAGTGAAGACCTGAACGCAGCGGTGTGTTGATACAGAAGAGACTGATCGAGGAATTATTTGTGTTAAATAAAGCTGTGTGACTGCGTTAGTCTCTTATTTTAAATCCTTACCTCGCATAAATGTTGCTATGACAGCTTGAACTTAACACTTTAAGGAAGTACATAAGTCAATAAAACCAGAGGCTGTTTAACCCCCAATTTCAACACAATCTACTGGTGCAGCCGTCCTTACACTCCATGGCAGATCTTCCAGTCTCTTCAACAGTCTGTTTCGACAGCCTGTGCTTTCCTCTGTCTGCAAAGAAGGCTAGCAGCCCAGTTCTGTGCTGGATCACTGGAAATACTCAGCAAGTCTATTTTAAGTGGGAGTCCCTTCAGCTCCACATCAACCTCTGCCAAGTAGATCGACCAAACACAGGACAACGAGCACTCACAGTTTCCAAGTCATTTCAGAAGACAGTGGAACAGATCCAGGTTTCATTTGGTTGGTTTCTCAGAGGGCAAAGTGGGCTGCAGTAAGAGGTGAAAAAAAAAAAACATATGACATGAAGTGACAAACGTGCACACATATATGTAGTTACTAGTTACTCTCCTATAAAAGTAATTGAGTTACTAATGGAATTACTCCTTCATAAATGTAATTAGTTACCAGGTAAAGTAACTGATGTGTTACTTTTTTGAAAAAGCTTTTGCTGCTTTAACTGTAAGCCTCCATCTCTCCCTCCCTCCTTGTTACCTGCTGCAGCAGCTCTGACATCATCAGCAACGTTCTCGAGGTTTTTGGTCTCTAGATTTTAGATTGACTAACAACAGACAAACACTTTGCTTTAGGACATAATGAACACTTCACATGTGTGTTCTTGACTTTTACTTCTTGTATTTCCATCCTGAAAACTCCAGTTTTAACTCCACACTCCAGACTCACCGTTGCTGCTGCTAGCCGTGTTGCCAGATTTTTCGATTGAAATAAGCATTTTAAAATAGAGAAACCTACATTAAGCGTTTTTGAAATTGAAAAGTAATGTGGATAAAAATTAGAAAGTCATTTGCTTTTTCTCTTGATTTTCTTTATTTAACATCCTTTTGTTTGGAGGTGGAACATCCTTTTCTTTATACAGAAGTGAAGGAAGGGCTACTGTTATTTGTAACTTTGTTATTGCTAAACAGTCTGTCTAATCTTGATATTTGTAACCAAAGGACCTGTCAGGGTTTATCTAAGTTGTATCTTAATCCTCTACAGCTTTATCATGGTGAAAACAGTCCTAGCTACATTAGAAATCAATTCAATTCTGGCTTTAAAGAATGAAAATAAAGGTAGAAACATCATTTTTACAGTGAAATTTTATTAATTTTTCATTAATTTAATTTTAATTTTAATTAATTTGTTTTTCAGACAATGCTCACTTCAGTGATGTGGAAAAGCAGAGCAGAAACATTTATCTGATGTAATGGAGCGATTCTTTTGCTTCAGTGTGCTCGACTAAATTAGGAAAACCTTAAGAAGTTTTAGAAGCTGTAAATGTTTCCGAGTCCTTTGATAATCGGTGTCAGGACAGTAAGTAATGTTAACCTGTTGATATATTTATGGTTTATTGAGCAAGGGTTTCATTGGGTTTTACAGGCCCAGGAAAGAGAAGTTTGTACAAGTACCAGCATTAACATTTTGAATTTGAACTCTGGGACCAAAGGACTTTGCTTCAAGGCTTTTGAATTCTTCTTCACTTTTTCTTTTTGAACAGCAGCCGTCTGCTGCCTCAAACTTTCCTGATAAGAGGGGACTTTAGCTGAGCAGTAAAGTCAGAAGCTGTTAAACTAAAACAGTTCTCCAGAAGATGCCTCAAAGCTCTGTTTGGACACTGCTGAGTCAGCTTCTAATTAACTCTACTTCCATCACTTTGAGCATTAACCTTCAGATTATAGGTGTTCATTTGACCCATTGCCAATATTAATATCAATTAAAACAGCTTTAACTACAGAAGTGCAGCTATCCATCACCATGACGCTTCCCTCTTCGCCTCACAGAGCTGAACAGTCTGCTGTCATGTTGTAAAGTTTGACTCTGTTGTTTTCCTGCCATTAAGGGTTCTGACCTTTAAGAGAATTCAGGGCACGCAGAGGCTCAAATTGAGGAAGGTCAGAGGTGCTACAGCATGGTTTTCACTGATAAAGCAGCTCTTAAGAAAGAAAAAAACTATGTACAGAGAGGTTTGTTTATCAAACAAACTTTAAATCCTGCAGGTGAACCCATGCACTCTCAAAATCCTGCACAACTTTGAAACTTAAGTGTGTCCTGATCAAAAGTAAAGTCTACTCTCTTTGGTTTTTGGGGTTGTGTTTGGTACGTGGCATGAGCCTGACACGGCACAAGGTGCTGAATTATCCATAGCACAAGGATCATACTGCAGTCTGATAATAATGGCCCTCTTCCACTAGCACGCCTTGGCCCTACTCTACCCGGCTCTACTCGATTTGCAGCGTGTTTCCACTAGCCTGGTACCTCCTAAAACAAGCTAGTTTTAGTTCCTACTCCACTCTGGTTCCAAGGGAGCTGAGTCGATACTAAAAGATGACGTCACTGACTGCTGGCTACTGATTGGTCAAACAATGTCGCCATCAATGAGTCATAGCGCGCAACCTAGCATGCTAGTGGTACCTACCATTAGCTTACCCTCATACGTCTGTTCTTTGCAGCTGGATTGCTCTCGTCCTCGGCTTCATTCTGTTGTATAGCTTCCAAAACTCTCCTGTGCTTCTCAAGGGGTATTTCTTCTTACCACCTGCAGCTTCTTCTTCTTTCCTTTTTTACTCGGTTTGTGACAAAAAGCCACAGATTGTTGTGTCGCGCTCAAAATGACGTCACCGCAGTGCCGCTATCTGTTTACAGCGACACTGCACCCCGTTGGGCAGGTGACTGGGGTTAATGGAAAAGCAGCACAAGGCGAGTAGAGTAGAGTAAGGCTAATGGAAAAGGGCCATTACAGTTCTCTGAAAAACTACAGCCTATCCATTTTGGGATCACAGGGGGGTGGGGCCTATCCTAGCTGACTGGGAAGGAGGCAGGGTATGCACTGAGCTGGTCACCAGCCAATCACAGGGCTACTTTGAGAGACAGACAACCATTTACACACACAAATACCCAATGATATCAATTAACCTTACAGTATTGGTCTGAGGAAGCCACAGTACAACAAGAACCAACATATGCAAGAGAGGAAACATGTAAGCTCCACACAGACAAGCGTTTTACTGACACAGGAATTAAACCAACAACCTTCTTACTGTGACACTGTGCCACCTTACTTTGTCAGCTTTTTAAGATCCTGAACAACACATATATAGGAGAAGGCTGTTTTTGGGCTAGGTTGTTGTTGTTGTTGTTTTCTTTGTTAAAACAAAACTTTCTTGTTATACAGGTGGACTTCAATTTCTCCCATTCCCGTGACTAAGGCCCCATCCACACGAAGACAAACCAAGGTCTAAACGCATAACTTTTTTGCAGAATCTGCGTATCATCCACACAAAGACGGCGTTTTGGGGGTCTGTAAACGATCATTTTTGAAACCAGGTTCCAGAGTGGAAAGATTTTGAAATGCCGTATGCGCAGCTCCGTGATTACTGGCTCTCTGCAACTTTTCAGATACGCTTACGTCATAGTTTCATATCTTCATTGACATTGGCATGAGCCACATGCGTACGTGAAGCGTATGTGCTGATGAAGCTAGTGACCCTACTATCCCTGTTGCAGCAAAATCTCCTTCTCAATTACCACCGAGTTGAACAAACAATGGAGGACACATTACAGCACTTTATAATCACTTTATCACAATCTCTGTTTACAAATTTGCCCCAAGTGCGCATGCCCACTGTTTTTTTGTCTGTTTCCGCTTGTTTCCGTCATATCGTTACAGCGCCCCCTAGAGGTCTGGCATGTGTTTTACAGCGTATGAGGTGCATTCATATAGACACACACATTTTCTGAGACGCCTTCGTTTTTGAAACTGTTCAACGTTTTGTCTTCGTGTGGATGGGGCCTGAATCTTGACTGGATCATGCTGGGATCTGCCCACGGTTATGACTGTCATTAAACCCTTCACAATAACAAGTTCGAATTTGACATTTGGTATTTGACTGGAGAGGGGAAGTCGAAATGGCTTCATATGTATATAAAATACCCAACATTACAAAATGGTGGATAGAAAATCTCTCAAACAGAAGCATGCTATTGTTGATCACTGGTTAGTCTCTCAAAGTGTTTTGAGAGCAAACAGCATACCTAAACATTGTCATGGCCACGTCAATATAATCAGCTCTGAGGTTTATTTGTCAAATCATTTACTGGAGTTGAATGTTTCATGGTGGTTTTGTGTAAGGATGATGAGAGAGGACTGCAAGCGTCTTATCTCATTACCATTTCTATCACTGCTCTGCGCAAAGCATACAAGATGTATCTTTGGAGCAGTCGATCCTGCTGCTGTTGATCTGTTTTAACCTTTTTAATCAACAAACACTCTCAGTCCTTGAGAGCAGGCAACCTCATTTATTCAGAGAAACTGCAGTGGTAAAAAACAAGCAAAACAACATCTTGCACTTTGTAAGACTTGAAAAAAATAGGCAGTGGAGCGACGGACAATCAGGAAAGTTCATTAGATTTTTCTGATTAATGGCAACATAATTTACATTTATACCAGACTGAGCAGCTGGTTGGATAAATTAACATTTATGGAGCAACATTCTAGGGTCGCTCCATAAAGTTTTTTTGGTTTGTTTATTCAAAAAGAATTAAACACTATGTAGGCTATGTTTGTCCCAACGTTTTTTCCGTTGTATGTTGAGGAAATGTCCCAAAAAGGGGAGGATGGGATGGGAATGTTTTTGTTTCATTTTAACAGAATCCATTCAAATGTTAGGCTGTACAATAATGATTTGTATTCTTTATCAAAGCAATTAAAAAAAAGCCAAACAAAGCTTGTTGGTCAGCATGAGGCAAAAGTGCTCGTCTTCAGCTAAGCCCCGCCCACTAACAAACATTGAACTGTAAACAAACAGGAAGACAGTCCATTTGTTACTCAATGGGTAGACATAGTGTTCTGTTCCTGCGATGAAGCTTCAGGAAACAGAAAAATTAATTACCATATCAATCTTTTGCTGAACCTCAGTTTCAGACTGTACGACTCTTTGCCCCCTCTCTTCATCCTCATCCGTTTGTTTAGTTTGGGCTCGTCACTGAACCTCTCACATTCAGCTCCTCCAGCTTTATTTTTCCTCCAGCTCTCCTTTTGTCCTCTTCTGCATCTGCTCTGCTGAGTTCAGCATTTTGTAAAACCCTGATAAAGACAGCTGTAAAAAGCTTCACTTGCTTCTGGTGAGAGAGAAAATGTGCTGGCTCTGCTCGGTTTGAGTTAAATCTGTTTAGCTGCTCTGAGCTTCCACATTGGCTGTTATATCACACTGCATTTGATGATGGAGGAGAGTTTTGACTTGATTTGCTGATTTCTTAAAAGCAAGTTTTGTTTTTCTTTTTCACCTCACCACATTATTGTTTAAACGTATTTTTAAGTCCTATACAACCCTGATCAAAATCTTTAGACTAGTTCAAAAATTACAAGAATTTTCATTTTGTACTGTGGGTTCTTAAGAAGGTTCTAAGTAGAGCTAGAGAAATACAATTAATTTAATACAACCATTAAACTAGAACAGGCTGTTAATCAGCTGATAAAAAGTTTAGGACCACAGCTAAAAACAAAACAACCACAGCTATCAAAAAAGGACTTTGCGATGAGCAGCTCCATTGTTCTTGTTGATCACTTCAGAAATTCCTTAAAGCTGGGGTTGGCGATTTGATTTTGATCCACTTTTTGTAATACTGGTTAAAATGGTCTTTATGACCCGATGGTAATCAACTCATAATGTGTTCTTAAAACAGAGCGAAAAATATCCGCTATCTACAGCAGGAGTAAAACAGGGAAAACCCCAACCAATAATCATGCCAGCACACCTGTTTTTAAACTAATCAAAACCCGTCGCCATTCTGCCCGCCTGCTGCGCGTGCATTTTCCCGGTGTGCACAGACTCGGTGCGTGTAGCGGAGCTCATACGTATCAGAGTCCGCCGGAGAAAGCTTACCTTTCAAATTTTGTATTTGAAAATAAGGGAAGCCCGCCATGAGCCGTCCCACAACCCCAACCAAGCTCCAGTATCCCTCACATTTTAGGACAGATTTACAATAAATCTAAAATAAACTCTTTGTTTTTCTAAGTTTTTTCTGCTGCTCTAATCTCGTGATAGCTGCCACCCAGGCTACTGCAGGTGGACGTTCTTGTAAGGCTTTTTCTTCTTCTTTGGTTTTATGGCGGTTGGCATCCATCATTTTGGAGCATTACCGCCCCCTTCAGGCCAGAGACAGAGCTCAGTTTGGAGAGGCAGAGGAATGTTTTTATCATGATATCATCACACGGGAGATTTACAGGAGAATACTGATACAGGACGATGGCGGGAAAGAGGATAAAATATAGAAAATACGGTAGTTTCATGGCCAAAATGGGAGAGTTGACAGCTATATGGAGAATGTCAGAGGAACTACCTATACCCCGATCAACATCGGCTGTGAGTACTAACTAACTTTACATGTTTGTTTGGTGTTTTCTTACCGCTGACTGAGACATGACTTGGTGTAGTGTAAAACAAACACGTTGTGCTGAGGGTTTGGAGTTGAATCAGTCTTCTGGATATATCAGCCTCGCATGCATGTGAGCGGGGGCAGGCGGTTAGGCGGAGCCCTGAGGAGATGCTACTTTCAAATTCATGCTAGTTTTCCAAAATCGCCAACCCCAGCTTTAAGGCTTCTTGATGTGAGTGTTTCCAGGAGGCTCGTGGGAATGTTGCTCCATATTGTGAAGATTTTGGGCTATTGGTGGCTCAGTCTAGTAAAGCGCTAGGTATGTAATTGGAAGGTTGCAGGTTTGGGTACAGCTCTGGCTGACACATGGTGATGTACCCTTGGGCAAGACACTTAACCCAAAATTGCTCCTACTGCTGCGTTGAAGACACTGATGCTGTCTGATGGCTATTGGGCCACAGTCAGCACCAGTAACAGCCTTGATTTGGGCCGAGGGTCGTCCATTATGCTGTTGGACAGCCAGTTGCATCCTCTGACTCAGCACCAGAGATATTTTATTGGATCGACCACTTTACATGAATGTGTGACATCTCTACTCTCATGTGAGCTTGTGGCTCTCCAGGGATCAGCCCTCCCCTCTGCAGGGTTGCACACTGTGGCGCGACTTGGCTCAACTCAGCTCTGCATGCCGCTTTCAGTGGGACTTGTTGGTTGGAACAAGTGTGAAGCGGTGCTTTTGCGTTATGTGGATTTTGAAGGTTACTGGATGCAACCTCAGTTGTGAAAGCCTGTCTTATGCAGCTGAACAGTTTTTTGTCTTTGCCATCAGGAAGTCATGACAGTGAAAATAACGAACAGAAAATCCCATGAATCCTCATTTATGTACAGCTTTTGTCTTTTATAGGCTGTGGTCCTAGACCTTTGATTGGCTGACAAACCAGATATTTATTGTTTTCAGTAAACTGCTTTCTCAATTTTTTTTTGTCTCTCACTCCCATTTCTTTTTTTTTTTTTTTTAGCATTTTGAAGCTCTGCTTGGAACCTTCTTTAGATTCAGCATTACAAAAACATTTACACAGTTTTATATACATATCTTAACAGTCCTACAAAACTTGTCATTTCTCCTTCATAAGTTTCTGTAAACATTATGCAGGTGTCATTTTGATATTCGTCACTGCCGCAAGGCTTTATGGGGCTCTCCTTTCTCCTTTTCCTCATTCCTAAGCTAAAGGAGATAATAAAGGAAGTAACAACTCTCCTTTCCATAACTTTTGGAGAACTGGAACAGCCCATATTATGGCCAACGCTTACATGCTTTTGGGTATTTCTTCAGTTAGGAAAGTTTTAATAAGGATGCACCCTCAGAGATGGATGTCAGGAAACAAAGCCTGAAACAAGAGACAAGGGTGAGGACTTTCAAAATAAAACTGGAAAGAAAAGATATGACATATGAGGAAGAAACACTGGTGAGGAACCATTTACAATGATTGAGGTTTTACAAATGAAAATTGCATGATTTTGTCCACACTGCACCCATCTTATTGTGACTACTCACAGCAGGATAACCCTCAGATTAAATTATCTCAAACTGGTTTATTGAACATGACAGTGGTTCACAGCCTCCAGATCTCAATCCCATAGAGGAAAATGGCATTATAGACGTACAGCTACAGTGCGTGTGTGTTACCACGGGAATAGTGTGAAGGGCATAAGTGTTTTTGGAAGAACCATGGTCTTTTAGTTTTCTATTCGACCTCCATCCTCTTCCTCTTCCTTCTTTTGAATGAACAGCCGTGATTGTGTCTTTTCTTCCTTCATGTAAGACCAACCCTCTGATTAATTAGTCCTTCCTGCCTCTGTAGCTTTCGTCCCCCTGCACCATTGTGTGTCCGTCACTTTCCTCTGTGACTCCCTCCCTTCCTGATTCCTCGGACCCTCCCGTCTCTTACACTGGCCTCCTCCTCATTAATCCTCTTCTGTTCATTTAAATGTGGCTCCTTTTAAACCCAAACTAACTTTCCCATCACATCAAACAGCTAAAGAAGCAAAGACTTACTCTGAACAACAGATGTGGCATGTTTTTGTAAATGCCTTTGTTGTTTGCAAATTAGTTCCTCTTAAAAAACTGGTCATTGGTGCATTTCCCTCTCCATCTCCCTCCACCAGCTCCTTTGTTGCTTACAAACAGAGTTTCTTTGTGAGAAGATGAAGCTTTTCCTAGAAAGAGCAGAGCTTTGAGTGGAGCAGACGCACACACCTCACAGGCCTTTCAGCAGTTTGACCTTTATTTACCTCTCACTCTAAATGAGACCTTCTCTCGTGGCTTTGCTCGGGGTTTCTGTGCCTGCATCCCAGGGGAAAGCAACAAAGATGTGGTAAGTAGAAGTCCAGGGACCATGAAAGTTCTGGAAAAGGTTCCAGAGATACAGTTGTGCCCAAAAGTTTACACCCCCAAGCAGAATTTCTGATGTTTTGGCCTTTTCTCAGAAAATATGAATGATAACACAAAAACCTTTCTGTCACTCATGGTTAGTGGTTGGGTGAAGACATTTATTGAAAAAATGATAAGTTTACTCTTTTTAAATCATAATGACAACAGAAACTTCAAAAATTACCCTGTTCAAAAGTTTATACCCCCCAGTTTTTAATACCGTGTATTTCCCCCTTTAACATCAATAACAGCTTGAAGTCTTTTGTGGTAGTTGTGGATGAGGGTCTTTATTTTCTCAGATGGTAAAACTGCCCATTCCTCTTCTCAAAAAGCCTCCAGCTCCTGTAAATTCTTGGGCTGTCTTGCATGAACTGCACGTTAGAGATCTCCCCAGAGTGGCTCAATGATATTGAGGTCAGGAGACTGAGATGGCCACTTTAAAACCTTCACTTTATTCTGCTGTAGCCAATGGCAGGTTGATTTGGCCTTGTGTTTTGGATCATTAGGGAGATTTTCAAGGTGGGAGGGCGGGTCATATACAAACAAAACATGCTGCATTCATCCATCCATCAATTTTGACCAATTTTCCTGTGTCTTTGTAGCTCACGCATCCCAAAAACATCAGTGATCCACCTCCGTGTTTCACAGTAGGAATGGTGTACCTTTCATCATGGGCCTTGTTGACTCCTCTCCAAATGTAACGCTATGGTTGTGTAAAAGTTTAATTTTGGTCTCATACTCCAAATATCTTTGTTCATAGTTTTGAGGCTTGTCTCTGTGCTGTTTTAAGTGGATCTTGAAACATCCACCCCAATTTTTTTCAGAGAGTCCTGTATTTCAGCTGAAGTTATTTGAAGGCTTTTCTTTGCATCTCTAACAATTTTCCTTGCAGTTTGAGCTGAAATTTTTGTTGGTCTGCCTGACCGTGGTTTGGTTTGAACAGAATCCTCTCTCCCTTCTTCATTAGAGTTTTAACAGTGCTTCTTGGCATCCTCAGTTCCTTAGATATCTTTTTAAATCCTTTGTCCTGTTTTATACAATTGGGGAGGAGAGAATTGGCAGGGGGCGGGGAGATTTTGCTGTAGCCAATGGCTTTTATTCTGCGGGGAAAATCGGGAGGGTTGGCAACCTTGCTTTATTCTGCTGTAGCCAATGGCAGGTTGATTTGGCCTTGTGTTTTGGATCATTGTCATGTTGGAACGTCCAAGAACATCCCAGCTTCTGGGCCGATGAGTGTAAATTTTCCTCCAGTATTTTCTGATAGCATGCTGCATTCATCCTTCCATCCTTCCATCAATTTTGACCAATTTTCCTGTGTCTTTGTAGCTGTAGCTCACGCATCCCCAAAACATCAGTGATCCACCTCCGTGTTTCACAGTAGGAATGGTGTACCTTTCATCATGGGCCTTGTTGACTCCTCTCCAAATGTAACGTTTATGGTTGTGGCCAAAAAGTTCACTCATCACTCCAAATGTCTTTGTTCCAGAAGTTTTGAGGCTTGTCTCTGTGCTGTTTGGATTGTAAGCGGGATATTTTGTGGCATTTGCGTAGAAATGTCTTTCTTCTGGCGACCCGACCATGCAGCCCATGTTTCTTCAAGTGTCTCCTTATTGTGGATCTTGAAACATCCACACCAATTTCTTTCAGAGAGTCCTGTATTTCAGCTGAAGTTATTTGAGGGCTTTTCTTTGCATCTTGAACAATTTTCCTTGCAGTTGGAGCTGAATTTTTTGTTGGTCTGCCTGACCGTGGTTTGGTTTCAGCAGAATCCCTCTCTCTCCACTTCTTAATTAGAGTTTTAACAGTGCTTCTTGGCATCCTCAATTCCTTGGATATCTTTTTAAATCCTTTTCCTGTTTTATACTGTTGAAATACCTTTTCTCGCAGATCCTTTGACAATTCTTTCGCTTTACCTATAACACAGAAACCTGAAATTTCATCGCAGTGAAAGATGCTTGTCTGTCAGGAGCTCAGAAACTCACTGAGCTTTTAAACACACACTGATTACAAGCTAATAGATCACAGGTGAGGATGGTTACCTTTAGTAGACATTCAAACCCATTTGTGTCAAATTTTGTGCATGTTATCAGGCCAAAACTGCCAGGGGATGTAAACTTTTGAACAGGGTCATTTTTGAAGTTTCTGTTGTCATTCTGATTTGAAAAGAGTAAACTTATCATTTTTCAATAAATGTCTTCACCCAACCACTAACCATGAGTGACAGAAAGGTTTTTGTGTTATCATTCATTCTGAGAAAAGGCCAAAAAATCAGAAATTCTGCTGGGGGGTGTAAACTTTTGGGCACAACTGTAGATGTTAGAAGGTAACCATCATGAAGGTAGTCAAAGAAGCTTTGAATATTTTCAAGACTTGATCTGATTTTACTTGTTTTTCTGGCTCATTCAAGAAATTAATGAATTTACCAGTGGAATCGATCTATTTATCCATCCATCAAATCCTGGATTACACATAAGACATCCATCCATTTTTGATTATACATGAACCATCAGTCCATCCATTGCTTTTTTAAAATCATGCATACTTAATACTAACCGGACAAGCCAGATGGACAGCCCCATCTATCTGCCACAGAAATATTTCACTAGTCCATCTGGGTAGGAGCCCTTTAAATTTGTTTTCATGGGCAGAATGTTAAAAAAAACACAAGCTTGTGATTTGACAATCGTTTGGCTCGTCACATTCATCACAGGCCAATCCACATCAAGCAGGGTTGCCTCCTATAATGTAGCATACATAGCGGCTAATAGTTAAAAACAGTTAATGACCTTTAGCCACCAGCCACTAACTTAGCCGCAAACAGCTAACAACAGTTAATGACTGTTAGCTGCTAACTTAGCTGCTAACAGCTAACGGCCTTATACTATCGTCTTACACTAAATTATACCACACAGATGCTTCATGGGATTCATTGTTGGACAACGGAGGCTGGCAAGACGGACCTGCAGGATTTCAGGATCAGGCAGGTCTGTCTGCTCTGCAAGGCTAACTTCATACAGCCAGCCATTCTATAATATACATAATCATCTTTATATATATATACATATATATATACATACATACATTCATCAATCCACCATTCATCATTTTTGTCAATAAACATAATATATTCATCCATACATCCATACAAACATTGGGTTTTTTTATTCTTCATAGTACATCTCTCTATTCATCCTTCAAGTTTTTTTTTTAAACTTAACATCATGCACCCATCCAGTTTTATATTGGAAGAGTTTGATTTTTCACATTCATTTATCCATCCATCCATCCATCCATCCAATTGTTCACAAATATCACATGAACAATGTGATTATCACTATGGCAGCATTTTTGTAAATATAAGTCTAACAATACTATGTATACAGCTGATCTAGAGCGACACACCCCAGTCAGAAGTGCAAATAAATTGATTATTACAGGAGCTAAATAACTGTTCACACTGGGGGCATCCATCTTTAATTGTCAACTCGGGGGTGGTGAGGTTTCACCGAGCTCCCAGTAGGAAATTCAGACTTCGGGGGGCGATCCAGTTAAGTTTCCTACTTGGAACTCAAAATTTCTACTTCTGACTACAACTGGAACGCACCAAAAGACGTCTGCAATCCAAAGCGTGTGTTTGTTGTGATGCAGCTCAGATCTTCCTCAGAACTCTGCATTGCTTTACAACTTCTTTTTTCAACAACTTACAGGATGCAAAGCGACGAGGTAATGTATCTCTTTCTAGTTACATAGCGGTAGTTTTTGATGTGTGACAACAAGCAATTTTTGGAAAACTTAGTATTGTAGTTTTGTAGCTGGCTATTTATCGCTACTTACAGCCCGGTGCTTTAAGACGTGTCCGAATAATATAAATTTGCTCTAGTTTTAATTGTCTTGTTCCCGAAGTTGAATATACAGGCCAGTCCAGCTCTGTCCGACCCAACCGGAAGGCTAAGGAATAGCATTATTTTGATGCTTTAAAACTCATACTGTATGCCTGGTCGAAATACACACTTTAAGATATCTAAAAGTAAGACTTTTGTAATTACTTAGAAACTCCTCACAGTCCCTTTAACTTCCACTTTGAATATCACCGACAGTTTTCAGTGTCCGCCATGTCCTGCTGTTGGCAAGTGCCCCTGGACTTTGTATAACGAGTTTGTTCAGTTTCATTGCGAGTGCTCAGTCTGTTTAACGTTCATTTGACTTTTGACCTCCTCTGTACTCCAACTCTAACAAAGACTCACTCTGTTTCTCACCTTTCCACTGCTTTCCATTAAGCAGAGCATGACCAGGATGCCTGACAGTGTTAATGCAGCGACACTATCAGGCTGTGTCTACCTGCTGGGGTTTACATTACACAGCAGATTGTGTTGCTGCTGTGGGCTGTTTCAGTCTCTGACCTGTCAGACACATGCTCTAGATCGTATTTTTCAAACATACTTTATTTGGGTTAATCTTGAGCTTTCTGTGTGGAGTTTGCATGTTCTCCCTGTCCATGCATGGGTTTTCTCCTTGTCTCTGTATGTTGACACTGTGATAAGGTAGCCCAGTCCAGAGTATACCCTGCATAAAGGATGGATGTGATTTCATTACCATACTGCAGATGCTATACTTACTCAACACTACAAGCTACATTTTGGCTGAACTGTTTGCAGAAGTGTTAGTTTTTTCCCAAAGTCATGGGTCTGTATTTAATGGATCTATGACACAGTTATCAGTCTGAATCTCCTCCATGTTATTCACAGTACTCAGACACTGGTTTGTCAAAGGCCACGGCAGATAATATGAATGAGATACGGGAGGATGAAGCACAATGCAGAAACACATAATGTAATACATCACGTCCCTGATGAGATTCTGGCTCGCCTTGTTTGGCCATGCAAAGTGTTTTTATTGACTCATCAAAGACGTATCCTGGGCGCTGTGAGAAAGCTATTAGTCTGGTCAACAATGGCGGCCTGTACTGAAAGCTGAGGGCTGAATGAGAATGAGAGCTCCGCTGTCTGAATGCCAGCTGAACGGCTGAGGCGCTGCGACCTCATTTGGAGCGTGAACCCTTCGACGGACCGTTCCTGTCAGCATTCAGCAATTGTGTGAGGCGGCGAGGGCCGACCCATCACTGCCAGCAGCCCCTCAGCCCCAAAGGCACGGACCCAGTTTCAACAGAAATGATGACTTTGGCCCCAGAGCAAACACTTGGCCCTCTGGGTACTCAAAGCAATACACTAACCACAGAGAAGAGCTACGGAGAGGCATGAACGTGACCGTAAGAGAGGAATGGGAATAACAGGATGAGCACAGAATGATAATTAGTGATGGAGTTAACTGGAAAATATGTGGAATATGACTCATTCAGTTAAATAAATCATAAAAAATGGCACTGAACCAGGGGTCTTGAACTCATATTGATCATGGACCACTTCCAGTCTGATCATCTTGAAGGACAAACAAGCACTTTATTACTGTTACTTTCTCATAGTTTCCAGTCTTACTTCATGTTATACAAACTATGTTATCAGCTTCTTTGAATGAAAAGCTTCACTTCCATCATCACTGTTTCATCACAATTGTTTAGTTTAGTTTAGTTTATTAACCCATCATTATCAAGAAGATACAATACAATACTTGGAGTATACAACAAGTATCAATTCTTTTTTACACAATCAGGTGCGTGAAAGGGGTCATCCAAAGGACGCTATTTAAAGCTTTCAAATTTCAAAATTTCCATTATTTTTCTTTAATCTAAAATGATGAAACTTTTTAACCTGACACGACAAATCGACAGTTCTGTAACGTAAATATTTCACTGATTCACCTTGAAAATATTTTCAAAGGCTGAACTTGTAAGAAAACAGCAGCTTATGATTGGACGATCATTTGGCTCATCACACTCATCAGACTTATCCACATCAAGCAATGCTGCTATGTATGACATGGCGGTTTGCGCTGTTGATAGCCGTTAGCTTAAACTACCTTCGGCTATCATATTACATTAAATGATACCACACAGATGTATCATTTAACATTTATATGTGATACGAACCTTGTCAAAGACAATCCCTACCAAGTTTTTCTGGTAAACTTGTAAGGAGAGCAGATTTCGCCACTGAGTAACCATGACTACCATAGTCTGAGTGGCATGTCCGTGGAGGATTTCACGTTCTTTCCCAGCTTCCCAGCAGTGATGCCCGGTCAGGAGAAGAGAAAAACATGATTTCTCATCAGACAAGCTTCAAGTGACATCTCTGCTCCTCTTTCCAATAATAAATTGAGTATTTCTAATGAAAAAAACACAGATATTGAGACTGCTTCAGAAGCCACCATTGTTTTCAAACATACAGTCACTTCCTGTTGTCTTCATGTCCGCAGCTCCCGCCTCTCTTCCCTGATTGGGCCGTTAAGCATTTAGTCAGGTGAAGTCATTGGATTTCAGACATTGAAACAGGCAGGTCCGTCTGCTCTGCAGGGCTAACCAACCGAATTATGGTGTGGGGGTGTTTTTCAGGAGCTGGGCTTGGCCCCTTAGTTCCAGTCAAAGGAACTCTTAATGCTTCAGCACACCAAGACATTTTGGACAACTTCATGTTCCAGACTTTGTGGGAACAGTTTTGGATGGCCCCTTCCTGTTCCAACATGACTGAGCACCAGCCTGCACAGAGTCCTGACCTCAACCTGATAGAACACCTTCGGGATGAATTAGAGCAGAGACTGAGAGCCAGGCCTTCTCATCCAACATCAGTGTGTTACCTCACAAATGCGCTTCTAGAAGAATGGTCAAAATTTCCCATTAACACTCCTAAACCTTGTGGACAGCCTTCCCAGAAGAGTTGAAGCTGTTATAGCTGCAAAGGGTGGAGTGAGGTCATAATGAACCCTATGGATCAAGAATGGGAGGTCGCTTGAGTTGATAAGTGTCTAAAGGCGGACGAGTGAACACTTTTGGCAATGTAGAATATCACTGATTGTCACAGCACATTATTTGTTTTTTTTATTATTTATGTGATGTTATTTATGTGATTCTTTTTTTTAAGCAACGAACCCTACAGAAGAGAATAAAAGGCACAGAAAAACATAGTAATTGCATTATTTTCAAGTCTGTTAATAAGTCTAAAGTATGAGCTCAAAGTTTCCAACTGTCCAACATTTAAGATGCCATTTTGAAAAATGATGGTTGTTGCTGCACAAGTTCATTTGGTTTCCCCTAATGGCAAATAATTGTCTGTTAATCCTTTACAAACCATTATTGAACAATATATGTGCTGATTCTGGTGAAGGGTAAGATAAAAAAGATTAAAGCTATGATGGATACATGTGTGTGCAGGTTCTCATTCATCCAGGTCATGATTATCCAATTCTTCGTTAAAGGTCCAGTCTAACAACCCCAGCTGCCTTTTCAATAAATAAATGGATATGACAGATACATTTTATTTGTTTTGCTCTAATGAAGTTTGCCAGTTTACTTCCCAAAATTTGTTATTCACTTGTGTCTGTGATCACTAGCAGGCAGCTTGGGAGCCACATCAAGCCACCCACACCTTTCCATCCAGCCCCAAATGTAGCTAAGTGCAAAAAGGGAACAGAAGTCATGGTTTTTTGGTGTTTTCGTGTTTGTTTGTTTTATTTTTGCCCACAGAGACTATACCAATGCCTAAAACAACCAACAGTTTAATCAGAAATGAATCAGTCTGTTAGGAAGGGAACATTGAACCAAAAACACGAGTATGTTGGAGTCGAACAGTGATATAAACACGACGGCCCCAGAAATTAAGAGCCACGTACTTCAGTGAGTGGCATATGGCAGCAGTATGGGTGATAGGGACTGATCACATTTTGGAAGAAAATAAAATATTGACACATTATGATGCTAATTTGACCCAAATCTTTAATTAATTCCATTATTAGCATTAACCCTCTGGATCCCAAACCCGGCGGGTTCAAAAATGCACTTATTTTAAAACGACTGGCATTTACAAACCGTTTGTCCTATTAAAAAGCCGTAAAAACTGGCATTTCCGTCAGATTCTCAAGTTTCCAAGGGTACCTGAATGTATCACACATGACGTCGGCAACATTCCGAACAATGGCGGAAAAGACCGATAATTTTTCGCGACTGCCGTCAACATCGCATTTATTCACATGTCCACTTCAAAAATCTGCAAAAAATAAACCATTTGCTCTAGCTCTATTCTGTAAAAAACAAATAATTTTACACATCTTACAGCTTTCAACAAGCCTTGAATGATCGATATAAGTCCTGTATTTACTTCTAAAGATTTATTTGAATATTGCCTTCCATTTGCCTGGTGTCATTTCAGCCTTGTCTGCTCAGCACCAATCAGCATGCTCCATACGTCGGCTCTTTGTCTCCAGAAACTGTTTCAGGGCAGCAGGACCCCCCAAAACAGTTTCAGGGGGTCCCTTGAAACAGTTTCAGGGGAGTCCTGTTGCCTTGTACATAGTTATTCACAGTTTTCATTGTTCTGAAAATAAAAATTTAGAAACTGTCACTGTCCGTTTTTCTTTATTGAATAGTTTCTTGCATTCTGGTTATGTTATATTGCTATGAGACATTGTTGAATTATATATCTGGCTTCAGCCCTAGTTCTCCTGAGCACATAGAGGTGTAGAACTTGATATTGCAGTGAAAAATGAGTCCACAGTGAGTAAAAATGTGACAGAAGCAAAAACGGCCTAAAATTCCAATCAACTTATAAGGTCCCAGAATGTGTAGTTTCTGTAAAGGTAGAACCACACCACTTTTTTCCTGAGTTCCTTATGCTTGAGGGTACCTGACAGTGTGTTGTATATACTCCCACCCTATTTTCAGAATTTTTTAAAATTAGAAAAAATAAATTTCCGTTTCTCTTTTTTCTTTTCTTCGGCCTTTAAATTTTGTTACACTGCATAAAGACATAATTGAGTTATATCGGCTTATAGCCATGGTTGTCCTGAATCCACAGAGGTGCTGGACTTCACTTTACAGAAAAAAATGAGACCACAGTGAGTAAAAATATGACAGAAGCAGAAAATGCTCAGAAATAGCTTGGGATTCAGAGGGTTAAAACCTTTTCACAAAATCAGTGGATGATCCTGATCTATTTGGTTTCAATTCTGAAAAACATGAAACTGACTGATGGGCCACAGTGACAGAGAAGAAGGGCCACATGTGGCCCCGTGTGCCGACTGCGCCTGCACTGACATGCCTTATCACGGTAGTTTAGCCCACAGTTAGTTGCAGGTATAAACAAATAATAGTATGTGCCAAGTGGAGAGGTGGCATATTTTCTTGTGACATCATGAGGGGAAGGTGTTGAAACAGACTGTTTAATTTCTTATTTTGTTTGCTAAAAGGTGAAGCAAGCAACAGAGGGAGAGGAGGGATTTTACCCTTTGGGTTTGTAGACAGGCCGTGGACTCAGCTCTGAATAAGACCAAAGCAAAAGAGAATTTTGTATCCCCCCTGAATGTCAACCTTTACTGTCCTTATGATTGAAATAGGAAAGTAAATAATTGAATCTATTGCAGATTTGAGGTTTTGAGTAGCTCTAAAGACTTTAAAGGTGAGATTATACTTGCAGTTTTAAATACAAGTCAAATAAAGATCATGGATGAGTATCTCTGCTAAAGCACGAGTGTGTCTGCAGTTCTGGGCCTTCCTGTGAGCGTGCAGCAGAAGTTGTCTCAGTGATGGAGTCAGTGTAGCTGAAGGACACATGGAAGTCGGCGTGCAGGTTTCCCACACTGCATTTCACCTTCCAGCCGCCTTCCTGATGGGACTTAAGAAGTCATTTCAGCGCGCAATTCATGTTTGATGACTTTATTGATTTTTCTTTCCCCACCCCTCTCCGCCTCTCCTTCCATCTCCCTCACCTACTCTTCTCCTCTCCGCTCTGCCATTCCCAATCGACTCTCTCGCTCCTCCGGCCGGATGCTCCGTCCTGCCCTCTGCCATCTCTCCAGCCCACCAGCGTGCTCTCTGCTGCAGGAGACCATTTCTCAGCACTGCAAATAAAAGCATCCAGAGCTGGAGACCTTTTCCTTTCATTACTATTTATTGCATCATGGTGCAGTGTGTGAAATATGCTGTTTCTGGAGGAGCATCGACGAATGTGTTCCACTCTGCAGAGGGCAGGGTCATGAAGTGCTGCTGTGTTTGGCTGGAGTCATCAGATCACTTCATGTCTTTTCTTCATGCTGCTGCAGAGTTTTTTTTTATTCTAAAAGGGTTTTTCTGAAGAAGCTTTTCAGTTGAGAACATGTAAATTTTTTTTCTGTCCTCAATGTCACTGAGGATTATGTTTGTTATGTTTATTCATCATCGGATTAAATGTAATTAAATATTTTCTACAATAAAAACTCCTTCAACACTGTATGGACTGTGAATGAGATGGGCCACTAACAGACAAATGTAGTGTTTAGTTATAACTGATGCTTTGATGCTTGTTCATCTACTGAGCTTTGTAGTGAACTGGAGGGTCCAACAGGGGGCAGCATTACTTGATCAAAGACTCAAATTCACCCTTATTCATTCAACAACTTAACCTGACATGCCAGATGGACAGCTCCACATTGAAAATATTTCACTAATCCATCTGGGGAGGAGCCCTGAGAAAATGGTTTCAGGGGCAGAACCTTCAAATACAACAGCAGCTTGTGATTGGACGATCGTTTGGCTCATCACACTCATCACAGACCAATCCATATCAAGCAGCGCTGCTATGATGTAGTATATGTAGTGACTAAACCTAGCAGCTAACCGTTAGCTGCTACAGCTAATGGCTGACAAGGGCAAATAATAGTAAATGGCCGTTAGCCATAGCGGCTTACTGTTGTTAGCTGCTATGGCTAATGGCCAACAGTTGTTTGCCATTGTTAGCCATCAGCTGTAGCGGCTAAAGGACACTAGCTGATAGCCAAACTACCTTGGGACTATCGTTTCACATTAAATTATACCAGACAGATGTAACATTTAACACTTATATGTGACATGAACCTCGTCAAAGACAATCCCTACTAAGTAAACTTATGAGGTGAGCATATTTCGGCAAGTATAACTGAGTAATCATGATAGCTAAACAACATTAGCCTCCATTATTTGTACAACAGGAAGTGACTTCACTTACCGTTAAGTCACTTCCCGTTGTTGTCACGCCCTCAGCTCCCGCTGCTCCCGCCTCTCCTCCCTGATTGGGCCATTAAGCATTTAGCCGAGTGAAACCGTTGGACAGTGGAGGCTGGCAAGATGGAGATGCATGATTTCAGAATCTGGCAGGTCTGTCTGAGCTGCAAGGCTATCAACAACATGCTTTTGCTGACTTTGTTCAGTTGCACAATACAAAAAACATCCCAAGGACTGATGTAATAGTATCATTTACTTTTTTTATTGATGATTAATCATCAATCATCAAAATGATTGATTCATTGTGATCGATTAATTACTGAATTATTGACATCCATCAATCCCTCCATTATCTATAAGGCTTATCCCTAATGGGGTTGCAGGGGGCTGGAACCTATCCCAGATGACTTTGGCCACCCTGAATCAATCTCTATCTGATCACAGAACCACAACATGAGAAAGACTATTCACACTCAAACACATCTATGGGCAATTTGGAGTGACAAATCAACCAAACAAGCATACTTTTGGCCTGTGGGATGAAGCTGAAGAGCCTGGAGAGAACTCATGCATGCATGGGAAGAACATACAAAGCTGACCCTGCTAGTCTCGGGGGTTGAACCGGCAACCCTCCAGCATTATTGATGCATCACCATGACCCTGCCTCGTTAACAGACTTAGAAAGTACTAAACCCACAGGACAAAATAAAATAAACAAACTCCCCAAAAAATGTCTGACAACTAAGGTTCTGTCCCCACAACTAACAGATTTTTGTTCTAGAAGCATTGACTTTCAAGGTGCCTACACACCAAAAGCGATTTGAGCGTCCTCAGCGATCACTCTCCATGCAAAGTCAATGTACAGCAGCAACGGGGTGGGGCTAACCCTCCCACGATGTGACTGCTGCGTTCAAGGCGATCACTTCGCTTGTTGTGTGTTGCCAAAGTTAAAAAAAGTTGATCTTTTCAGGGGATGCCGTGTGTGGCTGTGCGGCAACGGCCAATCATCGGTGTGTGTGTGTGTGTGTGTGTGTGTGACAGTACTCGTGACAGACAGTTTTTATTTTCAGAGTAACAATCCATGTCCGTGTGGAAACATTAGTTAGTGAGGACATTAGTTCCACCTAGACGAAAACTCACAGATGATGCTTCTGCAGGTCATCAGCTGCAGTGCTTTGTGGTTGGTTGATGAGTGAAGAGGATACAGTTGGAATAATGTCAGCTCATGCATCCTACTATGTGATATGATGTGGGCGCGGTGAAACTCGACCGGACGTGACGTAGTCGAGCGACGGCAACGTGCAACAGTGACCAAAGTGAGATATTTATGGACACGCGATGAGACTTCAGTGGGCGACGCGATTATGGTCACAAAGTAGCTGTAGATGCAGCTTTAGGGTCGTTTCACACTGTAAACAATTTGCTAACATGACAGAAATGGTGCTTGTTGCTGTTTAAACAATGTCAAACATGCAGAGTGTTCAAACTGCTAGCATAAGCTGGAGATCCCACGAGCTAAAAATTGAGAAAATGAGAGGCTTTCTTGGTGAGCAAATGGTTTATCTCAGCAAAAACAGACAGGAAAATGAAAAACAGAAAATAATTTTTACCTTAATCCAGTATGGGTGTCCATAGAGGTAGATAAGTCACAGGAGAGATATAAACTGTTCAGTTCAACCTCCTGTCAGTCCATTTTAAATTTTTAGCTTTACACTTTGTTCTGCAGGTAATGTGAAAATGGTCAAGTTAAAGAAACCTTGGTATTGTGTTTCATTATTAAAACTTAAACAAAACAGTTTTAATAAAAAAAAGCAGAAAATCACTCTGTAAATTTAAAGGAGTAGTCCAGGTTTTTTGAAGTGCGGTTGTGTGAGCTTCATGGCATGAGCCTAAACTGTGCTGTCTCAAACTAGAGTGTGGTTGAAAATTAAGTGGATATAACTAAACTGTAGCTTATGATGGCCCTACACTGTTTTGTGGCTCATTTTCTCCCATAATACTTTTAATTACGTAAAGAAACTGACACCACGTACAGCATCATACAGTATAGCACTGGGATCTTTCTGTTTTTTTCTGAGCAGAGAGAGAACTGAGCTGTGACACTGTGGCACATGTTAAGGCTCATACCAAATACCTCACACAACCAAACTTATAAGAACTGAATTTTTCCTTTAGACTAAACTTCTTACCAGCAGTATTGATTTTGATAGCACTTTTTAAATGTAGTTTTATTTAGTCTTTTGTCTAAAATATATTTTGTTTTAGTCAGAATGTAGTCATGTAAATTGTTTAAATTTTACTGTAGTTTATTTGATGAAATTTCACAACACTTCAGATGATGAAATTTACTGTATATTTAGTCGATTAAAATATAAAGTGTAAAGGGTAAGGCGTTTTTATGTTTCTGAAGTCATCTCTCTTTTAACTCAACCTTTCCACACAACTAAAGAAGCTGTGAATGCTTACATTCTGAACTTGTTCATGCTTTCTTTATTACAAAAGTAGTTCTGATTGGATTTAGTCTCCATCAGTCATTTTCATCTAGTTTTAATCTGTTGACGAAAATGTCAATTAAGTTCTTTTTAGTTTTTGTCCATGTGCACTTGTTTTTATTACTGTCTAGTTTTCTTCATGGGAAAAAAGGTTGACGAAAACTATGACGAAAATAATTAACCAGCAAAATGAACATTACTTTACACACAGATTTCATTTGTTGCAGCATGAAACTTGCATACTCACATTCACACCTGATGTGGGGTTAGTGTAACCTTCTCATGTTCAAATTTAGTTTAACCTGATTAATGCTTACACTGTGCACTAACTTTTTGGTTGCACATTTGTTGGATAAGTGATTAACTATGTGTCTAAGGTGGTTCAAAAAGGGTCTAAATATGTGCCTATAAGACGGGGCACTTCTGCTGGCCAACACTACAATGCTGCCACAATTAGAGTGTTCCAATACTCTAATAAGTCCTAGAAAAATGACACAATAAGTGTCCCTAAGGCTACGTTCTCACTGCAGTCAAAAGTGACCTGAATCCAATTTTTTGGCTCAAAAGTGACCTGTATCTGATTTGTTTCTGACAGTGTGAACAGCACAAGTCACATTGAATCTGACCTTTTCAAATCAGATTCAGGCCACTTTCAAATGTGGGACTAAATCGGATACATATCCGATTTTCTTGAATGTGACCGCGGTCTGAACAGTCAGGTCAAATTTAATGCATCTTTGACGTCATTAGTGCAGCAGTTTACCTCAGGAGAAATGTTTTCAATGTCTCTTTATGAACAGAACATAATCAGAGGTTAATATAGACATGACTACTAAAAAGTTTATGCATTTTTTTCCTAAAACAAAGAGTTTTAGTTGTTTTTCCAGGTACAAGCATTATTAAACAATTCATAAAGGGGGGAGTGATGAGAAAAAGTGAGAGAGCGCTGGGCAATCAACTTACGTCTCCATTACACGCACAATAAATGATAAACGTGAATGAATCATATGTTTGTGTTCTGATATCTGATAAACTTAGTTTATTGACACTGCACCACTTTTTGAATGGATTTATCAGGCTAAACTAACAGTTTACAGGACGCAGAGACACTGATGATCCACTACTGTCCATCTCATCTGTGCGTATTTGCGCGCGGCTGTATGTTTCTACGAGACAGCTTCAGTCAGTGAACAGTCTGCTCCTGTCTGATCTGCTCTCAAACAAACTACGAAACATCAGAACAGATGACAAAAATACGTTTTTGCCTCTTTTTTAACCCGTTCAGCGCGCTATGGCTCTGAGATGTTTGACTCTCCAGCATCGATCTGCCATCAGCAGGGTCAGCAGGAAAGCGCGTCCGCCTTTAGGTTTATAAGAAATAATACATAGCCATCATTACTTTACGAAGAGCTCACTCAAGGTGAGCTGCTGTAACATCAGGTTCTGCATTACAGGAACAAACTTTTCCAGCATTGTGAAGCACAGTTTTGGTCTCTGTTTGTTGCCCCACATCACACTGTGCTGTGCATGTTCATTAATGTTAAACTGAGCATGCTCATCACTTCTGAAGCCTGAGCTGTTCACATCACAGTCTGCTGTCAGACCACATTTACAGGAGTAATCTGAACAGCCAAACAAAAAAGTCAGATTGGAGCATTAAGGACTGCAGTGTGAACGTAGCCTCAGTGTCACAGCCTAGTTGGTGTCATCCCCATCTCATTTAGCTACATGTTATTTTCACTGTATTAAACATGTCTCCCTCTTACTCTCTGTAAACCATATACCTGTTATCACTGCCCTAGGCTCTCACTTCTCAGTATATCATAACACCATCCACGTGTGACCTGTGCACAGTCCACCACCCGTTTACTCCTACATACTCAACACCATGCACCAAAATAGAGCTTTTTGTCCACCTGCCCTTATCTTATCTACAGCTCAGTGTGTATTAGCTGCCTCTGGCTGCAGTTCAAAGTGTCCTCGACTTCGATTCAGCCGGTGCGAGCTCACAGCATTTCAGTGTTTTGATGGCTGTGCGGGGTCAGGCCCCTCGTCTGCTGCTTTGTCTCTTCATCTTTGACCAGCTGTGGGTGGTATGACTCACACTAAAACGCTTTCCCTGCGCCCATCAAACAAAAGAAAAAATATTCACACAGACTCTTACCTTTGGCTCCCTGAGCTCTCACTGTCACCTATTCACATGCAAATTGTTTAATTGTTTAAACCATATTTCAGGAGCAGTGTGACACTACGATTACGCTGTGAGAGGCTCTTTATCTTTGAGCACCAGGGGATTGGTTCAAAACATTCACAGGAGACTGCTTTAGAATAACAAGTCTGCTAATTATTTAGGTATTTTGATTATATTAGATTAAGAAGGTAACCTTATTAAAGTTGCTTCAGGGTCAGATGGCACTACTTAAAGGTGCTATGAGGAGAATCTATTTCAAGCGACATAAAGACTCTGCTACCCATGAGCACGCGCCGCGACTGTCGTAAAGATGTGACCCAAGCCAAAGCGTGTGTTTGTTGTGATGCTAATGAATGCAGATAGGACCTTCCTCAGAACTCTGCATTGCTTTACAACTTCTTTTTTCAACAACTTACAGGATACAAAACGACGAGGTAATGTATCTCTTTCTAGTTACGTAGTGGTAGTTTTTGATGTGTGACAACAAGCAATTTTTGGAAAACTTAGTATCGTAGTTTTGTAGCCGGCTATACATCGCTACTTACAGCCCGGTGTTCTAAGACGTGTCCGAATAATATAAATTTGCTCTAGTTTTAATTGTCTTGTTCCTGAAGTTGAGTATCCAGGCCAGTCCAGCCCTGTCCAACCCGACCGCGAAGCTAAGGAATAGCATTTATAGATAACCTATTTTGATGCTATAAAACTCATCTTAAAGGAGTCATATCATGCTTGTTTCTCCTTCTCACTGTGCCAGACTAGGATGCCTGTAAAGCATTTCTGCCCTCAGTACAAGTCATTTAGTTCCTTCATTGCCCCACAATAGCGTTCTCAAAATCCTCATTTTAGGCCACTATGAAGCCCTCGTTGAAACACTCGGTCTCCAGACTGACCTAAAGTTACCTCGCAACGTCACAGCCCTTTGTGCTCTGATTGGTCAGTTCTATCGGGGGTAGAGCCAGCCTGTCCTTCTTCTTCTACTGTATTTTCCGGCAGGCTCAAAGCAGCAACCGTGTATTGAGTCCCCCTACAGGCCAGAGCTGTTAATGAGTGAGTGTGAGCTAGGGACCTACAAACTGCTGCCGGACAAATGTGTTCCTTGGTGACGGTTTTGTGGCTAACGGACATCACAGAGGAGGTAGTGTTTTATCAGATTACTCCAATAAAAAGAAAGGTACCTCGTGTCGTCAAGATGATTTAAATCTTGCGGACATCTCGCAATGACCTATTTTCAGAGGCATCAAATCTTAAAAATTAAGGGGGTGTAAGGTCTTGTTTTCAAATTTATTATATTATATGTAAGTATTAAATCATGCATCAGCATGATATGTCTCCTTTAAAGTGTGTATTTTGATCAGGCATATATCTAAAAGTGAGACCTTTTTGTATTTACTTAGAAACTCCTCATAGCATCTTTAAGCAGAAGGAGAGAACATGTAGTTAAGGCTTTTTGAAGTGGGGTTACAGTTGGTAATACCCATACTGTAGCCATACAGATAAATCTACTTCAATTTTACCCCCTCAGCCAAATCAATTGACTTCCAGCCACTGAGAGTCTAAACAGAGACTTTTCTTTAAGTTTGTTTTTGTTCTAATTTTTGTACATGACTGCATTTTCCATATAAGCAGAAATGTATTCATATATCCTATATGATATATTTGTGAGTGTTACATATTTATCACGTAATTACATGGTACCTAATTACAACCATTAAGTTTTATTACTACTTGCATCGATTAAAATGTAATGCAGTGTCCATTACTACAAGTGATAATACTCTTCCAAACTCTAGTTTTCCATATGGTTGTACTACAAAACCCAAAAAATAGTTTGAGCCATTCCCAGCATCGTAATCCTTTGGTCATACCACCATGTGCATGCCCGATCCAGCTTTGGGTGCCTCACAGTGTGATACCTGCAGCAGCCTCCTGTCAAACTCCAGTCCACTGTCTGTCTAAATGTGTTTGTTCTCATGGACTGCAGAAACTGAATTCCCCTTTGGCATGAATAAAGTGACAACATGCAGACAGTTCAGCCAGATCATGAGACCACACAGCTGCTGTTTGTGTCAGAGAAACAAACATGGAGGACAGTTTACCTCAGTTTTTCTGGCATGTGTTCTGTTTTACAAAGAGAAACAACAAAATAATATGATTAAAATTCTGGCAGGTGAAACGTGTCGCTGTGTTTATGTTCTTGTCATTTTTGTGAGATGTTAAAGCAGCAACATCCAGTTGATGATTCAAGATCATTCAGGTGAATCAGGGCCAATTTACACAAAACCAATCCACTGAAAATAGGACTGGCTTTGATTCATTTACTGTATTTTGTTTTTAATAAAGTTTTGTGTTTAGAAAATGTTTTGAATGACAGTTTAGATGGTTGAATATACATTTTTGTAGGCCATCACAGAAGTTTCATCACTGCATTGACTTTGTCCAGGAGCCAGAGGTGGTACCAACAATTTAAACATTTACATCTATAAAGATGATAAACTGGAGAAAGCTGATGGATCTATAGCAACAACTAGATGAACAGTCATTAAAGTGGGTTAAACTGGTCTAATCTTATGACCTGAATAAGTTGCTGCCTATGGCTTTGGCTTTGGTGTGTAAATTATTGATAATAAAAAGGAACAATCAGAAATCAATCAGTCAGTCAAACTTAATTTGTATAGCACTTTTCATACAGGACTTTGTAATACAAAATGCTTAACATGAGAAAAAAAGATAAAGTGAAATAACAATAAGTGAAATAAAAAGCAGAAAATTCCATAATTGCATAAAATGAAAACACAAGACCCCGCAACCCCCCCCCCCCCCAAACCATATTAAATATACACACTAACTTACTCAAACACACAAAGACATAAAAAGGAAATTCTGACAGAAAACCAAATTAGAAGACTGAGGAAACGTTATCTTGAATTAAGAATGAGGAAACACAGGAGCTAAAAATAAAATAGTTTAAAATACTTGAACAATACAAGAGGGTAAGATAAGTAAATGTGTAAATACATAAATAAAATAATATAATATAACAACAAAAAAATAAAAAGTTGGCTAAATAATATGGTAAAAAGAGAAAGTTTAACATCAGGTGCATAATAAAATCAGCTAAAATAGGATAAAAGGAAAAGCACTTAACAAACAAAAAAACTGAACTGAAATGTAGAAATAAAACAGAATAAAAGGGTTCAAATAAGTTAAAACAAAATGTAAAATAACAAATACAATCAGCTAAAAGCCAGATTAAAAAGGTAGGTCTTGAGTTTTCTTTTAAAAATATGAACAGTAGGCCCTGAGGTCTTCAGGTAGACTGATCCACAGACGGGGGCCATAATAACAAAAAAAAAGGTTCACTGTATTGGGGTCCCCCCCCATTTTTGAAATCCCTGTTAGCATCTGTCATTAAAAAAAACAATAACACTTTACAATTCAACAATAAAGTTTTGTTTGCATGTGTTCACCAGGGGTCATATTTCAGGTATTTATCAAAAAGCTATTCTAAAAATGCATAAGCTCCATTCTTATCCCCTTAACTGAAAACCAGCGTAACAAGACTGCATAATATTAACACCTCAAGACATTCAAGAGAACTCCACATTAACTCTTTGAGCTACAACATCCATGCAGATACAGGATACTGCAATACAGGATACCTGGATGCATATGTAACATGAAACTGAAGGTCTGGACTGCTTTGGGCTGAAGGGCCAAAAACCCCAGCCCAGCATTCAGGGGCCACCAAAAGACTTCAAGCTAGTCTGGCAAGTCCTCCTTAAGATGGGGTCTTTTGCCAACCTCCCTCTTGGCCTTATCCAGAGCTGCAGCTTGAATCCAGGGGTGGCTTCTCGGATCAGACCACACTTCAAAACAGAGAACTATTTCTTTGTAAAAATCCAGAAGTTTATGGGAAGAAAAAAAATCAGCTTGGTCCACTTTTTGGTTGGGTCTTTATGTTAGGATATGAAAACCAAGGTAAACTAGGAAAAAACAAGAAGACAGACTCAAATGATAAAGTTTATTATGAATTCAAAATGATCAAAAATCCAAAAACAAATCCTTAAAAAAAGCACAAGGCAAAAACTCGAACAAAATAACAAAACCAAACTGGAGAAACTATAAAAGACAAACACTAGAAATTAAACTCATTGCACACTCCAAATCACTACAGAAAGTTCAACTGAAAAAGACAAACTAACACTGATGGCACAGAAAACACAAGAGACTTACTGGAGGACTGTGGCACAAGAAGAATGACCCAACAAAGACAAAGGGAAACAGAGAGTAAAAACACTACAAGAAACATCGAGCACAGTTGGAGGTAATCACAATCACAGGCACACAGAAGGGAGGACAGGAAACACCGCATGGAACAGAGGAATTTCAAAATAAAACAGGAAACATGAGAGACAAGGGGAACATTAGGTCTAAACCAAAGAAAGGACCTCTTTCACAATACATGTAATTTTGCCCACAGCCCAATTTTTTGTTTATTGTGTGGTATTTGTAGTACACCCAGAGACTCCCAAGAATATACCTTTAGAAAATCCAAAAGTCATCCAGGGCCTGTACTATGACCTATTTTATGATCATTGCCATAGGTGTGAGCCAGGGTGCACACTTTACCCCAAAACTTACAGAACACAAATAATAAATCATCAAATTGGGTCAAATCACCTTCACTGAAGTCTGGTGCATCTTTTGAAATCAAATGTAAAGCTAAGTATTACAATTGAAAGAAGTTATTGAGTTTTAACTGGAAAAAAAATAGTTTTTTTTATGATTTTTTCAACAAGTTCAATTCTTTAGAGATGTATCTGACCAACTTACAGTTGCTGTACAACTACAATACTTACAAATTATTTGGCCACATATATATTCTCAAAGTGGGAAAAAAATCATCAAATTCTGAGACCGGTAAAGTTGTTCAATTAACAGGTTGGGTTACTGTGGAAGAATCAGGATACTGTTCCATGTCTTGTATATCAGGGAACCTTTAAAGATTTGTTCAGAATTCATCCTTTAAGTATGATTTCTTTTAGAATTTGAATGCTAGATTCAAAACAAACATTTCACATGAAATGTTATTCATGTTAATATTGAACAGCCACAAAGGGCCTGTATATTATGCCTTTGTGATGAGATAATAATGAGCCATTGATACAAGTAAAAACCGATGCAGTTTTGGATTGTTGTAATCAGATTGTATATATCTACAATGACAGCAATACAGTTTGGTGTGTAGAGACAAAATCTGTTGCTAGTACTTATATATACATGTAATCTGTTTTATGTCCTCCGTGTCTTTTTGCATAGCAACGGCTTGGACAATTTTAATTTGTAGACTGGAACTATAGTGAGGAAAGGGGATCTGAGAAATCCATAAGATGTATGATTGGCTGGTTATTTCATAGAATGGAGTCTTTGAATTTGCTTGTGTATGGTTGGAGGGTTTCTGATTTTGAAAATGTTTATAATATCCCAAATAATAGATTACAGATGCAACATGTGCACACATGCCAGAGGTTCTCTTTCCAGCAGGACAGAGACAATAATATGCCTTCACAGGATCATCTGATGCATTCTTGTCAAATTGAATCCAAACATTGTATTTTATTTGAGATCTGTGACGAGAATGAATCTGTCCCCTAATGAGATCAGCATCATGCTGGTAAACCCAAATCTCATAGTCACCATCATTTTTTTGATGCTCAGCAATGTAGCCAGGGGACTGTTTGATTTGGTATGTACCGCATGTTGTGGTCTCAAGGTATTCCAGATCCACATGAGGGAACGAGATATCAGATGCTTCAAGCTTCTGCCATTCACTATGAGCTCTACGTGACATATTTGGGTCTTCTGCAACTCGTTTTGCCAAAACATTGTCTTTTTTTAAAAGTGAAAGCATACGCTGAGCCATCTTAGTATCTCGTTCCTCTCGATCTGGATCTGAAACATATATTGGTCCTCTGAAGGCATTGAGACATGCAGTTACTATGCGCACTAATTTGCCAATGACCTCAACGAAATAATTTAAGGTAAGTTGTTCCTTAAACAACATCCACTTCTTTAAACGCCCGTGGTAGGACTCTACTATCCATCATGTTTTGGTACAACGATCACTATTGGCTGTTGAGGAATCCAATTGGGATTTACCAGTTGGTAAAAATGACAGCATTCTAGCATCATACCCCAACTTAGCAAGAAGATCTAAGGCATCCCTGAAACCGCGATCTACAATCATATTGTCATTTGCTTCTAACCAAGATTTCAATATTTCAATTTTTTTCCATGATGAGCCGAGTTATTGTTGCATCATTTACGTTACCATGGTAGGGGCCAATAGCGTAAAAACATATCCATCAGGCAGTACAACTGACATGAATTTTAGGTAATTTCGTTTTTTCTGTCCTCCGTAAGATGCCCTTTGAAACTGATGATCACTGCATTTGTTGAGGTAGATATATGTACCATCTAAGATAAGAGTGACCTGGTCACCATAAAAAGCTTTAGTAAAGACAGTGTTGTGAGTTATGGCATCGTGGCGTGAAATATGATTTGTGCCAAGGTATTTGGGAACAACTATTGTGTTCAAAATATCTGCAATTGTATGAAAATATCTTGACAGTGTAGCTTGGGAAAGATTAGTAAGCATGGTCATTTGATTCCATGAAAGGTTTGTTTTCAGTTTTGCCCAAAAGTAAAGAAGCAAATCTATTGCTCTGGAACTATCACTTGAACCTGAAACAAGATCAGATTCACACATGTCATATATGTTCTGAAATTGCACCAATGTCCAGCCAGCCCATGCATGGCAGTCAGAATCTGACAAGGTTTCAAACTTCAGTTTGGGTGATGTCTCATGTTTGGATACTTCATGCAGAATATATATAATATATATACTTCATATATAGAATATATGAAAAAAATATAATTCAATTGAATGCACAATACTAAATTGAAGTTAACATCCATTTGCTGCAAATTGCATGACATAAAACATTACCCTTGAAAAATACAAGATATGGAACAGTATCCTGATTCTTCCACAGTAACCCAACCTGTTAATTGAACAACTTTACCGGTCTCAGAATTTGATGATTTTTTTTCCCACTTTGAGAATATATATGTGGCCAAATAATTTGTAAGTATTTTAGTTGTACAGCAACTGTAAGTTGGTCAGACACATCTCTAAAGAATTGAATTTGTTGAAAAAATCATTAAAAAAAAAAAAAAAATTCCAGTTAAAATTCAATAACTTCTTTCAATTGTAATATTTAGCTTTACATTTGATTTCAAAAGATGCACCAGACTTCAGTGAAGGTGATTTGACCCAATTTGATGATTTATTATTTGTGTTTGAGTAAGTTTTGGGGTAAAGTGTGCACCCTGGCTCACACCTATGGCAATGATCATAAAATAGGTCATAGTACAGGCCCTGGATGACTTTTGGATTTTCTAAAGGTATATTCTTGGGAGTCTCTGGGTGTACTACAAATACCACACAATAAACAAAAAATTGGGCTGTGGGCAAAATTACATGTATTGTGAAAGAGGTCCTCTCAGTTCCAAATATTGTAACCAGTTTCAAATAGATCTTGTGCCAAAAAGTATTTATCTTTGGGCAAGCAGAAAACACGTAATAGTGGTTGACCTTCTGGGAATGGCACAACCTCCAGCAGCTGGAAGAGCCTCCTTGTTAGCTATACTGAGACGGTGTAATGAAATACCTAATGAGACACTTCCAGTCAAATGATCTCCACAAGTTTGAGATTGATCTCTTCCATTGAAATTCACAGTATTTTAGCCAAATATCTTCTGGGAGGCAACTGTTACTTTCTCTGTCCCATTTTTGTTTTATATAGAGGGTATTCGTTTTTTTTAATTTCCTGTAGTTCTCTATAGAGTCTAGAAATCACCTTCCGCACATACTAAAAACAGTTGGGTTAAAAAAAATAGCCCAACTTTAACCCAACTGCTGGTTCAGAAAAGGATGAACCCCTTTTGGGTTATTTTAACCCAACAGGTTGGGTTCTTATTTTTTGACCCAATTTTTGGGTTGTATTATTTAACACAGAAGTTGGATTATGCCAACTACAACATTGGGTTGTTCCTAACCCAATTATTAGGTTGCGCAATTCAGTGCTCTCAGTAGTTTGACAAGGAGGCAGTTAGGACCCAGAAGCAACACAGATTTTGCAGTTCACAATAACCAGTTTTATCAAACAGACACAGGAACAATTGTAGAGAGCAGGGATCGAACCCGCAATCCTTGGAACACGTAGCAGTGACATAGTCCACTCAGCCACACAGGAGCCACACACTCATACCGCAACTCAGAGTCTTTAAGGTGAAGCAGGTTAGGACTCACTTTGTCTTTCAGAGCAGGAAACGATTCAGATTGCCAGAGATCAGGCTGCCACCACTGATTCGGGCTCACAGACGGGTACTCAGCATCACACTCAGGCAGAAGGGTCAGATACCGGAGAATAGATGGCCGCCACAGATCAAGATTCACGAAAAGTACTCGGCGTCAATAACAGAAGGCAAGGTCGGCAACCGGGGATCAGGCAGGCAGGTAGGTGCAGGACAGAAACGGGTCGGTACCTTTTAGTCTAGCCGAGGGTCAGCTGATAAAGGCAGAAACAGGAACAGAACAGGTCGGCAACAGGTGATCAGTCTGGATAGCAGGTCTGGAGTTCTTGCCATGAGAGCGAGACGATCTGACACCAAGTGAGTGTGGAGCTGGTTGAGACATAGTTGGGTTAAAATAATAGCCCTATGACCCAGAAAATGGGTTACTCTTTATAAAAATAACCCAAAAATTTAACGAAAACACTAGCAACACATAAATTGGGTTACCAAAATAACTCAACATGTTTTTGTGTACATGGAATCTGATCTATATGCATCAATAAACATTTTTAATAAACCATTATCGAACGCCTTTTGGCTGTTCAACAAAGAGCTACTTAGGTGGTGGCCTACCTGGAAAAAACTGAAAAAAATCACTGTTGTTTAGTCCGTGAAGTCTTTTCAACATCTGAAAGCTCTTCAATACTGACTGGCTAAAAAAGGTACAGTATGAAGAGAGACCACTGCTCACCCATCTTCAATAGTTTACATCCATCTTATTTAGGGCAAAGTCCAGATCATAGCAGCACCATCTCAGGATCTTGCAAAATAAATTTTCATGCGTGAGGAATATAAAGTGAGGCGTGTGAGTGTGTTAACACTAAATTCTATCTATCTATCTATCTATCTATCTATTAATAATTCATAGCACTTATAACTTCTTGTGTTGTGTAGAAACACACCACACACCCTCTCCAAGCGTAGATGTTTGAGTCTCAGCGGTCTTTTGTCTCTCTGTGTTTGTATTTTGATAAATGTTCCTTTGCCTTTGAGTTTTATCTTCTTTAGAGAAACAAACAGTGTGGGGGTTTAAAATCTTCAGCTCTGATTCTGGTGATCACAGCAGTGAGAGCTTCAGACGTTCAAACACGCAGACAGCTGAACAGAGTTGTGCTGGAGGAGAGCAGAGCACACTTTACGCTGACAATGGGCTTTTTCACACATCAGCTCCTGGACAGTTTCTAATAAATCTGGGGACAGGCTGCCCTCAAATTTTCCTGACCTGCCTGCTCACAAATGCACTTCACAGCGGGGGACCCTGCCCATTTGACAGGACATGAAGAGGACTGAGCAGTGCAGGAGTGGACCAAGTACACAACTTCAGCACTTGAGGAAATGTCCCTCCGGTCAGAATGACTTCAACACAAGTAAAACAAAAAAAAACATGCAAAGTACTAAAAAAATATGAACACAGCTTTATTGTGCTGTATCTATTTTGTAAACATCACTTACATGTATTAAACTTGTCTTTCAGCCTTCAAGCCGCCAAATAACAGGAACATCCAAAAGCTGTGGATGATGATGAAACATGTCCTCCAGGCTTTAAACTTTCTAATTTTCAACAGCTATCCCAGGAGGCTCGAGGTCTTTTGAACTCTCTGCAACACTGCAGCACATTCTGAAGTCTGGCACCTTTCCTGACTGTGTTTGCCTCTCTGAAGTTCTGATGGCACCAACACAATAAAACATGTAAAGAACAGGGCCAGGAACAGGAATCACCAAATGGTGGACCTCGGTCAGATCTGGACAGAGTGATGGAACAGATTTAACACAGGAACATATTTTAATAGAGCGGTCTGTAAGTCTGATCCCAAGCCCATCCTGCCATGAGTTTTCCTACATATATGTTCTTTATGTTTTCTTAAGCTCATTAGGTTGTCTAATTAAACACAATGAAGAATGATTCATTGCCCACCGCTTTTTGTGTTTGCAACATGAGCTGCAGCAGCCACAAGCACCAGCAAACAGAAGGCAGTGACGAATAAACAGCCAGCGCAAAAACACAAGAGCCTCTGTGACCTTTGAGAGCTTTAATCCTGAGTGCTGACCCTGTTCACTTGTCAGGTTCATATTCTGATTGTTTACAAATTGATTTGATCATCTGTTTGTGGTATTTTCATTGTTACACTGCAAAAACCAATAACCAATCATGGACTTTTCCCTTATCTCTGGGTTACCTTGTCAAGCTTCATTATCCATGAAAATATTGGTTTTTGGGCCATTGGGCTTCTTTGTCCGTATACCCCTTGATTTCAGTAAAAAAATAAAATGAACCTCAAGAGCATCATATTTAAATAAATAAGAAGTGCTATTATTACCAAACTATTACTAGTGGTTGTTAGGACACATATTATGGAGGTTTTTGAATAAAAAATGTTTTATTCTTATATTGTTAAGTATAGTCACATTTATGGTGTAACGGGTCAGTTTCGACCCATATATATATTTACTTGAAGAAAGAGCTAACAGCATTTTGTTTTTAGCAAGTCAACTTTATGAGCGTGAATATTTGTGAACATTTTTGAAAATGTATCTGTTTATCTTCACAGATGCAACATGATTTCAGTATTGGCTCTTAATATTGCTTTTAATCTTATTTCTATAACTGGGTCATAACCGACCCTAACAACACAGCTGACACTATTTCAATAGAGTACTTCAAACTTATAATTTTTCCAATTTTTTCTTTTCATTTGTTTAAATTGAAGCTCCTGACGAAGTCAAAGTGCCTTGATGCAGTATTCAAATACAGTATTAAGTGTTGTTTTTATGTATATAAAACCTAGAAAGAGTTGGTACTGACCCTAACACTGGAGGAAGGTTAAGAAAGAAGAGGAAGAAACACTTTTAGTCAGTGCTCTGCATGCAGTTTCTTCGTTAAAAGATTCTCCTTTTATTTATTGTTTTCTTAAGATGTTGACTTCTTTACTTGAAGTGGAGGCCTTCACTTCTCCAGGCCGGGACCTTTTTAATTTAAATTAGAAAATTCAGCACTGTTGCCACTTTTTAAAATTAATTTTATTCTGATTTTTTTTTTTTTTTTTTTTAGCTGAAATAAAAGCCTTAAATTTATTTGCCTGGGACTATTTTATTTATGGTAAAAGACCTAGCTGTTCACTCATACCCTTTTTCCACCAAGCTGGTTCCAGGGCTGGTTCGGAGCTAGAGCCAGACTTAGCACCCGTTCTTTGGTTTTCCACAGACTAAGCACCGGTTGCTGGCTCTCAAAACCGGTGCTTGGCAAGCACCAACTCTTTGCTGGGACAGCAGAAAGAACCAGGTTACGTCGGGGGCTACGCGCTTACGTCAGGGGGTGGGGGCGGGATTAGCAGAGTCAAAACACAGAAGAGAGCCATTTTTAAAAAGACGAGGTTGAAGTAAGCGAAAAACAGATTGACAAGAATATATATCTATAAAGAATATATAAAGAAAGAATATAGGGACCCGAAGACTGAGCTGGGCCGTAGTGGCAATGGTCGGCCACGTTTTAACAGCCCGCATTACAAAATGCTCGATGCTGCCGGGACCGACCGGCGTGCAGCGCTACCGGGGCATTGAATTCGGCCACAGCCATGCTGGAGTATATGCAGGAGGACACAACCCTGGAGCAAACCTCAGAGCCTGGTAAGTTTATTGTTTTGTTTATTGTTGTTCGCTAGTTGTTATGGGAAACTGGTGTGACGTATACAGACGTATACATTGACGTGCTGACGTAGCTCTCTGGCCGGCACCCGTTTGTGGAAAAGCAAACGGTTCTTAACCGGTTCGCTCTTGAAACAATTGTGAACCGGCTCTCGCACCAGCACTAGCACCAGCCCTGGAACCAGCTTGGAGGAAAAGGGGTATCAGTTAAACAATGCATTGAAAATTGACAATAAGTTGAAACCATGAAAATGTGGACAGTAGGGAAGGCTATAAGACACAAACTGGACTGGTTTGGACATCTTATTGGAAGAAATTTTATTAAATTTTATTAACTGGACCTCTGATTTTGAATTGAATACGCCTACTGTAGAAGAAACAAAGTTATGTCGTTACACACAAAGCAGGCGCTTAAGTGTTGACAAGCAAATGACAGGGAGAAGTGCTGTTGCTGCAGACTTTCTGTCTTGTTCATAGAAGTGCTCTATCACCAGTGTTGTGATAATTTGTTTGGTCTTATTTTGCTATGACTATAGAGTTTAATTATTGATTTATTCAATAAACATTCGAACGGGGCACCATCCTATTTATACAAAATAGGCAAAATTTTACTCCTTGATTAATTTATTAATCAGGTTAAGTTTAATTTTAGTGTACTGGAGTTTAGTAATTCACACTCTATTCTCATCAACCTTAAATCTGAAGGGTAGAGCTTTCGTTACAGGGATGTCTGACTTTCAAAACACACTCCCAAAACAGTACTTTAAATCTATGAAGAATTTATTTAAAACGAAATGAAATAATAAACAGAACAATACACTCCCGAGGGAGAAAAAGGCATTAAAAGTACATTTGCATGATATGAAACTTAGGTGAGAAAATAACACTTCTTTGGTGAGGATTAGAATAACGTATAACTGTATTCGACCTGGTTATATTGAGTGATGAATTGAGGTAGGAATTTGATGGACTATTTCGTAAGCGTTTTAAGGGGAAAAAGGGGTTTTATCTGATTGAGCGAGCGAGACTAATTACACCAACCCGTCTGGTACTGAACGTCCAGGAGAGGTCTTACTTTGAGTAGCGCTGGTCTGTCGCGAGTCCGAAGTCGCCAGGGGTTGGTGGATACAGCGGCCTGCTGAGGTGGAGGCAGTCTGGATCCGTCTGGCGCTTCTAAGGATCTCGTGTCCAGGATTGCGCTGGAAGGCAGATGGAGTTGGAGCCTTGGTGCTCTGCCTGTTCAGCTGGGTACACGGCGCCGGCAGAAGTCTCGTCTCGTTCAGAAGTTTACTTTTATTAATTCAAAAAGAAATATTCGCTGGCCACACGAAATTACTTCTTAAATTAAATAAAGTGATGGTGGCAGAGTGTTCATTAAAAAGAAGGGAACACTTTAAGAAAAACTGAGTCAAGGCTAGAAAACGGCAAAAATTGCGGACTTTGCAAAATAAGGAAAAAGTCTTGTCAGCGGAAAAATCTTGTCAGAGGGCAAAATCTTGTCAGCGGGCAGGCGACGACGCGGAACAAAGTGACGTCACAGGGATGGAGAGGAAGATGGAATCAAGCGCCGAAACGGAAGGAAGAAGACGAAGAAGAAGAAGTTTTAAAGTTTAAAGTGCAGAGAGCTTAAGCTCGCTCAGCTTTTTAAACTCTAGAAGTGGGTGTGGTTTTGACCACGCTTGATATCTGTCTAAGCTTTCACAAACTTGATAAACTTAAGTTTTACCAATAGGGAGTTATAATTTGGGAATCACTCAATATAACCGACACCAACAATAAGATAATCACATCCTGAATATTTTGATACCAAACACTTACTATCAAAATAAAAGGAAGATTGAAAGGTTATATATTTATATAAGTATACTAATGTAACAATACTACTAATAGCTAGATTATTCAAGCTACATTGCCTAGACTTCCCTGATACTGGTGATTTAGTCGGGAAGCTTATAACACACAAACTTTACACAAGCATTGTCAAAACAGTTCATTACATGTAAGTAACTGCAGTTACTTTTGCGAATGTTCGTTGCCAGTGCTTCCACAAGGGGGCACTGTTGGTCCGTCGTAGTTTTCCTGCTGGGGGGAAATGGAGTTTAGATTTGAAAGAAGTGATTTTAGTTTGGCTTATCTTGGGCCTAGAATCACCGGGATTGGACTCAGATAGCATACATTTCACAACACATCAGGTTATCATATGGTTCAGACATGTATACAAGGTTTTAGAGGAGTTTGGGGATGCTTGTAGAGAACTGGCTGAAGAAATGTCTTTAAGAAGGCAAATGCCCCAGGCTTGATAAGGAGGTTGAGAGGTCACCTCTGGCCAGTTTGGTTAAAGTCATTAAACAGAGGGGGGTCTTGTCCTCCCTTTGGGTTTAATGGGCTGAGTATTGGTCATCCCCCATTCCAGACAATGGAGACAGTCTTTTACGATCGTCCGTTAAGGCAGTGAGTCTTATGTCCTCCTGGTCAATGTCTTGTATTAAGCCCTATGTTTGACGTGTCCATCCTGTGTCCCGCACCAAATGGGTTTTTGATTGCGGATGCTGTAAACAGTGTCAGGAAGGCCGAGAGAGGGCATGGGGCCTTAAGCCCAGGGTTGCATTTCCTGGGAGAACTCCTGAGTTCTTGAGTTCATCAAGATCATCTCACAACATATCCCCCCTTCGTCACGATGGCATCGTTGGAGGGCATCGAGGCGATGAAAAGAGATGATCCAGCAGCAGCAGCAGTTAAGACAGGGTTGGTGTACTTGGTTCTAAGTGGCGTAACTGGGGATCTTATTTTGTGGACCCTATGGTTGCTGCAAGTTATTTATTTCCTATGGAATTACAAGCCTAGCACGTTTTCATCAATCTCCTGACTGGAGCCAATTTTGTCTAACTGACGCTTCAGTTCTGGGGCTCTATTTCTTTCAGCACATTATCAATTGAGGACAGGTTTATGGTTTGGGTACACTCATACTGTAGTTGCGTTAGTGCCAAAGGGTCTAGTGGTGTTGTGTGTTTGTTGAAAAATTCAAGCAGTTTTAATTCGACTTTGAATTGCTCGGGGCTAAGGTGGTAGAGAGCAATGTCGTCTACGCGTAGATTGGTTTGCCTATTCGTCCTTTTTACTTAATTATTATCAACTTGAATTTTGACTATGGGGGACGAAGTGGACACAGTCGTTATGAATAACAGAAAGAAGTAACTGATTTTACGGAACGGTGGTCAATGGCAATGACTGATGGTAAACAAACAGTCATTACCTGCTACCAATCTGTGTTGTTTGGATCTTACGATCTGACTGGAACATTGAAGTTCCCAACTTGTCCCATGGGATTATGGTGTGGTTTCATTTGGTCACAACTTTCATACCCCCCTTTGTTGTAGAATTTGGGGTTTCTTGAATGGAACCCAAGCCGATTCGGAGGGGGTCGCCCAACATTAGACCAGTGTTGACGCTGTGGATCAGGGTCAGAGGGTTGAGGCCTGAAGGGTTTCGACACCCTGGTTGAAGTTTGGTTAAGGTCTGAAGGAGTATCATTTGAAACATCTTCAGGTTCAATGTGTAAAGATCTGGTTTCCAAAGCCAACAAAGAATTTGATTCGGCTCTCTTGTCGTGAGTTTGTTTGTGTTTAGCAAAACCCTTCAGGGCTAACTCACGAAGCTGTGTGCTATTAAGAGTCTTAGGACAAGCCGCAACTCCAAGGTGGTGACTAGTTGAAGGATGAAGATTCTGAACAAAAAGCGTTTTGAAATTTTCATCCTCTTCCATCTCTGGTTCGTTACGCGAACCAAAGTAGGCCTGACGTAGGCGGGTGTAGTACAGTTGGGGAGATTCAGATCTCTCTTGCTTCACGATCAGAGCTGCAGAGAGACCAGTGGGGGTTAGTGAGTCTGTAAACTCACAAATTAAAGCACGACACAAGGCATCATAGTTACTTCTGACCTGGGCCGGCTGGCGCCCAATGAAGTCGCTCACGTCTCGACTTGAAGTGGCTTTGATAAGATAGATCTTATCATCGACTGTTGCACCAGGGAACCTTCTCAAATAATAGTTGATGTCTTCAAGATAGCTTCTGGTGTTCTGAGTACCTTTATGGTCGGGCATAAAGCGATCTATGTTTCGGGCAATTTTGTCAAGATCCCTGTCAGAGGGGCCCGGAAGGAAAGGATTGGGTTGAGAAGGACCCAGTGGAAGACCCGGTGAAGATTTGATGGGGTCAGGAAAAGTCAGGTCACGCTGATGTGATGGAAGATCCAACGTTGGTGGGAGCAGAGGTGAAGACACCTGCTCCACGGGATGAGGACCTGGCTTTTCTTCCAGGTAGGTTTGTTCGAGTCGAGCTCTTCGGTCTCGATCGAGCTGGAGAGAACATTGTAACTCCATTTGAGTTTTGGCCAGTTTGACCTCGGCCTCTTGCTGTTGTTCTTGACAGAGTGCTGTCTGTCTTCGGGTTTCTCTGAGCTTATGGTACAGCGTTGAGGATTGTTTTTCTTCAGCTTCGAGAGCAGCTGATTGTACTTTCACCTGTACCTTTAAATGTTCTAGTTCCCCTGCTGAGCGTGTCCAGCAGGGATTCTGCTCGCTCCAATTTATTTTTAGTGGTATCAAGCTCTTGATATGTTTCCACTATCTCCTTTTCTTTCTTCTCAAGTTTCTCATGGAGATTTTCAATCTCCTCCTCGAGGACAAGCTTCTCTTCAAGAGAAGGTGCGGATGCTTTCATTTCAGCGACTTGGGTTTCTGCCCTATCTAATGATTTCTTTAAACTGCCAATTTCTTCTCTTTGTGTTTTCATCTTTTCTGCGGCGCGTTCTAACAAGTTATCTTTATGTTTCAGTTGTGCAGACATCACCATGGACATGCGGCCAGCATCTGGGCCAGCTCCTTGCCTTTGAGTGATGTCGTAAGGGCTGTAGCGTCAACTCAGCCATAATATTTTCAAGCTCAGCCGGGGCGGCGGCCTCAATCGAGACTGCATAGTCTGGAATGAGCTGATTAGTTAGTTCACTTAACACTGTACCAGTGTCCTCCTGGGAGTCTCCATGGCTAGACTCTCTGGTATCTGCCATGGTTAGTTTTGGTCTGTTAAAGAGATTAAAGTTGTGTGCAAAATGTGTGTTTGTCTCTTTAGATTTCTGTTAACCTTTACGGGTATTGAAGTGTCACTTGAGCTGTTTGGGATTGATTATACTGCAAGGTTAGATTAAAATAAAAGGGAAACAATTAAGAAAATATTTAAGAAAGCCTTGATCAAAAGTGGGTAACCTTTAAAGTAAACAATCGCTTTTGTTTGAAATAATCGGTTTTGGGCTTAACTGAAAACAGTTGGTGTCTACTGAGTGATATCTAAGTGAAGTATATCAAATGAATCAAAGAGAAGAGAAAAATAAGACAAAAAAAAAATTCAAAATTGAATAAGAGTTTAAAATTTTTTTTTTTTTTTTTTTCAAAATTGAATAATAATACTGAATTAATAAAATTAAAATTAATAATCAGTTAATAAAACAAGAAGTAGACAGAAATGGTTAACATGGATTTAAAATGGCATAGGATTAGTTAATAAGTTGATGCTAATGATTTAAAAGTAAGGTCTAGATATAAGGTTGTTAATCTGAAAAGAACAGTGATAACTGTGTTATAATCTAGATTGATGATTGAAATTAATCTGCAATTCACAATGGATTAGTGATCATCAATTTAAATTATCGTGGTAAGGTACAATCATTAAGGGTAATCAAGGGATCCTAGAGTCAGAATTATGAAAAAGTTTATTTATTTATTAATCTAATTAAATGTTATATTGGATGTAAGTATTGGACAATTGACAGGGTTAGGATGTTATCCTTGGAATATAAAACAAGAAAGATTATTTAAGAGAAAAATAATTTGTTATCAAATTTTGTTGAAATGAGCAGGAATTAAAAGTAGATAAGGTATTGGGAAAGTAGGCTTACTGACTAAAATAAATGCCAGATTAAGAGAACTCTGGAAATTATGTTCACTTGTTTGAAATTAATGGCTACAGATCGTGATAAAGGTAGGGAGGTCGAATCTTGATTACTGAACCAACCTAAAATTAGTTCTTATAAACAAGTAACACTTTAATAAGATTAACAATGTATCATTCAAGTTAAATGCTTTATCACATTTCAAGTGTAGCATGCACAGCTTTTATTTTACACAAACCTGCATACAGAATATACAGAAGAAGTGAATAATGATATCAAGGCTAGCAGTATGAGTAGAATTTAACAAAATTGGAGATAATTGTTAAACTTAGGTAAAGACAGTCAATTTACAAGATGCACACTCTTAAACTCTTAACAGATTTGTGTTCAGAGACAATAAGGCAATGTGGGTGTGTGACCAAAACCAACCACACAGTGGCAGTGTTACAAAAAGGGCTCGCGACCACGAGCCTCCACCAGAGGGCACAGCAGGCACAAGGAGGGTTACTTAGCAACCGAAGCGGCTAAGCAGTCAGTCTCGCCGCCAGGGGCGATACAGAGCAAAATCAATAGGTCAGCCACAGAAGAAGCCGGTCGCTTAGCAACCAGCGGCGTCTGCACTGATTAGCACCAGATAGCTTGGTGCAATGAGAAGCACAAACGGCTAACAGATAGCCACAGGGGGTGACTATTCACTTCAAAACAGGACGTGGATTTTGACTCCACCTCTTTGACTGGCTTCGTGTGTCAGAGACAACACGGTTCACTTATTCTATGACCACGAAGGGTTAAACAATCAGCGGCTGAGCGTGATAGTCGACCGCTTCACGCCGGATTCAAAAGTGTTCAGACAGACACAGCGGTCTCGTTTCAATTCAACAGGGTTTCAGACACAACAGTCTTAGATTTCAATTCACAGGTATTCAGACACGGCGATCTTAGGTTTCAACTTACGCCAGCACGGCGTTTTTACACCACAATTCCAAAAGGCGTTCCCGCAGGGTCGCAGATCCAAACAACGCTCTAATGACGACACGGATCTCCCACTGTAAACAGCGGTCTCTCACGCAGGTAGCTAGGCTGTCGTGAGAGCGAGATCATTCATAAATCCCCCACAGCTCCAGATATACGTGGACACTGTGATGAACTTAGTGCCAATCCTTCGGAGTCTCGCCACCTAAAGTTCAGCCAAATCTTACGGTACCAAAGTTTCAAACTGTAACAATATAGCGGCTTTTCAAACGCCGGGGCCCAAACAAAGCAGTATAGCTTCTCAAAGTAATTCGTCACGTGATCAACTCGAGCTGAGACAAGCAGCAGCAGCTTAGTACATTAAAAACACAGCGCTTTAGTAGACAACAGAAAGAGAAATAAACATATAAATGCACTGACCAAGAATTTCAAACGCACATAGCACTGATTAAAGAAGGGAATTGTTACCTCTCTTTTTAGGGAGATGAATTTATGTATTAGTTTCTGTAGATTATAATTATTGGGATTTGATTTGATTTTAGTCTGATGAGGTTGTACCCAAAGCATACATCTGGAGTTATTTTGAAAGTCTTCTATTTGTAACGCTACCACGTTAATTCATAATATTGTTGTGATAATTTGTTTGGTCTTATTTTGCTATGACTATAGAGTTTAATTATTGATTTATTCAATAAACATTCGAACGGGGCACCATCCTATTTATACAAAATAGGCAAAATTTTACTCCTTGATTAATTTATTAATCAGGTTAAGTTTAATTTTAGTGTACTGGAGTTTAGTAATTCACACTCTATTCTCATCAACCTTAAATCTGAAGGGTAGAGCTGCTACAGGGATGTCTGACTTTCAAAACACACTCCCAAAACAATACTTTAAATCTATGAAGAATTTATTTAAAACGAAATGAAATAATAAACAGAACAATACACTCCAGAGGGAGAAAAAGGCATTAAAAGTACATTTGCATGATATGCAACTTAGGTGAGAAAATAACACTTCTTTGGTGAGGATTAGAATAACGTATAACTGTATTCGACCTGGTTATATTGAGTGATGAATTGAGGTAGGAATTTGATGGACTATTTCAGTAAGCGTTTTAAGGGGAAAAAGGGTTTTATCTGATTGAGTGAGCGAGACTAATTACACTAACCCGCCTGGTACTGAACGCCCAGGAGAGGTCTTACTTTGAGTAGCGCTGTCTGTCGCGAGTCCGGTCGCCAGGGGTTGGTGGATGGCGGCCTGCTGAGGTGGAGGCAGTCTGGATCCGTCTGGCGCTTCTAAGGATCTCGGGCAAGGATTGCGCTTGGAAGGCAGATGGAGTTGGAGCCTTGGTGCTCTCGTCTGTTCAGCTGGGTACACGGGCGCCGCAGAAGTCTCGCCTCGCTCAGAAGTTTACTTTTATTAATTCAAAAGAAAAGAAATATTTGTCAGAAATAAATTACTTTAAAGGAACACTCCGACTATTTTGGACCCACGCCCTTTCCCTATCATTGACAGAGTGAGACAAGCTCAAAAATACCTTTTTGTGTCTCTTAGCCCAGTGGCTGGTCCCAGCTGTTAGCTCACGTAGCTTAGCTCCATGGCTGACAAAAGTGGACAAAATGTTCCTTGCAGTGGACCAGTGAGGGCGAGCAGGTGAAGTAAATCATGGTTATAAAATATGAACGACGGTTTTCTTTCTAAATCTAAATAACGCTTTTGATCAACACAGAACTGGGCATGCGCCGAGCACCGCGGACAGGAAGTGGGAGCCGGACTGAGTACTGCGCATGCGCAGGTCTGTGTGTATCAAAACGTTATTTAAATGGGTTTAAAAAAGAAAACACGTCTTTTAAAATGTTTTATAGCCATTCTGATTTACTTTAGGTGCTAATAAGCCATCTTCTGACCATTGTAAGGAGTATTTTGTCCACTTTCCAGTCCGGGTTGCTACTTCCGTTCATGGAGTACTGGCGCATGCGCAGGTCCGTGTGTGTATCAAAAAGTGATTTTAACGGATTAAAAAACAAAACACGCCTTTTTAAAAATGTTTTATAACCATCCTGATTTACTTTAGGTGCTAATAAGCCCTCCTGTGTGCCATTGTAAGGAGTATTTTGTCCACTTTCGCGAGCACTGCGCATGCGCAGGTCTGTGTCTATCAAAACGCTTGTTTTAACGGATTTAAGAAAGAAAATGAGTTGGCTTATTAGCACCTTAAGTAAATCAGGATGGTTATAAAACATTTTTAAAAAGGCATTTTAATCCGTTAAAATAACTGATCAGTAGCAGTGGATTAATGAACACTTTCTTATCTAAGTTTATCAAAACGTTATTTTAACGGATTTAAGAAAGAAAACACGTCGTTTAAAATGTTTTATAACCATTTGGATTTACTTCACCTGCTAATACGCCCTCCACTGGTCCACTGCAAGGAGCATTTTGTCCACTTTTGTCAGTCCGGCTCTGACTCCTATTGACTTACAGCCATGGAGCTAAGCTACGTACGGAGCTAACAGCTGGGAGCCAGCCACTGGACGCAGAGACACAAAAAAGGTATTTTTGAGCTTGTCTCACTCTGTCAATGATAGGGAAAGGGCGTGGGTCCAAAATAGTCGGAGTGTTCCTTTAAATTAAATAAAGTGATGGTGGCAGAGTGTTCATTAAAAGAAGGGAACACTTTAAGAAAAACTGAGTCAAGGCTAGAAAACGGCAAAAATTGCGGACTTTGCAAAATAAGGAAAAAGTCTTGTCAGCGGAAAAATCTTGTCAGCGGGCAAAATCTTGTCAGTGGGCAGGCGACGACGCGGAACAAAGTGACGTCACAGGGATGGAGAGGAAGATGGAATCAAGCGTCGGGAAACGGAAGGAAGAAGACGAAGAAGAAGAAGTTTTAAAGTTTAAAGTGCAGTGAGCTTAAGCTCCGCGTTCAGCTTTTTAAACTCTAGAAGTGGGTGTGGTTTTGACCACGCTGGGCGGATATCTGTCTAAGCTTTCACAAACTTGATAAGCTTAAGTTTTACCATTTATAATTTGGGAATCACTCAATATAACCGACACCAACAATAAGATAATCACATCCTGAATATTTTGATACCAAACACTTACTATCAAAATAAAAGGAAGATTGAAAGGTTATATATTTATATAAGTATACTAATGTAACAATACTACTAATAACTAGATTATTCAAGCTATATTGCCTGGACTTCCCTGATACTGATTAATTTTGTCGGGAAGCTTATAACACACAAACTTTACACAAGCATTGTCAAAACAGTTCATTACATGCAAAGTAACGTCAGTTACTTTGCAAAATGTTCGTTGTCAGTGCTTCCACAAGGGGGCACTGTTGGTCCGTCGTAGTTTTCCTGCTGGGGGGAAATGGAGTGAAGATTTGAAAGAAGTGATTTTAGTTTGGCTTATCTTGGGCCTAGAATCACCGGGATTGGACTCAGATAGCATACATTTCACAACACATCAGGTTATCATATGGTTCAGACCTGTATACAAGGTTTTAGAGGAGTTTGGGGATGCTTGTAGAGAACTGGCTGAAGGAATGTCTTTAAGAAGGCAAATGCCCCAGGCTTGATAAGGAGGTTGAGAGGTCACCTCTGGCCAGTTTGGTTAAAGTCATTAAACAGAGGGGGGTCTTGTCCTCCCTTTGGGTTTAATGGGCTGAGTATTGGTCATCCCCCATTCCAGACAATGGAGACAGTCTTTTACGATCGTCCGTTAAGGCAGTGAGTCTTATGTCCTCCTGGTCAATGTCTTGTATTAAGCCCTATGTTTGACGTGTCCATCCTGCGTCCCGCACCAAATGGGTTTTTGATTGCGGATGCTGTAAACAGTGTCAGGAAGGCCGAGAGAGGGCATGGGGCCTTAAGCCCAGGATTGCATTTCCTGGGAGAACTCCTGAGTTCTTGAGTTCATCAAGATCATCTCACAACACCAGGGACATGTTAAACACACTAAAGGGTATGAAAAAGCAGATAATAGGCTCCTAAAAATAATATGTTTGAATGATATTGGAAAAATGATCTACTTTGATATGTTTTTCCTTCCTCTGATATGCATATTGCATCAGTAACCTGAACTGTGGCTTGTAGCAGAAGTACTTGTAATCTACATAAATGACTTTTCTGTCAATGTTTTAAAAGTATTCTTAATGAGCAACAAAATATTTGCAGTTCACTGTTTTTGCATAGCTGAGCGTTGCAGTAAAGACCCTTGTATATTATTGAGAGTTAACAGATGCAGCTGTGGCCAAAAAAAAAAAAAAAAAAAATCAAATGTCCGTTCAACACACTAACTCTTTGCACCGCAGCTTAATCTATGACTGAGGTCGTCTCTGGGCTTGAACATCTTCTATGCAGAGGCACAAGAGCTTTACACACAGCAGGGTGGCCTCAGAGTTAGCATATGGCTGTGATATCAGATGGACTTTTATTGTATACACTTGAGAAACAAGGAAAATTGGGAGTTTTGTCTCCATGAAACAACACAAATTTGGCAGCAAGTTGTGCTTATGCTTTGAGTCAGGTGACTGGAGTTGCATATCAAACCATAAATTAGTCCATCAATTTAAACACTAATACATTCATTACCCCGAAGATCAAACCCTCCATCAATTCATTGAACCATCCATCCAACTTACAATCTAACCATCCATTAATCTATAGGACCAACCATCCATTTATCCATCCATTTTACAATATAACCATCCATCCATTCTTAAATCCATCCATCTTCTCCATCTACTTCTAAATCCACCCATTGGACTGTTTTCAATCCATTAGACCCATTCATCATTCCATCCAACCATCTATTTATCCAACCATTCATCCATCTGTCTTTATATCTAGATTTTTAAAGCAGATTTAAAGGTCAGTCAATTTCTGTGTCATCAAAGTAGAAATATGCCAGCCTTCCCCCTGATGTCTCCTCATTCTGGACATCCCTGCAGACACAAGAGTACGTGATCCCTTACTGTTTGAACAGCATGAGTGCTGGGCTTAGAAAGGAAACCTGCGTCAGGAGGAAATCGAAGAAGACACCTGTGATTCACACCCAAACACTTTGTGCCAGGCATGCAGGACCCCTGGAGATAAATTTCCAAGCTGAGCTACCACTTAAAAGAGTAAAAGTCAAAAGCATTGAAAATCCTCTGACAAAGACACAGATGGATCCTTTGCTTTACTATCTTCTGTCAATCCCAATTATTTCACTTAACATGTTTTCTTGTCATCTGTTTTTTCTTGACTAATATTCAATTAAGAACTTTAAATGTCACAAACATGTACAGAAGATTTTCTATGTGTGCGACAAACATGTGAGCTTAATTTCTAAAGAGACACACTTGTGTTTGGATGTGAACCCTGAGTCATGTTATTACTTTGAGTCCCCTGCGGAGCTCTGAGAGCTGAGCACGCTCAGTGTGAAGTGTCTGCAACATGAACGCTGGTCTTCCTTTGTGCTGTTATGGTTCACTGACAACAGGTGGCAGTCATGAGCTGCCAGAGCGGGACACCATGAACACAGCAATGAAACCTCCAAACACCCTCCTGCAGATACGCACACACACATACACACACAAAGAAGCCCACGCAATAACACACACAATGCATGCAAACATACACATGCATACAAATGCTCACACCCACGTACATTAGCACAGCAGGAGGCTCAGAGCTACATGCAGATGATCACTCTGTGCCGTGAAGAGTTTCTTTTTAACCTCTCTGATCTGATTCTGTTCCTCTCCAGCTGCCTCTGTCCAAACAGCCGTGTCACTGCAGAGATTTAGGGGATTGTGGGCAAAGAGATGGACACAAGGCTCATTGAATTGGAAGGAGGAGATCAGGGATGGGGGAAGGTATCCTCCTTATCCGCCAGTGTTCCAGCTTCACCCTGCAAACACTTTGAGGGGCTGTTAACCGGAAGGATCCCTGGGCTACGATAAAGCCGCTGCTGCATTTTATATCCGCTCTGCTCCGACAGAGAGGGGACATTTTATGTCCCATCACAAAGCCATAGATACTGAAATGTCAATATAGAGGATAATGAATGTGTGCAGAGCAGAGACACCTTTTTGTTTGGAAAACAAAGAGTTTAACACCTCTTTAGAGCCAAATAAATCTCTGACAGTTCAGGCCTACAGGTGTGTGTTACACTCAATCATTCAAACCATCTGTCAAGAAAAAAACACAATTAGAACTGAACATGTTCTCCCACGCCAAATTGGAGCAGAATTTATAGTCTTAGGGCATTTTTGTCTGCTTTTATTCAAACTTCTCTTAAATATATGAATAAGGTTTCCTTGCAATTAAAGCCTGCAGTTTTTTGGGCCCTTGGTGGCTCTGACTGGTAGTTTGCTCCACCAGCAATCAGAAGGTTGTGGGTTCAAGCCCAGCTCAAGTTGTCACTTGTCAGTTTGTCCTCAGGCAAGACATGCAAACCAATTTAGTCCCACTGTTGCATCAATGCTGTGTAAATGAGTATGACAGGGCATTGGTGTTCATGTTGTAGCTCCATAATAACCTGATAACAGCTTTACATTTTTGTTGGTTAATTTCACAATTCCTTAAAAGATCCATCCATCCATTATCCAGACCGTTGATCCTTTTCAGGGTCACAGCTGACACTGGGCGGGTTACACCCTGAACTGCTTGCCATCCCATTGCAGGGTCACATAGAGAGATGGACAACCATTCACACCAAAGGGCAGTTTGGAGACACCAATAAACCTGGAGAACGTACAAACTCCACACAGAAAGCTCCTTACTGGCATTGTGATCGAACCAGCAACCTTCCTTCCATGAGGCACATGCACTGCCCACTGCCCCCCGTAAAAGACCAGGAAAGTTAATTTAGTTAGTGAGGTTTATTACAGTTTATTTCACATATAATTCTGCATTTCAGTTGTACTGGGAAATTGGGGTTTCCCAGTTCTTAGTGGGAAATTTTGTCTGAAAGTTCAAGGTTTCCTGCTGGGAAGTCGGCAGATCCTCACCACCACGGTGTGCTGCCCCCAGTGTAAACAGTTATTAAGCTCCTGTAATATTCTGTTCATCAGCATTTCTGACTCATGTTCGTTGCACTAAATCAGCCGTATACGTAGTATTGTTCAGTGCTTTATTGTTAATTACATTTTTCATGTGGAATGTGCGAATTAGGGGGATGAAATTTTTTGGGAATCCCCGTGGGTCACGTGATTACTGCGGGAACCCCACGGGATGGGTGTCATTTTTTAATTAATCCCGTGATCGGGAGGGACGGAAAAAAAGTAACGGGAGCGGGCAGGAGGGGGAACGACATTAATAGATGATCATTTTCAACCGTGTTAAACAACCAGATGAACAGATGTGTCAATTTTTGTAGTCATCTCTCAGTGAGAGCCAACACTCTTGACCGCACTAGCAACACATAAGAGCTACAAAAGTGGTTTGACTTCCTGTCACCACCAGAAGTGAAAAGTGACTCGGAGCGGCTGCTGGCGACACATAGAACAAAACAACATGGAGGGAGAAGACGACACATCGAAAAGAGAGCTGCAGCACAAAGTTGAAAACTTAAAGGCAATGCCTTTTATATGCACTGAACTTTTACCTAAAATAAAAAAATGCAGCATATTTTCAACATTTTTGGTTTTATTCAAACGGGAACGGGACAGGAGTGGGAGTAATTTTGAGTGGGATTGTGATGGGAGTGGGAGTCATTCTACAGGAGTGGGACAGGATTCATTTTTTTTTACTCCGGCCCAGGATTGGGATGGGACAGGAGTGAAAATACGCTCCCGTGTCATTCTCTAATACGAATTGAAACCCAGGGCATTTTTTTTTCTGATTTTAACTGATAATTAGGATTCAATGTCAGTCCAACTCCCCTCTCCCCATTTCCAGTGTAAATGGACCGCAGCATAATGTTACGGCCACACCGGACGCGAATTGCCGAATTTAAACACCCTGCCCTGCCCCTGTGACGTGCTGCTGTAACGCTGGACCATTTTGACAAGCTGAGGGGCGATGCGTGTCAATGGGCATGCACAGTAGGGAGCCGGAGCTCGTCGGACTCAGCGATGACCCGTGTAGGCAAATCCAGCTGGAAACGAATATTTACAGAACTTACCTTCAAAACCTGTCTCCTCAGAGACTTTCACCCAAGCCTGCTCCTTTTTGTTCCGGTCACTGTAGAGCACACACGTCGAATCGTATAGCTCCGGATGATGGCAAACAGCGCAGATCAACCTCTCCTCCATCTTGCAGAGGGGTTTGAGCCCGAGCAGGTGGCCGGAGCGTCACACGTCATCAAATCAAACCTGTCTCCTCAGAGACTTTCACCCAAGCCTGCTCCTTTTTGTTCCGGTCTCTGTAGAGTACACACGTCGAATCGTATAGCTCAAGATGATGGCAAACAGCGCAGATCAATCTCTCCTCCACCTTGCAGAGGGGTCTGAGCAGGAGCAGGTGGCCGGAGCGTCACACGTCATCAAATCAAAGACGTGGGGGGGAATGTCATCGCTGATTGGCTGCCGCGCCACAGCCTCACGCGAATTTGCGGCAAAGTTCAATATTTTCAACTCGAGCGTCGAGGCGTTTGACGCCCCAAAAGCGCCGGACGCTCCAGACGCGCCACGCCAAACGCGTCCAACGCTCCAGACATGCCGCACCAAACGCGCCGCCCGAGGCGTTTGACGCCCCAAACGTGTCTTTGCATTGACTTTGTATGTAATCTCGACGCGCGTCTTGGCGAATTCACGTCCGGTGTGGCTGTAGCATAAGTGACATATTTTTTTCATGTCACAGATCTTATCTGCAGTTATCCAAGAACACAGTGAACATTCCCATTGGCTTTCAGTTGAGGAATACAGTGCAATACTTACATCTCAGTTAGCCTACAAGAATACATCTTCCAAACAGTCTTGTTGCATGCATTCAAGTATCAGGTCTCCAGAGTTCCCCCTCTATATTGTATGCCAACACTCATGCTGATGTAATAACAAATGATCATGCTCATGCCCAAGGACGTGTTTATCTAAAATGAGGAGTAGTCAGACGCAAAGCTGGTGTGTCCATATCTTGGGGACACACCTCTTCAGGATCATAACACACTCTTCGCTGAGCTTTTTCCCCTTCAATGGACACATTGTTGTCAAATATGAGAGCACATGTCAGTAAAATCTGTTTAGTTCATAACTGTGCAGAGGGTGGTGAGACAGCCTGATTATTGGCAATGCTCATAAAGGTGCTAACTTTGTGTGCTCCAGTGTGCCTGATACTCCCACAAACAAGAAAGACACATAAAGTTTAAGATTTTAGAACATGGAGCGGCGCAACTCAGGTGACAAATCGTGAAACTTTTGAATTTAAAATATTTTATTTACTGAGGAAACATCTGCTCTGTTTTTATGGGGGAAGGACAGAGTTTGAATAGGAGAGAGCAGAGACCAAGGCATCGATCTGAGCTTTTGTTTCCTTTAATTTTAATCAGTAAAATCCAGGGGCGGCTGGCCCATAGTGGGCGATAGTGCATCGCCCTCCTTAATCCACGTGAAAAAAAATGAAGAGAAAAGAGTTTATAGTGCCCTGATTGTTTCTGTCTAAGTCTTCATATTATTGTTTAATCAGCAGCAAGACTATCGCTGCAATGTCACTGTCCAACCAGCGGCCCCGCCCAGCTTCTTTGGGAGGCGGAGGTCAGACCGAATAAGCCTAGAAGCGCGCTCTCTTAGACTTACATGGAGAGACTCTTTTTTTTCGAATTTTGGACCGTACAATGCATTTCTATGGGCTCAGGGAGGGCTTGCCCCAACGTGATAACATCATCCTCACTGATGCCTGCTCGGACCAGAGACGCACAGCGCCCGCATGCAAGAGAGATGATTCAAAGTTAACATGAGTGATTTATCGGTGGATTATCAGTATTTTCGGAGTAAATAGTGTACAAGTATTGCAAATAACAGCATAAAAGAGAGCATATTGAGAAATGACAGAGGGAGGAAGGAGGAGAAGCAGTGAACTGTGCAGAAAAATCCCTCCATGGATGTGAGGAGAGCAAACTTGGACTCTGTCTTCATCTGGACAGTAAATGCTTCAGGAACTTATTGTCAATTAAAAACACCTGGACATGGTCTAATATAACAAACTGTAACATGGACACTAAATACAGTAGGCCAAGAGAATGTTTGAGTGCATGCTAATATGTTTTTATCATCTCAAAAACATTTGTACATGTTCATTTACAATTTTTATAAAGAGAAACCTGTTGAAAATTCATATCAGTTTTCTTTTCTTGTAATTACACACTTAACATTTATTAGAAAATTCTGCCAAATACTTGCCAGACTTGTTTACATTTATTTCTCAAGAACATAGGATGAATAAAATTTGTAGAAAGAACATTTCCATGGACATTTAAGACATTTTTTGACAAAGAAAGACCAAGCAGCCTGTTATAATTACAGTATTTAAAGAGTTATTTGGGACCACCTAATAAGTAAATGTGTACTGTGGAACCAAATGTATAGCATTTTAGACATTAACTTGATTTAGCTTTACAAAAATACTCTGAGGTTTGTGCATGTTATGTCTGGTGTTGCCATCAACAGGGAAAACAAATCAAACAATGTAATTATAACACTGTAAAGTAAGCTATCTGACTTTTAAATTATTATTAGCTATTGACTGGGTGATCGTAGCCAGTACCACATCTGTAGCCCCCCCTGAGAAATTTTTCAGGAGCACTGAAAACACTGGTAAAATCTGTCTCCCGAGTTTCATTAAATTCTTTTCAGTTCTTTTTATGTCCTTCTTCCAAGTTTAGTTTCTTCTGATTTAGAATTAACTAGAAATTATCTGGTAATTTCTAGTAAATTAGTAACTTGTCAAACTTATGTTGGTTACAGGTTTATGTTAAGCTGTGAACTTTTATGTCATCATGTGCTACAGCTATCTAATATTTGTATTCATACTAATGAAGATCACCAATTATTAACCACACAGATAATAAAACAGGCTGTCCACTGCATTTTACAAGTTAGTGAAAAGAGAGCAAAGCTGAGAATTCTGCAGAGGAAAAGAAGAATGAGTTGGTTAACGCTTGCGTTTTTTATGTTTTGTTAAAGGTCTATCATAAACATTTTCCTAAACCCTTTAATGCTTATCTTTGCACATTTTTACCATATCGAGATAGAGTGCGTCAAAATTCCAAAATGCCTAAAGTAGTGCAACTTGGGTATATCTGAATTCAGATTTCAGATAACTGTAATTCTTATTAAAAATTTCAGTTAATTTACAAGCGAATAGTTTAATTAAACAGCAATTATACATATACTTCGGATTTTGCTTTTTCTTTCATCTACTCTCAATAAATGTTTGTCAAAGACAGGTGGTTGTGGATCTTTATAAAGTTCCACTTAATTACTGTTTATACTGTTGATGCATAACACTGAAATAAAAATTCTCTTGATTTTAACTTGTTTGAAGGTAAAACAAACATCTTAAAAGAGTATTCCTTTGAGATTTGATAATTCATGAATGAACTGGTTAAAACTCAGGCAGAAAAGTCTGACTTGTTTTTTAATGTTTTTAATGCTCTGGATGCTTCAGTGAAAAAGGGCATCTTAGTCTGAGCATTACCATAAACCATACATTTTTCTGTGAGTACATGAGTATACTGGCACATTCAAGGGAGGGGTGTTATAAAGTCAAGTCAATGCAGAAATAAAAAACTTATATTTTGACAAAAGGTATTTAACAAATAGCTGAAACTACTTCTTTACTTAAAACTAAAAATAAAATTAAATCGCTAGTGAAATTACAGAAGAAGACTGGAGAACAGTAGAAGGATTTTCAAGTGAGAGCAACAGGGAAAAACTCAGCGAGTCGACAGGAAACATGGAGTCAACACGCAGGAGACAAGCAGGACGAACTGACAAAGAGCAGCAGACACACAGAGACTTTATAGACAGAGACAGAGGGAGGCAATCGAACATAGATGAGACTGACGAAAGACAGGTGAGACATTCACAAAGGTGGACACAATCAGGGTTGAGCAAGAAACACGGAGGATCAGGGAGGTAATAAAATGAAACATTAACACAAGCATTAAGAGGTCTTAAACTAACAAAGCAAAACAAAACTTCAGCCACGACATTGTTACGAAATAAAGGCCAACATGCTTCAAAGTGCTGTTGACCAGGAGCTTTTAGATCAGGGGTCGGCAACCTTTCATATCTAAAGAGCCATTTTACCTGCCACTAAATAAAAACTGTCTGGAGCCACAAACATAATTGAAGCTTAAAATTCACCTGTTGACTTTCCATCATTATAATAACATCAGATCTATAAGCATAGCATGGGTCATGTTTCTTTTGTTACTTTAACCTGGCATTATTGTTATTCCATATTACATTGCAATAGGGCAATAATTAACTTAGAGTTAAGATTTTAACAATGGCGTATTATTTTGATTATCAGATTGATCAACAAAAATAACAGTCAAATAATATTAGCCAGTGTTATCAGTGCAATTATATTTTTGTCTTTGTTGTTACTCAGTTTTTTCCTCAGGATCAGGTTTTACTTGCAGTGGAGAAATCATAAATACCTACTTGGCATCATCAAATGAGCTGGGGGTCAGAGGGTTCTGCTCTGATATATTTAAACTTAAATAATTTCTTGCCCATATTCTGATATATTTTATTAAAGTTTTGATTTTTTTAGGTGCTTTTTTAAAATGTTCTATTAGTGTTTTGGAGGCTTATCTCACTTAAATAATCCATTTTTAGTTTAGTGTCAGTCTTTATGTCTTGTAAAAACAAAGCCAGATGAACAAATGCACAATAGCATAATAATAACACACCAGACTTTGTAGTTAGTGAATGAGAGAGACTGAGGGAAACTACGGAAGCGTATAAATACCACCCTATATATAAAAAAAATGTTAGCCTATGTTTATTGTTAGAACAATATATTTTCACGTTATAACATGATAATCTATATTGTAGGAACGTGAAACATTTCATGTTATAACATGATAGTTTGTTATATTATAAAAATGTGATAATTATATTTTGAAAACATGATAATTATATTGTAATTATACTGTAAAAACGTACAGTGGTGTTACAATATCTGATGATTATGGAGTACAAAATATATAAATGACGTTTAAGACATAGACTCTCACATAAACTGAATTTCAGGCAAAATTTCAGCATTTTTTTCCCTATAAATTTATAATTACCACTGACGCACAGCGTTATGTTTCTAATATCTGGGCTGGTTTCTTTTTTTTAGGAAGCCAGAAGCCATGACAAACGGCGCTTAACCGTGGGTCACATACAAAGGAACGGTGACCAAATGCCATTGAGAAATGACCGACAATGTCGAAAGACTTTTCAAATGTTTAGACAAATTAATCTGTGCGAACGGCGTACGCCGTTAACGTAACTTTTCTTCTTCTCCACTTTTTTTGCTAGAGCACACGCAGACCATGCCCACCAGTGCCCTCTGCGTTCACAGATTCCGATGGTCACAGATCGGTGTAACACCTGTCGGGTACACCGTGGATTCATAAAAAACCATGGTCTCTAGCACGATGCATCCGCTTCCTTACACTTTTCACAAACAGCAATGGCGAGTGGATGCACAGAGACGCAGGAGTTTCTTTTCTGAAAACAAATCTGTCTGGATAGTTTTGACAGGATAACAAACCGAACACGGTAAGCATCTTACATGTTACTCTGTAGACGATGAAGCTGTTGTTGTTCCTGGTATGTGGCGTAGGCTTCATGTAAAAGAGTACTGCACATGCACTGACGTCAGTGTTTCACCCTGAAAGGCTCTGATTCAGGTTTACACATCGCTGTATGGAGAGCATATTCCAAACTTTCCACTCTGGAGCCGTTTACAAAAATTACCGTTTTCGGTCAATGCCCAAAGAGTTCCCATGTAGACACAAGGCCAAAACGCAATGAAAACTTATTGGGTTTTACCATATTTGGCCCCGTGTAAACGCAGCCTGTGTCCAGAGAGCCACATGGTGAAGGGCAAAAGAGCCGCATGGGGCCCCAGAGCCATGGGTTACCAACCCATTCTACACAATGCACTTTGTCAACATAATACAGCTCAGAGTCTCCTTGATGAAGTATCATGAATATTAAATCTTTTGTATTTAATGTGTGGGCTTTAATGACTCAGTCTGATAGTGCCACTACACAGTAGGTAGAGGGTTGCAGGTTTGAGTCCAGCTTTGGTCACCACATAGCATTGTGACCTTGAGCAAAGCACTTTACCCTAACTGTGCGTTCACACCAAAAGAGGCAAAAGCGGCCAAAGCGGCAACGATGCCGGAAGTTAATACATTTTCAATGAGAGCCCGGCGTCCTGAGCGGCCAAAGCGTCCTGAGCGGCTAAAGCGGCTAAAGCGGCTAGAGCGTCAAAAGCGTCCCCAGATGAGAAGTTGAGCCTCGCTCAGCTTTATGGTAATTAGCTATGACGCAGTTCAGCGGCAAACGGTGGCAACCAATCAGAGTAGAGATGTCCTTCGACTTAGCGGGCCCTAAAGGACAACTCATGTAACTTCGGTTCCTAGTTCCGGCGTCTCGAGTCATGGATGACACGCTGCACAACAAAGCATTTTATCAGCAGAATTTGAAAACGAAGCGCCATTTAAAAAGAGCAAAAATGCGTCTGTTCTCTCTCTATTAGCGGAAGAATGCAGAAAAAATGGATAGGTCTGAGGGACCACTACAGGAAGGAGGAGAGAGAAAGACAGGAGGAGAAGTGGGTCTGCTGGAGGTGTGGGCCGTGTGTGGCAGTATGCCTCCGTGATGGGTTTTTTGGACCCATTCTTGGAGGAGTGTCCTTCCACCTCCAACCTTGATGAAGGTCCGGTGGAGGGAGAGGAGAGCAGGGAAGATGAGGGAGAGACAGAAGAGTATGTCACACACACACACGAACACACACTGTGCAAAAACACGCTCCCTTCCACCACAAGATTTTAGTATATTCAACACTGTAAAAGTTTGATGTCGTGGATAAATCAATATTCTCTCCTTTGTAAATTGCTTCCTGCCTGTCAATCCGCTCGTGACTGATTAGATGGTGATTTTACGTTATGTTCATGCTATGTTTTAAGCTGAAGTTAAACAACAGCAAGCAGCTGCTGCTGTGAAGAAGTCCGGTGGGCGGCTCCTTTAAAAGACCAGCAAGAGTTTACGTTGACGTCAGTCACGTGACGAGCGGCCAAAGCGGCTAAAATATTTGGCCTCTTTGGCCGCTGTCGGCTTTCTCGGGCGTGCTTGCCGCTTTGGCCGCTTTTGCCTCTTTTGGTGTGAACGCACAGTAAGTTACTGCTGCATTGGTGTGTAAACAGGTAAGGAAGTTGAATGTGTTCGCTGATACCACTGGACAACTTTTCATAGAAACTAAGAACCATTAGTTAGTGAACAGATTGAATCTCTAACCCTGTGTAGACATCTTGAGAAAAGAGTTATCATCATTACTTTAATAAATGGGAAAGTGTAAATCTGGTCCACACGGGAAATCGTTTTACCTGATGGATTACTTCAAGATTTGGACAGAGCTACTCAAGCAGTTTTGGCAGTAAAGACGGTATCAGAATAATCCTATGACCAAAGGTTCGTTTCAGGTCGTCACTATCTCAGTACTCCCTGGCCTCTCTGTTCGCTTCAGTTTCTTTTCCTCCACTGGATTTAAATTTTCAGGCTTGCTGGGGGCGATAAAATCATTGGCAGAGCTCATGTGGGGGGTGTTTGTGTTTGTGTTATTGACAAAAGTCAGCCAGGCGTGTGTGAGCTGAAGGACTCAGCTGGATGTGAGCCAGTGTCCATATGTCACTTCTATTGGAGCTTACATCACAAACTGAAGCTCCATTTGCTCTCTGCTCTCCAGGATAATACTCTGAGTGGACATCTGCAGCCAGAGACTCCTCAATGGGACACATTCATGTTATCTATCATTCATTACTTCATTAATTTGTTGTAAGACAAGTTTCATTTGACATATAAATGTTAAAATACATGCCAACGTGTGTTTGCCATTGGACTTTGGGAGATGAGTTTCGTTTTTTTCATTGTCTTTAGTGCAGGAAGGATGTTACGACCATACAGGAATGACTTTTGCTCTGTCCTTATGTTTTTAGCATACAACTGATCACATGATGGAAATATATTCATGTCTGAGCACAAAGTACAAAGAACAGAAGAATCAATGCTTTTTTACTTTTTTTGTGTATCTTCTTCAACCAGTGTTTTACCTTTACTACTAAACACACCTGTTCAAAATCTTAAGACCAGTTAATAAACTTAAAGAATTTCCATTTTCTCTGCTGGATCTTAAAAAGGTTCTAAGAAGAGCTTCAAAATGCAAAAAGAAGAAATGAGAGCAAGAGACAAAAAAATTGAATCAGCAATTTATTGAAAACAATAATGAAACTGAAACATGCCTTTAGCTGATTAAATTTGAGACCACAGGTAATTAAAAAAAGGATGCTAGCTGTCGTTACTATGAATTTATAATCAACCATGGATAGAAAGATCATGCTAATATCTACATTAACAGCTATAATGAATATAAGCTGGAATGGGGCTAAGGAAGCAGGCAAATATTTGTTTTAACTGTGATTGCAGTTTTATTGAAGCTTCAGGACTCCACAACAGCAGTAAGTCTCCACCAAGGATCCCAGACCACCTACAAGACCAGAGCCAGAGACGAGTACAGGAGCAAACAAACGAGGCAAGGCAGGTGTGGAGAGAGAGTGTGGGAGAGAGGGATAGATCCTGGTGTGCCAGATCCCCCCCGCAGTCCAAAGTGGACTAATAATCTCAACACAGCACAGCGCACACATAACCATTCTGTTCCACCACTGATCTACAATCTAGTCTACCAAGACAGAATCTGATCAAATGAGATCTAACAACAATGAAGAAGAAGCATAGCAACAACCATAAAGTTGTCTGTGGAAACAACCGGAAAACACAACATGCAACATAGGTGAGGAAGAGGGAGTGGTGGTGGTCTTTGGATTATTAGTGACAGAAAATAAGGAACTTCATAACATTTTTTTTTAAAACTGTGGAAAAATCCTGAATACAATCAATCAATCTATTTGTATAGCGCCAATTCATAACAAGTGTTATCTCAAGACACTTTACAATAGAGCATAAAGCTCTTCATTTTATGGATACAAACATATGCATAGATACATATATACATATAAAAATACACATATACATATATATATACAAATATATCCATCCACCACCCAACATGAATCCATATAGCCAATCATGAATCCCTCCATCATGGCTCAAGAAAAAACCTTCTGTTAAGCAGCAGGAAATCTTGAATGTGGATCCCAGTCTCATGATGAACAGCAAATCCACACGATGCTGTGTTGGTGTGAGGGCGAAGGAAGGGAGGTAAGAGGAGACAAGTGGACTTAAGTTAGATCCATGAACCATAGACCTGTCGTCTGATTTATTAGAGGTTAGCCCCTTGAGATGCTACATCTGGTTTTCAGGAGGGTCCTCATGTCTGAATGGTTGTGGTGATCATTTTACAGAAGTATAATCAATGATATTCTTACTGAAAATAAGAATTTATGGTAGTGACGAACTCATGTTGCCCAGACCACAAGTGTGAACACATCAGCTTGTCCTCTGTCCTCTGTTTTTTAGGTCCACCGAACTTTATATTTTTGATTCAGGTCAACCGTGCTTGAATTCATGTACGCCTGCTTCCTCAGTCAGTTCACTTCTTGATTGGGTACATTCACACCTTTCCCCACACACGCGAAGATTTTTGATTGAAAATATTGAACAGGTTAAATATTTACGATTGTCAGCACTGATCCATTTCGGAGCCAATTAAGGGGACAAATTCACCCTGTGCACACCTCAGACCTCAGGATTATCTGATAGGGGGATCTCATAAGGCAGAGGATAATCAGACATTTGCCATCCTTGGTCGGGAAGGGGAAAGAAAGACAAGAACAGCCTGATAATCTTTACCCCCCTTTAGCCTATTGCATCATAACTGTGAGTCTGCATTCTGAACTATGAGCTGGTCCCTACCTGAAAGCTTTATTAAAGAGGAATGTTTTAAGTCTAGCCTTAAAGGTAGAGAGGGAGTCTGCCTCATGAACCGTGGTCCAGCTTTGTGCCTTTTGCAGGTCAGTAGAGTACTGAAAAATTCCGGTTCCACATTTATTTGTTGTGCCCAAAGTGCCAGCATGTATTTGAATGTTTCACTTCCAGGCTCTCAAACAAAGGGCTTACCTTTGTATAAAACTTGCCCCCCCTTCTCTGGCCCTGCAGGTGATAAATGTTGGTAAAGGAAGAGCGAAGAGAGGCTGAAACTGTAAGAAGAACCCGTGAGCTTTTTTCCTTGTGAAGCCTTAAGGACTTGGACTCAGAGGCAGAGAAGAGGACAGACAGACTCAGGGGGAGAGGGACTCGGTGGGGGAGGCGATGAAGAAGGTTACAGCAGTGGGAGATGATTAGCATATTGCTACAGGGACTTAGTGGTGTTTACACCTCTCAAAGAGCATGTATGCTTTTTTATTTATAAGTCTGGTTCAGGGAAACACACTGAACCGTGGATTTTAAAAGAAAAAACATAAGCGGTGACACTGTTTGGTCATAGAAATGTGCTGCAGGTTATGTTGAGTATGAGAAAGGCTTTCTCGTAAACATTCAGAGGCCATGGCCTGCAGTTTAAAACGGTTTTATAAAGTCGACTCTAGAGCAGCATCTCACTGATGAAAATCAATATCATATTCCTCGCCTCCTCTTTATAACTGTATAAATTAAATCTAATGGAGGCTGGCACATAGCACTTTGAATTATCTGAGAATTTAGAAAAAAGCAGGGTTGGCAGAGCTGGAAATACATTTTGCTGAAGAGAAATGTTCACCACAGCCGCCCTGTTTGACCTGCACCATGAGCTGAGGATCTCTGAAGGGGTAAAGGCTCAGCTGGAGTGACCACTTTTGTCATTTTTTGCCCTAAAGCAGCTGTCCCATTTTCTTGTACTACAGCCTGGTTTAAAACTAACTAAAAGGTAGGATCAGGGGAATGGGTGTGATTTCAAAACCCCAGATAAAGACATTAACATGCACTCACTCTGTTTTCATCAGCTGCTTATCAATGACATTTAGGAACACAGTTGTCTGAAGTCACGTATTAAAATGGTAACTAAATGAATCTCTACACCTAGGCTTGTAGGGAAATGCTGTAAAAGCAGTGTGGGTGTGTCAGGGAAAACGTTTTCCTGTGTTCTGCAGATTAAAATCACCCTTGGAGCTGAAATAAATCTGCCAGTGTTGAATGATAAGAAACTACTCTGTGAAAGAACTGTTCCTCAAATGTATTTAGTGTTGACAGATGAATGGTGAATAGACTTTAGCTTACATAGACCTTTTCTAGTCTCTTTTGACTACTTGAAGCAGCTTTGTGTAACACAGATCAAAGGTTAAACTCATGAATTAAAGAGGTTTTAATGTAGAAATAAATTTTGGGTTTTTTTTTTTGTTTTTTTTTTACAAAATGAAAATGCCAATATGTCCAAGATTTAAAGGGTTATTGTAAGTATACATCCACGAGTAAAGACCACTCCATCAACAGGATGAATTTGACAATTATTTATTGCGTTGATAACAACGCAGTAGGTACGTGAAGCGGATAACAGTTTGGGGAAACTTCATGAGGAATTCGCCGTAGCTCCTGGGCACGACAAACCCCCTCTATAAGGCCCTGAGGAAAGAAGGAAGAAATAAGTTTTAAGAAAGAGGAGGGAGGGAGGGGTGCATCAAGTGGGCAAAATAAAAGAAGGAAATGGTTGGTTAAAATTTAAAGGAACAGAGGAAGAGGTGTGGTTGAGATGTGGTCCTGCTCCTGAAATTCTGCTTAAAGTTCCACAATTTTCTGCAATTAATGACACACCCAAAAAACAAACTTTGAATTCAAGCCATTTAAAATCTTGCACAATTTTATTTTTGTTGATGTCTGAGTGATGTTTGATCAGGCATGATCAAACATAACAATCAGTTTTAGCATAGAACCTTTTTTGTAGAATAAATGCTTTAATGCTGATGACAGGATACCTAAAGAAAAATGCATACTTGAAACATTATTTTGTAATTTCACCACATTTTTTGTCCTGATTACTAAGAGAAGTTTATTAATTTTATTTGATTTTGTCAATTCAAATGTTTGTTAAAATCAATTTCAGTCTCTTGAGTTTTGGTAAATATTATTAGTTTTTTTTTTTTTTTTTTTTTTTCTCCCTTTGGAGTTTAGGTTCTTCTGATTTAGAATTTACCCTACATTATCTTATGTTGGTTTCAGGTTTATGTTTCACTCACTGATCATTGGAGTTTCTCTGTCAGCTGTCCATCAGTATCAACAATTTGGGAAACTTGGATTTAGTGTCTTGCCCAAGGGTACAATGTCATGTGACAGCTGGAGCCAGGATTGAACCTGCAACCTCCAGATTACCAACCAAGCACACTGTGAGACTGGACCACAGAGGGAGTTGTGCCAAGAAATTTAACATCCACTATTGATGCGAGATACTATAGACTGCTAATGTGCGAACTGATACTGAAACATCGGTCTGTAACTGATTATCATATGAAAGTGCTGATATCTTAATAATTTGGGGTAAATTTGTGGGTTACAGAAACACAGTGGAATAAACAGTGCTGGTGCAATCTTGTCTAAATACTTCCTACTTGTTAGGATCTACTTTTTTTTTCCACCTTTCATGCTCATATGCATTATATCGACTCAAAGTCACAGGCTCACTCAGTTTAACTGACAGCAATAACTGAACACAAAGCTTTGGAGCTTTTTTTAGCTCCTAAAACAGCAACGACATGTGGTGTGTGTGAAGACAGGGAAGTATTGTAGGAACACCACAAACCTTGTTAAACATCTGAGAATCAACCATACAGCAGTGTGATGAGGTGATGAAGAGGCGAACCGAAGAGGAGGAGAGAGAGAGACGGGTGCTGCGAGGGCCAGACAGACATCACTCACTGCAGGTACTATCCAGGTACAGAGAGAGAAAACGATGGATTAATGAAAGAGGGAGAAAAAGAGGAGCTGTTGGCCATGTGTGGCACTGTTCCTGAATTTTGGGAAAGTGATGAGTCAGTTTTTGTTAGAACAGAGCTCTCCATGTTCTTACAGACAGTGTTGGGCACATTACTTTAAAAAAGTAATGAGTTATGGTTACTAGTTACTTTCCCAAAAAAATTAACTGAATTACTCACAGAATCACTCCTTAATAAATTAGTTACCAGGTAAAGTAATTAATGTGTTATTTTTTTGAAAAAGCTTTTTCTGCTTGAACTGTGTGTCTCTGTCTCTGTGTCCTGTCTTGTTGTTACCTGCTGCAGCAGCTCTGACATCATCAGTTCTCCAACAGTGCATGCAGTGGAATTTGCCAGATAGACTAGAATGGGAGCAAAGTGCTCCGCAGGGCGCTGCGTAGCGCTGCATTGGTGAAGCGCCGGTGCAAGCCAAGGCACTGAAGATACGCTTCAGGTCTATTTTCTGCGCAGTCGCATCCAAACCTCGTAAATTCACTGTCGTTAAGAAACGCACCAGACAGGAAGTCAACATGTGGAGTACCCAGAAGTTTTTAAATAAAACAGAATGCACGCACTCTCGAACGTAAATTTCCCCATTTGTTTGTCATTATGTGAAAACCAGTGACACAATCAGGTCAACAGTCCGTCAGAGCATCCCAGAGGCAACACGACACCATAAACAAAGAAAAGTAAATCGTAGAGGTACAGAAACATATAACATTGTATACATGACACCAAACATCTTTTCTACAAGGGTATAAATAGGTAGAAATTGAATAAATCGCAAAGCTGTGTGGTTGGGGCCAGCAAAGGGACCTTAGAGAAGCAAAATGACATGTTTATTTCTTTACTCAGTCCATAACATGCTTTATGAGCATGTGACATCGCTATTCTCATGAGAGCTTGTGGCTCTCCGGGGATCAGCCCTCCCCCTACAGGGCTGATCGCGCTGCTCAGTGCACCCTTTCAGTGGGGTTTTTCTGTCAGAGCTAGAACGCAGCACGTTGCTTCTGTGTGCCGTGGAATTTGGGGGTGAGGCAGGTCGGAAAACAGCTGCTTGACATCATTGTAAAGTAACGCGCCACATTTCACTGTTAGTAACGGTAACGGTGTTGTAACGCATGAAAAAGTAATTGATAAAATTACTTGTTCCTAAAAAAATAACTCCATTAGTAACACCGTTATACTCTGATTCCATTATTACCAACACTGCTTACGGAGTCATGTTAAGTTCAAATGTACATTAAATATGGTTATTAAAGGTGCTATGAGGAGAATCTATTACTGGCGAAATAAAGACTCTGCTACCCATGAGCACGTGCGGCGACTGTTGTAATGCTGCGTTCCAGTAACCTCAGAACTGGAAGCGACATCATCTCAGACTTATCGGCGTTCCAGTTGAAGTCAGAAAAAAAACATGCCGATCTACCAGACTATTGTTAGCTGTTGTTAGCACGCCCTGCGTTGCTGCATGAAGAATGCGATTATCACTATGGCAGCATTTTTGTAAATTTAAGTCTAACAACACTATGTATACAGCTGATCTAGAGCGACACACCCCAGTCAGAAGTGCAAATAAATTGATTATTACAGGAGCTAAATAACTGTTCACACTGGGGGCATCCATCTTCCATTGTCAACTCGGGGTGGCGAGGTTTCACCGAGTTCCCAGTAGGAAATTCAGACTTCAGGGGACGTTCCAGTTAAGTTTCCTACTTGGAACTCAAAATTCCTACTTCTGACAACAACTGGAACGCCCCAAAAGATGTCTGCAATCCAAAGCGTGTGTTTGTTTGTTGTTATGCAGCTCGGACCTTTATCCGAACTCTGCATTGCTTTACAACTTCTTTTTTCAACAACTTACAGGATGCAAAGCCACAAGGTAATGTATCTCTTTCTAGTTACGTAGCGGTAGTTTTTGATGTGTGACAACAAGCAATTTTTTGGAAAACTTATTACCCTAGTTGTAGCCGGCTATATATCACTACTTACAGCCCAGTGCTCTAAGACGTGTAATATAATTAATAAAATAATATAAATTTGCTCTAGTTTGAATTGTTTTGTTCCTGAAGTTGAGTATCCAAGGCCAGTCCAGCCTTGTCTGACCCGAACGGAAGGCTAAGGAATAGCATTTATAGATAACCTATTTTGATGCTATAAAACTCATCTTAAAGTGTGTATTTCAATCAGGCATATATCTAAAAGTGAGACTTTCTGTAATTACTTAGAAACTCCTCACAGTCTCTTTAAATAAGTTTAGGTAAGCTGATGGTGTCACATAACTTGTAATAGTCTGATGCCTTGTATTTATTATGAAGCTATAATTTTAAATACACTACTTTCTAGTTTCCCATTCTTCAACAGCTCTAACACCACAAAGATCACATAAACTCCAAGATTAAAAGTTTTTGATTTAGATGCAGCACTGAGGAGGCTGCACTATTGTAAACTAAACACCTTTTAGTGTGATCAGGCATTCAGCATATGCTTCAGACAAACCATACACTGCCACACTGCAAGCGAAATATATATTGGTATGTAGTCTTTTTTTCCTGCAGACAATGAATACATGATATTCACCTGAGATTAAAAAAACCCTTTTGTTAATAATCACAGCAGCCCTGCAGCTAACATTAGCCTTGTTTGATTAAGTTTATATTCTCAGAAGACAGCGCGATAATGACTAGTTTCCTTTCTTCACTTTAAATATTCATGGCCTCCAGGGAACTTGAGTTTTCATGGTTTTTCCTAATAAATGGAGGCAGAGTCTCAGCGAGGAGTCTTGTTTCTATCATGTTAGAGAGTGAAAGCACCGAGCAGTGACAGACTGAGGCTGCAGACTCCTCTGAGCTCCAACACGGTGAGGAATCATCCATTTATGCTGAGGAATAGAGCGATCACACTGATTTCATTTCAACAAAAGCAGATCACATTTGGGTGGGTAAAGTGATATTCCCTGTTGTCTGCATGGTGCTCTCGCAGATTTCCCTCCACGGCTCGCCCTGTGAGGGAGACAAAGCCTTTGGAAAAACAGTTTTTGAACAAGCCACCAGAGAACGCCCCCTCGCCAATACCATGGCTGCTCCATCACGTCTGGTCACGACCTGCTGCATTTGTCAATATGTGCCATGGACACAGTCCCACTTTCATTGTTTCTGCTGCAACATTTTGATGGACTGCTTTATGTGTTTGCTGTGTTTCATTCATTTCTTTCATCAGCATTGATTTTTTTTTACACCCCCACTGCTGCACAAAGACCCCCACCTCAGAGGGTCAAAGGTCTAAAGTCTTATCAGTGAGAGGGGGTAATTGTTCATGGCTGATTAAAAAAAGGACTATTAGAAACTAATGAGAAGGGTAATGAAAGGATAGTGCAGGTTTAACAGTGTTTTTATCAGTGACGAAGAGGACGGTCTCTAACTGAGGGAAATGCCCTGGAAGTGTTTTGGTGTCAGCCATGAGAACAGCTGACAAAGAAGCTTTAATGTTTATTTTATGGTCTTCTTTAGCAGAGAATAACTGGACAACGCTTCACCAAAGGAGACCAACCTCATTTAGACAACACCCTTCAGATTGAGGCCTTCACTTAATCGCCACCATTTTTCTGTAACGGTGTCTATCAGTCAATCAAACTTTATTTATAAAGCGCTTTTCACACATATGGCCCTTTTCCATTAGCCCTACTCGACTCTACCCGGCTCTACTCTACTCACCTTGTGCTGCTTTTCCATTAGCCCCAGTCGCCTGCCCAACGGGGTGAGCGGGACTGCGGTGACATCATTTTGAGCGTGACACAACAATCTGTGGCTTTTTGTCACAAACCGAGTAAAAAAGGAAAGCAGAAGAAGGCTTCAGGTGGTAAGAAGAAATACCCCTTGAGAAGCACAGGAGAGTTTTGGAAGCTATACAACAGAATGAAGCCGAGGACGAGGGCAATCCAGCTGCAAAGAAAAGACGTATGAGGGTAAACTAACGGTAGCTACCACTAGCATGCTAGGTCGTCGCGCTCATGACTCATCAATGACGACATTGTCTGACCAATCAGTAGCTGGCAGTCGGTGACGTCATCTTTCAGTATCGACTCAGCTCGCTTGGAACCAGAGCGGAGTAGGTACTAAAACTAGCTTGTTTTAGGAGGTACCAGGCTAGTGGAAACACGCTGCAAATCTAGTAGGGCTGAGTAGAGTACGACCAAGGCGTGCTAGTGGAAAAGGGCCAATAGAATGTAACTCAAAGTGCTTTACATAGAAAGAAATTTTAAAAAATCCCCTTAAACCCACCAACCCGCCCCTATTTTACATCAACTACCCACACACATGGACATAATGCTTCACTCATGCATGCACGCACTAACAGACACACACACACACACACTCATACACATACATCCACAGACTAAAAGAATGGCAAGAAAATTAAGAACAAGAACAAAAGGCTGAGTACAGGCGAACCAGGTGAGGCCCCTCTTTTTAATGGATCATAAAAATGGTTAAAATATTTATACTCCTCTCTAATCACAGCTATAGGCACTTGTGTCAATTCAGGTGCCATTATTAGACGCTTCAGCTGGTCCAAAATGCTGCAGCACGTGATCTGAGGAGAACTAGGAGAAGAGACCACATTACTCCTGTATTAGCTTCTCTGCACTGGCTTCAATAAAATCCAGAATAGGATTCAAAATTCTTCTCCTCACCTATAAAGCTCTCAGTGGACAGGCACCAGTTTATCTTAAAGAACTTGTAGTGCCATACAACCCCTCTAGAACATTACGCTCCCAAAATGCTGGCCTGCTCGTGGTACCATCAATCTATAGAAGTAGTATGGGAGGTAGAGCCTTCAGTTATCAGACTCCTCTTCTCTGGAACCATTTACTGACCACAGTTCAGGAGACAGACTCCCTCTCTACCTTTAAGGTTAGACTGGAAACATTCCTTTTTGTTAAATCTTTCATTTGGGGCTGGTGTTGCCTGGACCAGCTCATAGTATAGCTGCTCTTTAAAAAGGCTTATTTCAATCACAAAATCTGGCAACACAGCTAGCTGCAGCAACGGTGAGTCTGGAGCATTTGTGGAGTTAAAACTGAAGTTTTCAGGATGGGAATACAAGAAGCAAAAGGCAAGAACACACATGTGAAGAGCACATTATGTCCTAAAGCAAAGTGTTTGTCTGTTGTTAGTAAATCTAAAATCTAGACCAAAAACACAGAGAACTCCGCTGCAGCAGGTAACAACAAGGAAGGACACAGAGACGGAGACACACAGTTCAAGCAGAAAAAGAGTTTTCACAAAAAGTAACTGGGGCTAACATGGGAGAGAAGCGAGAGAGCATCACGGTGAAGCGAGAGGGGGCCCTAACATTTGCGATCCTTCATTTTACACGCAATGTGCATCGGGCTCCCTGATTCATCGGGAGACCCATTTTGCGCAAGAGGACCCATCCTCCACTATCTGAAGCAGCAACGATCTGCTCTGTGGACTACAGGCCTGATCATTTTCATTTAAATAACGGCTGTTATCATTGTTGTCCGTCAGTTTGCAGTGCAGCCGATGTGCACATGAACACTTGATCTACATACCTCCTGAATCGCTCCGCGTCTTTGGGCGTGTGCTCTTCTGTGTGCCGGTGACCATGAAGACGCAGACAGACGCGCATCGCAGGGACAGTGATGGATCATCAGTCACTTGTTCTTCATCAGTCCAGCTCTGAGTCTCTGTTTCGCTCACTCACTGTTTTCTAAATGATAAATTCATTCTGAGGTCTCCTGCATCACACATTGTCCATGATATAAAAACAATCTTTAATGGATCAAGCCCCAAATAGAGTCTACTGGTGCAGTGGTTTTCAACCTGTGGGTTGAGGGGCCTTTAAGTGGGTCTCAGAGCTGTTTTCAGTGGATGGTGTATAAATCAGGTAAAAATGTGGTAAATATGTCTCAGTGTATGGAGGTCCTCAGAGGACAAACATCAGTATCATCTGTTGGGGGGGGGGCTTCTCAGATGATCTTGTCCCGGGCCCAGCCAAGGCTGTCAGCTGGCCTGGTCATAATAACTATAATAACTATAATATAATAATTACCTCATTTCATTAATGCACCTGAACATGGAAGCTATTTTGCACCTTATTTTGTACGGTATCATTCCACTCCTCTTGCACCTTATTCTTATTACTTACTGTATCATACTTTGATATTCTATTTTGCACCTTACCTTTATTATTTTATTATATATTTTTTATCTTATTATTTAATTTTATTTTTATTTCTTGTCTTATTTTACTTCACATATGTTTGCACCGTACTTCATCGTATTTCTCTCACACTGTTTTGCACTGACTGAAGGTCTTTCGCAATTTCGTTGTACTTGTTACAATGACAAATAAAGTTCTATTCTATTCTAAAACCCAGTTTAATGGCAGTTTATGTAGATGCTATTATATTAACCATCATCAGTCCTCTCCAGTTGGTTATTATAGATGTTGATGTTAATATTGGATTAATCCTTCTATCCATGGTTGATATTGAATATATTTCCATACTTAATACCTTTACAACCATAAAGACATGAGGACCCTTTTGAAAACAAGATGCCACATCTCAAGGTGTTGACCTCAAATAAATCTGTGTTCAGCAGAGACAAATATGATGAGGACAGATTTATGGTCCATGGGTTTGTCCCTTTGTCTCTGCTTGGATGGATACAACTCTAGATGTGTATATATATGTGTGTATATGTGTATCTATAAAATGAAGAGCTTGTCTTCAGCCTGCTCTATTGCAAACACTTGTGAACTGGATCTATACAAACATAGATTGATTGACTGACTGGCTGGTTGATTGATACCAAATAAACTTTTGAGCTGAGGGGAGGCAGAACTACTCAGAAACTGAAAACAATGAAGAATCAAGATACTTTGATTAAGAAGGATACTGATTAGGTTTTAACACATAAACAACATTAAAAGGGAATAAAAGATCTTTCATCAAATCAAGCTTGAAACTGCTCAGATGGAAACTCATTGGCCTTTTAAACCTTCAGAATGTCCTCACATCCTCAGAGTTACAGTGGTGGTAAAACTCAAATGAGCCTATATTATTTAACTGTGGGACTTGATGTTTAATTTGCTTCATTAAACAAAACGAACAGAAAAGAAACAGGTGTAATTCTTACCTCTTCTGAGGCTCTGGAGCTCTGCTCGTTTCAGTGACCCTAATTTCACTGCTGTAGTCTTTTGACCAATAACGTTTAATCATCATAGAGAGGACCAGGAGGGATCAGTCTTTGGACTCCTCACACTGCTCTCACTGGCCACTTCATTAGGTCAGTCCTGTTCAACTGTTAGTCTGATTAACCGATCACATTGTTGAAACTCAGTGCATTTAGTCGTACAGTCATGATCAAGACACACGGCTGAAGCTCGGAGCATCAGAATGAAGAAGAAATGTAATCTTTCCCCCAATTTCCACCGGACACGAAAGCGCCGCACAGCGTCCTGCGGAGCACTTCGCTCCCATTGTAGTCTATCGGGCAATTTCCACTGCATGCGAAAGTGCCTCGCCGCGCCGCGTTGCTGAAGCGCCGGCGAGGTCTATTTTCTGCGCTTCCAAACCTCGTAAATTCACTGTCATTAAGAAAGCACCAGATAGGAAGTCACCGTGTGGAGTAACTGGAAGTTTCAAAATAAAACACAATGCACGGACTTTTGCACGTAATGTTCCTCAATTAATTATCACTACGTCAAAACCAGAAGCACGAGCTTCAGGTCAGCAGTCGGTCAGAGGGTCCCAGAGACAACACGACACCATGGACGAAGAAAAGTGAATTGTAGAGGTACAGGAATATATAACACTGCATGCATGACACCATAAATCTTTCTACACGGATATAGGCGGACAGAAGTTGAATAATTCACGAAGCTGTGTGGTTGGGACCAGCAGAGGAACCTTAGAGAAGTGAAGTGAGGTGTTGTTTATTTCTTTTCTCAGTCTACAACATGTTTTATGAGTGTGTGACATCGCTATTCTCATGAGAGCCTGTGGCTCTCCGGGGATCAGCCCTCCCCCTCCGGATTGAGCGCCGCGGCGCGCCGCTTCCAGTAGGTTTTGAGATCCGGAGCAAGACCGTGGCGCGGCGCTTTCGCGTGCAGTGGAAATTGGGGGTAAGAGACTATGAAAGTGGCATGCTTGGTGGTGCCAGACAGGCTGGTCCTAGTGTTTCAGAAACTGCTGCTCTTCTGGGATTTTCACATAAAATCATTTTTAGAGTTCACAGATATGTGAGCGGCAGTTTTATCTGGGTGAAAATATCAGAGGTCAGAGAAGAATGGCCAGAGTGAACTAAGATTATTGAAAGGCAACAGGAGCTCAAATACCCACTTCTTATTACAACCAGGGTATGCTTAAAGGTGCTACTATGAGGAGAATCTATTTCTGGCGACATAAAGACTCTGCTACCCATGAGCACGCACGGCGACTGTCGTAAAGACGTGACCCAAGCCAAGCGCATGTTTGTTGTGATGCTACTAAATGTAGCTCGGACCTTCCTCAGAACTCTGCATTGCTTTACAACTTCTTTCTTCAACAACTTACAGGATGCAAAGCCACGAGGTAATGTGTCACTTTCTAGTTACGTAGCGGTAGTTTTTGATGTGTGACAACAAGCAATTTTTGGAAAACTTAGTATCGTAGTTTTGTAGCTGGCTATATATCACTACTTACAGCCTGGTGCTCTAAGACGTGTCTGAATAACATAAATTTACTCTAGTTTTAATTGTCTTGTTCCCGAAGTTGAGTATCCAGGTCAGTCCAGCCCTGTCTGACCCGACCGCGAAGCTAAGGCATTTATATATACATAGCATTTATAGATAACCTATTTTGATGCTATAAAACTCATCTTAAAGTGTGTATTTAGATCAGGCATATATCTAAAAGTGAGGCTTTTTTGTAATTACTTAGAAACTCCTCATAGCAACTTTAAGGTCATCTCTGAATGCAAAACACATCAGATCATGAAACAGAGGACCTCATCAGGTACCCCTCCTGTCAGCTAAGAACAGGAAACTGCACCTACAATGTGCACAGGCCCAACAAACTTTGCCAAAAAATATAAGAAAAATGTTGCTCTGTCTAATGCTACAGAAATCTACAAAGATGCAGTATTTTCTTAACACACTCTGAGCCCTGTGGTACCAAGGGAGCATCATGGTTGACAGGAGCATTTTTGTTCACATCTTCTGATGGATACTTCACTGAAGAAAATGCCTACTCACTTTTCTTTCTCTACAATTTCTTATTTCTTCTTTTAGCATTTGAAGCTATAGTTGGAAACAAAATTGCAATTTGTTGCAATTTTGTTGAACTGCTCTTAACACTTTGATTGGGGGTGTCTATCTATATATCAGTCTATTTATCTACCTATCCTTCTATCTATGTAGTGGCTTCAAGCTTCCAAAAATCCACTGCTGAGTGGGTCCAACACGCACAGTCCAAACAAAAAGCATCCGCGGACCCAGCATCACTTCCAAGGTTTATTTCAAACAAAAAAGAATTTACAATCGTAACTTTGAGGATAAAACTAAATGAAAAGGTAAAGAATCTTCTGCCGTCAACAAACTTTTACGCTCCCACTCTCAATTCTCTAACCAGGTGTCACTAATCACATTAAATCACCTGAAGCAGCAGCGACTCGGGTACATAGGGATGGGCAGAATGGTCAAAATTAACTCTGTCAATTTGTTATTATAAACAAACCGAAATTCAGTCCTTTTTACTTGAGAAATCAATTCAAATAAATGTTGACTAAAATATTAACACTTAGGCAGGCAAGGAAATTCATAGCAACAGATTAGATAAATTAATATTCTTTCCCTACGTCGGTTTACCATAAATTAAATTCATTATTATCTCAGCCAAGGAAGTTATGTTTTCAGGAGTCTGTCTGTCTGTCTTTGAACAAAATAACTCAAAAAGTTATGAATGGGTTTTGATGAAATTTTCAGGAAATGTTCAGCATGGGAAAAGGAAGAACTGATTCAATTTTGGTGTTGATCCAGATCAGCGTCTGGATCTGCCGTGACGAAAAATGTGATTTTCGCGAATAACTACTGAACTAAAATAGATATCATGATGAAACCAATTACTAATGGTATGTTTTCATGGTCAAGGAATCTAAATATTTACATGAAATAAAGGTAGGACTAATATTTATGGTAAATATCACAATATGGGAGAGGACCGTGGTGCTGGCGGAGGTCTGCGCTCTCCAAGTGCTTTTCTAGTTTAAATCAGATTTTATTTTGGCCCCAACAATCTATTTATCTTTCTATCTGTAGATTAGATAGAACAGTATTAATCCCTATGGAGAACTCCCTTAGGGAAAATGGACTTCCAGTAGCAGTTTGAAAAGCCAATACAAAAGAGAGAAACAATACTATAAATAAATCTAAAATTAGTATAAAAAAATAAATAAAAGTATGGCTACTGTGTGCACACTGCTCCTTCCCATCTTCTGTCTTCCTGTTACTCATCTACCCCCCAGTGAGGAGTCATACAGTATTATGGCCTGAGGGACAAAGGAGTCCTGCTCATAGCTGGAGAAATGATTTGGAGTAACGACCACAGAAGTTTTGGATGCAGAAGGACACAGTCTGACAAGCAGCTAAGACAACTCCCAGGTCTCCTGTAGAGCGACTGAGCTTGAAAAAGGGAGAATTGGGATTTTAATTTGTGTAATTTTATTATTAACTTATGCAGGATTGTTGTGGAAATTTTCAAAAGCAGGAGAAAAATCAGGAGTCTGTCAACGATCCAGAGGAGAAGCATTCTGGTTTTTTCAGAATTTCAGCCACCGCAAGGATCATTTTAAACATTAGTTTGTGTATTGGCTTGTACAACAGAATTTTTCATCCTGTTTGGTTTAACCTTTGGAAATCTGAATCACGTTGGACGACATAAGATGTTTACTGGCATTCTTCGAATTCTTATCTATAGTTGAAGGTCTGTGAAACACAAGGTGTAACTAATAAGAGTGGGCAGTGAACATACATCTTCTCACGGTCCCTTTCTGTTTCATTCAGGATGGAAGGATGACTGTGACCCTCTTTTCAGACAAAGTTGAAAGGCTTCATGACCCCTCTTTGAGGCTAACTGAGGTGATGCTTCTACATAAATGCACACATGAATGACACCAGGCAGACAGATTCACCCGCACTTCCAGCCTACGCTCCTCTGTTTGTAATCAAGTCTTCTCTGCCTGTCACGCTCCTCTCAGGGACTGGTAGTTTAATTAACTTCAGATCTCTGCGTGCTGCAGGAGGACAGGATACTTCTCTGCACAAGAGGATGTACGTGTGTGAGCTGAGATCGTCACCGTTTCCACATATGGAGCCGTGAAGCTGTTCTGGTGTCGTGGAGCTGCACACTGTGAGGTACTGAGTGGAAAGTGGCATGTTCAGTTTTCAAATATCAGAGTTCAGAGTCAATGGAGGAGCTGTTTCACTACAGCGAAATCCCAGGAGTCATTTTAAGAGCATTTAAGTTTCTGCTGGTTTAGAATTTTGTATTTACATTTTTTTTACAGGGTCATATTTTGCCTAAACTCTGGTCATGTGAGGGCTGTCACAGTATCAGATTTCACCTCAGGATTACTAAGGGAAGAAACTATCCCGAAAACAATATTATCATAAGAATATATCATTGTTAAGGACTGGGAGCACGGTGGCACAGCAGTTACTGCATGTGCCAAACAGCAAGAAGGTTGCTGGTTTTAACCCCCTGTCAGTCAGAGTTTGCATGTTCTCCCTCTGCATGCATTGATTCTCTCAAACAGACCAAAAACATGCTCATTAGGTTGATAGGTGACTCCAAATAGCCCTTAGGTATGTGAGTGTGAATGTTTGTCCGTCTCTCCATGTGTGATTTTGACAGCAGTTTTTAATTTAGTTTTAGTTATAGTGCTCTAATTTCCTTGTGCAGTGCAGGGTAGCAGAGCCTGGAAAACCCCGTGCAGTGGTAATTTTGTCAATTTGGTAGACCGAGGTGGGTGTGGGAGCGCACCAGGGGGCAATTTCGTGCCAAAAAACTGCATGGAAAGTGTCCTGAGGGTCTGCCAGTTCAAGCCTGGTCTATTCTTGCAGCGGTAATTTGGCAACACAAACCGCCGACAGCTCAACACCTCGAAGACAATGGAACTGGCCATCGACTTTGGGAAGTCCAGACCAAGACTATAATCAGTTCTGATCGAGGGAGCTGAGGTTGAGGCTGTGGACTCCTACAAGTACCTTGGCCTGTGGCTGGACAGCTCCTGTGGGTGTTTTACCAGTCTGTGGTAGTCACTGTCCTCTTCTACTCTGTGCTGTGCTGGGGGGCAGGTGGCACATCCTCAAGGACACATCCAGGCTGGAGAAACTGACCAGGTGGGCCGGCTCTGTGGTCGCCATGAAGCTTATATGAGCCTGAACGCTCTCAGTACTGCAGCCATTCTGAGTCACTACAGTATTCAGAGTATTACAAACTTTGGGAGAGTTGTTGGACATTTGCACAATGTCTTCACTTATTTCAACAATCAATCCACCTGCAGAACATGAAGATGGATATCATTCTTGGGAGAATGACAAAATGTCAACATTCGTCTTGAAGATTGACCCACCAGCTCCCAAAAAAGAGGAAAAAAAGGAAGAAGAGGAGTGGGGCTGGTAGGATTCTAGATGGTGAGCCGTCTAAGTGGCACCCCAGTCACACACTAACTGGAGTTCCTGCTGGGTACTATGAGCAGGACGAAATCGACTGCAGAGACATGGGCTTCACCCGGTCTGTCAGAGATCCCTCTGCCCGAGGCCCTTCTGCCAGACATCCCTCTGCTAGAGATCCATCAGCCAGTAGCTCCTTAGCCAGAGATCCCTCAGCCAGTAACTCCAAAGCCATATGTCACTCAGCCATCCTTGAGAGGGAGAGACAGGAGGCCACCTCTGAGATAGATGAGGAGCTGAAGAAAGTAAAAAATGACCTTCTCCAGAAGGTGCAGGAGTGGGAGAAGGACAGACTTCAGCTCCTTTCCTGGATGGATGAAAGGGTCAAACATAAGACCGCCCTGGATCAGGCTAACGACACCATAAAGGAGCTCAAAAAGCAGCTGGAGGAGAAAACTAGTCTGCAGGCAAAACACCAGCAGGAGATGTCCAGCATGGAGGCCACCCTGCTCCAGGCCTGGACAGACAAGCAGGAGATGAAGACCAAATGGGAGAGTGAAAGGTCCAACCTCCTGGCTGAGCATCAAAAAGAGACCTCTGAGCTACAGGAGGAGCTGGCCAAGGCCAAACAGGAGCTGGTGTGTCAGAAAGGCCAGTGGGTCGAGGAGAAAAGTGCACTCCTGAAGGAAAGCTCCCACGTGATGGTCACCCTGAAGCAGGTGGAGCAGGAGCTGGAGAAAGAACAGCTGGCCTCAGCACAAAGAGACACCTCCCAGCTACAGGAGGAGCTGGCCAAGGCCAAACAGAAGCTGGTGTGTCAGAAAGGCCAGTGGGAGGAGGAGAGAAGTGCACTCCTAAGGGAAAGCTCCAACATGAAGATCATCCTGGAGCAGGAGGAGCAGGAGCTGGAGAAAGAACAGCAGGAGAGGCTCAATGTTGAGGGTCAGCTGGCAAGAGCACAGAGGAAGAAACCGGAGGTCCGGAGGGTCTTCAGAGGAGAGACTTCAGCTGAAGACCAGCTCAGGGTGTAGTCCATGGACCAGACCAGATGTCAGTACCACTCAAGGTGACAAAACTTGCCTATTATTTTTGAAAACCTGTATGTCTGTGGATGATATTTTGGTATGATAACCCTTACTGAGTGGCAGCTGTATCATTGTTAACAGCCCATGAAGTTACCCTACCCCATCAGAAAATTACATTTTAGACGCTGGTGCATCCTCTTGTTTAGACTCATGTACAAGACATCTGTCAGTGTTTCACAATATTATTATTATTTCAAATTATTTTAAAGAGAGTATTATTTTCAAGATGACCTTTTAAGCTTTCATTCAAGCTAAAATGTGAATCTTTCTGACCAATATAGAGGTCACTGTAGCTCTTCAAACTATAAACAACATGCATTTTTTCACAATTTTCACCTAAATTATAGATTATCTTTTAGCCCTGTGTCATCTAGGAACAGCAGGGATATAAAAAATAAGAACTAGAATACTCACAGGACCATAAGGATTCAGGAAATGTATAATAAACCCCTACTCTATCATTGTTACAGGTCATTGTGAGCCTTAAACTAGACAGCACTATTAACGAGACCAAGGTCAGTATGATGTCACAAACTGGGCTTTATCTTGACTTCATCTTCATTTGATGACTTCATGTTTCGCATCAAACGATGATTTCTGTGTACAAACTGGAAACTGTGAGCAAGTGGAAACTGTGTTCCAGTAGTCAATAGATGGCACTGTACCTGGCTGTTAGTGAAATGCAGCACCAATATGAGAGAAGTCAAGAAGAGCAAAACATTTTTTTCAGCTGTGTTCTTGTGAAGTCACTCTCTTCAAACAAGGTAATGTGCATTAAAATGATCACCTGAAATAAATGATCGAAAGATTTTAATGGATATGATTGTGGAAGGCATAGAGGATCTTTACAGATATGTTAACAATATCCCACATTGCTAAGGCGGAAGACAGGTGCTAGCACATTTTCAAACAATCTTTTTAAGTGTTTTAAAGAAGTGACTGTAAGTTGTATTTGTAAAAGCAATTTGTCTTTTCATTAATCATAAGTAAGTTTTGTCACCTTGAGTGAACAAACTGACACAATTAATCAATATTGTATATTGATTAATTGATTGATTTCTCCAGAATGTGCTGATGCTTGCCTTAAAAAACAAACAAAAAAAAAAATAAAAAATATAACTTCTTGTGCAGCTTGACTTTACTCATTTCACCTTGACCTCAGGTTGAGTTTCACCTGACACACCAGATGCACAGTTCCATCTTGGATATATTTCACTAATCCATCTGGGAAGTGAAAATGTCTTCAAAGGGCAGAGCCTTCAAAAACAACAGCTTGTGATAGGACGAACATTCGGCTCATGACACTCATCACAGACTAGTCCATGTCAAGCAACACTGCTATGACGTAGCATACTTAGCAGCTAAATGTAGCAGCTAACGGCTAACAACCAGCATTAGCTTAACTAACTTATTTTCAAAAACACTTCCTGTCAAGTCACTTCCTGTTGTCATCACATCTGCAGCTCCCACCACTCCCACCTCCCTTCTCTGAGTGGGCTGTTAAGCATTTAGCTAATAGAAACCATTGGACAATAAAGGCTGACAAGACAGGCAGGTCCGTCTGATCTGCAAAGCTAGGTTGAGTCTACACTGGTCATTAGCTCTGTGAATGTTTTTTATGTTACATCCTGGGATATATTTTTGACATTAACGTGTGTGCATTAATCCTTTATGTATGGTTGAGGATCTTTGGTGAAAGATACTGCTTTTATAATTTGAGTTTGGACTGACAGGCATAGAAATATACAAGCAAACATCATCTCATCTCATTTTCTACAAAATAAACATATCATGTCCCATAATGAGACATTATCAAGAGACTTAGCTCCAAAGCCCAGAGTGAATTTAGACCTCAGAGATGATGGCTGCATTCGAATAGTCCTTTCTGGTCAGGAACCTTCCTTCCTGGCTGGACCTCCAACTCCCCACACACGTCAGAGGCTCCTCTCCCTCTTTCTCCTCTTCTCTCTCCTCCTCCAAAACAAGCGAGGGATCATCCACCACGTCGATGCGTGCTGCTGCCTGAGCCTGGCTCAGACTCAGACTCCGCCGCCACTTTTGTTTTTTTTTTTCTGCACCAATCGTGCAGACGAAAATATGCACGAAAAACTATGGCATAAATAACTTATCACAGCTCTGGTTTTACTTGGCCTATTAACAAAATTTAAAAGCTGATATAAAGCTTGAGGGCTGCACTTTCAACAAAAGTTGAAACGGTGACTCTGTGAGGCTGCGTCTTCTGGGTATGACGTCTGAAACCTGTCACGTGATTTTGACGCACCGGCGCGTCAAGGGACTCCTGAGGGTTAAACTAAATTTTAAGTAGTATAAAATGAGTATGGAAGTATGGGTTTTGGAACACACTGATTGTGTTTCATTGAGTATGAGTCTTAGAAAGATGTTCAGGCAAACCTACATTGTTATGGTATAATTCTGAACTTAAAAAATTAATTACTAGTGAAAAACACATTTCTGCTTGGTTTGCACAAGTTAATAATCGGTTTTACAAAAAACGGCGTTTAAATGATATTTTTGACCAGTTGTGCAATGTCAGGATTTTTTCCCCTTACAGTCCTAACATTGCTCAGAAACAACTTCATACCACACCTGATATAATTCAGATAAAAGATGACGACGAGGCAGCTGAATGCAATCAAGGCAAGTTGTATGAGGTTGATGTGAGTGCATTGTTATCTGTTCAAATAAATTAAAACAGGGGGAAATGTCAGGAAATGTATATATTGTATATAGTTTTTTATGTATTTGAAATATCTTTTTCTCACTGTATCCTTATTCTCTGTATAATCATTGCTAAGCTGAGTACATGTTTTCTCACACATAGACACACACACTACATGACCTTGCATAGCCCCACTCCTCGTCCATTGCTCATCCTTGTTTATCCTTGTTATGTCTGCACCTTCAGGACCAACTCAAACTGGCATGAGAAGTGGAGCTTATGTGGAGGTCACTACATCCCACACCCCCTCATGTTACACACACATTCTATGAATGAGAGAAGACATTGTATTTCTTCAGTTCAACATTTCATGTAACATGTATGTGCCTTCAATCAATCAATCAATCAATCAATCAATCAATCAATCAATCAATCAATCAATCAATCAATCAATCAATCAAACTTTATTTATAAGGCACCTTTCATACTTAAAAACCTAAAATTGACCCCTGGGGGACCCCACACTTTATCTCATGGGTTCCTGAGGAACATGTATCCAAACTTACAAAGAAGCTTCGATCAGCCGGGTAAGAGTTGAACCATTTCAAAACAGTACCAGAGAAGCCAACCAGGTGCTTCAGTCTATTTAATAAAATGTGATGGTCCACTGTATCGAAGGCGGCAGTCAGATCCAGCAGCACCAAGACTGTGAGTTTATGGTTATCTACATTGCACCTGATATCATTTAACATCTTTAAAAGAGCTGTCTCCGTACTGTGATTCATCCTAAAACCAGACTGATGCTTCTCTAAAATGTTGCTCTGAATTAAAAAATAATTTACTTGGTTAAGAACAAGTTTTTCTAAAACTCTACTTAAAAACGGTAAGTTGGATACAGGCCGATAGTTGTTTAAGACATTGGGGTCTAAATTGCTCTTCTTCAGAAGGGGCTTCACCACCGCCATTTTAAAGGAAGTAGGAAAAACACCTGTCTGAAGGGAGCAATTCACAATGTACAGCAGCTGTTCCTCAAAGAAGCCATAAAATGATTTAAAAAATGGTGTGGGAATTGGGTCTAAAAGGCAGGTTGTGGGCTTTACCTGGGAGAAAACTCGACCAAGCGCCCTTGCGTCAACCAGGGCAAAACTCTCCAGTGTTTCCTCGGGTAAAATCAACGACCCAGGTGAGTCGACAGTCAAAATCTGTTGAGGTAAAAGATTCAACCTGATGACATTGATTTTACTCCTGAAGTGGTCTGCAAAGTCCTCACATAAAATGTCACTTAGAGAGGAGGATCTGTTAAAATTTTTGTTAGTTAAAAGGTAAAAGGTCAAAATGGGACATCATTGCTTGTTTGACTGTGTTATTGTAGGATCTGAGTAGTCCACGAAAGTTTTCGTAGTGAACTGTTAACTTTAATTTTCTCCGTCTTCTCTTAGCACTCCTGCAGCTTCTCTTTAGCTCCCTGATGTCTCCAGTTCTCCATGGTGGTGTAGGCCTTGATTGCATCCAGCTGCCTCGTCGTCATCTTTTATCTGAATTATGTCAGGTGTGGTATGAACTGGTTTCTGAGCAATCTTAGCACTGTATGGGAAAAAAATCCTGACATGCAACTACCTATTTTTTGAGGGGTATGCAGACCCAATGTTGTTTGGTTGTTGATGAAAATACCAGTTAATTTAGTTCGTGTTGAAAGAAAGGAGTGGGTGGATGCTTTTCCTTTTCTGTTGTGAGTGTTTGCTCCTACTTTAAGCTCAACATCATAATCCTTTGTTTGAAACTGGTATGTTTATAGATTTTGATAACTACTACATCATTAAAATCATATGAAACTCATCTCTCTGACACTGTGTAAGTTGGAGGACACTGACTTTAAAGAAAAAAGAAGCAACAAATCATGTGAAAACCAACATGCAGAATGAAAAAAGAAAAACAAACAGCACTGCACAATTCAAAAGGTAAATAAGGTCTGAAAAAAACACTACATATACAGTATATGGAAAAAGAATGAATAAAGGCTAACATCGCAACATTACTTCCAAATCCATACTGCCCATAGAGACGTCACTCTAAATCTTGATTGAGTTGTACAGCCTTTAAAAGAGTCCTTCTTTCTAAACTCTCTCTTCAGATTCTGCAGAGTTTAGCTCTGCTGAAATCATCCATTCAAAACGTAGGGCTGTAGTCTGTAAGGCTACGTCTGGCACAAGAAGAACAAACTTATTGATATTTTCTGTTCATGTACGCAGTGATCCAAACCCTCAGACTGCTCACTGACATTTTGACAAAGGCCTGCTTTCATGTTTTTAAGAAATGAGGTTATGTGACATAGTTTCAGTGAATTTTTCCCCAACAGCAGATTGATGACTGAACAGGTCCTGTTCAGAGAGGAATTAGCTGAGATGAAACTTCGCTGTGGAAGTAACTTTGACGAGAGTTCGAACAAACTTAAAGGGATAGGCAAACTTCCTTTTCCTTTTGTGTCCTGCCTCACTCCAGAGTCCATGACAAGCAGATAGACACTATTCCTTTGACTGTGGGTGAAGTAACAAGGAAGAGACAAGCAAAGAGGAAGTGCTTGTTGACCTTAGAAGCGCTTCAACCATGGTTTGCATGTGCCCTGCAATTTAGTTTTATATGTTTTTGTTCAAAAATTACATAACATGCTAGTCTTAGTGAAAAAATAGACAAGGTAACATCATGCAGTTACAAAAACGAGTCACAGAAAGCAAACAGGACTGTTTAAAGCTGCTGAAGTTTAACTGATGACTGCTGGCAGAGGCAGGCTAACATTGCCCACTGACTACCAGTGTTCCAGTTAAGCTAATTAGTGGTGGGCGAGCTTTGCTCATCATTTCCTTGTTGCTGCACAGACTGCCAAATGAATGGTGTCTATTTCCTTGTCATGAACTCAGGGCTGAGGCAAGAAAAGGGAGAAGATAAAAGTGTATTGTGTTTTATTGTCATTACAAATATTTCTATTTGTAATGTAACATTTCTATGTTAATTAAACATAATTCAATCAAAATGTATATATAAAATGAAGAGTAAGGCATCAACCTACTTAAAGGTGCAGTGTGTAGAATGTTTCATTTTATACATCCACCGCATTTCGCCGAAAAGAAACGGTGAATAAAGGAGATATATGTTTTTATTTGTTTGTAAAGTCCGTCAAAATAGGAGTACAGTCATCCCCATAAAATGTTTGCTTTATTTTTATTTAGTTAGAAAAATCTTTATAAAAAAAATTACATTACTGCGGGCCGCTGTTTCGTGTAGGCCGACATATTGATCCGCCGTGTTGTCTACGGGTGGTTTTTAGGGACAAAAAGAACGAAACGCGAATCTGTCCGCCGGTTCTGAAATCTACCTGGAATGGAGGCGAAGAAGAGGAGAGGATGGCAGTGGATGCATAGAAAGTTGTTACTCTGTCCTAGAGATTCAAACTGTGTGTATAAACACACACAACATAAATTGTGTGCTGTGTTCAGGATCCTTTTTGGTCTTCACAGGATTCCATTGCTCAGCGACGTGACGTTTTGGCTACGGTTAGGTTCATCCTAGAATCTGAATGCTAGATGTTGCCAAAATGCCAAGTTCTACACACTGCACCTTTAAGTAATTGGTTGATAGAACGTATGATAAATTGTCCTCACAGTGAGGTCAAGGCAGGAAACAAAAGATAACTGATGATTACTGACTCGGAGATGATGGCTTCTAGATCAGTCTGAAAAGTCTCCACCGACAGATCGGGGCTTTAAAGGGAAGTGTAGCTGCAGAGAAGCAATTATCCAAGAAAGAAATACCTCAGATTTGCCAGGAGGCCCAAACACTGAGCTGCTGATGATTGGAGAAAGGTGCTCTGGGCGGGCCAGTCCAAGTCTGAGTTCTTCAGTCTGACATGTTTATGTCAGCAGAAGTTGGGGAACTTTTTGGTGCCAGGTGCCAAATTAGTAAAAATCAATTTTATTCTGAATAAGAACGTCTACCACAACATCTTAGTACAGCATTGAATCTTTTCTGGAGTGAATCTGATTGGTTCGGGGGTCATGGAGCAACAAGATCCCAATCAACCTGGAACAGGATTATCATGGATGCAGTAGAAACGTCCCGGGACACTGGGGTTTGTTTTTCACTCTGTTCTTCTGTATGTTATTAGTTTGACCTGTCACTGTGTTGCCTTTGTTATTTAGATGTTGGTAAGAGCCCAACTTAAGAAGGTTACATTTTGGTGGTTATCCTGATAGCTGCCATCAGTGAACGGTGGTTTAACTCAATAACTGTACAACTAAAAATTATATCAACATGATTCTGAGTGCTAGTGTGGGTTTTCAGGGTCATTGAATCACATTATTATGGCAGCTTTATTATGGAACTATTGCTTATAGATGTAACAGCAATATGTGAGCTGCCTTTGCAGAGCTTTGTGCTCTGTGAGTGTTTTCTGGTTTATACTTTTAACAGTCACTTCATTTTCACATGAAGGTTGAACTGTGCCTCTGAGTTAATCATCGCCCTTAAAACAGATTGTGCTGGTTTAGGACGTATTTGTGTATTTTCTGCTTGATGACACTGAGGAAAAAGGGAGGATACGATTGTACAGAGCTACTTTCAGGAGTGTTCTTTTCTCTCTCTCTGAATGGGGACACAGGCCAGTACGACGGAGGATTAGGGCCACGTTGAAAACTAAAAAAAAAAGTAAGGTTACGAGAATAAAGTCGTACAGTTACGAGATTAATCTCATAAATTACGAGAATAAAGTCGTTAAATTACGAGAATAAGGTCAAAAAGTTACGAGAATAATCTCATAAATTTACGAGAATAAAGTCGAAAAATTACGAGAATAAAGTCATCTTTAAGATCAAACTAGGAAACATCTACTTGGCTTTATTTAGAAAGATATTCATATTTGGACTTTGCGGCTCCATAACTCATCAACAAAAGAAAAGTAAAGTCTTCAAAATCACAGCAAATACAAAGGATCGTATGTTATTCATACTACGGGTCATATTTTCTTTTAGACTTATGAATTAAACTATTTTACAGGACTTTCTGATTGAAAATAAATCAAATGCCATCAAAGTAATGAGATCTACCAACCAAGTCATAACAAAACATGAATGGTGATCTCCTCTTCTTTGAACTACAGCTCTTACTTCAACAGGAATGTTTGATTTGATTTTAATGATGTTTTGTATATTTAATTGTGTTAATTAATATGCATGGATAATAATAACTGCAATTAATTTATTGTTGGTATCTGTAGTGACACTAAAGTCATACTAATAATCAAACACAAATTCAATATTATACTACATCTCATTTTAAGAGAAATTGTTCTTAATGTAATTTATATGACTTTTAAATTTTGATGGATACTCATTTACAGCTAATGATGAAAAAAACTGGAATAACTTCACTGTTTTTTGTTGCAGTGACATCAAGCTCACCAAACTATCTCTCTTTTGTAAATTTGCTGTGATTTTGAAGACTTTACTTCTCAGTATGGGGAAGTTATTCAGTTTTCGTTCACACTATTCCTCCGATATGGTAATTTGCCGACGGTCCCTAAGCCTCCGAGCCAACAGCTTCAGTGTATTGACGGCTCGTTTGGAGGTAATCGAGTTTATAGCTCACAGTCTTCATTACAGTGATCAAAAAGAGGGGTCGGGTTTGGAACTATGTTCCTTTGTTGATGAGTTATTGAGCCGCAAAGTCCAAATCTGTGAATATCTTTCTAAATAAAGCCAAGTGGATGTTTCCTAGTTTGATCTTAAAGATGACTTTATTCTCGCAATTTTTCGACTTAATTCTCGTAAATTTATGAGATTATTCTCAAAACTTTTCGACTTTATTCTCGTAAATTTATGAGATTATTCTCGTAACTTTTCAACTTTATTCTCGTAATTTATGAGAATATTCTCGTAACTGTACGACTTTATTCTCGTAACCTTACTTTTTTTTAAGTTTTCAACATGGCCCTAATCCTCCGTCGTAGGCCAGGACCGAGCAAGAGAAGCAATTTAGAATATCAGGGAGGCAGTCTAGAACCAGACTAGATATCTAAAGCAGTTTAATAAACATCTTTAAAGATATGTAAAAACTATTTGACCCAGAAAAAGGAGTCTAGAGTCCTGAAACTGATAGACAGGACAAAGTCATAGACTGTGTCCGAAATGGCGTACTATTGTCCTACTCATACTAAGTGTGATGTCAAAATGAGTATGTAGTGCATTCACATTAGACAGTATATAAAGATTGAGTGTGCAAGAAATACCCGGATGTATACTATATCGGAAAAATTTAAGTATGCGAGGTGGGCATACTAGTCACACTCAAAACGCCCCATAATGCATTGCAATACATGGCTACGTATTAATCAGTGCCTGCCTAAGGCATCATAAAATGATAATTGAAGACCCCAATAACTTTATCCTCAGTTCAGGCTATGACAAACTCAGGTTGTAACATCTTTTCCTTTGGATGGTGACAGCAGATATTCAGAAATAATCTTTATACTAATCCTCAAATGTTTTGTGTCATTTCCAGTTCACCAATGGCCTCTGGGGCCTGTGACTTTTCCTTTTGCCATTTCCATAAAAAACATTTTCTCTTTCTTTCAGAGCCGGATTTGTCATGTCTAACTGGTTTGCGTCTTTGCTTTACTAACTCCGACCTCAGGAACAGGTGACAGGTTTGCTGCAGCTGTAAAGGGACATGTTTGTATTCCAGGAACAAATAATCCAGTTTTTTAATTTTAATTTGTTTTTGTCTCCACCAGTCTTCTTCCTGACATTCATTTTTAATCTTTTTGTCTCCTGAATTTATTACCTCCGCCAAGGAGGTTATGTTTTTGGAGAGTTTGTCCGTCCGTCTGCGAACAAAATAACTCAAAAAGTAATGGACGGATTTGGATGAAATTTTCAGGAAATGTTCAGCATGGGAAAAGGAAGAACTGATTCGATTTGGTGTTGATTTTGGCGTCTGGCCGCCATGGCGAAAAATGTGATTTTGCTGAATAACTACTGAACTAAAATAGATATTTTGTTATGTTTCCATGGTCAAGGAATTTAAATATTGACATGAAATAAAGGTAGGACTAATATTTATGGTCAAAATGACAATATGGCTGAGGGCTGTGGTGCTGGCGGAGGTCTGCGCTCTCAGAGTGCTTTTCTAGTTGAACAAGTGTTTGGTTTATTCTGAGCTAAATGTGTTCACGCAGCGTTGATGAAGACATCAGGCGGGGAAGAGAAGATGACAGCCATGACTGTACCGTGAAGACAGCAGGTCAACATTCATTACTGAGATATTCTCTTATTTCAACAGGCCGGTCCTTCCCGGGCTTCTCCTCTCTAAACTTCACCCTTATCGACAAGAGGAGGGAGAGAAGAGAGAGGAGAGGAAGAATGTCTGTAATTAAACTACCCTGGTCCATAATTAAATAATGTGTGGTTTAATTAGGAAAATTATCAACCAAGCTAAATCCATCTCTGCAGTTTTTCCATCAGAGGCTTCAGACGTGATGGGGGGAGATGGGGGAGGGGGGCTTCAGAGCTCCTCTGCTCAAATGTAATTTCCTCTTTTTGTCCAGAATTGTCATTTTCATTAAAGAGTGGAAAAATATGAAATAACTCGAGGACAGGTTGTTCTCCAGCCAACAGCTTGACGAAGTGTTACTGACTGAGGGTGAGAGTGGGATTATTCTAAATCAATTAGGGTCCCTACAATTAAAGAGAGACGGGGTGAGGGATCAAACAGGAGGGGGAGAGTTTCTGTGGTCAGTGAGTACAACTTACTTTAGCTCTCTGTGTTCCTACAGACCTACTTTTATATCAGTGTTAGAAAATTTGACACAGGAGATGCTGCCAAATTTACATTGTATTATCTAAACCATAAGATACAATCAACATCAATTTGTCCTGAAGAAAATATTAAAGACTCTAATTTTGCAATGAAGGGTTAGATTTTTTCTTCTTTATACTTTTTTGTTTTGTGTCCTTTTTCCAAATCAAAGGTGTTTTCGTGTCTTTACCCACATATAAAGTGTCGTTTTTTCGGGTTAGTGCAGTGGGCTTTCAGCTGCAAAAAAATAACTGTTTGAATGTGATAAAACCCAGTGTTTGAGTTTTTAATTATTTTGATATTTTTTAAAATATGAGCTTCACATAGTCTCATTATATATCACGTTGTGCACATTTTGAGTCACAAAGGCCAAATAATTTCCTCCTGTGAAATATATTGTTGAGCCAATAAAATATTTTCAGATCCAATAAGAAGACTTGTTTGCTTTGAGTTAATGAGTTGTTTGGAATTTAAAGGTGCTATGAGAAGAATCAATTATCGGCATCATTAAGACTCTGCTACCCATGAGCACATGTGGTGACTGTCGTAATGGAACTGGAAGCGACATCATCTCCGACTTATCGGCGTTCCAGTTGAAGTCGGAAAAAAACATGCCAATCTACCAGGCTATTGTTAGCTGTTGTTAGTGTTGTTATCCACAAATATCACATGAAGAATGTGATTATCACTATGGCAGCATTTTTGTAAATTTAAGTCTAACAATACTATGTATACAGCTGATCTAGAGCAACACACCCCAGTCAGAAGTGCAAATAAATTGATTATTACAGGAGCTAAATAACTGTTCACACTGGGGACATCCATCTTCGATTGTCAACTCAGGGGTGGCGAGGTTTCACCGAGTTCCCAGTAGGAAATTCTGACTTCGGGGGACATTCTAATTGCAGTTTCCTTCTCAGAACTCGGAAATTCCGACTTCTGACTACAACTGGAACGCACCAAAAGATGTGACCGAAGCCAAAGCGTGTGTTTGTTGTGATGCTAATGAATGCAGCTCAGACCTTCCTCAGAACTCTGCATTGCTTTATAACTTCTTTTTTCAACAACTTACAGGATGCAAAGCAACGAGGTAATGTATCTCTTTCTAGTTACGTAGCGGTAGTTTTTGATGTGTGACAACAAGCAAGTTTTTGAAAACTTAGTATCGTAGTTTTGTAGCCGGCTATATATCTCTACTTACAGCCCGGTGCTCTCAGACGTGTCCCAATAATATAAATTTTCTCTAGTTTTAATTGTCTTGTTCCCGAAGTTGAGTATCCAGGCCAGTCCAGCCCTGTCTGACCCGACCGCGAAGCTAAGGAATAGCATTTATAGCTAACCTATTTTGATGCTATAAAACTCATTTTAAAGTGTGTATTTCGATCAGACATACATCTAAAAGTGAGACTTTTTGTAATTACTTAGAAACTCCTCACAGTCCCTTTAAAAGAACTGAAAACAGGAGAGAATCTCAGGTTACATTACAGAAGAAGACAGCAGGTGTTAGATTAACAGTTGTCCCTTGTCCTTCCTATGAATACTGATGCCTCTACCTTTGACTCATAGAAATGTTCCCTTTGAGTCAAGGCTGATGATTTGAGTTATATTTTTATCAGTCTGTTTGTGGTTTTAAATGAACTTTTTAGAATTTAAACAGGGTCTCTCATGCTGTCACTGTCTAGTCTCAAGGACAAAAACGCTTCTGCACCAGAGACTAATATAGTTAGACCTTTTAATTCCATGCACAAACATAATGGCTGCCCAAAGTTGCAGGTTTTTCCTGTCAACAGGATTATTTTTGTGTACTTCCTTTTTGCACTGAATATTGTGATTTCTCTTGATGCATCGGAGGTGTCGGTCCAGTCTGTCCAGCTGAGCTTCCTCCCCTCAGGAAACATCATACAGCCTCTCTGCTTAAACCGAAGGGCCACAGCAAAGCTAATGTTCATAAAGTTATCTATATAATCTGGCTTTGGTATCGTGGACACATCAGTCCTCATGTGTCACTCATACACACATATCACTCTCTCTTACTCATTCTGTGAAACCTGAAGGTGTTTGCAGATGTCAGCTAACGGGGATGCACAAAGATAAAGAAATGTCATTTCAGTCATTTTAGTCTGACAGACTTTAAATCCACACTTTGGGAAAGGCAGCTGTAGAGAGTACTGGACAAAGCCTGAGTGATGTCAGATTCTTACTTCCTGAAATGAGATTTGGAAAACAATCCAAGGTGGCTGCCTTGCTGACTCAGAGTAACTTTAGATCAGAATAATTACTGGAAAGAGTTGCTGAGACTGGAGTAAGGTTGTCAGACAAAAATACACAAGCTTGCTGTTCATTATGTCCAATCAATACTCCTGAAAAAAGTTTGAAAGCATTATTTCAGTCGATCATGTCTCCCCTGTAAAAAAAAAACCCAATTGGTAACGTATTGTATTTTTAGAAAGCACTAACGATGAGTATTATGCTCTTGTTGAATGAACATCACAGCCCAGACCCCTTTTTTACCCTGAAAGAAAGCCTCAAGACAGAGGAACAAGTCTTCTTTGGGTGTTGTCTTCCTGGGACACTTCCCATGTCATGTCATGTCCCCTCTCTCCTCAGCTGAACTGAAGTTGGTCCCATTATGCTATGTTGAGGATCACCCCACAGGTCTTATTTGCATGTGAGCAAGGAGTCCACACAAAGATTAATTCAGGTTTATCCACACAAGTTCTGTAGGTGTTTCGTCAACATGTAAACAGCACCTGAAAACTCCCGCTTTTGAAATCAGGTCCTACAGTGGATCCATCTGAACACACCAGCCTTGCATTATGTGTGAACAATGGAGAATAATAGTTTCAGGAATGATGAGAGAAAACGGTGTCACAATGAGCTTGTTTTGGCTTGAACAGCAAAATTTTCTTCTCCTCTAAGACCACTGTGGACAAGACAACATGGAGAACAGTGCCACTTACAGGCCTGGCATATGTACAACAGTGTTTTCAATGTTTTCATCAATGTGTATGGACGGACAAATTTACTGAAACGATGCTGCCTTACAGAGAACATTTTTTATTTCATCCCCATGTGGACAGAACCTACCTAATGGCCCTTTTCCATGAGCCCTACTCTACTCTACTCGACTCTACCCGGCTCTACTCTACTTGCCTTGTGCTGCTTTTCCATTAGCCCCAGTCGCCTGCCCAACGGGGTGCAGTGTCGCTGTAAACAGCTGAGCGGCACTGCAATGACATCATTTTGAGCGCGCCACAACAATCTGTGGCTTTTTGTCACAAACCAAGTAAAAAAGGAAGAAGGCTGCAGGTGGTAAGAAGAAATACTCCTTGAGAAGCACAGGAGAGTTTTGGAAGATATACAACAGAATGAAGCCGAGGATGAGAGAAATCGAGCTGCAAAGAAAAGACGTATGAGGGTAAGCTAACGGTAGCTACCACTAGCATGCTTGGTCGTCGCGCTAATGACTCATCGTTGACAACATTGTCGGACCAATCAGTAGCCGGCAGTCAGTGACATCATCTTCCAGTATCGACTCAGCTCGCTTGGAACCAGAGCAGAGCAGGTACTAAAACTAGCTTGTTTTAGGAGGTACAGGGTTAGTGGAAACACACTGCAAATGGAGTAGGGCCGAGTAGAGTAGGGCCAAGGCGTGCTAGTGGAAAAGGGCCATAAATGCCCTTTGAAGTCCCTTTTTTTTTCTGCAGCCTGCCAGTAGAATACAAAGTATTAGAAAAATGTATGTTACATAAGAATAGGACGATATTAAAAAATTCTTCATATGATGAGGCTGTTTTCGACTGTCAGGTTTCTGTTGGACTGCCTTTTCAGTATTACATCATGCATCTGTAAAAGTTAATGGCAAGTAAATGCTCTGCGGCTCACATAAAACACATTTGGAACAAACCACTTCTGTACAAACCCTTTAGCTTAAGTGATATTTGATTTGATTTGATTTTGATTTTTCTCAAACAAGCACATGCATAAAAACAGGCAGTAAGTGTAAAGGGAAAAAAACGACACACCATGACAAAATGCAAGTTCAAGAAGTGGCTGAAGGAAGCAAAGCTTATCAAGTTCAGCCCCCCTCTTACACTGTCATATTATTTCAAGATACATGATACATAATTGATAGTCCATATGATCTAGGAGATTAAAACATTCAACTTTAATAAAAATAGAATTGTGATTTAAAAAATGGCAACTAAATAAATTCTTTAAAGACAGAGCATAACATTAGCTGTCTAATTCTTTACGGCTGAGCAAGAGTGTTTTTTTGTAGTTACTTTTAAATTGTTTTAAGTCAATGCACATTTTGAAGTCCTCATCTAGTTTATTCGACAATTTTACACCACAAACAGAGATGCACATACTTTTCAGAGTTGAATGAATGGTTGGTTTTTTGAAATTACAATTCCCTCTTAACTTGTATACTCCCTCTCTAACCAGGAACATCGTTTGAATGTTACCTGGTATTGGATGCATTTGAGTCTCAAATCATAAAGGACAGCATGGAAGCTTCCTGGGAATGTTTTTTCTTCATTTAGTTTAAGATTTTACATTTTTTAGGTTGAGAAATCCCAAAAATGTGAAAAATCTGTCCCTCAAGCAACAATTACTAAATTATTGTGGCCCTCTTACTAACAGAAGTTGCACATCCCTGGTCTAAATTCACTATTCCAAAACCATGTTAGAAGTTGCTTTCATAGCTGGACAGGTGCTGGCTACTTCTGGGCACTGCCGTAGTGCCCTTGAGCACAGCAGTGAACCCAAAACTGCTCGGAAGGGCTTCTTCAGTAGCAGAAAGCCATATCTCAGCCATCTGACATTATAGCATGATCATAGGACCTGTTTGTACCTGTGCATGTGTATTTCAGCCTGTGTGTGTTCCATGTTTCAAAGACATAGTGGAAAAAAATGAATTTCCCCATGAGTAGGGATGTATATCATTATGATTTTATTGATACCGATACAGATACCGATACTCCTTATCGATATTGATACTTATCGATACTGTTATCGATACTACAACACATAATTTTGTGTAAAAAATAAAGACTTTACAAGATATTAAAAGATTCAACCTTTTTTTATTACCACAAGTTAATAATAAAGCTTCAACAGAATAGAAGTAATGCATTACAAATGCTTCTCAGAGGCAAAAAGAAAGCTAAGGAGATGGCAAAACCCTTCATGCTGCCCAACAGACTGCATGTACAGACAGACCCATATATCCTGAGGTGCTAAAATCAATGCTGTAATGATGACCACTAAGGGTCTCATTTTATTAAATTTTCGAATTACCAATTGAATATGGGGATAAATATCTGTAATCGAATGGTAAATAAATATTCGAATGTAAAATATTGAGTGTGGCGGCACATCAGGGCGCCTGGAGCAGTGGACCGTTTCATCCAACAGAGGGCGCTGTTAGCACAGCTTGACTGTCAGTCACATCCGGTGCTCTCTTGACCTCAGTAAACAAAGAGTTTCCGCTCTGAGCGGGCATTATCAGCTCTGAATGTTCTGAGGAGGGCTGTGTGGAAGTATTTTTGGTTCTACACCGTTGATTGCAAACTCAAAATTAAAGACCAGGCTGTGTGTTCTGTGAAATGCAGTTTAGTCACTCGTCCTCCACATCAAATGCCGAGTGCACTGGCGTTTCGTCAAGTGTTTAACCCTGTGTGACTGTGTTGTTTTCGGCAGGGTCTATACCAGAGGGGCGAATAATAGAGTCTCTGTCTCTGTCGGTGCTGCAGTCTTTAGTGTTAGCCGGTCTGCAAACTTTACTCGTGTTGCTATAGCAATCAAACAGCCCACACTCCTTTAGCTTTATACTATGTACGCCCTCCAAGTGTTTGGTGATGTTGCTAGTATTTTCCCCTTGGACACAACTTCTCTCTGACAAAGATTGCATCGGGCTGAGTTTTCTTTACTTTGCAAAAGTGTGCACAAACTTTCGAGCGCTTAGCCCTCTCCGACATGCTTGAGCCGGACGGCGGTAGTATCATAGCTGACAGTTAAAGAGACGTTTAAGTACCGATAACAGTACCGTTTTTCCAGATTCTTAACGGTATTTGGGTACCGACCTGATTAGGGACCCGTACATGAAAGTACCGGTCCACGGTATACATCCCTACCCATGAGGGATTCATTAAATATGTCTTTCTTTCTTCTTCTCATTAATGTTCTTCTTCTTCCAATTATGCCTACACAGCAAAGGCTAACAAATACCTGTGTTTCAGAAGTGTAGCTGCTGTCACACTCTTTAATTTGATCCATTGTTGTCTTTATTCCCATCAACAGAGACAGGTCATGAAAAGAAGTCAACCTCTTTGTGCTTTCCTGCAGGGAATTCAGCTGCACTTATACAGAGCTGTTGGATATGATGTGTAAATAAAGGTACTAAAAGTAGCAGAAAAGTCAACTGAGTGAGAAAATATGTAATTTACTGCATCATTTCTGCTAGCCCACAAAGATAAGCATATGTAATTTTATATTTATTCTTATGTATTAAAATATGAGATAGAGGCATTTGTTTCCACTCAAATCAAAGAAAACATAAATAAAGACAGAATATAAACTGTAAATTACTTTTTGATTGCCCTTGACAAATTCCTCTGCTAATACCTCTTGTAAGCTTTATATGCAGCCAAAGTTTTGATAGCGTTTTGTTTAAGAAGCTAATTTAAATTCTGATTGGACAAAGATTTGCTGCCTATTCAGGACAAGATGAGCAGAGAGAAGAAAATTGCAAAGGATTCAATCTGTCTTTTTTTTTTTTTTACAGGCCGAAACCGAATGCAAATGAGATAATTATGGTCCAAAAGTCATGTCCGTGTAAAATGCTGCAAGTGCTTGGAGTGGACTGATTAAAAATGCACCTGAATCAGTGTAACAAACAATAAAAGACATGTCTCCTTCTCCCTGAGGAAATCAAATGTGCACACAGTGTATAACAGCATTATATAAATTTTATTACACAGAGAGCCCCGGAAAACTCATTTCGGCCTGGAACTGGCAGCCCTTTTCATTGTATTTATGAGGTGAAACATGTCCCGTTAAATAAAAAGGGATATATTATTTCCTTTCTGGCCTGACTCAGTTTTCTTGCTCCTGTTTCCTCCTCTTCCTCTCTTCATGTTGTCTGCTCTGTGAGCAACCACAGATCGTTTTAACAAAGTGCAAAGACACTACACGGCTCTTCATCATGAAAGCTCTGTGAGAGTGTCGCTCGTTGTCTTTTCTTCTCCCAGGGAGGCTTCGACTCACCGCCGAGCATCTGAAATCCCAATAGGTTACGTCTGACAAGCTGACCGACCATAGATTTTCCTCAGTCCCCTGATGGTAGCTTAAAAGCGCTTCTTTTCTCTCACCTCATCATCAAAGAGGAGACGGAGAAGAGAGGAAACCACGGCCAGCCTTACAAATAGTTCTCTCCCACAAAGACGGGTCAAACCCTGCAAAATTGGTGATTTTGTTTTCCTGCGGACCGACACGACCCCCGAGCTGTTCAAACTGAGCGTGATGGGGTTTGGGAGGCTGGTCTGTGTTTCAGGAGCAGGAGATTAAAAAGGAAAACATCAGGGTGTCTGCACACATGAAAGCTGAACACTTAATAACACTTCGCTTCAAGTGTTCGATGGGAACTATTTTCATTTTCTGCATTTCTCTTCTGTAATTGCTCTCTTTTGATTGGAAAAGAATACTGAGGATGTAAGCAGTGAAGTCCTTTTCACCAAAAAAATAACATCCAACCATCCTCACATCACACTGTGAAAGACGAATGAGCAAGCTGATCAGTTTAATATGAGAACAGTAATGTAACTGTGATGGAAAATAATTCACACTTCAGAGAAACTTCTAAACTTTTAAAGCAATAACAAACTTATTGCAGAGTTTAAGAGCTTGTGCTTCAGTTAAATAAATGCATAAACAAGTTTAATCTACAAGGGTCCAAGAATAATGCATACTCAAAGCACTGAAACAAGAGTTTGACATAAAAAAATAACTATGTGACGAGCTGTTAAAGTATAGATACTGTCAAATATTCAATACAAGTGAAAGTTGTTCAGTCAAATTTTTACTTATGTTAAAGTACTTGAGTACCAGCTTTTGAAAATACTTCAGTATTTAATAGGGGTGTAACGGTACATGCATTCATGCCAAACCGCTCGAAACGGATGTTCGGTTTGGTACAGTGCTGTATTCGAATGAGAACAGTAAGTTCACATTAGCTGCTGCACATGGCTCTGTAATATTCACAGGGGTACTCATCTACGATTGGCGTGGTTAGAAAAGGCTTTTTAATATTCATGAGGAAAGTGGTCCGTGATTCGTGCTCTTGCAATCATGTTCATCTCACGTGGACGTGATGTCCCACGGCGAGCCAATCAGAAGACAAATATCAAAGAGCTTCCGTAACCACAAAAACTTGTGTCTGAATTGTGCATCATGGCTACTGCTAGCGACCAACCGGAGCTTGAAGACCCTCCCCCGTCGCTGAAATCTCCTGTTTGGGAACACTTTGGCCTCTTGATGAAATATTGCAATGGAGAAAGACAGGTGGATAAAACGAAGGTGGTGCGCTGATACTGTTCAGCTGAGGTCGGGTATTTTCCGACAGCACGCCAAACACGCTAACTCACCTGAAACGGCACCACTCAAGTGTAAAGATTTCCACGGCAAGGAAAAAAAACACTAGTGCAAATTCAACTGCCGTCTGTATTCAAGCAGCCTCTCCCAGACAGTTTAGACCGGGCCAAAGAGATAACAGCATCCATCAGCATGTTTATAGCATTGGATCTAAGACCATATTCAGCTGTGGAAAATGCTGGTTTTAAACTCATGCTAAAGGTGATTGAGCCTCGGTATAAAGTACCCAGTCGTCCACATTTAAGACAGGAATTTTAAAAGGAACTCATCATTTTTAATTTCATACATTTGTTGTTCATTTTATTTAACTTATTAGTATTACCAAGCAGCACATTGAATATGTTTTGGTTTTTAGTTTGTATAATGACAAATTTTTGGTTTAATATACATGCTTAACAAGAAAATGGTTTTGCGTTGTTCCCATACTGTACCGAAAATGTACTGAACCGTTACCCCAAAACCGAGGTATGTACCGATCTGTCATTTTTGTGTACGGTTACACCCCCAGTATTTAATGAAATTTTTGTTTTGTTGTCGAACTATTATTATATTGTTGCCACAATGAATTTACAGAGCCTGATGACTAAAACAACTACTGAATGCACTGACCTTCTGGAGAATGAAAAGCTTGTAAAATATGCTACGAAGCCTATGGAAATGCAGATGAAAACAAAATTGAATCGGACCTCAGATGAGTCCATTGGCGCTCTGGTGTGGAATCTTTGTCAATGTTTGCCATAGCCATCATGACTGCTAAGAAGAACCATTATCTGAGCAACATTAGCTCAAGGTTTACCTCCCCACTCTGAGTGGCGCCTGCATGAGGTACAGGTATGGCATCACCACTTGAACAAATCACAAGCAGATCGCATTTTAAAGCTGGAGTTGGCGATTTGATTTTGATCCACTTTTTGTAATACTGGTTAAAATGGTCTTTATGACCCGATGGTAATCAACTCATAATGTGTTCTGAAAACAGCGAAAAATATCCGCTATCTACAGCAGGAGTAAAACAGGGAAAACCCCAACCAATAATCATGCCGGGACACCTGTTTTTAAACCAATCAAATCCTGTCACCATTCTGCCCGCCTACTGCACTTGCATTTTCCCGGCGTGCACAGATTCGGTGCGTGTAGCCGAGCTCATACGTATCAGAGTCCGCGGGAGAATACTTACCTTTCAAGTTTTGTCTTTGAAAATAAGGGAAGCCCGCCGTGAGTCGTCCCACAACCCCAACCAAGCTCCAGTATCCCTCACATTTTAAGACAGATGTACAGAAATCTAAAATAAACTCTTTGTTTTTCTACGTTTGTTCTGCTGCTCTAATCTTGCAATAGCTGCCACCCAGGTTACTGCAGGTGGACGTTCTCGCAAGGGTTTTTCTTCTTCTTCAGTTTTACGGCAGTTGGCATCCATCATTTTGGAGCATTACCGCCCCCTTCAGGCTAGAGACAGAGTTCAGTTTGGAGAGGCAGAGGAATGTTTTTATTATTATATCATCACACGGAAGATTTACGGGAGAGTACTGATACAGGAGGACGGCGGGAAAGAGGATAAAATACGCAAAATACGGTAGTTTCACGGCCAAAACGGGAGATTTGACAGCTATGAGGAGAATGTCAGAGGAACTACCTATACCCCGATCAACATCAGCTGTGAGTACTAACTAACTTTACATGTTTGTTTGGTGTTTTCTTACCGCTGACTGAGACATGACTTGGTGCAGTGTAAAACAAACACGTTGTGCTGAGGGTTTGGAGTTGAATCAGTCTTCTGGATATATCAGCCGCGCGTGTGCATGTGAGCAGGGGGGCTAGGCGGAGCCCTGAGGAGATGCTGCTTTCAAATTCATGCTAGTTTTCCAAAATCGCAAACCCCAGCAAGAGAAAAGCTTCTGACTTCATAGTGATACTTAAAAGAAACAAGTAATAACCTTCGTAGTAATGTAGTGGAGCAAAAGTCACAAGTTTCCCCAAAAAATAATACTCATGTCAAGTACAGATACTCAAAAAAATGTACTTGAGTACAGACACTCCTGTCCACTCATGGGTCAAATGATTGACAGTGCACTGAACATATTGCGCTATAAGTACTGATATATTGTTGCATAAATATTTTCTTATGCCTTTAATGCACAGAGTACCCCTGATCCAGCTGTATTCTCCCTCCGTCTGAGATGCTTTGGGACACCTGACCTTTAAAGGCTGTTTCACACTGGATGCATTTATTCCTGCATGACTGCAACAGCGAATGCTTAGTTTTCATTTCAGCAAGCATGTAAGTCAGAGCTTGCAGAAAGCCAGCAGGAGCTGGAAATTTCACACTTGTCTGTGCTGGAAATCTCAACAATAGGAGGCTCACTCATTTTTCCCACAAGCTGTGTGCATTCCTGACAAAACATACAGGGAAATGAAAAACACTGGCACCACATGCCTTCAAATCATGCAAAGAATGGTTACACATCACACTAGTGAATATCCAAGTGCCAGCTGACATGGCCTCAGCTTCATCTTTTTTAATATCTCAAAAAACTGTCATAACAACTTAACAGTTTATTATTAAAGCAGGTTGTGCTTTTCTCGGTCTAAGTGGAAAAATGTGCCAGATGGTAGTAGGTGCATGTATCTACAAAACAAGAGCGAATGTTATGATTTTGTGTTTCTTCAGAGAGAAAGTTTTGTTACCAGGGAGGTTATGCATTTGTCTGTTTGTTAGTAAGATTACACAAGGAGATGTAGTAATGGTAAAATTTAAAAATGATTCAATTTTAGTGGTGGTCAAGATAACCACCATTAGCAAACAATCGTTTTTGCTCAATAACCGTTTAACTTACAATGATATCAACATGATTCTGAGTGCTAGGTGTGTGTTTTCAGGGTCAATTAATCTTATTATGATGGAAACTTTATCATAGAACTATTGCTTATAGATGCAACAGCAATATGTAAGCAACACTGGCAGAGGTTTGCTCTGGTTGTAGAAACCTATTATAATCCACTCCACACAATGTGTTTATTTAATTTGAGGTGAAATCTCATGTCGAACTCAGTAGTCGGATGGAACATTTGTTCTCATTTTTCCAACACTGTTTCTTGGTAGTTGAATTATTTCAGCCCTTTAATGCTGCTGTTTAACCTTTGTAAAAACATTAGCGTGCCCCTTTCTGAATATAAGTTAACCTTTAAGAGTTATTTCAAAGTAATGCTTCCTCCATTTCAAGTTTCCTACACTCGCGGTGACATTTTCAAACAATAACAGCAGTAATAACTTGAGCTGGTATCTGTGCGCTGCAGTCCAAGCATTTTTCCTTCTTCTGTTGGTGGCTCCATTTGTTGGAGTCACCACTTCCCTGATTTATATTGTGCTCTTTCTTTGAACATATTACTTTGAAATGAGTTGTGATTGCCAACAGGGAGATGTTTGTGTCCCTGTGGGCGGCTGTCTGCTTTTACATGTCATTATTTTTGCCTGCTGCCTTGCAGACGTGATGTAAATGTAGGAAACAACAGAGGGGTCATTTAAGGAAGGTTCTTGACACCACTGAGGGAAATGAAGTTTTTTTTTCATGGTTAACTCGTAAAAATATGTGATTATCTCTTCTACAAGCTGGTCAAATGAGAACAGACCCTCTAGCGACTGCATTTGTTTTACAAACTGTCGATCTCCAAAAAGATGATCAGTCAAAATATGGATTTACAGCTGTGAGTAGGCCGATGCATCAGACTTTATGGTATCAAACAGCTGCTTCAGGAAAACCAAACTGAGTCAGAACTAAATCAGGCCAACATCCATACAGACGGGGATGGGCAACTTCTGTCACAAAGACGGCCACATAAAAGTTATCTATGCTGAAGGGGAGCCAAACTGACGTAACAACAGAGACAGATATATCTTTTTCTGAAAATTACCCAAACCAACATAATAACACAATTAAAATTGGGGGTTTTTGGGGGGTCAAAAAGCATTTTGGCACAGTTAAACGTATTACAGACTATACAAACACATTTGGCTACTGCATTACACTTACAGCAACAAGATTGTAATAACTCATGATCAGTTTGATCAGTTTGTATTTGAGGCATACATGTGAGACAGTTGTCATTCAAGTGTATATTTATTTTATGCAAAATGTGCAAAATAACATTTAACATTTGCTGTCTCTTATTCTGGAGATTAACAGTTTTAAAACAATGTAAATGGTAAATGGACTTGAGCTTATATAGCGCTTTTCTAGTCTTTGACTACTCAAAGCTGCTTTACACTGCAGGTCACACCTACCCATTCACACCTATTCGTTCTCGCATTCACTCACTGATGGTTCAGAGTGTCTATGTTAGTTATCCATCAGTATCTCTAACACAGTCACGCCCTTTCATGCCCATTTACATGCCACAGACACAGTGGGAACAACTTAGGGTTAAGTGTCTTCCCCAAGGACACATCGCCATGTGTCGCCCGGAGCTGGGCTTGAACCTGCAACCTCTGATCACTGACCAAGCGCACTATCCTACTGCGCCACCGATGCCACTGACGTAAATACAATGTAACAGCAGTAAACAATGTAGGAGTAGGCCTAATAGTGCAACTAAGTTGTGCAAACATTTTTTGGTTGTTGCCTACTTATTTGGAAACTTAACTCCAAGTGCAAAATCACAACTGTAAAATCTTCTGAAAAAAAACCAAGGTGCAATATCTAAACTGAAAACACACACACACACACACACACAGTTAACACAGTTAAGCGTGCATGCACGCACACACACACACACAGGGACTGAGTCACAAGCACATAAGCACGTAAGCGCTGCAGCCATTGGCTGAAGCTGTGCCTGCCTACCCTGTCAACTGAGCGGTCCTAGTGCCCGTAGTTTACAGCTGGCCATGCAGGCAGGCAGCCAGACACACAATGCATGGCACACAGAGTGACAAAATATGTGCATCTTCCATTTACCCATGGGGCCGGGACAAAAAACGTCCCGTCCGGGATGCGCCTCTTTTGGCTCAAAAATACATGATGTTCCGGCAATTACCGGACGGTTGGCAACCCTAAACTTCATGCACTGAAGTCAACACATTTCAATAACCAGAGATTTTGTTTTTCTTACATTTTACATGCGTTCATGGAAAATTGTGTCTTTTTTTCTCCAGTTTGGTTAATGAGAGGAAGAGGCTGGATGTGGCCCCTATGCTCAATTTTTCCCATCCTTGAAAATGACAATTCTTACAGCTAATTTATGAGTACAAGAGGTTCTGAGGCAGGTGTGTCCAAACTATGACCTGGGTTAGAAAGTCTCCCTTGGTAAAATCCAAAAGGTGCATTTATGGCCAGCAATGGAACATGAAGCTTTATTTGACTACTTATTTAAAGATGCTGTGAGGAGTTTCTAAGTAATTACAAAGAAGTCTCACTTTTAGATATATGCCTGATCGAAACACACACTTTAAGTTGAGTTTTATAGCATCAAAATAGGTTATCTATAAATGCTATTCCTTAGCTTCACGGTCGGGTCGGACAGGGCTGGACTGGCCTGGATACTCAACTTCGGGAACAAGACAATTAAAACTAGAGCAAATTTATATTATTAGGACACTTCTGGGAGCACCGGGCTGTAAGTAACGATATTTAACCGGCTGCAAAACTACAATACTAAGTTTTCCAAAAATTGCTTGTTGTCACACATCAGAAACTACCGCTACATAACTAGAAAGAGATACATTACCTCATCGCTTTGCATCCTGTAAGTTGTTGAAAAAATAAGTTGTAAAGCAATGCAGAGTTCTGAGGAAGGTCCGAGCTGCATTCATTAGCATCACAACAAACACACACTTTGGCTTGAGTCACGTCTTTACGACAGTCATGCTCATGGGTAGCAGAGTCTTTATGAAATAGATTCTACTCATAGCACCTTTAAAACAAATGGGTCATGGCAGCAAACAACCCTTGCCATGATCATTTTCTGTTCTCTACAATCGCCAATAATTTTCATTTACCAGCTATCTTTATTGGTCAGTACACTCTGTAGAAAATTGTGAGGATGTTTTCAGACAGGTGTATCTTTCTCATTCAAACAGATTCTTGTTCTGTTCTTCAGATTTATTAGAGGCCAATCAGATGATGGAGTGGGCAGCTCTACTGCAGAAAATCAAGTCAATCCATCCAACAAGCTCATCAGGAGAAGGATCAATATGTCTTCCATTTCAATGTCCTTGGTTTTTTCGTTTAATGAAGAAATGTTTGTCCACTTCTGATAAAAAAAGGTACCAAGGCAAAACCTGGCACACAAGATAGACTACACTTGGACTTTCACTTGTCCATCTGGGAAAGAGCCCAAAGAGAGTGTTTGGGACAGGCTAAACCTTCAAGAAGTAAATTCAGCAGGTGCTATTTTTGTTATGATGTATTGTGTCATGACATACTTCAAGTAAAAAGAGGAAATGTTGAGATTAGAGTAAAAAATTGTTAAAAAATCAGCTAAAATAGTTATAAAAAAGTTAGATTGAACGTATGTGGAAAAATAATCTTCATAAAACAGTCTACAGGTGGAGAAATGTGAAAACGGTGAATGTTAAAATATGCTGAGGATGAAGTCAAATTTAAATTTCTAGAATAAAGTGAACAATCTTTGTTTATTGTTCATAAATATTAAATATAACAATTATTTTGCAAAGTATGTCATAAAAAGTAATTTCTTCCCCTCATGTTTGCCTGTCCCTGATTCTCTTTTGTAATTAATGCATTGTTTATTTATATGAGCAAATTAATAACTGGGACAATGAAGCACACACACACACACACACACACACACATATTTCCACATTTATTCTGAACTCAGGTGAATTAGTGTGTCTAGACGACATAATATGCTGCATCGACACTCTCCGCTGTCTGACTCTGCAGCTGCTTTTCTCACACATTAGTAGAAGCCTCACATAAAGAGGATTCTAGTATTAAGACATAATAAAAACATATTTGATGCCTTTTACTGAACAAAAACACCATATGGTGAGTCAACACTTGTGCTCTGACTTGGAGCTGAACAACAATATGCTCATTATATTTCTCCTCACGCGGCACAGCTCCACTTTTGCTGCTCTTTACAGAATAAGTGAAGAAGTGAATTCTTTCTGCACATGAATACAATTAGTTTAATTAGTTCACCCACATTTAAGACTGCAGAGTGTTTCACAGTGAAAATCCCATTAGGACGAGTGAATGAGCCTCTCTTCTTTAAGATTCATTTCAGATGAGTCACTCTGATAATCACTCAACGATAAAGAGGCCACTGGGAGCAGAATGATAATTCAGACACAAAAATGAAGTCTGAAGAGATAGTTTGATTAAAGTTTTACTCTGATAGTATTTTGGAGAAACTTATCCAGAGCAGTCAAACAGATTTACTGACAGTTTAGTTGGCATGGAAAACACACACAGTTTAAAATCTGCCCAACAGTGCAAGGATGAAAGTGCTTTCTGAAAAATCTTGTCTGAACCACTGGGTAAATTAAAGTTTAATTTGTGTATTTTAACCCAAGCTTGGAGCTTTTCCATAATCACACCATGAAGCTTGGATGCCTGGAGTCGGGGAGGAGCTGTGGGCCACATGAAGTGATAACATATGAGGCCATACCACCCAAATCACCCTGCAGCGATTACACCAGTCACTGTTAATGTTTCAATTAGAAAAGGAAAAGCTCTGCATTACATTAAAATGTAGTACTATCGAACACAAAAGGAAAACTGTGACAATTCCTTCATGTAATAAGCAGTTATGTTTATTTAAAGCTAGGGTCTACGATCTGAAACCAGTTTGGCTGTTGAGACCATGGATGTATTATAAGAACTGGATAGCATGGCTCCGCCTTCTACCATGTAACGGTTTTGAAGCCATAATATCCCCCGTCAGGGCGCCGCCATTGTGCAGCCAGTAGAGAATCTGGACCATATCTGGACGCAGCTGTCGTAAACGGTCGCAAAACTCCGCAGCATACAGCGTACACAATCATTGTGAAACTGCCGTAAACTGTGTTTATTTTTTAAACTCTAATAACTGATGAAAAAGAAACTTTTCAGAAAAAAGAGGACTTGGAAAAAACACAGCCCAATAATACTTTCATATCACCACAGCATACGGATGGGAGAAATATTTCTATGAGGTGTATTAATTGTTTGAAGTTTCACTACGGCCCGTTCAGATGAATGGGGAGATGGAGAGTTGACTTATACTGCAGCCAGTCACCAGGGGGAGCAGTTTTTGTGGCGACTTCACAAAAGCCCAGCGACATGACGTCCATGTTTTTTACAGTCTATGGTTGAGACAGATTTGAAAAACGCAGCTTGTCCCCCCTTCACTCACCCCTCCCCTCTGTGTTCCAAGATCCCGCCCCCCAGCTCGTGTCGCCTCCTAACAACACACCCCCTCTGACAGAGCAAGAAGCCGGCCGGCAGAAAATATTCATTGGCGTTGAAGATAAATGAGATTTCTCATAGCTGAAAGTAACAAACACAACAGTCATCCCCCTTGTAACACACAGCGGTAGCCATTTAAATTGGACCGGCGGCAAAGCGGATCTGGCGTCGCCACTGTTAGCCGATTAGAGCAGAGCCGATTGTGGGCGAGGATTTACCTTTCTCGGCGTGCATTCACCAGCTCAGTTTACAATGCTAAGGATGCGTGGCTAACTTATGCTTAAATCTATTGACAGAGCCTATCCATTCTGACCAACAGCGTTCAGTCATTAGCCAGTACAGGCACAGACTAACCAGAGTTATCCAGCAGACATCTCCCACTGTTGTAAACAAAGCTATTACCTGTTCAACAGAAATTCGTCTGTCTCAGCATCAGTTTTCAGTCCCAAATCATTCTGCAGCTTTTTCCACTGGTTGTACGATCCTCCAATGTTGAGTCTCCGTTGGGACCTGTATTGCTCATATTTCTTCCTTACTTCAGCCCTTTCCTCGAAACTTTTACGTTTCCTTAACTTCGATGTGGAGCATAACAGAAGCGGCCTCCCGGTTTCAGTGCTGGTCTTCTCCGGCTCCATGACGCTTTAGTAGCTGTGCAGCTAGTTGCTCACCGGTACATGAGGGAGGTAGTGGGGAGGAGGCGGGACCATGGGCGGGACGGTGCGGAGCAGGGGAGACAGTGATTGGATGGACTCACAGATTGTTAACTATTATGCCGCTTTGCAGTGGATATACTGAATGGATTTTTTTCATTCTTTTTGGTCTTTATATTGTGTAGATCGGACCATAGGACCATAACGGCCTTATAAACGGTGTTATTAAGATGGACCAAGCTTCCAAATCGTAGACCGTAGCTTTAAGTGTCACCCATTGACATTATTGAGTATTTTAGTCCTCCTGTTATGTGCACTTGCCAGAAACAGCACCAATATCACTGAGTCCATTTGACCAGGGGATATGTCATTACCTAAGGACCTACAAATCCAAATAAACATTGTTTATATCTCAATTACTTACAATTTTAACAATTACTTAGAGCAACAGCACTCTTTGCCTCAGATCATGGTTCAATCAGGACTGTTCACTTGTTTTTCATAAAAAATGCAGGTAAAAACATTTTAAAATGTACATTAAAAAGGCCTACATGTAAAATACAGCAGATATATATGAAATGGATTTGTTTTAACTTTATTTACTTTGTAACAATGTATTTATCAAAAATAAGGTTATGGAAATGTTTTATGAAAGAGAGGGGGGTATCATTTTAGAGTAAATCTAACAGAAGTGTACGAACAGCACTGAGGCGTTTCTGTATCACTGTTAGTGAAGTTAAACTGTAGAATAGATTAGGTACAGAACTAAAAAAAAAATCAAACATAATTCTGTTTGAAAAGAGGCATATATACATGATTTTCCAGAGGTACATAGCTGAATAAATAACGTCAGGTAGTTTGCTAATTATTTAGTGGAAATTTTGCATGGTGTGGTAAAAACATTTGTAAAGGAGGTAAAGATTGTTTTGGGTATTTTTTGGGGAGGGGGGGTGAACTTAAGACAGTGTTATGATTTCAGCTAGGAAGTAAAGCAAGATTTAATGGGAGAGGATTAGATAAGTTTATACTTCTTCCTGCTCCATTTCACTCTTGTAAGCTTAGAGGCTTAAAAAAATAAAAAGTAAAAATAAAAAATAAGAAAATGCAGATTCAGCCTCTTTCTTGTTTTGTTTTGTTTTGATAACCACTTATTTGGTTTTTTTAACTGTTTTAAAGCTGCCATTTATTTTGTCCAAATAAAAACATCAATCACTTATGTGCAGGGTAAAATTGACACACTGACTTCATATCAAGACAAATGAGTCTGTCATTCATTATCATTATTATTATTATTATTATTATTATTATTATTATTGTGAAGAATATGACTTTAATTTAGTACTATTTATGAACCAGAAAGGAAAATAATTCAAACCTCATTTCTGATGAAGCTGGAACGCTATGTACAATTTTAAAACACAGTGCAATTATTTGTAAAACCTTGTCATTTTTTTTTTCTTTTGCAAATATTTATTCATTTTGAGTATAACTCCTGCATCAGGTTTCTAAAATAAAGCTGGGACAGGGTAATGCTTATAACATCACCTTTCCATTGACAGTGAGGACACTAATTGTTGAAGCTTTGTAGGTTTAATTCTTTAACATTCATATTGTCATATTTTGGGCTTGATAATGTGCCACGCTGGTCTGCACTGCAGACGCAGGCTAGTTTCTCTACTCTTTAACTAAGACCTCATGCTGTTATGACATTTGCTCACACAGTAACACATGAAGTCCTTTCCTGGATCACCTTTACTGAATAAGAAATGATATATGACTGTTATTTGACTGGAGAAAATATGGCTCACTGTTGCAAAGAAACAAATAGGATTTGACACTTTGCCTCCTTTAGCTGCCACTTTGATTTTTTAAATTGGGTCAATTTGCACACTGCAGTAACTTTTGACCCATAAGCTAAATATTACCTCCACCAAGGAGTTTATGTTCTTTCTTGTTTTGTCTGTCTTGTAGCAAGGTAAATTTAACAATTCAGATTGGATTTTGATTAGAGTTTGATGGGAAATTTGTTGTGTCACAAAAAGGAGTGATAAGAATTAAGTGGTGGTCTGATTCAGATGTAGATGAAGGACTTGTTAAAATGCCAGATGAGGTTTTCACATTTTTTGCCAACAACTAAGCTAAAAATGCCAAAAATGCCCATCGCAATAATATTGAACATAGCTCTCTCTCAGTGTAACAAATACAATGACCTGGAAATGGCTCATTTCTCTGGTCTTTATGGATAAGATTGATTAAATTAAAGTAAATTATTGAATCATATATTTTTAAATATATATGTATAAATGTTATGGCTGATCCCATTATGCATCACTGAATGTATGCGTTTGAAGCAGCAGCTAAATGTAGGAAGAAACCAAATATATCTAATTAATATAAAGTCATTAGCCAGGTTTACATGCAGACTTTTTTCACTCTGATTAAAATCATTCTGATTAAAGATTTCATGTGAACTGTTTACATGTGGTGTGATCTACTCCGATCTGGTGTTTACCTGTGCCACAACATTTAATCAGAACAGCTGTTTTACAGACACGTGATAGTCAGATTTATTTAAGCTTCACATGATTTACCAAAGATGGCGGTAAGTAGGTGTTTTAATGAATTATTTGATGATTGTGCTGTTTAGTCTTACAGCAGCCAGTCTTCAGATTTTCCAGCGGTTCCTTATTTGTTCGATGTTCTGGTCTATCCCGCCTTCACTGAGTTTTCATGGACTGTTTTAATTCAATAGTTCAGTATTTCTTCTTTTCCTACCGTCTAAACATGGATAATGTTTAGTTCTTTGACACTCTCGACTCTCCGATGCAGACCAGTGCTGCGTGCTCTGTTTGGGAGCCGCCATGTTTCCAAGTGAGTAAATGCCACTGCTCGTTTACGTCAAGACTGAGCATGTGCAGACAGAACCCAGCCTGACAACTTTCAGATTCACCGTTTACATGACAGGATTTTACTTTAATGGGTTTGGGAAGAGGAATATACTACCCAGTGGCGGCTGGCCAATAGAGGCGCTAGGCGCGCCCGCGCCCCCAGTGGAGAGTGTGATATTAAATGTATTTACTTTATTTTGAAAAAATGAATATTACCAAAATTACTTATCTAAATATGTAATATAACATAAATATAGCATAAATATATATCCATTAAGATATAAAGTAATTAATTTTCATTAATGTAGAACAAAAGTAAGCCTTCGTCTCTGTCTCCGTGTCTCAGGGCGCTGGAAAATATCGCCCCTGAGACAGTGACGACTAGCCAATAAGGGACTGTTACTAGGGCAAGATAAGCGCATATCAACGTGAATTTGACCAATCAGCGTGGTTGAAAATAATCTCCGAAGGGCGATTATTATATCGCCCCTCGGGTTTATTCGGCCTGTGTCGGCCATGCCCGGAGTGACTAATCGGGAGGACCGGGACAGTTTCCGGTGGGCCGGCCTGACGTTTGGGCCGTGAGGGCCAGTGTTAATATACATTTTTTAATATTATTACAATTTTTTAGTTTGGTGTTCATTCATGGCACTGAGTGAGTATTACCTCCATGCTGTTACCGCTGTCCCTGAGGGCCGTCTCCCTCGGCAGCCTTTATTTTTTCAGAGGCATCCTGACGTAACAACACGTCCGTGCAGGCTAAAAACAATTAGCTCCGCCAGTCGGAGTCTGTGAGATGAGCCAGATAGTAGCCACGGTGCTGGACTGCCGACAAGATGGACAAAAAGCGCAAGGGTGGCGCGGAAAAGAGAAGAATTAAAAAGAGGAAAGCGCTTGAAAATGATGCAGCAAAATGTGCAAAATAGCGACTTGTTTAACAAAACGAGCTCGCGGTCTGAAACGACAGAGGATGACGATTAAACTGGTAAAGTAAGATGTTGAATAAAATGACACTTGCACCGTGTGATGACGTCACATAACTGGGGAAACTTTGTCTTGTAGCCCCTCAGAAGAGATGCAGCAGCACCGAGCAGCAGCCATGAGCCCAGCACAGGTGCAGAGTGGGCAGGTAGGATTGTTCACTGAGTGAATGTCAGAATTAATGTCAGAGTAGGGGAGATTGGGGTAAACTGAGCCAGTGGGTAAGTTGACCCAGCCCCTGTTTCTGGGAAACAGTAAATAATTCTTGTCATGAGGCCCTAAATTCAGAAAGCCCTTATCATTTCACCCTGCCTCTGTTGAAGAGAAGCACCTGGTACAAACAGTTGGTACTTTTAACACAAAAAACTCTTTTGGTTTGTCAGAGTAAATTTACAGCATGTCTTTGAGCTTTTTTTATCAGTTCCAATTTATCCAGGTCTAAAATGGTGTAATATACATATTTGTTATTTACCAATGTATAAAACTATATGACTCATTTGGCTACGGATGAGCCTGTAGTTTGTGTCGAATCGTAGTGGGATGGTTGTTAAAAATTGAGTGTTGCACAGTACTGCCCCACCAAGAATATTTTTCACCAGCCGCCACTGATACTACCCCTGTGCAACTGAATGAAATGCAATCCAGATTTGGCCTGTTTATTCTGACTGAGGTGTTTATATGGAGCATTTTTATTCAGTTTGGGCTTCTAACCCGATTCTAATCGGAATATTAGGCCCCATGTAAACCTGGCTACTGATACATATATTGATTTCGACGTGACACAAGCTCACAGGATAATGCACTAAATATCCCTCCAAAGTGGAAAGTTATTTTACTCCAAGTTCCTCAATAAAAAAGTTCAATGAGTCTCTCCAAAATGATGATCAGTTTTATGATAGTAATAATTATTACACAACACAATTATGAGGCTAACTTTTTGATTGTTGTGAGAGATCTTTATGAGCTCTGCAAGTCTTGCTCATCTCTGTCTTAAACAAAAGAGATATCTTCCCATCATACTGAGCTTGCTCCTCTCTTTAACTCTTGGTATTCTGTCTTTTTCCTCACTCTAGGATAACTGCAGGACTGGTCTTCATATTCAGATCATTATGTTCCTTTGTGTATTTCTGTTGAAAATGTATATATTTTGTGTATATACACTCCTGATCAAATCTTAACCCTATAAAGACAATTGTATCATATTTGATTCATACTTTTATAATACCTCTATGTACTCAAAATGATCAACAAATTACAAAAAAAATCTGAATACAATCAGATAAATGATAAAAATGTCCTCAAATGGATTATCAGGTGCCAAAAACACTTAATGTATCAAGTGAGATACAGAAATCTATATTTTGAATTTTATTAACATTTTGATTTTTATGTTTTTTAGCAGAAAGTGAAACTAACATTTCAGCTGCAAAAAAATTAGAATTTTCTGGCTATAATCAATGGTCTTGGGCCTTAAAGGGTTAAATAATTGCAAGGATTTGCCTTTAGCACTGTTGGACCATGAGGAGGTTTTAAGTAGAGCTTCAGAATGAAAACAAAAGAAAAAAGGAGCGGGAGACAAAACATATTGAGCAGGCACTCTAATGAAAACAACAATTAAACTGAAATAGGCTGTTCATCAACTGACCAAAAGTTTGAGACCACAGCTAAAAACAAACAAAAAAAGCACTCAAAACAGAAATCAAAGTGTCAAAAAAAGATTTAGCTATCAGCAGCTCCACCGTTCTTATTGATCACTTTTTGGGCTGCTTCATGAGTTTCCAGGAGGCAAGTGGATATGTTGCTCTATACATTGATGGTTTCATGAAAGACAGCCACTGTCAGGACTGATGTCCATTTTTGTAAACTTCTCTCACCACCCATCCTAAAATGTTCCCTGGATTTAGGGAACATGCAGGACGGTCCTAAAGAGAGTAAGTATTCTCCTGAAAAAGTCCATTGTCAGGCAGGTATTGTTAACTGCAGTGTTGTCCTGTTTAAAAACCAAGTCATTACCACACAGACCAGGGCCCTCAGTCATGACCACACAGACCAGGGCCCTCAGTCATGACCACACAGACCAGGGCCCTCAGTCATGACCACACAGACCAGGGCCCTCAGTCATTACCACACAGACCAGGGCCCTCAGTCATTACCACACAGACCAGGGCCCTCAGTCATTACCACACAGACCAGGGCCCTCAGTCATTAATACACAGACCAGGGCCCTCAGTCATTAATACACAGACCAGGACCCTTCATTGGTTTCCACACCGACCAGGGCCCTCAGTCATTACCAAACAGACCAGGGCCCTCAGCCATTACCACACAGACCAGGGCCCTCAGTCATTACCACACAGACCAGAGCCCTCAGTCATTAATAATTAACAACTTCAGCTGATTAAAAAAGTTTTTTAGCCCTGGCAATTAGGTCCAGCTCATTAAAACTTCAAAAAAAAAAAGAATGTAAATAAAAATTTGTGCTTTTGGCAGACTGTAACGTCACGTGGACACCCTCGACAATCCCTGAGTGGTTTTGTGGGTCGCTTAGCCTGCTAGCTTCATTATTCATAGCAGCACTGGCTTTTACACAATGACTGAAGGTTAGTTTTGGCATTTGGCAACTTCTTTGTATGGTTGTTAACCTTTAAGATGTGAGAGAGGCATGGAATTTTAAGGCAGCTGAAGAGGAGCACCTTAGGCCAGGCCAAAGACCAGGCCCCATGTAATGCTGCGTTCACACCACAAGCAACCCAGCTACCAAAATTGCGTCGCCCACTGACGTATCGTCGCGCGTCCATAAATACCTCATTTTGGTAACCGCTACTGTCGGCTGTCGCTCGGTGACGTCACGTCCGCTTGAGTTTCACCGCGATCATAACAGATATCATACAATAGGATGTATAAGTGGACATTATTCCAGCTGTATCCTTTTCATTCACTTATCAACCACAAAACACTGCAGCTGATGCCCTGCAGCAGCGTTATCTGTGAGTTTCCGGCGGTCCGTCTGGGCGGAACTGATGTCCTCACTGACATTAGTTCCGCCTAGATGGAACTCATCCGCCCTGTAGTCCGGATGAATAACTGTCTGTCTCGGGTACCGTCACACGTACACACTCCGCTGATTGGCTGTTGCCACACAGCCGCACACGACATCACCTGAATAGATCAATTTTTTTTTTTAACTTTGACATCGGGCGACATGTGAAGTGATTCTCTTGTACGCGGCTGTTGCATCGCGGGAGGGTTAGCCCCGCCTCATCGCAGCTGTACATTGACTTTGAATGGAGAGTGATTGCAGAGGTAGTACAAGTAGCGTCCGGTGTGAACGCAGCATAACACTGACGTGACAGGTGCTGGTTTGTTGGAGTGGTAAGCATGAACTCATGTACATGCTCTGAATGTGGCATGTGCATGTTGCCTGCATACAGAATGTCCCCTTCTTCTGTCTCTTGCCCCTTTTCACAGGCCTATCCACTGTCTCTCTCCCTCCTGTCAATAAAGGCCTAGAAATGCCCAAAAAAATACTCTTAAAAAAAACACTGAAGCTGACTGCAGGAGCCTGAAACCAGATCCTTTACCTTCCAATTAAGAGGGAGCTGTCTCTGCCTCTAATCAAGATAAATATAGTCCAGATCTGAAAATTGATGTGAGTATTTAAAATAAATAATGATGCAACTGAGACACAATCAGCATCCATGCCTCAGTCTTTAATGTAAACAGTAATTTGGCTTACCTGAAGTGACTAAAATCAACCTTGTCCCTGATTCTCTGCACGTTTTGTTTGGCTCACATGAATCCAGACGTCCTAAAGTTTAATTGGGATTTTTATGTCAGCTGCAGGTGACAGGAGACATATTATTTCCCCACAAACAGCTGTCTCCTACCAAGGTCATCCCAATAAGTCCTCACTCACAGAGCGACAGGGCAGCCTCATCTGCATGCATAATACAGTTTCCATGTTAAATGCCTTTTCCATGAACGACCCCGTCTTGAGGCTAAAATGAAACGAGGGTCAGTATTCAGAGACACAGCTGGTCATTAAAACAAAACTGTAACACCTCTTTGTGGGGATATGGACCAAAATCACATCTCAGTGTTTTTAATTCAACATAGTCGGTTGAAGAGCTTTACATTTTGATGTGATTCCATTATTTCAAACTTGGAAGCACAGCAGGTTGTTCCTCACATTGAGAAGGTTGCAGGTTCAAATCTCGTGTCATTCAGGATCTGTCCATGTGGAATTTGCATAGGCTCCAGTCGTAAGCAGTAAAGATGGTGGATGGATAATTCTTTAAAAATCATATACCGTATTTATGTGATACCAGGACAAAGAAAAAGAGATCCAGTGACAGAGTACTGAGCATGTTTTGTTGTTGTAGGCCCACTACAGAATAACAATAAACATCTTTGAAGAAAAGGGTAGGGGTGAGTGCTGCACTGGGTCAAACAAAAGTAAGCTCGGTGCTCTTCAAGGATCCAAGGACAGCAAAACTTTTAGAGAACAAACATCATCCGAGGCACTCCGATGTAATTAAGATCCTTTATTATGTCAGGGACATGTCAACGCGTTTCAACTTCTCAGAGTCTTCATCAGGACATGATTAACAACACGAAACAGGTGTTTAAATTACCTTGGAAGTGTCATGTGATTTTGTCACGGGACGCCATCACATGACATCAGACCTTAAAAGACATATACAGATGAAACATACAAGGAAAACATACAAGATGCCTGGTTGTACAATCATAAACAAGCTACACCAAACAATAATCAGCAATATTCATTAGACCAAATTCAATATCAGAAATGCATTATGAAAAAAGTCATTTATAAAAAAGGAGAAAAAAATCCATGTTTTCATTTAGGCCTGGAGAGGGGGTGGCTTTTAGAGAATAGATCCAAAATGTTTCACGTTGTAAGAGACGTTACGGTCTGTCCCCACCCCTTAAAGATCTAGGAATTACTTCAATAGCCATGATTTTGAAAGAATTGGATTGTTTAAATTACCTAGAAAGTGTCATGTGATTTTGTCACAGGACACCATCACATGACATCAGACCCTGAAAAAGACATATACAGATAAAACATATACAGAAAAAACATGCCTGGTTGCACAATCATAGACAAGCTGCACCGGACAATAGTCAGCGAAAAATCATAAGACAAAGTTCATTATGAGAAATTCATCATGAAAAAATCATTTATACAAAAGAAGAAAAGTGTGTTTTTCATTTAGGCCTGAAAAGGGGGTGGCTTTTAGAGAATAGATCCAAAATGTTTCACGTTGTAAGAGATGTTAAGGTCTGTCCTCACCCCTTAAAGATCTAGGAATTACTTCAATAGCCATGATTTTGAGAGAATTTGGATTGGTATGTCCTGCAGAGCCATAGTGTTGTGCCATTGGGTAGTTAGGGTTTAGAGTTCTTATGGCATATTTATGTTCTGCCAGTCTTTCACGCATTTTTCTCTTTGTTCGCCCAATGTAAAAACAACCACATTCACATTCAAGTCTGTACACAACAAAAGTTGAATTGCAGTTCGCAAATTCTTGGCAGTAGTAAGTTCTGTTGTTGAAAATGTCCATAAATTTATTGTCTCTTTTAATATTGCTGCAATGATTGCAGTTCCCACATCTGAAAGTACCTGTGGGTTTAGGAAACCATGAAGTGGTGGTAGGGGCGGGCAAATGGCTTCTAACCAGGTTATCCTTTAGTGTGGGGGCCCTTCGTAGACAGAAATTTGGAGGTTCAGAGAACACAGGAGCAAGGGAGGAGTCGCTCAGTAAAATGTCCCAGTTTTTGTTGATGATTTTTTTAATGTCATAAAACAAACTACTGTATTGTGTTGAGAAAAAGATTTTAGAAGTTTGTTGCCCATGCTCAGCTCCAGTTCTTTTTTGCAGAAGATGTTCCCTATTTAGAGTTTTAGCTTTGTTAAGTGCTTTCCCAGATAGCATACAGATGTGGGCCACTTCTGGCAACAGTCTGTCACTTTAGGCGTTCTTCTGGCCCGTATGAAGCAGATATGAACCTAAGTTGGCCCATGTGCTACATGCTACATTTGGCCCAAATATTACAAAACAGATATTGCCCACCTTTGGCTGAAACATGGCAAACATCACACCAGGTCATTTGGATGTGAGCCTAAAGTGGTCCATGTCCAGTTTGCTGGGTGCTTCTGGTTTATATCTGGCATTGTGATGGCTCGATTGTGGCTCACTTCTTGCAAACAAGAGTGGACCGCCCAAGTGCCATCATTCGAAACCGAATACGGGCCAGATAAGGCGATGTGGCATGTGAATTGTGGCCCAGATATGGGCCAGAAGAATTTTGCTATCTGGGTTGGGAGTGCAAGAGAGGCGCCACTGTGGTTTGGGGTAAGCAGCAATATATCGATGAAGCTTTAAGACAGCTCAATGACCGGAACTACTATGCTCCCCTACTTTCAAATCCTATGGACACCATTAACCTTGAACTTATAACCATTTTGGACAATGCATTACAAAACAATTGGATCAACAAAAATGAGTATGATTTTCTCTGTCCTCAAGCCCCCAAGATGGCTACTTTTTAACTACTTCCCAAGATTCACAAAAATCATAGTTCACCTCCAGGCCGACCGATTATTAGTGGTATAAATAGCTTGACGGAACCAGCATCTAAATACATTGACTATTTTATAAAACCACTCAGTCTTTGGAGGCGTATCTACAAGACACCACACATGTACTGAAGAAATTGGGTGAGATAAAAACCATCGAGAACTCTGATCTTGTTACTATGGATGTCGAGGCTTTATACACAAATATTGAACACGACGGCCTGGAAGCCCTAAGACATTATCTACACCAGAGACCTGATGTTGAAAGCCCCCCCCCCCCCCACAGACTTTTTAATAACATTTACTAACTGGACACTGAATAACAATGTTTTCTTATTTCAGGACCAACTGTACCGGCAAGTTAAGGGCACTGCTATGGGTGCAACATATGCACCTAACTATGCTGGACTCTATTTGGGACTCGGGGAGGAAACTTTCATCTTCAATCAAGAAAATCCCTTCATAGACTATGTTCAGTGGTACGGCAGATACATCAATGACCTCTTTTTTATCTTCTCTGGATTGGAAGAACAGTTAATAAATTTCCATCATTATCTTAACTCAACAAATCCGAACATTAAGTTATGCCTTGAATACAGCAAAACCGAGATTAGTTTTCTTGATTTGAAGATCACGGTTGACTGTCATGGCAACCTGCATACATCAATTTTCAGGAAAACTACTGACAAAAACACTATACTTCAGGCTGACAGTTTTCATCCTAGTAGCCAAATATCTAACATCCCTTTTGGCCAATATCAAAGACTCAGGAGGATTTGTGACAGTGAACAAGATTTTGAAAATCAGGCAAATGAGATGCAAAATAGATTTGAAAAAAAGAGGTCATCAACAAAGCACTTAACAAAGCTAAAACTCTAAATAGGGAACATCTTCTGCAAAAAAGAACTGGAGCTGAGCATGGGCAACAAACTTCTAAAATCTTTTTCTCAACACAATACAGTAATTTTTTTTATGACATTAAAAAAATCATCAACAAAAACTGGGACATTTTACTGAGCGACTCCTCCCTTGCTCCTGTGTTCTCTGAACCTCCAAATTTCTGTCTACGAAGGGCCCCCACACTAAAGGATAACCTGGTTAGAAGCCATATGCCCGCCCCTACCACCACTTCATGGTTTCCTAAACCCACAGGTACTTTCAGATGTGGGAACTGCAATCATTGCAGCAATATTAAAAGAGACAATAAATTTATGGACATTTTCAACAACAGAACTTACTACTGCCAAGAATTTGCGAACTGCAATTCAACTTTTGTTGTGTACAGACTTGAATGTGAATGTGGTTGTTTTTACATTCTGCCAACAAAGAGAAAAATGCGTGAAAGACTGGCAGAACATAAATATGCCATAAAAACTCTAAACCCTAACTACCCAATGGCACAACACTATGGCTCTGCAGGACATACCAATCCAAATTCTCTCAAAATCATGACTATTGAAGTAATTCCTAGATCTTTAAGGGGTGAGGACAGACCTTAACATCTCTTACAACGTGAAACATTTTGGATCTATTCTCTAAAAGCCACCCCCTTTTCAGGCCTAAATGAAAAACACACTTTTCTTCTTTTGTATAAATGATTTTTTCATGATGAATTTCTCATAATGAACTTTGTCTTATGATTTTTCGCTGACTATTGTCCGGTGCAGCTTGTCTATGATTGTGCAACCAGGCATGTTTTTTCTGTATATGTTTTATCTGTATATGTCTTTTTCAGGGTCTGATGTCATGTGATGGCATCCTGTAACAAAATCACATGACACTTTCTAGGTGATTCAAACAATCCAAATTCTCTCAATCATGGCTATTGAAGTAATTCCTAGATCTTTAAGGGGTGGGGACAGACCGTAACGTCTCTTACAACGTGAAACATTTTGGATCTATTCTCTAAAAGCCACCCCCTCTCCAGGCCTAAATGAAAACATGGATTTTTTTCTCCTTTTTTATAAATGACTTTTTTCATAATGCATTTCTGATATTGAATTTGGTCTAATGAATATTGCTGATTATTGTTTGGTGTAGCTTGTTTATGATTGTACAACCAGGCATCTTGTATGTTTTCCTTGTATGTTTCACCTGTACATGTCCTTTAAGGTCTGATGTCATGTGATGGCGTCCCGTGACAAAATCACATGACACTTCCAAGGTAATTTAAACACCTGTTTCGTGTTGTTAATCATGTCCTGATGAAGACTCTGAGAAGTCGAAACGCGTTGACATGTCCCTGACATAATAAAGGATCTTAATTACATCGGAGTGCCTCAGATGATGTTTGTTCTCAATAAACATCTTTATTTGGGTGGTTGTATTAGTTTTGGTGGTGTTGAGCACATTGATTTTTATGTCAGCTAAGGTGTGGGGGAAAATGGGCATTTTGTTAATGTTTGTTTTATAGATTTTGTTGTTATTATAGTCACTGTTTCCATCACCCTGTGTATTTATGTTTGTGATCAATCCCTCTCACAGAAAGGATTTGGGGGAGGGATGTAGAGGGAGGAACATGCATCAGAGGTATTTGCAGACTCACAACAAGCCCATGTTGGATTATATCTCTACAATGACCACAGGAACTATTCAGAGATGGATCCAGAAGACCAGATGTGACCAGGTCTTACTTGGAGATACCTGAGGAGGTTTACAGAACTGGTGAGCATTCCTGAGGCCAATGTGGACTGAAGGTGGAACCTGCCCCCATTTTTGTTTCCCTCTGTTGTTTATGTTTGGATTAAAACCACAAAGGAAGTGAGGTAGGACTCATCTTAAACTGGGGATTACCATGGACTCAAGGACACTTTCTTGTTACCTCCGCCAAGGAGGTTATGTTTACGGGAGAGTCTGTTTGTCCGTCTTTGAACAAAATAACTCAAAAAGTAATGGATGGATTTGGATGAAATTTTCAGAAAATGTTCAGCATGGGAAAAGGAAGAACTGATTCAATTTTGGCGTTGATCCGGATCACCGTCTGGATCCACCATGACGAAAAATGTGATTTTCGTGAATAACTACTGAACTAAAATAGATATCATTATGAAACCAATTGCTAATGGTATGTTTTCATGGTCAAGGAATCTAAATATTTACATGAAATAAAGGTAGGACTAATATTTATTGTAAAAATCACAATATGGGAGAGGACTGTGGTGCTGGTGGAGGTCTGCGCTCTCCACTTTTCCAGTTGTTTCTAGGACTGAGTCATTTTTTTAAAAATGTGTTAGTGGGCACCCGGGTTGGATGCATTTGTTTTTTCTTGGAAATATATTTGAGTTCAACAGTCAAGTTTTTATTTTTTGATCATTGCTTATTTACCAAATTAGTATAACAAGAATTTTTAGACCTGGAGAGTCTCATCTTTCACTTGGTTTAGTTGTTCAGCAACAGCTGCTTGTCAGCAAGTTCAAATCCACCTGCACTGGCATTGTAGCAGTGCTCCTTTTAGTTTTGACAAGGCTGAAATGTTACATCATTTTCCAGAGGCATTTGCACATCAGATCATTTTTTTTCTTTAAGTTTTGTAACATTTAATCAATATATATATACTACTCAAAATAAGTTAGGGATATTGGTAGAGGCTCAGTGGATTTCATTCATAATGTGTTTGTTTCACTTCAGTGATTTTTGGGATTGGGAGGCACTTGTATTATGGTGATGGACACAACTTATTTTGTGATTTCCAGATAATGGTCTCAGTGTGTTCAGTACCTGTGGGGGCCAATATCAAAAATTACAAAAGACAACCCTTTACAATGTGCCATCAATTTCAACATTCTGGGGCTATAAAAAGCTGGTATTGTCAGCAAGTCATTCACAGTTCATCTTTCAAGCAGCAATAAACACACAACGTCACTTCACGGACGAGCAGCACCACCTAGCCATAGCACGCCTTCAGTTTGGTAGCAGGCAGTCAGACGTTGCTTGTGAACTTGATGAATCTCCAAGTGTCATCAGCGGACTTGCAGCCAGACAAAGGACTACTGGCAGTGTTCGTAACAGATCCAGGAATGGAGCCCCACGAGTGATGGACTGAAATGATGATCAGTACCTAAGAACCGATGCACTCAGACACCGTTATGCAACTGCCACACGGCTGAAGGCCCGTTTATGAGAAGTGAGGTGTACTAAGGTCTCCAGAAAAAACATTTGCAACCGACTTTGCCGCTTTGGCTTGAATTCCAGACGACCATTGCAGGTGACTCCACTGGCACCAAGACACCACTGTGACTGTTTGCAGTGGCACAGACCATGTGACCTGGATATTGCAGCAGTGGTCTGTTCCACTGATGAGAGCCAGGTCACCATGCACAGAAATGATGGAGAAGGCCAAGTGAGCGATATGCCAAGGGCAACATGGTGGTAGAACCCAAAATCATCCCCTAATTCCACCAGCACAGCCCCAACTTTCTGTTATTGGTTGCTAATGCTTCACCACATCATGCCAGAATTGTCACAGCTCGACTTCAGGAAGTTGGAGTGCCTCATATGGTTTGGCCAGCAATGTCCCCTGACCTGAACCCCATGGAAAATGTCTGGGACCAGCTAAAGCAGAGACTGGATTATCGGACTCCACCACCATGTGACCTGCAGAACTGCATGTAGCACTTGTGGAGGAGTGGAACTAGCCTCAGAACAACATCATGTGGTTAGTCAGGAACATTTGACGTCATTGTCAGGCTGTCATTGCAGAAAAATGGTGGAAACATCCGCTTTTTGTCAGTTATGGTTATTTGGGGTGTGGCATCACTAGGGGACGAGTTATAGAGGGGGGTTATGTTCCCCTGGATTGCCAGCAGCATGACAAAATGGCCGCCAGGCTACAGACTACAATCCCCAGAATGCACCACCACAAGGACAGCTGCAGATACTTAAGGCCACAGATTGAAGCTGGGAGAGAGATCTTGAGAACAGACAAAAGCACATTGATGAGAGAGAAGAAGAGAAGGAGCTTGGAAGCAACAAAAGGGAAGTGACTGAGAAAGCAACCCTCTAAAAGAGCACTCTTGATTTAGTTTGGACAATTTGAATGTTTAATTGGGAAAAGAACCCCTTCGCCCTTGGGGGAAGTTTAAGTTCATCTTATAACCATAGTTTGGAACCTGAGTTGTTTTGTTATTATCCTTTAACCCTGTGGAGAAATAAACTCAGAACTCCTTACCCCACTTCTTGTTGGCTTCTTTTACACTGTCCCACCTATACCTGCATCCAGAAACCTCTCATGATGTCACAGGGGCTATCTTTGTTATTGTCTAAATTGTTTGGGTAATAAATATTAAACTAATGAAAATGGTGTTTCTTCTCATTCATTAGTAGTAATATTAAAGAGAACTATTACTTATATTATCAAAATTCAGACCATATAGGAATAGCTCTCATGTAAATAACAATATCCCTAACTTATACACATACTTATATATGTGGCCCGTGTAGGCTTACACATCAGCAACCTAATGGTGACATGCAAATTTTTGGCTCTTATTTCTTTACACATCAACAGTTAAGTTTTCTGAGGGTTTTAAACCCACATCTGACCCACACAGCTCTTTGTAGGCACGTAGCTTGATATATATCAAGGTCTAAAAAAATTGATTAGTTTCCCATCCCTCTCTCCTGCTTAGTTTCTTTCCACCTCAGCTGTTAATGATGATATCAGTGGTAATTTGAAAATTAATGATGTACAAAACTTTAAATAATATAATGTAGAAATTACAGCTGAAGTAGTGAAATAAAAAGAGTGGATTGCTCCAGGTGGTGTATTTTCAGGAGGGTAATGGAGTTTGGTCGATGTGTGGGGGGAAGAGTGTAGAATAAAATGCCATTTTAGCCCACAAAACGTGACATTTTTATCTCCGTCTTCCTCCCCATACCTTTCTGAGAAGAAGTCAGAGCCGTGACCTTTTCCAGTTTGCTTCGGGCTTTTCTTGGAACAAAATGCCCTTCGATATTTTGCTGCACATCTGAGCTAATTGAATCTAAAAGAATGCGTGTGAACCGGGGGCTGCTGTAATGAGCGTGGAGCCGCCTGAGAAACAAAGGTCTGTAAATTGATAGAAAAGGTGGGCGATCCCTCTGACAGTCTGATCCAGACCGAGCCTCCAAAGGGCAACCTCAGGGCCTGCCTGATGCTCGGCAGGAGCCAAAAGGGCACAGAGGGACGAGTGTGGATTCATAACCCCACAACCCAACGATCCAGCCGTCTGCTGCCTCTTCAGTTTCACATCATCCTGGTCCTCCACAGCTCATCTGCTCAAGCAGGACTTCACCAGCAAAAAGGATCAAGGAATTATTCAAAAACAAAAATGTGACGGTAGATTTTTTTAGTTGAAGTTGTGATATTCACAAATGTTTGTTAATTTCATTTTTTTTTTAATTATAAAGAGGTATTATTTACTTGTTTATTTACCCACAGTGCAGGTCTTTCTCAGGAATACTCTCAAACTCATGATGATCTGACTAGATAAGGGAGACATGGATCAAAGGTCAATGGGTAACCTTGCTGTGTAGCTGGATCCACCTAAATCAAAGTCTGTAATTAGGCAGATCCATCTTGCAACTTCAAGCTATAACAATTGAGCATGGTGTGCAGAGGCATTGCCAAATCTGCACTCTGTAAATCAGGAGGAGGCACGGATTCTTTCTCCATCAAATGCTTCTGCATGGCTGTAATTAAAAAGTCATGTTACTGCTTACATTCCCACACTAGGGGGCAGCAAGAGAGGCACTTGTCATTGTTGTCCCCCTAAAGGTGCTTACACACCGCATGCTACTTGTACTACCCTGGCGATCACTCTCCATGCAAAGTAAATGTACAGCCGCGATGGGGCGGGGCTTACCCTCCCACGATGCGACAGCAGCTTTTCACACTACCACATAACGTGTCACGTGATGTGAAAGTAAAAAAAAGTCGATCAATCAGCGGTGTGTGCACAAGTGACGGTACGTTAGACAGACAGTTATTCATCCGAACTACAGAGTAACAATCCATGTCCATGTGGGAAACATTAGTCAGTGAGGACATTAGTTCCACCTAGACGGACCGCAGCAAACTCACAGATGATGCTGCTGCAGGTCATCAGCTGCAGTGTTTTGTGTTTGATAAGAAAGTGAAAAGGATACAGTTGGAATGATGTCAGCTTAAGCATCCTATGATAGGATATATGATATGATCGTGGTGAAACTCGAGCGGACGTGACGTCACCGAGCGGCAACGGCGACCAAAGTGAGGTATTTATGGACACACGACGATTCGTCAGTGGGCGACGCGATTTTGGTAGCTGGGTCGCTTGCAGTGTGAACGCAGCATTAGGAGGATCCTAATACCAACACTGTGAACTTTTCACAGGAAATACATCAGCCAAGACTCTGCTCACACTTACACACCTATTATTTTGTACATTTTTTAATCATGTATTCAGTCTTATGTCTTGTATTTTTCATATCACTTGTCATCTGAAAACTGCCCAAAGCATCATTGGTACTCACCTACTGATTATCATTGATATCAGGGAGGTGAGGTGTCTACACAAAACCCAGAGGATACTGGAGGACAACACCCACCCTGGCCACAGCCTGTTAACCCTGCTGCCATCAGGCTAAAGTACAGAAGTATCTACTGGAGCACCAGACCGCTGAACAGCTTCTTCTCTCGGGCTGTGAGGCTGGTGAATGCACCATCTGCTCTCCTTCATGTCTAAAGGTTTGGTTTTTGTTTTGTTTTTTGTTTTTGTTTCAGAGCCACAATTTAATTTCATTGTGCAATCTGTTTCAAAATGACAAATAAACTTCCTTGTATCCTTGTACTTTGGAAGCAGGGATCAATAAATGACTCTGACAGATGATCCTGTTTTTTTTGGCTGAACTGTAAAGTGTTTAGAACCATAAGAATATGTTGCATATTGTCGAAACAAGTCAACTTTTACACACACAAACAATATTTTTTCAGGCCAAATAAGGTGTGAAATAAATTCACATACAGTACAGGCCAAAAGTTTGGACACACCTTCTCATTCAATGTGTTTTCTTTATTTTCATCACTATTTACATTGTAGATTGTCACTGAAGGTATCAAAACTATGAATGAACATGTGTGGAATTATGTACTTAACAAAAAAGTGTGAAATAAATGAAAACATGTCTTATATTCTAGTTTCTTCAAATTATCCACCCTTTGCTCGGATTACTGCTTTGAAGACTTTTGTCATTCTCTTCATGAGCTTCAACAGGTAGCCACCTGAAACGGTTTTCAGCAGCTCAGATTAGAGACTAGATGAATACCACACAGTGCCCCAGCAGTAGACACATCTCTACAACAACTGTTAAGAGGAGACTGTGTGAATCAGGCCTTCATGGTCAAATAGTTGCCAGGAAACCACGGCTGAGGAGAGGCAACAAGCATGAGAGATCTGTTTGGGTCAAGAAACACAAGGAATGGACATTAGACCAGTGGAATCTGTGCTTTGGTCTGATGAGTCCAAATTTGAGATCTTTGGTTCCAACTGCCGTGGTATTTGTGCCATGCAGAAAAGGTGAACAGATGGATTTTGCATGCCTGGTTCCCATTGTGAAGCATGGAGTTTATGGTGTGATGGTGTGGGGCTGCTTTGCTGGTGATACTGTTGGGGATTTATTCAAAATTGAAGGCATACTGAACCAGCATGGCTACCACAGCAGCCTGTATGTATGCATGTAGTTGGACCATCATTTATTTTTCAACAGGACAATGACCCCAAACACACCTCCAGGCTGTGTAAGGGCTATTTGACCAAGAAGGAGTGTGATGGAGTGCTACTCCAGATGACTGGCCTCCACAGTCACCGGACCTGAGCCCGATCAAGATGGTTTGGGAGCTGGACCGCAGAGTGAAGGCAAAAAGGGCCAACAAGTGCTCAGCATCTCTGGGAACTCCTTTAAGACTGTTGGAAGCCATTTCAGGTGACTACCTGTTGAAGCTCATCAAAAGAATGCCAAAAGTCTGCAAAGCAGTAATCAGAGCAAAGGGTGGTTACTTTGAAGAAACTAGAATATAAGACATGTTTTCATTTATTTCACACTTTTTTGTTTAGTACATAATTCCACATGTGTTGATTCATAGTTTTGATACCGTCAGTGAGAATCTACAATGTAAATAGTGATGAAAATATAGAAAAAACATTGAATGAGAAGGTGTGTCCAAACTTTTAGCCTGTACTATATGTCATGACTTAGTAAAATTTATAGGCCATTCAGACTATTGGGAGGTTAAATCCAGCCATTCATGTTTGTGATGTCAGGTTGACCTTCAATGTAAAACAAACTTAAATTCTGTTCAGCTGCTCTACTTCTGGAGTTTAGTGAAGATGGGTCACTTTCGTACAGTGACCTACAAGGGCAAACACCCTAAAACGGCCTAATTCAGTTTAATAAGAGGAAAACACTGAAAAGAGCAGAGACACGCCGCTCCAGCGCCCCCTGCAGGCCTGGAGATCTTCCGCTGCTGTTCTTGGCTCTGCTGCCTTTCTGCTTTCACATAATTCAACCACAAAACAATCTCAGCCCTCATCTTGACCCACCACTGCAACATCACCGAGGTATAAAAACAATGGGAAGGGGTTCTCGTTTTGTTGGATCATTTCTTAGAATTGTTAATGTATTAAAATTGATCCCTGTTCAAAAAGTACAGGTAAACATTGTCTTTAAAAGGCATTTTTTAACATATAATCAGGGTTGTATTATGTTTCATCGTATATAACATGTTTGTTATTTTAAATATTAAAACTTAACAGATTTCTGACTTTCAGTGACAGAAAATGAGAAGGTTCTTTGAGTTGCTGCAGCAGATCTCTTTTGCCGTCCTCTCCGAAATGGACTGTAATGGAGCAATTTAAGGACAAATGCCTCAATCAAAGCGTGTCCACTTATAGTGTTTGTTTTTGTCACTGTGAGTCTTAAATTGTTCCTAAAGTGTCTGACATCAATGAATGAAACTCTGAGGAGAGAGACGTTTGTCGAAAAGTGTAATAAGGTTTTTTTTTCTTTTAATCTCAAAAGGAGCAGCGTCATTACTCTCTAAAAAATCAAAGGGATGAATTAAAATCTGTGAAAACGTTTTTTTCTGTGGTTGCATTTGTATTCAGTGTTTTTGATGCTGTCATTGTGTCGTGCTAAAATGTTTCACTCACCAACAAGAAGCAGATGAGTAACTCTCAATGTTTTTGTCGATGGAGTTTTGTGGATTTAAAAACAGTGATGTGAATCTTCTCGTTTCTGCTTGATAAACCAAATGTTTTTCTCTTTTGTGAAGTTTTCTATCACGCTGTTGGACACCGTGGACCTTCTTTGGGTCTGAGGATTAAGTACGGATGGTCCTTTATAAATGTTTGTGCTTTGGACATGAAGAAAGAATCTTCCTGTGGTGAAGCAGGCGTGATGGAATCATTACAAATGCCCAGAGTTTAGAAGAAAGGGATGGTTGCTTTTATCAGTGCTGATATCAGAGCTGGATTGTACAGTTTGGTTTGAAGTCCATGGCTCAATTTTTATGTTTAACTGCTGTATTTTTTAAAAGAGGTGTATAAAACAATTCATTCATATCAGAATCCCACTTTTACCTCCATAAGATTCTGAATGTATATAAAATTGAAAATTAAAAAAGATATGTAAATCATTTGTCTGCTTTGATCGAGCACCTACAATCTTGTTCTCAGCTGAAGGATTGTGTCTATCAAATGAATAAGATATTACACACAATCCATTTACTGTGTTTGCCTTCATGAATATGCAGAATACCAGAATGCATTTAGAATATGATAACATGCAAAATATGGGAGGAGGAGATGCAAAATGCTATCATTATGCATCATGCCCTTGAAACTTGATTTATCAAACCCACAACTGATTGGGCGTGTTGTTTAAGCACCTAAATTTAGCTCGTTTGAAAGGCAGTCGCAAACTGGCAAAATGTTATGCACAGATTGCTGTGGTCACTGTGCCAAGAAACAGGGGATGCATTAATCATATATAATATTGACTGAGTTTTTTGATGAATGACGGAAATATTTGAAGGCTGTCTGTCATTATTATGGACTGGAATAAGATTGACGATCCAGTGTGCCATCATACTCATGTAGACGTGTAAAATAAACCCTCTCTGATTTGCGCTCTACATCGTGGAGAAGGTCATTTAAACCTTGTAAAAAAGATCTCCTTCATAGCCATAATCACTTTGTTTGTCACTCAGCGCTGACTGAATCACACTCTCCACACACTGAGAGCGGGTTTAGGAGCTTTCAGAGCATGGAGAGTGTGATGCAGTCAGTGCGTAACAGGCAAGAGTACCAGCGTGGTCTGTGCGCGTAACTTTGACTGCTGTTCACATGAGAGGTTATTGATGATGGAGCTGTTTAACTATGTGAATGCTGTCATTTAGATTATGTTTATTTGGAAAATATAAAGGATGGATAAAACCATGGTTTGATGAAAAAGTGACGACCTTGTGCGTCAAACAGACAGCAAAAAAAAGTTATCGAACCTTTGGTCACAAACAAAAATAGAAGAGACACATTGGCTGTGTCCGAAATGGCATACTAACACACTACATACTACAAACCTATTGTGTATATACTGTATACTACATACTACAAGTATGATTAGAATGCCAACCATTCACGCTGTAGTATACTACTAAGTTTCCCATGATGCATTTCAAACCTCTGACGAAAAAAAATCAGAAGCACACCAGGCTATCAAATATCTCTGTTGATTTACCACATTTGAAAGTTCAGAGAGCATTTTAGGCAAGAAAGTCACCACGTAGAATACCAAAATGTGGTCATTTGAGCCATAAAACGCACGGATACAAATTTCATTTCGACATTTCGGACATTCCGCCATGCCGCTATTATGCTATCGACAAAACTTCCGGTCGGCTCCAAAACAAGAGCCCATTTACAAAAGCGTTAAAGAACTAAAAGGAGATCATAAAAGACGCATTTATTTTGAAAATGGGAAGTTTGCTAGTGGCCGATTTTTAGCTGAATGCCGGTTGGTCGTGTATGGCGCAATGCATTATGGGGCTCGCAATGCATTATGGGGCGGTTGAGTGTGAGTAGTATGCCCACCTCGCATACTTAACATTTTTTCCAATATAGTATACATCCGGGTATTTCTCGCACACTCAATCTTTTCATACTATCCAGTGTGAACACACTACATACTCATTTTGACGTCACACTTAGTATGAGTAGTACGTTAGTATGCCATTTCGGACACAGCCATTGTCTGTCCAGCAATGCCAGTTCTGATCTGTGCTTTTCACAGAAGGCCCCCCACATTTCTTTTCGTAATGCAGAGATGTCTCTGCTGGAGTTCACCGGTGTGTTAATTTGTCTCCAACTCCATGACTTCAAACTTCATTTTTCATTTATGGCAACTCTACTCTCCCAAAGCCTCCATGGTGACAGCCGGTAGCACATGCAAAATCCCCCTTTATAGAGGATATTCTACACCACTTTTGCGCCTGTTATCTATTGTGTATGCAGTCATGGTAGACCATAGTAGATCACAACATGCCCACTCATGGCAAACTTTTTTTTGGACCTATTATATGACATCTTAGTAGATCAGGCCCTAAATTTACAAGTACATAGTGCACTTTGGCATTAATAAATGTCTGAATCAGATTCCCTAAGCAGAATACAACAACATTAGGGGTAGGGCTGGGACGATACGCTTTTCTCCCGATTTGATTTTGTACAATTTTTTAGGTGCTTCCATTTAAATCGCGATTCTATGATATTGCCAATTTTTGCAATCTTTAGTTGGCTTTTTTAACACCACCGAAAAAAAAAATGAACAATGATGATGCCTACAGACTATATCACAAAAAATACACATCACATGTTAGTCTGTTTTTAGGATTTATTCAGCAATAAACTTCAACCAGCTGTTTATAATCTTTCTTCAAAAGCCTGGATTTAAAAGTGCCTTATTAACACAGACTAAAATGAAGCATTTAAATTAGGAAAAAAATGATTTTTTGGACAAAAAAAGATTTTAAGTCGTCAAACAAAAAATCCTGATACTTGAAGGAATCAAATTTTTCTCCCGCCCCCTAATTAGTGGCCATATTTTTGTGACTTTTTGATCATGTGGAGGGTGTTTTGGCGCTTGTAGGCTTATAATTTGCTACATTACTGACACATGTTCTTAATGCAAAGCTAGATGCAGGACACAGAGGGGATGGATAATGTGCCTTGACTATATGTGGGTTGTGTTTTGGGCCTAACAGATTAAATCAAAGTGTCAGCTTTCCCCCCCTTTAAATCAGTGGTGGGTGGGATTTCACCACACAAAGCAGGTTTTGTTGTTTTGGTCTGATTTTTGGCAGGATCATTGAGTCTCTCTTTTTATTGAGACATTTCACTCAACAAACAATGTGAGTTCTGTTAGTGCTGATAGGCCTGTTTACTGTACACCATACCTGGTGCTGGAAAAAAAATGTCACTGTCTCCCAGCTCGCCTTCTGGTCATGACCTTGGACTGAACTTTACAACAAATACTCCTATATTTAATGGTAGATTTGTGGTGCTGTGCATCATTTAAACAAGCTCAGTAAAGTGTATTTTTGGGTCTCAGCAATGTGTGCTGATCTTTAATACGTCCTCAATATGCTAAAACACTCTGCACCACAAACTTAAGGCTACAGACCAGGTATGAGGAGGTTTAAAGGAAGTCAGTTTTCATGTGCTTAAGTTAGGAACATCGCAGCTTTGCATCTGACCATTCATTGTTTTCAGTCAAACACACCCACTGGGTGTCAAATGGAAACGCGTATTGATTTGCTAACAAAGGCCTGCCAAGTTTCAAGCAATTACCAGGCAACACTCAGACAATGTAAGTGTCCATATTTCACATTAACACTTGCAATTGGCTTGTCATTACTGGAGTAGCATTAGTGTTAACCAGTAACTACTTTCCTCTCATGTCATTGAAGGGGATCTCATTGAGTGAGTGTGGGTCCCACATTTATCCCATCCTGGACCAGTCAAGACTCAGTCATGGAAAAATTTAAGTTGCTCCATCTGTTTTTAAAAGAGCATGGCATCACAGTGTATAAATGACACATTTATACACAACAATAAGGTCCTAGAGCATTTTTAAGGTATTGCATTTACTATAGTGGTCAGTTATACAGAAGACCTGACAGGCTATGGCTTTAGCTAAGATGAAATCTATCATCGCAGAACCCTCTCTTTTCTCAGTTATTACTGTTTGTGGTAACGGTGTCTATGTGCATCACAATGAGTAAAATCACCAAAAAACTAAACTAAAATTACAGCCTCCTTCCTGACAGATTCTTGACTGGTTTGCTTTTGTGGAATTATCAAACACAGCTAAAAAAACATTTCTTCTACTCAGCACACTCACATACACACAAACCTCTTGTTGGTAATTGCAGCTTTCAGCCTTTTCCATTTTAACCGTAGCATATTGTCATCATCTGCAGAAAACTGTCATTATAAACACATTAGACTAACAGACAGATACTCGCGTCCTTCACACAACAGCTCAGCATGTGCACACACTGAATTACTGTACCTGTAATTACAGTGCATTTGAATTTGAATGCTCCTGGTCATGTTTACATTCATATATGACAGTCCCTTCTATCACCTTCCTCCTCTGTTCTGTATAAAGCTGTAAACATGAGCTCAATAAGCTAGCCTGCAGAAGAGGTACGCCCTCAACAAGCCAACAGCCAACTGTAGATCCACATAGAGAGACAACCATTCACTCTTACACTCATACCGAAGGGAAAGCTGGAGTCATCACTTTATGAGCTTGTTTTTGGTCAGTGGGAGTGAGCCTTAGTCATTTGTGTGTTTGCTTGACTTTACATTATGATACTCATTTTGTGAAAATCTAGATTTTACCTTTTCACAGCTGAAGACAAAATCAAACCAGTAAAGACTGCTCTGTTTCATAATTGACCTTCAATTCAAATTGTTTCCTTCGCTAGATTTGTTGTATTTTTCCTGTAATTATAGTTATTATTATTGCTGCTGAAATTACTTTGAATATTTTCTTTTATTTTAAGACATTTGGTGACCCTGACAAAGTCAAGGGTTTATTTGCATAACAGTTGACTTTTTCCATCTAAAAACAACATATTGTCACTGACAGGCCAAAAAACACTTCTCTTCAAAATAGAAAAAACGACTTTACCATTGATTTAAAGGTGTAGTCAGTGATGTGGGAGAAAACGAGTGGAGAGGTTGTTTATAAACGAATTTAGACCCGCCTCTCTCTTCATACCTCACCCCTGGCTCCACCCCCGAAAGCTGATGGACGTGCATCGTCATGGAAACGGCTGTAGAAACTGTGTAGCTGACCAATGTAGCTAAGGTAACCCGGACTCGTCAGACAACTCGACTGACATTATTGATAACATCATGACAACAGTACAGGTACATCTCTAAAAATTAGAATACCATGAAAAAGTTCAATATTTTTCATCACTCAATTCAGAATGTGAAACTCATATAATTATATAGATTCATTACAGATAGAGTGAAACATTTCAAACATTTATTGCTTGAAATTTTGGTAATTCTGAAATGAGTGATAAAAAATATTGAACTTTTTCATGATATTCTAATTTTTTGAGATGTACCTGTACATTCTGGCAGATCAGACAATAAGATGAATGCCCGACAGCTGTTACTGTTATGTGAAGCACCACAAAGCTAATGTTGCTTACCTATCCAGCAGAAAGACGGCGACATCCACATTCGTGTTCCCCTCCACCTTCGGAAAGCAACACCAATGTTGACCCGGGTCTTCGCTCTTTCATGGTCATAGCCCTTCTTTTTCACTTTTCACTCCTCTGACCTTTTTCTTTTGGGCTGTTTTTCAGCCATTGCTACTGCACATATTGTATCTCTTTCTTACGCTAACTGCGCACGCTACGCAACCTACTACTCCCCCTCCCCCCTCTGTCTGATCTGCGCATGAGTATGATCGCCCCCTGGATGTGGGGGGGTGTACCCTGTTTTGGTGGCTCTGCCCGAGCCACAGTATTTACCTGCTGAAATTCAGAGCCAAGGCTGTGTATTGAACCCAGACTTTTTTTTCAACATGCTGTCAGTGGGGACATCTTGTGGATGGAGAGGAGAAATACAGTGATTTTGACAAATAGTGCATTAGATTAGAAGATCGCTGACCACAACTTTAATAAATATTTCACTGTCCCTGAATTTTTGTAATTTTAATCTTCCTGAGGAGACCAATAGCTCTTTTTTGTAAAGAAAATCAAAAATCACATGAGATTAAAAGGTTTTGCTATTACAGCTACAATATTCTTATACAGTATACTTTGGAATTCAGCCCTAAAATGCTTGTCATGCCAAACCCAGTCAGTCAGCTCTTGTCTTTCGGTCAATGCTTCATAGACTTTGACATCTTCACTGTATACAGAACTGACCTGTGAGCAGACTTAAAGAGGCAGCCACTTAAATTTCCTTGACACAGTCTTGGCTGGTCCATGATAGGACAGTGCATGGACTTAATGCAGTGACAGTGACACATTTTCATTTCTCATGTTGATTGTGTACGATTGTCATAATCCTGATGAAACATGCTTTGGTCATGGCGCATGCCCTACTTGATCCGGATCCCGTTGCATAGTCATGGATGAACTCAGGGGATTGGGGAAGGGTCCTGACTGTTTTGAGCCGTTCAAAACTGTCGGGAAGAAACGCAATCTCAGAATAGCAGGATGCAAGCCTCAGGTAGTCCTAAGGCTGAATCCAGAAAGCTGAGGACGACTGACAAGGACGTATCTGATTGTGGATTGTGTCAGACTGTGTCCCGTTCAAGGTGATTTCACAGCTAGTATGAGAAGTGAACACGACAAAAACACGAGCAACGTGACACAAACTGGGCTGATGTCATGTCAGCTGGATGCAAATTCATGGAAGCCTCGTCATATTACTGTATTGACCTCAGTGACGCGAGAAGAACACCGCTGAAACACTGTAGGAGCATTACTGACTGTGGGGTGTGTATCATGACAATCAAACCAGCCTTGCCAGTCATGAACAGTTGTGCACAACCACCACCAGAAATGGGAAAGTGGGAATGGGGATGTATTTTCAAGGATATAGCATTGAAATTGCCATGATGAAGACACAGAACAAATACGAAAAAAACAACCACCTTCTTAAAACTCCTAGTGGCTGGATGATGTAACTGGATGGAACTTGGCTGACATTTGGCTGGGAGGAGAAAACTGAACGTGTGTCTGTGAAGATGTTTTACTGAACATTACCTATGACTGTAGCTTTAATTACAGCTAAAAAAAATACTAATACTAATACTAATACTAATAATACTAATATGATAGTAGCACACTGCAAACTAGCCACTGACTGGATTCGAACACGGGCCGGCAAAAATATGTATATGGGTTGTGCCTGGTGGCTAACCAGCACCCCCATATACTGTATGTTTACATTTTATGGCGTTCATCGTGTGACGTTGCAACACATTTGTAGTGTTCTGCAGCACCAAAAATTTCTCAAACAGTGGGGCAATGGCCTGAGCGCTGGAATTGTGATTGGCCAACCAATGTACCAATCTGCACTGTGGTTGGCTCATACAAATGTTAGAGGTGGGACTGTTGTAAAAAAGCTGTGGGCTTTGAATCAACTGGCTTCTTATGGTTTTATTCAAAATTATGTTTTTAGAGATCATAAAGGGTTCAGGATGATTTTAACAAGCCTTATTTTGTGACTCCAGATTGATTTTTTATCTTCAGATAAATACGTATAAGAGTTGCCACCTTGTTTTCATTATTTTAAGATTGCATTGGGTACAAATGTTTTAATGAAAATGTAGTTACATCATTTTTTAAATATTATTGATTTGTCAACACGGGTCAGTGTCAGCTAATGTACTTTGACAGGTGAAAATTTTAGAGTGCTTTCTTTTTCCTCCAGGAGCTCTTTCTGTTTGGCACTAGTTTACGCTGCATGAAAAGGCTGTGTGCCCTTTTGTTTGTGTGCATTGACTCTCCTGATCTGCTGTTTCACTCTATAGACTCAGGAAGACACATGAACAGCAGAGAAAACTAAATACTGAACCAAATACGAGTGGTAAGAAATGAAGATGTTCCTTTCTCTGTTGAAGCAAGTGGTTAACTTTATGAACCAGAAAACACAGAAGAATAAAAACAAGACTGAGATGGTAACTTCAAAATACTTAACTATGCATTTAAAGTTTGTAGGACAAGAGAAAGACATGTCATGAATCACAGTTGACAAAAGTGTTGGAAGTAAAACAACAATGTCTCTGGTGACTAATGCGTTTCTCTCATATTCCAACACTATTGTGTTAAGTTTCTGCTGCTGTAAATGTCCATAAATCCTGTTGGAGTTTTTCATCTAAAAAGCCTTGTGGATGAAGGAGTAGGATCCCAACATCTGAATGTCACAGCAGACATCATGGTTTTAATTATAATTCCTTTCCAGTTCATGATCACTGTAGATGTTCATATTAATATTAAATAAATCTCTTACATCATGGTTATTACCAAGGAGCTTGTGTTTTGCCAGGGTCTGTCTGTTGTCTGTTGGCAAAATTATGCAAATACTACCTGATGGTTTTACCGTATTTTCCAGACTATAAGTCACACTTTTTTTCATAGTTTGGCTGGTCCTGTGACTTACAGTCATGTGCTCCTTAGATATCAAAATATACCTAATTTAACATGTTTTAAAATGTGAACTGACAGACATGAACCGAGGATAAAACATTACCATATACAGCCGCTAGAGTGCACACTGGGCTAGGCTAGAATTAAACAAAATGCCCCCGAATTAAATTAAAATCCTATTCTTACAAACTGTAGTTAGCAATATATGCAGTGGTAATCGAGCAGAAAAAAGTCTGCAGTTAGTGAAAACTTTTGAGGGATTAACGGAAAGCAGATGATATTCTTACACCAATGAAGAAAATGAAGAAAGCTAATCGCAGACCAAGAGCAAGATGGTAAGAGCTGGAGGAACGAGTCCACAGATGAGTGCTTGAACTTGTTACAGGCCCATTTATGCTCAACGTTAAAGATGGACACAGATACAGATGGAGCCTCCTGTCCATGCTCTGCCTTCATTTTGTCCGTGTTTCCATAAAGCTTATGGCCAAATGAAGCAGTACCGGTGGAGACCATTTGGCAGTGTTGCTGTCATTACCCATTACGTAGCTCTACTGAGACACAAAGAAGAAATAATAATGGTGGATCTATTTGATAACAAACTCTGTAAGTTAGTTAGAAATTACCAACATCTGTATGATGTTTATTACGCCTGGACACAAACATGAAAAACAAATGCAATTAAAACAAAACAGCTGGGAGGTGACTGGAGAGCAATTAAATATCAGTTGATCAGTAGCGAAGGAAAAGTGGAGGTCTGTGTGAGACAGATTTGTACAAGCCCCTTCCTGTTGAATATATATTAATTAACATTAATGCCACCGGAAAGGACGCAGTGGGCCTTCTTTCTGTTACCACTTCATACATGGCAACCACCTCTCTATCAGAGCAATACATAAATATGAGTTATAGTCCAGTGTGACTTACAGTCCAGAAAATATGGTACACATAAATTTTATGACAAGTGTGGTTAATTCAAGGAAGAAGCCAAAACTACTGATGCTGATGTCACAAAAAACCATTAAGGTTATAATGGCAAATCCCATTACATTATGTCACTATGGAAATAGTAGTTTATTTCCAAACTGACATCACGTTTTTTAAGTCTATGTCACTCCATTTCCCAGCCTGCCTTGCAATGCCAGGGCTAGAGTTCTGCTAACACAATAGCTAACAACAGCCTGGTAGTTCGGCACTTTTTTTCAGACTTTGTGACTGGAATGTTGATAACTCAGAGATCATGTCATTCACACAGCAGTCTCCACATGGACAGACATGAGCAGAGACTTGGCTGCCCAATCAGTGGAAAAGCCATAACTGAGTTTGGCGTAGCTCTGCCCTCTCTGAGTGCTTCTGCAGTTGATTATACATCCACAATCATGGTCAGGGTGTCCATAGGTTTGTTGCTATCCAAAATGTTTATGGTAGTCCCTTTGTCTCAAGTATTTTTGCAGAGAGAACTGCTGCTCACTGGGTATTTTCTTATTTTTAGACCATTCTCTGCAACTCATACAGATGGTTGTGCATTGAAATCCCATCACACAAGCAGTTTCTGAAATATTTACACCATTAGTGTTTTGTTCAAAGCCACTTAAACCACCTTTCCTCTGGTCTGATTTGAGCAGGACATCTTTCCGTGCCTACATGGCTAAATAACATAACTCATACATCATATGTTTAAGGGTGACATTTAAAAGTAACCTCAGTAAACATCCTCTGAACAAAGACCGTAAACGTGTCCCTGGTTCTTGGGCTGCGGTCGAATAGTCCTTTTTGCTTAGGAAGGTTCCTAAGGGTCCTATTCGAACAGATAAGAGCTGTGCGAATAGTTTAAATGCATAGGAAATGTGGCTCAATACTTCTTTTATTATCTCCTTTAGCATAGGATACACCTGACCATTCTTTATGAAAGGAGAGGAGAATATTCTGTCCCACAATTCTCCGCGGCAACAGCACGTATACAGTGCGTTATCCGACTGCTTCCGAATTCAACCAAATAATGACGAACAAATCACACAGACCATGTGAGTTACCACTGCTGTTCATCCTTTCTGAAGTTTACCAAAACCTGCCTTAACTTTCCAGTAGTCTGATTCTCTCAAGAGAGCAGGATATGAGACATTTGATGTTGATTATGTTTTAAACATGGTTCAATATTAATGATTTGTACTCTATTAGATTGTGGTCTTAACAGTTTCTGCCTTTCTTTCATTCAGTTCATTTATTGTCATGCACTGATTGGTGTTCATGTTGATAATGAGAAGACAGATTTAAATAAATCCTCACTTCAAACATCGGTTTTGCAGATGTAATTTTTACCAGGTTATTATGTTCAATCTTGTCTGAAAGGAGCAACATTGTCATGATTAATGAGCACTTCAATGATGCATCTTTTGTAGTTCATCTTTGGAAAATTGTAGTTTTACCGCAGCAGTAACATCCGCCGTCACATGATGACGTAGCGTAGTGAAAGTGTAGTCGGATTCTCTCTGCACGGCAGTTTTCCTTTCCTAAGTCCTTCTGAATTCTCCTTTCTCCTTTCCTTAACCTCATGATGTTTTCCATCAGGGTGACTATTTGGCTGCAGCCGTAGTCTCCTCTTTGCATTGTCATTGACAGGACGTAAAGTTCTGAGCACACAAAGTTAAAAAAAAAAAAGCACTTTTACAAACTGTTTTAATGTCAGAGAGGAGGCTGGGATACTCTATGTGGGAACATCTGTCCCTCTGGTGCTGTAGACGAGTAATAATGGACTGACTTTGGAGAAACACAGCCCACTCCTGAATAAAAAGACATAAAAATCCTATTAACGGCAGACTGCTCCCACATACAGGAAGAACTGTAGCATCACTGACCTCCACATGACCTCTGTTTAAACCATATTACTCTGTAGTTTCATTTCCTGAACACACCAGGTAAAATGTCCTGCAGTGATAATGCAGCTTAAAAAGACACAACAGCTTCTCACTGAGATATGACTTCATCCAACAGGTCATGAGTGTCATTTTCCATTACGTCTTGTATTTAACTGTGGAATATTTGCATGTTACTGGCAGCTTATCAACCCCAAATGTCAACATGAAGATGAGGAAGGGGACTCGAGACAAACAGAGCATGTCCAAACATGTTATGTGACATGGATACAAACTCTCACATCAGCAGTTTTCTATGGCAAAGGTCCCCAAACACCGGGCCGTAGACCAGCGATGGGCCGTCGACCATTTAGTACCAGATAGGGGTGAAATGAAATTTCGTACCACAAAATTTCGCAAAATAAAAAAATTACAAAATAAAATTCAAAGGAGTACAAAATAAAAGTCTGAAATAAAAAACGCAAAGGGGCGCGACTGGTGATTTTTTACCCTCCTCGCCTACCGTAGCAAAACACTCGCTTCAGAATGGAGGAAGGCGAGGTCGAGGAATTAGCTGACGCTCCTTCGTCAAATAAATCGGTTGTGTGGACCTATTTTGGCTTCCCATGTAAAAGACGAGAGAACGGTGAGAAGATTGCGGACAAAACAACAACCGTGTGCAAAATATGCCGCTACAGTTCACCGTATACTGCGGCAAGAACAACTACCAACTACTTTGAACTGGAGACAGGCAGCAACTGTATGTTTGTGTAAGTCTGCATAAAAAACAATATTTGATTTTTGCATCTACTGTTGAGTTGACAGAATTTGATCATACTTGAAGATCAGAAGTATATGCACTGTTATAGGCTAAATATTATAGTTCACAGTTCAGACATTTATAGGTCTAAACTGCAGCTCTGAGGACTGCTATTTGTTTTCCTTTTCATTCAAGAATGTACTTATCCTGATTGTTACAACAACAAAGCACTTTTTATTAATATTTTGTTTGTATTTGCACTGTAGTCTAAATTAGGGGGAAAAACCTATGATTTTCTTTTTTTTGAAAGAGCATTTATTTTGTACTGATGCAGCAATATTTTGTATATCTGCATTTGTAAGAAAATCAAGAAAATGAGAATTTTGCACAACTTCCTACTGTTGGAGATTTATTATAACTTTTATTTTGTTTCGTGAGCCCTGTCTCGTATTTCGTATCGTTTCATGAGTTGACCATTTTGCTACACCCCTAGTACCAGACCACAGAAAAATCAATACAATGATCTTTTTTACAATCTTTTAGGGTAACTGAAACCAAAGGGTGTTTTTCACTGAAAGGATGGCCAGGTCCTGGCGTGTCCATCTGTGTTGACTGTGCAGACTCTACACTCAGGCTCTCTGTCCCGAACACCGCTGAGATGAATGAAAGAAAACAACTGGTGATGAAATGGTCAGGATTTAGGAGCGGTCCACACAGATGAATTCAGGCATAACCACACAAGTTGTTAATTGTATTGACGTTTCATCCACACAGATATGGCCTTTCGGGTGCCCCAAAACGCACATTTTTGAAAAGCATGGGTAAATCTGAAAAGACCACCTGTGCATTTCTGAGTGGACAACAAAAACAGATATCTGCAGAAACAATGACATCATCCTGTACACTGCACTGCTCATGCTCCTGAAGCTCCTGAGCTTGTTTTGGCTTTAACAGTAAAATCTTCTGCACCTCTACGACCACTGTGAGCAACAAGAGGACATGGAGAACAGCAGGTGCCAGCGTTTGTTGACATCTCTTGTGATGTATACACACGCTTCACATGTCCTTTTCTGGTTTTGGTGTCTTATTGCAGGAGCATTACAGCGCCACTTGCAGGCCTGGCATATGTACAATGGCATTTTCAGTGTATTTATGCCAACAGACATTTCTTGAAACAGTTCTGTCTTTGTCTTTATAGAGAATACGAAAATATTTTTGTCAGGTAACCAAGACTTTAAAGGGACTGTGAGGAGTTTCTAAGTAGTTACAATAAAGTCTCACTTTTAGATATATGCCTGATGGAAATACACACTTTAAGATGAGATTTATAGCATCAAAATAGGTTATCTATAAATGCTATTCCTTAGTCTTCCGGTCAGGTCGGACAGGGCTGGACTGGCCTGGATACTCAACTTTGCGAACAAGACAATTAAAACTAGAGCAAATTTATATTATTCAGACACGTCTTAGAGCACCGGGCTGTAAGTAGAGATATATAGCCGGCTACAAAACTACGATACTAAGTTTTCCAAAAATTGCTTGTTGTCACACATCAATAACTACCGCTATGTAACTAGAAAGAGATACATTACCTCTTCCCTTTGCATCCTGTAAGTTGTTGAAAAAAGAAGTTGTAAAGCAATGCAGAGTTCTGAGGAAGGTCCGAACTGCATTCATTAGCATCACAACAAACACACGCTTTGAATTGGGTCACGTCTTTTGATGCGTTCCAGTTGTAGTCAGAAGTAGGAATTTTGAGTTACGAGTAGGAAACTGCAAATGGAACATCCCTCGAAGTCTGAATTTCCTACTGGGAACTCGGTGAAACCTCGCCACCCCCGAGTTGACAATCGAAGATGGATGCCCCCAGTGTGAACAGTTATTTAGCTCCTGTAATAATCAATAGCCTGGTAAAAAACGATAGTCTGGTAGATCGGCATGTTTTTTTTCCGACTTCAACTGGAACGCAGATAAGTCGGAGATGATGTCACTCCCAGTTCTGAGGTTACTGGAATGCAGCATTACGACAGTCGCCGCAAGTGCTCATGGGTAGCAGAGTCTTTACGTTGCTTGTAATAGATTCTCCTCACAATCCCTTTAACAAATAAAAAAAGAAAGTATCAGTTTTTTATGCACATTTGCTGAACATATACTTGAAATGTCTTTTCTCAGTCAGGCTATTTATGGTAAAAGCATTATCAGGAGAAAGGAATGAACATTTTAAAGCTCAAATAAACTTTAAGGCATGGAAAGTGTCAGGATACAATAGAGGAAGAGGTTCAGTTTCTCACCAAGAGGCTCAGATGATAAATGACACCAGCATATTTCAGTGGTGGTTCATCAGAAAGGCCTCTCTGCAGGTCTATACTCACTTATATCTATTTCAGAACTTTACAATTGTTTTATCAATCCTAAATCCAATATATAGCTCTGTTACCATGGATTCACCACCTTAATCCCCTTGCCACCTTCACCCTTGGTGATGCAGCTTGGCTCACTCATAGCCTTCAGTTGATTAGATGTCGCTCCTGTGCCATCTCCAGCTCAAATAATCTGCCATCACAAAACTCTTTGCCTCCCAGCACAGACTGTGTGATTCAGGGCCACACTGTTAATTGTTGATAAATCAGATATATCAAAGATAAAACAGATTTAACAAAACTGTCTATCAGCTCGTTAATAGACAGTTCTGTTTGGTACAGACCTTTGAATGTAGGTCTGTTTTAATCATTTGACACCATAAGAAGAAAAGTGGATTATGAGAAGGATTTTCCACCAAAGTCTTAATTAAGAAAACATTTATAGTAAAATAAGATGTTGTTAGCTGAACTTGATTAAGGATTACCAGTCCCTCTAAAGTTGCATCACCTCTGGAATTGAGGTACATGTACAAAAAATCTGAGTCTTTTTGTTTTTGTAAATTCTGAGCAATGTCCTACATAATCATGACTTTGTTGGGTTCTTCCAACAGATTGTTAGTATTTGAGGGCAGTGTAATGTTTGAGTGGTCAACTATCTTTTTCTCGAGGGCCTCAGACCTTGCTACTACAAAAAAAACTGCATGTCCTTCAAGCATAGACTGCTATAAATGATTTTCACAATTCCATAAATTTTAAAGGCAGTTTCATGAAACCCTGATGGTATATATCTATATATATATGTACATATCTCTATATCTATATCTATCTATGTATATATCTATATATATCTATATATCTATCTATATATCTATCTATATATCTATATATCTATATATATATCTATATATATGTATATATATATATGTGTATATATATATATATATATATATATATATATAGATAGATAGATAGATAGATAGATAGATAGATAGATAGATAGATAGATAGATAGATAGATAGATAGATAGATATACATATACATATATATATACAGTATATGTATATATGATGAAACATCCAAGCTCCATGACTATGTCAGCAAGATGGCCCCAAGAGATGAAGCGCTTAGTGAGTGTCTCAGACAGTGGAAACTGACAGGGAAGGAGGAACCAGAGGAACCATCATGGGAGGACAAACCCCTGCATGGGATGTACCACCGACAGATAGCTGAAGTGACTGATATGAACTACTCCTACCAATGGCTGGAGAGGGCTGAACTGAAGGACAGCACAGAGGCACTAGTCATGGCGGCACAAGAACAGGCCTTGAGCACCAGATCAATAGAGGCCCAGATCTACCAGACCAGGCAAGATCTCAGGTGCAGGCTGTGTAAAGTGGCCCTGAAACAGTTCAGCACCTCATAGCAGGGTGTAAGATGCTGGCAGGAAAAGCATACATGGAACACCATAACCAAGTAGCCGGCATAGTGCACAGCAGGAGTGGGCAAGTGGCGGCTCGGGGGCCAAATGTGGCCCTCCACATCACTAAATGTGGCCCGCCATTCATTCCCCCCCAAAAAAACAGCAGCTGCAGATATGAAGAAACTCAGATATCCAATAGAAATAATTCTATATAATCTTATGTAAGTTATTTACAACCTTATTTTGCTCTTATTGTGTCTAAATCTCTTTCATGAAGCCTTTAACATTATATGAAGTATTACTCAATATTTAATTTAAAAAATGACAGCAGCAAAATATTTGAGCTTTAAAATTTTGAAAACCACATAATTTTATTGATTTAAAAATAGCTTCATTGGCTTTAATTCCATGTATATTAGCCAAATTTGCTTGAATTCTGTATCAAGTTCATTTGATTATGCATAATAACTTGTATTTATGTTGTAATATATGAATATTGGAATTCTAATTTTATGACAAATTTATATTCTCATTTGTTGTTTATCCAACATTCTTTTTCATTATCGAGAGTTTCTGAAAATTTGTAACAATGTGGCCCTCAGGCTGGGAAAAATGGTTTTATGTGGCCCTCTTGGTCATTAAAGTTGCCCATCCCTGATGTACAGGAATATCTGTGCAGAGTACACACTCGAGACCATGAGGTCAAAATGGGAAGCACCTCCCAAGGTGATGGAGAATGACCAAGCCAAGATCCTGTGGGACTTCCAGATGCAGACTGACAAAATGGTAATGGCCAACCAACTGGACATTGTGATCATAGATAAGCAGCAGAGGAAAGCTGTTGTGATAGATGTAGCCATCCCAAGTGATAGCAGCATCAAGAAAAAGGAACACGAGAAACTAGAGAAATACCAAGGGCTCAAAGAGGAGCTGGAGAAAGCCTGGAAGGTGAAGGCAAAATCGTCGGGGCACTTGGGGCAGTGACCCCCACACTGGAGAAGTGGCTCCAACAGATCCCTGGAGAAACATCAGACATCTCACTCCAGAAGAGTGCAGTCCTTGGAACAGCTAAGATACTGCGCAGGACCCTCAAGCCCCCAGGCCTCTGGTAGAGGACCGAGCTGAAGAGGATGAACAGACACCCACCCCACCAGGGGAGAGGGGGGTGGTTTAGAGAAGAGTTTATATAGATATAGATATAGATATGTTTAGTCATCAAATTGTTGTTCACCTAAGCAAATATTTGCAGGCTTGGGGTGTATTCAAATGTTGATATGATTTTTGCTTCATGATTTTGTCACGTGAATTGATGACATTCAAAAAGATTCATAAATCACTGGCCGATTCGATTTCAGTGGGCCCTCGGCCACCACTTGATGTCAGTGTAATCAGTTCATCTTGTACTTTTTACAGTCATTACAACAAACACAGTAATGAATATTACGTTAAAGTTTAAGACTTGAAGCAGACTTGGCTATGATTAGTTTTTGTAGTTTCCAAGCTGCAGAGCACTAAACTGAAGAAGGCAGCCGTCCTGGATACTGATCACCACATGTATCTTTTATTACAACCAGGCAGTGGACAAAGTGCCATGGAAAAAGAAAAGATAATAACCAGATGCATTTAATGGAGTTCATTACAATTATTATAGTGTCCTTGTGTCCAGTGTGCCAGCTGTATGTCAGGCTTCAAAATCCTTGACAAAGATTGTAGGGGGGTGGAGGGTAAACTGACAGAAAACACTAAAATAAAGTTCATCCAGTCTTTGTCCCAATACTCTTCATAAATACAGAGCACAAGTTCCTCACCTCAAACAGCCAATAACACAGAGGATCAATAAAATCAAACTTTAGCGGTCCTGCTGCTGTCTGGACCGTCCCACTGAAAGACTTTAGGACCTGCTCTCTGCTCGTAACAGGCAGCACCGTGAGCCAGCAGGGGTGATTAAAATGACATCAGCACCATGGAAATGCTGCATCATGTCATTCCCTGCAGGAAAATCAGCAGCCTGTTTCCTGCTGTATTTCACTCCAGATAATTTAATGTGAATTTTAGTGCCACCGTTAGGAGCTGAGATGTGTTCTGCTAAAGAGCAGAGTGGTGCTGAATTCAGAGGAAACTGTTTGGAAATAGAGGGAAGCTCCCACAGGATGAAACAGAGAAGAAGCAGGATTTTTTTTATCTGCTGCAGAAACTTTGAACAGGACTGAGCAGAATTTTAAAAATGGGCTCAGAGGTTCCCGACTATCATGCTGTTAGAAGCATAGCATGTCAACTCTGTGCAAAGATCTTTAAAAGGGGTAGCTCTGTTTTTATGAGGCGGGGTTGTGTAAGGTAGATGATATGAGCCTGAATGGGCCCCCCAGTGTAACAGCTCTGTTCTTTCTCTGTTCAGAAAAACTTGGGACAGATGCTAATGTTATACATTGATGCATGGAGCCTAACTATCCACTCAACTGTGGAAGAAAACATGCCACAAAAATAAAATGTGGTGTCATCACACGCTTCAAGCTGTTTATTTACATCTACTTAGGCCTGGACCACACGAATATGGATATATTCCTAAACGCACATTTTTCTGTCCTATTGGGCCTCTCAACCACATGAACATGGCGATTTCACCCAAATAAACAGAGATTTTTTAAAACGGATAAAAATGTGAAGAAATAAAAAAATATCCGGTTGGGTCGATCCATGTAGCGGTGTTAAACGGAGCTGGTGCAACTAGTCACTGTAGCAACGGTTGCCAACAATAAGATAGATGGCTGACATTTACCGCTCTATCTCTGTGTTCTTTGCACTTTTTGCCCTCCTTACAGCTCTAAAAAAAGGAGTAATGTTGCATGGAAGGCACTCCACTGCTGCGCAACGTCGGTGTCTGCTGCACGCAGTATTATTAGATTGTCCCAAGCGTCCACGGTTTACTCCGTTGACTGCTTTTCTACCTGCTTTTGATTGCGCATGCTCATAACGTTCTTCTTCAATGGTTTTCACACTTTGCTAACCTGCCACTTATCTGCTAGGCATGGCATTGCAGGCCTCAGAGGCGATCGTTTCCAGTTTTGTGTCTTCGTATGGATGGAGATATTTCTGTGGTGTGGACAAAGATTTTTTTTAAACGAGGACAAAGATATCTGGTCAAAAAAATATCCATATACGTGTGGTCCAGGCCTTGATCTCCCACTACCAAGTCACTTTGTGATGGCAGTATTTACAGACATACCACAGCCTCCATATCCTTCCACCAGCAATGTAAGGATCAAACTGCTGTCGTGCTTAAATTTTACTAAATAAGGAAATGATTCCTAAACAAAGACTAGCCAAATATGTGAATGTTTAAGGATAATTCTGCTGACCAAGCTCAGTAAATTTGACAAAGATTGTTTTCTCAGCTTACCAACAACAACAAACACTGTGTGCCATCATGGAGTAAACTTATCATTGAAACTGTGGCTTCTGTCTTTACAAAATACTCAATCAGTGCAAACCAAATATTACTGAGTTTGTAAAACAGTGAATCTGGTCTGTAGGACTATGAATGTTCATTAAATCAACAAAGCTCTGTGATGAGAGCTGTTCACTGCAAAACCTGACAGTCTCCTCTGGTCCTGAACATCCTGAGGTGATTTTTCTTAATCACTCTCTCATTTCATCCAGTTTGATGACATGAGCTCAGGATTTATTTACCTGAATCAACAGGTACCATGTGTTTCTCTGGTCCTCCAGTTCTCTGAACAGCTTCCTCCATTTTCAGTTCAGACCTGTTGACTCTCCGTCTGCAGAAGTTTGTCCTGTGAACTACAGTTCATACAAAGTACTCACTAGTATCCAAACTAAGGGTGAATTCCAATTCTACCCCTTAGCCCTTGTCTTAGCCCTTACCTCTTGGTTTTTTGCGTTCACATCAAGTCAAGTGGTGTCCTAATACTCTGTAGGGGCTAAGACAAGGGCCCCTCAAACGAAGACAGACTGAGGCCGTTTTTGAATTCGCCTACTGCATACTGTGTATGAAAGTATTATGTAGTAGGCACTGAATACTGCCTACTAAACTTGAATGTAGTATGTAGTATGTCTGTTCTGTTCGGTTTATTTTGTAGTATGCTACGCTGGTTTCCAGTTGAGCAAAGCGGAAGTAGGCTACAGCTGATTTATTTCCCAAACTTCATTTTAGTGGTACAAAACAAACACAACATGAGTACATGTTGACATTTCAGTTATTAATCTGCAAACATGTTGCCAGAAGCAACATTTTATATGAAACAGTCAGTGGTGGAGAATAGGTATTATTTCAGAGAAAAATTATATTATATATTTCTGTGTGATGGCGTACGACGGCGTATTAGGTCCACTTTAAAGAAAAAAAACAGTTCAAGAATAAAAATTACACGCACAATACAGTATTAAGAATAAGGAGAAGCAGGAAAATTTAAGGTAATCAAGAGGAAAAACACAGAACATAACAGTAAAATGTCTTACTTGTCTGTGATTTACGCTAATAATGCCGCAGGTATAGGATAATAACACCACCGTCCAGCGGTTACGAACCATTAACGGAAAAACAACAACAATTGGCCTTTTTACATTTTTACAACTTATTAAACACTATTACTTGTTGAAAAGGTAAAGATAACAGGTAGTGGCATATATATTCATTTTCGTGTACTGCTCCGGTTGTTGAAGCTTCGCTTCAGCTTTGCATTGTGGGTAACAGTAGGCGAAGCAGACAGGTCCAATTTGAATTTTTTCCCAGATCAGTACGTCATCCGGGTATTTTTTGTAGATTGCAACTTCGCTTTTGTTCGCATACTGTATACTGCAAACTACATTTTGGTCGAATCAGTACGCACTGCTAGTATAGTAAGCAAATTTGAAAACGGCCTGAGACCTCACTTGAAACCCAGGGGTAAGAAAATTCCCGTAATACACTGCGTTCGCCGATATGAAGCAGAGTGGAGACCGAAGGAAGCTCTTAATTACAAGTAATTATTTTATCATTAAGTAAATATTAACCATGTTTTTAGTTGTTGGTCATATTTTATAATTTCTCGTTTTAAGAAGCTAGCTTTCACAGCCATGGCTACGGTTATTGTCAGGTCTGCTTACGTCACAGCCAGGGAGTGGCTCTGGGTGAAGACTAGCGGGAATCGAGTGGTGTCTTGTTTCTCAGCTGTGTGTCTTCATCCCTTCTCCTTAGCCCTCAAAATAGAGAGCTAAGGAGAAGGGGGTAAGGCGACGAGGTAAGATGAAGGGGAAGGGCTCAGGGGTAGAATTGGGATTCACCCTAAATGGTAGTCATATTTACCAGAATTACTAGATATTAATATTTATTCCTTTTGGAAGCAGCTTTTTCCTTTTGTGAAGTAAACTTGTTGGCGCTAGTAGAAGGACACATGGCTGTGCTGTGTCTCAAAATAGTGCCTTATCAAAGCAGTGATGTGGAGGAAAACAACACAGAGGTCAACAAACTGTAGCGTGTTATGACCCCATCACATATTGTGGCTTGTTTTCTCCCACAATTCTTTTCATAACATAAAACATTTGGCGCCATATACAGCAATGTACATCATTAACATCTGTCCTGAGTTTTCCTGATAATAGGATTTAAATACTTGGGGCTTATTGGAGGTGATTAGACACAGCTGGAAAGGAACAATCAGGGATCAGGTGTGACAACGCCAGACAGGAAGCAAAACCTACAGAAACAAGGAAAGACAGGTGAATCTTCAAAGTAAAACAGGAAGTACAAGAAAACACTCAAAGCATGAGCACAAAATGTGTACCTTAGCTAAAGCAAAAAGCAGGATCATGACAGAGGATATTTTAAGAACTGGAGAACAGAGGAAGAAGTTTTGCAGATAAAGGCACAGGTGGAGTGAGGGATGGAAAAAACTGTTGTGGAAACTGAGTTAGAGGACAGATCACAGCATACCTGGTGGTGCAGATGACTAATGAACTGCCAACTCATGTCAACAAACCTGAAAGCGGTCTCACAGTGAGATTCAATAACACCGTCTTCTGGACTTTTTTTGTTGTTGCATTTTAATTTCAGAGCACCTTTAAACTTTACATCATAGTCCTGATTGGTAAAGTTGGCACTACAAACAGGATGTTCCTGTCATTGCAGAGGGGTGGGTCCTCTGCAATCACCAAAATTTGATGTACACCCAATATAGGATTTTGGCCATTTCTATTGCCTTTTTAGACATCGGGGATAAATACTGGATTGACCCATCTTCTCAATATCCAGGCGTGACACCAAACAGAGCTGATGGACCAGAAGTAACAGAGTTTGCACACCAATCAAAGAGGAGTGGGCCCATGTGGTGAAGGAAACCAAAATTAACAAATAAACCTGATTTAAGGCAAACACTGACCTTTTGGAAATTCACCATGACCCCGCCACACCACTTTATTGTCATTCTCACAGTAAAAATCCATCAATGGCGGGGTGCTGGTTTGGTGTAGTGGTTAGCACCCCATGTACATGCTTCTGCCGGTCCAGGTTCGAATCCCGCCTGTGACCAGTTTGCAGAGTGTCATCCCCTGCTCTCTCTCCCCCTTTCACAAGCCTATCCACTGTCTCTCTTCTATCAATAAAGGCACAAAATGCCCAAAAAATGTACATTGAAAAAAAAAAAATCCATCAATGGCACAAACTAAATACAACAGGGACAAATAAAACCTTATTTATCAATAAAAATGATAAATAAATAGATTAATCTAGAGCCTACATGTGGTAAATATTGAACTTGAGTGCAGAATGTTGTGTTGAGGAGCAGCTGTCTGTTGCCGTCTGACAGCTGCCGAGTGTCTCTGAGATCTGGAAGAGAAAGCCGAGGGCAACAGCGGAAAATAGAGAAGCAAAAAAATACCTCGAGTAACCTCAAGGCCTGATCTGGAGATGTATACTTTAGGGATGATATCCAAAAAGATTTTTTTTCAACTTCTGGAACCGAAAACAAACGATCAGTCCCCATCAGCACTTATCGGTTGTTAAACTGTTTTAAGGTGTCTTTCTCACCTGACATGTTTGTTCTGGTTTGTTTTTGTGGACGGTCCAGTTGATCTGTGATGGTGTGAAAGCTCACATGAAGGGGGCAAAAGCAATATTTAAGCAACACCCTGAAAAGTTCTTTGCAGGATCTGATGCTATTAATACTGGCTAATGTTACTCTGACAGCACATCAGGTTGAACAGCTTGTCTATTAAAAAGAGATTAATGAGACCTGTGATGCAGTTTGATATGTTTTATTTTAGTTAATTTTAACACTTGGCTGATGTTCCAGAGAAGCAGTGTAAACATTTCACTGTGCTGCCAATTAGAAGTCTATTTCTGTCAGGAGAGATCAAGTTTGACTGAACAAATATCTGTTTTAAAGTTTGAATGATTGTAAATGAGCAGCATCTTTTGTGGCGAGCGCATCTTCAACTCTACTGTGGTGCAGTTCAGTGGTACCAAGTGCAAATGTGAGATAGGACACCCCCCTTTGGAGTCTAGACTCTAGTGGCGGTGCAGAGTGCAGGCTGTGAGAAGGTGCTGATGAGGTGAGGGGCCAGACTTCAGAGGAGCTGGACCTGGACACTGATGAGACGATTTGAGGTGCCTGGAGAGGAAGAGGGCTGCTGGGGTCACACAGCGCACCATCGCACTGACTGTTGGGAAGCAAAGACAAAAAATAGTGCCAAATAAAAAAAATATGGCAGGAGGATGACTGGCCAGACAGGTTGTGGCAGAATCAACTCTGTGCTGAAGTGTACACCCCTGATCAGCTGATGATCTGTATCACCTGAGCAGAAAGGCAGTGAGGAAATGAATGAGGGAGGACTGAAATGATCAGATGGCTTCAACTTTCTTTCATTATTTCTCGGCATTACCAGAATATCACGCTAATAATATTAAAAATACTCCCTCTTCAATTAAAGCATCTGGATTCAAGACGGTAGGGGTGGACGATACTGGGAATTTTGGTATCGATCAGATACCAAGTAAATACAGGGCCAGTATTGCCGATGTCGATACCGATACCGATACTTTTTACATGAAATGTAATGATCATTGAATAATTTTGTAATTTTGCCTTGAGTTGGTTGATTATGATTATGGTAAAACACAGCACAAAGATTTTAGGCAATAAAAATGCTTGTTATTAATAATAATAATAATAATACATCTTATTTCAAGACGCCTTTCAAGACACCCAAGGACGCCGTACAAAACATAGTTTAAAAGCATTTCAACAAAAGTTAAAACAAGAAAATGGATAAAAGTTTAAAAGGAAAAATGATTTAAAAGATAAGATGGATGGGGGACAGTCAGGTTGAGTAGGCCAGGCAGAATAGATGGGTTTTGAGGCGGGATTTGAAAACAGACAATGAGTCAATATCACGGATGTCCGGTGGGAGGGAGTTCCAGAGACAGCGAGCAAGAGCGACTGAAGGCTCTGGATCCCATGGTGGACAAACGGGCTGGGGGAATGTTGAGGCTGAGGGAGGATGAAGATCTGAGAGTGCGGCTGGGTTTGTTGATGAGGAGGAGATCACTGAGGTACGGCGGGGCGAGGTTATGGAGGGCTTTGAAGGTGAGGAGCAGGATTTTATAACTGATGCGGTGGATGGTGGACTGCTTTAGCAATGGTTGCTGAAAGAGGGGCTTCTCTGATTGGTGGGTCAGCAAATGAATCAGAGGGCTGACTAAGATTGAATTGACACGGCCTCCACTGGGCTTTGTTTGTTGATTCTGTTTGATTTTTTGGAGATCGTCTTTTCAATGCAAACAGAGTTGATGCAGTAAGTGACATTTTGAAAACTGAGCAGTTTCATTCACTTGTCACCTTAAAGCGTTCTTTCAGAATTGCACAAGCATGGCTAATGAAACAGTTTTTGTTGTAGATATGTGTACGTGCTTGCTTTCTTATAGTCTAATCTCAAATGCCTGAAGGCATTTTTTAGGCACACCTGTGAACACATGAAGGGTTACTTGTTTTTTTAGGGATCTTACAGGCTGTCTTTCTTTTATTGAGCTCAAGCATAGCATTTCAAAATATGATTAAAGTCACTAAACAGTGTTAAGCAAGCACCTTGGTTACTTTTAATCTTAAATTTTTTCAATGTTCCTACTTAAATCCTAACCAAACACACTTTAATATACAGTATTTCACAAGGAGAGAGCTCATAGAAAGAGTTTGGGCGGACAGACCCTTTGGAAGCATGTCCAGCAGGTGATTGGATGATTGTTCCATCAATCAAATTAATTATAGGCCAATCAGACAATATCATAGGCAGGTGCTACTGCACTTCATAGAGTGAGCCAATTTGTAAAATAAACTCTCGTCAAAACATGTCAGAAGTGGATCAAAAAAATACCTACCTTAGAGAGGTTTGTAGTGTTGATATTTGTTTTTCATTTGATAAAGATATTTGGTCCTGATCTGGTAAAACTGCTACTGAAGCTGTTAGCATCAATGCTAATGAGCAATCACTCTTAGCTCCCACTTCCTTCTGCTCTTCAGGGCTCTGGTTGGGCTGTCCCACCTCAGGCTTGTTCATTTACTGTAGGTTGGACTTTGATATCAAAGCAGATCATTACTGCCAGATTAAAGGATAAGTTCGGTTTCTGCAGCTTTCACATTGTTTATAGAATGAAGTAGAACAATATACTCACCCAGAAGGCTTTCCTGATCCAAACAGTGCTTCAGGAGATATTTAGATCCAAAATTGAGCGGCGGACATCTGTATAATGGCAGCACACGGGGCATACAGCGCCACTCCTAAAACTGCATTAATCGTCCAAAAACTCATTAGTTTCACCAATATTTCATCATGGTCCGCTCGGGCTACTGACCAGACATGTTGTGTGACTGTACTGACCTCTGAACTGAAGAAGAAGAGCGCTTGCTCAGTGCCTGCGCAGTGCGGCTCATTGTTTCAGGGGAAGACTTTCTTCTTCCAGTTTTGTGCAAAATGGACGAATATCTATCCGATGAAGATGTTGTGGAGGAGAACTTTGAATATGATGGGTGTCCTTACAGTTTCGAGCCAGAGTTTACGGATGAGGAGCTCATCGAAAGGAGGACGTGGAGGCAAAGAGAAGAACAGCTCTCCAGAGACTACTGTGCATGTGCAGAGGCAAACATTCTTCTTCTTCAGTTCAGAGGTCGGCACAGTTACAAAAACATGTCTTGGGCAGCACAGGCTGTCGTGGAGGAGGAGCACGAGTGGACCATGATGAAATATTGGTGAAACTAATGAGTTTTTGGACGATTAATGCAATTTTAGGAGCGGCGCTATACATGCCCCGTGTGCTACCATGATGTGGATGTCCACTGCTCGATTTTGGATCTAAATATCTCCTGAAGCACTGTTTGGATCAGGAAAGCCTTCTGGGTGAGTATATTGTTCTACTTCATTCTATAAACAATGTGAAAGCTGTAGAAACCAAACTTATCCTTTAAATCAGACATTGTGCATTTGCAGGGCTCTGGCTGGTCTGTGCTTTTTTATATTTCTATGTCATGCCAAACTGAACCAACACCAACACCATGTGGAGTTATTGTGGAGTCAGTATTAATATAGTAGGATATAATGATGGTCGAGCTTCGTTATGGCGTGTCACTAGAATGTCACCAAGTTCTTCCTCTGTCCTGCAACATGACAGTGTGAGGGGTCGTTTTAGGTTCAGCTCTGTTATATAACTGCACTCTGCCTGCTGACCTTACATTACACTTGAGCATCAGTCACATCAGCGTCTGGTTCTGCTGCTGGTGAACATTGATTTGTAAGACATCTGCCCGGTTATACACTTAATGTTCCTAATATTCTGCTGCAGGGTTGTAGATTTTGTCCTCAGGGGAAATGATTTGTTTGGTATTGATAGAGTATCTCATTGATCCTTCTGTCTGTGAACAGTCATAGCTGTGAGTTTATCTTTCCTCAGAGGCCCTCAGAGCTGCAGACACAGACACGGTGACCAGCAGGCAGACACACTCATTACTTTACTTTACAGCCCGTCACTGCGGTGACAGCCGCGGGGATCGAACCTGACATGAGACTGCTACAAGAGAAGAAGGTGAGTACTTTCATAAAAACTAAATTATAACTGTCAGCTTCTGTTCTGGGTTGGGAAATAGCAATTACACTCACAGTTTGTATCACGTAACAATTACACCCCCCTCTAATAAATAATACTGTCCAGGAATAAAGCCATGTGATACTGGCCGCATGTCCTGATCTGCTGTGAGAGAAGCTGGGTGATTATTTTTGAGGAGAGAGGCATGAAAGTCAGTGAAATACCATTTTGAAGGTCATGACCTTTGGCTGATCCGAGCAGATGGACTGGTTTGTGATCTGAACCTTTCAGACGGAGGGGTCGATGAGCCTGAGTGATGCTACGCAGCCCTTCCAGACAGACTAACAAGGTTGAGTCAAAGGCAGCAAATGTTCCTCATTTAAAAACATCTGTGCAACAAATCTGTCCCATTATATCCAAACACAAAGGAGAGAAAATCCAGCTCTCTGTTTCTGATACCGCAGAGACTTTCACGGAAGAATTAAGCCAATATATTACAGAGTAAGGTCGCACTGAAGGAGAACAGAGGGGCTACAGATTCCCTTTTCTCCACACAGCAACTCTGACATACTTAAATCATGTTGGAGCAAAGCATAATTGTTTTGAAAGTCTCTCTGTGTTAGCATTTTTATCTTTTAACTTAAAGGGATAGTTCAGTATTTTTGAAGTGGGGTTGTATGAGCTCCATACGGTCACTAAGTACATTAGATACAGTAGAAAGTTCTCTCCTCTCCCTCAGTAAGCCACAGTCTGTAACCGAAAATAAAGACGCTAACAGGAAAGTACCATACCAAATTGAAACACCCCTCCCCCCTTCTCAGCAGATCTAAACATTCAAGCCAGCCGCCTTCGTCTAACTATTATCAAGTATCGTAACTCTTTCGTTTTGACTGTTAGCGGTGTGAGGAAGAGACGATGCAGGAAATTAAAAATAAAGGACGATTATGACAGTGCCGATGAAGTCCCATTCACTTTGAAGTCAAGAGGATACCTGTATGAACTGGAGTTCAAAGAAGAAAAGCTGCTGAAGATGGAGACCAAACAGACCGAAAGGAATACAGAGGAAACATCCACAGACACTGGACATCAAGAAAGTGTCGGAAATACAGTGATGTAAATGTTTGACCAGCGAGTAGCCAGAGGAAACAGGTGATACAGACAGCGGTATTACTCATCAAATATACTTTCCTGTTCTTCTGAATCCTGGAGTTTTGTGGACATTCTTCAAATTCCCAAAGATAAACTGGAAAAATGTCCCAAACCTGAAGGACCTAATGACAGTTTCTCCTCAAAGTAAGTAATAATTATCTGTCAGAAACAAACAGGCAGAGTAGAGGAGGCTGTTTCTTTATCAAAACAGTGCAGACTACTTGTGTCTGCGTCTCTCTCTCACACACACATGCACACACGCAACTATTGCTGTGTATTTGCCTCTAATATTTATATATATACACAGTATATATATATATATATGGAGAGAGAGATGTATAGATCTGTGCACACAATCTGTCAGATTACAGGTAACGAGAGATTCATTCGCTACACGATGTAACCGCATGCCCGTGTTACGCAGAGGAATACGATGAAAGCTGAGTTCTCCATGACACACATCTGTTTCTGCATCAAGGGAAGCTTCACAAAAACCTATCTCAGAAATATTTGTCATATAATGTGCTTTCAGTTGGTCTACTACAGTCTCCGAGGCCACTAGCCAACTACAACGGAGTGATTTAGCGGAGGGAAACACAACGTGAGTTGGCTTTGGTCCGGATAAACTTTATATTTCCGAAATGTTTATGCACTTAAAAATAGTCATATGTAGCATACTCTTAAACTGTGGTATTATTTTTTGATTTGAGTTCTTGTAGGCGGAGAAAAGAGCCTTTGAATTTGGTACGGTACTTTCCCGTTAGCGTCTTTTTCTTCATCTCCGACGGTTACAGACTGTGGCTTACTGAGGAGAGGAGAGAACTTTCCACTGTATCTTATGTACTTAGTGGCCATATGGAGCTCATACAACCCCACTTCAAAAAAACTGAACTGTCCCTTTAACCTGTGTTGCTGTACACTTACCAGCCATGTTTTTGGTACACCTTGCTAGTACCAGTTTGGACCCCTTGGCCATCAGAACTGCCTCAATCTTTATGTTATGGATTAAAAAAGGTGCTGAATCCTTACCATGCTTTCATGTCTGCTCTCAGGCGCACGCAGCTTATGCCCGTTTCACTTCAGGAACCACTTCACTCACATGTATTTGCCGGGCGTGTCAGCTCCAGCGAGTGCCGCCACAGCTTTCACACCAGCTGTATGAATGTTTGGAGGTTTGTCAGAAAAGTTGCAGGACTGCTGTCACAAAAGATTTATTTCAGACCCAAAGTTCAGACTTCTTGCCACAGGGCTAAACAATCAACCAGCATGTCTACAAGAGATGCTGCTGCTGTGTGTTTGGATCAGTCAGTGCGTGAGAATAGGCGAGAGTTGTGGCAGGACAAGTTGCTCACGATCTGCTCACAATGCCCTGAGCAACCCCCAGACTCACCCGACCTTGCCCTGTGTGATTTTGTCCTCTTCCCTGAGCTCAAGGGGGTCATCAAGGGGACCCGTTTTGAAGACATGAACGGGTGGTAGAGAAGAATAGGACAGTGCATTAGGCTCCAGGGAGATTACTTCGAACAGGAAAACTTGCAGTTTGGATTCTAAATAAATCTTTTGTGACACCAGTCCTGGAACTGACCTCAGGGTGTCTCTCTGATGTCACGGCTCTGTTTTTTTTATACAGCATCCAATAAAGAGTTAAACTCGCCACAGAGACCCTGATCTACTACATAACTGACCTGGAAAATTTGCAGAATGAAACAATCCAGATGAACAAGAAAAGAGTGTCCACAGAGGAGGCAAACTGAGCTTTAGCTCACAGACAGAAAGAGTCATTGGATGGTCTCTATCTTTTCTGTGACAGTTACTACCACTGTGGACATAAGAGATGGATTAAGGTAAATATAGCTTAATATTTGCCATTTTGTTAAGAAAAGGCTTGTGGCAAAACTACTCAAATGCAGACAAACAAACACCAAGTCCACAGCGGAAAATCTGGATGAACAGTTCAAAGTTCAGTATAATATTATCTGGCCCGCTAGATGAAATTGAAAATCTGATTTAAAAGGGGCAGGGACGTGCTGGCCATCAGGGAAACCCGGAAAGCTCTTGAATGGCCAGCACACCTAGACGGCCGCAGCGCGCGCCACTGAAAATATCAATCAGCACCATTATCAACTCCCCTCACCCCGCTCTGATGAACGACATTCGGCCGGTCTGGTCCAAAAAATTCCCGGGCTGATTTTCAGCCTCAGCACGTCCCTGAAAAGGAGTATTTTTAAAAAAAAAAGTTAAATTATTTAGCTACTATCACAGAAATAACAATCATAGCCCAGTCCTGAAAATCTTTTTTTTTAATAAATCTTTATTACAAATGCGTTAGTTGGGCTCAAAAAATGAGTCATTTTAAAAATGGAAATTACTCACATTTTTATCAAATGTGTGAGGGGAAAATATAGTTGGCTATGGAACATTTATGATGACTTAAAAGACAGTCTGTGTAACAAGTCGCTGCTTAAAGAGCAGCTTTATTATCACCAAGTTACTATTATAAGCAGTTTTATAAGGCAGCCACAGTGGAGTTAAAGCAGTAATAACACACTAATAGTCTGAGAAATAAAGTTAATTTATTTAAAACAAATTACTTTCTTAAATTAGCCTACATTTTGTATACAGATGATATAATAGTAGCCTATAGATAAGGGGAACATTTTTGTTTTTTGTTTTGTTTTGTTTTTTTAAGAGAGAGAGAGAGAGAGAAAAAAAACATGTTTCTGATTGATGTGATGTTTTGGCCCACCATTCAGTTGCTCGGAAAGATTTTGACTCAAGGCCAAACTTACCTGCCGACCCTGTAATAGATCATGAACAAGAGTAACAAGAAGAGTGCTGGACCGTGACATGAAGACAACGAACTGGCGAAAAGACAGAGAGAGATCAGAGGTTGAATACACAAGGTGACTGGGAGTGATCAGACACAGGTGAGGAAGGCACAATCAGGAGCAGGTGCACACATGAGGAAAGAGATGACAAAAAAAAAACAAAAAACTGAAACGGAGACAAGGGTTGGTGCTTTCAAAATAAAATAGGTAGCACAAGATATGAAATGAAAATGAGAGAAATAAAAGGAATTTAGCAATCAGGTGATCATGAACCAGTTTCTGTCCATTTTCGCATAGAAATACACTCTGTTTGGTGTAATGATCTCGAGCGTTTTCATTTCCTAGAGACACAGTTACTTTATGTGCTTGACAGTCCTATCACAGCCTGTGTTCACAGTCACTGCTGTTTTAACCGTAAAATGGAGATAAACGCAGCATCAATTCAAGGTTTTATTAGTTTAGCCCCCTTCACACCGCCGCAACCACCCCAAAAACAGCCTCCCTGCCGGACGCAAAGTGTTTTTAAAATGTCTGCTGCCGCTGCGGTATGAGCATGAGGTCCAAGGCAGCAGTGACGGAGAGGTGATTTGGTGAATGTCACAGCAGAGCCCAAAAGTCCTTCACAACACTCCCTCCTCAAACACTCTGAAGTGAAATGATGTCTCATGCCAAGTTTTTCTCCTGATTATCTTTATATGAAGGTAGAGCCGTTTGGTAGAGCCCATTTAATGTTTGGTTTCACCCGTGAAGTCTGCTAATTTCCTCCTTCGATGTGATTGGCTGCTGCCAGGCAGCTGCCGCTAGAAAGTTTCACTGCGGCAGGGCAAAATCCAAAGACATCATATACGTATATTATATGTATATAGTATGTATTTTATACATATACGTAATATATTACACATATATAATTTCTATGACAAAATCTTTGCGTGCTCACGTGGGCGGCAACCGCTTCTCTGTCCCACTGATGCGGTTAAAACTGCATCCCATCTGCCGCCATCCCTCATTAAAATGACTGGAGGTGTGAAAGGGGCTATATAGTTGTTTGCAAGACACGGACTGTCAAGCCAGAGTTAGCGACAAGCTAATTTACATCTGTGCTCCCTGGGCAGGACACAGAAAAATATACAATGCAGTAATAAATTATACAATACAACAATAAAAAACGATAATAAAATACAAAAGTTATAAACCAGATAACATAACACTGGAGGAGCCATTAGCTGGCTGAGAGTGGAGGTCTGCAGCTGGACCCCTCTCTACAGCTAGGAAGGGGCCCCTACGCTGAAGTGTCTAACGTAGCTCAATAACTTTGTCCTGATAGGAGTGGCTTGTGCTTCTGGCCATAAAGCTATGACTTGATGACATGCACGCCCAAATGACAACAGTCATGCACTGCTGCAGTCACTAAGTAAAACACTTCCAGTGTGAAAAGGACCCTATGATGGGCGATAGCACAACAATTAATGCGCATTTTAGCAGCGGCCTCTCTGTGGTGGCTCGGTCCATAAAGACTTACATGGTAATAAAAAAATTCAGTGCACATGTTCCCTTCAGCATGGACACATTGTCAGAAATGGACACCTACTCTGATCTCTGCTGGTTTAAATCTCACCAAAACTTTGCTTTTCCTCTTAGGTTATTTCTCCTAATACTGAGCTGTTGCTGCTCTTTAGCACCCTAAAAGCTCATAATCAGAATTCTGATGACTGTTTAAACTGTGTGAAAAAATACATGCTTTCCTTTTTATAAATAGAAACATAATTAATATCATGTTTGTTAAAGTATTTATAAAAGAAAGGTAAAGTCAGTGATGCTCCATGTACTTCTTGTTGTACTAGTTGGTCATTTTTAATGTAAATCAAACACAAAAAATAACTCCAGAGTTCAGTGTGATGTCTTAATGGCTCCTTAAGACTCTCAGCTGAATTGATCTTTAGCTTAACCTTACCCTCCATTGCCATGCACCAGTCATATTACTAGCAGCCACTAATAAGCTCTAATATGGGACTCGTAGACCCCTGGAGAGGAGCATTAGAAACTTTGGCTCCTCTGGTTTCATTCACATTTACACAGTTAAGACTTAGAGAAGTGGTCCGTGGATGTGCATCAGGCACATGTAAAACTGATCTGAGGTAACCTTACAGCGTGTTTTGTTCTGTTCTCCAAATCATGCACAAAAATTACAAACTGCCCTGGACACTCCCCATTGGCATGGGCTTTGCCTACACTTGGTCTACGAAATTAGAGCCCTTTGAGTCAGAGAGTGAACAAACCTGGAGACATGTGCACAGCCATCTTTGACTGTGCAAATGAATGAAGAACATATACAAGTACACATAAATATGTTCAAACTCAACATGAATGAAACATGAGTACAGCATTAGGCCAGGCTTACAGTTACAGTGGCAAGTAAAATAAGAACGAAAACAAGAATTAATACGACAAATGTATGGATGCCCAAGCCATAAATCTGTCCTCATCATACTTGCCTTTTTGACTTTATGTTGATGTCATTTCTGTGGATGGTTAATGCAGGATGAGACACTTGTTTGTTTTGTTAAATGATATTTTTTCCTTATTTAATCAATTAAATGAAATTATCCAATCAAATAAATCAGTCACTTTAAGGGCAGGTTGTTAATCCAGTGGCTGGTAGATCCTTCCAGGATTTCAGGGTAGTTTTCATGCCCTTATATTTATGCATGACTCTTAAAGATAAATACAGTTTAGATTTAATAATTTAATTAATTGCATCCCTCTGAGCTTTTCTCTGATGCCTGAGACAAATTGACTTTGGGCTAAAAGTCAGATGGTATCAAGATTTTTTTTATCACAGTCCCCGGCAAATAATCCTCTGTAAATTTGATCTGCTGCCCACCAACACAAAGTGGCACACACCGGGGAGCAGCTTACATCCTGCTCTGCCTGCAGCTCTTTATGTAAACACAGTTTTGATCGTAAGGAAAAAAAGCAGACTGAGACTGCAAACATATTTACTGGAAACAAGCAGATTAAACAAGAGAAATCAGAACATGTAAAAAGTGGAAATATTCACTTATAACAGAGAGATGAGGAAACAAACATAAATACCTTCAGATTGACTATTATATGGCTTACAAAGTTCCTTAAGTACAAAACTTCTGATAAACATGACAGCATGAAAGAGTCTTTTTTCGGTAAACCAAAATGCCTGTCTATGTGAACACTGAGATGTAATGCTCTGAAACAATGATGAACTTTTCTATTTGGACTGTGTTAAAATCATTTTTACTTTATTACTGAAACAGAGTGTATTCCCTAAATGATACAGTAGATGATATCAATATGCTCAGCACTGTATAATAAAACCACAAAAACTCAAAATGTTAAGGTAACTGTCTGCACTGAATTCTTTCATTTTGGGTCCAACTCCTGATGCTAAGCTAGGATTCAAACCTCAGCCAGATAAAGTTTATACTGGATGAACCTGGTTGTTGCCACTGTCAGTGTGCTAAACTGGCACAATAAAGCTTGAATCTCAATGCAAACTGTACAGAAAAAGAGCTGACCGTACCTGACTTCAAACTCATTGTTTTAATTTGGCTGACTTAATGAAGATAGTTGAGAGAAATACTTGGATAAAGATTATTTTTTATGTTCACTAAAGCATGTGTAGTAATGCCAGCAATGTTAAATTACCATTACTACAGTGTATGCTCATTAAGACCAACCAGGTTGAATCGTCTACATCAGCGGTCGGCAACTAACGGCCCGCGTGCCAAAACTGGCGCATCTCCAATAATATCTAGCCAGCTAGATGAAATTGAAAACTTGATTTAAAAGGGGCAGGGACATGCTGGCCATCGGGGAAACCGGTAAAGCTCCCGAACGGGCGGCACCCTAGATGGGCGGCAACCGCAGCGTGCAACTGAAAATATCAATCAGCAGTCGCTGGTTGCTAATCAGCTGCGCGAACATCACGACCACGCAGCTGACAAAATTAGTTGGCCGGCTGCAGCGCAGTGGCATGTGTTAGTCCGACTGGGGGAGGCTGAAAATATCGAGCAGCACCACTATCGCCCCCCACCCCCCCGCTCTGATGAACGACATTCGGCCGGTCTGGTCCAAAAAATTCCTGGTCAGATTTTCAGCCCCAGCACCTCCCTGAAAAGGACTATTTTAAAAAAAAAAGTATAATTATTTAGCTGCTATCACAAAAAAACGACAACCATAGCCCAATCCTGAAAATCTTTCCTTATAAATCTTTATTACAGACATTTTTATTAAATGTGTGGAGGACAAAATACAGTTGGCTATGGTACATTTATGATGACTGAAAAGACAGTCAAGTTGCTGATTAGAGACAGCAGATATATTATCACCAAGTTACTATTATAAGCAGTTTTATAAGGCAGCCACAGTGGAGCTAAAGCAGTAATAACACACTAATAGTCTGAGACAACTGAAAATATCAATCAGCAGTCGCTGGTTGCTAATCAGCTCTTAGCGAATTTATCCGCGACCGCATAGCTGACAAAATTAGTTGGCCGGCTGCAGCGCAGTGGCATGTGTTAGTCCGACTGGGGGAGGCTGAAAATATCGAGCAGCACCACTATCGCCCTCCCTGCCGACCCCTGGTCTACATTTTATTATTCAAAGATGCTTTAAACACGAAGATGGACTCCCGCACACTGTCTAACTTGCAAGAAAATAATTTATTTGCAACCTTTCGGTCTCAGACCTTCATCAGGCAAACAGTTTGTTAAAGAGGGCAGGACGTCTTAAATAGGAAGTGGCGATTACACCTGTGGTCAATCATCATCATGACGATCATCATGACGTCACACCAGAAAAAAAAACAGATCGAAAAACACATCGGCTTCCTGACTGAAGGAGTCAACATGATGAAAGTCTATTTAAAGCCTACAAATAAGGCTAAAAATGAAGGAATCAATCACAAAATACAAAAAATACAATTTAAGGGACATTAAAGGTCCATAAGACAGTTAACACTGTAGAGAAACATTCTAATAAACTTGACACAGTCCATTGATTATTAAATCACTTAATTCCCCACGAGATAAAAAGTCTAGAATGCAGTACAACCTGGTGACATCAATACATACAAATAGACACATTTAATAGGTCACCTGGTCATTGAAAGTGGGCCTAGAAATGTGTGCACTTCATATGTATCCTACATTAGATAGTCAGAAAGAGGGAGGACATGCTCTAATGTAATTTACAGAAACATATTCAGAGAAAGTTCATCATTCAGGCCTTTTGGAGCCAGAGTTTGTAAGGTATAGATCCAGTATGCCTCCCACTGTTATTCAAAGATGCAAATTCTCAATGCAAAGCCTGGCACAGGGCGCAAAGTTGTTTGCATTTCACCTGGATTATTTAATTCCCCTCTTTGTATTGTGCAATTGTACACAACAAACACACACAGAGCTCTTTGTGAATTACAGACTATGTGTCCAGTTATCTCCAGTGTATGCTTTGTAGGTTTACTACAGGGTTTTTATGATGAAAAGATCTATTGGTGAATCAGGATGTTTACAGTAGCAGCAATTTAGGAGTAGAAAGACACGGCACTTTACTGACTCAGGCATAAGCAACACTTACTAAAACATTTTTCTCTGGTTTCATAAACATCACACACACAGTGTAGGAGCACGGCCAGAAATGATGGACCCCATGAAAATACACAAATGTGGCCCCTAAAACCCAGCATAGTTGCTAAAACGACCCCTCCATTAAAAAGAAATGCATTGTAAGTTTAAACAACATTTAATTGTCCAAAGTAGTCAGAACAAATGTTCCTGACCACCTTGTTCTTTAAGTGGCATATAACCAGTCTGACCCCTTATATGCAGTTTATCCCCCTCTCTTGGTTTCAAACACAGACCATCTCCTCAGTGCATAAAAACACAATAATAAACCCTTAAAAAGAAATCGATCTAAGTTGCTTGATTGTTTCACTTTACCTAAACACTCTCATATCAAACTTATCATGTTACAAATTGGTTGCAGTTAATTTATTTTTAACCCCTTAAAGCCTATTGAATCATATTTGAAACAAACTTTTATGAGGCCTCTATTTAATCAATATGATCAACAAACAATCAAAAAAAAAACCACCATATGAATACAATCACATAAATGCTAAAAATGTCCTAGAGTTGATTATCAGTTGCTCAGAACACCTCATGTATCAAATTTAGATTTTTTAGATTTCAGTAGGAAGTGAAAATAAACATTTAAGCTCTAAGGAATGGGATATTCTGGCTATAATGTGTTTTTTATTTTTGTTATTTTTCAGGCTTTAAAGGGTTAAAAAGTCACCAAATAGCTCAACATGAAAAAGAAATGTGTAAAGTATTTATCAATTTCCAGGATGTGCTAACTTATACTGATGGGTAACTTGCTCTTACCCCATTCACACATCTTAAAACAGTTATCAAATTATCCAAGTTTTACTTTTGGAGTGAGTCATGTGTGAAGGAAGATAGCCAAGTTTATATTTTGACTTTTCCTGGGTAATTTCCTCGCAGGCCCCTTTAGCATTGTTGAGTCTGGCTGAGCTAAAGTGTGAATGCAGCGATAAACAGCCTGGATAATTCACTACCGGCGAGTGTCGATGATGTGTGGATCAAAGCAGTGTTCAAGAGGTTTTTATTTTTGGCAAGGAGAGTAGCACAAATTTGAGTGTTGGAAATGTTTCCACTGCACATCATCAAAGGTTTGTAGGGCATCTGCTCTGAAACAATGACCACCAGGTCTCTGGCATATCTGTTGGATATGGAGCTAAAACACTGCAGCCTTCTTTCTGCACTCACTGTGCATTAGGTTTAGCCTTGCAGAGCAGACAGACCTGCCTGATTCTGAAATCTGCAGGTCTGTCTTGCCAGCCTCTGTTGTCCAACAAATTCACTCGGCTGAATTCTTAATGGCCCAATCAGGGAAGAAAGGCGGGAGCAGCAGAATGCAGACGTGACGACAACCGGAAGTTGAGAACGGACATGCTGATTAGCCTATTGTCCTCATGGCTACTCAATAAAACTTGGCGAAATCTGCCCTCCTCAGAAGTTTACTTGTAGGGATTGTCTTTGACGAGGTTCATGTCACATAGAAGTGTTAAATGAATCATCTGTGTGGTCAAATTTAGTGTAAGACAATAGTAAAAGGCCGTTGGCTGTTAGATGCTAAGTTAGCGGATTACGGCTAATGGTCATTAACTGTTGTCAGCTGTTAGCAGCTAAGTGAGTCGCTATGGCTAACGTCCATTAACTGTTTTTAACTGTTGTTAGCCATTAGCCGCTACATTAGTCGCTATGTATGCTACGTTATAGGACGCAACCCTGCTTGATGTGGATTGGTCTGTGATGAATGTGACAAGCCAAACAATTGTCCAATCACAAGCTTCTGTTTTTTTTAACGTTCTGCCCCTGAAGACAAATGTAAAGGGCTCCTATCCAGTTGGACTAGTGAAATATTTCTGTGGCAGATATATTGGGCTGTCCATCTGGCTTGTCAGGTTACTTTAGGTTGGCCACTATCACTTTGAGTTTCCAGAGGGACTTGAAAAGTGATTCATAAGTCCATTCACCTCAGTTCACCTCTTGTGATCTTGTCTTCTGAAATGTATTTTTTTGTCATTTCAAATGAGAAAGAATCTATGACACAGTTTTATTATTATTTTTATTATTATTATTAAATGAACCTTCTGGCATATTTTGTTCCTGCAAACTTTCTCTTTGTTTCCATCTAAAAATAAATTAATTTTCTCACCCTGTGGTGTCTGACGAGCTGCTGTGACAGTGTGTGTCAAGTTAAACCTTTAAATTACAATGTCAGAGGGAACAAAGCTGTTCCATTAATCACTGAGCCCACAGACTGTCATTTAAAGGCCCCTGAAATACAAAATCTGTGGCTGCTTTTTAGATCCACTCTGCATGGATGACTATGAAACCTGACAGCTTCACTGTGAAACCATTACTCAGCTGTCTGCTCCCTTCCTTTCTCTGTATATTTAAACATTTATACTTTGGTCATTATGTAACAGTAATGACAGATTCTCACGTAATATCATGAATCATCTCGTTTAACCACTGAGCAGCTCTCTGGCTAAGTGGTGTTTGGTTTGGTGGATGGATGGCTGAGGGGTCTTCACATCATGACATTTAGATGTTATCCCATCCCAGACCACCAATTAAAGTTGGCCTTTATAAACTCCCCGATCTCTGCAGGGTAATCTGTCTGCCTTCGTCTGTGTTTGTGTCTTGAACTTATTCTGACAGTCTTTCAATGTTTCACAAAACACATCCACAGACCGTCTGCACATGCGTGTGGATTACTGCTGATTAAGGGCTCAAGGGTGGTGCAGCAGGTACTGCTCATGCCTCACAGCAAGAAGGTTGCTTTTTGTTTAAAGTCTGCATGGTTTCCCTGTGCATGGGTGAGTTTTCTCTGGGTGGTAGATTACTGATATCGTTATGGAGCATCCACACATTTACATTACTCCTTTGAATCGATTACTGATGTTGTTTTCAGCCTGTCTCTATCATAGAAGCACCATTTTGTGTCACGTGACTGTGGAGACCAATCAGACAGCTCTAAGAGCCAATAAGCTCACTTAAATAATATTTTTCAAACCAACACTATGGGCTGTAATTTCCAGGGGCAGGGTGGCAGAGCCTGGCACACCCTGCACAGCGGTAATTTCGTCTGGCGCAACGTCATGCACAGGGAATTTGTCAATTTAGTAGACTGGCTGCACCAAGATGGGTGTGACGGCGTACCAGGAGGAGGTGCCGACAGACTCAGGTTGGTGCAGTGACAATTTCTTGCCTAAAAGCTGCGCTGAAAGTGCGCTGAAAGCTCACCAGCTCCAACCTGGTCTATTCTCGGTGCAGGCAAGGCACACCCTTCTAGGCTGTAATTTGACTGACAGGTGCAGTGTGCACATGTCACCAAAACCTCAGAGGCAGGTCTCCAGAGTGTCAGGCGCATTTCAGTACAATAACAACAACAGCAGGTTGAATGACACCTCTTTAATTGTCTGAAGGGGTCTGTATCACTTTCGCTGGCACTATGTTACTTCATTATGGATGGTAGGAACACTTCACACTAAAAAAACTACACATTTTTACTGCTTTGGGGTACTGGTTTGGCAGAGTGGTTAGCAACCAGGCACGTCACATAAATATATTTTTGTCAGCCAGGGTTCAAATCCAGTATATATATATATATGTTAGGGATGGGTACCGAATTCGGTACTTTAAGAGGTGCCAACCGAATTCTGTAGGTACTACAGAGTACCGATTCACGTAAAATCAAACTGTGCCATGTTTAGGTACCTAAACGCATCCTTGTGACTGTGAGGGAGTGGAAGAAGCAGGCATACTATTGGGTACAGGAGGTGAATTTCCATACCGGACTTGAACGCAGCACAGCAATAGCGTAATGACATCAGCAGCTGCGGGCTCAGTCAACAAAGCAAGCGTGACTGAGAGAAATTGCTCAAAAGTATGGCTCTACTTTATTAAATGTGATGGAGATTATGCTCGCTGCAATATTTGTGACGCCAAGTGTAAGGCCAGCGGCAGAAATACTTCAAATCAGAGGAAGCACCTGGTGACACACAAAATTTTCCTTAAAGCTGAAGAGTGCACAATTTTTGATAGCCCCAGATCTACGACCACAAAGGATTCATTCAGCACTGTTAGCACACCTGCGTCCAATGGCGACTAGTCGTCTGCAGCCAGAAACACAGGAAAAGAATTGGCTTTAACATTTGGTTATGGCAGCAAATGGGACAAGGAGGATACCTGTTCCAGGTAAATAAGCCTCATGTTTAAGATGGTATTAGCTTGGCATTTTAATGTGTGTCAGTTATCATTATCAGGTCGGTTCCTCGTACTTTGTAATGTTAATGTAAATGCTTTTTTTATTTACAGCTCTGTCAGACCCATTGTTTAACTGCCCTAAAGTTAAAGTGAGGGCTGCAGTTAATTTATTAAGTTGTGGTTAATTTTAGCTACTGGTTTTCATGTTGAAGAAATTTTTGGAACAATTACAATGTTACAATACAAACAGTTGAAAGTTGTTTTGATATATATCTGTCAAATTTTATATATTGAGAAATAAATTTACATTGCAAAAGTACATGAAATTGGTACCATTGACGACCGATACCGATTCTCAGGTAACGGGCATCAGTAAGGTATCGGTTCAAATGTGAAAGGTACCCATCCCGAATCTATCTATCTATCTATCTATCTATCTATCTATCTATCTATCTATCTATCTATCTATCTATCTATCTATCTATCTATCTATCTATCTATCGTCTTTCACGTCTCACATCTTCTCCCGCTTATCCGTGGTCGGGTCGCGGGGGCATCAGCCTAAGCAGGGAAGCCCAGACTTCCCTTTCCCCAGCCACCTCGTCCAGCTCTTCCCGGGGGATCCCAAGGCGTTCCCAGGCCAGCCCAGAGACATAGTCTCTCCAACGTGTCCTAGGTCTACCCCGGGGCTGCCTTCCGGTGGGACGTGCCCGGAACACCTCACCAGGGAGGCGTCCAGGAGGCATCCGGACCAGATGCCCGAGCCACCTCAACTGGCTCCTCTCAACGCGTAGGAGTAGTGGCTCTACTCCGAGCTCCTCCTGAATGACCGAACATCTCACCCTATCTCTAAGGGAGAGCCCAGTCGCCCTTCGAAGGAAACCCATTTTGGCCGCTTGTACCCGCGATCTCATCTTTCTCGGTCACGACCCAGAGCTCGTGACCATATATGAGGATAGGGGTGAAGATCGACCGGTAAATCGAGAGCTTCGCCTTGCGGCTCAGTTCCCTTTTTACCACGACAGACCGGTGCAGAGCCCGCATTACTGCTGACGCCGCACCGATCCACCTATCGATCTCCCGATCCACCCTTCCTCCGCTCGTGAACAAGACCCCGAGGTACTTAAACTCCTCCACTTGGGGCAGAATCTCTTCCCCAACCCGGAGAGAGCACTCCACCTTCTTCCGGGTGAGGACCATGGACTCGGATTTGGAGGTGCTGATTCTCATCCCAGCTGTGTCACACTCAGCTGCGAACCGATCCAGTGAGAGCTGGAGGTCACGGTTCAACGAAGCCAACAGGACCACATCATCTGCAAAAAGCAGTGACCCGATCCTGAGGTCACCAAACCGGAACCCCTCAACGCCCTGACTGCGCCTAGAAATTCTGTCCATAAAAGTAATGAACAGAATCAGTGACAAAGGGCGGCCCTGGCAGAGTCCAACCCCCACCGGAAACGACTCAGATGTACTGCCAGCAATGCGAACCAGACTCTGACACCGGTCATACAGAGAACGGACGGCCCGTAACAGGGAGCCCGCTACCCCATACTCCCGGAGCACCCCCCACAGGACCTCACGAGGAACACGGTCGAATGCCTTCTCCAAGTCCACAAAGCACATGTGGACTGGTTGGGCAAACTCCCATGCACCCTCGAGGACCCTATGGAGAGTATAGAGCTGGTCCACAGTTCCACGACCAGGACGAAAACCACATTGCTCCTCCTGGATCCGAGGTTCAACAATCCGACGGACCCTCCTCTCCAGTACCCCTGAATAAACCTTCCCGGGGAGGCTGAGGAGTGTGATCCCCCTGTAGTTGGAACACACCCTCCGGTCCCCCTTCTTGAAAAGAGGAACCACCACCCCAGTCTGCCAATCCAGTGGCACTGTCCCCGATGTCCACGCGATGTTGTAAAGACGTGTCAACCAAGACAGCCCTACAACATCCAGGGCCTTAAGGAACTCTGGGCGGATCTCGTCCACCCCCGGAGCCCTGCCACCGAGGAGCTTCTTGACCACCTCGGCAACCTCAACTCCAGAGATAGAGGAGCCCACCACAGAGTCCCCCAGGTCTGCTTCCTTACTGGAAGACGTGCTGGTGGGATTGAGGAGGTCTTCGAAGTATTCTTTCCACCGATCCAAAACATCCCGAGTCGAGGTCAGCAGCGCACCATCCCCACCATAGACAGTGTTGACAGCGCACTGCTTCCCCCTCCTGAGACGCCGGATGGTGGTCCAGAATGTCTTCGAAGCCGTACAGAAGTCGTTCTCCATGGCCTCTCCGAACTCCTCCCATGCCCGGGTTTTTGCTTTAGCGACCACCGAAGCTGCATTCCGCTTGGCCAGCCGGTGCCCGTCAGCTGCCTCCGGAGTCCCACGGACCAAAAAGGCCCGATAGGATGCCTTCTTCAGCTTGACGGCATCCCTCACCTCTGGTGTCCACCAGCAGGTTCGGGTGTTGCCGCCACGACAGGCACCAACCACCTTACGGCCACAGCTCCAATTAGCCGCCTCCACAATAGAGGCCCGGAACAAGGCCCACACGGACTCAATGTCCCCTGCCTCCCCCGCCACATGGTCGAACTTCGCCCGGAGATGGAAGTTGAAACTCTTTCTGACAGGGACTGTGCCAGGCGTTCCCAGCAGACCCGCACAACATGCTTGGGTCTACCAGGTCTGACCCGGCATCCTCCCCACCGAGCCAACTCACCACCAGGTGGTGATCAGTTGACAGCTCCGCCCCTCTCTTCACCCGAGTGTCCAAAACAAGTCCGATGATACGACTACAAAGTCGATCATCGGACTGCGACCTAGGGTGTCCTGGTGCCAGGTGCACATATGAACACCCTTATGCTTGAACATGGTGTTTGTTATGGACAATCTGTGACATAAGTCCAGTAACAGAACACCGCTCGGGTTCAGATCAGGGGGCCGTTCCTCCCAATCACGCCCCTCAAGTCTCACTGTCATTGCCGATGTGAGCGTTGAAGTCCCCCAGTAGAACGAAGGAATCCCCAGAAGGCACCTCCAGCACCCCCTCCAGGGAATCCAAGAAGGGTGGAAACTCCGAGCTGTTGTTTGGTGCATAAGCACAAACAACAGTCAGGCTCCGTCCCCCCACCCGAAGGCGAAGGGAGGCTACCCTCTCGTTCACCGGGGTGAACCCCAACGTACAGGCTTCGAGCCACGGGGAGACAAGAACTGCCACCCCCGCCTGACGCCTCTCACCATCCGCAATTCCAGAGAAGAAGAGAGTCCAACCCCTCTCAGGAGGACTGGTTCCAGAGCCCAAGCTATGTGTCGAGGTAAGTCCGACTATATCTAGTCGGAACCGCTCAACCTCGCGCACAAGCTCTGGCTCCTTCCCCGATAGAGAGGTGACATTCCACGTCCCTAGAGCCAGACGCTGCAGCCGAGGATCAGACCGCCAGGGTCCCCGCCTTCGGCCGCTGCCCAGCTTACATGGCACCCGACCACTACGGCCCCTCTCACAGGTGGTGGGTCTATGCGAGGTGGGTCCCACCTCTCATATCCCACCTCCTTCGGGCTGGGCCCGGCTGGGCCCCATGGGCATGGGCCCGGCCACCAGGCGCTCACCTGCGAGCCCCACCCCCAGGCCTGGCTCCAGGGGGGGGCCCCGGTAACCCGCGTCCGGGCAAGGGAAACCTGGATCCATTTGTCTTTCTCATCATAGTGGTCTTTTGAGCCACGCCTTGTCTGGCCCCTCCCCCAGGACCTGTTTGCCTTGGGTGACCCTACCAGGGGCAAAAAGCCCCAACAACATAGCTCCTGGAGTCATTGGGGCACGCAAACCCTCCCACCACAATAAGGTGGTGGCTCAGGGGAGGGTATCGTCTTTCATATATTTATATCTATATTTGAGAGGAGACTTTTCAGAAGCATATCCACAGGTGATTAGACTATCGTTCATCAGTCACCTTCATTACAGGTCAATTCAGGTGGTACTGTGCTACAGAATGTGATCCACTGCATAGAACAAACTCCTCAAAACATGTTGGTTACAGACATTGAAGCAGGCAGATCCAACTGTTGTACAAGGTTGCATCATTCCTTCCCCCTTTGAAAAAGCTGGTCTGCTTCGATATGGTATTACATTATGTCCCAAGAAGGCTGCAAAAACCACTACGAAAGATAAACTGAATGTCTGTCTGGCATGTCAGGTAAACATTTAACCTGTGGTGTTTAATTTAAACGAGAAGAGTGATAGTGAGTCACTATCTACTGTTAGAGTTCTATAAGATAAACATGTCTTAAGAATCAAATTTCACAGAAGTGGAGATTTATAATGACATCTAACTAAATGATACAAATCAAAAACAGTCACGTACAACATTTAGTCATCATGGTCTTTTAGATTTTTGTAGATACCACAGAAATATGAATGAAATCAGAGGATAGAAGAGTAAAAAGAGAGTATAAAATGGAGGATGCAGGTGAGACAGAGGGCAGGATTATAATGAAAATAGAGGAGTCTCTGTGAAACAATGGGAGCGGGGATAATTGACGAGATTGATGAGCCTGACAGTGATGTTTTAGTGAAAAGAGACATTCTCAAGTGCCCTGGAGAAAATGAAATATGCTAACAGCCCTTTGCTATGATAATCCAGCTGAAACTCAAGGGGATCATGGAGATGGACTTCATCTCTGCAGAGAGACAGGAGGACAATGAAAACAGAAAAGAAATGTAGATGAGTCAGATTTCACACTTGTGACTGTTTTGTTCAGTAGAAATCTCACACTTTATCAACAGTGTGAAGGTCTCATGCATGATTTATGCATTTAACAGGCCCATACAAAACCAATGGCCTTAAGGCAAAGGAGACGTGTCACAGTTCTCTGCTGCCTACAAACACCCATTTCCAATGAAGTTGGGACGTTGTATGAAACATAAAAAAACCACAGTACAGCAACTTGCAAATCCTTTCCAACCTGTATTAAATGAAAAAAACTCAACAAGGACAATATATTTATGTTCCATCCTATAAACTGTATTGTTTTGCAAATATTCACTCATTATGTGTTTAATTCCTGCAGTGGGTTTCAAAAAAATTGAGACAAGGGCATGTATAACCCTGTGTTATACCAAGTCTCCTTTGAACAACATTCAAAAAGCATTTCAAGCCATGAAGACATCAGGTTTTTAAGCTTTGTAGGTGGATTTTTTTTCATTCTGTCTTGATGTATAGCTTAAAATGTTCAACAGTCCAGAGTCTCCATTGTTGTATTTTTGCCCTTCTTAAAATGCCACACCTTTTCAACAGGAGACAGCTGTGGCCTACAGGCAGGCCGGTCTAGTACCTGCACTCTTTATGACAAAGCAGTTGAAGCCTGTGCAGAATGTGTCCTGCCATTGTGTTTCCAGCATAAGCAGGATGACCCTGAAAAAGAGTTGCTTATATGGGAGAATATGGCTGCGGTCGAATAGTAATTTTTGCTTCGAAAGGTTCCTAACGGAGTGAAATGACCCGGAAGTAGTTCGTGATTAGAGCTGTTTGAATAGTTTAAATGTATAGGAAAGGAGGCTCAATGCTTCCTTTATTATCTCCTTTAGCATAGGATACACCGGACCATCCTTTATGAAAGGATAGGAGAATATTCTGTCCCACAATTCTCCACAGCATCAGCATTTATAAACAGCGCGTTATCAGACTGCTTCTGAATTCAACCGAATAATGACGAACAGATCACACAGACCATGTGAGTTACCACTGCTGTTCAATTCTTTCTAAAGTTTACCAAAACCTGCCTTAACTTTCCAGTAGTCTGATTATTTGAAGACAGCAGATATGAGACAACTTAAACTTGGTTCAGTATTAATAATTTTTCCCTATTAGATTGTGGTCTTAACAGTTTCTGCCTTTCTTTCACTCAGTTCATTTATTGTCATGCACTGATTGGTGTTCATGTTGATAATGAGAGGACAGATTTATTTAAATCCTCTAGTTATGCAGATGTCATTTTTACCAGGTTAGTATGTTCAATGTTGTCTGAAAGGAACATCATCATGATACCTGAGCCCTTCTATGATGCGTCTTCTGTAGTCCATCTTCGAAAAATTGTAGTTTCAACGTAGCAGTAGCATTCGACATCACATGATGACGTAGCATAGTGAAAGTGTAGTCGGATTCTCTCTGCATGCCAGCTTTCCTTTCCTAAGTCCTTCTGAATTCTCCTCCTTTCCTTAACCTCATGATGTTTTCTATCAGTGTTTAGGAAAAGTAGATAGGAAAGGGCTTAGGAGGGGACTATTCAACCGCAGCCTATCTTTCCCCAACACCTGTTCATCATTATTGGTGCATTCAATGATTTCAAGTTACCCATGCCATGGGCACAAACACACCCACATACCATCACAGCTGCCAGGTTTGTGCTGATAGCAGTCTGGATGATCCTTTTACTCCTCAGCCCAGAGGACACAACATCCATGTTTTCCAGACTCAGACCACAGCAGACTTGTCCACTTTGCCTCAGTCCACCTCAGATGATCTCAGGTCCAGCAGAGATGGCAGCATTTCTGGGTGGTGCTGACATACGCTTTTGACTGCATGGTAGAGTTTCAGACACTTACAGATGAGGATATGAACTGTGCTAGCTGACAGTGGTTTTAGGAAGTGTTCCTGAACCTATGCGGTATTATCCTTTAGAGAGTGGGTCAGTTTTTAATGTGTGAGATCAAAGGTCACAGGCATTCAGTGTTTTTATGTTCTAGAAATGATGAAATCCCTAAAATTCTTGCAATTAGTCAATGAGAAACATCTTTACACTTCTAAACTCAATCAAATATCTTGTCTTTTTAGTGTATTCGGTTGAATATACAGTAGGTCAAACAGGTTTCAGAGAGTTGTATTTTCCTTTTTTTTTTTTAAACATATAACAACGTCTCATCTTTGAGGTTGGAGTAGGGGTTTGTTAAATGAATTATATTACTATCTTCTAATCTTCTAGACTAGAAGATTGCTGACTACACCTTTAAATCAGCTCTGCATCTGTACAGAAAGAGCTGGCACAGAATGTACAGTGATATATCACTTACAAAAGAAAAAAAAAAACAAGGCTTTACAAACTAGACAGGAGATTAGACAGTGAATGTGACAGCTGTTTATTTCTGATACTCACAGATTCTTATGCATTCAAGTATATATTAAACAAACCTCTGTAAAAAGAGAGCCAACAGGTCTGAATTTAAAATGGAGTAAACTGCTATGTGGACTGGAAAACCCACAATATCTGTTGATATAAGGGTGACAATCATGGGGTCATGTTGTCAAATTGAGTGACAATAAACTATCACTTCAGGATGGTCCAGGATTAGATACAAGAGACTTTTTTTTACATGTTTCTGCAGTCTGCAGCTCTCATCCAGCCGAGCCTCCCTGCTATAGTGGACATTTGTACTGGTGTAGATTACATTAATAGTTTCACAGTTTATTTTTAAAGTAAGTCATTGGTTGGGGTGCTGGTTTGGTGGTGTGGTAAGCAACCAGGCATTTCTCATGATGGAATAACTTCAAAATAAAGTAATTACTTGGTGTATACCAATTATTTTGTTGGACTGCTAAGTAGCGCAGCAGGTAGTGCACATCCCTCAGAACAAGAAGGCTAGTTCAATCCCAAGGTCCGTCAGGACCTTACTGTGTGGAGTTTGCATGCAGACCAAAACTTACTCATTTGGTTGCCTGGTGTGATTGTAAATTGGCCATCTGTCTCTCTCTGTTTCCCCACAATTGGCAGGTAACCAGTTCAAGGTGTACCCCACCTCTTGTCCAATGTAATTTGGGATAGGCTCCTGGCTAATGGATGGATGATAGTTTTTGCTGTATTAAGACACAACCCGTGGTTCCAAGAACAAGTTCACTTGATGAAAACATGGTGCATGTCTGTTGTGGAGGATGGACAGGGGGAGGATTATGGATGAGTAAGTTACGGTTATCTTTAATAAGACTGCAGTAATATTAATGTACTGAATGAAAGTCAGGCTGTTTGATCAACATGCTTCTGATGAAGGAAATGTTGGCCATGCTGTGTACTGGAGTAGAGCCTGGACAAATTTACTTGGTGGCAGAAAAGTAAGTAGTTGTAAATGTATTCAATGCAGTGTGCAATCACACAACTTTGGTTTTGATACTCATATTCCCCTAAAGCCCTTTATATTACATTGAGTGCAGGTGGCTCTGTGTCTAGTAGTACACTGCTGTAGCCTCTTTCTGGTCAAACCTGATCTCCATCACTGTGGCTAATGATAAAGCTCGCGCAATGCACTTCAAACAACCCCACCTCAATAATCTGGACTTCTCTGTCTGATAAAAACCTCTTTAATCTAGTCAGAGTGCTCTGTAAATACTTGATTTAATTATTAAGACCTTCCTCTAAATTACAAAGCATTACATGGTCCTGCACTTCAAAATATCAATGATTTATTAGTTCTGCAAAAATGTGCACACTCAACTGAACAAAATATCCTCATGCAAGTGGAAATCACAGACCGGATGAGATCCAGGAAGCACAGAGGGTTAGGGAGATTTTTGTCTTGTCTCTTATGAAAAATGAAAAAAGTGAGACCAAAGTGTGAACACACAAGACATGAAGGCACAGACCGTTTTTTTGGTCAGAGAGGGACACCCAAAGACCCAGAAGGGACAGGCATGGTGTTGACTATAACAACAAATATCAAACCACTCATTTTCATGTTATGTGTAACTACGCTCTCTTAAATAAACGCAGAGCCTGAAATCGTGTTAGCAGTCAAATTTGAGTGATGTCTTTACAAACAGGAAGTGACAAATCCTCATTTTGCTCTTACTCCTCACAGGCAGAGAAATATGAAGTGACATGTGACAGTGGAGGAGATATAAGGACACCAGAGGATGATGAGAATTTCTTTTCTTGACCTATCATTGCAGTGCAATCTACCTGATTTCATGTCTATAATTGGACAGGTCAGGGGAGGGCATTAAAGGGATGCAAACCTACATAGGCATGCACCTTAGCAGCGAGCTTGGCTGGTCTATGAACACAGATGGCTCCTCATCTCTGGAACCACTTACCGACCACAGTTCAGGAGGCAGCCTCCCTCTCTACTTTTAAGGCGAGACTTAAAACATTCCTCTTTGATAAAGCTTTCAGTTAGGGACCAGCTTATAATCCGTAAATTAGACTCATAGTTAAGATGCAATAGGCTTAAACTGCCGGGGAGATCTGGCACATTGGGCTCTATCTCTCTCTCACTCTCTCTCCACATCTGCCTTTGCCCCTTTTGTTTGCTCCTGTACTCGTCTCTGGCTCTTGTCTTGTAGGTGGCCTGGGATCTTTGGTGGAGACTGCCTGCTGCTGTGGAGTCATGAAGCCTCAAAAACTACAATTATAGACATGCCACACATTTGGCCATTACATTAGGAACATTTCATTCCCATTATCATTATAGCTGTTAATGTAGATGTTAGCATGATCTCCATATCCATGGTTGATACATCTATAGTATCTATATTTATCACCACATAGTCATGAGGTCCCTCTTGAAAATGGGATGTCACATCTCAAGAGGCCTTTAATACATGTATACTTAACGGAGACAAATATAGTTGGGATGCACTTGTGGTCTGGGCATCCATGAGTTCGTCACTACCATAAATTCTTATTTTCAGTAAGAACATCTTTGGTTATACTTCTATAAAATGATCACCACAACCATTCAGACATGAGGACCCTCCTGAAAATAAGACGTATCATCTCAAGAGGCTAACCTCTAATAAATCAGACGACGGGTCTATGGTTCACGGATCTGTCACTAACTTTAGTTCTTACTCTGGTCCACTTGTCTCCTCTTATCTCCCTTCCTTCACCCTCACACCCAACACAGCATCGTGTGGATTTGCTGTTCATCATGAGACTGGGATCCACATTCAAGATTTCCTGCTGCTTAACAGAAAGTTTTTTCTTGCTGCCATGATGGAGGGATTCATGATTGGCTGTTGGATGTATATATATGTATTTTTATATGTATATATGTATCTATGCATATATGTGTATCCATAAAATGAAGAGTTTTATACTCTATTGTAAAGTCTCTTGAGATAACACTTGTTATGAATTGGCGCTATACAAACAAAGATTGATTGATGTCCAGTACCAGATGGGTAGAGCCAGCTCTCCTTCTTCAGGATGATCAGGTCTTTCTGCTGCATATGTTCTATCAGACAGTGGTTTCATGTTTTCTGGTCTATGCTGCAGTCTGCCAGGAGGCTGGAATCTGGACAGGCTGGTGTTGAAGGCTGGCTTTGTGCTTGGCAGGAGTTCAGACCCACTTGGGACTGTGGTGGAGACACGTGCAGCATGGTGCAGGCCGTAGTAACCATCGCCTCCACCACGTCCTGCAGGGACAGAGAAGCAGCAGTGGGAGACTCACCTCACTGCAGGACTGAGAGGTTCAGGAGATCATTCATTCCCACAGACATCAGACTGAACAACAACCTGAACAAAGTATGCGGATCATAACTTGGACTGTTTGTTATACCATGAATAATACTACTGGATAGCAAAACTTCCCCAAGAGGATTAATGAAGTACCTCATTTCCTATCTACCTACCAACCTACCGACCAACTGATGGACAGACAGATCTATCTATCTATCTATCTATCTATCTATCTATCTATCTATCTATCTATCTATCTATCTATCTATCTAGATCTTTTTTGCAAATCTTCAGGCTGAACTGAAGCTGTCCTTCAGCCACACTGCCAAATCAGTGTCAATGACATAAGGCTAGAATTATTTGCTCAATACTGATCGTAAAGAAAAAACAGTGTCATCCTACAAAAAACATGTCTATTCAAGTGTTTTTTGTTGTTTTTTTAAGGCATATTAGTTATTGAATCAAATGGAACTCTCCTTCAACTACAACCATCAGATGTTTTAACTTCGCAAAAGTACAATAGTACAGCGATTCTCAATCTTTTTTGTCTTGTGTACCCCTCATTCATGCGTGTTGATGATTCTTCAGAAGTAGAACGTAATCGACCTAGTTTATGTGAAGAAACAGTCCTTCCCTCCAACTTCAACCCAAAGCTGAAGTTGGAGGGAAAGCGAAGGTTTGACCTCGATTTATTGTTTACAACCACAAAAACAAGGCAAAGGACAGTCCAGTGCACATGGGTGAGTATTTACAAAGTGGCAGGGTGAGGGCTCTTGGAGACACTGAAAGAGAGGAGCAAAAAACAAAGGTTAGTTTCCAGCAGCAAAAAACTGAAGGCACAATAAAAAAAACATCTTCCTGAAAGCTAAATACTCATAAACGGAGAACGAAAGGCTTAGAGCCAAACTAGTTTAGATAAAGGAGGTGATACGGCCAACAAACCAGCTCTAGATGAGAGAATCCACCAACAAGGAAGAAGTGCTGGTCTATCCATCATCCCAATTAAGAGGCTAAAAAGACCCCAAATAATCCAGAATAAAACATCCCCTAACACACATTTTCAGCTGTGGTTTTTCTTAATGGAGCAGACCTGAAGGATGTGAACAGGCAGGCAGAGGAGTTTGACTTCAAAAGATGCAACAAACCGCCGTGCGTGTGTGATTCATGGTATTCACTCTCCCAAGCAGAGATGCTTGGCTTTGTACTCCACATACTGTCAATGTTTTATTCAGTAGCTCATGGTGAGTGGCTGCTCTCTGAATGGCACTGAGAGGTCAACGGCTCATACAGCACCATTAGCATCCCAACCCGGGGCCCAAAGTGGGTTTCTGTGTGTGAGAGAGAGACAGAGAGAGGAGTAAGAGAGGGAGAGAGAGAGAGAGACCTCTACAAAGTCAAATGTAAACATTTCTTCAGGTTCTCCACTGGGATATTTATTCCATTTCTTCAATTTCACCTTTATCTAAACACAGCTTACCCAGGCAGCGTTCTCTTTCCCATCTGAGCCAGCAAACACAAATATATGAAATATGTATCCTCTGGTGTACACAAACAAAACCAAAGGCTGAAGCTAGCCGAAGACTCCCAAGGCTGTGCTGCTTTCTGTGTGAAAGTGTTGGATACAAAGTAAACATGCTCACATTTTTCAAGGTTTATTTTCTGGAGAAGGTGCAAAGAGAAAGCACGAGAGACTTTAAAACACAAATTTTCCCCAATCTATTTCCTGGTCTCGGCTGGAAAATGCTCAGATCTGCCCATTCTGATGCTTGTAATTAGATCCCTGCAATGACATGATAGTTATTTTACCCTTACCCCCCATTTAGGATATAAAGATTACATTTTTTTATCATGAACAGAAATTTAGGCCCTGTTTACATGACAACATTGTCATAAGAAACTGAAAGTGTTTTCTTTTGCATTTTAAAAGTTCTCCACATTCACATGGAGACACTAGAATTACTAACAACACTGTAAAGGGCATGCCAGGCCAGTAGTTGGCAATGTAGGTTTGTAATGAAACACCGGTGTGAGTAAACACGTTTGCTTTCTGGTACAGATGTACTTTTCGTTCAAAACAATAGTGAGTGGAAGCTCAAATATGCAGGATTATCTTGTTTGGATTACAAATCTGTCTGGATATTTTTGTCTGGATAACAAACCGAGCACAGTAGGCAGCACACATGTTGCTCGATAGATGGTCAAGGCTGTTGTTGTAGTTGTTGTTTCTCAGATGAGACGCAACCTTTATCTGAAAGAGTACTGGACATGCACTGCACGTCTGTTTACATGGATAAGGATATGAAAATGTTTCAAAAGTTTTTGTTGTGGGCCCTTGTTTCAAAGGTTTGCAGATTAAGAGACTCGGGGCACCTTTCTCGTGTAAACGGAAGGTGATGAAAACTCTCTGTTTATGGCCATTTTAGTTGTTGGGCCTGGGCCTGAGAACTAAAGAAAACCTTAAAATAATCCTTGTTTGGACTCCAAGAGGCTGAAAGTTGGTTGGTAACTGATTGGAGCTCATCTGGATAGGAGGGTAGATTGAAGTGACTGCATCGTTAACCACTCCTTACGACCAAGTTTTGAAGCTAATCACCAATAAATGCACAACACATCAAATCTCAAAGCTAAACTGAGGCTACAAATCACAGGGGCTCACCAAAACTGGGCACCAAAGGATTGGAAGATGTTACCACAGGCTGCCTGTGACAAGCAAGAAACACACATGCAGCTGGAGTATTAGATATTAAATATGTTTAGAACAGATAAGATTAGATTAGATAGAACTTTAGATATCCCTTGAGAAGACTCGTTCAGGAAAATATCCATTGAAAAGGTCAAGGTCAGTAATTAGGGTAATCTATTGACTTTACTTGATATATTTCATGAGCACTTGGGTAAGAACAGAGCTGATTTTGTTTTAAGTCTCTGAAGGACTTTGAGTCTCACTGCCTGCTCTTGTTTTTTTTTTCTTGAAAATATTATTTAACAACATTTAAAGAGTTATTCATCAAACTTTCCATCCTTACTTACCGATCTTATTTTCAACACCAGAAGTCAGGGTTGTGAACACTCATGTGCCATCTTGTGAAGTCTGATTTCATTAAAGGCCTTTGAGACATTTCCTTTAAAATGTTCAACATCTAACATCAAGAAATACGAGCAGAATCTACTTTGAAGGTCTCGTATCAAAAAGCAAAGGTTGTGGATCTTTTTCAGGTTTATTTGGCTTGTTTAACAGGATTTCAATGAAAAGGATCTCTGTCAACCTCAGCACATTACTCTCTCTTTGTTAAAAATTGATCTCATTAGAATGATGAAGTCATAGATTAAAGTTTATCGTGGCCAAATCTAGTTTGGCTCAAGGACTAACTGATTTTTGAGGGTCAAAAATGTCAAATGTCTTTGGGCATCATAATCATGTCTTGCCGGTGAAATTGATGTGCCAAGAATTGTTTGGGTTATATCTATCAAACTTTGCACAAACTTTCTCTCTGACTTGACGATGCTTAGCTCATAATGGCACAAAAATGCTATGTGGTAGCTCCAGTATGAGTCATTAATAACAGTAGTTCTTCCAATGGGATGAATTTAGACTCTGTGTTAAATAGGTTAATCATTCCGTTGAGTTGAGAGAGTTAAAGTGGAAGATCAGATCAATGTAGATAAATTAGTTTGCATTTTAAATATCACACCCAAGAAAAAATAATCAGTACTTTTCTTGTAATGCAGAACTTTAAGACAAGTGTCTTAGGCGAAGTTTCGATGTGGATACTGGCTCGACTTAACCTGAAATCCCAAAGTGACACAGGATGTAATAAAGGAGGAAATTTAGTACTATTTTATTCAGTATCCCAGTAATGTAAATATTAAATAGAATCAGCCTTATGTGAATTAAAACTCTCGGGTTCAAGGAAGTTTTGTTTGGGGTGCGCTAGTAAGCACCAAATGTAGTAGAAGTGTTTCACTTGGGCTGTTCACCACGTCATGAATATTTCTGTCTTTTATTTATTTATTTAGAAAGACACAATCACAGATGCAAAATATGCAGAAACATAACTCAATAATACATGCCAAGTAGAATGTACACAACAAAATACACAACACAGAAACAAATATTTCCAGGAGAGTGGCAGGATCAGTTTACAGTGATAAAGGCTTAAACTTAACACTTACAAAATGTATTAAATAAATTACATAGTTAGTCCTTTTCCAGTCCTGCACAGTCATGTTATATCTGAATAATCTGCGGTCTTTCTAACTTAGGCATTTTCAGAGCACTTAATGCAGTCCACATAGGTTCTTTGTTCAGATACAAATGCTGGGAAGAATTGTTTTGAGCTATTGAATTTTGTCTAATGGATGTGATATTTTGCAAGGAAAAATAAAAGATTTATAGTAAATAAATGAATTAATAAACACTAAAAATAAAAAAAGGAAGTTCAGTTTGAGTTAGCAGATTGATGGGTGGATGCATGGATGGAGGCATGATAAGGTGATATTCAGTTATGATTCTAGCCTCCCATAATCACAAAAAAAGTCACTGTCATATGATGACCACAGTGCTGCCATGTGGTAGGAGCACCATCACATGCTGTCACTTCTGTCACTGCTCATTTGTTTGCAGTGTTGATTCTAAGCCCTCCAAATAAGCACACACACATGTTTTCTGTACAGTGCATAAAACACAGTATTTGAGCCACAGATGAGACATGACTTTGGCTTCTTTTAAAGACAGAAAAATAAGAGTGTCTGAGAGTTTCAAACCACGTGTGTGTTAAGGTTCATTCAGGGCAGGTGTTCTCCCTGCTTGACAACAAGTTCAGGGCTTCAACATATGGCAGTCAGACTTCTGCAATGTATGTCCAATTAAAAACCCAGTCTTTTGTATTCAGAGAATATCTGCATGTATACACAATGCTTTATTCTCAATATGTTTCCAGGCCAGTAATCCAGTTACTGATGACTCCCATAACTCACAAAGTTGGGTTAAGCATTTTCCCTTTGTCTCTTCTGAACTCTCTTCACAATAGAACATCAGTTTTTGATTACAATGGTTCAAATTATTCAAAATATGGAAATGACTAGAATAGTGGCTGTGTTTAATCAGATATTCCCCTCTTTATCTACGTTTGTCTCACAGGTTTTTCTACCTATATGTCAGTTAGGTCCGGCTTTTTAATTTCAATAAAACCTTTTGATTAGGTGGAGCTTTAAGCAGAATTTCAGGAGCAGGACCACACCTCAACCACGCCTCTTCCTGTGTTCCTATATATGGGCCATTCTACCGAATTTGTCCAAACTGTGGTCCCACACTAAAAAAACTATGTAACAAAACAATTAAGAATTCAGAATACAACATCATCATTTATTGTGTACTTTCTATTGGGAAGTGGTTGTCCCAACCCCTAAGCCCTAAATTTCGACCTTTGAAAATAATACTTAAAACAATTTTGTATTTTTTTTCAATGATGTTTTTTAAAATATCTTGTTGATTTCTTTTCAACAGCATTGAAAAGATTTTGATGTATTGTGGGTTTATTTTTTAATTTGAAAAGAACATTCAAAAAATGCTGTCCCACGCTTTCAATGTCACACCCGAAACACAGATAGTTTTACCACATAGGTTGAGCCTGTTTTTAGCCACACCCCTACATTTTTGATCAGGCAGAGACTCAGCATCCCTCTACCTCATGGCATCATGGTGAGTAGTTACCTCTCATCATTTTGGAGTAAATGTGTTCCAAAATCTGAAAATCTGTCGGGAACATTTTTAACTGTCACTACCAAACACATATTCTCTGTAATTAGGTAAACTTTTGGAGGTTTAATGCAACACATTATGTTTTTATGGGTGTACACCTGTTCAAACATCCATTTGCTGGCCATGTGCTTAGTAGCATTTTTTAGTTATTAGCTAAAATTAGCTAAAATTGTCACAACCGAAACAGATGGTAGAGTTTCGGTTGTGACAACATGTAATGGTCCACTCACTTAAGTCAATGTTTGATCATTATTACCTCTTAAAACATGTAGATAATGCTGATTCATGTTTTATATTATAAAGCATCAGGAGAAAGCAACAGGGAGAAATGGAAAAAAACACCAATATGGCAAAACAAAATATTTGAAAAACTAGACTTTTAGCCCAAGGGTGTCGACCACGTTATTCTTCAGAAGTTGTTTGTTTTGTTTTAAGTTCATTAAAGTTCTTGCATAACACTTTCTGGTGTGTGTATTTCAAAAAAAGATGTTTTAAAGGGACTGTGAGGAGTTTCTAAGTAATTACAAAAAAGTCTCACTTTTAGATATATGTCTGATGGAAATACACACTTTAAGATGAGTTTTATAGCATCAAAATAGGTTATCTATAAATGCTATTCCTTAGCCTTCCGGTCAGGTCAGACAGGGCTGGACTGGCCTGGATACTCAACTTCAGGAACAAGACAATTAAAACTAGAGCAAATTTATATTATTCAGACACGTCTTAGAGCACCGGGCTGTAAGTAGAGATATATGACCAGCTACAAAACTACGATACTAAGTTGTCTAAAAATTGCTTGTTGTCACACATCAAAAACTACCGCTACGTAACCAGAAAGAGACACATTACCTCGTTACCTTGCTTTGCATCCTGTAAGTTGTTGAAAAAAGAAGCTGTAAAGCAATGCAGAGTTCTGAGGAAGGTCCGAGTTACATTCATTAGCATCACAACAAACACACGCTTTGGCTTGTGGTACGTTCCAGTTGTAGTCGGAAGTTGGAATTTCTGAGTTCCGAGTAGGAGACTACAATTGAAATGTCCCCTGGAGTGGAAATTTCCTGCTGGGAACTCAGTGAAACCTCGCCACCCCCGAGTTGACAATGGAAGATGGATGCCCCCAGTGTGAACAGTTATTAAGCTCCTGTAATAATCCATTTATTTGCACTTCTGACTGGGGTGTGTCGCTCTAGATCAGCTGTATACATAGTATTGTTAGACTTATATTTACAAAAATGCTGCCATAGTGATAATCACATTCTTCATGTGATATTTGTGAACAACAACGCAGGGTGTGCTAACAACAGCTAACAATAGCCTGGTAGATCGGCATGTTTTTTCCGACTTCAACTGGAACGCAGATAAGTCGGAGATGATGTCACTCCCTGTTCAGAGGTTACTGGAACGCAGCATTACAACAGTCGCCGCGCATGCTCATGGGTAGCAGAGTCTTAATGTCTCCGGTAACAGATTCTCCTCATAACACCATTAAGTGATGTTACAGTAGATGCGTTGTGCTGTTTGAGTAGGCTAATGCTGGCCTTCAAAGTAAATGTCATTTGATTGATTATAAACATTTGTGTTTATAATATTCCCAATGTAATGCAATGTAATGTAAGACATGTTTGAAGTTAATATCAAGCAATAAGGTGGAGGGAATATGATACAACCTTGCAAACAAAAAAATAGTGGTCACTACCAAAATAGTGCAGTCACAACCGAAACACTGGGTGTTTTGTAAAAAATAAAGGATACTGAGTCATCAACTAACATTTTATGATGATTATTCTTTAAATGTATGTTCAATTTTATAACTCATTAACTCTGAGATCTATATAATCAGTGGAATTCATTTTACAAGAAAAAATTGGATTTTGATTTTGATGAGTCTTAGAAATTGAACTTTGGAAAATGTTTAAAATATCATTTTTAATGATTTTGTTGTAAAACCCTTCAAGAAAAATTTGTAAAAATATTCTTTAGAGGGGGCATGGAAGTACAATATGAACAGATTAATATAATACCTTTTATTGCAGTGTTTTGCTATGTTTCAGTTGTGACACATTTTGGGAGTAGAAAAAACATTTCAAGAACAGGCAGCAATTAAAATATGAATATTGACTGCACTATACAAGATATATGTGCCTTAGATATGGTACAACATATGTATGGACAAAGTTTTGGGAAAAAAAACACTTAAAAAAAAAATCCAACCCTACACTTTGGACAAATTCGGTAGAATGGCCCATATACTAACCGACCATTTCCCTCTTTTGTTTCGCACAGTCAACGCACCCCTCTCTCCCTCCCTTTTCTTAAGAAAAAAAAAATCTTCCTTCCTTCTTTCCTCAGGGCCTTATTTAGGGGGGTTTGTCGTGCCCAGGAGCTACGGCCGATTCCCCATGACGTTTCCCCAAACTGTTATACGCTTCACATACCTGCTATGTTGCTTGTTATCCACTGTACGCAATAAAAAATGGTCAGATTCATCCTGTTGATGGTGTGGTCCTTACTCGTGAAAGCAGGCATATAACTTCAAGGTCTCTGTTAAGATGGGCCAACATTTTTCGTTCCCTTTCACAGCAAAATGAAAGTCGAATTTTTTGTTTATGTATTTAATATATATTAAACATGATTTTTGTTGATTGTTTTGCTCATCATTAACTTATAATTACAATAGTAATCAATACATTTTAAGACTATGCAAAATAATTCATAGACAGTCTTACGCAGTAGTTGCTGCCCCGCTGTACAATATGAATGAAAGATGGGTAGGTGGATGGCTGGGTGGATGAATGAATGGATTGATCCAAGTATGGATGGATAGATGATTGAATACTTGGATTAATAGGTCCATTTACCAATGGGTAAAAAGGTACATGCAGCATGGAGGGGTGAATGGATTAATATATTATAGATGGATGGATAAATGGGGGGATGGATGCATGGATTGAAGGATAAATACATTGATTGATGAGAGGTTAGATGGATCAGTAATGAAAAATATTAAGTTGCTGAAGTAAAGAGTGGAGGGATGAATGGGTAGGTGAATTGATGGACAGATGCTGAGGTGGTTAAATGAGTGGTGGACACATGACAGATAGATGGATTTATGAGTGGATGGATTTATGGATGGGTACATGGTTTGACAGGCCCATTGATAAATGCATAGATAGGGTGCGTGAATGTATAGATGATTAAATTGATGAATAAATGGATAAATCAATGATTGATTGAAGGATAATGGCATGAACCTATGGGACTGTAGATCAATAGAATAATGGATGCATGAAATGTTGAATAAAAAAGGATTAAGTGATGACCCGAGGAGTGGCTGGATGAATGGGTAGATGCATGGATGAAGGGAGAGTACAGTGGCAACACAGATTACTGATGAATAATAGATTGATCCTGTAAAATCAATACGTGGACCAACAGATTGAAAAGGTTGTTGAAAGAAATGTTGGATGGATGGATATATAACTTAATGCAAAGAAGGAAAAACTTGATCAATGGTTGGGAGAAGCAGATGTGGTTGGACAGAACAATAGACAGATGGATGGATAGATGAATAGTTGGATGCTTGAATGGAATAATGAATTCATGACTCATCAGATGAAGTCACAGATGGTTTGTCAAAATGACAGCTGGATAGAGAGATGCATGACAAGATGGATTGAAAAAGGACTGATGGTTGGTAAGAACAAAGAATGGATTATCGAATGGATGGATGCATGGATGGAAAAAGTGCTGATTATTAGATAATATGATGGATGGATGGATGAATGTAAAAATAGGTGGGTGTATGTTAAGCTGCGTTCACACTGCAAGCGACCCAGCTACCAAAATCGCGTCGCCCACTGACGAATCGTCGCGCGTCCATAAATACCTCATTCTGGTCACCGTTGCAGTCGGCCGTCACTTGGTGACGTCACGTCTGCTCGAGTATCACATCATCATATCAGATCAGATCATATCATAATAGGATGTATAAGCGGACATTATTCCAGCTATATCCTTTTCATTCACTTATCAAACACAAAACACTGCAGCTGATGCCCTGCAGCAGCATTATCTGTGAGTTTACCGCGGTCTGTCCAAGCGGAACTAATGTCCTCACTGACTAATATTTCCCACACGGACATTGTCACTTTGTCGTCTGTAAGAAAAGATGTCTGTCTAGGGTACTGACACACGTGCACACACTGCTGATTGGCTGTTGCGGCACAGCCACGCACGACATCGCCTGAAAAGATCAACTTTCTTCACTTTGAGATTGCGCGACAAGCTATGTGGTAGTGTGAAAAGCGGGTGTTGCATCGCGGGAGGGTTAGCCCCGCCCCATTGCGGCTGTACATTGACATTGCTTGGAGAGTTATTCGCCAAGGTAGTACAAGTAGCGTCCAGTGTGAACGCAGCATTAGGCTTATCAAAAGATGGATTGATACTTGGGTAAAAAAAATAAAGATAGACTGATGGATTGGTAATTGGACTGATGGCTTTATCACTGAAACTTATCTCATTCAGAAACGTATGTATGACTACATGACTATATGTCTATGTTTTGCATTATTTTGAATGCAATGCCATGATGTTGATTTTGGACAGAATTCGTCGGACCTCCAGCATTTTCGATTACCTCTTTTTTACAACATCTTGGTGTAATTAGTATTATTTTAAAGAAATAACAGTTTATAGTCCATATCACTGAATTTTTTGTATATTGCCTTAAACTGAAGTTGGACAGAACTGTTAACAGCATCATTAAATTGATTACACAGGTTTAAAAAATCTGAATATTTGACAAGAACAAGGTGAGGGGATGTGTTGTGTATCAGAGAAGAGGAAACAATCTGTAGTTACAATCTGCGGAGTCACAGCCACAGGGGCAAACAACCAGGAGGCTCTCAGTGGCTCTACTGCTCTGAGACTGACTGTACTGTTACACACACACAAACACACACACACACTACCAGTCACATTAACAGCCCGTGGGGGGACAGAGAGATTATCTCCTCTACCAGCCACCCACATCAGCTGTGACCTCTACAGTGTCCCCGGGGGAGGGTTGTGCACGCCGTCATTGATCTCCAAACACACACAGCGGGTTTGATTTCAAGTTGGGGGGGGGATCACAATCGATACTCGACAGTCAGCAGCGCTTTAATATCAGAGGTAAATAATGTGATGAGAGACTACAACAATGGGTTCAACTTTTTCAAGGTCCAAAAAGTTCCTGGATAGGGGAAGCCATTTTCATCATTTTCACAAATAAAACTTCTGTTATCTGTGTGTGTTGTTGTTTTTATTATGTGGTCATGAGGCTGATCCCAAGTATCTACATTTGAATATTGAGGAGGACAGTGAGTTAAGCAGATACAGAGAGATGGGAAGCTGCTTAATTTGAAGGATAAGTTAAGTTTCTACAGCTTTCACATTGTTTATAGAATTAAGTAGAACAATATACTCACCCAGAAGGCTTTCCTGATCCAAACAGTGCTTCAGGAGATATTTAGATCCAAAATCGAGCGGCGGACATCTGTATAATGGTAATGGTATAATGGAAGCACTGTTTGGATCAGGAAAGCCTTCTGGGTGAGTATATTGTTCTACTACATTCTAAAACAATGTGAAAGCTGTAGAAACCGAACTTATCCTTTAAAGGAGCCAACCACATGAGCATCAGCATCCCCATTACCTGCTATTATCCTTACAGACCCAGATGCTTTAATTGTTACCCTCCCAGAAAGCTGCCTGCAGACTTCCAGCCAGTCGTAAGCTAATTTCGTGCTAACTGAAAGCTGCTTCACCTCTCTGAGGTTGTGACTAAAATCAATTAAAACACGCCCGTTCATGCATTAACAGGGCGTCTCCATGAGATGCTGCTGTCCTCACAAGTTGACACAGCCTCAGCCTTTTCATTGATTATTAATACAGCTGCTAAATCAACTGGGAGCAGGCTCTGAGTTTTCGATCTATGACTGTCGGGGTGGACAGGACCTGCCATGGATCAGTCAGGGACCAGCCAGGGACCAGTCAGTGACCAGTCAGGGACCAGCCAAGACCCTATCAGGGACAGTGGGGTAATCTTAAGTGGCTGCTTCTGTACCACTTGTCCTTTTCAGGTCCATGTCATGGGGGCCTGGAGCCAATCTCGGCTCACACTAGACAGGTGGTGGGGCACCCCCTGGACTGGCTGCCAGCCAATTACATGGCTGACTTCTAGAGCAAGACAACAAGTCACATTCAGAACTATAGGACAGTTTGAGTGACCAGTAGACCAAATGAGCATGTTTGTAGATGATTGGAGGAAACTAGAGCTCTCAAAATCTGAGTTTCAACAAAGCGAGAGATGCACTTGGTGTGGTTTGCTGTTGTAGCCCTTGTAACGAGTGGTTGTTCCATCTCAATCAATCAATCAATCAAAATTTATTTATAGAGCATTTTTCATTCAGAAAATGTAGCACAAAATGCTGAACATTCAAGTATACAAGCAGATTAGAATCAGGGGAAAAATAATTAAAATACTACAATAAAATAAAACAAAACAATAAACAATGTGAAATCCCACCCATCCTGCCAGCCCACATTTAACATATGACCCTTTTCCACAAGCACGCCTTGGCCCTACTCCACTCCGCACTATTCGATTTGCAGCGTGTTTCCACTAGCCTGGTACCTCCTAAAACAAGCTAGTTTTAGTACCTACTCCGCTCTGGTTCCAAGCGAGCTGAGTCGATACTAAAAGATGACATCTTCGACTGCCGGCTACTGATTGGTCAGACAATGTCGTCATTGAGGAGTCATGAGCGCGACGACCTAGCATGCTAGTGGTAGCTACCATAAGCTTACCCTCATACGTCTTTTCTTTGCAGCTCGATTGCTCTCGTCCTCGGCTTCATTCTGTTGTAGAGCTTCCAAAACTCTCCTGTGCTTCTCAAGGGGTATTTCTTCTTGCCACCTGCAGCCTTCTTCTGCTTACCTTTTTTACTCAGTTTGTGACAAAAAGCCACAGATTGTTGTGTCGCGCTCAAAATGACGTCACTGCAGTGCCGCTCAGCTGTTTACAGCGACACTGCACCCCGTTGGGCAGGCGACTGGGGCTTATGAAAAAGCAGCACAAGGCGAGTAGAGTAGAGCCGGGTAAAGTTGAGTAGAGTAGAGTAGGGCTAATGGAAAAGGGCCAATAGACAGTACACTCATGCATTCAGGCACAAGCATGCTACCAGGAACACACACACACACACACACACACACACACACACACACACACACACACACACACACACAAAGGGACACTTGTCAGGACTATTCAACAACAGAGGACTGAGGAAACGCTATCTTGAATTCAAAATGAGGAAACACAGGAGATAAGACTAAATGGATTAAACCATGACAGGATATATCAAAGGTAATAAAGCCTAAACGTTGATAAGTAAATAAAACTATTTAAAAGCCCAAACTAAAAGGAAATAAGTAAAAAGTGGTTAAACATAAAATAGTAACTCTGAACCTAAAATAGAGTTAAACACGTATAATGCAAATTAAAAAGTAAAACAAAATTCAGCTTAAAGCCAGACTAAAAAGGTAGGTCCGAAGTTTGCTTTAAAAAAAAGCCATTATGAAGATTTTGTTTTTGCAGGCGTGTGGTGTCTGTCTGTTTACAAGATAACTCAAAAAGTTCTGAACAGATTTTTATGACAATTCCACAGCATGGTCATGGTTCAAGACAGAAGTGATATGGGGTTGATCCAAATCCAGAAGTGGATTGAATAATTGTTTGAGGGAGTTTTACTCCTTTACTGTTACTGTTGCCTTTCTACAGCTTTAAACACTCTGGCCATTTTTACTCCTTTTACCTTTTGCATCAATAAGGTTTCTTTGCCCAGAAAACTGCAGCGAGCTGTGTTTTTGTCTTTTTGGATGACTCTTAATGAAGTTTTAAAATGGTTGTGGGAAAATTCCAGATGGTAAGCAGCTTCTACATAAACCAACTCTACCACTAACAATGACGACATGTTCCAAATCACCATAGTTCTTTATTCTGATGCTCAGGTCCTCACGTGGTCATGCTTAAATGCCTTGAGTTGCTTCCATGATATTGACTAATTGGCTATTTGCATTAATGAGCAGTTAAATGGGTGTAGCTGGTGAGAGTGTGAGTGTATGAATAACATGAGGGTAGTTCCAAGTTGACTCTGTGACTGCAGTGACAAATCTGAAAGTCAGATCAGCCCGTAAAAAGCATCTATTAAAGAACTGCAATGGTTAATAATTTACTTTTTAATCTGGAACATTGCCTTGGATATGACACACACATGAATACACTTAAAGCACACACGCTTCAGCATAAATGTCTTTAGTGTCTACATTAAGACTGATGATGGTCAGCCAGCTATCATATAAGACATAATTAAGATTAATGACACTCCACACGGGCTAATAGACATTAAAAATGTCCATTATGTGTTTGACTTTAATGTATCACACCTCAGCTCTTCCATATGTCTCAGTAAAACCCACACATTATCAGATTACCTGTCATTGTTCTCCTCCCAGGTAAATATAAGACATTAATGAAGGGCGTCCTCATGTGATTAATTAATTTCTGTGATGAAGATCAGTGTTGTCTCCCATGGGACAAGTTTAGTCTTTAAGAAGAATGACAACAAAGAAAACACAAGAAGTGGCAACACAATTTAAGCCGTTCTGTTGTTCCAGAGTGACTGCACCAAATTGTACAAATAGAGAAGGGTGCACTGATCAAAACTACTAAATGGTTAATAGACTTTTCTTACATAGGGCTTTTCAAGTCTCTTCAACTACTTTTTTTTTTTTTTTTTATGTATTTTTTGGGCATTTTTTGCCTTTAATGATAGGAGAGAGACAGTGGATAGGCTTGTAAAAGGGGGGGAGAGAGTAGGGGAAGACACTCTGCAAACTGATCACAGGTGGGATTCGAACCTGGACCGGCAGAAGCAAGTACATGGGGTGCCTAGTTGCTAACCACTCCGCCAAACTAGCACCTAAAGTCTCTTCAACTACTTAAAGAACCTTTACACTGCAGGTCGCATCAGTGACTCCGATTCACTTACTGATGCCTCAGTTTCCCTGGTTCCTCTTTATTAACAATACTAAATCAACATGTACAACACTTTTGAGAGGACAAAACTGAAACTCAACCTATTTCATATATTTGTTATTTACTATACTACCTATTATCATGTATTATTGTCAGTATTGTTATTCATACTGTAATATGATTATTATTTATATTATTATATTTTCTAACCATTTGTGAAATCCATAAAACACAAAAAACAATGACCAAAAAGATCAACTAAGCAAAAATATAAAGTTAAATGAATGGCAAGAAAACACTCCAGAATTATACTAATGCTGTTTTTTTTTGTTTTTTTTTTTACAATATTTTTACATTACATACACTGAAAATACTGATAAACCACAGATAAATGACTCACGTTTGTCTGTATCCTCTCTTTGCTCTCAGGCTCAGTCAGCTCACTTCCTGTACCTCCCCCTCAGGTAGTCCAGCCTTTACCATAATGTACCATACGTATTACTACATATATGGTACATTATATCCATTGGAATTATTTGGATACCCCGGAAATAATTTTGTGCCCAAAAGATGGACATGATCGGGCTAAAGACGACGTATGGTCACCCTGCTCTCTGCACTGTTCTGAAGTTAATCTGAAAAACACATGAAGTTTGGAGGTTTGTCACTACTGAATCTGCAGAACGTTGGTGACCTCTGTGCACTATGGACTGTTGAGTTGAAAGCCACTTACAGTTACTGTAATTTTGAGACCCTTTCCTTTTAGTCTGTAGAACAATGTAGCACCTTTGAGAAGAAATGTTTGTAGTATGTTTCTGTGAGTCCACACACTAATGAACCTTAAACTGCTCTCTCTCCCCTTCACCCAGTGCATAGTTAGGCACTCACTCTGCAGAACGGCTCCAATAGAGTTTGATGGTGAAAATAAAATGGAAGAATGGAGAATAGAAAAGACATTTTTATTTAAAAATCAAATTACTGCAGCTTGAATGAAAGTCCAGGCGTCTGATCCGAACCAGATTTACCAGTCCTCTTGTCTTTGTATCAGACAGCAGGCTGGCAGACAGGAAATTATATTTTTTTAAAGATGTGATGGATGAGTGAAAACTGGGAGATGAAAAGCATCCTCACAGCAGTGATCCACTTTACTTTGAACATCCGTAGGAGCAGTAGCTGCTGACAGCTGAGTGAGGAGGTGAGCTACACATGGACAGATAAACATTCGCATTGTTTCAGTCTGTCCTCTGCTTGTCACAAGATGTTTGTTAAAGGGCAAATTTGTTATCATTCCTTATTAACACCTGGTGGTTTAAACACTTTGAATGATGGAGAATGTGAAAAGTAACACATCAACCACATTAAGACAAAGTGAAACAAAACATCTACGTCATCAACAGTAAACTTGTAAATAGAAACGCAGGGTTAACATTTGACCCTTAAGAAACTATGAAGCAGTCTCACACAGAGGTGCAACCCAAGAGCCAACGGTGGATGGATTTTACCTTGGTGAGTAAACTTCAAATGGTTATGCCATAAAGTACAGAGGCCAACCACCATCACCTGACACTCCTGAGAGACCGTCCAACATACAGTATTTCCCTGAGAAAGAGCCCATAGAAAGTGTCTGGGGAGGGGGGCAGAACTTTTCAGAAGCATGTCAGGAAGGTGATTGGGCAATCATCCCGTCAATCAGCATTTGTTATTCATAAATGTAATAGGTGGGAATTACAGTGCTGTACAGTGAATGTGAGCCACTGTAAAACAAACTCGGGTGTTGATATTTATTTTGGATTCAAGAGTAAGGCAAGATACGGAAAGAGAATAACGGGATATTTCAATCAGTCAATCAATCTTTATTTGCACAGCTCCAATTCATAACAAGTGTCATCTCAAGACACTTTACAATAGAGCAGGCTGAAGAAAAAGTCTTTATTTTACGAAAACATGTATGCATAGAACAAACATATATGCATAAAACACACACACACACACACACATATATATATATATATATATATATATATATATATATATATATATATATATATATATATATATATATACATATCTTGTCCATTGTCCATATATATCTCTTGTCCATGGATCAATACATGACAGAGACACAGAGAGGCATTGGTAAGAATACCAGGGGGGCAAAACATCAGCTGCTGGTAGACAGAACAGTCGCTCAAGACTGTAGAACCAGACAGACCAACCTGTGCACTGCCTGGATTGATTACAAGAAAGCCTATGACTCAATGCCACACACATGGATCCTGGAATGCCTGAAGCTGTACAAGGTTAATAAGACTCTAAGAGCCTTCATTGCAAACTCAATGAGGCAATGGAACACCACCCTTGAGGCCAACTTCGAGCCAATTGCACAAGTCTCCATCAAATGTGGTATATATCAAGGAGATGCTCTGTCCCCACTGCTGTTCTGCATAGGCCTGAATCCCCTCAGCCAAATAATCAACAAGACTGGCTACGGATACCGACTCCAAACTGGGACCACCATCAGCCACCTCCTCTACATGGACGACATCAAGCTGTACGCCAAGAGCGAGTGAGATATCGACTCACTGATCCACACCACCAGGATCTACAGCAATGACATTGGAATGTCGTTCGGACTGGAGAAGTGTGGCCGAATGGTGACAAAAAGAGGGAAGGTAGTCCATACAGAGTGCATAACACTCCCAGAGGGCAGAATAGCAGATGTGGAGGAGAGTTACAAATACCTTGGCATACCACAGGCAAATGGCAACCACGAAGAGGCCACTAGGCAAGCAGCAACGGCCAATTACCTGAAGCGAGTAAGGCAAGTCCTAAAGAGTCAGCTCAATGGCAGAAACAAAGTTCGGGCAATTAACAGCTATGCCCTGCCAGTGATCAGATACCCTGCTGGGGTAACAAGCTCGCCAAAGGAGGACATTCAGGCCGCACATGTTAAAACTCGGCCCTTCCTCCCCCTGCACCCGGGATTCCACCCCAAGTCCAGTATCCAGAGGCTATACACTAAGCGCAGAGATGGAGGCAGAGGGTTAGTGAGCATCAGAGCCACTATCCAAGATGAAACATCCAAGCTCCATGACTATGTCAGGAAGATGGCCCCAAGAGATGAAGCGCTTAGTGAGTGTCTCAGACAGTGGAAACTGACAGGGAAGGAGGAACCAGAGGAACCATCATGGGAGGACAAACCCTGCATGGGATGTACCACCGACAGATAACTGAAGTGGCTGATATGAACAAATCCTACCAATGGCTGGAGAGGGCTGGACTGAAGGACAGCACAGAGGCACTAATCATGGCGGCACAAGAACAGGCCCTGAGCACCAGAGCAATAGAGGCCCAGATCTACCACACAAGGCAAGATCCCAGGTGCAGGCTATGTAAAGAGGGCCCTGAAACAGTTCAGCACCTAATAGCAGGGTGTAAGATGCTGGCAGGAAAAGCATACATGGACGTCCATAACCATGTAGTGTGTATAGTGTACAGGAACATCTGTGCAGAGTACAAACTGGAGAGGTCAAAATGGGAAGCACCTCCCAAGGTGATGGAGAATGACCAAGCCAAGATCCTGTGGGACTTCCAGATACAGACCGACAAAATGGTAATGGCCAACCAACCGGACATTGTGATCATAGATAAGCAGCAGAGGAAAGCCGTTGTGATAGATGTAGCCATCCCAAGTGATAGCAACATCAAGAAAAAGGAACACGAGAAACTAGAGAAATACCAAGGGCTCAAAGAGGAGCTGGAGAAATCCTGGAAGGTGAAGGCAACAGTGGTGCCTGTGGTCATCGGGGCACTTGGGGCAGCGCCCCCCATACTGGAGAAGTGGCTCCAACAGATCCCTGGATAAACATCAGACATCTCACTCCAGAAGAGTGCAGTCCTAGGAACAGCGAAGATACTGCGCAGGACCCTCAAGCTCCCAGGCCTCTGGTAGAGGACCCGAGCTGAAGAGGATGAACAGCCACCCACCCCCACCAGGGGAGAGGGGGGTGGGTGAGAGAAGAGTTTTTTTTTTTTTTTACATATATATATATATACACACATATATATATATATATATATATATATATACATATATATTTATATATATATATATATATATATACATATATATAAGAAATACATCTAACACCCAAAATGATTCCAATAGCGAACCATGAATCTCTCCACCATGGCGGCAAGAAAAATCCTTCTGTTTTGCAGGAAATCTTGAATGTGGATCCCAGTCTCATGATGAACAGTTATCCACACTATGCTGAGTAGGAGGGAAGGGAGGTTGACAAAGACAAGTAAACTAAAGTAAGAACTAAAGCTAGTGACAGCTACATGGACCAATCATAGCCCTGTCGTCGTTGTGTATTTCCTTAACTGGTTTTAATAGATTAGACAAAAGACATGGTTCCTACTTTTTCTTTTGATTGATAAAAATGTGTTTGTCTACTTGCATCTGTTAACTTTGTGTTTTGTGTATGTGTGCTTGTTGATGTTGTCTGTATGAGATGCATGTTACTGTAGGACTCCTCTAGAGAGCACACAAAGACATAAGGTTCTATGCGACTACCTGATGTGTGAGAAGTGAACTATAAACATGGCAACAACAACGGTGATTTCAGAAAATAAACCTAAGAAAATAAACACTTTCCAAGTTTATACTCAGAGGTGTGTTGACATCTGTTGACCAAGAGTCAGAACTCATCATCAGCACCATCTGCACTTCCAGACAAGGGACAAGCATGATGTCACTCGGTTTATTGAGACATACCACTGTTTTCAACAGACTATAATGCATTGGAAAAGCATTTTTGAGACTTTTGAGGAACATAAATTAAAAATAATATGAAACAAAAATGGCACTGACACTGTCAAATGAGTCGGGATACCTTGAAGGGGACATTATGCAAAAATCATTTTTTAAGGCTTTTGAACACATTTTTGGGTTTTTTGCCTTCCTCCTCGCCCACAAAATGTGATAGAAGACAACTACACTGTATTTAGCAGGCTGCATGAATGTACCTCATGGTATTTGGCGAGTTGTTGAGTCTGTGGATATTCTGTTTAGTAACAAGCATTTTATTTGCAGAAGCTTGTCCCCCTGTTTGAATAATTGGTTCAACAGCAAGAGAAACTGACCACCAAACTCCACAAAATAGTCAGGCTCCCAAGACTCACGCATTCAGCTTGTGACACACGCATTTGAACCTTTTGGAGAAGGATTCTAGGGGCCCATGACTGACAGTATGTATCCCAGCTCTTCCATAGGCAGGTGGGTCTGTTGGTGGTTCATGTGATGGAAAGTTCTGGAACATCAGCCTATTGTTTGGTCCTAACTTGTCCATAGTTTATTAACTAGCTCACTTTTCTTTCATTAGCTCATATTTCTAAAGAAAACTGGATATTTCACAGTTGTTGTGAAATAATCAATGCAGACAAATGTTTATCAAGCTGCTCTGCCTGTAGTCAATAAGTTTTAGACTTGTCAATAGGAGCAGCAGCTGTCTGTCAGCCCCTCTGTCCCACCTGAACAAGCCCAGGTACCCCTGAGGAAGGAGGAGAGCAGCTGTGTGTTACATTATTTGAGGAGGGGGGGTGGGGGGGTTGCAGGGGTCTTATGTTTTCATTTTATGTAATTATGCAATTGTCTGCTTTTTATTTCACTTATTGTTATTTCATTTTATCTTTTTTGTCCCATGTAAAGAACTTAGGATTACAAAGTCCTGTATGAAAAATAATAATGAAATATAATTTTTGGCCAGTAGTTTGGGACTCTGCTCTGCAGCAGAAACAGTACTTACATGATTTCCATCCTTTCTCCATTGTAAGGTGCTGTATTTATATACACCACCTTTTACAAGGCATTATGGGACACTTCTTTCCCCGTTCCTTTGGTAAAGGATGGTCCAGTGTTTCCTTAGCTAAAAGAGATAATAAAAGAAGCAACAGCCTTCCTTTACTTAGCATTTGGAGAATTCAAACAGCTCTTATCATGGCTGACGCTGAAATGCTTCCTGGTCATTTCTTCAGTCAGGGAGGTTTCTAACCAAAACGTCTATTCAAACTCAGCCATGGCGTCATCCTCACCTAGTGCTGCCATGGCGAGGCCCCCACATGCAGAAGTTGAGGCTTCAGCAGCTGGACCCTGGTTTGATACAATGCATGAGGCTAAGAGTGGCCTTATCTCATGAGTACAGTAAGTAATTACATCATTTGACATTTGACTTTAACAGTTTAACAGAGTCCTAAAGGACACTGAAATTCAGTGTACAGCTTTGTCAATCTTGTCTGTATAATAATCAACAATGCAATGAATCACTTGTTCTGTCTAAATGAAGTTATCAGTCTTTGGAGTCTTTAATGAGATTACTCTTCAATATCAATTTAAAATATGGCATCAAACGATAAGTGCATTTAGAAGTTGATGACTTACTTGAAATTTGGATCACAAGCCAGCAAAATTCTCACTCTGACCTGAGATCTAAACTCGAGAGCCCTGAGGACTCAAGTCAAGGAGCACAAGATCTCAGGGTGGTCTTTGACGTTGGTTATAATTTTGAAGCTCATGTGCAGGTTGCTTCTTACAGAGCTTTTTTATTATCTGAAAAACATCACCCTAATACAGCTTTTCATCTCTCTGAGGCAGACACAGATACTGCTCACTTTTATAAAAGCAGCGTGACAACTGTGACGCTCTCGTGTCTGGTCGACCTAAAAAAACAATCAATCAGCTTCAGTTAACACAGAATTCTGCTGCAAGAGTGCTGAAAAGACCAGAGGGAGATCACCTATGACACCTTCTTTAAAGTCTTTACCCTGGTTGTCTGTGAGTTACTACATTGATTTTAAATTCTCTTATTAGTTTATAGAGTTCTACCCGGCCCGGCACCAGAATATCTCTCAGAGATGGTTTAGGTTTATGAACCAGGACGCCCCTCAGATCCTCTGATTCTTCTCTATTAGCTGCTCCACAGAGCAGAACCAGAACATTTGGTGATGCTGCTTTCTGCTGTTATGCTCCAAAACTATGGGACAAACTTTCAGGAGCTGCCAGTGCATATATTTTTATACACAACCTCAAACTCATTTTTCAAGCCTGGCTTTCATATAGAAGTCTTTAGCATTATCCATGTATTTATGAGCATCACTTTCTTTTACTTTATTTTATTGATAGATTTTTTTTTTAATTGTAAAATTTAAGTTGTGCATTTTTTTACATCATCCTCTGTTTATCTGGTTACATGTATCCTTTCAGTTTTTTTCAGTCCTTTAAACATGTTTTTGTGAGTAGTTTTTACTCTTTTATTTACTCATGTCTGTTGATTCTTAATTTTATTGTTTTTTACCTTGTTTCTTTCCCTTTCCTTTCCTTTTTAAAATGATATTAAATTGGTTTCAAATCCTTCTTGGAATCATATCTATTGTTTTTAATACTATAATAGTTCAAATTGGACTTCATAATTAATAGTACATAATTAACTATTAGAAAAACAGATTTTCCCATCTCAGGCATTAGTTTTCTATTATTAATGATCATTATTTCAAGATGTGGTCACTGTTTACTTCAATCCTGTTATGGACACTGCTTCAGCTCTCTGAATATGATTATAAAATTTTGAAGTTGTTAGCATCTTTGCTATTCTCTGAATGAGCAGTGACTTCCTACTCATCTCGCCCTTAGGGGATGCCCACTCAAAGCAGAATGCCAGTGTGCCCACACAAGTTTGTTCAACATTTTTAAGAATGGGTCCCAGAGTGGATGAATCTGAAAATATAGTATTTTTGTGCCACAAATTAATATGGATAGAATGAGAAACGATGACATCACATCCACATCTCTCATTTAAACAACATGCACCAATCCTGACAACAACAGAAACAATGTCAGAATACAGCTTCAGGTTTGTGCTGCAGAGGCTCCTGAGCCTGTTTTGGCTTTCACAGTGAGATCTTCTGCTCCTCTACCACCAACATGAGCAACCAGAGGACACAGAGAACAGCAGATGCCAATGTTTGTTCACAATTCTCATGGTGTATGTTTGTGCTCCGTGTCTTCTTCTCTGGTTTTGGTGTCTGACTGCAGCAGTGTAACGGCACCACTTACAGGCCTGGCATATATACTACAGCGTTTTCAGTGTTTTTGTGTGGATGGACATATTACTGAAATGGTGCTGTCTTTACAGAGAATGTTTTCATGCCTTGGCTTGCATGATCACCATGTGTCTGTTAAAGGGATAGTTCAGTTTCTCTGAAGTGGGGTTGTATGAGCTTCATATGACCACTAAGTCCATTAGATACAGTAGTGTATCTAATGGACTTAGGTAGGTGGAGAAAATACCCTTTGTATTTGGTATGGTACTTTCCTGTTGGTGTCTATTTCTTCGTCACCGACTCTTACAGACTGTGTCTTACCGAGGGAGAGGAGAGAACTTTCTACTGTATCTAATGTCCTTAGTGGCCAAATCTAGATTATACAACCTCACTTCAAAAAAAACGAACTATCCCTTTAAGGTCCGCTTTAATTTTCTCATGTTTCATGGCTTGTCTCGTGCTCCCTGATTTATTTTGAAACATATAATTATTGTTTGTCTTTGTAGTTTTGCTTCCTGTCTGACTTTGTGCCTCCTTATCCCTAATTGTGCCTTCCCCAGCTGTGTCTCATTACCTCATGTCCCAGATTGTTGTACTTTCATGTCACTTTCCAGCATTTTCTTCATTGCTATCGTCTGTGTGCCGGACCCTCTGTCCTGACTCTGTATTTTGCCTGTTGTCTTTGGAAATCTTTGTCTAATAAACTTAACCTTTTGTCTCACAGATAAACTGCTCTGCTTACTGAGTCCTTTTGTGCCTGAATCTGTTCACGACATTAGCTTACAACCCCTCCCTGCTCTTAAGGACTTGGTTTGGCAGTGACACTTTGGGTCGCTTACAATCATTGTAGAGCTTGGCAAGATGGACCTGCCTGATTAAAGAGATTGCATCAAGTGGATCCAGCTGCACTGCAAGGTTAATGTATGTCTGAATGGCCAGTAGGATGTCACAAAGCTCAGATCATTACCTCCGCTAAAGAGGTTATGTTTTCGGGAGAGTCTGTTTGTCTGTCTGTCTGTGAACAAAATAACTCAAAAAGTAATGGATGGATTTTGATGAAATTTTCAGGAAATGTTCAGCATGGGAAAAGGAAGAACTGATTCAATTTTGGTGTTGATCTGGATCAGTGTCTGGCCGCCATGGCGAGAAATGTGATTTCTGTGAATAACTACTGAACTAAAATAGACATCATCATGAATCCAGTTGCTAATGGTATGTTTTCATGGTCAAGGAATCTAAATATTTAGATCTAGAATCTAAATAAAGGTAGGACTAATATTTATGGTCAAAATCACAATATGGCTGAGGACTGTGGCGCTGGCGGAGGTCTGTGCTCTCCGAGTGCTTTTCTAGTTTCATAATGGTCTCTTGAGCTTGAGATATCAAGCCAAGGCCCCATTAACACAATAAAAATGGCCAAAAACAGAGAGTTTTCATTACATTTGCACGTTTACATGAGAACAATGCAAACACAACCTTTTGAAACCAGGGTCCAGAGTGAAAAGTTCAGAAAACACTTTGGTATCCGTCTTCATGTGAAAAGGAATCAGCGTTGTCAGGGAAAAAGATGCGTAGCGCATGTGCAGCAGTCTTTAAGATGAACGATACACACACCTCAGAACGACGACAGCAAAAACAGCTTCGGCCATCTACCGAACAACATGGGTGCTGCTTACTGTGCTCAGTTATCCAGACAAAAATATCCAGATTTGTTCTCCAGACAAGACAACAACAACTCCTGAATCTTTGCCTATCCTCTTGTGATTGTTGCCTTTATATATCTTCACTGTTAAGTGTACGCATGTTCAAACACAGCTGTTTCACTACAAACTTACATTGCCAACTACTGACCTGGAATCATGCTACATCATTATTAGTCATTCTCAAAGATCCATGTGAACGAGCAGTGCTTTTGAAAATGCTGTTATAATTTTATACAAGCTAATGCTAACATTTGTCCAAAGATGTCATTTTGTGCTATCAGTTATCCAAACATATTATGTTAAGGCAGATCAGTTCAGACATGTTTGTTCAACTGGTCAGATGTGTCATAAATCATAACGATACAGTCTCGGTAGACAGGACTGTGGTTTCAGTTGAAAGGGCTGGGGGCCAGTTTCTCAATTTTACATCCTGTAGTTGGTCCTGTGGTTTTGCGGAACTGCTAGAACTTTGGTTGAACTCTTGGTTGAACTTCTGCCTTAAGTCTGACCTTTATCTAGCCATTATGTTTATCCTTCTTGACATAGCTTATGAAACCAGACATGATGTTAACACGTGATAAGTTGGTACTGTCCAAATTCTGATGTGTATAAGATCTTGCGTATACTTTTGTTCAATGCTCTTTGTCTGTCCATCCCTGGTGAGGTGCAGAATGGAGCCCTCAGCAGCTGAGTATTTTTATTATTTTTTGTATTGTCTCACATATTGTCAATAAATGGTTGGCTTACCGATCTAATCTGGACTTGTGCCTTCTTCCAAACTGAACATGAACTCTCAACAATGCAAAGGAAAAGTCTTTCTCTTTTGTGGTGACAGCAGAGCCTTTACAGTTTCTCAGATCTTACTGTGAGTAGATATTGGTCATTTGTTTAAGTATTAGCCTACTTTAGTCTACACCCTGTGGTTGAGCAGTTGTTTGATTGATGAAATAGTCCTGTAGATGAAATCTACTATCCAACGCTGCATGAATGCTGTTCATGTTTTTCTACAGCATGCCTGCGATAATCTACTTCTCTTAATGTCACTCTGGTATAGTCCTGCTCCTCTCAATGTACCCGTGTTATGTCTCCAAACTTGTTGAACTGTGAAAGCTGGGCGGTTTTGGAGCCCTCGTGCTCATCAGCCTGAGCAGAGCACACGGCGACGGGAGTAGCCGGGGGGTCGTTTGGATCTCATTAAGGGGAACAAGAGCCATCTTTGTTCAGGCAGCACAGAAGCCCAGTGACTCATATCATTTCTGTGATTTCTAATCAGCATTATTACTGTGAAAGCTTTTCTGGCACTGCTCATTCACCAAGGCCGGGCGCTCCTTTAAACCGCTGAAGACTCACATCTGTTTGGACGAGGACATGCAGGGCATTCGAGGGCTGGACAGGTAATTAGTGAGAAGGTAATCGCTTGGTTTGGATATCGGCGTCTCGAGCAGCAATCTCTTGACCTTAGTGACCCTGATTTACATGAATTTTAATTCATCATTGATTGACTAATTGTTAACCCTTTAGGACGAACAATCAAAGCATGGAAGTGTTCTCAGGTATGCACTCAATAAATATATAAAAGAAACAGTTTAATTAAAGGTTGTAGAAAAAGACCCTTCAAAACTGAGGTTCTCTTTCATTACCAACATTTCAACAATAATACAATATCATTATTTTTTCCCAGCACTGAGGCTTAAATTAAGATCCAGAATCAAATTTTTCAGCCAAGAATTATCAAGATGAATGACAGAGGATGGTAAACTGATCCACGAAAGACTGAAGTCAAGTGACTGGAGGTAGAGAGACCAGACTCTCAGAGCTCTGATGGTGTTACAAACTAGTTTCATTATGAATAGAACAAGCAGATGTGTAGTATTATTATTATTATTACTAGTGATGAATGTCACAGTTTTTTTTGACTTTATCATTTTAGAAAATTATCACAATTTTGAATTTTTTATTGTTATTAAAAGGGTCCCAACCCAAAAGACAGCACTCTTTGAATATGTATTAATTCTTATTGTTATTTATGAATGGATGTCATGGCTTTTATTTTAATTGCTATAATTTTACAGAATTCTGGCCATTAGTCAGCGTCATTTTTTTATTATTATTTAATATAACCTTTTTTTTATCATTGGCATCATATAGCATCAGTGGTGCGGTCTGCTATTGCGATTAGTTTGTTATTGAAGGTTGCAGACTGGAGCCCAGCTCAGGTCCCACGTGGCGAAGGTGTGCTTGAGCAAAACACTTTAACCCAAGCTCCTCCCACTGCTCAGTAGACCTGTCACAATAACAAATTTTGCTGGACGATAATTGTCCCAAAAATTATTGACGATAAACGATATTATTGTCAATGTTATTTTAAAACATCATTATTTTCATTAATGTAATCATATGTCATAATAAAGAGAGTACACCTTATCAAAAGCAATGACCTTTAATTTCTTAAAAGCATTTAACTGTAATTGGAAGGTCAAGAACTTATAAATAAAAAACTAAACAAGATAGTAAAACAAAACAAAAACTGGATTAAAAAAACCCAATAAAATGAAATGGAGTCTCTTATGGGAAAAAATGCATGTAAAAAAATCATTGTAATATTAAAAAACAACACAAATTTAGACCCTGTCTCTCACTTTAGCCACCAAACGCCTCAGTAAGCGTTGACTGTTGGGACGAAGGCTCCGCTGCACCTCCTCTTCTTCTTTGTCACTTTTTAAACAAATTTGACATATCGGCTCATCGGTATTCATGAGCTCACACCTTGTTTATTCTGTTTACAACCAAAAGATTCCCACACTTGGGCTGTGGCATTCGGCTTAGGAACCGTAGCTTTTGCGCTATCATTCATACTAGTGTTTGTTTTCTCGTTACTCCTCACTCTTCACGCTTCCACTCACTCAGTGTGTACACGGGAGCAGCCCTGCCTCTCCTTCAAAGATTGAATATATGACAGATGCATGACTAACCCTAACCCCGCTCATTCCACTATAGAACCAACGCACCCAGGCATTGAGAAAGATGGACAGAGTGAGCCCTTTTCTCATCCAGCCGGTTTGGTAGAACGAGAGGAGGGAAACAAACATGCATGCACGGCAACTTATCAAGGTCGGCAAACTTACCAAGAACATTTTTATTTATCGTTTGATTAATTGATTTATTGATTATCACGACAGGCCTACTTTACCATGTTGTGTAAATGGGCGTGAATGTGTTAGTTAATGCTGTCTCAAGCAATCAGTAAGTGAATGTGAGAGTGAATGGGTGTGAATGTGTAGATGTGACCTGTGGTGCAAAGCTGCGATGAGTAGTTAAAGGGACTAGGAAAGAGTTTTATGACCTCAAGTCTATTTAGCATCATCAATTTTGGAATCTGTTATCAGATTTAAATCTCAGTGTTTACATGTAGCTGTCACACTTTCACCCTGTTAATGTCTTTTGGGGAACTAATGTCTGACAAATGGAATATATATGAATGTAGGTAAGTTGATTTTACCTTAATATCCTATTTGTTCATGTTCTTGTTTGTTTTGTGCTTCTATTTTATTTATATTCTAATGACTTTTTTTTTCTTTCTCTTTTTCTCTGTTTGATCACAGGGGGCATAAATTATGAGTAATGAGATTTCTGTGTGTGTTTTCCCCATATGTCTCTTGGAAGAGAATACTTAATATCAGAAATAAAAGATGAAATTAAGCTTAAAAAATAATAGTTTGAATAATAAACTGTAGCCAAAGTGGAATACTGACATCATTGCTTCTGTAAAAATATATATCAAACAGTAAAGCTATGCAAATGCAGAACATTATGACATTCATTAACGTGTGTTAGATTTATTTTCATAGAGCGTTCTGAATGTGTACGTTTGATGGCCATTTGCACACTATAGCTCACTGGAAGTATGTTTATAGCTCATTATATAACATTACACTTGACATATGACCAAAGCCCTCTTCACACCGTCGCGCAGCAACGCGCCACCTCCAGTCATTTCAATGAGGGGCGGGCGGCAGATGGGAAGGAGTTTTAACCGGGGCGGTATGACCCAGAAGCGGTCGAACTGCCTGTCGAACTTTCTGGCAGCAGCCACCTAGCAGCAGCCAATCACATCGTAGGAGGGAGAGAGAACCCGGAAATAGCAGGCTTAGTGGGTCAAAGCTCACAATAAACGAGCTCTACTGCACGGCTCTACTTTGGTCTAAGGATAACCAGGAGAAAAACTGGGCATAGGACAGCATTTCTACTAAAGAGTGTTTGGGGAGGGAGTGTTGTGAAGGACTTTTGGGCAGCTGCCGCTTTAAGAAACCCTCTTCGTTCCTCCTGTAGGGAGGCGTTTTTTGGGGCGGTTGACGCACAGTGGTGTGAAGTGGGCTGTATTAGTATTATTATAAGTATTATTATTATTAGAATATTTTAAATACCCATGAGTGGTAATTATGATTATAAGTGCATATCAATATCTTTTAAAGTTTCCAATGTGGTGAAGTATTGTTCATGAAGTGACTGATTTGAGGACTGAACTCTCAGAGGGAAGTTTGATGTTATTTCATAATTTCTGTATGTGCTGATTCTACAATCTTTGTTTCTAAAGATGCTCAGCTCGAGTCACTGAATCTGAATGATACTGACATGATTACATTCCTGTGAACTCAACTCTTCAGTTGTCTTCAGCCTCATGAGCATCAGCAGGTCAATCAACCAATCTTTATTTGTATATTCATAACAAGTGTTATCTCAAGACACTTTACAATAGAGCATAAAACTCTTCATTTCATGGATAGACTACAATACACATATACATATATACAGTACAAATATATCCATCCAACAGCCAACATGAATCCATATAGCCAATCATGAATCCCTCCATCATGGCTCAAGAAAAAACCTTCTGTTAAGCAGCAGGAAATCTTGAATGTGGATCCCAGTCTCATGATGAACAGCAAATCCACACAATGCTGTGTTGGTGTGAGGGTGAAGGAGGCAAAGTAAGAGGAGACAAGTGGACTAAAGTAAGAACTAAAGTTAGTGACAGATCCATGAACCATAGACCTGTCGTCTGATTTATTAGAGGTTAGCCTCTTGAGATGCTACATCTCATTTTCAGAAGGACCTCATGACTACGTGGTAATGCTATAAATGTATCACCATGGATATAGAGATCATGGTAATATCTATATTAACAACTCTGATGATAGATCTGATAGCTGAACACTTATGACTCTGACCTAAGCACTATTGTTGTTTTTTTTAAATGAGTTTAACATTTATGTAAGCAATAATTGCCAATAGAAGTTCTGCATGAGAACTAACTGAGCTGCACGGTTGGACTTTCAGCTGCAGCTCACTGAGACTCTGGGCTGAACTTTGATAGGAGGGATACCCCGGAGAAAGACCTGGATTCAGGTATGCAGGAGGGCTCATCCTGCTCTGCCCCATTAGCTTTGAAATATCAATTTTATTTGTGTTAACAGAAATAAGTTATGATTGTGCTCCCAGGCTCGGATGGCTCTTTAAACATTTTACAGACAAGCTGTGGTAGAGAATGTGTGTTTGTGCCCTGACAGGAGCATTAATCATCGACTGTGGGCAGACACAGATCAATGTGGAAAGGCTTGCGTCCAGCCTCAGCTGAGCGTTTCTCACTCAGCGTGTTGGACTGACAGGCTGTAAATCAGAGTTTGTTTGGCGGATCAGTGGCAGCTTTAGCAGCTGTTTACGATGGTTGATGTCACAAACCCTCAAATACTGAGGACAAAATCCACAAAATCCACAACTGTCCTTAAAGCTGACTTTTACTGTCACTGACGTGCAGTGAAAACCTGAGGGGTGGGGGCAGGGATTCAATCTGCCGGGAGCTTTGTATCACCCATGTCTGTTTAAGGTGTTGCTGCTCTCTTTGGGAAGTAAAAGGAAATATCAGGGTGCCATTACCATGACTGTGAATCTATCACAGAGTGGCTGTGATTACTGTGGTTTCTTCTGTCTGCTGTGATTGATGCTGTTGCTGTGTGTTGTTTCAGGATTTGTAATGGACTCCTGACTCTGTGCATTATCAGATGTTTCAATACCAAGTTTATAGGACTTAGGGACAAGTAGTCACTTAAACTTGCCACACCTGACGGACCGATCAAAATATTTTACTAGTTCATCTGGGAGAGAGCCCATAGAAAGTTCCTGGGGAGGCGAGACTATGTGATTTGACGATCGTTCTGTCAATCAACATTTATTACGTGCCAATCAGATAATGTCACCGGCCCCGTTTACATGGGTAGTTTTCCTCAATCTGATTGAAATCGATTGGATTAAGTGAATCTGATTCGATCTGTATACGTGAACTTTGAGTAAAGAGATCCACGTTCAATCCCTGTTTGCATGGTCCCAGCTGAATCTGATTTTATTGTTTTTTTTGACACGCAGAAGGTCACTCTGCCACTCCCTGCAAATGTGTAAGAGAAGAAGAGGTGCACTTCCTGGGCACGCTCTGTGTACATCACTACGTGACTCTTACGCACTACAGAGCGCAACCTAATCCACCCCACCCAGCTGTTTACATGAAGCATGGGGCGGATTATCAATCGGCGTAGACTACCTCTTACAATCCGAGCTGAAATACAATCAGATCCGGATGAATCAGATTGGCTAAGGTGTTTACACGAGACATTTCTAATCTGATTGACCTTTCAATCTGATTGTAAATAGGATTTTTTATACCCATGTAAACGGGGCCACTGAAGCAGAATGTAAGCAACTCTGTAACTCGTCAAAACATGTGAGAAGTGCACTGAAAACATCCTTATTATTGAGAGGATTATAGTGCTGATAATTGTTTTTAATTTTACGAAGAAGTGTGGCTCAGATCTCATAGAAACTGCAGCTAAAGCTAGCATCTATGTTAATCTTTGTACATGCAGTCCTTTATTTCCATCGTCTCGCTCGTATCTCTCAACTCTTCCTGCTCTAGAGGACTTTATTGTAGCTTGGCAAGGACACTGAATTAGGCAGAGGGTCCTTGGGCAAAACATTTGGTCTCTATTGCACAAACCTTCAATGTCCAAAAACGCTGCCTGCCAGGAGATGGGAATAAAGGTCCATTGAATGAATGAATTTTGTATCGTCTTTATCACAAAGGATCAGAGCCACGTTGAGAACTAAAAAAAAAGTAAGGTTAGGAGAATAAAGTCGTAAAGTTACGAGAATTTCTCATAAATTTATGAGAGTGAAGTCGAAAAATTACAATTATGTCATCTTTTATCTCAAACTCGGAAACATCTACTTTGCTATATTTAGAAAGATATTCACAGATTTGGACTTTGCGGCTCAATAACTCATCAACAAAAGAATGTAGTTCCAAACCCGACCCCTCTTTTTGATCACTTTAATGAAGAAAGTGAGCTATAAACTCGTTTTCCTCCAAAGGAGCCGTCAATACACTGAAGCTGATGGCTCAGAGGCTTAGGGACCATCGGCAAATTACAATATCGGAGGAATAGTGTAAAAGAAAATTGAATAACTTCCCCAATACTGAGAAGTAAAGTCTTAAAAATCACAGCAAATACAAAGGATCATATGTTATTCATACTACGGGTCATATTTTCTTTTAGACTTATGAATTAAACTATTTTACAGGACTTTCTGATTGAAAATAAATCAAATGCCTTAAAAGTAATGAGATCTACCAACCAAGTCATAACAAAACATGAATGGTGATCTCCTCTTCTTTGAACTACAGCTCTTACTTCAGCAGGAATGTTTGATTTGATTTTAATGATGTTTTGTTTATTTAATTGTATTAATAAATATGCATGGATAATAATAACTGAAATGATTTTATTGTTGGTATCTGTAGTGACACTAAAGTCATACTAATAATCAAACATATCTGCAATATTATACTACATCTCCATTTGAAGAGAAATTATTCTTTATGTAATTTATATGACTTTTTAAATATTGATGGATGCTCATTTACAGCTAATGATGATAGAAACTGTAACTTCACTGGTTTTTGTTGCAGTGACACCAAACTCAGCCTGATGATCATGCATCCCTTTTGGCATGGGCTACAGCTCTTTCTTCAAAGAAATAGTGTTTTCATGTATTTGATATGTTTTTTTACATACATACATACTTTCTTTAATAGGTTATGGCTATAAAAACTCTAAAAACCTAAGTGTTTATGGCTGTGTTGACACTAAATTCAGCCCGATGATCACAAATCCCCTCTGCCTTGTTCTACAGCTCTTATTTTAAAGAAATAGTCTACCTGTATTTTATATGATTTTTTAAAATACTGGCACATATTAATAAATAGGCTATGACTATAATAACTGTAATAACTTAACTGTTTTTGGCTACAATGACACCAAGCCCAGCCCGAGTGATGCAGCAGATATTGACGGCTCGTTTGGAGGAAAACAAGCTTATAGCTCACAGTCTTTAGTGATCAAAAAGAGTGGTCGGGTTTGGAATTATGTTCTTTTGTTGATGAGTTATTGAGCCGCAAAGTCTGAATCTGGGAATATCTTTCATACCCAAGTGGATGTTTCCTAGTTTGATCTAAAAGATGACTTCAGTCTCATAATTTTCGACTTTATTCTCGTAAATTTATGAGATTATTCTCGTAACTTTACAACTTTATTCTCGTAACCTTCCTTTTTTTTGTTTTCAACGTGGCCCTAATCCTCCATCGTACAAATTATATATACGTTTTGATTTTTTTTAAAGTGTTTAAATCATGCCATAACTTGATAGATTACCAACGGCGCTGTATTATAAAAAAAGAAAAAAACCTACTTAAAACATGGTGATAGGCACACATATAATTCTCCCATGAGACTGCTACATTATCTCATATATTCCCCTAGCATGTTTATAACCAGATTAAAGTCTGACACATGAGATATGATGCTTCTGTGATTCAATTACACTTGGAGAAAATAAAATGGCCTCACTGATGTTTCAACCACCTGACCCTGGGGCTTTGCTCTCCGCCTTTCTTCACAAATGTTAGTTGATTTCCTTCTTTCCATTATTTCCTTTGTTTGAGTCCACTGGATGGTCGAGGGGTGTCAGCAGGATCCTATCGACAAAGACATACGCTGCTATTTTCAGCTGTATCCCATCGATTTGGTTAGCAGTACACACATGTAGGTCCAGCTCCGCAAAGAAAAAGGCGCTCACAGATGTATGTGGGAGAAATGGAGCGAGAGGCGAGGGCGTATTTGTCCGTTCGTGCACAATCAGACCAACAGCAGTGCGGCACAAACACACTGAGCCTTTATTTCCATGTAATTGGATATAGGCCTCTCCTGCAGATTAGATTTACAGTAATTAGTCTTCTCATGTGGAGTCAACACAGCCAGTGTCTGTGTATCGCTTTATTAGGCTTTTCCTTTATTAACGCTGGTAAACAATAAGGAGAATCAGAACAAACACATCAACAAACAATCCTAATACAGAAAAAACTACTGGTTTATTATGAATTATGAGTCTTTCCCCCTCACCTCTTGTGTTTGGTGTGATGGAGATTAAAATGGATCATGTTAAAGGAGACAAAGGCAGCAGGTCTGCTCCTGGTTTTAGCTGTTTTCTGTCGTTGGTGCAGAGATAAGCTGGTGGCTATTACAGCCCAGAGCTGCATCCTTCTGTCCAACCGTCTTATCTCCTCCTGCTATAATAACCCAGAAACACCGGCAGCATGGACATGGATAAGAGTGTCAATACATGTGTGTGTGTGCAGGGTGTGTTTTGGTTCACCGGGGTGAAACTGATTCAGACAAAACTTGTGAAAAACAGACCCTGAAATTTATAGAACAGCACATCTGAACTGAGGTGCATCTATCCTGGAGTTTCAACAAGTGCTTTGGAGTTGCCATGGTCAGGACGGAGAGGAGTGAGGGTTAAAGCTGTAGTGTGTAAGTTGGCAGCATTTCTACACACCGAACAGAAGCGGTAAATATAGGATATAATGTTTCTATTTGTACGTAAAGTCCGTTGAGATAGTCGTGTAATTCTCCCCATACAACTTTTTTTGTGTTTTTGTTAAAGGTGCTATGAGAAGAATCTATTTCCAGCGACATAAAGACTCTGCTACCCATGAGCATGTGCAGCGACTGTCGTAAAGACGTGACCCAAACCAAAGCATGTGTTTGTTGTGATGCTAATGAATGCAGCGGACCTTCCTCAGAACTCTGCATTGCTTTACAGCTTTTTTTTTCAACGACTTACAGGATGCAAAGCGACGAGGTAATGTATCTCTTTCTAGTTACGTAGTATCGTAGTTTTGTAGCTGGCCATATATCACTACGAACAGCCCGGTGCTCTAAGACATGTCTGAATAATATAAATTTGCTCTAGTTTTAATTGTCTTGTTCCTGAAGTTGAGTATCCAGGCCAGTCCAGCCCTGTCCGACCTGACCGGAAGGCTAAGGAATAGCATTTATAGATAATCTATTTTGATGCTATAAAACTCATCCTAAAGTGTGTATTTGGATCAGGCATATATCTACAAGTGTGACCTTTTTGTAATTACTTAGAAACCCTTTCATAGCATCTTTAAGTTAGAAGAAGTTTTATATGTACAGTGGTCTCCCTGTTGTGGAGGCTGACAGAACAATTCTCCATGTTGTCTATGGGTGGGTTTTGGGGAAAAAAAAACTTAAAACGTGATTTTTGAATACATCATCTTAACTGACCAATAATCTATAAAGAATATTAGTTACAAATATAAATGAAAAACCTTGTAACTTTTGTAAATGATGCCCTGTTCATGATCCTTTTGGTCTTTACCGTCTGATGTCACTTTGTAATGTAATGTGTTACTAACAGATGGGCTCATTCCAAAATCTGAACACTAGATGTCGCTAAAATGCTAATTTCTACACACTGCACCTTTAAGTCATTCCCACAACATCACACTGGATGCTTAGCATCACCAAATAGCAGACTCATTTAAGCCTGGACAATATTACCTGTAATCCAGGCCCAGGTTGATTTTATTTATGTGTCTGTGTCTCTAACTTTTACTGTAGATACATTCACCACCTAGACCAGGGGTGGGCAACTGGCGGCCCAGGGGCCATATGTGGCCCTTTACCTCGCTCAATGCGGCCCACCAGTCATTTCCACAAAAAAACAAAGCAAACTAGAAAAAATGAAAAAATAAAACAACAGATGCTAAATATGATTCATCATGAGTAACCAGTACCATGTAACGCATAAATTTGGATAGGTGATTGAATATTTTTACTAACCTTAGATTGTTGGTACGTGCAAGTCATTCAATTTCTCACTCAGCTATGATTGTGTCTCTAAAAATATTTCATGATGCATTAAAATATAACTTACATCATTGGTAAAAAAAAAAAAAAAAACATATTTGGAAACAATGGTAATGGTAATATATTTGAGCTTTAAAAACGGGTAAACATTCATTTTTTATTGCATTAAAAAGAAGCTTAAATTAGCTTTAAATATGTGTCATGCTCATTTTGATCATTTTTAATTTTTAATTGTGTTTGAGTTAGAATATTTAAGTATATAATCCTTGATTAAGCTTTATCTTTGTAATTTTTTGTTTATATATACATTTTTTCTTTGTTGACAGTGCCAACAATATGTGACAATGCGGCCCTCAGGCATTTAGGGAAAAATTAATGTGGCCCTTTGATATTGATAGTTGCCCACCCCTGACCTAGAGGATCACCGACTAATGATTCTGTCCAAAAGCAGGACACATAACATCTCTGCCAAAGACAGAGGAGGCTGTGACACAGCAGAAGATCGGACAGGAGAAAGAGACACACAGTGCTATTCAATAAGACAGGAAGCTACCAAAAATGAATCTTTGATTGAGAAAAGTGACTTTTATGTGTTTATTCCTCTCACAGTTCAGAATAGAATGCTTTGTATGTATCGATAACTTGAGATGATTAATGCGATCCTATGAGAAAAAGCGCAGAGTATTAAGATGCTTTTTTCTTTCCCATGATACAAGAATATTTGCACTTTGGGAGCTCGACATGATGAGCAACATGTTTCCTTAAATCTGTACTTAGCATTTTAATTATAAATGGCAGAATTGTCTGCAAAGATCAGACCTAATTAATTAATAAAAGCTCATGAGATGTAAATGTTTGGTGGTTGCACCAGTGTCAATTCCGACAGCACTTTTTAATTTAGTTTTAGTTAAAATCTTCCGCCTATGTAATATATTTAAGCATCAGTCATAATTTTATTCATAAGTTATCTCAACTGTTTTAGTTTTGGTCTAGCCTTACAAGCTGAAATTTCACAATTCTTCTGTCAACAAAATCTGTAAATCTAGTTGACTAAAATATGAAGTGTAAAGTGTCAGGGAATTTTTATGTTTCCTTTAATTTCTGAAGTCATGTTTTAAGCCCAAATTCCACTGCGTACGTATCCGGTCCGTCTCTGCTCCGCTGTGGCAGCGGAGCCGATCTGTTTCCATTATAAGCAATGCGTGTACTTCCACCAGCTGCGGCACGGCTCCGGCACGGCTGTGTATCTGCTCTGGCGGCCTCTGGCACACTGAGCAGATACACAGAGCTTCTATTTTTGCAGGATGCCGGACCACGGCGCAGCAATTTAGCACACAGAATATCGTGCGGGACAGGAAGTTGAGCACAAACACAAAATAAAACATCCGTAGATGTTTCAAAATAAACTAAACCGTGTCAACAACGGAAAAGTACTGTACCTGGAAAAACGTCATGTAGGACGGAGACAGACCTGGTGTCAAAAGTTCAGTCTCACCCCACTTCACCATGGATGAGGAGCTTTTGATTTTGGAGGTGCAAAACCACAAAATACTTTATGAGCTCGTTGACCCGCTGCAAGGCGGAGCTGCAATGCTTCATACCGTGGACGGATCCAGTGGGAGTTGACGCGCGTCAGATGACGGAGCGGAGCGGAGCAGGGAAGGACCGGATACGCATCCAGTGGAATCCCCCAGGTACACATCTAATAACCCTTTATTGAACACTAGTAAAGTCTGATTGTCTTAATGAACAGAAACAAATGTTCCTTTGTGTGAAATGCAGTCACCTTTATTTAGGCTACCTGGCAGAGCATCTCAGTTACAGTACCAGAACTGACAACAAACTGAACCTGCTCTACATGAATATGTCAATTCATAAAGAGAGCAGCTCTGATTGGATCACTCCACAACTTATCCCACCACCACCAAGCTAAGGCAGCTGTGATTGGATGTCCCTCTGAACTCATCCAACCTTTGACACAACCAAAGTAGCTGTGATTGGATAGATTCATCACTTGTCTTTACTTCCTATATTACCAAATTGGGTCTGATTGGATTAAGTCTGTCAGACATTTTAGTACAGTTTTTATCTGTTGATGAAAATGTTAGTTAGTTTAGTTTTCATATTTTTTGTGCTCTTGTTTTTATTAGTTTTAGTCTAGAAAAATTGTGGCCCCTAGGAATGAGGATGATGTAAATGTGGCCCTGTTGAAACCAATGTCACTCTCTGCTTTAAAACAAACTGCCATTTTCAACCAACTTCCTTCAAAGCTCTCTCAACACCAAATATCATTAAAATGCTGCTCATCATTTAGGATTTTATGGGCTGTTTGATGCTTCAGCCTCAGGGGACTACTTTTCAGGCTCTAACTTCAGAGTTGTAATTTTTAGTATCTTGCTGACATATGGCAGCATGTTTGTGTTTATGTTGTGTATGTGCTTAAATTCCCCTCTGCCATATTTTCCATCAGAAATCCCGCCTAATTATTTTGCAGCTGGAGCAGCTCACAACTGCCGAACATGGGAGTCATCAAAAGGAAGCTGCAAAAACAGATGTCCTCATGAATTAGTGAGGCGGCCATGAAAAATTAACAGATGACCTAGGACATGAAGCCAGGGGGCTGATGCTCATTTAATTCTTCCTCCAACATGCAATATGCTGCCTGCAGTCATTGTTTTCACTGTGTGTCCCGCTCCAGCTGCAGCAAGCCCCCTTTTTAAATGTGGCAAATTAATAGTGACAGAAATGCGTCTGTCGAATAAACAAAAACACGTGCTCTGGGAAAATGGCTCCATCACAATCACGGCCTAATGGCTGAGAAGAGGGTTTGGATGTTTGTTAAAAGCCTGTCACTTCTTCTCCTATCTGAGTCCTCCATATCTCCATCACCTGCTACCATTTGTCTTTGATTCTTTATGGGGACATGCATCAGTGTTCATTTTGTTGACTAATTATCAATTATCAAAGTTTTGGCAACAACCCTTTTCCTCTGAAGAAAACTAGACAGTTACTAATAAAAAGAAGAGCACATGAACAAAAACAAAACAAAACTAACTGATATTTTCATCAACAGATAAAAACTAGACTAAAATGCCTGACCGACTTAATCCAATCAGACCTAATTTGGTCATGTAGGAAGTAGAGACAAGTTAGGAATCTATCCAATCACAGCTACTTTGGTTGTGTGTTAAAGGTTGAATGAGTTCAGAGGGACATCCAATCACAGCTGCCTTATGCTACGGCCACACTGGACGCAAATTGGCGAATTTAAACGCGCGTAAAGCCTGTAACGCGCCGCGCTTAACGCCTGAAGCTGGACGCTGGACATTTTGACAAGCTGTGGGACGACGCGCGTCCGGGCGCAGGTGCAGTAGAGAGCCGGTGCCGGTCAGACTCAGTGATAACCCGTGCAGGAAAAAATCCAGCTGGAAAAGAATATTTACAGAACTTACCTTCAAAACCTGTCTCCTCAGCGACTTTTACCCAAGCCTGCTCCTTTTGTCCTGGTCTCTGTAGAGGACACACGCCGAATGGTAGCCCATAGCTCCGGATGATAACAAACAGCGCCGATAAACCTCTCCTCCATCTTTGAGAGGGGTCTGAGCAGGAGCAGGAGGCTGGAGCGTCACACGTCATCAAATCAATGACGTCGGGGGGAATGTCATCGCTGATTGGCTGCCGCGCCACTAACTGGCGTCGAAAGTTCAATATTTTCAACGGCGTCGGCGTTTGAGTCTAAAGCTTACCGTCCGCTTTGCGCCAGCGCTCCAGGCGCGCGCGGCCGCGCGCCAAACGCGAAACGATTGACTTTGTATGTAATCTCGACACGCGTCCAGGCGAATTCGCGTCCAGTGTGGCTGTACCATTAGATTGGTGGTGGTGGGATAAGTTGTGGAGCGATCCAATTAGAGCTGCTCTCTTTATGAATTGATATATTCATGTAGAGCAGGTTCACTGTTTGTTGTCAGTTCTGGTATTGTAACTGAGATGCTCTGCCAGGTAGCCAAAATAAAGGTGACTGCATTTCACACAAAAGGAACATTTGTTTCTGTTCATTTAGACATTCAGACTTTACTAACATTCAATAAAGTTTCATTTTATCCAAGTGTAAATCATGACTTAGGAAATTCAAAGAAACTTAATATTAACATATTTTAGTCGACTAAATTTACAGCAGATTTTGTCAACTTTTTTAACTTGTCTCAAAAGTGAGTTTATTAACCCCTTTTAGAGTAATTTCATCAGACAAAATGACTTTGATGAAGCATTTGAGGTGATTATGCTTTTATTTTCAGTATCAGCAAATATCTGCTTAAGCTAAAATGCTACATATTTAAACATGTGCCGTAGAATTGCATTTTCCTGGGGACTCCTGATAATCTTCATCGTTAGACCTTGGTAAATTTTATGACAACAGACAGACCAAAAAACAAATAATTATATTCAAAACAAATCCTAGTATGTTTTTGAATAATTTGTTTACATTATGAGATGGAGTTTTTTTTCAAATGTGTAAAAAACTCAAATTCCAAATGGAAGACATTTTTTTTATCAACATGATTATAGGACAAAGAAAAAGGATCTGAATCTAAGGAGATTCAGAAAGTTTTAAAACAATTTTCTCATTTTGTGCATTGTGGCCATATCTTGAGATGAAAATTAGGCAGAAATGTCAAAACCAGAGGTTTGTGCCTGTGTACGGCAGCAGCCTGGAGCCTGCTTTACTCATGTGTCATTTTTCATGAGTTTTTTGATGAGAAGCGCTTCAGCTACATCTGACATGTGATTGGCTGATTTGGTATTCCTGTTAATAACAAATTGTAAAGCCGTATCTTATAAAGTATCTCAAGCAATTAAATTCCAGTTCAGTTTCTTCTTTTATTTTGAGTCTGTCAGTCCAGTTGATATTAACCAACAATATAGCTCATAGCATAAACTGACCACATCTTGACACATGGGAAAATAATAATCTGGTTATTTTCATTTAAAAGAAAAGCCTTTAGGAAATCTAACATGTCTGCTGCATACACTAATTCATGGACAACTGCTGAATGAAGTGTGGCTCATTGCTTAGAAATCTTGAATCCCCATTTGAAATCATCCAGAGAAAGATGTTGCTCCAGGCAGAAAGCAGAGAGTTATGTCACAACACATATCAGGCCTGAGGGCTCAAAGCCTCATTTTGATTCCAAAACAACTCAGCATTTAAAAAAGTCTACAGTTACGAGTCAGACCTGTCTGATGTTCTGTTTTACTGCAGTACTGTGTACAATCTTAATGCGCTTTCAGGGAATATTAGATTAATGACAATCCTTAAAGATCAAGCTCCTTCAATTTTCCACTCCTCGTCAGTTGTCAGTACCAGCAAACCTCTAAGCGTCTAAATACTTCTGAAAATAAATCAATCATCCATTTGCAGGGTTTCTCCCTGAGATGGTGCTTCCCTCACAAGAGGACATGGCCTTCACCTTTTCTGGACCAGCCAAGACCCTTTCAGGGAAAGTGGGGAAATTTCAAGTGTCTGCTTGTGTTGGTGGACTAGTGTTGTGTTACTCAAGACCGGTCTTGAAGGTCTTGGTCTTGTCTTGGACTCGAGAGCATTTTGAATTGAAGTCTTGAATTGAATTGAATATTTTCAGGTTAGTGGCTTCCCCTCCCTGAAGTGCAGGCACAGCTGGTAGTGGAAACATAAACAAAATCAGGTTTCACTGTTCCAGACCGTGTGCCAGGTGAGACAGGATCACCTCTTCACATGATCTCAGCATGGTTGTTTTGTATGGACAGAGTTTGACAGCTGTGTTAAAACAAACTGGGCCCAAGGGGAGTGCCGACTTTTGTCAGGGCAATCCTTTCAAATGATCTAAATCAGTGGTTCCCAGCCTTTTCTGTCTTGTGTACCCCCTGAGTCTTTTGTCATACCATGAGTACCCCCTTACACATACTGTACATGTTGATGATTTATCAGAAGAGGAACATGATCAACCTGGTTTACATGGATTTACTTCCACGTCTGCAGACCCACCACAGCCTTAAAGGAACACTACACCCAAACAACGATTTGGCCTCATTTTCTACTCACCCTCATGCTGAACAACACTGTGGAGTAGTTTTGGAACATCTAGGATGCAGCCGGAGATCTGGGGGTATACTCGCTGTCCACTGACATTGATATCATGACTTCGGTCAGAGCCGAACAAACAGTGTCCTTAAAAGTCCACAAAAAGTCGGCAATATTCCTCCATACTGCTCGTGCGCTGTAATCCAAGTGTCCTGAGCGGATAACGTCCACCATTTACTCGAAACGACATCATTTAGCACATGTTTATAGCCTAAACAGTACTACTTGGCATTTCTATGACACAGACTACAGAGCTGACCAAAACAAACGAATGAGCACTCTGTAATAACTAGGAGCGTAGAACAAGAAATCCCACATTCTGCTGTGAGCGACGGAGCCGTGGACAGACACAAGAGGGGTCAGCAGAATGTGGGATTTCTTGTGTTCTTGTTTCTTGTTCTACGCTCCTAGTTATTGCAGAGTGCGCATTCGTTTGTTTTGGTCAGCCGCGGCTCCCGTAGGCAGTAAGTGTATCATAGAAATGCCATGTAGTACTGTTTAGGCTATAAACATGTGCTAAATGATGTGGTTTCGAGTAAATGGTGGACGTTACCCGCTCAGGACACATAACATAACCTCCTTGGCGGAGGTAATAATGTCAGCTTAAATATCCTTTTATATGATATATGACATGATCACGGTGAAACTTGAGCGAACGTGACGTCACCGAGCGATGGCCAACTGCAACGGTGACCAAAATGAGGTATTTATGGACAGGCGACTTCAGTGGGCGACGCGATTTTGATTGCGGAGTCGCTTGCGGTGTGAACGCAGCTTTAGAGCTTCTTTTGCTGTGAAGTCCTGGCAAATAACTCACTGAAACCAGCAAATTTACAGGAACACCAGAGCACTAAACTCTCGGGAAGTGTTTGTAAAAGACAATAACCTTTGCCAGGTTTTTGTCTCCCCAGAGAAACCAGCAGTAGCACACACTTCCCATTTTATTGACAGCCTTATACCAGTACTTTGAAGTTGGAAATAATTTATTAAATGTTTCCACAAACCCTCCTTTAATGTGCCTGTTGGAAATCACTGATCTAAATAATGTTCAAAATCTATTTCCAAACTTATCTCCCTGAAACTATTTCAGGATCTGGAGGAACTAAAGAGATAATTGTTGCTAAATTGACAAAGCACATCCACCCTCTTGGAAGAAACACATTTTATTATTAGCATATAAATATGAATAACCTGCGTGACACATCAGGCTGATGACTGTGCTGCTGCCGTCAGTCACCGGCTTCCTGTCCTGCTGCAGCGACAGGAACACGGCGACTTGCTGAAGAGATCGGTGACGGTGTCAGAAGTGTCATCAGAGTGTCAGTCCATTAACGGACATTGTCAGACCTTTGTAGGACGAGGGACATGTGGAGGCTAATCCTCGCTGATGGTCCAATTAATGACGTGAGGTTAATGCGTCTGGATGGATCCTAATGATGTTACAGACACTTTTTTTTCAGATGCTACATCACCATGCCACAGAGGGCAGTGTGGGCTAAAACGAGCCTGAGAAGTGGGAGAATCAGGTGAAGTCATGGCAGCTCAGACCGTTATCATGGTGTGACTCAGAGGCTGTGGGTGTGTTTGACACGGCCGTCATGACGGGAGTTACAGTTCCAAACAAAGTGCTGTGAAATCTCCAAAGGTCAGACGGCCTTCATTACCCCGCAGAGTCAGATGTAACTACACAGAGAGGTGAGGGTCCAAAGAGTCACAGGAAAAGTAAAGGTGTCATCCATCTTGATCATCCACACGTTTCAGATTTAGAGTATTGTAAGCTGCATTAGCATCGGTTTAAGCTCAATATATATTTTTGTTTCACTTCTTTATCTCATCAGAGTGTGTGCAGCAGGTCACCAACTCTTCAATCACATTTACTCTCTGATAATTATAGTTTCATGGCCATCAGGATGAATTAAAATTAGTCTTTATGCTCTTCAGATTTAATTGCTTTCTACAAAGTCATACTCCAGCGCTCATGTACATGGCCTGTTCAAGTTCCTCTATTAAGGCTCTGTCCAATTTTTTGTATTGAAAACTTTCTCAGTCAATGTGTCCATTCACATGAAAACACAGAAAACACTGTAGTACATATGTCAGGCCTTTAGGTGGCGCTGTAACACTGCTGCAGACATACACCAAAATCAGTGAAGAGGACATGGGATTTACTCATCTGTGTCCGAAATGGCATACTAACGTACTACATACTACAAACTCATGTGTATATACTGTATACTACATACAATAAGTATGATTAGGATGCCAACTGTTCACACTGTAGTATACTACTAAGTTTCCCATGATGCATTTCAAACCTCCGACGACAAAAATCAGAAGCACACCAGGCTATCAAATATCTCTGTTGATTCACCACATTTGAAAGTTCAGAGAGCATTTTAGGCGAGAAAGTCACCACGTAGAATACCAAAATGTAGTTATTTGAGCCATAAAACGCACGGATACAAATTTCATTTCGACATTTCGGACATTCCGTTATGCTCGCCATTATGCTATTGAAGAAACTTCCAGTAGGCTCCAAAACAAGAGCCCATTTACAAAAGTGTTAAAGAACTAAAAGGAGATAATAAAAGATGCTTTTATTTTGAAAACGGGACGTTTGCTAGTAGCAGATTTTTACCTGAATGCCGGTAGGTCATAATGCATGCCGCAATGCATTATGGGGCGTTTGAGTGTGACTAGCATGCCCACCTCGCATACTTAAATAATTTTCCAATATAGTACACATCCGGGTATTTCTCGCACACTCAATCTTTTCATACTATCTAATGTGAACGCACTACATAGTCATTTTGACGTCACACTTAGTATGAGTAGTACGTTAGTATGCCATTTCGGACACAGCCTTAGTATGAGAAGTAAGTTAGTATGCCATTTCGGACACAGCCATACATCATGAACAATGTGAACAAACACTGCCATCTGTTCTCTGTGTCCTCTTATTGCTCTTGGTGGTCACAGAGGAGCTGAAGATTGTGTGTTAAAGCCAAAACAAGCTCAGGAGCTTATCTGAGCTTTGAGTTTCAGTTCAAACTGAGCATCAGAGTGGCGAAGAAATGTGATTTGAGAGATTCAAACACACAATCGTCTATGAGAGGGTTAAAGATGATCATAAGGGTAACAGAAAATGCCTTTGCACACCAGATGCATGTGCAAAAAATGTACAAGTAATTCATTCTTTTTAATTTTCAGCTGGTACACCAGTGGTTGGTTTTTCAAAAACTTTACCTCCGTTCTGACCAATGAAAGTGCTTGTAGCTGGCATGTGTGTCAGGTTCAAAATGGCCCCTGCTTGATTGTGTCTTGTATCACAGCACGCTGTTTTTTTTTTCCAAGTGTCTTAATAATGATACGAATAAAAATCAGTCAGATGTTGGTCTGTGAATTCTGAAACTCCTGCTGTTGGTCCTGAAGTGGCTGTAGTTCAGTTTCAGTGCTCAGATTTGTTGGAAGTTCTCCTCTGTTATCAGTGTTGATGAGATCAATGTTTTGTTTTTCGTTTCTCTCCTGTTGCACTGCTGTGATTTTACCAGAGAGGCGACCTGGCTGTTCAGGTGTGGCTCCCTCCACAGTGCGACACAGGCTGTCTTTTGGTGTTGTGCAGTCAGGTATCCTTGTTTTAAACATGTAATCTATCATCTATCCAAAGTTTTGATGCTCCAGTGCTCTGATGCTGCTTTCTGATCACTATGCGCGCCTGTACCCGAACCATTCACTGTCACGGTACATGGACTTGAGCTTCTTTAGTGCTTATCTAGTCTGTGTAGCAGCTTTACACCACAGGCCACGTCTGCCCACTCGCTCTCACATTCACTAACTGATGGTACAGAGTTTCTGTGTCAACTATCCATCAGTATCAACTAACATTCACCTCCTTTATGCCCATTTATACGCCACTGACGCAGCAGTGAGAGCACACCTCACCTCTTTGCAGTGAACCAGAACATTTGTGAATGCTGTGTGGTGCTGGATATTCTGAAAGGTAAAATCATGTTGTCAACTCTCTGGACTGACCTGAGACTTTTAACTCTGATAGGTACTATCTGCTGTCTGCATCAGCTCAGCAGGTAAGACGCACTTATGGACATGTTGGCCCAAACAGGTGGCCCGGGATCCTTGGTGGAGACTTCCTGCTGCTATGGAGTCATGAAGCCTCAATAACTACAATTACAATCATGGCACATATTTGGCCATTTCATTAGGAACATTCCATTCCCATTATCGTTGTAGCTGTTAATGTAGATATTAGCGTGATCTCCATATCCATGGTTGATACATCTATAGTAACTATATTTATTACCACATAGGCATGAGGTCCCTCTGAAAATGGGATGTCACATCTCAAGAGGCCTTTAATACATTTATACTTAACGGAGACAAATATGGTAGGGATGACCTTGTGGTCTGGACATCCATAAGTTCATCACTACCATAAATTCTTATTTTCAGTAAGAATATCATTGATTATACTTCTATAAAATGATCACCACAACCATTTATACATCTCAAGAGGCTAACCTCTAATAAATCAGATGACAGGTCTATGGTTCATGGATCTGTCACTAACTTTAGTTCTTACTTTAGTCCACTTGTCTCCTCTTACCTCCCTTCCTTCACCCTCACACCAACACAGCATGGTGTGGATTTGCTGTTCATCATGAGACTGGGATCCACATTCAAGATTTCCTGCTGCTTAACAGAAGATTTTTTCTTGAGCCATGATGGAGGGATTCATGATTGGCTGTATGGATTCATGTTGGTGTTGGATGTATATATTTGTATATATATGTATATGTGTATTTTTATATATGTATATGTATCTATGCATATATGTGTATCCATAAAATGAAGAGCTTTATGCTCTATTGTAAAGTGTCTTGTGATATGTGATGGACAATTTTGATGATCAGACTCTTAACTTCCAGCAATGCACCATCTCCTGCCTGTCAATGTTGCTTCACACCTCTTCATCAGAAACCCATCACCTTTTGCTTGCCAACATCCCCCTTTTCTGCCAGACCTCTTTGATTTTGAAATCCTTTTGTCCCCACACCTAGCCCTCTGTTGTTTTCCCTTAGATATGCTTCCCCTCCTGACACCTTCAGCTCAGACTGACCCCACCCATCTTGGTGCCCTAGATCAAAGATCAATGAGATCTCCATGTAAATAGTATTTCTTTTGTCTGCTACCATATCTGCCCGTCTTGCGTATTTCCCTGTCTTGACGTAAGCCCCATATTAAACCTCAACCCTGTATCTTCCATTTTTTGTGTACAGTATTCACCCCTTCTTTGCAAAGAGTGACCTTCTTTGCAAAGAAATAAAACCACGTCGGCCGGCAAGAAGTCTTTATTTCATTTTTTACCAGAAACGGAAAAAACTTCCATGACAGGTAACACTTGTTATGAATTGGCGTTGTACAAACAAAGATTGGTTGATTGATTGAACATGAGGAAGTTAAGGAGACCAGAAAACTGCCCAAAAAATAGATAATCTTTTTTGCAAATGTCTTGATTTTGGTGAGACAGACTCAACAAAGCATTTTCGTGCTGCAAATTGGAGAAATTCCAATGCTGTGCCTAATTGAAAAGATTCATTGAAGTGCCATTTTACTGTCAGTAGCAGCATGTTTTGTTGAATTGTCTGTGTGTTTGTGAAAGAAGAATGAAATGTAAGAGAGAAAAGTGCAGCAAAATGACTGCTTGCCTGTGTCTGTGCAGTAGAAGGCATGGGTTCAACTAATTAGTTATCTAAAGAAAAATCAGAAATCATGTGAGGGTCCTCAGAATTCATTCAAATTTTCCAGTTTAGTAATTCATCCTCTGTAAATTAAGTGTTGATATTGCCGATACTGGCCTTGTGAATACTTGGTATCAGATCAGGACCAAATCTTGCAGCATCACACACCACTACAATGCTTTACAAAACCATATGGATCCAACATTTGGATTGTATTTAATCCAAACGAAGAAGAACTGAGACAGCTTTGAGGGCAGAAGGGGTATATACTATATAATAGCCCCAACTCATTTATCAGGCTACCAATAATGTGCAATATTTATCAACACTGTTGTTTCTTGTCTTCTGTGACCAAATCTCTGCATCATCTCCGCTGGTCAGTTAATCAATTTATCAACAATAGAGCAGCTGTCACATGATTTACTGTTTAATATTGTTTCTAACACTGAAGGGACTGAATGTCACTGCGGTGAGTAATTTACGACCTTCATCATAAAAACAGCTCCACAGAGAGCTGAATGTCTCTGTCTTCATTGAATTACAAAAGAATTTAAGCAGGTTACTTTGTTATTTACCTAAATAGATATTAAATATGGTCTTTGTGGAGGTAATTTGTTCTATATGTGCTTCTCTAATGTTTCTTATTGTGTCCGCAGTTCTTTGTTGTTGACGTTGTATTAAAAAATTTGGCTTTTATTTGTCTGACTTGTTATTGCTGCTTAAATCTTTATTAGCCATCTGTCCTCATCTTGTTGTGCAGATTATTTTTCACTTGAGGGGTGGAGAGTAATTTACAGGCCATTACAAATGTATTTATGGGCACACATTTATAAACACGGGCAATAATGCATCCACAGACACAATAATACACTGTTTTTGTCTTGTTGTTTCCAGACAAGGTGTTCTCTGTCCCCGACAGACAGACAGATCTATTGTTTCTGGTGACACAGTAGTTAAATTAATGTTTTATCACAGCTCAGTGTTTTACATTTGAGCTACCAGCTGCAGCCTCACTGGAAGAGAACTGATCTGACCTCTGACTTTACAACAGAAAGTGTTGTTTCTACTAACTCTGACAAATGAAAACCAGATCCACATGAGAGAGAAATGCAGAGAAGAGCAAATTTTACCACATCACATCAACCAGGTTGTTGAACACTAGGACCACAGAAACCATAAGTCCAATCCAACCAGACTTAAGAACCAAGCACCCCTAAAAATCAGACCAAATCGTTATTAACCAAGAGAACGTCAGATTTTCTGACACAACACCAAATTATAAGGTGCTAGGATAATGGAAGGGTCTTGAAAACCTAAAAAGAGCTCCAGCAACTACCTTTAATAGATCCATGTATTTTAGCTTGTGGCCTTCATTGGGGTCATCAAGAAATACATTGCAAACATCACTCAAATAAGGCAGGCATAGACTTGAAAAAACTAAAAAAATCAGAAAATGAATAAAACAAACAAAAACATCCTGCTCTCTGGTGACAAAGTGTGTCCTCTTCTGGGAGCAAGCTCTCCTTGTGATGATGCATCTCTTTGGCCAGTCTGTGGTCACTTACACCCCAATCGCCCTTGCAAGAAAAGATGGAATTATCAATCAACCAATCAAACTTTATTTATTGGATTCCGCAATTCAGCGCTCCCAGTAGTTTTACACGGAGGCGGCACAAATTTTGCAGTTCACTACAACCAGCTCTATTGAACAGACACAGGAACAATTGTGGAGAGCGAGGATGGCATACTGCAACTCAGAGTCTTTAAGGTGAAGCAGGTTAGGACTCACTTTGTCTTTCAGAGCTGGAAATGGTTCTGATTGCCAGAGATCAGGCTGCCACCACTGATTCGGGCTCACAGATGGGTACTTGGCATCACACACAGGCAGAGGGGTTAGATACCGGAGAACAGATGGCCACCACAGATCAAGATTCACAAACAGGTACTCGGCGTCAGGAACAGAAGGCAAGGTCGGCAACTGGGGATCAGGCAGGCAGGTAAATGCAGGACAGAAACGGGTCAGTACCTTGTAGTCAGGCCGAGGATCAGGGGATAAAGGTGTAAACAGGAACAGAACAGGTCGGCAACGGTTGATCAGGTAGCAGGTCTGGAGTTCTTGGCATGAGAGCGAGACGATCTGATGCCAAGTGAGTGTGCCATAGTTGGGTTAAAATAATAGCCCTATAACCCAGAAAATAGGTTACTCTTTATAAAAATAACCCAAAAATGTAACTCAACACTAGCAACACATAAATTGGGTTACCAAAATAACAACATTTTTTAGTGTGCACCGTGCAAATAACCTGACACGCCAGATGGATAGTTTCATATGTCCGCCACGGAAATATTTCACAAGTCCATCTGGGTAGCTGCTCTTCTGATTAGCTTTCAGAGGCGGGACCTTCAAAACAATCAGTAGCTGGCGATTGCACGACCGTTCGAACCAAAGAAGAAGAAGATTGAGGGACCGTTCTGATTGACACACTCACCACAGGCCAATCCACATCAAGCCCCCGTATGACGTAGCGAATGTGCGTAGCGGCTAAAGTTTGCCGTTAGCTGCTAACTTAGCTGCTAACAGCTAATGGCCTTATACTATCCTCTTTCACTAAATTGTACCACACAGATGATTCATATAACTTTATTATGTAACACGAACCTTGTCAAAGACAATCCTTACAAGTAAACTTCTGAGGAGGGCAGATTTCGCCAAGTTCTACTAAGTATCTATGACAGGAGTCACTACCCGATCCATACGTATTGCTATGACTGAATCCATCGCGTATATATCAATATCTTTTTTTTATACACATCACGGCTTGAGAGGAAGTGACGCAGTTTTCGCGCATGTGCAGTACAAATCGGGTAGCCGTCTGCTGACGTCACGCCTTCTCATCACTTCCGCTCTTCCCGCAGCTCCCGCCTCTCTTCCCTGATTGGGCCGTTAAAATTTTAGCCGAGTGAATCCATTGGTCTACGGTGCGCTACAAGATGGGGATCTGCAGGATTTCAGGAACTGAATCAGGCAGGCCCATCTGCTATGCAAGGTTACCATGCAAATGCATGAATGGCTGTTTTTTTCAATAGATTTCAGGCACAACCTCAGAAAGTATGGGGGCTTCCAGTGGCTGGTAACTGGCTGGAAGTTGATAGCAGCTGGAAGGGAGGGGAAAACTGAGGCAGCTAGATCTGTATTTAACTTTTTAGTCGTCTTCATGCACAACAACATTGTCTAAATGTTTGTCCCTTTACTGATGAGATTAGTAAGACCAAATCTCACTTCTGTTTAATTTTATGTTAGATGAATCCAATAAAACTCCCTTCATGCTTGGGTCCTATCCTCTTTTTTATCACCAATTATACAGCTTACAGCATTATCAGAGCAGTGACAGATCAACAATAAAGTCAGTGAAGGATCTGAGTCGTGAATCAGCGTTGAAGACACCCACTGACAGATTCACGACAACATTACACCCACCGTCATTCTGCATAATGTGTCATCTGTAAGAAGTACAATTTATGATCATGACAGCAACTTAATGAGCCGACTGTTGTAAAGTTATAATGAGTTATTTATTGACCAGAGCAGCTGGACAACTTCTGACTCATTTCAAATCGGATGAAGCAGCATGCTCTCATTTGTCTTCCAAGAAACATGTCACATTTTAATTGACTTGAGTCGATGATATTTGTCAGACATGGAAAAAAGATATCAGAAAACCTAAGACTCTGTGTTACATAACTGTCTTTGAACCAAAGTTAGTGGCAGTGACTGTCCTCCTGGAGACTAATTTCAGGGTATATGCTGAATTTCTTTTTTAATTTAGGCGTTTTTTTTTCCACAAAGAACTGGGCATTTTGGGAGCACATTTTTAAAACCGAGTCCTGGAGTGAATAAATCTCCAAGCTCCGCCTTTGTATTTTGGTGATTGTGATGCATATGCATATTTTCAGACAGCACTTCCTGATGGCTATTACAGAAAAATTCTCTGCTCCTACACCACCACTGTGAGCTTCAATGAAAATGGAGATCAGCCTGCACCTTCATCATTTTGTTTGTTTGCACTGCAGTTTTATCATGCTCCATGTCTTCTCTGGTTTTGGTCAATATCTGTGGCAGCTTTACAGCATCACTTACAGGTCTAGTGTATAAACTACAGCATTTTTCCTCCCAAAACAGAAAGCCTTTTTGCCTTTGCCATCAGGTGTTAATGACTATGTGAATACCTGACGGACAATGATCTGAATCCACATTTTTGTTTAAAGGCTGTGGACTTAAACTTTTGAATATAGCTGGCAAAATCATGTTTGAGCTTAAATGCAGGTTTCAATAAATTGCTTTCTCAAAATATTTTTCCTCTTTTACCCATGTCTTCTTTTTGAATTTTCTTTCTTTTTGAACCTTCTTAAAGGGACTGTGAGGAGTTTCTAAGTAATTACAAAAAGTCTCACTTTTAGATATATGCCTGATTGAAATACACACTTTAAGATGAGTTTTATCGCATCAAAATAGGTTATCTATAAATGCTATTCCTTAGCCTCCCGGTCAGGTCGAACAGAGCTGGACTGGCCTGGATATTCAACTTCAGGAACAAGACAATTAAAACTGGAGCAAATTTATATTATTCGGACACGTCTTAGAGCACTGGGCTGTAAGTAGCCATATATAGCCGGCTACAAAACTACGATACTAAGTTGTCTAAAAATTGCTTGTTGTCACACATCAAAAACTACCACTATGTAACTAGAAAGAGATACATTACCTCGTTACCATGCTTTGCATCCTGTAAGTTGTTGAAAAAGCAAGTTGTAAAGCAATGCAGAGTTCTGAGGAAGGTCCGAGCTGCTTCACAACAAACACACACTTTGGATTGCTCATGTCTTGTGGTGCATTCCAGTCATAGTCAGAAGTAGGAATTTTGAATTACGAGTAGGAAACTGCAACTGGAACGTCCCCCGAAGTCGGAATTTCCTACTGGGAACTCGGTGAAACCTCACCACCCCCGAGTTGACAATAGAAGATGGATGCCCCCAGTGTGAACAGTTATTTAGCTCCTGTAATAATCAATTTATTTGCACTTCTGACTGGGGTGTGTCGCTCTAGATCAGCTGTATACATAGTATTGTTAGACTTATATTTACAAAAATGCTGCCATAGTGATAATCACATTCTTCATGTGATATTTGTGAACAACAACACAGGGCGTGCTAACAACAGCTAACAATAGCCTGGTAGATCGGCATGTTTTTTCCGACTTCAATTGGAACGCCGATAAGTCGGAGATGATGTCACTCCCAGTTCAGAGGCTACTGGAATGCAGCATTACGACAGTCGCCGCGCGTGCTCATGGGTAGCAGAGTCTTTACGTTGCTGGTAATAGATTCTCCTCACAGTCCTTTTAGAAACCAACATTGCAAAGTGTAAATTAATGCATTTTTTCAATGGGTCTTCAGGTTTTTAATCAGGAGCATATGTGTGTTTTCTGCCCCGCTGCCTTTAACCCTTCTGCTTGTCTCCCATCAGACATCATTTGAGCAGCCAATCAGTGCAAAAGTCATTATCAGAGATCAGACTCCTGCAGCATCCTAAGATCTGAGTATTTCCAAAGGGTAGGGAAAAGAGCCATATGATCCTCTACAGAGGTGAAATTTTTCATTTTGAAAATCCATTTAAAACACATCCTTATTTATTGGACACCCGGGAGTTGAGGTAAACGTACAAACACACCTGAACATGAAAGCGTTAAAGCCGTATTATGTAAGATTCTGGCTTTTAGCTCTTTAGTGGCCTCTTTGGCCGTGAGTGTAACTGCACTGTGGTAAAACAGAGTGCCTCACACCAACAAGCATTTGTTGTCATACAGAGGGAGTAGAAGTGAGCTGACGGGATGTCCTGAGTGACAAATAAACCATGTGGACTGATAAGATACAGTCTGATCATGTTTCTTTTCAAATAAATCATCATGTACCTAGGGTTCAACAGTAACAGGGACATCCCTCCTCATCTTTTAGCTCATTCCAACATTGAACGCTGGGTCAGTGTTTATCTCTGCCCGGGCATTTAGCTTTTTACTCTCCCGCTTTCCTTTTTTTTTCACTTCCTCCAATTACTTTTCTTTTCTGTGGGTTTTTCTGCCATGATAACAACTCTACTACTCTTTTTCTTCTTGTTTAACTGTGGGTGGTATCCAGCGTCAGAGGAGCATTACCACCACCTACTATGCAGGAGTGTGAGCCAGAGGTCCCTGTTTCCATTAGGAAAATGAATGCATATTTACTTTAAACTAAATTTTGTTCATTAAATATGTTTTAAAAATAAAAAAAAACTGCTTTAAGTTGTCCTTTTCCTAATCTTAAGCTTTGGCCTCAACGGAGAAGTGACGTATGCCGTGAAGCAGTCAAAGCAGTAAAAATGTGTAGTTTTTTTAGTGTGAAGTGTTCCTACTGTCTAAACTGAAGTTGTATTCTCTCTGTAGTAGAACTTTTTGTAGGCCTTCATATTTAGGAACATATATGGGGTTCTGTCTTGTATAGTGCCAGCGAAGGTGATACAGATCCCCTCAGACCATTACAGAGGTGTCATTCAACCTGTTGTAAGGTCATAAACCATCACAATGATTCTAGGTTTTTTATATTAGGGTGGAAATCTAGTGTTAGTTCAAGTAGTATATAGAATTTTAAATAAATAGCAAATAACAGACCTTGAAAAAAGGATAAAACATGTCATTCAACTTTCTAATTACAATAAGAATATCTTATTTAACCCTCCAGTAATTCTTACTTATTCCAGTTACACTAGGGCGGTACAAAGGATGTTTTATTTACAAATTTATTATAACGCTGAAACAAATAACAGAAGGTCATTTTAAATTACCATATATTGGTGATAATTTTAAATTGTTGTTCCTTGAAGCATTTGTAATACCTTTGTGTTATTGAAAATTTGCTGGTTGACAAATGTTGGGTATCTGTGGAGAAATAACTGCTCAGCTTTGAATGGCAGAGGATTTCTCTTCAAGGCCCTCGGTGTGCTGCATTCTGATTGGTCAGTTCCATACAGCCCTCTTATAAAAATACAAATGTCTGATCATAACGAGCAGCCCTGAACACTTTGACATGTTAACATGGCTAAGACCTGCTAAAGTTCAAACTGAGCGTCACAAATGAAAAATAAAGGTGATTTAACTGACTTTGGACATGTGCAGTGTTGTTGGGCATGGAGAAGAGGAAACCTGTAGTACACTGAATGTCCACTTGAGGCTGGCTGCAGAAACCTGACACCTAAAGTGATTGTATGTGAGGAAAACACTTTTTAGGGCCTTAATACACATCTTTACAGCCTGGTTCAAAAACAGCTTCAGTCTAAATATGTATGTGCTCTCACTGTAAGTGGGGTGTATTTGGTCATATTCAGTGTTGTGTTTAATGTGTTACAAAGTAAAAGTAAAGTAACATGCTATTATTCAAAACTTGGTAACGAAAAGTAGTTCCTTTTTTAATGCAACGCGACAATACTTTTTCCACGGACAGATCTGACACTGAAGCTGCCTTCTCAGCTGCTCGCATAGACACGAACAGCGTTGTAAAGTCCGCTTCTTATAATGGCCGAGAATTTCATGAGTCACGGCCGTGAGTCTTGGATTTTTGGGCTTGTTTCTAAACGTGAAGTTGCTTCTTGGGGCTCTTCTGTCTGTGTGAATCTCCCTGATTACCTTCCAGCTCCTAACATAAAGGAAAACACGACTGCGGTAGGCAGTTTGTCCACGTCCTCGTTTCCTGGTTATCGCACACGCCCCCAAACACACTCACGCACATGGAGCATGCTCCAGAGCCAATGTTGCCAGGTCTGCTTATTATAAGCAACGTTCTTTTCCTGAATAGATGCTTGGCACTGTGATATTGAAATGTGATGTAGACGAAAAATTAACACACTTTTTGTGGATTTCTGTTTTTAAAAAGTAGCATCTCACATTAGGAAAGGAAATAGCTGGAGGTTGCTTATTTTGGGCTTGTTTTTATCGATCTTGTTGCTTGTTTTAGAAGCAAATGTGGAAACACTGACAGGAGCTCTCATTCCACAGGGTATGTGACACTTTGTAAAATAAAGAGCACAAAAGAAATAACTGCTATGTTCTCTGTAGTAGAACTTTTTGTAGGCCTTCACATTCAGGAACAGATATGGGGTTCTGTCCAAAGGCGAGCAATGTAAAAGTAACGAGTAGCGTGAAAAGTTACTTTCATAGAGGGTAACTAAGTAAAGTAACGAGTTACTTTTTTCAGAAGTAACGAGCAAACACTACTTTTTAAAAGTAACTTCCCCAACACGGGTCATACTGTGCCTGTTTTTTTCTTTAATTGAGGATTTCATTTAGGATTTCTGGTTTGGAATAGCTGACTTGCTTTAAATGGCCTTCATTTCCATCTATACACGGTCTTTCTGTCTGTGAGGAGGTTGATCTAAAGTTAGGTTGAGATAAGCAGTATGGCGGTCTCCATTTGGGGCATCAACAGAAATCCAAAGCTATTACAAAATGCCTTTGTCCAGTTCCTTTACAATCGATGGTCGGTGCCGCACTGACCGGTCTGAGTGTTTCAGAAACTGCAAATCTACATGAATTGAAACATGTAAAAGTATTGCAAGGGTTTAGAGGGAACGGTATGGAAAAAGAGAAAATGTCTAGTTAAGTGGAAAGGTAAATGACTGGAGGACTACCATAACCAAATACCCACCTGTTACATGCAACTAGGCCCTCCGACGCACGTCAAACCTTAAAGCTAAGAGCAGTACACTGAGGCTACAGCTCACTCAGGCTCAAATATACAGGCCAATAGATCACTGGAAAATTGCTGCAACAGTCAGATGACAGGGCCAGAATTTAGTACTACAACATAATACAGGACTGGATGGATCCACGCTTTCAACAGTTCAGGTACGATTGTGCATTCTTTCTTGGAAACCTCTAGGCCCCTCAGTACCAATAAAGCAGCATAACAATCCATGCCACGAAGCTTAACTCATCTCAAAATGTTTTTTTTTATAACATGACAGTAACCTCAGAGCCCCGCGGTGACCTCCAGTCTTTAAGAGGAGTTTAAGTGTTTCATCACTGATGTACAAAGGACGACTTTGCAGCTGCTGCATGATGCCATCATGTCAATAGGGACCAAAATCTCAAAAGAATCTTTCCAGCACCTTGATGAATCCAAAGAATTAAAGCAGGTCTGTAGGCACAAAGGTTGAGCCAGGCACTAACACAGTGTCCCAAATGGACCGGCTGGTGAGTGTCATACAGTCTCTCTGAGGAATGTGGATTATTGTGATGCTGTAGTTCTTACCTTCAGCCACAGGGGGAGCTGTTCAGCCAGTCAGCCTCACTCTAACATGGAAAACAAACATGAGCTGATGTTTCAATAATGAATCAGTTAAACATGAGAAACAAAGCAGAGGTAGCTTGTTTTTATTATATGCTTATATGCTTTTATTAGAAATAAGACACATTCATTTTGTGCTCTGAAAACTGTACATTAACAAAGAGGCGACCCCAGTAAAATAAAAAGGGGAGTGAGGAGGGTTTGGGGGGGACGGGCATGTGTGGCGGGGTGGGTGGGCGAGGATCAGAGGGGTCTGAGGGTTTTTGACAAATACAGATCTGAGGGAGTGACTGGCGGTGATATCAAAACACACACTGTTACATTGCGATACAGAACACTCGTATAGTCCAGTACCCTGAACAGACAGGGGGGGGGAGGGGGGCTTGGGCAGGGGGATTGGTATCAGAATAATCATGTTCATATTAATAATTATGAGAACAACTATCCCCAAGCACAGTAAGAAAGATATTTATAGGCTAAAATCCATTCTGTAGAACTCTGTTGAAATAATTACAATGCTGTACATCAGGACTCCAAGTGAGCCTTGTGCTTTCTCCGTGTGCAACCCTCCGATGAACTCGTGGTCATCTTCATATCATATATATTTATAGATCTAGCCAGTTATTCATCTTCCATGACACACACATACATACACAAGTACCCTTCCTCAGCATCTTTGATCATATTTGCATTAAGCTGTATCCATCCTGCTGTATCCAAACAGCGTGTTAGCTGAGCGTGGCTCCGCCTGGACGCACTGATGCCGATGTCCATGATTGCGGCGTTGAGGTTGATTGCCAGTGAGAGCGCGAAGCCCGCCGGCCCGCTCTCTGGCGTCTTTGAGGTGTCTGTCGGTGCCATCTTGGCACACTGTGTTTGTCACTGCAGGGGCTGATTTCACCCCCTTGAGGATCGCTGATAAAGAGCCAGAAGGATTGGGTCGGGATGTAAGGGGGAGCATTCAGGTGGGGAGGGGGGGCACATGGGTGTGTGTTTTGGCAGTCTGCCTCCTGAAACGCTTGTTTTCCCTTTTTGAGATTGATATTGAAGAAAAATAATATGTCCACAGGCATCTCGAGTTGTTCAACGTCAGCGTTCATCAGGAGGAGAAAGAGCAGAAGAGTGAGGCAACGATACTCGACAGTAAAAAAGAAAAGAAAAGGACATGATCATGATTATCACATTGAATTCAAGGGTTTCTTTGCATGATTTCCATTGCTTTTAACACGACTATATGACGCACATATAGTAGCTGGATTTGTCCCTCATATGGGCTGTTAGGTTTCCCAGATCACACATAAAAAGATGACCAGCAGACAAAAATACCATCCAAACATGAAAAGAAAACACAGAAAGCGACGCCATGTTCCCGCTCTCCTTTAATTCATTTTTCTGATATTTTGACTCTCCCCCCTCCTCGTTACAGTCTCTCCTCACACTGTGGGCTCCATCCAGCCTTTGGGTAGAAGTACAGAGCAGGGCAGTGTGTGTGGTGTGTCGTCTGCTTGGTTGTCCGGTAAAAACCAAAAACTAAAGTAGGAGACTGTGGGTATGAATCCGTAAAGTTTCAGGTCACACCTCTGTCTGCAGGTCCATGATCTCCTGTCCCACCAGAGGGATGGTGGCGCTGTTCTTCTCCCACTCAACAGTCTGCAGCTCCAGAGGGGAGGCCGCCACCGTCTCCAGGTCCTTCCTCACCCAGGATGGGGGGGAGTGGGTCTTCCTGATGCCCTCCCATGCCCTCTTACTCGGGGTCTGCTGCTTGTCCTAAGGTGAAGGAGAAGAAGAAAATGATGTTCTCTGGCATGGCCAGTACATTTATGATGTATTCTAGAAGAAATACTGATGGTTCTCAGGACCTCCTTCTGCCTGTGGTCTATTCCAACATGCATCCTGGCATTTGGTTATTAAATCTAAAGTATTTAACTAGCTGCACAATTCTTATGACGGACTTTCAAATATTGAAACAAAGTAAGTCCTACATGCCAATGATGCAGAAATCGTAACCAATAACTAATAAATTCTCTCATTTCAAAAATACCGCTTTCTATTTTTTTTCTTATTTTATGGCTGTCTGGCTAAATTGAATGCAAACATATTGTACACCATATATTCTTAGAAAATCTTCGGTTGGTCTATCTTGTTCTTGAGCTCAGGGATGGTTATTCTTTTACTACAATTAAAGAAATTAAGTGCACATGCACGTTTCTGCTTGCTTAATCAACCACAAAAAATATCTGAATCCAAATGTTTTGTCCAGAGGTTTTCTACAGGTTATGAAAACTCACCTAAAGAAGACCACTTGTCAAAATATAGCGACAAATAAAGCTACGAGTAACTGGTAAGTGAGTGGTAAGGGTTTCATCTTTATCACATAAATAAAGTGGGACCTAATTCCAACCAGTAGGGTGGGAAGGTCTGAGTACTTTTCTGCCATGAACCAGTCAAGACTCTGCCAATGAAATGGGAACAAACAAGTGTTCAGTATAGTATATATTTTCCCTCTCTGCTACTCATTCAGTAACATAATTTACTATTTTTGCAAACAGATTCAGTTAAGATATGAATTTGGATACGGAGAAAAAAACAGATTGATGCAGAAATCAGTCCAAAAACCTGGAACTGTGTTAGCATTTTAGCACTTCAGGCTCCCAAGCCCCAAAGTCTATGGGATTTGTGAACAGTGTTGAGGATAAAAAGCTGAAACACGGTTCATGGCAAACACGCATATGAGATCTAAATGTTCCTTTTGCTACATAAAATCCACCTGACAGCACCCCACCTTGATTTTTTAAAGTGTTATCGCGTTTTAAAAAAGGATGGTTGCTAACATACTGCTAAAAAACGACTACAAAAATGACTTCTGTTTTGTTATAAACAATAACATAAACTTTTGCCACATACAAGGGCACCAACTTTATCAGGCCCTTAGTTTTAGAGGAAACCAAACAAGAGGCTAAACCATGATGCTTTAAGTACAAAGTGTGGGAGCTGCTTATAAGTTGAACCTCCATAATAGCTTCATATTGATTTAGCATGAAGGCTATCATATCATTTCAATGCTAACCCCCATGTTTGGCCTTCTGCAGCACCCGACAGCCGATGACGTTTACCTTGTACTGACCTTTGTTGAGGATGTGGAAGCTGATAGCATGAGAATGTAGCCTATGTTTGCATCATTTCCATGAAAAGTTAAATCATTTCAACTGAATTGAAATGATGAAATGATGAGGTGAGGGAGAGGGTGTTGAGCTTAAATGTGGGTGAATGTCAAAATAAGATCCTGATTGGACATTAATGTGTACAAGGTCACTAACACTCTACAGTCTGTATGATTTATGCCAGTTGATTTTATTTATGTACCATAAGTGATGTGACAGAGAGAACAAGGTCACATCAGGCAAAAGCTAAAAAAGAGCTAATAAACACTTCTGTAGCTTAAAGTGATTTTAAATCCATCTGCACTGCACTTTCTACTTTTTTCTGTTCCTTGCTGTCGTGATTTTGGCCCTTTTCATTATACCTTTGTCTCCTGTGATATATCAATTAACTGTAAATCTATGGAGAGAAGTGATAAAGGGTAGAAGGCAGCATGTTTTCCTCATACTAATAATGTAAAGCACTGAAAATTCCACCAAGTATGGCCGAGAGCCTTTTCCAGGGTGCAGTGACACACTGAGATAAAATTTGACCATCAGCACATGACAGCAATTAGAAATGTGGTCTTAGGGTTGTCATGCCCATGCATGCCTGGGTTCTCTCCTTGCACTCCAACTTCCTCCCACAACAGGTGACTGCAACCTGCATTGGGTCTGAGTGTGAAAGGCTGTACCCACCAAATGTCAGCTGGGACAGGCTCCAGCCCCAAAAACCCCAAATGGGACCAGCAGATTAGATGTTGGAGATCTGGTGTAAATGAGGACTTTACCCTTCTCACAATTTTGTTACCTCACTAGTTTCCTTTGCTCGACTGTTCAGAGATTAAGACTGGATATGATTCAGTGGACCTCTTGCTTTCATGACACTATTGTTATTAGCAGTGAGATGAACTTTGTCTAAAGAACATCATGATTCACCTCAAATCTAATGTTGTAATTTATAAGTATCTATACAGATTCCACAGAATAAATATGTTTTCACAGTTGTTATCAATACTCTTTGGGTAATGTTGAAGCTGGGGTTGGGAATCTGATTTAGATACACTTTTTGTAATACTGGTTAAAATGATCTTTATGCCCCGATGGCAATAAATTCATAAAACACTTTGTTCTTAAAACAGAGTGAAAAATATCCACTATCTACAGCAGGAGTAAAACAGGGAAAACACCAACCAACAAACGTGCCGTGTCACCAGTTTTTAAACCAATTAAATCCCGTCGCCATTCGCGTACATTTTGCTAGTATACACAGACTCGGTGTGTGTAGCCGAGCTGAGAGGGATCAGAGTCCACTGGAGAATGCTTATTTTTCAAGTTTTGTCCAGGAAAATAAGGGAAGCCCGCTACGAGCCGTCCCACAACCCCAACCAAGCTCCAGTATCCCTCACATTTTAAGACAGATGTCCAAAAAATCTAAAATAGTTTGTTCTGCTGCTCTAATCCTGCAACAACTGCCACCCAGGCTACAGCAGGTGGACGTTCTAACCAGGCTTTTTCTTCTTTTTTGGTTTTACGGTGGTTGGCATCCATCATTTTGGAGCATTACTGCCCCATTCAGGCAAGTGACAGAGTTCAGTTTGGAGAGGCAGAGGAATGTTTTTATCATTATATCGTCACACGGGAGATTTACAGGAGAATACAGGGGGACGTAAGGAAAGAGGATAAAATACGGAAAATACGGTAGTTTCATGGCCAAAACAGGAGACTTGACAGCTATATGGAGAATGTCAGAGGAACTACCTATACCCCGATCAACATCGGGCTGTGAGCACTAACTAACTTTACATGGTTGTTTTTTTTTAACTTTACTGTGATTATGTTTTGGTGCTTTCTTACCGCTGACTGAGACATGACTTGGTGTAGTGGGGGGTCATTTTGGAGGAGGGGTGGGAGGGGCTAAATGGAGTCCTGAAGAGATGCTACATTCAAATTCATGCTAGTTTTTCAAAATAACCGACCCCAGCTTTAACAACGCCACAGTTCAAAGTAGAAGTCAAATTGAAATTTAGATCTACCATCTATGAGGATCTGAGTTTACATTACTTAAGTTGTAGAATCATTTAAAACTCAGCCTTGGTCTTTTTCTTCTTGTAATAAAAAAACAAAGTCGAGATCGGGATGTAGATCGTACCGTGGCCTCAGTGTCAGAATACGTATCGTGAGGTTGCTGGAAATACGCAGCCACAGATCATACTTTGTCTCTTGAGGCCAGAAGGGGGAAATGCTGCAGGCTCTCACCTGTGCTTTGTCTCACTGTCACAACACCCTAAAGAAGGCACAAGTCCATTCTGGCTGGTGTATTTGTTAATTTTTCCAGCCTTATGAATGAAGTATTTTTGTCAAACCATACTGAGTGTCAGGACCTGGATTATTTAGGTCCACTTTTTGGGTTTCAAGCGTCTCTCACCTTCCAAACTGTTCTGTTTCTTTGAATCATGTTTCCTGTTTTAGACAGATTAAAAACCACCTGCCCCTACTGGTAAGAAGGATCAAGTCTCATTCCCTTCAGCGTAAAGTCTGCCTTATACTAAATCAAGTGAACATCTGCAGCTTCAAACATGACTTCCTGCAACACCAAATGTAAAGATTGGATTTAGACATCAGTGTGTCTGTGGCTGAGTCACATCCTCAAAAGCGCATCTTGTATCCAGAGTTGATCTGTCTGCCTCTTCAGCTTGTGCTAATACTGTGAGATTCTTCAGGGCAATAACAAACATCTGACATTTCTGCTTCTGGATCAGTGTCAAAAATCTGCAGCCCTGATCTGTGGAGCTCGACATTAGAGACAATCTGACTCCAAAGCAGTTAAACAAGTGGAGATTCAGCAGCAGAAGGAAATAAAATCGTCTGCTGCCAGGAGGATTTTGCAGATACCGTAAAGGGAAAGAGTGACAAAGCCAAATGCCAAATAACAGTAAACAGCTCTCTGACACAAAGCCCTACGAGGGAGAGGGAGCTGTATTGTGTGACTATGATGGCACCAAACTGCTGAAAATGCAATTTCTTGCTTCATTTTGGTTCTACATTTTTGGTAATATAAAGACCCAAAGGTACGGTTCAAACATGCTGAAGAAATCATTTTATTTAAAGGTGGATTGAGGATGCTGTTGAAGAGAAAAAATCCAAGATTCTCCACTTAAGAAATACACTGAGCTGAATTCAAAAGAGCACCTTTAAGGACCAGCCTGGGAAAACTGGGGACGTGCCACTATGGTGACCACCAGAGCCACATTAATCCTCAGGCCCTCCTCTCAAAAAAATCACTCTTTTAGGATATTGGATATATCAAAAAAGTTGTTTTTTTCAAAATGTTAACTCTCTAAATGCTAGTTAACAGCAAAAAAAATCAATTTGGTGAATGCAGGAGTTATCAGACCTGATATGTCAATGATTAGCAACAACATTGATTTTGATAGATTATTAATTTTGGTTCAATTGCAGAAAAATAAAAACCTCACACTTTTATCCTTAAGGCCCTTTTAGGACATTGTATATACATTTCAAAATATTAAATCAATTATTTGATGTTTTTGATCAATAACTCAAGTCCTCATCATGTATAGCAAATGTGAATTATCGTCATAATTTTAACCCTCAAAGTGCTGGTAAATTTTACAACTTTTTTACACAAAAATCAGTTTTTTTAAATGTCAACCATTTCCAGCAACTGGAAAATTCAACGAGTTTAAATAATATATTTAATTAATATATTCCAATGAGTTTAAATAATATATTCCTAAAGTTCCTGTTATATCCTATCAGTTCAATCAAGGTAATTATTTCCCACAATGCCACTCAGAAAAAAACATGAAAAAAAGGGATTATCTAGCCTTGACTTTTGAGAGTGTGCAGTTTGATGTCTCGAAGAGACAGCATTACAGGGAATTATCAGGGATTACATTTTTCTTTTCTGCAATAGCAGCAGAATAAAAAAAGTGGTTTCAATTAAAGTCAATAGTGCCAAAAAGGGCTCCAGGGGGAGAACAGTTAGTTTTTTGTACACACTGTTGAGAATGTTGTAAAAACAGTGTGGATGCTGTCATTCCTAAATTTATTCAGAAACCTCTTTGTCAGCATAACAGCTGTTCTTACTTTGGTAAATGGCCTAAATAAGAGCAAACGTTAAAACTGACAGCCCAAAAAGGGTCACAGAGGGGCTTGTTGGTAAATGTTCTGACTTTCAGAGAGAGTGGGTTTTAAAAGAATTCCTTTGAATTAATTTAATTCCTGTTTGCTCCTATCCTCTGGCCGACTGTTGAACTTTGAAACGCACAGGGGGCACTTGCACTAGAGTTTGATCCTTTGACCTGCACCAGAAATTGCGTGAGCTTTCACACCATCCCAAGTTAATCAAACTTTCCAAAAAAGTGAACCAGAGTGCATTTGAGACCAAACATGTTAGGTGCAAAAGAGCCCTATATGGCAGTATAAATCCTGAAGTCCCTCCTATAACACATGATGGACTAGTCAAGTGTGCTTACTGTTGACATTTGACTGAGCCTTAACAAATTCCTGATCAACATTTTATGACCAGTTTAAAAATTGGAACGAGAGACAAAACATTTTGAGTGGACAATTTATTGAAAAGTCATTGGTGAACCTCATCCTAAATTAAGGCTCTTACTGGTGCACAACCATCACATGGCCTCTGTGAGGGAAGATGCACCAAATACGGACATAGCAAGGTGGAGGAAAGTTTACTTCTCTCACCAGAAAAAATGTAACCTTGATGATCCTGATGGTTTCAACTGTACTGGCAGGTAACACCATCATGACTGAGGGCCCTGGTCTGTGTGATAATGACTGAGGGCCCTGGTCTGTGTGATAATGACTGAGGGCCCTGGTCTGTGTGATAATGACTGAGGGCCCTGGTCTGTGTGGTAATGACTGAGGGCCTTGGTCTGTGTGGTAATGACCAAGGGCCTAGGTCTGTGTGGTAACCACTGAGGGCTCTGGTCTATGTGGTAATGACCAAAGGCCTTGGTCTGTGTGGTAACCACTGAGGGCTCTGGTCTATGTGGTAATGACCAAGGGCCTTGGTCTGTGTGGTAACCGCTGAGGGCTCTGGCCTGTGTGGTGATGACTGAGGGCCCTGGTGTATGTGGTAATGACTGAGGGCCCTGGTACGTGTGGCAATGACTTAGGGCCTTGGTCTGTGTGGTAACCACTGAGGGCTCTGGTCTATGTGGTAATGACCAAGGGCCTAGGTCTGGGTGGTAACCACTGAGGGCTCTGGTCTGTGTGGTGATGACTGAGGGTCCTGGTCTGTGTGGTAATGACCAAGGGCCTTGGTCTTTGTGGTATCCACTGAGGGCCCTGATCTGTGTGGTAATGACCAAGGGCCATGGTCTTTGTGGAAACCACTGAAGGCCCTAGTCTGTGTGGTAATGTCTGGGTTTTCAACAGGACAACACTGCTGTTCATAATGCCTACCTGACACTTTTATTTCTGTTTTGAGAGGGTTTAGGTTTTATTTTGATCTATGGTCCTAAACTTTTGATCAGCTGACAAACAGCCTGTTTTACTTTAATTGTTGTTTTCATTGCTTACACAGATCTTCTCTCTCACTTCTGTTTCATCTTTTTTGCATTTTGAAGCTCTACTTAGAACTTGCTTCAGGTCCAACAGTGCAAAATGTAATTTCTTGCATTTTTTTAAACTGGTCTTCAGATTTTGATCAGGAGTTTTTACATACAGTCATAATGTCAAGAGAAGTATAGCTTCAGCTCTGTTTGGGCCAATTTGGTGCACATAACCTGGTTCTAACTTGAACAGAATCTAGTTTAACTCATTATGTCAGGACTAGATATGCAGAAAGAATAGATACTTAATTCATTTTTATTGTTTAACATCGCTGCTCATACTTTGTGTAGCATCATTCAGCATCGTACTGAGGTGTGATCTGAGCTGCCACAGACAGCTTGATCTCATCAGTCTGTTAGTCGTCGAGGTCCCTGCAACAAATATTACGAGGCGTAGAGCTCTCAAATATTTGTCACACTCAGAGGGTCTGTGTGGACTGGCCATTGTTTATAGATGTGTGTACTTTGTGCTCCCGCCTACAGGTTTACCCCTCGACGTTCCTACTGCTAATTTCTTCTGGCACTGACAGTGTAAGAAGATTAAAAATTCAATCTTTGTAAATGTCTGCACTTAAATTAAACAGTAAACTCCACCAAAGCGAGGTGGTCTGTGTTAATGATAAGAGAAAAGGAGAACAACATTAGATCAAGGGGAGGGAGGGGGGCAGAACAGAATAAAGTTAAACTCTTTACACTCATGTTGGTCTTGTCGCTGCTGGCAGAGGACACGCTCCATCGTTTGGCAGCTTTGGCGTCAACAGGTGGAGACTCTCTATCCTTGTCTGCACTGTGAATCTTCCTGTTCAGGTCCTGAAACATGTCCTGGTGGCGTTTCCGGGTGTGCATTATCTTCTACACAGGGATATTGCATTGTTACGTATGTGGTAAACAGCACAGGCTACCATCAATCCTAAGGCCCTGAATTTGATCATGATAGTCTTTGCAAACATGTGAAGGTCTGAGACTTTACCCTGGACCCTGTTTAGACCTTGCATTGACACAAAGTAAGATCCATTTTGGGCATTTGGATACCAAGTGGTCAGGTTTATGCACTTCATTATGAAGTGAAAAGTATTTGATACCAGGTGTCTTTGGATGTTTGTGGGAACAGTACTGATGCCTCATCAAGGCTGGTTTGACATCTGGTGGTGTCGAATTTTAACCTTTGCTACCATTCATTGAAGTCTGCGTCTCTATAAGTGCACTTTTTACAGCATGGGTTTGGTAAATCGTACTTCTTTTTATTCATAAAAATAAAAAAAGAATTACAAAAATATGATCTTGAGCTTGTAAAGTACATTACTAGTCTTTCTGATAGCTCAAAGTGCTGTTGCAGTACAGGTCACATCTATGCACTCAGACTCATGCAGTGAGTTGTCTGTCAGCATAAGCTGATAAAACTGGTGTAAAAATCTGTGTGAATGTGTTTTTCTCACCCTTTATCACACCAGCAACTTCAAGTTATGTGACAGGCAGAATGTCTTCATTTGTAAAGTACTGTGCCTTTGTAGCAATATCAATATGATATATATTCTTAATAGCATAAATTATTTTTCTTTTTACATAGTCCAAATTTTCCTTTTTATTTCTGAAAAGATTCTTGCATAATTTCCACGACTGATATTCTTGAAAAGATTCTGCCCTTGGTTTTCTCTTGCATCATTTTTTATTCTATACTCCTTAGAAAGAGTTTGGAAGCATTATTTTGATATCATATCGGTTGTAAAACCAATTGGTATTTTATTTTACATCATTAGAAAGTCTGTTTAGTCACCTTTACAACAAGGTACAAGTTCTGAGAATCTTGCTTTCATGAAATGAGCAACACAGCTGATCTTGTGGGGAGCGTTCACATAATGTGCCAAAGTCTCCTTGTCCTCTGGAAGAAAGTCTACGGTTCCTGAGTAAAGCAAGAGTGACGAACCAGTCTTCTTGGGGTGCCGTCCTCCTGAGACGCCTGCTTAATGGTCTGTCTTTGACATCACCAATCCAAGTTCGTTCTAAGTTTGGAAATGGTACTTGGGCTGACACCGATTCATGCTGCCAACTCTGAGTACCAGACCACCAGCCTCAGAGAATATAGGATTGTACGTGCATGTCTAGCTGTGATGCTAATTCCAAATATGCAGTCATGCCTGGTTGTAAAGGTGACTTCTCAGGTTTTCCAATAATTTATAATACAATACCAATTGGTGTTATTAAAGGGGAGAAATAATCATCCAGACTGACATTTCATTTCTGAATGTTTTTAGGAGCATATTTATGTTTGCACCTTTTAACATTTGTATTACTTAATAATTCTGCTCCTTTATTGTTCATCAGAGGAAGTGAAATTTCCCCTTAAGGATGAAAAACCCATTTCTAAATCTCATCATCAGCTCCATATTGATATATGACTTTCAAATGTTCCTGTACATTTTTTAGTTGTATTTCATCTATCTGCTTGTGGGCGATTCCGCCAAAAAAGTGAAATTTCTGTCCCCAGCATATTATTGTATATTAAATGTATAAACAAAAGTAATAATATATTACAAATTATATTTTATTATTATACTAAACACCTAAAAGTAAGTTATCTCTTTTATTTTGCCTTAAATGTAATGATATATTAGCTGTTTTAGAGATGGTCAATCTAAAAACTCAGTCCTGTTACCTAAATTATCTCTAAGACAACATTTGTTGATTTCAAAAGTTAAATATCCAGTTAAATCTTAATAATGTGATTTTGAAGAGCTACAACAAGTAAATTGCACTCTTTTGGCGGAATGATCCTCTTAAGCATTTCTTAATCAAACATCATCTCTTTGCTGTAACAGAAAGTCACGGACTGAGAGCCATCTACACCACCATTTCACTATCCTTCATTCTTTTGTTTAGGTATTATGGCACAGTCATGCTTTTCAGGCTGTGGAAACTACACCTATGATGAGATGGTCCTCTCAAAGTATACAGAGCTCATACATGTATGTAATGAAAATTTAGCAATTCAAGGTATTTATCTGTTTGGGTTTACTCTATTTAAAAAAAAAAATTTTGGTGAAAAAGTTGCTCTGATCCAAACTTTAAACTAGTAGTTGGCAGTAATGCCAGTTGGCAGTAATGCATCTTGTACAGCAGTTGCTGACAAATGAAAAAGAAATAGAAGAATCTGCTCAGCATGTTGTGGCATATAGCAAAATAACAACCATTTGGTAACTGAAAGAGTTGGTGTTGAAATTTAGAAAAATTATCACAGCTGACACCGGGTGAAGGGTGGGGTACACCCTGAACCTGCCAGCCAACTGCAGGGCCACATAGAGTGACCGACAACCATTAATGTTCCTAACAGCAATTTGGGTTCACCAGTCAACCTAAAAAGCATGTTTTTTGTCAGTGGAAGGAAATCGGATTGTTCGGAGAGAACCTTGTATGCACAGGGAGAACATGCAAACTCCACACAGAAAGGCCTTGACCGACACAGAGATCAAACCAGCAGTCTTCAGGCTGAGGCATGCTAAAGTAGATATAAGAATAATTATAAGACCAATAATCTTATTGTCTTAATGCAATGATTACATCATGATTTTTGTAATTTCTGTTGGTTTATTTGTCCATTTGCTGCTTTGCTGCTGTTAAAAAGGCATCCCCATTTGAGGTCTGGAAAGGCTTGGAAGAAGATCAACAAAACAAAGCATGTCCAGTTTGTGCATGTGTCCTGCAGATTAGTTTTGTATTTCTTTAGAAAATAACATAAAGTGCTAGTCTTTGTCTAAAAATAGATGAAGTAACATAACACAGTATAAAAATAAGGACCATGTAGAGTTGCTGAAGAGTTTATCTGATGACTGTAGGCAGAAGCAGGCTAACACTATCCATTGACTTCCAGTTTTAGAGCAAAGCTAATCAGCAGTGGGTGAGCTCTGCCCGTCTCTTCTTTGTTACTGCACGCAAAGTCGAAAGAATGGTGTCTATCTGCTTGTTATGGACTCTGGAGTGAGGCAAGACAAGAAAACAAAAAATGTTGGTGTGTCCCTTTAAGGCCTAGCTGGAGCCACTGAAATTCGATATAGACTGTCATTTGTCAGAGGTAGGTGAGTCCATCTTGATGTAAAGTTGTACCCTAAACATTATGTCAATGCATCATAGGAGAAATCAAACTCTCTTGGTATCCAAATGCCCAAAACATTTGTAAATGCAGAAAGTAAACAGAGTCTAGGAGACATCAGCTGTTTGGTCTAAGTCTTAAAAAACTGCAGGAATCAAAGAGACTAAAATTACCTCAAAGTCAAGCTCTGCATAGCGTGATTTTCGTCTCTGGGGGGAGATGAGACAGAGAGATTAAAGATGTGTTTTGACACTGTGTGCCATGTGAGCAGACAAACGCTCCAGTGTTTAACTCTTTGAGTGAGTCCCCACATCAGCCAGTCAAGACAGGAAAGTGGTGAGTCATGAGGAAGGAAATAAGGTTCACTGCCGGTCTCTCTGACCCTGTTGGCGCAAGTTTGCTGTTAACAGATTGTGACCGAATGACCTTTACGTCCTCCACCACAGCGTGGTGAAGGGAAACCTGACCTTCAGGCTGCTGGGCCGCTGTGGCAGCTGCAGACTCACACGCCATTATGGAAGTGTGTGTTTTGCCCTGGAGTGAAACGACACCAGCAGGCAGATGTCCAGGCGGCTGTGAGCTTAACACTGTGTCATCTCATTCTGTCACTGCTGTCTGCAACAAGAGCTGAATGAAATCTAACCTTATAAAGAGGCTGTCCTCCGTGGAGCCAGATGAGATACTCTTTATGATGCAGGGCTTTTAGGAGGGAAGTTAGAGGGGGCTTGTTGCTGTTCTGTTTAGCAGCAGAAGGACGAACTAAGCATAAAAGAAATTAAGCACACAACTCTTCTGGGGGACCTAGTTAATACTCTTTTAAATAATTGGTATCTATAAATATTAAGTGTATAAATGTCTGGCTCCCTAGTTGCTCATTTCTACCTGTGCCAAAGCTGCATTGGTCAAACACAGCCTGCAGCACAGAGCATGGCAGAGAGATGGTTTTGGGGAAAGTGGTAGAGCTTCTTGATGGCTGGAGTGAATGAAAACAGTGTGATGAGCAACAGAACAGTAACCAGTCATGATATGACATTTAGAAAACACTGATAATGGGTGGTGCAAGAGGCAAACTCATGGCATGTACACATAAAGCCACGTCAAAACACATAAATATATGTCATGGATGAGAAGGCACGCCAGAATTGTAACAGGTTTGATGGTAAATTCAGGAACATGTCACTTTACACACCACTTATTTAAACATCATTATACTCAACCTTCTGCTTGATTGGATTGTTCTTTATGATAGTCTGTCAGTTCTAATATTTATCCTAAATACTCTTGAGACACTCCTTAAGACATTTTCCTAAAAACAAGGGGTGTCAAACAATCAAGTTTTAAAATAGTAATTCATGTGCAAATTTAACAGTCCATTGCAACTTAGGCTTGAGTACAGAAAAAGACTGCTCTGGTTTGTAACCTGTTTGAAATTTCACAGTTAAGAAGTTAATACGGTTGCTCCGCTTTGGTTTGTCTATTAATGCCATATTTAATTGTTCACTGCTGTTGTATTCCACTAATTTCATCCAGAATGCTCAACTTTTTGGCTTGTTTCTCTTGATTGATGCTTGTTTGGTCCAGATGGATTTCACAGCCACTGCAAACTCAAGTCCCATTTCACACTGGAAGCATTCGACATTCAACTCCTATGTCCCGAATCTTGAGACCAGGAGGCTCGCCTATTTTTTTTTTTTCACAAGTTGCTCAAAAACAGAAAGTAAGTAAAAGGGAGGCACACTAACCATTTTTTCTAGTGTTTTGTTTTACTCCATGACAACTGTGCGTGCCGCTACTTAGCTTAGCTCAAACGCTGGTAGTCAAAGGATACTGTTAGTCTGCCTCTGCCTACAGTCATCAGATAAACTCTTCAGCAACTCAAAATGGTCCTGTGTGCTTGTTGTGACTCATTTTTTGTATCCTGATATGCTATATTATTTATTTTTTTAACAAAGATTAGTACATTCAAAAGCCTATCCACTATCTCTTTCCTATCAATAAAGGGCAAAATGCCTAAAAAATACATTTGGAAAAAAGATTAGTACTTCATATAATTTCAGAATGAAATATAAACCTCTGTTTATGAGAAAAAAACTGGTACTACAAAGTATGGCTAATTTTTTTAAGAGAGGACGAGGATGATTTCACCAGGGTTTAGTTTTATATGTATGTCTTTTAAAAACAACATAAAGTGCTAATCTTAGTCTCTCTAAACTCCATTTAGAGTTGCTGAAGAATCTACCTGATGACTGTAGGCAGAGGCAGGCTAATGTTACCCACTGACTCCCAGTGTTTAGGCTAAGCTAATTAGTGGTGTGCGAGCTCTGTTAGTCTCATCCTTATTACTGCACACACAGTCCAAAAAAATTGCGCTTATTTGCTTGTCATGGACTCCAGAGTGAGGCAAGACACAGAAACAAACAAAAAACATTTATATATGTATATATATCAAATCAGGTGCCTTGTTGTGGTTCTTCATTAACTGTTAATAGTTAATAGAAGCTCATTATCTGGGTGGCAGCACTCGCTGGAGTAGATGCACAGTAACAAAGCACTTCCAGTTTGAAGGGTTGCAACTCTGGTTTTCCTGGATGTGAACCAAGCCCCCTGAGTTTGTGTGAGCTTCTACATATCCCTAAAATCAAAGAAGCTTCATACAGAAGTGAACCAGTTTGTTGGCCCAAGTGAACCAGATTAGGTTCAAATCCAATGATTATTACAAACAATTATAGATACATACGTTTATAGGGGAAAGAATCAGATGAATGTACAAAAGTATTCCTCTCCCATTTTGCATGTCTTACCTGCCAGGACCGTTTTATCAGTGTGTGACTTCAGTGCAAAAACTATCAATACATGGCAGCATGAGTCATCTGTAATTATTTCCTTTTATTGTTAAAACATGGAAATCAAAGACACTACCATATTCATGTCAAACTTTCTTAAAAGGCCACAGTGCTTTTTCTTCTTAATAAATACTTTTATAACTGATGACAGACACACTGCCAGGGAAAATCTGCCTGAACCAGCAGAGTTGTAGAGATGATGTGACAGTTATTGTCCTGAATTTACCATAAAAACACATAAACCAGGCTGAGCAGTTGAACAAGGCCTGTCTCTAAATACATGTTAGGTTCATAAGAATAAATGGTATCAAAGTACAAAACACAACCTTAGCTGCATGGCTGATTTGTAGTATGAACCATGAGGCTGACGATGTATGAGCATGACAAGAGTGTGGTGATGTTTCTGGTGTTTTTACCTCCAGTGAGCTCATGGACAGAGTGGAGACGGTCTCACTCTTTGACATCACACCAGAGTTTCCAGAATCTCCTCCATCAGGCATACTGTTGGGCACCTGGGTGTCTCTGGGCATGTTGTGTGCAGGTGAGTCTCTGTCAGAGCATGACACACTGATCTGATCAGCAGGAAGAGTCTTCAGTCCAAATCCTGGCACTGGCTCTCCGCTGACCGGGTTGGCCAGGTGGATGAGTCTGGTCTGTGGCAGCTGCTCGATGCTGATATTGTACTTGGCTGACTGGTCCTCCTTCCCTTTTGCCGGTTTAATCGTTCCCGTGTTGTTGCCGGGCAGTATGACGTAGCCCGGACCTTTCCCGGCGCCATCGGAGCTGCTGCCCTCGCCGTTCCCTCGTGGCATCTCTCCATCAAGCTGCTTGAAGAGCTCACCGTCACAGATGTAGATGGATTTGGCTCCAGGGAGCTCAGTGCTGATTCCCTTTGTGGTACCCTTCTCTCTGCGCAGCGTCAGGGTGTGGCTGGTGTAGTCAGCCACGTTCTGGAGGTGAACTTTAGCCATGCTCGCCGGCATGGTGTTGAAGTTGGAACCTTTCTGAAGGGTGAGGGTCCCAGCTGAAGCCTTCTCCTCTCCCTGCAGAGATGAGCGCTTCACAGTGCCTGAAGGCAAGAGAAAGGAAAGTCATGAAGTCAGCCTCTACAGCTGGATGTTTTAAGACAAGGCCAATTTTGACCCATCCATTATCTATACCCCAAATCCCTGTCAGGGTTGTGGAGGGGCTGAAGTCTATCCCAGCTGACACTGGGCGAGAGGCAGGTACACCCTAAACTGACTGCCAGCCAATCACACAAAGAGAGACGGACAAGTATTCATGCTTACCTCATACCTAAGGGAAATTTAGGACCCGTTTACACAACATCATTGTCACCAGAGATGGAAAGGTTTTTCCTTTATGTTTTCAAAAGTGCTCTGTAATCACACGGATCTGCAACAATGACTGAAATTGCTGTAGCAATCAGGCCAGGCAGTAGTGCAACAGTGGTGTTTCAACATACTTAGGACTTCCAGTAAGACAAACTTTTCATAAACAACAATGGCGAGTGGACGCATGATTTTGCAGGAGTTTCTTGTCTTAACATCAAATCTGTCTGAATAGTTTTGTGTGGATATCAAACAGATCACGGTAAGCAGCACACATTGCTCAGTGGTTGGCTGCAGCTGTTGTTGGTGATGTTGTTCCTTGGTGAGCATGCAACCCTTGAAACAGTACTGAACATGTGCCGCGCGTCAACATTCTCCCTGAAAAGCTGATTCCTATTTACACAGAAACAGACACTAAAACGCTTTCAAAACTTTTCTCTCTGGACCTTGGTGCCAAAAGTTTTGAAAGCATTTGGGTATCAGTGTAAACAGGAATCAGCATTTTCAGGGAACTCGAGGCAATCTGGGCACCGTTCTCGTGTAAACAGAAATACAACGAGTCACCAGTCAACCCAACAAGCATGTTTTTGGCCCGTTGGAGGAAGCTGGAGTGCCCAGAGAGAACCCATGCATGCAACAGGGAGAACATGCAACCTCCATACAGAAAGGCCTTGGCTGACCTGGTGACCCTCATGCGGTGAGGCCTGTGCACTACCTGCTACACCACCGAGCCACTCCCAATTTTGCCTCATATTTCTAGAATAACCAATCTGTTTATAAATTATTATAGCAGGGTCTGGAGATCATAGGCAAATTTGACCCCAGCTAAACCTTTGGCACACCATTATAACAAAGCTAAAATAAATGATTCCCCTAAAAGCAAAGAACATACCCCATAAACCTGACCTTAATCTGCCTCAAAGTGCCAAATACTCCTCGTCCACTCGACATTGCTCATGTGAGTACTACTGCAACATAGCAATATTTCTATACTCATTCCATCCATGGGCATGGAGGTGTGTGACATTTTCTATCATCGTGGTTAGGCCTGTCACGATTACAATTTTTGCTGGACGACAATTGTCAAAATAATTATTGCCAATACACGATATTACTGTCGATATTATTAACTGTAACAGGGAGGTCAAGAGCTTTTAAATAAAATAAATTACACAAAATAATAAATTAAACAAACAAAAAGAGAAAAAAACCCAATTAAAATGATATGGACTCTCTTTTGGGAAAAACTGCATGTAAAAAAAAATATTATAAAAATCAAAAACAATTACAAAAAATTACCCTGTCGCTATAAAGAAAAAAAGTCCAATAAAAACACACATCATAATAAAAATAAATAAAATGGAGTTTATACAGTTCCTGAATTGTTTGTGACATGTGGCTTTTCAACCATATTGAAGGGTTGTATTTCTTTTGCAATGTAGCGAACAACACTGTCTGTGAGCGCGCACCATCTTGCTCAGTGTTATTTATTTTTTCTTTGCAGACCAAATGCCACAGTAAGCGCCGACTGTCAGGACGAACACTCCACTGCACCTCCCTTCTTCATCGCCACTACTTTCAAACAAATTCGACATATCGGCTCGTCGGTGTTCATGAGCTCACACCTTGTTCATTCTGATAAAAAACAAAATATTCCCACACTTGGCACAGCCGGCTGTGGCACCGCAGCTTCCATGCCATCATTCATATAAGTGTTGGTTTCCTTGTTCCTCCTTCTGATGCTCACTTTAGCACTGTGTGTACATGCGAGCGGCCCCGCCTCCTTTTCAAAGATTGAATGGATGACGGATGGATCACCAACCCTAACTCCGCTCATTCAGCTACAGAACCAATGCACCCAAGCATTGAGAAAGATGGACGTAGTGAACCATCTTCTCATCCAGGCTGTTTGGTCGAAAGAGAAGAGGGAAACAAACACGCATGCACGTCGATTTATCTAGGTTGGCAAACTTACCAAGGACGTTTTTATTTATTGTGCGGTTAATTCATTTATTGATTATCTTGACAGGCCTAACCGTGGCAGATTATAACTGCTTTAACATGGTGGTTTGGCTTTGTTTTTGGCAGAAAGACATTATGTTTGCAGTAAAAGGGACATGGGGCACCAGTGGCAGTCTGAGTGTCTTGATTATGCATCCCAAGATTTAAAGCAATGTGAGTTCCATCTGTTTCACAGCAAACAAGCCTGACATTGTAATCACACCTGTGCTGACTCTGTCTGCAGTACTTAACACATCACTGTGCATTACCTCGCTTTATTTGACAAAAAATAAAAAGACAACAGTCTTACGTTGCTCTTTTCCTTCTTTTTTTCTGTTTGGCTTGACTGAGTCTCAATAGGTTTTATGCTCCAGATGCTTTCCTTGATATCCTGTCTCAAGAGATAATCAGATTTTCACTCCCAGCGGAGATCAGAGCACAGCCAGTATCTGATGCTGCGCCGTCGGGAAGGGGGGACTTAATTATACAGTAACAGTCAGTGTAGGAGAGACTCGCACAGCCCCATTTATCTGCATACAGCCGCTCAGCACACGCTCATCCCACTCCTATCAGCCTGGGCTAAACTGCCATATGCAGCTGTAATGTGCTGTAACTCTTGTCAAAACAGCTCCTCGGTGAGGGGAGGCGGCTGTGATGTTGATTGTAAGACACAGGAGCAGAACTGAGGGGGAACACGCCTCACATCTGTTCTGACAACGCTCCCAATGTTGAATCAGTCAAAATACTGAGAGGCTGCACAAAGAGACATCTGTAGCTTTTCAACAAACATTCCCCCGAAGTCAGATCACAAGAACGCACACGCACACAAACAACATCAAACACACTCAACCCAGAACTTACCTGATCTGCAAGCCATATCCACGTCCTTCTCAAAGTCAGTCTGAGGACGGAGAACAATAAATATTGTATTAAGTGTTCACAGCCTGCCAGAATGAAACAATAAATCATGAATTGATGGGAAATAAACATTTACATATTCATACCATGAGCTGAGCATGGCCGTTCTGGAAGGATCCTCCTGAATCTCCGTTAGCGTCCTCTTGACGGTCCACCACTCGACACTTTACAGCCTCCTGAACCTGGTGGGAAAGATTGTGATCTTAATAAAGGGAGACACATCAGTCCACAAATACTTTAACAAATACTGATGGAGCAGTTTTTCATACTGAGGTTAAAAAAGTCCTTCAAGCTGCCCCTTGAGCCTGACATGTTCATTACAACATATAAAGCCAAGAACTTCTGATTTGTTCTCGAATAGTCAAATTGAAACAAACTGGTTACAAACAAAAGGTCAGCTGATGCTACCATAGCAAAGGGAAACAGAAAATATTTGAAAAGGGTGTTCAAATTAGATATAATAAAACGGTAAGGCTGGCCAGCATCAAACTAGATTAGTCCTCAAGCATTCAGTTGAAGCAGAGGACTCAAACCACCAGGCATATAAATTACACTGTAAAAAAAAAAAATCGTAAAAAAAACGGTAATTTTCCGGCAGCTGGGGCGCCAATAAATACCGTGAAATAACAGAAAATTGCTTTCTCATAAAAAACAGTTTCTTTCCGTAATTAAATTACAGTTTGTAGTTGTAATTTTAACAGGATTTTGCCTTAATTTAAGGTTCTTTAACGTTTAATTACAAACATTTAACGTTAAAAGACAATTAAATTACCCATAAAGATGGGTAAAGATGGGCTCACGCACTCTTCCACCTGTGTTCTGGATGTATTGTGTAAAAACCATTAGTCACGGCACGCTGTGAGTAATCGGTCGAGGAACACAAAAACATCCATCACTAAAATTCAGCAGTGTTGTTCTGTACCTCTCTGCGCAGGATGCAGTGCACCATGACGATGACAAAGCCTTCCAGCGAGTCAAAGACAGCAAAGAGGATCTGGAAGAGTGCAGAGCGCCGGTCTGTGATGGCGAGGACGGCTGACATCCATGTGAGCGCCAGGAGGGGAAGAACCACGCAGGAGCTCCACAGCGACGCCCTGCAGGACGGGACAGGGACTGCGGTCAGCTACAGCACGACACAGCATGGCAATACGACAAACTACAACATGTCTGATAATTCTGCTGTAAAACATTTCACATTAGCTGAGATTATTCAAATATCTGGTCTGGACAATTCAGAAATATAAACTGTATTTCTCTCCAATGACAAAGGCAGCAAAACTAAACACAATCATCAAACCAGCCTTCAGTCTGTTCTGAATAACAGTTAGCATAATGTTAGCAGCCTTTATCTCTACCCATGCATAAATACATAACATCAACACAGTAATTATGTAACTATCACACACAGAAACATACATCCATTATCTGTAGATATATATGCTCATAATTCACATATATTACATGCATGTATGTTTAAGATGGCTCAGTCAAACCATAGAAGGGCTAGTGCCACAGGAGAGAGAGGGAGGAGGAGCGAGGGTGAGTGAGGGGGGGAGACGAGTGTAATGAGGCTGAAACAGAATGGAAAGACGAACAGAGGGAGAGAGAGAGAGAGAGAGAGAGAGAGACTGAAAAAGCAACATTCCCGCAGACTATACCCTGCATTTTCTTTTTGTTTTGTGGACCTTTTGCAATCGTTACACCTAAAAATAACAATATTTTTCAGTGTCAGTGATGTTTAACTCGTCTTTTCTTATGGTGGGAGAATTTCTGCTCATTTTAAAAACTATTCCAGAGGTGGAAATCTATGCTTTATTTCAACTTAGATGACTTGGCAGGAGAAAAACCTGCACATGCTGAATACAAAAAAAATGTAAGTGCATGTATTACGATCTACCATATCTACTAATGCTTAAAGCTGCACTTTATGGACTACAAATAAGATTTTATAACATCTTTACAACATGATTTACGGCAGTGGTCATCAGGCCCCAACAGCTTACAATCCAGCCCTCAATCAATCAATCAGTTTTTCTTTATATGTATGACGTCAATTCATAACAAGTGTAATCTCAAAAAACTTTATAATAGAGCAGGCTGAAGCCATACCCTTCATTTTTAGATACACATATATGCATATATAAATATGCATGTACACATACTGTATGTACATGTACGTACATCCTGAGATGGATCCATCCAGGTGGAGACAAAGAGACTAAAAAATAAGATTTTAGGATAGTAACAATCCCATGGACGCCCAGATCATAAATCTGTCATCATATTTGTCTCTGCTGAATATAGATATATTTGAGGTTAGCCCCTTGAGATGTGGATTCACGTTTTCAAGAGGGTCCTCATGTCTGTATGGCTAAAAAGATATTTATCATGGCTGTACGTTTAATAGCAACCATGTATAGAGAGGTCAATCTAATATTAACATTAACATTTACATTGATTATAAAAGAGAGAAATGGTGTTAATACAGAAGTATTCAGCTGAACTCCCATTAAATTGTGTTTAACTGATTTTAAAGTACAAATTTATGTTAATTGATGCCATTTCTGTTGATGTAGGATAAAGTGCAGGGAGGGGAGCAGGTCCACAGCAGCAGGTCATCCATGATTGTTTTTCAAGGTCATACTAATAATCAAGATACAGTACTGCCAAATAAAGAAAATGTGAGGAGGTCAAAACATGTTTCATTTTTTTCGGGGGACATCTTTATTTTTTTAAACTTCCCTAAGCCATTAATGCATTTCAGAATTAAGTGAGATTGAATGAATCATCCATTTACATAAATCAACCAGCCAAACACCAGTAAGAGAAACTCAACCAGGAGAACGAGTGAACTGGTGTCAAATTCAAGAATATGCAACTTCACCACAAAGCTGGTTTATTGTTATCATCTTATTACTATTTCAACTACCATTCTATTGTCAAAAACACTAAGAATTATAATTACCTCCACCAGAGAGGTGCTGCATTTGGTTTTTGACAACAGGATAACTAACAAAATTGGCTTCAGGTAATGTTAATCACTTCCAGACCAGAAGGCAGATTTTTTAAAATGATTTTACACAACTGCAAGATTCGCTGATGATTTAGTGAATGTTGGACATGGCATAAGGAGAAGTAAAAACATTTTTATGTCGATAACCAAGACTTCCGTGTTGGAAATGTCTCGGTGGACATTTGCGCTCTTGAAGCTCTTCCAGATATCATTTGTATTACTGTCTTCTTCCACTATACCATGTAGCCTCAATAATGCCATTTGTTTGGTTATCATAAATTAATTAAAGAATAAATACCCTCTTCAGATATAAGTGGACAAACTACCCTAGTTTCCCCACATGACTGGCAGTCGTAGGGGTGATAGGGACTGATTTCACTTCTAAGAATTAAAACTTGCAGACATATTGAATGAAAATAAGTCAAGCCAATTACACATGAATATTTTCATAATTTCAATTTAATTTATGATCTGGCAACCACAGTGATCCCCCTGAACTTTTTACTTTATAGCTTATGATTCCTGATTTAAAAGCACAAAAGTTTTTATTTCATAAAACTGTGAGAAAAGTGTCATGTCATTACGGTTGCAGTAATAACAGTTTCACCAGCTGTGCAGTAGTTGTTGCTGACATCAAGACAATTACCATCAAGACTTAGGCCCTGACTACATGAAGATGAAAAACATAAGCGTTTTGGTCATGTTCTTTGTATGGACTGCATTGTTTCAGTAAATGTGTTTGTCCACATACAAACAATCATAATGCTGTAGTGCATATGCCAGGCCTCTGTAACACTGCCGCGGACATACACCAAAACCAGAGAAGAAGACATGAAGGATAGGCATACAACATGAGATTACATATGTTATTTTCCATGTCCTGTTGTTGGTGGTCGTCGAGGAGCAGATTTTTGTTAAAGCCAAAACAAACTCAACAGCTTCTACAGCACAAACCCACAAACCCAGACTGTACTGCACCATCGTTTCTGCTGTTGTCGGGGTTCGTGCATGCAGTTAATGTGAGAATTGGGGCTGTGAGATCATTGTTTCTGAAGCTATACACTTTTTCCGTCAACACTGGAATGCTTAGCCTGCATTTTCAGATTTATCCACCCAGGGACCTGTTTTCAAAAAGAACCTGAAATGCCTCTGACTAAAACTTGTGTGGATACACCATGATTCGTCTCCGGGTAAACGAACCCCTAAACTGGATACTTACTGGAACACGTTGGACTCAAACTGATCATGAATGACCATGTGCTTCCTGTTTGACTTAGGGGAAATATTTTTTTCCCCAAAAATTGTAAACATTTTGAAGAAAGTGATAGTAGCAGCACCTTACTACTGAGCTCATGAAAGCATAGATTTCCACCTGTGGTATTAAACAGGACAACACTGACGCAGTAATGTGTCTATCAATGTTGTTTAGTGTACTGACACTTTCTAAAACCTGTAGTGATTTTGTAAAGATGATTTTTTCTTTTTTACAAGCACAACAAAAACAATATTTCACTTGACAAAAAAAAGACTGGCACACAGCTTTCTGGCTGTTCGTAAAATTAAAGTCTTAATGGTGTTGAAAGTTAATATTTTCAGTCGGGACACCTTATTTATAAAATATTTAAACTGTTTATTTCGATTCAGTAAAGTAATTTAAATGTTGAGTTTGCACTCATGTCTGATGGCATAGTTGATGGATAACATGGCACAAATAAGTCAAAGATTTTCAAGCCATAACATTATTTTGACATTATTTTATGTTAAATACGTTCTGAAATGTCTCCAGTATGCTTTAAGTTGGACACCTACAGACGATCTCAAAAAGGATCAGCTTAGGGCTGTCACAATTAAAAACTTTATGCCGGAAGTTGTGACGCAGTGAAGAAGCATCTTCAAAAACCTGAACCAGTCCAGTCACCATCTTGGTCAGCATTAGATGATTATATGGTGTCACACTGCACTGGTGAAAAAGCCTTGTTTGATTAATCTTGGGCTCTTCATCACTGCTCTGTTTTAACCTGCATGGACTAGAAACAAAGTGATGACAAGTGCCACAGCTTCGTCTGTTGTTTAAAGCCACAGAGATGCTAAATGATTAAGTCAGCATGTGGACTAATGTAGACAAACCAAAACAGATCTGCAAAACCAAAAGCGGAGAATGTGTGGCTGGTATGTCAAACTTGATGCTGCACCTTTTCTGAGCCAGAGTCCAGCACAATGTCACATCAGTAGAGGTAAGATCAGGCCTAAAAAATCCAGCCCGGGTATAAAGCCCGACCTGGCGCGAGCCCAATCAATAAACTGGATTTGCAGGCCCGAGCCCGAAACAAACCTGAAATTTTATATTTTATTTGTGAGGACTCAGGACAGGAGGGGGAGGAAAGGGAGGGGATGCAAAATGCAGCAGCCCATTTGACATTTATTTTAATTTCTTCGAGTTGGCAGAAAAAAACGCAAGTTTTCTTAATGTTAAAATAATCTACATATTTTTATGATCATTATAAATGCATTTACACAATGAAATAATGCTGGAAAAGTTTGTTAAAGATATTTCTGTGTGTGCAGGAGTTCAGTCTCGGGTCCCGTCCTCTTGAACATCTGGCATTGAGCGCTGCGTGAAGCGCGCGCGTGTCCCAACTCCCAAGCCGTGTATTTGGTTATTACAGAAACAGAATACAGACTTCAGTCAGCAATGGCTCGTGAAACAGGTGCCACTGCCTCTGGTTGAAAAAGCGGAGCCCTAAAACTTCCAGAGCTCAGTTCCCTCCTTGCGTCAGCTGTATCTTCTCCTCCTGTCCCTTTACCTTCCCGACCGTAGTAGTTAAGCAATTACCATGCAGCACCTTCTCTGTTTTATCCAAATTATTTATTTTATAACAAGTATTCCTTTGTTTAATATCCATACATTGTTTTAGTATACATAATATATAAATATATATTTATTAAAAAAAAGTTAGCGAGAGGGAAGCCCGACCCGACCCGAACGTAATAACTGACACTTTGGGCCCGGCCCGTCGGTCTCGGGCTTAAGATCTTACCTCTACACATCAGTGGTCAGTGATTTGACTGAACGAGGACAATTTTTTAAAAAAAATCTGTTTTAATGCTATGCTTACGCCACTACATATGTATTTAATTTAATTAAATAATTCAAATTCAGATATTAATAAAACTGGATTTAATTTGTTTGCAATCTCTTGCTTAATCTCCTTTTAATAAATCAATCCAAAACAATAAACCAGGTTTTTGGTTAACTTCTTATACACTCATGATCAAATATAGGCAACAGTTACATTTGCATGAGAATAAATAACAACACTTCATGTTATTTACTTTAATAGAAATTATCCTCAGTTACACTGACAAAGTTGATTTAAGGGTTTAATTAAAAAAATGATATTAATTAAATTCTCAAATCAAATACCCAAATTATTATTACATCATTCATTACCCTTATTAATATCTATATTTCGCACCAAATTAAAATCTATTATTTTTTAAACAATATATCTAAAGAATGTCAGTGATTTAACACATTAGTAATGTTATAAACAGTAGTACATATTTATCATCATTATATACAAATTTACACTACCTGACCAAAAAAAAAAGTTGCCACCAAAGAAGATGGTTGCACTTTAATATTTCGTTGTCCTGCCTTTAGCTTTGATTACAGTCACATTCTCGGTGTCATTGTTTCGATAAGCTTTTATAATGTCACAGATTTGTCCCAGATCACAGCACTGCCCCCTCAGGCTTGGACAGTAGGCACTAGGCATGATGGGTGCATCACTTCACCTGCCTCTCTTCTTACCCTGATGCTCCCATCACTCTGGAACAGGGTCAATCTGGACTCATCAGACCACATGACCTTCTTCCAGTCCTCCACAGTCCAATCTTTATGCTCCATAGCAAACTGAAGCCTTTTTTCTGCTTAGCCTTACTGATTAGTGGTTTTCTTAAGGCTACACAGCTGTTCAGTCCCAATCCCTTGAGTTCCCTTCACATTGTGTGTGTGGAAATGCTCTTACTTTCACTATTAAACACACACCTGAGTTCTACTGTTGTTTTTCTTTGATTTGATTTGGCCAAACATTTAATTACGATCATTCAGGATTTTATTCAGAACACATTTCTTCCTTGAAGACGATGGTTCTCCACTATGCACTTTTTAATAACTCATGGACAGTTCTTAACCCAGTTTTAGTAGTTTCTTCAATCTCCTTAGATGTTTTCTCTGCTTGATGCCAATGATTTGACCCTTCTTAAACAGACTAACATCTTTTCCATGACCACAGGATGTGTCTTTGACATGGTTGTTTAAGAAATAAGAAGCTGCTCATTACATCAGCTGGAGTTAAATAACTTGTTTCCAGCTGAAAGATAATCATCCATGCAGTAATTACCCAATAAGAGGCTCGTACCTGTTTGCTTTGTTAAATCCAGGTGTCATTCTTTTTTTTGGCCAGCCATTGTAAATGAATCTTTAGTAAAACAATGCTAACTGTGATTTTACTGACAATGTAAGATATGAACCTAAAAATATAACATAATAATCGTTTAAAGTCGTGCTAATCAAGCACAACATAACCAAGATAATGGTGAAGCTAGGGTCACTTCTTTGAGTAAATTGTGCCATTAAAATGAAAATTGTCCATTCTCTACTTAGAAACTAATTACTGCAAAGGCTAATATTGGAGTAGTGATACTCAAGCTATTAAGTGTGCAGTTTGATTTAAAGGCTTGTACTAATGGATTTTAGCAGAGGGAAGCATTTCCTGCAAATAGAATCAAAACTCCAGAGTTTTTAGGATATCTATGAAATAAAGGTCCAGACTGAAAATATTGCAGATGGTGCTCATTAATCATAAAAACACTTATATCATAAAAGTGTATTATTGCCCTCTGTGTGCAGAGACTGCCTCCCCACCCTTAATTCTTTCAGCTGTGAGACTTATAAGCAAACACACACACACACACACACACACACACACACACACACACACAATCCCATATTGATTCATTCCTCATTCATGTATGCAGAATTATTCACAAGTATACAGTTTTCACACAGATATTTCAGGAGCCTTTCATATGGAGTGAACTCCCTCCTGCCAGGGCAGAAAAAAAATGACAGAGCGATAAAGAAGAGAGAACCAATCAGGAGAGGAGGAAGGAGGGAGGCATTGAGCGAGGAGAGAACAGAGGGAGGAAGAAGAAGTTAAGGAAAAATAATTAGCGGGACTAACATGGCGTTACTGGTAGCTGTGGTGGAAACGTCAGCCGAAGAGATAACTCCGCACTTGGCACATTTGAGCGTCATATTGTACAGTGGCACTGTCATCTGACTGCAAAGTCAAATTAACACGCTGTAACATACACAAACAGATACAATGCACCTACACACAGACTCGCACCGGTGCGCGTGCACTCGCACAGACAGTCACGCAAACAGTGAGTCACAGTGCTCTCGCTCGGTCTCTCTCCCAGGGCTACAGTCCAGCTCAGAGTGTGTGTGTGTGTCAGTGTGTGTGTTTGGGTTTACCTGTGTGTGAGTCATGGGGCGGGGAGTTGGGGGCAGACACAAAACCATGGCGGGATAATGAATGTAACGGGATGTCTGATTCACTTTGACCTGAAGGAGCTCAGGCTCTCCATGTTTGATCAGCTGCTCCTTTGTCTTTCTCTAAATGTCTGATTTTCTGCATGTTTTACGCCTTTTAGTAAAGATTTACATCTCTGCTGCTCTGATTGGGGTGACATGCTGGATGTGGCTCACCTCTGATCATCTCCATGGAACAAACTTCTTATTTCAACTAAGGTCAAGCTCTAACACAAAAGGTTAACACGCGTACAAACACACGCAAGCCTCACAAACACACATGCAAGTACCAGGCTACACCGTCATTGATATTTTAAACATGGGCTCTTACATTTACTGACTGTGAGAGGGGTACCCAAGAGGGTGCCCGCCAGCACCTGGTAACCAATGAGGTGCCCCAGGTACATTTTTAAAATGACATGCTACCACCACAGAACTTCAATTAATAATGTTCATCAATGTCGATGTGTTTTGCTCTTGAATCACACTATAAATAAATTCAAAAGCACCAAAGTAACATACATTATATTTAACAACCACAGTTTCCCTACACTTTGGCCTGCATGGTGTCCGAGTTTACGTCTATCACGAGTACCAGCCAGAGCCCTTAACGTTTTCACTTGTACAAAATAAAATCCTAAAACTGGAACTCCACTGCAGCAAAAATGAACAGAAAAGTTACAATCCATGATGCTGGTAAGTATGATGTTCTCAGATTATTTTATCACCTGTAGCAATAGCCTATTTATTGTTAGAAATTATTAAGAGTAAAAAAAAAAAAAAAGAAATTATTAAGAGTAAATGGCAAACAAACAGTATGCAAATGCATAATATTTACTGTTTTTAAAGTAAGTTATAAAATTCAACTAAAGAACTTTTAATCAAGAAAGCGGCCCTCCATAACACTCTTTATCTTTAGGGAAGCTCTCAGGTTCAAAAAGGTTTGGGACCCATGGTCTATACAGTAAATAGAAAAGTTTTGTAAGTATTTGATTATTATTGAGTACATTTCTTTATTATTTTAATGACAAATGAAATTAAGAAACATATTTTATAATGATGTGAATGTGTGTAAAGTCATTCAATGGATAAAGAGATTTTTTGCCTGTAAATGATCATTTGAAATGTATGTAGATGTAAGTAAAAATACATCAGTTATACTTTAATTTAGATTGCAGTAATGATGTTGAAGTTAATAAACATCAATTATACTGTAAATTAAAATACAATAAGTTTGCTGTTCTTAAAAACAAAGAAATGATGCTGTAAACTGACATATTGGGATGAAAACTTCAAATAAAATACAGTAGGTATGCTTTTTTTCAAACTAGACTACTCTTAAAAACAGTAGTACTGCTGCAAAAGCATTTCATCCTGGCTTTAAGATGCCTGTAAATGTAAAATTTACTGCAACATCTTTACAGTGTGCATAGACCTGTAAAAAGGCAGATATGTACACACACACACACACACACACACACACACACACACACAATCCCATATTGATTCATTCCTCATTCATGTATAGCTGTTATTTTTTTGGCTTATTCCCCAGACTTTATTTATAGTCTTTATTTAAACCCTAACCCTAACAACAGAGTGTTAACAGTTACATCACTATGCTTATTTCTTCCAAGTCTCAAGGAGAGATGATCTACACCTGAAGTAGCAAGAAAAAGACTGTATAAAAATAAATGTGATCTGAAAACGGGCAGGGCCGAGTCTCCCACTGAAGACGCATGCAGGGCAGTGGGTGCTGTGGCCACAGAGGCTACAGGTACGGTGGCTGGAAAGGGAAAAACCTGCAAGAGCAAAAACACAGCAGAGAAAGTACAGATGGAGCTGCTTAGATTTTCCACAATGTCCTTGTCAGAGTCTTGTCCACTAAGCACAGATATCATGAGAAGAATCATAAAAAAAAAACCTATAGGCTGGTAAACGGCTGAACTCAGCTGGCATTTGGCTGGAACCTGGCTGGCATTTGGCTGAAGTGGTTGCATCTGTACAACAACTGAGGTGAACCAGGCCTGCAGGGGCGGCTGTGGCAGAGAGATCATGTTGGAGATACAGATGAGAGACACAATGGTCAAGCCAGCTGCTCCTTTGTTTTCTGTGGTCAAATCAATCATTCTTAAATTTGAAGTGCTCATGTATTTGAACCTTTATGATAAATGCACCATGCCAAGTGAGAAGGGAATGACAGGCAGACTGCTCAAGTTTATCCTGTTCCTGTTTTCCTGTTACCACTAAAAGTGTGAAATACACAAGTCTGGACTTACCAAAGGCTTTAAGACATACATTCTGTTCATTCATGTTGGAAAAAGAGGCAATAAATTGTGTTACATTTACAGTAAAAGCTTAAATACACGAGCACCTCAAATTTAGCAGCAGCTGATTTGACCACATAAACCAGAGGAGCGGCTGGCTTGACAACAGCCTCTCTTGTCTGCCTCTTTGACATGCACTCTCTGCCACAGCGCCCCCTGCAGGCCTGGAGTTCATCTATTTCTGAACTTAGTTCTGCTACATTTCTTCTCTTGCAGGTGTTTTCTACAAGGCTCTTTGTAGACCATTTGCTATTGTCAGGCACTGTATAAAGGAGGAGTCTCAAGCTCTGGTGGAGCAGCATAAAGCTGTCGATTACTGGTACCACCACAAGTCCAACACAGAAGGCACACGCTGGTCTGGAACATGCCGGTACGTCCAAGAGCTGCTGCACTACGGCCCTTACCCAGAGTTCCAAATCCAGTACCATACATACTTCATAGATACACAAGGTGGTCTTAGACAGTGTTGGGGAAGTTACTTATAAAAAGGAGTGTTTGCTACTTGCTACTTCTCAAAAAAGTAGTCTGTTACTTTAATTATTTACCCTTTATCGAAAGTACCATTTTACATTACTTGATACTAATACGCTACTTTTATGTTGCTTGACTTTGGGCAGAACTCCATACCTGTTCCTGTATGTAAGGACATAAAAGGTATTTCTCCTGAGCTGTTTATTATTTAAAATCATGTCTCATACTGTGTGGAATGAGAGCTCCTGTCCAGTGTTTCCAGACTTTTCTTCTGAAATAAGCAACCAGGTCAATAAAAACAAGCCCAAAACAAGCCATATCCAGCTATTTCTTTTCCTAATTTGATATCTTACTTTCTTTTAAAGACAAATTGTCATTAAGGATATTTTAATTTTTGTCTACATTGTATTTCAATTTCTCAGTGCCAAGTGACTATTACTAAAAAATAAGCTCAGCATCGCCTAAAAACACACACCTGGCAACTATGGCTCTGGTGCATGCACCTTGTTTGAGTGTGTTTTGGGGCGGGCGTGAAAACCAGGAAACAAGGAAGTGGAAAGGAAGGAAGTGTTTTGGTTTATTGTGGGGAGCTGGAAGATAAATCACTGTGGGGGAGTCAAACAGACAGAAGATCCCCAATAAACAACTGCACATTAAGAAACATACCCAAAGAAACGCAACCTGTGCCTGCAACTCACTCTGCAAGTGACTGTAGAGAAAAAAAGGCCCAAAGATGCTTATAATGAGCAGACGTGGCATCACTGCTCCTGTCTAATGCCGGCAGCTAAGAAGGCATCATCAGTGTCAGAACTGACCGTGGGAAAAGTAACGTTGCATTGAATTTAAAAAAGCCACATGTTTTCGCTACCACATTTTTAGTTGCAGTGTGTTACGTGACATTTACCCGGAAAAAAGTGGTTCCATTACGACAACAGAACACTGGTCATTGGGCCAAAAGATCTGCTTCACCAGGCACTTCAGGCAGCTCTCTCAAGACCTCAGGCTGGCACACCATGGCTCAGGGTAGAGATCTCTGACCTGATAAACAAGGTCCTGGTTTAGAAACAGGACCAGTGCAAGGTGGTTACAAGAAGTGTGGCAACATTTGATGGCCAAATTAAGAGGAAAACATATTGTAAAAATGCTAAAACAGATATTGGCAGCCTGTTGAAGACATCATTTTATACTTTTATTAAATTTGACTGCTTGATGTTTCATAATGAAGTTATCCTGTTCACAGGACATCAAGTTTTCAACATCAGGACTACTTCTGCCTCAACCCCGCGTACAACTGCAAGAGAAGTCTGAAAAAGATTTTCTTCAAGAGCGACCAAAGCTTTATATTCTCATCCAGAAATATTAATCATCCTGCTCCTTCAGCTGAAGGTTTATTTAGGAAAATACAATCCTTGGACTTTATGGAAAATAACACACACCATAGTTATAAAAGAACACTTACATGTGCTTGCAGTAAGCATCAACAGTTTTAACACTTTCAGTTCGGGGAGTTATAAGTTCATGGCTGCCTACCATTAAGGATACACAATGACTAATATAATGATAATCCAAATTATTTTCATGATGCCAAATTTTTTAAATTCATTACTGCTGAAACCAATATTTTTTGTCAAGGCTATGGGGCTCCAACACTGCAATATGCAAATTGTTGGGGTTGCACAAAAGCATTATAGTCTTCAAGATCTATTAACAGAAAAACCCCAGCAGGGAACAGTCAACATACAGATATCATCACCATAAATGACAACATTTAATCTTCCCTCCTTAAACCGCAGTATTCTCCATTCATAACCCAGTAAACACTTTCCGTTCTCTGAAGTCTTTGTAAGACAAATACCTGCTCCAGCTTTGCAAATATTGACATGTTATCACAAAGCCATTTGCTACCACACAGCCTCCTGCTAAACAACAATTAAAGCTGAAGAGGCCAGAGAATCGATTTCTATAGCCTCTGGATGTCTGGATTAAAAATCACATAATAGAAGGAATTCAATTTCAAGCAAAAGGCCAATACAGCCTCTAAATGTAGGCCTCAGGCAGTGATATTAAAAAGCAATTTAGGCTTTTGGAAATACAACTCGACTTCACTGGACCTGAGGATTGGGGAGCAAAAGGTGGGTGGCTGGGTGGGCTGAAAAAATTAAAAGCAAACACAAGTAAACATTAAATTGATCTGGTTCTTAAGTGAAACATAGATTCACTTCAGAATGTTCTACCTGCTTCGATTTAAAGGAACACTTCAAGACTCCTTTGAGCTGCACAGCTCCTTTTATAAAAGCTTTACATCTGATTAACATTCTCCACCTGAACCTGTAAATGCAGCCATTTAAGCCTTTGTAAGAGCAAACAAACACCAGTGTGGGCTGAAGTTATGCCTCTGCTGTCTGTTTTAATTTTCAGTGAGAATTAGCCTCTAATTTGTGGGGGAAGGAAACTCGGCCTGTCTCTGAGGTGTGAGCAGACCTGCCTGCCGTAGATGCCGCTGTGCTCTTAATTAGATGCTGCACAAATTCATTAGCTTCATTAAACCAGCCGGCATTTAAACCTTGAACACATGCAGGAGAGTGGAGTGGGTGGAGATTGGTCATGGAACACAAGAAAAATCCTACGTCTCCTGTATTTTACCATAAAGACTGGTGCAATCTAATGAGCAAAAGGTGCTCCAAACAAAAAAGACCATCCTTCTCCTCTTTAGATTCCCAGAGTCACTGAGAGCCTGCTTTCCTTAAGTAGTTTAACAGGAGGTCCACAACCACAGGACTGCTGGCCAGTACCAAGATGTGGACCATTTAATACCAATCCTTATGGTGCTGACACACCAGACGCTACTTGTACTACCTCGGCTATCACTCTCCATGCAAAGTCAATGTAGTCAATGTGGCAAGGCTAACACTCCCGCGATACGACAACCGCTTTTCACACTACCACATAGCTCGTTGTGCAATGTCAAAGTAAAAAAAAGTTGATCTTTTCAGACGATGTCGTGTGAGACTGTGCGGTAACAGCCAATCAGCGGTGTGTGCGTGTGCGACGGTGCCCGTGACAGACAGTTTTTCATCTGGACTACAGAGGAACAATTTATGTCTGTGTGGGAAACATTAGTCAGTGAGGACATTAGTTCCGCCTAGACGGACTGCGGGAAACTCACAGATGATGCTGCTGCAGGGCATCAGCTGCAGTGTTTTGTGGTTAAGTGAATGAAAAGGATACAGCTGGAATAATGTTCGCTTATACATCCTATTATATGATATATGATTTATGATATGATCGCGGTGAAACTCCAGCGGACGTGACATCACCGAGCGATGGCCGACGGCCGTCGGCAACGGTGACCAAAATGAGGTATTTACGGACGTACGACGATACGTCAGTGGGCGATGCGATTTTGGTAGCTGGGACCAATCTTCTGAGACACTGGCTGACCCTGTGTTCACACCAAAAGCATTCTGAGCGTCCTTGGCATCCAGCAGTCACTCCTGAAGAGTGAGTGCCTATATTTCATTACTTTATACTGTGTCTTTGGGCTTACAATACTAAACAGAAAGAAACAGAATACCAGAACAACTAAAACGACACACAAAAAATAGCATGGATATTATCGGGCCCTTAATCCCATTGATCCATTTCAGCTAACAGTCTGTGTTGTCGGCACAAAGAGGAGCACTGCAGAGTCTTCACACATACTTGGTATTTATCTTTTTGCTGATATTGGACATGTAAAGGAGAGAACATGTTCTCCATAATGATTTGCAGTAATTTCTGTTGAACCATGGAAACAAACAGTTTTAAACATGGGGCGCTGTCAGGTCAGTGTGTGAGAGCAAAAGAGTGCGACAGCATGAAGAGATCAAACCTTTTTTTTCGATTATAACCACCACTATGTCAGTTTGGGACTAATCTGACAAGTCTGACAGACTACACGGTTTAAACATTCACGACGATGTATGGGCCAGAGGTCGATACACTAATGACACCAAATACACCGTATTCAGATTACCTCTGTTTATCTGTCCAATTGTAATGATGGAGATGTTAGCTTGATAATAAAATCAAGCAGTCACTCACCACGGTACAAAGACGTCTCTGCTGTTTGTCTCCAACATTTGTCTTGATGCAGTCTGATCGTAGCTCCACTATGACTAGGGATGTATATCGTTATGATTTTATCGATACTGATACTCCTTATCGATATCGATACTTATCGATACTGTTATCGCTACTACAACATGTAATTTTGTGTAAAAAATAAAGACTTTACAAGATATTAAAAGATTCGACTTTTTTTATAACCACAAGGTAATAACAAAGCTTCAACAGAATAGAAGTAATGCATTACAAATGCTCCTCAGAGGCAAAAAGAAAGCTAAGGGGATGGGAAACCCCTTCATGCCGCCCAACAGACTGCATGAACAGACAGACCCATATATCTTGTGGTGCTAAAATCAATGCTGTAATGATGACTACTGGGGCTGTCACTTTATATTCAATACAAATATCCATAACAGAATCGTAAATAAATATTCTAACGTAAAATACTGAGTGTAGCAGCACATCAGGGCGCCTGGAGCAGTGGACCGTTTCATCTAACAGAGGGCGCTGTGAGCGCAGCTTGACTGTCAGTCACATCCGGTGCTCTCTTGACCTCAGTAAACAAAGAGTTTCTGCTCCAAGCGGGCATTAATTATCTGACCCCTTGTGACTGTGTTGTTTTCGGCAGGGTCTATACCAAAGGGGCGGATAATAGAGTCTCTGTCTCTGTCGGTGCTGCAGTCTTTAGTGTTAGCCGGGCTGCTAACTCTACTCGTGTTGCTATAGCAATCAAACAGCCCGCACTCCTTTAGCTTTATACTATGCGCGCGCTCCAAGTGTTTGGTGATGTTGCTAGTATTTCCCCCCTTGGACACAACTTCTCTCTGACAAAGATTGCATCAGGCCAAGTTTTCATGAACTTTGCTAAAGTGAGCCCAAACCTTCGAGCGCTTAGCCCTCACCGACATGTTCGAGCCAGACAGCAGTAGTGTCATAACTACGTGACAGTTGAAGAGACGTTTAAGTACAGATAACAGTACCGTTTTTCCAGATTCTTAACGGTATTCAGGTACTGACCCAATCAGGGACCGGTACATGAAAGTACCTGTCCACGGTATACATATGACATATGACTCATCAAAAAGGCAGCAATGTTGTTTTTAGACTCTGATTGGTCAAAGTCAACACCACTGAGACGAACTATGATGTAGTACACAAGACCAAACAGAAGACTGCTATGGACAACAGGTCCAGAAAGTCCACGGCTGCTATCATGCAGAAATTGTGTTTTCTGGCCTCAGTCTAACTGAGCTTTAAGTAGTCTAAAGTTTATTCAGGTTTCAAACTTTGAATTCTGACCCCAGCATTCATTCAAGGCAATGCATCCACCAAATTAAAGTCACCAAGACCAAATGGAGCGCACCATTGAAATCAGACAAATCACACATCTGCCAATGACCCAAGCAGACACTGAATTAAGACTCCACACTCACACACATTCACACACTAGTCAGGTAAAAAGATGGTATTAATGCTGCTGAACTTAAACTATCATGTGTTAAAGTAAGAACAGTTTGAGTTTGTCTAGAAGTCGAGCAGAACCTGTGGCAGTAAAGTGCTACGTCCCCTCGGCTAACAGGAGCTTGAATTAAAGGTCAGTATTAGAGTATGGGGTAAATAGGCAGGGAGAACTAGGAAGCCAATCAGAGGTGCTTTCTAGAGGATTCAGCAGGTTTGGCAATGGGCGGGGCTGCTATCTCTACGTTAAGAGAAGGGTGGGAGGGCCAGGTTTGTTTTTTATTACCCAATCACAGATGAGATGGGAGGGGGCTTCTGAGACTGATGTGTTCCTGACTGGAGAGCCCTGAGTGAGAGAGAGGGGATTCTGTGCAAACGCAAGACAATTCAGACAGCAAATCAAAAGGTAAAAACAGGAACAGTAGAACAAAGAGATCATTGAAGAAAGAAACATTTCAGAGAGAGAAAGAAAATAACATTTGAGTGCACTAACAATGCTGATGGAGACAGAACAGCCTGCAGGGTAAAGGGCAGCAGGGGGGCTGCTCTGATACTGATTGGATTTAGAAACACAAGTTCTTTGGTGTTCATGGCAAGAAGCATCTTATATTACACACTGATATGGATGGGCTATCTGAGTGTCAATTAAATGCTCTTCATTAAAAGGGAACTCCAACATTTTGGAAAATCTGATTGGCCAAAAACAACTGGAAGACGAGATCAACGGCCTCAGTCAGGCTCAGAAATACAGTATGTCAGATGGAGAAACTGACACAAATAATTATTAACCAAAGCAACTTCTGATTAAACATGATGCTCTATGAATGTTAATCCATACTAAATAATGTGTTTTACAGACATGATTGAAAGGGGCTCTTTAAGAATAATTTGAAATATTTGTCTACATGTTTGGTTTACCTTAAAGCTTCATGGAACATGATTATTATTTTTTTAATGATAACAGAATATCAAAGTTGAATTTTCATTAAGCATCCTTGGAGATTTGAGACAAAAACATCTCCAAATATCAAAATATCTTGTTATGTAGCAGTTAATTTTACACTTTAGATGATTTCTCAAGACATGGCCTGTTCTATTGTTTTGACATGAAGAGGCTGATTGTCAAGGAGAAAAAGAGATTTGTTTTTCTTCAGTGGTGTTGAGTTATTTATTACATCATAAATGACTGTCTATGGCCCTGGAGGATTTTGCAATAGCTCTGTTTACTCTGATGTATTTTGGAGTTTTTGAGATAAACTTCCTGGTAAATGTTGTCTTTTTACATCCTGTGACTTAAATTGGGTCTTTAATCCCATTTTAGGCCTTCAATGTAAACAATCATGGCAGACATCAGGAGCCTGAATGCAGTTAAATTCCTCATCTTCAGTTTGTTATAAAGTTTACAGGTCATACTGTCTAGATGCTCATGTTTTGAAACAAAACAAGTCAGACTTTTATTTTGACATCTTAGCTGTGTTTGAAATCGTCCACTCATTCACTCACTCACTATCCCCTATGTAGTGTAAATGAATAGTGGACTACATAGGGAATGACCCAATGACATTTCGGACACTACACTGAAATTTTGTAAACATCGAATCGTCAGCAGATGAGCAGGTTATTCCTGTGACGGAAGTGGATGCGCCAAAATTCACGTGACCAAACGGGGCACTCGTGAGGATAAGTAACAAATTTTGAAGCTGTTTACAGCGTAAAAGAGCTACGCTACGAACGTGTTAAAGATTCTTTAACGTTTTTTTACATTTGTGAATGAGAGCAGCACCTAACAGCCTTCCTTCTCTTCTTCTTCTATGGAATAATACAACTACATTGCATTGTGGTATACGGGAGTACAATACAGGGTACATTGTATGTACACTCACTTTTGCTGTGCATTGTGGGTATTTTGTAGTGCACTATATAGTGAATGAAATTAAGTGCTGAGAATTCGAACAACACTACAAAATGGCGAACACAATATGTAGTGCACTATATATACTATAAAATGAGCCTTAACACACCTCACACCACAGGATGATCAGGCAAGATCAGCTTAAGGACCTCAGATAATCAGGCCTAAACCGAGTTTGATCATAAGTGGGGATCCGAGCTGAAAGTTGGGCCTGTTGGTTGGTTGTGTTCCCTTCTTTAGACTGATCTACTCATCCTTCCACTGTGCTCTAAAGCCCTCTGACAACAACTTTTTAAACATGTTTCCTTTTGGACTTCACTCAATACTTGAGGTTTGCAATGAAGTTACCAAAAGTGCAAGTTAACCACATTTTTAGTTTCTCTGCATGAGTAGAACTGGGTTTTTGCCTTTAAGTGCTCACCATGTTGAGCCACTGAGTGGTTGTCACAGATAAAACCGTTTGAAGACTCAAAATGTCCCAACATATGTTCAAATGTTCACTAAAGACTAAAAAATAAAACCAAACATGGACACTTTGTCGCACTGCTCTGTGGCATGCATTGTCTGAAGTTTGGTAACATTTTTTGTGCAGGTAACATACACATTTCTTTCTGTTCCTGTTCTGTGGATTATGATTTAAGATCAACTTTAATTATAAAAAGACAAGGAAACAAGATGATTGGCAGTTTTGTTTCCAATAACACAACACTAACAGCAACATAATATACATATGTAGCCACTTTAAACTTCAACACTTTCCCTGACAGGTCCATGGCAGGGTCTGCACACCCTGAAGGTCATAAATTGCAATCTCTAGGCCATTATCGGATGAATTAGTGGTGTAGAGTCTGCTCCCAGTGGATCTGGCAGCTGATTTACTTACAAAACCCAAAACCAGTGAAGTTGGCACGTTGTGTATATCATAAATAAAAACAGAATACAATGGTTTGCAAATCCTTTTCAGCCTATATAAATTGAATACACAGCAAAGACAAGAAACTTAATGTTGGAACTGGCAAACTGTGTCATTTTTTGCAAATATTAGCTCATTTGGAATTCTTCTAGACTCTGGAAGTTGGCTGATTACTAGCTGGAATTGTCAGGCAGCCAGCAGGGAGGGGAAGCAGCTTGCTCTAGACATTAATTCACATGATAAGCTCTACATTTCCTGTGATGTGATTATTGCTTTTGCACATACTGTAATTGCAATGTTAAAACAATATATTGTTCAGCCCTACGTGCTGTATTTTCTGCAAAATGTTGGAGTGTCCCTTTATTTTGTGAAAAAGGCATTTAAAGCCGCATACAAAAGCCTAGAACAGCAACTTTCTCTGCCAGGTCCACTTTGTGTCTTCTGTCCAAAACAATGGCTTACTAAATAGATTAATGACTTTTTTTTTCTTTCAGCTCCAGTTTTTGAATTGAGTTTCAATGTCCACATATGTCCACAAGAGACATTTGTCAGCCTGGGTTTTTTCTTTATTAAGTAAATTACTTACAGAACCCCTGGTGAGAGACGCAGAAATCAAACAGAAGTTTTACATTAATCTTTTTTGTGGACTGTGCTGCCTTGACACCCTGCTTCCCTTTACCAGAAACAACCAAACAGGAGAAAAAAGACGTGGATGGATTTACAAAACCTTACATCAATAGCAACACCTGCAAAACAAAGAGCAGCTGGAGGAAAATGCAACACACTGAAAACTAAAAAAAAGCAATGGGATGAGTCATCAAATTGCTCAGTCTGTGCAGGACCAATAACCAGACAGATTTTTACCCATAATGCTCTTGTTTCCCTCACTGCATTCTCTCCACTATTAGCTGAGCTGTCCACACATTGATCCCTCATGGTCTTAACTGAACTGAATACAGATTTCAATCCATTTTTTGTTATTTTCTGTTCAAATCATCATTTTTCCACTCTAAAAGATTAAGAATTGACCCCTAGTTGCTGATCTACCAGGCTGGTTATAGGTCACTGTGTAAAATGGATGTGTGGTATAAGGCATACCCCGCCCTCTCCTTTAGTTTCATATCAGTAATGCCGTCTTTGGACACCAGTTTGTTAAAAACGAGAATCCCAATAACCATGTTAACCTGCCAAAGAGAAGAGGCACAGGATTAAAGCAGAGCAAAGACAGTTCATCACTTTAAAACAAGCAGATCTACTCTGATGGAGATGAAGTCCTCGATGAGAGCATGCTTCAAAAAGTTCTCACACACACTCGCTCACTGTACTTACTGTAAGCTCTGATCTGCAGAGAAAACACTACCATCTGAAGAGTTAGTGTCCAAATTTCTCATGCACTCGATGAAGCACAAGCACTTAAAAGTAGACGATGACTGGCTAATATATTTCATTTTTTAAAAGAGACGGCATGGAGAAAAAAAAACATACATAAAATATGAGGCAAGTGAATCAAAGAGGGCGATGGGATGTCTGCGCCTGTAGTAATTCCTACAAATTTTACTGCTTTGAGGATTCCCAGTGAGTAAAAAAATGTGTAGTACAAGTCGCTGTGAAGTTGTTCTGTGTGGGCTGCTGCCAACTGGAGCAGCAGATCTTTGTAAGAGGAGCAGAGGAACTGAACAGTCTGAGCATGTGTGGGCGTAAACGTAGGAAAGGAGCTCTGGACGTTATTCAGTTTAACTCTAACTAATGGATTTGTTAAGTGGAATGAGGACACAGTGCTCCTGCAGGTTTTAGGGCAGCGGTTATACCCATTTATGATGTGAGGGTTGTGTTTCATATATCAGTTGCTGCTAAATGATTTTTCCTTTGGCTGAAATAGAAACAGCCACATCAAAAATGATAAATATCGCAGAGTTGGCCTCTGCACTGATACTGTGACAGCCTGATAGAACATCTGTTTTGACAAACTCTGGGATTCTTTTGCAAACTTTTTGCGTTGAAGTTTAAAAACTTTAATAGTTCCATATGGCAAAAGAGCAAAAGGTAAATGCACTTCTATCAAACTTTGGCTCTTAAATCTACGGCTCTGCTACTTTACTATAACACTCTATCAAAACTACTTTGAGGGATCAGCAGGATAATTTTTAACCCTTTAATGTCTGAAAACACAAACTAAAGCCAGAAAATTCTAATTTTTTTAGCTGAAATGTTTTCTTCACATTTTTCTGAAATCCTAAAAAAATCTGAATTTCCACAAAATTTAACACATTTTTGGGTCTCATTTGATACATCAGGTGTTTTGGGCAACAGATAATCAATTGGAGGCTATTTTTTCATTGATCTAATATATTCAGATATGTTTTCAATAATTTATTGATCACATTGAGAGGTATCATAAAAGTATGTATCAAATATGATACGCAGGTGTTAAAGGCCTAAACATTTGTAAATTCAAATAATTTACATGTAAATAAATTTGTGTAGATGGCAAAATAAAGTAAGGCCATATTTAGATCATTCCTTCTAGAGGAAGGACATATGCACTGAATAAGTACCAAAACAAAGCCAGTTGGTAGAGGAAAATACGTTGTCCATGTCAGTGCAGCATGCAATCACACTATATTGTATTGATGGAGGTTTTCACCAAAACAATTGTGGATCAGATAGAACTGGTAACTCCATCTTTAGCTTTTATCCAGCTTTCTCTATACAGACATAGACCTGGTCTCTGTCACTGTGGCTGATGTTCCATGTTATGCCATGGACCTCATACAACCTACATTTGAAAAATCCTGAACTGTCCTTTAAAGTCTGTGGAAAAAGAAAGCTTGAAAGGATGCAGGAAAAAAAAATTCAGATGCTAAGAGTTAAAAGAAATAAGGTTGGGTTCTGTTTACACTATCAAATCTAAATAAGAAATAAGGCTGGTGCAGGGATGACTTATTTTAGGCCAAACTGGAAGCTGTTAGCTTGCTGGTATCCTCAGCTGAAATCCTGTGGGATTTTTAACTGTTTTTATGGATGAATGAAAATAACATGTGTGGTTTAGTTCATCATGATAATCATGACTGAGCGTAGCTTTCATGACTTTTTAAGCTTTGTAACCTATGTGCGTAGTGGAATTGTAGTGGATTTGATTTTTATTTATGTATTTATGAATTTATGGACTTGTGGGTTTTAGTGTTGTGAGCTTTACTGTTGTGTTTTTACTGTTGTGGTGGCAGGCGATCATGATGGCAAAGGCAATTTTCCACCGTGTTTTAAATCAATGGACAATAAAATCTCTTATTCTATCCTATTCTAGCTTAACTGGAGGGAGTAAAAACTGTTCTTCAGCTACTGTGATTGAGAGTAGGACAAAGCAGCAGGACCGAATCAGCACCCTTAAGAACAGAAAGAGAATCGAGGTACAAGTGAGACGACAGCAGGAAGTGACTGCACGTACTGGAATTAGCATAGATGCTGACAGCTAACAGCAGTTTTATCAGACTTTGACCACATTTCTTGATTAAATAGAACAGATATCAAGACTACAACCCTCTCTATGGTAAGGATATTTTCACTCTTTTATTTTCACACTTTTGACGTGTTTTGATGAGTCTGTTTTACAAAGGGGCTCAAGCTCTGTAGTGCTATGTATCTGTATGTATCTATGTATCTGTATGTATGTATGTATGTATGTATGTATGTATGTATGTATGTATGTATCTATGTATGTATGTATCTATCTATCTATCTATCTATCTATCTATCTATCTATCTATCTATCTATCTATCTATCCATCCATCCATCCATCCATCCATTGGCCCTTTTCCATTAGCCCTACTCTACTCTCCTCGACTCTACCCGGGTCTACTCTACTCGCCTTGTGCTGCTTTTCCATTAGTCCCAGTCGGCTGCCCAATGGGCTGAGCGGCACTGCATTTCCGTCACTTTGAGCGCGACACAACAATCTGTGGCTTTTTGTCACAAACCGATTAAAAAGGAAAGCAGAAGAAGGCTGCAGGTGGTAAGAAGAAATACCCTTTGAGAAGCACAGGAGAGTTTTGGAAGCTATACAACAGAATGAAGCCGAGGAAGAGAGCAATCAAGCTGCAAAGAAGACGTATGAGGGTAAGCTAATGGTAGCTACCTAGCATGCTAGCTTGTCGTGCTCATGACTCATCGATGACGACATTGTCTGACCAATCAGTAGCTGGCAGTCGGTGACGTCATCTTTTAGTATGGACACAGCTCGCTTGGAACCAGAGCAGAGTAGGTACTAAAACTAGCTTGTTTTAGGAGGTACCAGGCTAGTGGAAACACGCTGCAAATCGAGTAGGGCCGAGTAGAGTAGGGCCAAGGCGTGCTAGTGGAAAAGGGCCATATCTATCTATCTATTCATTTACTGATTCATTTATTTAATGTTTTGAATTTGCTTTGGAAATAAGTTCATCACAATCAGTCAAACCAATAAAGCCCATCTGAACTGAAATTAAACTGAAGTGATATAAAATAGTAAAGTGTGGGTTTGTTTTCAACGATTATCATGATGAACAAAACAGTTTCATGATTTTTTTTTTCGCCACAGACCTTAATATCAGCAATGATCCAAGAACACAGTCAAAAATCCATGTATGCAAACCTATATGTTGGCCTATGGAGATACTGTGGTGCGTGAGTGGTTACACAAGGCAAAAACTTTATATTGTCAGAGAAAACATGACATTTATCCGCTGAAGTCCGAAGATGTTTCAGTTTTAATGTCCCTGAAGGTTTAAAATGTGAGGTTATAAAACAAAAACATGACGGGAACTTCATGGCATAATTTTCAACATGCACTGAATTTAAGGCAGAAGAAAAAAAAAGGCACAGTAACACTAATAAGGATAAGAGGAAATACCAAGACAACAGCTGCAGCAGGTCCAACAAATGCATAGAGGAGACCTCCTTCCAGAGACAGCCAGCAGCTAGGAGAGAGGAGCAGGAAAACAGAGAGTGGTGGAGGGGGGAGAGATGGGAAGGGCAGTAAAGAGGAGGGACAGAATGAGGTGAATGTAGAGGAGTGTTTGCATGAGGATGGTAAAAGATAGATGAGCAGAAGAGGAGAGTGGTTAATTCACTGCAGATTTTAACCTCGACCATGTGCAACAACCTTGTAGCCCAACAAAGAAAGCTGGAATAGTTGCTTAAATCAGCTGAATGAGGCTTTTCTTTATTTCGAGTGAGCTGAAGATGGCACAGCAGAGGGTAACCATGTGACGTCACAGTCAGCGTGGGCGAGAGGAAAACCAGACACTGAGTCTCAGAGCTCAGATAAACAACAGTGATGAGTGGGAAGCAGGAGATCAACACTTTTACTCAGCTGAAAAGTTGGAGGGGTATTGTTGTGCTTGTCTAATAATGACCACAAGTGGGAATCAATCCTGGGTGGAAACATTTGGTGCTTCAATGTCAGGTGTGTCATTTTACAAATTCAGTTATAAATAATGCTTCAGCTCTTCTGTCGTCATCTCATTTTTCAGCTTGAATTTCCACATTTAAATAGTTAAATAAAGACTAAAATCCGAACAATGCAGTGAGGGTGACAGCTTGGGTTTTCATACTTTAAGCCTAAATAACACCCAGCAGAGTTCAGTTACCATGGTTACAAATTGCTGTACTCATTACTTTAATATGGCTTCTTGGCCAAATGCTAATAATATCTTTATACATTTTTCATGAGATGAAGAACTTGACTAGATCGGGTGTCACATTAAAGTAAAAAGGAGGCAACAGCAGTCAAAAGATTTGAATACATACAAGATCTGTTCATGTGGATTAGAGGGTTGAGTATTTTAGATTTTGGGTTGAATCAGGCACTTTGCAACAGTGAGTTAAGTGGCTGCAGCAGCACTGGGACTTAAAGGAGAATGAGATTATCTTTTTTTTTTTTATTTTATTTTATTTACTTCTGTAAATGTGGTCTTCATGACCAGCCCTGTGTTTTACCTTCTAACTTGATGTAAGGTACAATGCTAAGAGTTAATTTATCACTTAAGAATTGCCTTCAGCTTTGGTGCGGTAAAAAATAATCAGACAAAGCATTCAGTCCACGGTTGCACAACTGTGGTTACCTCAGTGTTCACATCAGTTTTGTTTAGAGTCCAAGAGAAACATCTTGTTTGAAATTAAATAAAACTATCAGTTAGATTATCCAATTAACCTGTAATTTAGCAACAAAAAGACAGAAAAGAATCGATATAACTATGTTAAGCTTCAAACCAATCACTAAAGCTAAATGTGATGAGTTTAACTTCAAGTTTAAGGTTTTAAAAAGAAAATTTCCAGGACAGTGAACTACCATCTGCTCATATTTATCAAGATATTAGTTTGATCCTTTACGTTACCAGCAAGTTATATGGAAAAAAATTTGCCTTTTGCTCATTAATGACTTTTTTTCCCAAAAAAGATCCAAGAATACTGAAAAAATACCTTTATTTAAATCATTATAACAAATTGAATTCAATAGCTGCTCAAAGTGAATCCATTTTTAATTTTTTTTTATTCAACCTTTATTTAACCAGATAAAACCCACTGAGATCAGGATCTCATTTACAAGGGTGACCTGGCCATGAGGTCAGCAGCACACGTCATAATAAATACAAGTTCATGATAAAGAAATAAGCCAGTTTTTAAAGACTTCCACTAATATTCTCTATTTTGTAGCTGCCTCGCAGCCTGAAGCTGGACTTGATGTAACAGAGGTAAATCTATTATCATAGAAGATATTTTCATCTTAAAAGTAGCAATTCATGGAAATTTATAACAGACAGAAACTGAGCAGAGGGTTGCATGTAGCCCCTGACTGCCAAGTTGCCCACTTCTGATCAAGATGTCTCCAACCTTTGACTTTAATTTTTAAGATATATAATGGCAGTGCACAGACATTTAACTAGCCAACAAAACCAAAATAACTGTAACATTTCCAAATTTAACATCACCACCATACAATCAGTAAAAAGAGGAGCATGCTTACTAGCTTGGTGTTCCATATCCTTTAGCTTTAGTAAATCCCACTGAGATCGCCACCACCAAAGCAGGGAGACCTGGTCCAGAGGATAAAACATGGTCATAAAACAAGGGAGACACCTGATAGATACGAAGGGTTAACGCAGGAAGATGTCCTACCCCAGCCCAGACAAAGGAAACGCTTTCGTATAATGCGATTTCTTAGGCGGCCCGTCACCGCCATGTACGACTGCCATGCCTCTGTAAGAACCCAACAGAACGACGACAGGAAGAAGAAATGAAGAAACGCAGCGATGAGAGTGCACAGGATCTGAAAGAGAGGGAAGCAGTGAACAGAGAGGCAAGTCAGTCCTGCATCATCATTGAGTGAGTACACTCTAAAATGATTTGAGGTATGCAAAGCTCATAGCATTAGCCTGAACATTAACCACAGTGGCAAAGATCAGCTCAGCAACTGTACAGAAAGAGTGTGAACGAAAGCTGAGGAAAATATGGCTGCAAATGGAGCCATAGCACAATTCGTGTAATTTACAGTTATAGGTGAAAGCAAGCCACTAAACAACTTACTTTTTAAAAAACATACTAATATCACGACATCATATATCAAGATGGACAGAAAGATGGATAAATGGATAGCTTCTTTATTAACCCCCTTGGACAATTGTGTTTAATCAGATGGGCTGTTCAAATCATTTCACTTGTCCATCTGAGAAAGAGCCCATAGACATGCTTGAGGAGGATAGAGCCTGTTTTTGCATACTGCAATGATTTGATGATTGCTCTGTAAATCACATTTATCACAGGCCAATCAAATAATGTAGTAGGCATGCAGGACTGCCTTACAGAATGTGAGCCACTTCTTAAAACAAACTCTCACCAAAATATGTTGGAAATGGAGAGAAAATAGCCATACTATTGTGAAATTTGTAGTGCTGATTCTTATTTTTGATTTATTAAAGGAATGTGATCCAAATCTGATGAAACAGTTACTGAAGCTAGTAGCATTTATGCTAATCTCAGTACCTGCAGTTACTAGCTTGTCATAATCCTGATAAAACGTGCTTTGGTCGTGGTGCATGCAGTACTTAGTCTGGATCAGCCTTGTATAGTCGTGGATGAACGGCGGGAAACGTGGAAGGGTCCCGACAGTTTTGAACTGTTCAAAACAGTTGTGGAAAATCGCTGCTCTCAGTATAGCGGGATGGAAGCCTAATGCAGTCCTAATGTGAACGGTATTAGCGTGGCATGTACAGAGCTCAGTCTGGCTGATCGTGGCTTAATCCTGAAAGCTTTCTGAGGACGACTGACAAGGATGTATCTGTTTGTGCACCGACTGTGTCCCGTTCAAGACGGCGCAAGCGACAGGGCTCAGTCGGGGCTTACGTGACACGAACTGAGCTCGAGCGGGGCTGACGTCCTGTCAGCGGGATGGAAATTCATGGAATCCTCATCATATTGTTGTATTAACCTAACTGGAGCGGGACGAACGCCCCCGAAGCGATGTAGAAGCGCTACTGACAGTGTATTTACGGGGTGTGTCCAGGGTGAGACAGTCATTTCATCCCGTATCATAGCGATCACACTAGCCTCTTCAATCGTGTACAGTCGTGCACAATCGCCATGACAAACGGGAATGTGTGACTTAGGCATAAGCTGGAGGTTGGAAAGATTCCTGCCTGATTACTGCACTGTTAGCAGAAGGACACATTGGTTGTGCCATGTTCTGAATTAGAGCAGACACAATGCTACTTGAATGTCTAAAAATAACTTTTGGCAAATGTGTCCAATACAGCATGCTAACATCCTGTACAGCTTTTGGGGGTTGGTCCCTCCTAAAAATCTTTAAATGAAGCAGGACTGGTGGACCTGTGCAAAGCAATATAAAGCCAGGTCTACCATGCCAGCTCTTTCTGGACAGATGCTGAGCTGATCTTTGCCACTGTGGCTAATGCTCTGGTGAATGCCAACACCACTGTGAATATCCTAAACTATGCCTTTAAGCTTTGGACTGAGCCTTACCTTATTGCGTGTCTGAGTCTGTCCGATGAGAATGAGGGCGTTGGAGGAGATGATGGAGAGGCAGAAGTTAATGAGGATGACTGAGCGCTCAGACCGGATGTACCTGGTGCAGGTAAGAGACAAAAAACAGATAAATATCATTACAGTTGCCAACCTGCAGTTTGTTGCTTGGATGCTTTCTAATGGCTTGGACTCTCAGAGTGGTATAAATGCTCAGAGCATCAATCAGATGCCTCGTTACCAGAGCAGTCACTTCATCTTACCTCCAGACGGACACATAGATGATGATGAGCAGCAACAAAGTCAGCGAAGACACCCCACAGCCCACGATCAGCGTCACAGATGGCAGCTGTGTCTTATCCATGTTCTGTAAGACAAAACAAAGAGGACACAGAAATGAAAAAGTGCTGCACTCACGCTGAAAGATTCTTATAACACCATCATGATTCAGCGGTCGTAGTTGTTTACCTGAGCTCAAAATGTCAACCTATTATACACAAGAGTCTGAGAGTTCACATCAGCGCTCTGATGAATAGAAATGTGCTGAAAAAAGCTCTGAAACATCTCTGAAAACAAAGTCAGAGAGAAACTTCCAGATCCGTGGTGTGTGCAGACTTTGACAGGAGCTGTCACACCATGAATACAGAAGCAGAAAAATTCCCTGCTGGCTCCATTTGTCGAGAGCTCACCTCCTAACTGGGTCACTCATGGTTCAAATGCAGTGGACTATATTTTCCTTACCATCACTTCAGTCTCTGTCATGTTTTTTTAGGAAGCCATGGAGCACAGACGCTGTCACTAAAGCTTAAGACCAAGCTGAGTAAAAGGTCCTTTAAAAACACTGATCTACTTAGAGTGGGGGTGGAATAGCTTGAGATTTCTGTCTAAATATTTATGTTCCCCTCTGAATCTGAATCAAGTTACAGGATTAAAGAATCACTGGTCAATGAGTGTGAGCTTATATTGAGCATTTCTAGTATTTCTGACAAATTAAAGCACTTTACGCTGCAGATCCACTCACCCCCACTACTCCTACATTTAATCACTGATGATTTTGAGTAGGAATTAATGATATTGGATTTTTGATGTAATCTGATAAGATGATGCTTCAAAATCTAATTTTCTAGTATCAAATTGATATTTAAAAACGACTAGTTCATTGAAACTTTCACCTACAGCATCTATAAAATGTGTTTTTGACACTAACAGTAATATCAAGCTTCATTTGCCCTTTAAAAATCAAAAATACTGACAGGATCTCAATTTAAGAGAATCAAGCAAAAAACTAGCTTTGCCTTATACAAAAACACGGCTTAAAGGTGCTATGAGGAGAATCTATTACCGGCAACATTAAGACTCTGCTACCCATGAGCACGTGGGGCGACTGCTGCGTTCCAGTAACCTCGGAACTGGGAGTGACATCACTTATCTGCGTTCCAGTTGAAGTCGGAAAAAAACATCCCGATCTACCAGGCTATTGTTAGCTGTTGTTAGCACACCCTGCGTGGTTGTTCCCAAATATCACATGAAGAATGTGATTATCACTATGGCAGCATTTTTGTAAATATAAGTCCAACAATACTATGTATACAGCTGATCTAGAGCGACACACCCCAGTCAGAAGTGCAAATAAATTGATTATTACAGGAGCTAAATAACTGTTCACACTGGGGGCATCCATCTTCGATTGTCAACTCGAGGGTGGCGAGGTTTCACCGAGCTCCCGGAAGGAAATCCAGACTTCGGGGATGTTCCAGTTGCAGTTTCCTACTCGGAACTCGGAAATTCCTACTTCTGACTCCAACTGTAACGCACCAAAGGATGTGGCCCAAGCCAAAGCGTGTGTTTGTTGTGATGCTAATGAATGCAGCTCAGACCTTCTTTAGAACTCTGCATTACTTTACAACTTCTTTTTTCAACAACTTACAGGATGCAATGTATCTCTTTCTAGTTATGAATGTGCGACAACAAGCAATTTTTGGAAAACTTAGTATCGTAGTTTTGTAGCCGGCTATATATCACTACTTACAGCCCGGTGCTCTAAGACGTGTCTGAATAATATAAATTTGCTCTAGTTTTAATTGTCTTGTTCCAGAAGTTGAGTATCCAGGCCAGGCCAACCCTGTCCGACCTGACCGTGAAGCTAAGGAATAGCATTTATAGATCACCTATTTTGATGCTATAAAACTCATCTTAAAGTGTGTATTTCGATCAGGCATATATCTAAAAGTGAAACTTTTTTGTAATTACTTAGAAACTCCTCATAGTCCCTTTAAAAATCAGCAGGAAATATTAGCAGAAATGTGCATATCTTTCAGTACTGATATTTAGCTTCTGAAGCATTCATCTACTAATGCTAATATCATACCAACAACCTTTTGCATCCCTAAATTTGAGTTTCTATCAAGGTTTTCATCAGCATTGACTAACACATCCTGTGTCTTGACCACCAACAATGACCATCAACAAACGCCACAGCTGGCGTTTAACCCTTGACCTTATGACTGTTGGTAAAGCGTAGGAATGTATCCTGCACCTTGTTGAATTCATACCAAAGAATTAAGGCAGTTTGGAAGGTAAAATAGGTTCCAACCCAGTACCAGCATGATGTCCCTCTTAAAGTGTGCAGGACTTTGTCTGCATTATTGACAACAAAATGCACAAATCTATGTAACATAAAATGCTCCATATTCCTCTTTTGTTAGTAAAACTAATATTTATAACTTTACGTCCAACCACAGTGTCAACAAAGTGTAAAATCTAGTGTAACAGTTTCCATTTTGGTTTACAAAATATCTTGGACATTGCTTGCCTGCTTGCATAAAAAGGCAATATGCATGTAGAGAAGTCAGCAATCCCCTCTTTCTGCCTATACTTATCCCAGAGGAGTCAAAAGAAATTGGCAAACATTAGAAATCTCCCGTAATTTCACAGCACACATTTTTATCCGTGCTCTGAAATCTCAACCCTCTCCTATTTTCAATAATTCTGCTGCATCATTAATACTAGAAATGGAACTGTGTCAAGTAAATCACTGCACTCATTCATATTTCAGGATCCTACAAATCATACACAGCTACAAAAAGGGCCTGGGAGATGGGAGGAAATATGAAAGCACACGAAGTCTGCTTTAAAAGATGCTGCCTAATCTAAATGAATCAGAGTGAACTGTCTGGTTGATGCAAGAAATTTCAACTTGTTTGAATCTTTTACCTTGACTGGAACTTTTAAGAGCCAAAAAGACTTTAACATCCACAAAATGTTCCACAAAGAGTCAAATACAAAACAGAAGTAAAACTGTTCCTCACCTAGACAGCTTTGCTAACCGGAGGAAGCTTCAACCACTAATGCGTCATCCGGCCAGACAGGAACTCACGTGTATCCACATAAGTTTAAATCTTGTAAACATTTCAGTGTAGACAACGAACTTGGCGAGTTTCAGAAACGATGAAGTCACAGTCCCACCCCTCCCTCACACTACATGCATGAACCCTGACAACGGAAGAAACACTGGTGGAAACAATGGTGCTGAATTCATGCTGCAGAAGGTACTGAGCTTGTTTTGGATTTAACAGTAAAGTCTTCAGCTCCTCTACGACCACCGTGAGCAACAAGAGAACATTGAGCACAACAGACCACAGTGTTTGTTTGCATTTTCCATGACGTATGTGTATGCTTCATGTCTTCCTCTCTGTTTTTGTGCATGTCTGTGGCAGTGTCACAGCACAACTTACAGGCCTGGCATATGTACGACAGCGTATTCAGTGTCTTCATGTGAACATTTTTTTTGAAAAAACAAAGATTGTTTTCAATATGTGGACAGGGCCTAAATCTCAAGCCATGTTTTCAAATATAGCCTCTACTACATTCTCATGTTTGACAAATAAACAGATACAGTCATAAACTTTTACCTAAGCTCACTCAAAGAGAGAGACCACAGTCACATTTTCATTTGCAAATGAACAAGCCACGTGTTATTCATTGAGGTGGGATGGTATGATAACCTGACACACCAGATTGACCATTCAATATACAGTCATGGAAAAAATTATTAGACCACCCTTGTTTTCTTCAATTTCTTGTTAATTTTAATGCCTGGCTCAACTAAAGGTACATTTGTTTGGACAATTATAATGATAACAACAAAAATAGCTCATGAGAGTTTAATTTAAGAACTAAGAACTATTCATTTTCCATGGTTTTCTTGATAATAACCAAAATTACTTAAATTCTTACATCAATAGCTATGGCATTGTACCACCAAAAACACTACTTTTAAGCATTCCATGTTTTCTTTTCTGTTTGCTTTAAACACATGATACACACAAGAGTTAATACTTGATTGCATAACCATTGTTTTTGATGACTGCAGCCATGCGTCTTGGCATGCTCTCCACCAGCTTCTGACATTGTTCTGCTGTCACAGCAGCCCATTCCTGTTGGACAAATTCAAACAAATTTTCTTTGTTTTTGGGCTTGTGGTTCTCCATTTTGAGTTTGATGATTTTCCACAGGTTTTCAATTGGATTAAGATCTGGTGATTGAGCAGGCCAAGGCATGGTGCGAATGTTGTGGTTCTCCATCCAGGCTTTAACTGACCTTGCCGTGTGGCAAGGGGCATTGTCTTGTTGGAAAATCCAGTCATTCGAGGCAGGAAAGAGTTTTCCAGCTGATGGAAGAAGACTGTTTTCAAGGGTAGTCCTGTACATGACCTGGTTCATTGCCTTCACACAATTGCATTTGCCCTGTTCACTCAGACTGAAACAACCCCAGATCATGACTGATCCACCCCCATGTTTTACTGTAGGGCAAGACAGTCTGGGTTGTAAGCTTCTCCAGGCTTCCTCCTAACCAGTAAGATGGCTGGAATGGGCATCAATTCAAAATTGGATTCATCACTGAAGAACCTTAGCCCAATCATCAACAGTCCAATCCTTGTGGTCTCGAGCAAAGAGTAACCGGGCCTTCCTCTGCCTTTCATTGATGAAGGGCTTCTTGCGTGCTCTGTGTGACTTCAAACCAGCTTCAACAAGTCGGTTTCGAACTGTCCTTGCTGAACAAGTCACATTTCTCGACAGTGCCCACTCATTTTTAAGGTCCCTGGAGGTCTGGACGATTCCTGACACAGGAACGGATGAGTGCAGTCATCTCGTGGGGTAGAAAAGGCGTTTCCCGCCACGGCCAGGTAGCAATTTGGTAGTGCCATGTTCAGCTTGTTTTTTTGTTGTAATGAACGGCTGTCTTGGAGATCTTCAGTTTCGCTACCTGTCTCTCACTCATGCCAATTTCCAGCAGTGCCAAGATGGCTGCCTTTGTGGCTTCACATAATTCTTTTGTTTTAGGCATTATGTGAGAGCTGACAACTTCTGAGTTGTGCTTGAATGTAAGCAGGAAACCACTCTAGGCCTTTGCATGTGCAGTGCTGCTTGTGACATGAAATGGCCTCTTATATACCCTGGGAATCAATTAAGCTTAAGAATGTCAAATAGGACATAAAGTATTATGTGACCAGCTGCATTTTTTGTTGTGTTCATTGTATTATACGTTTAGTGGTACCAGATATTAGAATGAACAAGAAATTGAAGAAAACAAGGGTGGTCTAATAATTTTTTCCATGACTGTATTTCTCAAGTAGGCCTACATCGAGGCAACAGCCCATAGAAATAATTTGAGAATGGGCAGAACCTTTCAGAAGAATATCCAGCAGGTGACTGGATAATCATTTTTTCAATTACATTTCAATTACATACAGGCCCATCAGATAATGTAGTAGGTTAGCACTACTGCTGTGGTGTGAAATACAAAAAACCTAAGCTACTTTGTAGAACGATCTCCTACAAAACCTTTCTGAGATCATATATAACTGATCTGATAAACCTGTTATGCAAGCTGTTAGCATCTATGCTAATCTCTGCATGAACATTCACTTCCTGTTGTCGTCTTTAACCTCTTCCTGCTCTTAAGGACTCGGATTGGGCTGCTTTTATTCACAATTCACAATTGTTGTTGATTGGAGCTTTACAAGATGGATCTGCCTGATTACAGATATGATATCAGGTTGATCAAACTGCACTGCAAGGTTAGCTATATAATACACATGCAGTTAGTCTGAACACTAGCCACACTAACAGACATCACCGCACCATCTGTACCAAAACAGTTGGCACAAAAGCTAGAGCTATACATTGCAGCAAATGGTGTCCTCTGCATAATTTTAAGAATGTTGAGTGTAAACAGGCCTTGGATATAGCCTGGAGTGAGTATTCAGTTGATTATTTTTGCAATTTCATGCCTATTTTTTTTTTTTTTTACCTCTATTCATACACTTTTTCCACCAGCAGCAATGGATCAAACTAGTCTTACTTTTGTTTTGTGTGAGTACACTTATATGACAACATCCTGCATCGGTGGTGCAGTTGGATAGTGCGCTTGGTCAGTGATCGGGAGGTTGCAGGTTCATGCCCAGCTCCGGGCGACACATGGTGATGTGTCCTTGGGCAAGACATTAACCCCAAGTTGCTCCCACTGCTGCGTCAGTGGTGTGTAAATGGGCATGAAAGGGTGTGAATGTGTTAGTGATACTGATGGATGACCAACATAGCAACTCTGAACCATCAGTGAGTGAATGTGAGAGCGAATGGGTGTGAATGGGTAGGTGTGACCTGCGGTGTAAAGCAGCTTTGAGTAGTCCAAGACTAGAAAAGCGCTATTTAAGCTCAAGTCCATTTACCATTTACCATTTTAAATAAAAATTAGCCTAGCTGACAAATGTTAAAGATTTTGCTGTTGACAAAATGTGTTATTCCAGCTTAGCAATTACCACCTACGGCCCTTTTCCATTAGCCCTACTCTACTCTACTCTACTCGACTCTACCCGGCTCTACTCTACTCGCCTTGTGCTGCTTTTCCATTAGCCCCAGTCACCTGCCCAGCGGGGTGCAGTGTCATTATTTTGAGCGGAACACAACAATCTGTGGCTTTTTTTCACAAACCAAGTAAAAAAGGAAAGCAGAAGAAGGCTGCAGGCGGTAAGAAGAAATACCCTTGAGAAGCACTGGAGAGTTTTGGAAGCTATACAACAGAATGAAGCCGAGGACGAGAGCAATCGAGCAGCAAAGAAAAGATGTATGAGGGTAAGCTAATGGTAGCTACTGCTAGCATGCTCGGTCGTGCGCTTGGAACCAGAGTAGAGTAGGTACTAAAACTAGCTTGTTTTAGGAGGTACCAGGCCAGTGGAAACACGCTGCAAATTGAGGAGGGCCGAGTAGAGTAGGGCCAAGGTGTACTAGTGGAAAAGGGCCAATTGTGTGTATTCCAGTTAGCTTACTCAAAATGCATATGTATTTATACTTAAAAAAGAGGATCCAAGGCCTGTGGTGCTAACAAGGCTTACCTAAGAAACAATCAACTGATGCTGTGATACTTAAAATTGTAATCATTCACAAATGTTTTCTGATTTGTGACTATAGATTTACACTATACTTTTAAGTCTACGCAGTCTAAACTTAGAGGCTTGAAATCCAGCCTGGTGAGGATTGTCCGGCCTGGTTAACTTCCAGTTGGCAAACCCGACTGCTCTCCAGCATCACCCTCTATAGAAACACTGCCAGTGCTCGCTCCACAGAATTCGCCTGCCAGTTGGCAGTGAAATGAGAAACTGAAGGTTTCTTATCTGCAGTTTAACAAACTGTCACAGAGGCTATGATCACTGATTATACAGTGAACTGTGTAGCAGAGTTTGGCAAAGGGGAAACCAGGGCTCCGTCCACCTGAGTGCAGTCAGGAGTAGGGCAGAACAGTTAATTGCAAATTAGATTAAATTGCAATATGGCTTGTTGCAATTTTCAAATCGCAGAAGGTTCAATACTTTCAGCCCAAAACGTGTTAAACATTTTGCATTGTGATGTATTTTTTTGCAATGTCATGCCTATTTTTTTTTTTACCTCTATTCATACACTTTTTACCCACTTTTGGACCATTTTTACCTTTTATTTAATTCCGTTTTTACAACTTTATGCCTATTTGCCCCCGTTCATCTTTTTTGGCCGCTGTCAGAACCATTTTTGGAATTTTTACATGATTTTTTAAACTTAATTTCAAATTTAATTCCCAATTCTCCTAAGCCACTTTGGATTTTTTGGCCAATTTTTCCCCAGTTTTTACAATTTCATACCTATTTTGCTTCTGTTCTTCACTTCTCCACTTTTTCTCAAATCTTTTATCCTTATATTAATTTAATTCCATATTGTTTTAACTATAAAAAGATCTACTGCTTATGTTTGTTTAACAATACACAAGATGTGGAACATTAAAGCAATTGCAGAGTAAATCACAATATTGGGGAAAAAAATTGCAATGAGATTTTCTCAAATTGTTCAGCCCCAGTCAGGAGCGAGAACCAAGAAATCAGAAACCAAGCGATCCCCATAATTACTCATGAAAAATGCATAACTGACACAACTGCTGGTAGTTCCTGCACCTCACAGCACGAGGGTTGCTGGTTCAACCACTGTGTCGATCAGGGCCTTTCTGTGTGGAGTTTGCATGTCGTCCCCGTGCATGTGTGTGTGATTTTATTGTGTCTTTAAATCTTTTGAGGGGATGAATCAAACAGAACTTTGACTGACCCTCCATGGGTAGAAGAAGAAAGTCAACACCAGCGCGAACCACTGACTGCAGAGGGGCTTTGAGCTTGTGTTTGTATTTGGCCCACTGTACAGAAGAGTGCTCATGATGGTAAGTGAAGTTCACAAACAAACACACTCACACACACACACATGCAGAGACACACAGCCGAGGAAGCCCAGCATACAGCCTCAGGGAGCTGTGAACTCAACTAAAAGAATTTCAGTGGTACAGCTTTCAGCGAGAGGCTTTTCTACCCCGACAAGAATACAATTATGAGAGGAATCCAGTGCACGCACACAAACACACAAAACACACAAAGCACATGTGGGTATCTGGTATCTACAGCTGGAGAGAAGTCAGCAGGCTGGCAGCTTTTAGGGCCTCAGCTGCACACCAAGGTGACTTCAAGGTGATTCATGAATAAACCACGATCCTGCAAATCAGCAGAACACACTGTACACACACAAACACACACCGACACACACTGACACACACATACAGACACAAGTATGCCTTCAAACAGTCCATCACACAAGAAACAGACAGGAATTAATTCTTCTCCTTTCCATAAACCTGAGGACCCCACACCTCTCCCTGTGCTACAGCAGACATTCTCTTGGTTTCCATGGCTACACTCCAACATGGCAGCCATCGCTGTTGTTGTGTTTGTACAGTGTTGTTTGTTTAGGCTTCTGCAGCTTGAGATACTTCAGTCTGCCAGTACTGATCTCTGAATATAGACATAATAAATAAAAATGACTTTCTGTTCTAATGGTTCGATTTTACTCTTCAGGAGGGGTCTCCAAACTACACCCAGGGATTGAATGCACACATACTTTTAGTCTTATTTTGATTAAAAAAAAGTGAGCCTTTGAGTAGCTAAAACCAACCCATGCCCCTTCAAAAACTGATGAGCGGGGTGCTGGTATGGCGGAGTGGTTAGCAACCAGGCACCTTGCTTGTACTGTCTTCTGCCGGTCCAGGTTCAAATCCCGCCTGTGACCAGTTTGCAGAGTGTCCTCCCCTACTCTCTCACCCCCTTTCACAAGCCTATCCACTGTCTCTCTCCTATCAATAAAGGCACAAAATGCCCAAAAAATACAGTACATTAAAAAAAAAAAAAAACTGACGAGCAACCCCTGAATTCTTCAAACCTCAACTCTGATCCACCAAAAGCGGAACGTAGACAAGTAGAACCCATCTATGCTCCTGTTTTAGGGCTTGGACGGAAAAGTTTGGACCCAGCTCTTATTGACAAAAATTCACAGAGCAAGAAAAGAAGCACAGACAAGAAAAAACTGTGCACAAAATGATTTATAATATAACCAAGCACTTGATCTGCAAACCTTGAAAAGCTGCTTGATTCCCACAAATTTAATGTCCACCATCAGGCAGATCCATTAACTTAGAGAAGGTACACTTTAAGTCAAGGGGTTTTAAGGGGGGAGGTTGGCGAGGGAAACAAAACCCAGGTAGTTAGAAGTGTTTGGAAAATGGAAAATATCTCTATATATATGAACTAAGGATGCAAGAGTTCACTGGCAACACAAAAAAAATAACGTCACATGTAAGTCATGTACTGTATATCCCATATTCGAGCTGAGATATCAGCAGAATGTATGGCTGTGCAATAACACTTCACCTTATCATCACTGAAGGTCACATTTTGTCCTGAATCAGGATTGTTTATTTATTTTTGAGGTCTGCCAGAGTATGTTCACAATCACTAACGCTAAGAACAACTTTTCACAAACAGTAACCCTGACTGTGCTGTATTCTACGTCTGAGACACTCAGTTAGAGCTCCTGCCCCTTTAATCAGTTCAGGCATCATGTTGTCAACAACTCTAAATTGATTCTTGATCTGCTCAAATCAAGGAAAACCACAATTGTGATCATTGTGATAAATTTTGGTATCATGATTCGGGGACCCAATTATCTGCGGATAATATAACACTCACCACATGCCATTATTGAAAACTAAACAGTCTTTTTTTAATGTATTTTTTGGGCATTTTGTGCCTTTATTGATAGGAGGGAGAGACAGTGGATAGGCTTGTGAAAGGGGGTGAGGGAGTAGGGGAAGACACTCTTCAAACTGGTCACAGGCTGGATTTGAACTCAGTCCAGCAAAAATATGTATATGGGACATGTCTGGTTGCTAAACCACTCCGCCAAACCAGCATCCCCACTAATCACAGTCTTAACACTGGAATTCTCAATAGAATCATTCTGTGTCTGCCTAATAATTGTCTGCTCTTTCCCACATGAAGTAGTGAAATATTTTTAAAGGAACATTTGGTGTATCAGGCTACCATTATTGACAAAGACCACACCACTGCAATATGTCACATGGCACAGCAATCTTTAAATCTTCATAACTTTGCTTTTATAATTGTGGGAAGCAGTAAATGTAAATTAAATTGAAAATCAATAATTGCTCAGCTCTAATTAATCCTAAGGTCTACTTTTGAAAGTGGGCTTGCAACCACAATCACATCATCACCCTGGTTGGTCTATTAGGGGAGATGGAGGGAATAAGACATAAACAGGGTAGAAAGCATTTAAATCCAAAAAGAGCATGTTAAACCTCTTTTGAACCTGTCAGGATGATTATCAGAGTGAAAAGTTCTTTTTTTTTGTTTCACGTGTGTTTCTTCTACAAACACAAAGTCCCAGTTTAAGGAATGGGTAAATTTTAAGAAAGTAGAGACTGCTTATTTGTAACCAAATCATTTCCGTATTGCTTTCAATATTATAATGACTTCAGACATAAAGATTTTTTCTCTCATTTATTACATTTTGCATAATACATGCTGAAGTGCATGTCACATTTTGGCCACATTTGTAAATACTGCTGGTACAGAGAGCTAGGGCTGGGTATTTCCAGCAACCCCACGATACGATACATATCCCGCTACACATAAATTGTGAACATTGACTGTGCTTTTAACAGAATTCCCAGCAACTTTTGTTAGTATTACATGAAGAAAAAGAACAAGGATGAGTTTTTAAATAATTCTTCAACTTAAGAACTTTAATTCAGGCGCCCAAAGATCCTAGACTTAAGTTTAAATTTGGAGCATGTGTTTTATCATGTAGCTTGGCTTCTACTCTGAACTGTGCCATTTTTTACATTACAAAAAGTGTATTTATACAACTGTTCAAACATTGAGGCCGTATCGATTCTTTAGAATCTGTATCGATACACATCCCCAAAAAATGCATGATGATATTTTGCCGTATCGATATTTTGAGCACAGGCCTACAGAGAGCAGCTTTGAAAACAGTCACTGTGTCTCTTTGTTTAGTTCTTACATAAACTGTGTCTTTAAAATGCTCCTGGTTTTCATGATTAGCAGTTTTAAACGGTCAAAGAGATGTCAGATACACGGTCCGTTATGTTTTAGGTATTTACTCTACTGTATACACCGATGTGTGTCCTCAGGCTAACAGGAAGTGTTATGGCTCTGTAAAAGTGAGAGGACGTATAAATAAAATAAGCTTTTCGGCGGTCAGAGGGTGGACATGAGGGCACCCTTGCACGAGGGAGTCTAACCCCCTCTCTCCTCGGTGCAGCAGATAATTGGCTGAGTTTATAGCCTGTCTCGTGTCCACGTTTGATGCGCGTGCCGGGGCCAAGTTAATTAAATCCCTCTGATTAATCTGCACTGCAGTGAGTTCCTCCTCTCAGAGAAAAAGGAGGGAGAGAAGGATTACGAGTGCACTGGAATGGAAAGGTGTCTGCTGAGACGGGCAAACTTTTACTTCCTCCTCAGCCAATGACGGCGCTCGGCTGGAAGTCTCACGCTGCGTCCAAACGGGAGCGCTCCCATCCAAAATAAAGTGACCAGATTGCATTATTCCACATGAGCAGAGACAGATACGCTCCGGCTCGCAGCACTTAGGAGGTCCACTGGAAGTCATTTCCTGCAGAAATCTATCAGAGGAAGCTCCTGCCAATATTAACAGTAAACAAATATGATGGCTTTAACAAGATGTAGTGTTAACGGCTACACGGACCGAATAATAAAACCACTGATCCAAATAATCAGCGAGAAGAGTCACACCTCCAGTCAGTGGGACCTGGAGTGAATATAGTGTGAGTAATAGAAGCCAATAAACAGAAAATCTGATCAATATATCCTGAAATCAAACAATTTCTTAAGGTTTTTAGACAAACAGAAGCACAAATGAAGGTCAAAACTCAACAGCCATGAATAATTAAACATGATTTTTGAGCTAACTTTGGTTGCTTTGAGGGTAATATTTATATATTCTCAGTTCCAGAGCGCCAAATTGCTACACATTATAGTTTCTTATAAGATAAACATTCTTGTAATAAACACAGTCAATACAAAGGTGCAGCGGATTTAGTTTTTCCCTCCCTGCCACTGGAAGAACCCACACCTTCTGACGTTGGGCTTTGAATTAACTGAAAACACACTACACGCTACATCAACTGACATCAGCCTTGACACCACAAATTCACCAAAATATGGCCCAGAGTTTAGAGTGTGCAGGCCCTGTTATGGACCAGCCAAGACTAGGGCTGCAGCTATCGATTCTTTTTCTAATCGTTTACTCTATCAAATTTTTGTTCATTAATCGAGTAATCGGATAACAGTTACATTGCGCTCACTGCTATTTTTTTTTTTTTTTTTTTACATTGAATCACTTCACATTATTATTATTAGTAACGCACAAAACAAAAAAGCCAGGTCACTTAAATTAACAAATTATTTTTCTTATTTTGAACATTCTGAGCATAAATGGGATCTCAAAATCAAAATCTATACTTTTATTTTTACATTTATTTTTACATTTATTTTTATTTTATTTGTATTCATGCTTGTCTCTTTTTGCTAAATTATTGCCTTTACTACTGTACCATATTGATGATCTTATTTTGCTTACTTTATTTCTAGGACCAAATAATCTCATACTTAGACACTAAGATAATTTAACTAGCTAATGTACATTTCTATAACATCTGAAAGCATTTCCTACACCTGCTTCCTCTACTCACTGTCAGTGTTTCTGTTCTACTCTCTGCAATCAAATTAAATGTAAAGTTATTGGATGTGAAAAGTATGTGAACAAAATACACATGATTCTGGACAAGTAGCCTCCGCATTGATTTACGTTCTGAACCAGCCTTTACACGGAGCCATAATCAAAGTAGGTTATTTACTAGCCCATATCTCAGTTATTGATCACATTAGCTGCTTCTGTTGATGTATCATGAGTGTGCTGCAACAGTGACGACGTGCTATCATGCTAAGCTACGTGCTAAGCTAACTCCGTATGACATCAGACACACTGCACTGTGTTTTCTTTTCGTCCCTTCTTGTAGTGACCACACTTGGGACACTCTCTTTTTCTGCAGACTCTCTCCTTTCTGTCTCTCTCTTTTCTCTTCTTTCATGATTTTACAGGCAGCGCAGCAGCAATTTGCCTCGAGGATATTTTGTAATTGAATAATTGGGATTATTCAAGGAATCGTTTCAGCCCTAGCCAATACCTGATCAGGAAAAGTGATAAAGTGGCTGCTTTTGTAAAAATTATATATGTATATATATATATATATATATATATATATATATATATATATATATATATATATATATATACATATATATATATATATATATATATATATATATATATATATATATATATTTTAAACCAAGGCCTCCAATTAATGATTAATTTTATTTAGTTAACTAAAATAAACCGTATTTTTCCGTTATTTTATTTATTTTACATTTATTTTACCAATAGGTCTTGCTTAAAAAATGTTTACATGGGTAACTCAGTCTAGGTAGGAGTCATGAGAACCCTGGTCATTAATGTTTTTAAGTTCTACTGACCTACTAGTGTCCCAGTTGCATCTATAATACATCTGAATGACCTGCTGCTGTGGACCTGCTTGACTCCATGTGCTCTATCTACCATCAACAAAAATGACATCACTCAACATAAATTCATATTTTTAAACAGTTATATTCATGGTTGTTATGATTATACCTCCATAATAAACACATTAACACATATAAAGACATGGGGACCCTCTTGAAAACGTGATGCCACAAATCAAGAGGCTAAACTTGAGGTAAATCTATGATCAGCAGAGACAAGATATGATGAGGACAGTTTTATTTGGTTTTTCTCAACCATACATTCTTATTTTCAGTCCCTTTGTCTCTGCCTGGATGGATCCAAATTAAATAAAGAGGATGGAATTAAACGAAGAGTATGCCTCCAGCCTGCTCTATTGTAAAGAGCCTTGAGATTACACTTGTTATGAATTTGGCACTGTACACATGATTGATTGATATTGAAAAAAATAAATTGATATAAAAAAAACAAATCTGCTTTTCTCCTGAACATAATTAAAGAAAATCAAATTGAAAGTCTGCTTAAGAAATATTCAACATTTTGATGGTGTAATGCAGCCCTGTTCAATTAGCAGCCCGAGGGCCACATGCGGCCCAAAAGCAACCCTGGAGTGGCCCGAAATCAACTGGATTGGGACTTAGGTCCGGTGAGAAAAACAGGAAACCACGTTTACAAACACTGACAAGGTCTTACAAAAATTCCAATATTATTTCAGACATTAAATGCAACACATTCTGAAAGGTTGTTAAGAAAGTTACTTTTAATGCACTTTCAAATGTGGAAAGAAGATGGTGTATTTAATCTGCACTTTTTTCTTATGTTTATACGCACCTTAATATGTGCTTGAATTTACCTGTCAAAACGTGTTGAAGTTATCTGTCTTAAGTGTTACATTTAATGTTCTGTCATTCACAGTAACCGAAGAGTTCAGTGTACTGTCTCTTTAAAAGATTCTACTTGTTAACCATGTGACTTCTCAAAGTCTCATGGGATCTTGTGATAGTGCAGAACCAGGAGGAAGCGAGAGCATGGCAGAACCTCGCCTCATGTCTTCGGCATCCGTCACCATCTGCTATATTTCAGCCTTTCGGGAGAATTGTTGGTATGTTTCTTAAATGTTTAGTTCCATGTTTAATATCTTACATTGTATTTTTGAGCTTGGACAACATTTTTTGTATTTACTAATGCAGACATGTGAGCTAGCCTAATGTAAATTGTAGTGAGGTACTGATCTGGAATATTTTCTTCAGTTTCATGTTTATAACTAATGTAAACTCATTGTATTTTGTTTCTCAGTTTTACCCTACCCTAGTTCATCATTAAACGAAGTTGAACTGAGTTTCGTCTTCAACGTGGTGATTGGGGAAGGAGTTATCTGCCTGTTGACTCATGCAGGGCGCATGAGGGTGACAGAACATTTAAAGAAACAGTATTTCCGCAGAAGTTTAGTTTAGTACTGCTCTTTATTGAGTTTATACCCTTTTGGATATGGCAATAAATTAATAAACATTCAGGGTGTTTGTTATCTATTTGTGTTTCTTTTACATGGTTAAATTTGCTCACTGTCTGACAGAAATGTCGGGCACAGCTCATGTTCTAAGTCTGAAAAATCTGGCCCGACTGAATTTCTAATTGAAGAGCCCTGAAGTAATGCATTTTGCCGTTTTGTTCCACACAATGTCTTTGACATTGTTGTCACTAAAAACTAGGGCTGAACGATATGAGAAAATAATCTCATTGCAATTTTTTTCCCCCAATACTGTGATTTACTCTGCAATTGTTTTAATGTTCCTCATATCATATATTCTTAAACAAACATAAGCAGTAGATCTTTTTGTATTAACACCAATATGACATTAAATTAATCTAAGGATAAAAGATTTGAGAAAAAGTGGAGAAGTGAAGAACAGAAGCAAAATAGGTATGAAATTGTAAAAACTGGGTAAAAATGGTATTAAAGCGGGAAAAGGTTAATAAATAATTGCAAAGTAGGTATGTGAAATTGTGAAAGATACTGTGGACAGGAGTCTGTATGTTTATAATGAATTAAAATGACAGTAGCTGTGTGAGTCTGAAAATTCCTGTGTAATTGTGAAACTGTCTGTATGCGTGAGACTTTCAGAGAAGTTGTTAGTAACACCTGTGTTATATACTCCCATGTAAAATTTTCAAACATTGTTTATACAATCATTTTTTCCAGTAAATAACCAGCTGACTTTGTTTAAATGTCCCTGGAAAGCCTCTTACGTCACATTTACAATGATGCACAACTTGTAAGGATCCTGCAGTCTTGGAAGTGGACTTCCCGGGAAGACAACACCCAATGAAGACTTTTTCCTTACACATGCCTCACCAGGGAATGGTAGGGAATTTTGGCACTGTAATTGGGACCCTACCCACATTTTTAAATGTTACTCTTTCCATGAATGCAAGACCCCCAGTGCTGGTTTGGTGGAGTGGTTAGCAACCAGGCACCCCATGTACTTGCTTCTGCCGGTCCAGGTTCAAATCCAGCCTGTGACCAGTTTGAAGAGTGTCTTCCCCTACTCTCCCACCCCCTTTCCCAAGCCTATCCACTGTCTCTCTCCTATCAATACAGGCACAAAATGCCCAAAAAATACAATTAAAAAAAAAAAAAAAAATGCAAGATCCTCATAAGGTTAACCCCAGTGTAAAGCTGACCAATCATGCTTCCCAATTATATCAAATAAAATACTAATATTTACTATCAAAGGGGAGAAATAATTCATCTAAATAATCTTTCCAACTTTTTTGGAAGAGTGTACACACCCATTCACTCAATTTTACCCTCCCAGCCAATCACCAGCCAAGTTCATCCCAGTTACCAGGCAACTTGAGCCACTGGGAGTCTAAAGGAGGTTCAGTTTTATGTTTTTATATTTATTCTCAATTTCTTCAGTGGCATTTTCCATGCCAAGAAAAAGGTTCATTAGCATATTCTTTAAATACAGGGGGTAAGGCAAGGCAAGTTTATTTATATAGCACTATTCCTACAACACTCAAAGTGCTTTAAGAGTAACATCTTTCTCACATCTTTCAAACTTTGGGTGGGCAGATCGCAGCACTTCCCTGTCCTGGTCCAGCCAAAACTTGTTCAAGAAAACAGGAAAATTAAAGTGGCTTCTTTTGTGTTTGTGTATATTTATATTTGTATTATAACTTTTTTAACTTCATCAGTTAATAGAGACAAAACAACACTATTACCAACAGTTTTACATATTGTATCTTTGAGCTCTCAACAGTTAAGTTTGCTCGATCGTTCATTATTTTGATAATGTTAATTCTATATCAGAATGTTCCTTACAGATCATTGAAGGCTCACAGAGGCCAGCAGCATACAGAGTAAAACAGCCACACACATGTTCACCCATCCAAAGCCACTAACAGCACACACCAACCCAACAGCAGCAGTGATCCAGGCTCAGGTTTTGGGGCTTGTGGATGCTGCACATGATTTTCTCTGTTTTCCCTCCTAAAGCCTGTAGCAGCGTTAGACTGAGCAAAACGGACACAAGAGGTGGCAGCAAGAGAGTAAATGATGTGGAGTGGAGGGAGAGGTGGAGAGCTAAAATATAATGCAGCATCAGAGCATGAAAAATGGTGAGATGAAATGACTACAGGCATAGAGAGGAGGAATGAGAAGAAGAGAGGAGTGAGGGGGGGACACAGAAAGAAAAGAGAGGGGCTGGGGTGTTTATCATGCCGGGGCTGTAGCAGGCTAGCTGCAGACAGAGCGGCTGGGCCATTTAGAAGCTACTGTGTGCTGCATTGGGAATAATTAGCATGGCAGCCATGGCTGTCACACAAAATAATAGAATATGGGGAAAAGATGGCAGAATGAAGAGGGAGAGAGAAGAGGAGCAGCATTTCCTTGGCAAAAGGAGTCGTCGCTATTTAGCTTCCTTGGCGTGGAGAGCCTACAGGCTGCAGCAGAGCTTATTTGTCTCCTGCTCAGGTGGAGGCACGCTGCAGGGACAGCAGCAAACAGAGGACACCGTGCAGTCCCCTGTAATTATCAGACCAGAATCTGCATGTCACACATCTACCTGTTTGAGCTAAACTTAGAATTGAATCCATGCTAGCAGCTCTGTGTGCACAGTAATCCTACATTGATAATGCTAGAATGGTAGCATGATTAAATAATCAAGACAATATTATTGTTATATGTATCATATTTATAAGAGCTCTTCTCTCTGGCACCTGTTTCAGGCCCCACTATGAGGTGAAGAAGTGATGAAATGAATCGCTGCATTAAATCAGGAAAGTACCAACAGCTTTGAGCTTTAAGTGCTGGCAGATGAAAAAGTTGATTAATATCAGCCAATATAAAAATGCACAATCTTCAGATGGTCTTGCTTGTCATTTTTTAAAATCACCAGTGAAATAACTCAACGCTCACCGTCTGGACATCAACACAACACCTATTCATCCACTTTGCTCCAACTGTTCTGTCGCCTTCTTCAAAAATATGGTGGAAACTCTAAGGGGCATCAACACCAGGATGAATGCAGACATATCTGCAAAAGATTTTAATGGTGTAGGTGTTTTGTAAATGAAAATGCTCATTTTTGAAAACAAATCCCAGAGAGAATAAATCTGAAAATGCTGGCCAGGTGTTTCAGTGTGTATGACTCAAAAGACTGTTTCAGAAACTATGTTACAGCTCTAATCTTTACTTAAACTGCATGTCTGAACTCTGAAAACAGAAATAAAGGCAGAATACAGTGTCATGTTTGTGGTGCAGAAGCTACTGAGTTAGTTTGGTTTAACAGCAAAGTCTTCTGCTCCTCGTTGACCACCACACAGAGCCTCAAAAGGGACATCAGCAGAAAAAAAGTAAAAAAGTAGTATTTAGTGTGTATGAGAAACTATTTGCTCCTAAAGGGATACAGGCAGAAAAAAAGATTAATTCTGAGTATCAGGTGTGCATGACAAACTATGTGGTGCACACAACAAAGTACCTGGTATATATATTTATATTAGGGATGTAACGATATGAAAATTTTGTATCACGATTATTGTGACCAAAATTATCACGGTCATCATTATTATCGCGGTATTGCTGCAGCGAGCTCAAAATGTTCAAAAAGTACTTTAACACAGAATTGAAATCATTTGACCCCTTTGATATTATAATCATAACACTTCTTTTTGTCTTTTTTGTCAATAATGTGTCAAGAAAGCTCTTTGAGTACATTTTTTACCCTTCTTTCATGAGAAATAAAAGTGAACAATTCTAGCAAGTATTTGTCTTTATGTTATAAATGCTTAAACAGTGTGTGATTATAAGAAAAGACATATTTTTTTTTTAACTTTAACAGGATTGTCTTTATAAACAATTGAAAATGAACAACTTTTGCTCTGAGGCCAAACAATGCAAACTGCGCATGCGCGTCCACATGAGGCTGCTTCATCGAGTAATAGCCTCGTAGTTCAGACCTTTCTACTCAAAGAGCAGCATCACTGAGCGGTATTGACGCCGTGTGGTAATCAAACACGGTAAAGCGGTCATTTTAATAGGACACGGTAACGATTACCGTGGTCCATCTGGTGTGTTAGTCATAGATTATTAATCCTTCCCTGAAACACTGTGGTGGAGAAAGATGGTGGGGCAGGAAGACCTGTTAGTGCTGGCCTTTGTAAAGTTTATATCATGAGGGAAATGTTGAATGAGAAGTGAGCCAATATGTATGACGTGAATAAAAGGCCTGAAGCATCAACTCTCTGTGGTGGGCCAACAACTTCATGATTGCACTACAGAATATGAGCCACTTCATGAAACAAACTCTCATCAAATATGTCAGAAATGGAGCATAAATAATCATCCTCTGGAGAAGTCTGTAGTACTTGTTTTTCACTTCATAGAGAAGTGTGATCCAGATCTGATAAACCTGCTTCTGCTGCTGTCAGCATCTGTTAGTGTCTATCAGAGCAGTCACTTCCTGCTGTCATCTCACTTGTAGCTCCACCTCTTCCTGCTCTGAAGGGTTCTGATTGGACTGTGCTATTTTGAGCCACTCAATCATTATCGTTAGTAGCTGAGCAAGATGGATCTGCCTGCTTACAGACAGTGAATCAGGAGGATGCAGCTGCCAATCAAGGTGTAAAACTCTGTTGACTAGCAGAAACATCCCCAACAAACCCTCCTGTTTCACAGACAGACCAAACAGAAACAAACCAATGTGCTGACCCCAAAGTAATGATGAATTAACAAACCCTACAAGACTTTTGTTTCTACAGAAACTACCACAGATGTCATTTTAACCACTCGCATGCTGAATAGAAGAGAAAAAAATATTTCAGTCAAAAACTGCACTTTAATTTTCTTTTTTAATTGAAGATGTGCTGTTCCTTCAATCTTAGGCTTCAACAACTTAGAAAACATTTCAGTGTAAAATAAATCCCAATATGTGACCCATATGAACATGTAATGGTAACAATCATATCAAAGTCACTTGAACATTTACTCTTTCTACTAGAGAATTACAAAAGGAAACTGAACAATTTTTATTTATTTTTTCTCACAATTCTACTTATTCAGAATACCTAAAAACCTGTTGTAGGACAGAGATAATCACCATGCTCTCGTTATTATTCCAGTAAATTCCATTTTGCTTCAGCTTAAAGCTGAAGTTGATCCTATTTTTCTTTTCATTTAAGATCTAAAAAAACATAAAAGAAATAAAAGTTGCTTGACAATGATGACAAACCAAAACAGGTAGAGTTAAATGTAGCAGTTGTTGCTTAATTCTGAACTCAAATCTGTGCATTATGTCAAATACACCCACTGTTAAGTTACTTTTCTGCCTGCTAACCTTCAGTGTTAGTTCATGTCTGCTTCAGTTTTGTTTTGTTCACAGTTAATGCTGTGACTTCACAGAAACATGGATTAGATAGGGGTCTGTAGGTCTTTAATGACCGCATGAAGTGCAGGAGGCTCAATCGACTGGAACATGTTAATTTATATTTTCTATTAAAACAACAAAAATCCCAGACTTAATGCAACATGCAGGTTGAACAGAGGATCAAATACGACATATGACCCGATTAAGGTCTGTAAATTTATGATCATTCCCATTCCCTTCAGAGAAGTGCAACCTGACCAGCTGGCATTAAATCATTTCAATTTATTTGTCTGTATAGTTTAATCACTGACCTTTTATTTTACCACTTTGTTACTTAAATATCATAAGACATTGCAGATTTGATCTTGTGTGGTAATGTAAAAAAGAAAAACAACCCTTAGCATTGCAAACTTAGCTGTAACTATAGACATTTTTGCCAACAAATTTCATTGAATAAAATTTGTATTATTTGCCAGTTTTGCAGCAACACTTAAAAACAATCTGCTGATTTTTCTCCTGCAACAATCAAAAAGTTGCCCCACAATTCTGGATGGATTGACAAGCTGGACACCTCTTCTTGAGTATAAAGGCAAAACCTGATTAATCACTAAAATCTTCAGGAAGGAAGTGTGACAGGATCAGTACATGATATCCCAGTTTTTTTATTAACCATTCACTGCAAATGTTATTTTTCACATTTTCTCTGCTTGTGTTCTTTGTGTTATTTTACATTGGATGCTTAAAGTAATGTGGAAAGCCTTTGAATATATCTGTATGCCAAGTTATTTGAGGCTGTAATAACAACACCAACTCGTATTATAAATATAAATGTCTGTGCTGCACAACAACTTTTAATAGTGTGTGTTTTTCTTGTTTCCAGGTATAACTGCAAGCTGATAGCTGCCTGCCAAGTGATTAGTACAGATGCTGCCTGCTTTACTGACAGTTTTATCAGAACTAGACAATATTGACCCATCCACTATCTATACCACCCATCTCTTGGGGGGTTGCGGAGGGCTGCAGACGATCACAGCTGACACTGGGCGAGAGGCAGGGCACACCCCGAACCAGGCACCAGCCAATCACAGGGTCACTTAAACAGACAGATGACCATTTAAGGTTGTACTCAAACCAAAGGCAATTTTTGAGTCACCAAACAACCTAATGAGGGAGCAAGCCTGAGTGCCTGTACAGAACCCACACATGCACAGGGAGAACATGCTAACTCCAGACAGAAAGGCCTTGAATGACCCAGGGACTGAACCAGCAACCTCCTTGCAGGTAGGCACATGCGGTACATGGACAACTTATTTAAAGGTGCAGTGTGTAGGATGTGGCATTTTATACATCCAGCACATGTCGCCAAACAGAAACAGTGAATATAGGAGATATCTGTTTCTATTTGATAATTTTAAAAACACAATGAGGATCAAAGTGTGGATTGTTTTAATGCAGAGAAGAGGTTAAAGCCTGAAGCTCACCATCTTACCATCATATGGTACTTTGTGTTGTTAAAGGTGCTATGAGGAGAATCTATTACCGGCGAAAAAAGGACTCTGCTGCTACCCATGATCGTAGTGCTGCGTTCCAGTAACCTCGGAAATGGGAGTTACATCATCTCCGACTTATCGGCGTTCCAGTTGAAGCCGGAAAAATGCCGATCTACCAGGCTATTGTTAGCTGTTGTTAGCACGCTCTGTGTTGTTGTATGAAGAATGTGATTATCACTATGGCAGCATTTTTGTAAATGTAAGTCTAACAATACTATGTATACAGCTGATCTAGAGTGACACACCCCAGTCAGAAGTGTAAATACATTAATTATTACAGGAGCTAAATAACTGTTCACACTGGGGGCATCCATCTTTGATTGTCAACTCGGGGGTGGCGAGGTTTCACCAAGTTCCCAGTAGGAAATTCAGACTTCAGGGGACGTTCCAGCTGCAGTTTCCTACTCGGAACTCGGAAATTCCTACTTCTGACTTCAACTGGAACGCACCACAAGACGTTACCGAAGCCAAAGCATGTGTTTGTTGTGTTGTAGCCCGGACCTTCCTCAGAACTCAGCATTGTTTTACAACTTCTTTTTTCAACAACTTACAGGATGCGAAGTGACGAGGTAATGTATCTCTTTCTGGTTATGTAGCGGTAGTTTTTGATGTGTGACAACAAGCAATTTTTGGAAAAATTATCGTAGTTGTAGCCGGCTATATATCGCTACTTACAGCCCGGTGCTCTAAGACGTGTCTGAATAATATAAATTTTCTCTAGTTTAAATTGTCTTGTTCCTGAAGTTGAGTATCCAGATCAGTCCAGCCCTGTCCGACCCGACCGCGAAGCTAAGGAATAACATTTATAGATAACCTATTTTGAAGCTATAAAACTCATCTTAAAGTGTGTATTTCAATCAGGCATATATCTAAAAGTGACACTTTTTTGTAATTACTTAGAAACTCCTCACAGTCCCTTTAATGAAAGAATAAAAAAGATTTTTCCCACTCAAACTCTTCTGTATCCAATGAAACAAAAAAAATAAAACACTCTGCCAATCATCTAAGATCTAGTATAGAGACAGCCAATTTACCATCAGGCCTTATTTTAGCAAAAAAACAGTTATATAGATGAAAATCACTGTACCAAAGCTTAAATCTCTTTGAAAACATATTTTATCGTTTAACTCAACATATCTTCAATCTCTTATTGGTAGCACTCAAAACATCTTCCTGACATTTAGTCCTACACCTCCAGTGAATCACACAGCAGCAGCCTGTTAGCCCGTGGACATAGCCTAATAAAGCCATCAAAACATACTCACTGCCTCGCCTCTTGATCTTCTTCATCTATGAAAATCAGACTCTCTCGAGCAAAAGGCACAAATCAAATCAGCCAAACCAAAGACGGAAAAGCCCTAATCAGTGGAATCCAGTGTCCGTGTGGCCTAGCCTGCCTTGTAGGCCATGCAGCAGCAGCAGCAGCAGCGTGAACAGCACGCCGCCTGCTACGTCTTTAAGACATCCTCTGTGCCCATGCTGTTGCCAAGGCAACTAGTGAACAAACTGCTTCTGAGGCAATTTCCAGTCTAATAATAACTAATCGCAGTGAATGAAAATCCCCAACAAAGACGCTGCCCTTTTCCCCAAAGAAACTGGGGCATGTTTGACTCACAGGGACAGTGCAGTGATTTTAACACAAACACACACACACACACACACACACACACACACACACACAGCTGGCTCACTGTGCACAGCTGCAGACTTAATGTAAAGGAGATATGTTGTGTGGCTAATTTAGATGTGTGCTCTTGTTGGATTGCAATGCAGCACCTTCTCCACAGGGCCTGGTTACCATGGAGACAGCATTGACAGTGTAATATGTTAAGATATGCTAATATGAGAGGCTATTGTTGGCAAAGGAAGGGGAAAATGGAGGAAGGGGTGCATGCAGGTGTGATCTTGAGCTGCAACATGATGTTAAATCCCTCTTACTGTGTCATGAGTGTGTGGATGTGTGGTGGTGATCAGCACCATCTCACTGCTCAGGTTAGCAGCCTCCTCAAACACATAATCAAAAAGCCTCTCCTTCATGGAAATAAGATCTGTTTCTTTGAAGAGAAGATTCTGCAGCATGGTTTTGGCATGTCGAGACGGACGGAGGGAGGGAGGAGGGGGAGAGAGGGAGGATCTGTTGATATGTAATGACAATGACGCCCTTTGCTTTGGAGGAAGAAAAAAACAGCTGATGCATTCACACAAATTTATCCTCTCACAAAAACACACACACCGTCTGCGGAAGGCTTAAGTGAAGGGAGGATGTCGGACTTACCATGTCGGGATTGAGCCGTGCTAAAATGGCGAAGGTGGACAGTCTGTCACACACGCATTTGGTTCGGAACGAGTCGACTAGCACGGCTTTGCAGCCCCTGGCAGACCAGGATCCCAGCAGAGAGGAGCTGCACGGGGAGAAAACACGCACGCACACGCACACGGATCACACAGACACACACACACGCACGCAGAGACAGAAGCGATGCGGTGAATTTAAAGGCAGAAGAAAAGCGGGTTAAATCCAGCACAGGCTATTTAGTCCACTTTACAGCTCGTGCTCCGAGCGCAGGAGCCGCAGAGAGAGAGCGGCGCGTCCGCGGTGATGGAGCGCAGAGAGGCGGCGAGCGGCAGCTCCCAGCCCGGACACTTTACAGCAGAGCACACGGATACTACCACACAGCTCTGCCAGCAGCACACTTTAATCAAACATGCAGCCAGCCAGCAGTAAAACACTATTATTATTATTATGGTTATTATTATTATTGTTATTATTCTTATTCTTATTCTTCTTCTTATTATTATTATCATTATTATTATTATTATTATTATTATTTTATTTTTACTAATATAGTTATTGTTAGCCTCCATGAAGCTTTATTTGCATGTTTCCTTACCTTTTTAATATCGCAATTCTTCCAATGATCATCAGCCATAAAAATAGCTACCTCATTATTATATTACCAACCACGTTTTAATTGGCTACATATTTGCATTGGTGTAAACAAGATTTTATTCTGAAGAGACCAGTCATGTTTGCTCATCGGTCACTTTCTTAAGTATATCTTACTTTATAAAGATCTGACCTGCATCCAGGGGCACTGACAGAAGTTTTGGGGCCCATGATGAAATGTCATATTGGACATCCAAAGTTTCTCAAACAAAGCATCCTTCAAGACAATGCTTATGATTTAAAAACAATGACTTCTGATAGTTATTGCAGCCAAGTGGTTCTGTTTAGGGACACAAATAAGCTTTTTACTGTATAAAACACATTTCAGATGTTAATGATACAGTGAATTATATGAAGAAAAAAAAAACTTCCTGGTTCTGAGGCCATTTTAAAGCATCTGGAAATTGGAATTTATTATTTTATTTTATTTTATTTTAAGATATTATAAGCACTCATGAATCTCAAATCATATGACCCAGAAAGGCATGATACATACATATATATATATATATATATATATATATATATATATATATATATATATATATATATATATATATATATATATATATATATATATATATATATATATATATATATATATATATATATATGTGTGTATATATATATATATATATACATATATGTATATATATATATATATATATATAAAACCTTCTTATTATATTGCCTGTACTTTCAAATTGGCCTTAAATATTGTTCTGGTGCTTGAGTTCATGCAAGGCAATATTGTTTATAAAGGACCAGTGATTGGACCCCGTCCTTCAAGAATGGACTTTGTCTTTGCCATAAATTTATTTCATGAATTGCAAAAACAAATTTTACAACCAGCAACCAACGAGCAGATCTCGACCTGACCCTGCGGACCTTAACATCTGAATGTGGCAGCAGACATTGAAATTCAAGACACCAAGAAACAATTTTACCAGTCTTATATTGTCTAATGTCAGTGAGCCTGTGTGAACTAGAGCCCTAGTTTTCTGTTCTTAGCTGACTGGAGTGGCACCCAGTGTGTCCTTTTGCTGTTATATCCCATCTGCTTCAAGATCTCATATGTGCTTTCTCAATTAGAGTTCCGCATACCTTGGTTGTAACAAGTTATTTGAGTTATTGTTGCCTTTTTATCACCTCAAACCATTCTGGCCACTCCTCTCTGACCTCTGACATCAGCAAGGGACTTTTAAGCTGGATATTTCCTCTTTTCCAGACCATAGTAGATCAGCTGAAACACTTTGACCATCCTGTCTGGCACCAACAACCACGTCTATCACTTAAACTTCACTTAACTTTGCATTAAATCTGTAAGCAGATAAAAAAAGATCAAGAACAGTTCATAAAAATGGAGTTAGGATTGAATATGATAAAGAAAAAGCTTTTACAGAGAGTGATGCAGCACTGATGGACTCAGGGGAGGCAGACTATAAGCAAAGCTGACTCTTTAAGAGACATTTATTATTTATGCTGTAGTCGAGAAGTTTGTTCATTAATAACACAACATTAATGGTGCAACAAAAATACATAAATGAAGCTCGACTGAAGCTTGAGCCTCTGAGGTTTACATGATTTAATATGCATCATTAGAATACATTATTAATGAAAAATACATTCAAACATCTGCATTCAGAAACAAAGAGGTCTTCACACAAATGTAAAACAGACAAGAGATCCTCAATGTAGAGACTTGAATCCAAAAAAACAAACACACAAAGACTTTGTGAGGCCACAGAAAAGCTTGAATACTTTGTTGGGTTTGTTTGCTCTTAAACTTTTACTTCAAGACCTCCAAGATGAAGACCCCCACTCCTCATATAAACACAGTTTTAACAAGTCACTGGACATGGTTTAATGTGGACTGATGTAAGCTGGAGAAAGTATGACAATACTTAAAATACTATGAATCTATATCAGTCAAATCAACAGTTTCAGGTTGATCAGCAGATGTTTTCCATCCTCTGAGGTGAGCTTGATACCACACCTTGTCCACCTGGGATGATGATACACCCTGACACGGGTTTGAACCCCTGACAATCTGGACAACTGGTCTAACCCACTAAGCCATCTGGTTAACCACATCACTTTACTTTCAAAACATAACACAAGATGCTTTGGCAATAATGTCATGCAACATTCATGCCAATAAATAGATTTGATCTGATCTTAATTTAATACTAATGTAGTTTTTCAGATTCAACTTCCGTTCAACATGTTTTATAAACAATCCTTTCCACTGAAGCCTGTTTTGCAGCTGCTGGCCAAAGGAATTTATTCAGATAATCCAAACACTGTATTTTATTTTGGCTCTTACATTTAAATGAATAGGGCCCAGTTTAGAAAACATCTTAAGTGCCATACTTCAACAGCATAAAGCATTTAAGTTCATGTAAGTTCAGAGTGTCAGCTAGGGCGGCCATGATTAGTCGACTCTTCACAATGACGGCGATGATCAACATCGTCAACAACTAATTTAATAGTCGACGTCGTTGTTTGTTTTTTAAGTGTCCTTTTCTCTCATAACTGCTGCTGTACTCTACTGTCTTGTATGCCTTTCTGTACATTACGCACATGCGCAGTAGTGGTAATCTGGGTCATCTGTGATGGCACTGGCAAAGTATCATGGCCTGCCAACAACGGAGCTTGACAGTTTGGGAGCATTTTACCAAAACAGAAGACAGGAATGTGCAATACAAAATCTGCAAGGCTGAACTTGCCTTCCATGGCAGTACAATGACGATGCATAAGCATCTAAAAATGAAGCACGTCGTGGCTGATTCAATTCCTGACTAAAAGGGGCAGGTCGTCTTGATAAGCTAACTGGCTAGTTAGCTGCTAACATTAGCGTCAACAGTCTTATGATCAGACGTACCCAATTTCCAGGGACAGTCCTAGTCCTGGATGACCTGTACCCGGTTAAAGCCGTCCCCAGATTTGTGTTGATATCAGTGTTTTACTATTGTGCGTCTACTAGTAGATAGGCTATTATTACAACCTATCTACTAGAAACAGAAACCCTGAGGGAGCAGGCTGCGCTCCACCATGATTATCACACAACTACACAGGAGCTATAGTTGCCAGGTCTGCTTATTATCAGCGATTTGGGCTTCTTTTGTGGAAAAGCTGCTTTTAGATTTTGGCAGTTGTGGGCTGCAATTTTTGGGCTTGTTCCAAAAGTACAGTTGCTCATTTGGACTTGTTGTGCCCCCAAACTCAGGAGGGATCTGATGCTCACTCTACTACCAATACAAACTTAATTCAAAAGTTACACAAATTATTTTCTCCCACTCTAAACACAAATGTAAATTTTAGTGTAAAAGGAGGGAAAAATGATGTTTCCATCAAAAAGAAATCTTTATGGCCAGAATTAAATTAAATGAATTGATTAAATTTATTTCTGTATTTGTTTCTGTTTTCACCATAATAATGCTTTATAGGTTAAACTTAGATAAAAGTCTGACTATGTCTGTTTGGTTAGAAAAAATCAAGGTTAGACTGTTTAGTGATACCGGAGTTATAAATAACAGTAGCCCCTCCTTTCACTTTTGTATAAAGAAAAGGATGTTCTGCCGCCGCACAAAAGGAAGTTGAATAAGTAAACTAAGGGGGAAAAAAATATGTCAATGTGAAATTGAAATTTAATGTAGACTAAAATCAAAACACGCTTTATATAGATGTAATATACATAGAACTGTAACTGTTCCAGTTTCTTAATTTGATCTTGTTAACTTTAAATAAATTTTTGCACTGAGTTGGAAATGTCCCTGGATTTCATTTCAATAATCTGGCCAACTAAGACATCAGTGAATGTAACATTAACAATGATGATTTCATTAGCCTTAGAACATCTTATGTGTTTGCTGTAATGTTATGACAGCGGCAAAGTTCATTAAAAGTTGAATGAATACCATCTTTCTTGTCTTTATTTTTAGTCAGCACAGACCTTAAACACTTCAAGCTGATATAAGAGCAGCTGCATGCTGGTGCGGTACGCTGCAATTCATGCATGATGTGATTAGGTGACAAATCGCAAAAAATAGTCATTTACTAGTTGACTAATCTCAGAAAATAGTCGTGGACTAGTCAATTATCAAAATAGTCGTTTGTGGCAGCCCTAGTGTCAGCCCAACTTCTAAGGTTCCATGTCCTGAAAAATCATTTTTCTTTGCTTTGTATGTTGTTAAAAGAGGCTTAGGGATCAGAGGAATGTTATCAGTCATGCTGCAGCAACTCCACAATACAACATTATTTTGTTCTACAGTTTTTATCAAATCTTGTCATAACTGTCGAATGGAGATCCTATTCTAATTTATGTTAGAAAAATGACTCAATATGATTTTGACACTTGACTAATATGATGTTACTTAGCTTATTGGACAACTGTTGTCAACAGACTACATCGCATTTAAGTCAATAATGACTGCTGAGATGAACCTTTGGGCTACTAACGTAATGGAAAGTATCATGAATACAGAACAAAAGTGTTACTGAGGCTACGTTTAGATGGATACTCCTTACTTAAAGACGCAAAGATTTGTCCTTTGCATTTTAGAATTCTTCTGTGTTCAAATGACGACGCTCGGAGACAAGTTAATCGACTGTAGTATGCATGCCAGTTCAGTAGATGGCGGTGTAGATCTGCAGAAAGGCAGCGCTGCTACAACACAAGAACGAAGAAGAAAAACTTTTCACAAACAACAATGATGAATAGACGCACAGAGACACAGGAGTTTTCTGGACAACAAATCAGTTCGGACAACAAATCTGTCTGGATGGATTTGACTGGATAACAAACCGAGCACGGTAAGACGCTCACACGTTACTCGGCGGACGGCCGGAGCTGTTGTTGTTCCTGGTATGCATGCGCAGCCTTCTTCTGAAAAAGTACTGCACATGCAGTGACGCCGGCGTTTCACCCTGAAACGCTCTGATACGGGTTTACACAGAGCTGAATGGAGAGCGGATTCAAATCTCTCCACTCTGGAGCCTGTTTTCAAAACTTTCCGTTTTCAACGAGTTTCCATGGAGACACAAGGCCAAAACGCAATGAAAACTTATCGGGTTTGACCGTTTTCGGCGCCATGTAAACGGCCCCTGAGCCTGTCAGATGACTCTGTCACCTTCAGCAGATTCATAAACAGAAACATGAGCATAGACTGAAATGGCCCCTGCTCATCGGTCAGACAGCATCTGGATCGGTTGTCTAGGGCAGTGGTTCCCGACCTTTTTTGTCTGGTGTACCCCCTGAGCCTTTTTGTCATGCCATGAGTACCCCATCACTCATACGTGTTGATGATTCTTCAAAAACAGAATGTAACCACAATTGATTCATAAATTAAAATATTTTATCTTAATTTGAACATTTGAGTTCTCAGTCAAATTAAACATAACAACAAATAATATACTGTCTTGAAAATAAATACGTAATATAGATACAGAATCAAAATAATCAACCTGCCTTTGTTGTATAGAACTGTTGTAATGTTTACCACAGTCCACCTTTGAGCTCTTCTGAATTAGACCCCTTTAAACAGGAATTTAAACTTTAAAAATCAGGATCAAAACACTCAAAATAGTTTCTCTGTGGTTTCTCTTAACCATCTCCTGAATCCAGAGCAGCTGGATGTTTCAGCTATTTATCCATATTTTCCTGACTGCAGGTTGGCACCCATTTTCATTTTGGCTTGGCTCAGGTTATTATTTCCCTGGGAAAACTAGTTGTAGCTCAAAAATACAATTCTATTGACAGGCTTAACTCAGTCCTTCCAAGTTGGAAATAAATTAGTACATTTTTCCTCGTACCCCCTGCGATGTTCTCGCGTACCCCTTGAGGTACACGTACCCCGGGTTGAGAATCACTGGTCTAGGGGAGGCTCAAAAGAGGAAAAACAACCACTGACTAGTGAGATGATATGGTGTTTGATAAGGATTATGACTGCCAGTTGTTTCAAATATGTGACACCTTCTTACTACACTCTCAGTTCACAGAGAAACTGTTTTTTCTTCAAAGAAATTGACCCCAAAATACTTTACTTTTGCTTCCTGGGGTTGATGACGGCATAGCCATGCAGCCTCCACCTACATGTGTGTTCTCTACAGTCATTTGTTGAATGCCTCTCACTGTGCCATGAGTGACAACACTTAGGAAATGAGGGAGCACATTTTTTTTAGGGGGGTGGAAATGGGTATGTTCTTGATAAAGACTGATACTTCCTTGATGAATTTACTCATTTTGACTAAAACTGAATTAATACTGATGCAAAATATAAAAATTTTAACGTAGTGTAGGATGTTTCATAAAGCTGGTAGAAATGTTGTAGAAAATAAAAAGGAATACACTTTTATTGTTTGCCTTGCCTTAGGCTCTCCAAATACAACAGAAGCAGAAAAAAACATTCATTCATTCAAAAAACAACAACAACAAATAAACAGAGTAATTATTCACACTAAAAATACAAATATTTTTTTGGATCTCATCAATGTGATTAATTTCTTTTGCTATGTAATTCTCTCTTTCAATTTTGATTTTGATATACATGCATTGATACATCGACATTAGTAAATATCGGTTAAAGGTTTTATGTTTTCTTATATTTTATTTTTATGTTGCTCCAAACATGTTGGCCTTGCTTTATGATACACTTCCCATGAAGAAGATGACTATTTTATTGACCATGAGAGTGTTGTATCTTTGGAAAGAATAATGGAATAGATCCATGTGAATCCAGTTGTGTTTACTAAATACCCAATCATTCGAGTATTAAGTATTTTTATCCATACATTCAGTAACATACTACATCATTTACTTGTTTTGAGAGTTTAGTCTCACTGGATGATTTGTAAAACTCAGAAAAGGCGGACATTTCTATTAAAAAAACCCCTGCAGACTAACAGTTCAACATGCAGCATGGTTTGATAGTTTGACACATCTCACAATTAGACAGTCAGTGTAACGCTGCACTGACCAGCCGAATAACACTCTGCTTCACTGCACACAGAAATTAAGATAAGTCAAACAGATGAAACTGCAGCAGAGTGAAATGAACTCTCAAACAAGCAGCAACAGGCAACATACTTAAACATTCCTCAGACAAATTTACATCAAGTTGATTGACTTGAAATGTACATTGACTAGATAGAGAAGCATGTTGGGTTTGACTTGAATGTGAATCAATCTGTCGGGCTGTGACAATGAGGGACACTTAAACTGTCAGTCATCACGCTGGTCTTCTGAAGAAGCTCATTGACGTCCATAGAATGAGTGAAGACCTCACATACAACCATCACACAAAGGACGAATCAACAGGCGAGCATTCATGTAAATGTGCTGGAGCTCACTCATTATCCTGACTATAACATGGAGTGAGGCTGACATTTTAATGTGTATGTTGATATGTGGCTCAAAAACAGCTGGAACTTCTGTGCACCAATTTTTATTGTACATTTTTACATTATATTGTTTTCATGATCAGTTCTTTTACTTAATCTGGACCAGTTTTCAGCACCCATTCAAGCAGGAAGAGGCGGTCTTGGCCAGCAAGGAGTGACTGCTCGTACAGGGATTAGCATAGATGCTAACAGCTTAAGTAGCAGTTTTGACAGTCTTGACTATTTTAAAATCATTAATTGTGGAGCTGTTGTCAAACTTTTTCAGGTTTTTTTCAGTGACTACAAACAATAATACCTAACCTAATGTTCTTAGCGCTACTGCTCTCAGAAATGGATGTTTTATTTAATGAAGACTTGATTTTTCTATACGGGAGAGGTGTGGTTCATATTTAATGCTGTGATATGAATCTGGCTGCTGTGATGTCACAGCTCTATTATAAACCTGACATTACAGCTCCAAACATTTCGGTAACATCAACTGTACTGTCCGCTATGAACACTCTCAAATGAGAACAAGAAAATCTTAACACTTTTCAATTCAAGTACTTGTTGCTCTCTCCTAATGACTGTTGTGATTTGATAACTGTGATATCATGTGCGTTCCTTCTGTAATGATATGAGTGTGACTTATTGTGCAGCCCTACACAGCAAACAATGCTAAAAATGAGAAAGCAGCATAAAATTAAAACATAATTCACTGGACTGATATTTATTGACTGCATTTACTTGACAGACAATGGCCCCGTTTACATGGGTAGTTTTCCTCAATCTGACTGAAATCGATCAGATTAAGTGAATCTGATTCGATCTGTATACATGAACTTTGAGTAAAGAGATCCATGTTCATTTTACGTTTGCATGGCCCCAGATGAATCCAACTGTATTGGTTTTTTTGACATGTGCAGAAGGTCACTCTGCCACTACCTGCAAATGTGTAAGAGAAGAAGAGGTGCACTTCCTGCTTCCTGTTTACCTCTGGAAAGATGGATCCACGTCGTGTTTTGTTGGGGTTTGTATTAAAAAGTTTGTTTCCTCCACCGTCCAGTTCTTCTGTTTGTTTGCCATGTCCGTTTGGGCACGCTCTGCGTACGTCACTATGTTCCTCTTACGTACTGCGGAGCGCCTTCACAGACCAAACAATCCTCTCTATCAACCCAATCCGCTCCACTCAGCCGTTTACATGAAGCATGGAGCAGATTAACAATCGGCGTAGACTACCTCTTACAATCTGATCTGAAATACAATCAGATCTGGGTGAATCAGATTGGCTAAGGTGTTTACATGAGACATTTCTAATTTGATTGACCTTTCAACCTGATTGTAAATTGACCCATGTAAACGGGGCCAATGAAACTGAAGATCCTCTGTTTGCATGTGAATTTATCTGGTTGTGTGTTGATAGGTGTGCGAGTGTGTGTGTGTGAGTGTGTATGTGTGTATAAGCAGCATTAGGTGACGCAGTGTTGACTCCTGGACATCACCTCTAATAGAAATCCAATATATTAAGACAGTGCTGTTCCTGCTACTGATGTGATCAGGTGTGTGTGTGTGTGTGTTTGTTTGTGTGTTAGTGAGGCTCACTGTGGCCTACAGACAGTCTCACCCCATCCCCTAATTGGATAATTTAGGTGCTGCTCCAGCAGCCCTGCATGGAGGAAAGTCCTCTGCCAAGAACCGGCCACATGGAGGAGGAGCGAGCTGCCAGAGCAGCACAAGGGGAATGCAGAGAGGGGAGGAGACTGTTTACTGCTCTCAGGCCATTTTGTATACAGAGATCATCGATGATGCAAAAAAATAAATACATAAAAATGTCTTTGGACAGTTCAGCTAGTATCTGGCACTTTAATACTTAGTTAAGTAACAGTCTTAAATGATTAAAATGTATTTACTGCTAACCAATATGCATCACATGAGTCAACATTACATTATTCATCTGTGCATTGCATTGACTAAACATGAGTTGTAGGCAAGTTTGTATGACGCATACAGTAAGAAATGTCTGATGAGGGCATCCAGTGTGACTCAGTATGCAACAAAACTGAATTACTGACTAGAAACATGTCACATTGCATTATGGGAGCTGATGAGTGAAGAGTTTTTGGACCTGACCCACATACAAGAACCTTAAAGTCAGAGTATCTTCAACTCTGAGGCATCAAGTTTGATCCTAAGTAAAGAAGAGGATCATCGTTTAATAACTGTTATTTATTTTCAGTGTCTCAAGAAGTTTCCATCATATTTAAGAAAATATCTCACAGAAATATTCAGAATAGATGGATCAAGGATTGCTGGGGGCACCAATCTGCTGAAACATAAAGAACTTTTCACAATAATGTCTTTATAAGTGTTACTGTCTGATTCCTGACTTATAGAAAATCTGAATGTCATGATTCTGAGATTTGTAAGATGGATTTTGCCCGTTTATTATCTATATTAATTTATACCTTATAGGGTTCAGGGGCCTGCAGATGGCCTACATTAGTATTTTTTTTTAACTGAGAATGTTCCCTACATTTGAAGAGGACTGAGGAGTTTCAAACTGAATTCACCGTTTTAAACACAGATTGGAGCCTCGCTGGGCTTTGTCTGAAAAGTCAGAAATTAATCAAGCATGATGTTCAGCCATTAAACTACTTTTCTCGTACAGCACAAGTAAATACAGTATGACATCTAAATCAAGAAATAATAATATGTTTATTTTATTTGATTTTTTTGTTGTTCTTTAAGGGAAAAAGTTCATTTAAAAGCTCAAGGACAACAGCCACCTGTTGGTGTCCACTAAAAAAGACACAGAGAGGTAAAATGGAGAAATGGCCTGAGCTTCATGTAATGTGCCCATAAGGGACAAACCACTGCGGCACAACATGTATGAAAACCCCTCACGGAGCAGTTGATCTGCACACGTAGTTTATGAGAGAAAAGTCTTGTGAAGATATTTGTCATGGCGTACAGACTAGCACGTTCAGTTTTCAACCTCATAACACAGACAGCAGATGTTTTCAAAATGATTTCATTAAAACGTAAAAAAACAACCTTTCACTAAAAGTCAATAACTGTGTATTTTTGAGTGTACTGTCTTGAGTGGACGAGTGGAACGTTCAATCAGCTGGCCCAGTGCCATAATTTCCTGCTTCTCATGGTCTATACCGATAACAGATAAGTTCATATTTTTTTATTCAATATAATATTTTTGCATGTTGAAATCTTGATCCAGCCTCTGAGCCATTAAAGGGACTGTGAGGAGTTTCTAAGTAATTACAAAAAAGTCTCACTTTTAGATATATGCCTGATCCAAATACACACTTTAAGATGAGTTTTATAGCATCAAAAGAGGTTATCTATAAATGCTATTCCTTAGCCTTCCAGTCGGGTCAGACAGGGCTGGACTGGACTGGATACTCAACTTCAGGAACAAGACAGTTAAAATTAAAACTAGAGCAAATTTATATTATTCAGACACGTCTTAGAGCACCGGGCTGTAAGTAGAGATATATAGCCGGCTACAAACCTATGATACTAAGTTTTCCTAAAATTGCTTGTTGTCACACATCAAAAACTACTGCTACGTAACTAAAAAGAGATACATTACCTCGTCACTTTGCATCCTGTAAGTTGTTGAAAAAAGAAGTTGTAAAGCAATGCAGAGTTCTGAGGAAGGTCCGGGCTACATGCTTTCTTAGCATCACAACAAACACAAGCTTTAGTTTGGGTCACGTCTTTTGGTGCGTTCCAGTTGTAGTCAGATGTAGGAATTTCCGGGTTCCGAGTAGAAAACTGCAACTGGAACGTCCCCCGAAGTCGGAATTTCCTACTGGGAACTCGGTAAAACGTCGCCACCCCAGAGCTAACAACAGCTAACAATAGCCTGGTAGATTGGCATTTTTTTTTCTGACTTCAACTGGAACACCGATAAGTCGAAGGTGATGTTACTCCCAGTTCCAGTTGTCCATTTATGTTTTGCGATACGTTATCAAGTTATGGATGTGTGTGGCAACGATACCTTAGAGGGCATGGAGGGATACATCTGACGAGAAGTGGCAGCTTGGGAGGGAGTAACGTTACTCCAAATGTGCTATTAACTTGCAAAAACTTGGGCTCTCATCGACTGTTGAATGGGGACATCCACACTCTGTGTTGTTGTTTAAGCCTGAGCACTGCTAGCTGCTAATGCGGCTGCTTCGTATCATTTCAATACCATTTTGCAGTGATGACGACTTTTCAGGTAAGCTATAAGATTTGTTGTATTAAAACTTGAAGTCTTATTACCTCCCTTCAAAATTCTCGCCAAACAGATTGTGCAAATAGAAATGCTGTTGGGATCTTCTACCACTTCGAAAACAACCACACTGGTGAAGTCATGTTCACTTTTAGTCAGGCAGAGACGGAGACAGGCTTGGGTCCTTCTATTGAGGCAAGATAGGTGATGTAACCCATAGATATACATAGAACACTAGATACGTCAGCGTGCTGTAGCAGCCCGCTAAGCGACGTGCCTATGTGGCGGCCATCTTGGGTAGGTCAGCATTCCCTTCAAGGCAATACATCTACACTGAAAATAAGTCATGACTTGCTCATTTTCTAAACTGATTTTCATAGATGTATTGTTATAAGTATAAAAGATAAATTAGTATAATATATTGGAAGTATGTTTTAGATAAAATAATCATATTATTTACATTTAAAGTTCCTTCTTTCTTTTTTCTTTCTTTCTTACTTTCTCTCTCCTTTTGCTCTCTCTTTATGTGTATGTAATATATATATATATATGTTTATATATATATGTATGTATGTATGTATATATATATATATATATATATATATATATATATATATATATATATATATATATATGTATATATATATATATGGTAAAAGATATTTCAAACAGAAATCATGCTAATAAATTAAAGCTACTTAACCAATATACTGGAGACAAAATGCATTTCATTTGATAAGTACCTTGTATACTAATATTTCAAAGACTTGAGAGCAATCCTTAAGGATTATTGGTATTAATCCTAACAGCGAGTGATTCATGAAAAATTATTTGCATGTATTATTATTTGCTGTTTGCTACTACCCGAGAATATTTGATAATCGTTTACTAGATTATGTACAATATCAATCACATTGAGGGTTACAGAAGTTTGTCATTAAATTAGTATTCTGTATTTATATGAATTATAATTCATATAAATACAGAGTAAGAAAGCCTATAGGCTTTCTTACTTCTGTTGGAAGTATTTGTGGTAGTAATGTAGTAATAGTAATGCGATTAGTAGTGGCAGCACACCAACTACTGCTAATACTGACACTGCAACAACAGTGCTATACTAAAAGCTGACACTACTTCTACTGCTCGAAGGGCCATTTATACTATTACTATTACTGTTTCCGTGCTCCTACTGATTTTTGTGTAACTGTACTAAAGGCACTATTAATCATCCAATACTATCAATCATCATCATTAATCAAACCACCTATGGTCAAGCTGCTAGCTCGAATTAGTGTTTTGCTAATAGCAAAGTAGTTACTGAAGCTCTCATAAATTGGAAACTCTTAACATTATTTAATAATGAAAAAAGAGCAAAAAAATATTCTTACTTATGAAATGTTAAATCGCGTTTCAATTGTTTGGCCTATTTTACAGCTGTATGCAGGGTAATGTGCCAACATCTTCAGTGTTTTTAATCTTCATGCCTTTGACGGCAATGGAACGCCCTGACACTTCGCCCCCACTAGCTTAACTTCAACGTAGGCACGCAGCTCAGAGGGGCGTGTCGTATCTAGTGTTCTATGTATATCTATGATGTAACCGGTGTGACATGGCTTGTTTTGGGGGTACGCAGCCTGCAAACAATTTCCCCAATTTAAGCATTTTATCAGATCTTTTTATTGGATAAACTGTGTGTATCAGGTTGATAAAAAATGAAAACATTTTTCCCGTAATTGGCCAACATGATATCAGTCTGACAGAGATTGTGCATTCCTGGCCAGTGGGGAGTTATTTATTTATTTATTCGTTTATTTGGCAGGGACATTGCAATTGTACATAGTCACAAAAAAAATATTTGCAGCTGATGCCATGCAAGTGGAGTTTATAGCTAAGGCTAATTCTCAACTCCTGTCACTGGTTGGGCCTTTCTACATTACATAAAACAAGAAATTACAGTTAAACATTGATAAAATCTATTTAAAAAACCCTAAAACTATTACAAATAAATACTGTTAAAATGATACTCTATAATATTAATAATATTCTTTAAAAATAGGGACAGGATTGTTTTGTTTAACCAAGACTTAAGCCTTATGAAGTCGAGCTCTGCAACAACCATCTCCCTTTTGCAGGGTTGTGCTCAAAAACCAGAGAAACATGCCAGTGCTGTCCATTTTACAGTAGAGTCATTGTCATGGGCACTAAAATGATTCCAATTAAATGCAAATGTTCCTCTGCAGGCCATTTAAACATGCAGTGAAGAGACAAAGGCACAGAGATATAAAAGAGTCTCACACAGACCCCTGAGTCTGAATTTACAAAGAGCCTGAACAGAACTTTAAACCACAGGCACATTTTTGAAATGGAAATCTTTTCTTGTAACATGTTTGATCATCAATCTTGAACAGAGTTGTAGTAAATGGGAGTACATCACAGACCAGCCAGACCCTTTCCTCACTACACCCTGTATCACTGGCGTGCAGGCCTGGGTGAGCAGCGTCAGCTCGACTGTAATGAGCAGAACACTTTGAGAAATTAAAACTCCTGGTGTCCTGTCAGAAGCCGGGTAACATTTTCTATTCATCAGCGTCCTGCGCTGTAAAACAGCTGGTGAGCTGTCTGCCAGCGGAGTTGGGATGCATTGACATGATCTGAATATAAATGCTGTTCTTTTTCTGCTCTGAGGTAAACAAACATGGCCGGCCTCTGCTCACTGAAGCTCACCTTCTCTGAGATAATCACGTTACAGTAAAAGATGGAAACTTGAGTTCAGCTCAAACGGGTTTGATGAGCTGAGGCAGCTTGTCGACATCAGCAACAACCCTGAAAACTAACAGAGAAGTACAGGTTGATGGATATGATCAGAGAAAGGCTGGTTAGTAACCACAGCCTGAGGAACACTGCTAACCAAAATAATAATATTGTACAGCAATTATTCTGCTTTCTCTGAATGTTTGAGATCATAAAGTTTTTATTTATCGTTTGTTACGTACACAAAACTGTCATTACCTCACAGTGACACCAACCAAGGTTTAACATTAAATCCAAATATGTTTTTATGAAGTGAATTTGTTCAGTATTATTTTCCTCCAAGTAAGAAACGATTATCAAATTATCTCTCTTGTCAAATTGAATAGGCATTTTTTTTTTAAATAGATATGGTCCCTTGTTTTTCATACTGAGCTATATTTATGTCAATGTCATGTTTTATGTCTCTAGTTTCAAATGAATGGACCTAAAAATACAAGTTCTATCCACAAATGCAGATGTAAACAGGTTGATAGTCATGCCAGGATGGGATAGTCGTGATTTATTTGGAAAGAATAGGCACATTTTTGTAAAACCATGTGATGTCACACTGGACTAAATGAAAAAAAGGTCCTGTGGTTTAAACCTACACATCCAACCACAGTTATATGATTGCTGTGTAGCTCTAACGCAGCATTAAATGTCAGTTTTATAAATCAGAGAGACATTGCTCAAATCATCAAATGCAACAGGAGCACTTTAAGGGCTAATGCTAATGCTAGCAATCATTAACTAGACTTATAAATTTAGAACATGGCTGTGTCTTTATCCAATCATTAATCAGAATCAGCTGAAAAGTTGAAATGACAATCTTTCATTCAGCTCTCCTGATTTGTCTGTAGAGTTTTAAAATGTTGATTTGTGTCTGTACAAATATAAATGTTGATTAAAGCAAAGAGGATCTGCATGAGTGACACAGACTGCAATTTTACACACACCAACCACTGCTGGCCCCTGATTCCAAAAAGTCCTGAAGCATCCTCATGGGTTTTTACTAAGCCACTCTTGTATTTCAGTAAATTTGACAACATCGGTCCAAAATTCATACACCTGTATCTACAGGTAACCTAGATGTTCTTGTCCTTCAGTTTCAATCAAGGTTTCTGCCATTTATCATTAAAACCTGCTCAGTCTCCATCAGCGGACATTTTTTCAAGTCTTATCATGTATCTTAAACGAACTGGAAAATCCTGGAAAGATCAACAATTTACTGTGCAGTGGTTGTTTTTCCTCTTTTGAGCCTCCTGGTTAACAGTCAATCCACACACCATTTGACTGCTGTACAGTTGCTGTTTCAATCACTCGTTTTTTGGCTTTTTAGTTTTCTTAAGGCATCCAGACTTATTAAAGGACTTAGTCATGTTTTTTTTTTTATTATATTATTTTAACACTGTTACTTTAGTGCCTCATAAATGTATGTTCACAGTGATGATGGGCAAAAATGTGATAAAGTGCATTGACAAGAGTGGCACTAAGTGAGTCACGTGTCTGCAAATGGTCAACAGCTGGAATGGCAGATGGTCCTTGATTCACAGATATATTTTAAATATTTGAGCTGTTGCTGAATTGAACAATTATTTTGCCTTAACGAAGCAGTGATGGAGATATTTAAATTCCTGGGGAAGTTTCAACTGAGTAAAATAAAACAAAACATGTATCTTTAATCCGAAACGCTTCAGGCTAGTCTACAGTAGGGATGGGCATTTTATCCGATTCGCAATCAGTGTATCGATGCCAGGGTCTATGGTAGATTGCATCGGTTGGAGTGGTGTGCATCGGATTAGAAACTGGGCTGAAACCAGAATGCATCGCATCGTAAAAGCTTTGCATCGGTAAAATCCGATTTCATGTTATTATATATATATATTTTTTTAAATTTAAAATTATTATTTTCAGTGTGCTGAAAGTGCTGTTTTTTTCAAACTGCTATTTATATGTTTAGTCTAAATTGTTAATGACAGCTTTGAAGGCTGAGCTCCACTACTGTTAGGCCTATGTCCCTGTTTGTGAAATAGGCCTACTTTTTTATGTTGACAAACACACCTCCTGACTGCTTAAGTAGCCTACTGTAAGTGGTCTGAAGTGGTCTTGAAGGAACAATTAAGTTGAGTTGAATTTGCACAGATTTGCATCGTGATTGCATCCTGATTGCATCGTGGTAGGAAGATAAATCATATCATCCTGAATTGGTAGATGCTTCATGTGAATGGTTAGTGTATCGTACCGTAGCCTACACATCGAGATGCATATCGTATCGTCTTGTGGATGGAGATTTCCATCCCTAGTCTACAGCTTCATAACAGAGTCACATCATCATCTGAGGACTCCTGCACACAAAACGTTACTTCCTCATACAACAATACAATATTTTTGGGCCAGTCAACTGTCATTAAAGTGGAGTACTGCAGATAAATCAGGAGAAAAGCACCAAAGTGGCAGAGCTGGAAGAGCTCATTACTTTTCCACATTTTTGAGGAAACCTTCATAAGAGAAATGCCTTAGTGGAGGTTTGAGCTCTTTGAAAACTTTTAGTTTTTTCCTTTTTCCCTTTCTCATCACCCACCAATTCTCCATTCTCAGTTTTTATTCATGCTCTGCTATGTTCTTTTAGTTATTATTAAATATTTATTTTACATTCATTTTAACTCCCTAAAGCCTGTTGTATCATATTTGATACATACTTTTATGATACCTCTATCTAATCATTATGGTCAACTGGTTACTAAAAAAAGATCTACAATAACAATTAGATAAATGACAAAAATGTCCTCAAGTGAATCATCAGTTGCCAAGAACACCTAATGTACAAATGAGATACAAAAATATGTACGTTAAATTTTATGGAGAATTTGATTTATTTATTTATTTATTTTTTTTTGAGGGGGGTGTTCCAGTAGAGAGTGAAATAAACATTTCAGCTTTCTGATTATGATTAATGTTTTTAGGCTTTAAAGGGTTAAATCTCACTCCCCTTGGTGGTGGCTCTCAGGAGGGTTCAAGGCTACACCAGCTTTTGGGTTGTCAGAATGTGGTTTTTATTTTATATTTATTTAAACTTTATTTCCTATCCAGGTTGGTCCCATGGAGATAAACAACCTGTTTTCTTTCAAGGGAGTTTTCACTTATTATCTAAATCAATTACAAAACACCAATCATATACTTTCTTCTAAGGTCATTTCATCACAACCCGTATGCAGGACAACATGAGCTTTATTTTGTCAAAAAATGATCAGTTCTGTGTTTATTTTGCCAGAAATGTATCAATTTTTTTTTCATTTTGGTCCCTGGGGGGACTTGACTCCACATGGGTAAAATATATGAATGCTAGGGGTGCATCAATACATGTATCTGTATTGAACCGTTCAATACAGTGGCCTCGGTTCGGTACACCCTATGAACCAAATTATACACAATTTTGTATTTATTTATTTAAACAACTTCTGATGAGGTGCTATGCGCTGAAAGTTCAGTGAATCTGCGTTCGACTACTCCGGGCTGCGTTGTCGAGCACAGATCTACTGAACTGCATTTGTAGCTCCTCCCCCTTCATTCGACCAAGCTGCTGAGACAGAAGAAGCTACATACGCTAGGGCGCTGCAGCATAGCGAGTGCTTTACCTTCAGCTGAAATTGAAGACCCTCCACTATCATTCAGATCTGGCGTTTGGGACTACTTTGGCTTCCGTGTTAAGTATGACCCTGATGGTAAGCGTGTGGTGGACAAAAACACAACAGTGTGTCGAAAGTGCAACACGATGCTAAAATATATCGGGGGAAATACAACAAACGCCAACATCATCCCGGTGTTAAAACAAGTGGAACCAGACAGAAACAACAAGCAGCACACATGCTACAGACTTTACCTGGGTCATTTAGACAGTCATTAGCACATGATACAAAGAGGGCAAAGGAAATCGACCGGGCGATTTATTGCTGTCGACATGAGACCCTTTTCTGTTGTAAATAACGCCGGGTTTCAGGACATGGTACGGACACTTGATACACTTATAGCTCGTTCTTTGTAACATTTACTCTGCTGCTAATAATGCACCACAAAAGATGGGTGACTTCTCTATTAGATACATTAAATTTTTTACTAATTCTTATTTTTACATGGTGATGTTTTTGTTTTTTCTAATTCTAAGTATGCACCAAAGAATGTGCCTGGTTTAGCTGCAAGAGTGACATTTAATTCAATTTAATGAAAATGTACTCTAAGTTGAAACAAAAGTTGGTTATTTTAATAAACCACAAGTAAAAAAAAGCATTGAAATTTCTCATATTGTCTCGAAAAAGTATTGAACATGACAGAAACGTATCGAACCGAACCATGAATTATGTGTATTGTTGCACCCCTAATGAATACATAATTTAATTGATAGAAATGATTATTTAATCATAAGACACAAAAAATCAAATTCTAAATATTTTTTACTGTTTCAGGCATGACATTCTTTTTTCTGATTATATAGAGACGGGTTCTTAGGGCCTGTCTGAGTGGAGTTGCTCTCCCTGTGCAACCTTAATAATAAGGTAAGAGAGTGTGAATGGTTATCTGGCTCTCTATGTGACTCTGCCATGGGACGGTAAATGGTTAAGGGTGCACCCCACCTCATGCCCAGTGTCAGCTGGGATAGGCTCCACCTAGCCTTGCAGAGCAGACAGACCTGCCTGATTCTGAAATCCTGCAGGTCCGTCTTGCCAGCCTCCGTTGTCCAACGAATTCACTCGGCTGAATTCTTAACGGCCCAATCAGGGAAGAGAGGCGGGAGCTACAGAATGCGGATGTGACGACAACCAGAAGTTGAAAACCGGAAGTTGAGAACAGACATGCCGATTAGCCTATTGTCCTCATGGCTACTTAGTAAAACTTTAATTGTAGGGATTGTCTTTGACGAGGTTCATGTCACATTTAAGTTTTACATGAATCTTCAGTGTGGTACAATCTAGTGTAAGACGATAGTAAAAGGCCGGTAGCTGTTAGCAGCCTAGTTAGCGGCTAGCGGCTCCTACCCAGATGGACTAGTGAAATATTTCTGTGGCAGATATATGGAGCTGTCCATCTGGCTTGTCAGGTTAGGCTCCACCCTCCCACAACCTCAAAAGGCATAGGTGGTATTGATAATGGATGGATGAAGCAGAAGCACATCGACAGTGAAGTGGTCAAAACTACATGTCTTTTCATTATAAATTGGTTGCATTGAATTAGGACATAATATTGTTCAATATTAAGGGCAAGTTCCTAAATCACCGGCAGCTGTGGCGAAGCTTCCAGGCTCCATAGAGAAAGATACTTGTGTGGACATTGTGGAAATATAGAAAGCTGAAGGTTCATCTTTCTAAAAAGTTTTTAATGCATCCTGTTTTCACTTCATACGATCAAACAGACATTTTAATTTTGAACTAAAGCATCTCTTGTGTGTTTGTTTTACTTGCATGATGGCGCTTATCTCTCTTCTTTCTCATGAAGTGCAGTTGGAAAGTTGCCGAATAGATCAATCTGGTTAACAGCTGGCTCCTTGGAGAGGTTTTGATTTATGAGATATTCTGAGGCTGCTTCGTGGTTCTTCAGGGTAAAGTCAGGGCAGATCAGGAGATGGAGGTATTAATACAGCAGGTGAGACACACTGTAAACAAAACTAAGTAATAATGTCAGCGTGAGTGAGTGGGAGGGAGACAGGAAGAAGCTGCTCCGTTCTTCTTATTGATTTCAGGAGATTGAAGCCTGGTGAACGAGAAGAGAAGGCCAGAGCTGCTTCACGGCTCTTATCAACATGACAAGGACGCTTCCTCAGACTCCAATTCCTCCCTGAAATATTAACTCATTAATCAAAGTGCCTGTCCAAAGTGGATTTTAATTTTGCAAAGAAACACCCCACCTCAGCCATACCCTCGTCCAAACACAATGAAATTAGATTTTTTTTTGTCCTTGTGATTTTCTCTCATTTTCTATCCGTTATGTCTCTTACGTCTGATGATGGTGGAAACATCATTGAGGTCCTAAAGGTCAACATCATCAGAAACCCATCATATTGCTCGAATAAATCATGATAACATTTTTTTACTAAACCTTTTTAAAATGGGTCTGAAATGATCGATACCATGAGAAAAATTAATCATCAGGTAAAACAAAAATTAAGTTATCTTTTAGATTTAAGTCTCCAGACAAACAAAAAAAGTGCTCAGCTGGCTCGCCCATAAGGAGGTGACTTTATACCATAAAGTCTCAGAAAACGCTGTCATGTCTACGAGTCCCACTCTGCATTAATGGAAGGAAGCAAGCAGGCTGTGACAGACTCGTTGGTTAGTACAGGAGGTTAAATATCATATGGAAGGAGAGGTAGAGGACATCCTGGGCTTTCCACTGAAGTGTCATGTGATGGGTTTGCATGATGGGAATTTATTTTTTTTCTCTATCAAGATGGCTGACTTACCAAAAAACACATTTTATGCAAAGAGGAGAGGTATGTAAATTTTTTTTTAATTAATTATTATTTTTTCCATGATTATTATATATATTCTGATTCATTAAAATGTCAATAACAATGTTTTACATCTGAAAACAGTTTCATTGTTTCTATTTTCATAGTACAGTCATTTTGTATAATATCAATCTAAAGATGTAATTTTCTCATTTATTTCATCTTCTGAATTCAGTGCTATTTTCTCACAAAAATCGTCCTGTTGTCCTCCTCGGTGGACATGCTGTGAAATTAAAATAAATAATATATTAAAATATAAAAAAATGAATTGTAAGGTGGTTCTTTAGGCCAAAATAGATCGAAAATCCCACAAAAAAAGAAACTGTATGACACCTTTTTTCTCTGGTTCTCAGGAGGCTATTAACCTTGCACAGCAGATGGGTCTGCATGATTCAGTTCTTGAAATCCTGCAGATCCCCATCTTGTAGCGCACCGTAGTCCAATGGATTCACTCGGCTAAAATTTTAACGGCCCAATCAGGGAAAAGAGGCGGGAGCTGCGGGAAGAGCGGAAGTGACGAGAAGGCGTGACATCAGCAGACGGCTACCCAATTTGTACTGCGCATGCGCGAAAATGTGTCACTTCCTCTCGAACCGTGATGTGTATAAAAAAAGATATAGATATATACACGATGGATTCAGACATAGAAATACGTACGGATCGGGTAGTGACTCCTGTCATAGATACTTAGTAAAACTTGGCGAAATCTGCCCTCCTCAGAAGTTTATTTTTAGTGTAAGAGGATAGTATAAGGCCGTTAGCTGTTAGCAGCTAAGTTAGCGGCTAACGGCTAACTTTAGCCGCTACGCACATAAGCTACGTCATATCGGGGCTTGATGTGGATTGGCCTGTGGTGAGTGTGTCAATCAGAACGGTCGCCCAATCCTCTTCTACTTTGGTTCAAACGGTCGTCCAATCGCCAGCGACTGATTGTTATGAAGGTCCCGCCTCTGACAGCTAATCAGAAGAGCAGCTACCCAGATGGACTTGTGAAATATTTCCGTGGCGGACATATGAAACTATCCATCTGGCATGTCAGGTTAGGAGGCTATTGGACTTTTGCAAATATCCAGAATGCCAATATTTCAAAACTAATTATCCCAGATATCAAAATCAACTTTCATATTTTCTATCAAGAGCACAAAGCCCTACTTGACTAAAATGGAGCTTGAGTTAGGAAAAATGTTGGAGGAAAAGTGCTATATAAGTAAAGTTTGACTGATTGATTGATTGACCCGTTTCTTTCGTACAGTATATTTCTTTGGGAAACTGATGTGAAGCAAGAAAAACAACATTTATTCCACAGTAGAATATATACAATACCGTTCCTGTACACTAGAACATACCGTCACTATTAAAGCAAATATATGGTATATATATGGCAAATGTGTGGCAAAAATATTGGCCGTAAATATTTCCAAAAAATGTGAAGTCAGTGCATGACTATAATCCATTTTTTGGCATTTATCTGCCAATATTGACACTGTTCTGATTATATCTTGCATGAAACTAATCATCACGCCTTACAATGTGAATTTAAACGGCTTTTAACACTCGCTGGTGTCTGCAGTGGACCAAAGAGGACACCATATAGCAAGATAACTTATTTTAACATAACACCTGTAGTGTTTAGTGAATGATGAGGCCCTTAACAGTTTGATGCAGTTCAACATGAAGAAAACACCTGCAAGAGTAGAAATGAAGCAGAACCAAGTACAGCAACAGAAGTGCTCCAGACCTGCAGGGGGCGCTGTGGCAGGTAGAGACAGACAAGACAGATTGTGGTAAAGCTGCTTCTCTGTTTTCCATGGTCAAATCTGCATTTACTAAAACTTAAGTGCTCATGTATTTGAACCTTTACGGTAAATGCTCCGTGCAGAATAAGAGGGGGATGACAGAACGGCTGTATGACTTTATTATATTTCTGTTTTCTTTTCACCATCAAAAGTGTGAAAAAAAGAAGTCTTTTCTGAAGGCTGGCTCTAAATTGCCTCCTTTTCCAATAAAATGAACAGAGCATGTTAGAATCATTTATGGCTCTCACTCCCAAGGTGATTGGCTGTAGGCATCAGATGCTGCATCGTGGGCATGGAGCAGTGATTTGATGTGTATGTCTGAGGTAAGAGGAGATTCCATGATGGATGTCATATTTTTGTAAAGTCCTGCTTGCTTGGAAACTCAAGCCTTATGCTGAGCTGTCTGTGGCTTATCAGGATTTTAGATGTGACAGCAAATCTCCATGTTAGAGGCAAAAGTAACTTCATGTTAAAATGATGTTTCGAAACAGAAAGGTTTTACTTTTCGTATGATGGAGAGGAGGATACTTTCTGCCCATCACTAAGCCTACATCAAAACCTGAAGCTGAGCCTGAAGCTCTCACGTTCCTTTATTTGTTTAAAAGAATGCACATGTATAAAAGATGTTTTCTAGAGAGTATTACTGGCAGGTCAGGTTTGGTCTCGACTCGTGCTGTATGTTCTTATTTTCATGACTCTGTTCAGGTGGGTGCCGGTTATTTCTGGCTGAGCCTGTGCTCACCTGTAGACCCACCCCTGCTGTGAATTGCACTTTGGAAATAAAGCTCATAATGCTAACAAAGTCCTCATATTAGAAGCTGGCATTCACACTCTGCAACTTCATGAATGAAACAGGAACTTGTCCGGATCTAAAATAAAGCTTACCTGTCAGAAAAAGTGACAGCTATGAGAAGATTTGACAAAGTAAACAGAGCGGGAGGAAATTACAAAACATCTGTGCCCTGAGCATTGACTGACAGGACTGAAAAGAAAAATCAAACTCAGCTTACAGCTTTAAAGATTTTGGTGCTTCCAGGAGACACTTTTTCATCACTGTCCAACAGCACAGTTCACTGTCCACCTCCATTAAGTGCACATATTTCATCTCTGATACTAGAATGAGATGGATGAATTCAGACAAATGCAGTTTGCATTCAATTCAGAGGCATTAAATACTCCATTACAGTAATTTTTTACCATATTTATCTAAATTTTCCTCTCATTTAATGTTAATGACAGCTCAGAAGTGAAATAACAGCTTGTAGTGATTAAATATGAATGACTGTGAGTTTTGAGGATTTATTTGTGTTATATTTAGAACACGCTGTCTTATTGACATCCATATTTAGTCAGCAGCTCCCACAAATCCTCTCGGTCTCCCTGTCTCACTCCCCATCTTCCTCGAGGTCTGCATGTGTCGAGTCAAACTTCCCCTAATCCCTTCACTGAGGCCATGAATGTTTTCTCCAATTCAACACAAGTGTGCACAGCAGCCATCTAAATGCAAATGTCCAAATCTGCTCTGCAATAACACTGCACAGTGTTTGCCTCTCCATCTCCCTCACAGAGTGTTTATGCTACAGCATGCTCACACTGTTTTCTTGTCCTGAACTAACAAAACTCTTAAATACAAGAGTGAGTAAGCAGATCCTGAATCTGGGAACATGTGCTGTAAACTGAGCTGTTTGAGTAATAATAATAATGCTTCATCTTTCTGAAGATAGTGAACTGCTCTCTGTGTTGGCAGGCAGTCGGAGGGAAGCTATGAGCGACACTTTTAATTTTCCACATGCTGCATCAGTGTCGGAGCAGTGATGGTGTGAGCTGAAGGTGAGCTTTCAGACAGGTGCTGCAGAGCTGTCCCACGCTCAGCACCTTTCACTGGGGAAAACTCCTCTCACTGAGAGTGAAGCTGTAAGAAAAGCCACAGGAAAGGATGGGCCACACACAGAGATTGAGACTAGGCAAATATAAAGTTTATACAAAGACCAAAGCTCTTGGTTTGGTTTGAACTGGAGTGATATGGAGCTGGTTTGGGTTAATAAAGGGCAGGTTTGGGTTGTTATGTTGGTATGGAGTGGGTTTGGTTGGCGTGGTATAAAACTGGTTTGGTTTGATGGGATATAAAAGCTGTTTTATTTAGTTAGTGTGATGTGAAATACATTTGGTTTTGTTTGGTATGGTGTGAAGCTGATGTTTGTTTGGTTTACATGTGGAATGAAGTTGATTTGGTTTAGTTTTGTGTGTTGGTTTGGTTTGGTTTTATGTGAAATCCAGCTGGTTTGGTTAGCTTAGGATGATGTGGAGCTGATTTGGATAAGGTTTCAGGTGCAATGGAGTTGGTTTTGTGTAGTTTTGTGTGATGTGGAGTTGGTTTAGTGTAGTTAACTTTTGTGTGGTATGGAGTTGGTTTGGTTCAGATTTGTGTGAAATGGAGTTGTTATGCTTTGGTGGGATATGGAGCTTATTTGGTTTGTGTGATAATTAGCTGGTTGGTTTCGGGCTTTTTCACATTAGGTCCACTTGTTTCAAACCGTGCTGCGGCGCGGTTCGCCCCCCTCCCCCTCTCTGCTGGCTTGCATTCACACTGGCAATATTGAACCGTGCCCGGACCCACTTGTATATTTACTCAGTTTGAAACAGCAGGGGGCGATATGCACGTAACTGGTTACCAAACCTGCTACGGAGGAGAACGAAGAAGAGGCTACCATCGTTACCATTTCGTACACCAGACAACCAATGTTTACATTACGCTCTCTTCTACATTTTCCTTCAAGTGTGTTTTTTTATCATGTTTGAGACGGCATCAGCGACCTTCTGGACCCTCGTAAATCATCGTAATCCTCAACCAGAATAAACAAATCGACAAATTGAGTAAGCAGAAGATTCAACCCGGGGAGTTAAAGTAGATCGGTTTTGTTTCACACCAGTGAAACCGCACCAAATGTAGGGAGATGGAGCGGATTGAGACCACCCCTTCATGGAGGTCTTGGACCGGCTGATTTGGTGCGCACCAAAGTGCGGTGGTTGCATTCACGTTGATGCTAACGTACCAAACCCTGGACCAAAACTTCTTTGGTGCACACTAAATATGGTTTGTGTGAAAACACCCTTAGTTTGGTTTGGTTTGCTGCAAGAATTATAATAATAATGCTGCTGAGCTGGTTTGGTTTGGTGCAATTTATTAAAAGTCATATATTATCATCATATGTATATATATATATATATATATATATATATATATATATATATATATATATATATATATATATATATATATATATATATATATATTCTAAATAACCTAAAGAACAAGGTTTTAACAAAGCTGAAGTTTTTTTCACCGTAGGATGAAAATAATGATTATTTGATAACTTAAATATATCTTTGCTCCCACCCCTTTGATTTGGGTGTACTCATTTTTGCATCCTGATCTTAAATTGAGAAAAATACTTCTTTTTCATGCAACTTAAAAAAAACTTGTTTGCAATCAATGGCCCACATTTGGGGGAGTATTTTGTGGTAATGTATGCCATAGAATGTTTATTTTGAAAGGAATCTAAAGGTTTTCTGACAAATCTGAAGAGGTGTACTCATTTATTCTGAGCACTGTAGATCTGCTTTGGTTAGATTGGTATAGTTTGGCGTTGTTCATCATATCTCGGCAAAATGTATTACTGTGACAAGCGCTCCTATATTTTTGGTACGGACAAAAGTAAGAGCATTCTGTGCCTGCTGGTGTGCTTCTTAATAATTTAAGACGGACTCTGGACCACTCAGTGTCAGCTCAGCCTCGCAGAATGATACAGTTTGACCGAAAGTCCGTGGGGAGTAGTGAACTGATATGAGACAGTTAACCCTCAAAACTCTCCTGCAGAAATGGTCTGCCACTGACAAATGGTGTATTTCTGCTTATTGACTGACATTTTGAGTATTTTCAGATACCTAACACTCTTGGAGTCTCTTCAGCACAAGCTAGATTGCTATATAAGTCAATAAATTAATTAAAGAGCGCCTTGGTTATAGATATATTAGGGGTGTGAATCTGTCCTTTTCAAGTTAATTGGATCAAAATCTCAGTTCACAGGCATTGATTGGATTCACTGTTGATTTATTAAAAACGTAAAATCATTTTTGGGTGCCGGTAAGGCAGAGTGGGTGGTAACTGTGTATATTGAGGATCTCACCTTGCAGGTATGAATCCAGCCCACCCAAAGCCCTTTATCTTTACATTACTAGGACGTATGCCTCCCCCTGCAAGAAGAGTCAAAGCTGTGTACGCAAACTCTTCAGTGAGCTAAACCTGACAATAAAAACTATTGACAGAGGCAGCCAGTGGGGGAAACATCCAAAATAGCACAAAATGTCAATTTGAAAAGTATATTTCCAAAAACTACCTTATTTCCATTCTCTTTTATTCTATTTCTCCATCTCCAGTCTGATTTCTTCATTTTTTGCAGGTCTAAAGTGTGGTGGGCAAGATATGACAGTCACATCAGAAATCAGCAGTAAAAAGAATCTTACCTGTCACTTTCATCCCATGATATACAGGTCTGGTTGGTGGTGCCCTAAAGGACATGTGAGACATGAAAGACTCAATAAGCATTATATATAAAAAAAGTACAAAGACTTCCAAAATACTTCATAAAAGTTTATGACTCACGTTGTACAGATGGGAGAACTCGACCACAAGGGGAGCAGAGATGGAGGCTGGGGTCGGCTTGATGGTCACAGACAAAACTTTGGAGTTTAAGATGGTGCTGTTCCTGAAAACAGGACGAATAAATCGAAACTGGATCATCGATTCAAAACCAGAGTGGTGCTGTGAGCTAAATGCTGGTATTAGCATGTCATTTTTACACATTATTCACACAGAATTTAAATAAGAGCCATAAACAAACTTGAGCTTATATGAAATAGGGATGTAACAGTGTGAAAATTTCATATCACGGTTATTGTGATCAAAATTATCACGGTTATCAATATTATCACGGTATTGTTGCAGTGTGCGCAAAATGTTGATAAAAGTACTTTTAACACAGTCTTGAAATCATTTAACCTCTTTAATATTATAACTTTAACAATTCTTTTGTCTTTTTTGTCAACAGCTGTGTCAGGAAATGTCCTCTCACTAAATTTGTTTAAACTTTTTTCATGAGAAACAGACGTAAACAATTCTGGCAAGTATGTGTCTTTATTTTGTTATAAATGCTTAAACTGTGTGCAATTACAAGAATAGAAAAAAAAAAACAGATTTATACTTTTAGCAGGATTCTCTTCATAAACAATTGTTGATGAACATGTTAAAAGTTTGAGATGGCCAAAAACATATATATATATATATATTTAACAAACACTCACACATTTAAGTTTGCCTGCAGTCATAGTGTCCATGTTACAGCTCGTTGTATTAGACCATGTCCAGGAGGTTTTTTTTTTATGTGTGTGTTACTAACTATAGTCCCTAAAGCAATTAGCCCCCTTCATGACTCTCCTCTGGGCTCCCCTATCCATGGCAGATGTCCTCGACATCTCCTTATTTGCTATTTCCAAATTATTATTGGTTAAATCCATAAAACACGAACTATGATGGAAAAAGACGAACTATTACGCCAAAATACGGCGAATAAATGACAAACGGCAAAAGAACGGCAGGAACACACTCCAGATAGATACTAATGCTGTTATTTACAACTTTTATACATTAATTGCTCAGAAAATACTGATGAACCGCCTATAATTTACTCAGGTATAGCTCTCTGAGTCCTCTCTCTCTCTCTGTTCGTTAACTTGAGAAGTTACAGCAGTTTTGATCACAAGCATTTTTGTCTTTCACTGCAGCGTTGTGTTTTACACAGGGTGACTGTCGTCAATCAGTTTCCCCTCCACATCCTTGTAAAATCCAAACTTTGACCAAATTTTAGACTTTCGCCGTTTTGAGTGGGAGAACCAATGAGTCTGAGCGCGTCTCCAACTGCTGAGGCCAAACATTGCAAACTGCGCATGCGCGCCTCTGTTTGTGACACACCGCTGCTTCCACCATGTAATGGATTTGAAGCCAAAATATCCCCCGTCAGGGCGTGCAGCCAGTAGAGAATCTGGACCATATCTGGACGCAGCTGTCGTAAACGGTCGCAAAACTCTGCAGCATACTGCGTACACAATCATTGTGAAGCTGCTGTAAACCGTGGTTATTTTTAAACTCTAATAACTGATGAAAAAGAAACTTTTCAGAAAAAGAGGACTTGGAAAACACGCAGCCCAATAATACTTTCATATCACCACAGCATACGGGTGGGAGAAATATTTGTACGGGGTGTATTAAGTTTTTGAAGTGTCACTACGGCCCGTCCAGATGAATGGGGGAGACGGAGATTTGACCTATACTGCAGCCAGTCACCAGGGGGAGCAGTTTTCGTGGCGGCTTCAATTTGAGCCCAGTGACATGGCGTCCATGTTTTTTACAGTCTATGGGTAAAACGGTAATTTTAATAGGACACTGTAATGATTACTGTGGGAAACTTTACTGCGGTTTACCATTTTACCGGTAACTGTTACATCTCTAATGTAAAAACATTTTCTGGTCTTATTGACTACTCAAAGCTTCTACTGCGCAGGTGACTAATACTCATTTGTACCCGTTAACTCTCACATTCACTCACTGATGGTTCAGACTGATTTTTAAACATTCTGTTCATTCATGTTGGAAAAAGTCATCTTAGAGCTAACGTTAAAGGCAAGACTCATTTATTTCACACTTTTGATGGGAAACGGAAATGATAGTCGAAGATAACATAACATAACGCATTAAAAAAATGTGTCACAACAATGACACAACACCATTTAGTGTTGTTTATCTGATGACTGTAGGCAGAGGCTAGCTAACACTACCCATTGACTCCCATTGTTTGAGCTAAGCTAATTGACGGTGGGTGAGCTTTGCCTGTCTTTCTTTGTTACTGCATGCAGAGTCAAAGAATGACGTCTTCCTGCCTGTCATGGACTTGGGCTTGAGGCAAGAAATGAAAAGAAAAAAATGTTGGTGTATCCCTTTAAAGGTGCTATGAGGAGAATCTATTCCCCGGCGACATAAAGACTCTGTATCGACTGTCGTAGTGCTGCGTTCCAGTAACCTCGGAACTGGGTCTGACATCATCTCCGACTTATCTGCGTTCCAGTTGAAGTCGGAAAAAAACATGCTGATCTACCAGGCTATTGTTAGCTGTTGTTAGCACGCCCTGCGTTGTTGTTCACAAATATCACATGAAGAATGTGATTATCACTATGGCACCTTTTTTGTAAATATAAGTCTAACAATACTATGTATACAGCTGATCTAGAGCGACACACCCCAGTCAGAAGTGCAAATAAATTGATTATTACAGGAGCTAAATAACTGTTCACACTGGGGGCATCCATCTTCCATTGTCAACTCGGGGGTGGCGAGGTTTCACTGAGTTCCCAGAAAGAAATTCCGACTTCGGGGGACATCCCAGTTGCAGTTTCCTACTCGGAACTCGGAAATTCCTACTTCTGACTACAACTGGAACGCACCAAAAGACGTGACCCAAGCCAAACCGTGTGTTTGTTGTGATGCTAATGAATGCAGCTCGGACCTTCCTCAGAACTCTGCATTGCTTTACAACTTCTTTCTTCAACAACTTACAGGATGCAAAGTGATGAGGTAATGTATCTCTTTCTAGTTACGTAGGGGTAGTTTTTGATGTGTGACAACAAGCAATTTTTGGAAAACTTAGTATCGTAGTTTTGTAGCCGGCTATATATCTCTACTTACAGCCCGGTGCTCTAAGATGTGTCCGAATAATATAAATTTGCTCTAGTTTTAATTGTCTTGTGCCTGAAGTTGAATATCCAGTCCAGCCCTGTCCGACCTGACCGCTAAGCTAAGGAACAGCATTTATAGATAACCTATTTTGATGCTATAAAACTCATCTTAAAGTGTGTATTTCGATCAGGCATATATCTAAAAGTGGGACTTTTTTGTAATAACTTAGAAACTCCTCACAGTCTCTTTAAGACAATTGTTTGATTTGTTTTATTTAAATTACTGTCAGGGACGTTTCTGCAGAGGTGCTATGAGATGGCTTGTATAATAGAAACACAAAATGCACACAGTGCTGTAAAACAACAGTCCATGTCGGTTTCTTTGATTTTCATATAATCACCTGTACTGTCACACTTAGATTTGTCTCCAATAGCATAAATGTTTTATGGTATTCTATTGTATATTCTTCCTGCATGTTTACTATGCATTACATTTTTTTGATATTCATAGGTGCTATCAATCACTTGGAATGAGACAACCAGAGGAAAGTGAATTTCTGCTGGAGGCTTTGACTCGGACAAACGCGCTCACCAGCCCGTTCTCCTTTTCTCTGTTTCCTCGCAGCGTCACTGTATCCTCTCCGCACAATCACCCGCTCACCACTCCCAAACACAATCAGTCATCCTAAATGTTTGTGTCATCCAGTCTCTTGCCTCAAACTCATCTCCCTTTTTTTTCTCTTCAGGGCGGGAATCAAAGGAGGAATGAAAAGAGGAGCTGAGGAAATGGAGAGCAGCAGTAATCCAGAGATTCAGAACAAACATGTGGGAGGACTGAAGAGCCAGCGTCTGCTTCATTGCCCTGTTTTTATGTACCAATTCATTTTCTGCTTTTACCAAATTATCATAATAGGGAGCTCCTTCACACTCCAACAGCAGCATATACATTACAGAGTGGATGCACACGCACACATGCCGACCTGTACTGTGCTAAAATGTATGTTAATCATCATACAAGCAGGAACTTCCTCAAAGAAATCCTTTTACACATGAAGATAAAACACATGCATGAGGCCACCCACAGCTGCTGCTGCTTCAAATCCTTCTTTTCATTTAAGGGGGGAAAATTCCTACAGCTCAGATGATGTAAAATTCTCTGACAACTGAAAGCTTTCAATGTGCTGATGGTTTATTCATGCACGGTTTTGATGTTTCAACATTGCATAATGTTGTTTTTTTAAATAAATGTGATCTGTGTCACTTAAAGCTTCAAGTATGTGATTAACAAAAGCAGCCGTTTAAAACTCCCCCGCTCTCCCTGATAGGATCTTGGCTGGTCCATGGTGGGGCTTAAGCACACTGAACTTTAAAGAAGCACCAAGGCCCAGGAATAACCTACTCTCTTTTTAGAGCCCTGTCTTAAAACACTCTTTTATATTTGATTTTTATTATAAGTATGTCACTGTTTTATATTTTCATCTATCTTAATGTAAGTGTGTATTGTACATCCATTTGTAAAGTACTCTGTAAAGAAAGTGATACCTACTGTTCATATTTTTAAAAGCCAACTCAGGACCAACCGTTTTAGTCTAGCTTTTAGCTGATTATTATTATTATTATTATTATTATTATTATTATTATTATTATTATTATTATTATTACTATTATCATTATTATTATCATTATCATTATTATTATTATTATTATTATTATTATTATTATTATTTAATGTTATTTATAAATTCATTTTAACCCCCTTAATATGTTTTATTACTCAATTTAGTTCAGATTTATTGTTTGGAATTGTATCATCTGTTTACTGATTTTTCTTTCCACTTCAGTGCATTTTATATCATTTTATCATATTAGTATGTAAAAAGTTTTATTTTTTTTTAGTCTTATCTCCAGTGTTTCCTCATTTTAAATGAAAGGTGGCATTTCCTCAGTCCTCTTACTCTGTTTTCTGTCTTTGGATGTGTTTGCAAGGTGGAGGTGAGGGATTGGGGGGGGTTGTATTTTTCATTGTATTTAATTTTTTGCCTTTGATTATTTTATTTTTATTTTCTTCATTTCTGTGTGAAGCACTTTATGCTGCAAAATTTAGCATGAAAAGTGCTATACAAATAAAGTTTGATTGAACGATTGATATACAAATCAAGGAAATTATCATTATTATTATTATTATTATTATTATTATTATTAGCAGTAGTAGTAGTATTCTGTCTAAAGTCTGTTGTATAGAATTTTCTCCAGAAGCACTGTCTGGATCAGGAAAGCCTTCTGAGTGAGTATATTGTTCTACTTCATTCTATAAACAATGTGAAAGCTGCAGAAACCGAACTTATCCTTTAATATACGCCTTTATTTTGAAATCCCAACTGAACATGCTTTTCCGTTTCCGTCCAACCACTCGCCATTCTGAAGTTTCTGGGGCTCTCAAGTCTCACGCATTCAGCGTATGAGACACACATTTGAACACTTTCAGTCTATCACACGCCACACGTGATATTTCTCTTGCTTTAAAATGTACTGTTTAGCGCCCACCGAGTAACAGGGCTGTATGCGAACTTGTAGCAAGACGCTGTTAGCATCACAGAGCTAAACGGGAGCCAGACTTAACAGCCAATCAGAAAATAATTCTGCTGTATCCGGGTAAGATACAGTAGATCAATCATATTGATCTTTAATCACTGATTAAAGAAATTTTATATAGCTAGAAAGTAAAACAGCGAGAGCTTAGTGTCATTCCTCCTCCACAACGAACATTAAACAGTAAAGCAAACTGTGGTTACCAGGCATCACAGTAAAACAAAATCATCAATGTTAAGTTAGTTAAGGTATTAGTTCTAATTTTGAACATTAGAAATATGTTGATTCAATTAAAATCAAACCACACATTTTTAGTTTGAGCATGGTCAAATGTTGGAGGTCAATAATATAAAATTAAAATAATAATTCAATAATTTGCATTATAGTGTTGCATCATTACTTGATATAATATACAAACATTACAGTGTAACAATCAGACCCATAAGGTAACTGTGGGGGAAGCACCTTACCTGAATTAAACCAATTTTATTTATAAAACATGATCAGATCATACAGATGGTTTTAATCCTCTATAAACTATCATACCCAAAGGTCAGCACATGGTTTCACATTTCAGTAAGAAAACTTAGATATTGTTTTGTATTTCTGTCTTTCTTCAGGTGAAATGGTGATTGTGTTCAGTGAGGACATAATATCGTCTTAAATCGATCGAAGGTCCCTGAATCGTATCGAATTGTGACAGACTTTGTGATATCGCCAAACATCGCATCGTTGTCCAAAGAATCGATTTTGTATCGTCATGAAACCTGTGATTTACACCCCTAGTGTTCTGTGACAAAGTCCTCGGCCTGATTTGTAGACAGCATGTAGTCTTACCTCTGCAGGTTGAGGATGCTGCCCAGGTTTCTGTACAGAACAATGCCGGTCACAAACGTGGAGGACTCGTCTGCATCTGTGTGGAGACAGAAGCACACAGGATCAGATTCACAGGAGGAGTGTCCAGAGCTGTGACACGGGATGGCTCAGTCCTCTGTCAGCTGCAGAGGGAAATGCAGGTCAGCGCGGCTGTCTTCACTCCTGCAGCCCCCCAGAGCTCTTTACAGTGAACCTGGCCTACATGACTAGTCAGCTATAAACACCATCTACTGCACTCACATACACAAACACGGTCACACACCGTCACACACAGATGCACGCACGGGCAACTGACTCTGCTAATTTAGTTAATCTCTAAAGCAGCAGATTGTAGCCGCAGCAGAGCTTGACTCTGTCCTCACACTGGAAACAAACAAACAGAGATCATCTCTGACTGTGCTTTTCTTTATTGGAGGAAGAGATTAAAACATGAATGTGTTTGGGCTGAACAGTCTTTGGGAGTCCACATAAAAAAACTGCCTGCAGCTATGGTAAAAACATTACCCAGCTATGTTCATGTAAGACTGAACAGCAGCATTGATACTTAGGGCCCTTTTTTGACAACATGTTAAAGTGTGAGCCGTACAGCTTTTAAGGACATGGCCGTCTTTTTGTTTCACTATTTTGAGGACGCATGCTCTCATTGCAAAGGACATATGCCACAAAGAGGATTGATTATGTGTCTTGATCACACACAGGGGAGTTATGAGCAGGTGCAGCCACTTACATCTTCCCCAGTTTCCTTGGTAGAGTCTTGGCTGGTCCATGACAGGAAAGAACTCCAACCCGCCCTCTCTAATGGTTGTAACTAAATCCCAAGCAATTACATGAAAGAGATGTAACCCTTACCACTTTAACTTTATAAGAAACATAAACAAACACTTTGCTTAGCTTTAAAAATGTTACATGAAGAAATTGAAAACAAAATCTGGTAACACTTTACTTTAGAGGTCCGCAAATTTCATCGCACATAGGTAATAATTAGACAAAGTTTTTTCTTATTTCATTAAAATTACCCCCCCAAAAGTTCATGAGAATTTGGTGAATATTATCACATAACTTCTTTAGATAATGTCCAAATTCACTGTCACGAATCAGAACTTGTAGGTTATTGTTTTTTTTCGAAATTTACTCCAAATTGCAAGGTAAGAAGGTGACGATTAGCAAATAACTTATTTGAAATTAAATCACAACCCACCACAAAATGTTTTTAGAAGTATCCCAACATTACTGCTATTTCCAGAGAAGCGGGTGATAAATAGCTGCTTAGTTCTTGAATACAGAAGTTAGATTCATTGTTCCCTGTGATAATTACCTAAGAAATGTTAAGTGAATAATTCAATTTCCCAATAAGCAGACAGATCATCTTTGGTGTCTGTGGGCAGTCAACATTTTATTGTATTTGGGAAGTTACTGATTATAATATTATTAATATCATAAATGTTAAATTACTCAAACGCCCCACAATGCATTGCAACCCCATAATGCATTGCAAGCATATTAATCAAGTGCCGGAGGCGATAGACGGATCGTCTTCAGTGTCCGCAGGCAGTTAACATTTTTATTGTATTTGGGATGTTACTGGTTATAATATTATTAATATCACAAATGTTAAATCGTCTTGAGACCGACATTCAGCTAAAAATCAACCACTAGCAAACTTCCTGTTTTCAAAATAAAAGCATTTTTTATTATCTCCTTTTAGTCCTTTAATGCTTTTGCAAATTGGGAACTGCAACTTGGAGCCGATCGCACGTTTTTTCGATAGCATATAACGGAATGTCCGAAATGCCGAAATGAAATTTGTATCTGTACGTTTTATGGCTCAAATGACCACATGTTGGTATTCTACGTGGTGACTTTCTTGCCAAATATGCTCTTTGAACTTTCAAATGAGGCGAATCAACAGAGATATTTGATAGCCTGGTGTGCTTCTGATTTTTGTCGTTGGAGGTTTGAAATGCATCATGGGAAACTTAGTAGTATACTACAGTGTGAACGGTTGGCATTCTAATCATACTTATAGTATGTAGTATACAGTATATACATGAGTATGTAGTATGTAGTACGTTAGTATGCCATTTCAGACACAGCCAATGACCCTCCGTGTGATCCATCTAAAAAGAAAGTGTTCAGCCCTCACAAAGACCTGCACCTCCAGAGACACAACCACGGGCCAACATCCATCCACGTAGCCCCACATGTGGCAGCCGCTCACCGCGCTGTGTTTCAGGATAAAGTGGTGCCAGCATCGAAGGACATTTGTCAAAAGTTGACTGCTGGACCACACGAAGGCACAGCCAGGCCCGGGGGCGAGCAGAGGCCTTCTCTCTCCGGCTGCAGTGTCAGAGATGGAAAAAACGACGACACACAGCTCCATCTGGGCCGTGTGAAGACATCCAGCTCTTCTGCTCCGGCTCACTACACGGCAGCCCGAGAGCACGCTGTGCCGTGCCAGGCAGCAGGCAGAGGCTGTAGCTCCCAGGCAACAGCTGAGCTCCCGTGGGCATCGGGGGAGAGCCGAGCAAGATGTGTGTGAGTGTGAGGGAGTGAAGTATAATGTTCCCTGCTCATCCTCTCTCTGGCTGGCCCATCCAATATGCTCAGCCAGATTGTCTGTGCCCAGCAAGAGCCAGTCTGGAGGGAGTCTTACCACTGATTCAATAAGTTTGTGCCTGGTGATAGAAAAGTTCATCTCTGACTTCCTCTGCCTGTATGTTTATTTTCACATGTATGTACTGGATCTTTGTTTGCACATGTCAAACCGCCCGTATGGTTCAGCACATGCGACACTCAGGCTTAGCTTAGTTCCCTGACACAAGCATGAACTCTGAAACAGCGTCTGGCTCGGTCTAACTCCTCCTAACCCTGCGGAGCTGGTCGATTTTTACACTTCTACACCCGTCAGTGTCGAGAGGAAGTGGACCAGAAAACTGGAGAGTTCACTTGTGCTTACCTAAAACACTCCATTACCTCTGAACGGTAACACACATGCCAAAAAGGCAGTAAACATCATACAAGTTTAACTCCCTCTGTCGGATATCATTTGGATCATGCACAGAAAGTTTTGCTGTATTTTGCTTCAACTGAAGTTAAATGGAGTCACAGAGAGAAAAACAGAAACTTCAGTTAAGCCCAAACTAAAGGGAAGAGAAAGCCAGTTTTTTTTTTTTTTTTTTAAATGTATTTTTTGGGCATTTTATGCCTTTATTGATAGGAGAGAGACAGTGGATAGGCTTGTGAAAGGGGGTGAGAGAGTAGGGGAAGACACTCTGCAAACTGGTCACAGGCGGGATTCGAACCTGGACCGGCAGAAGCATGTACATGGGGTGCCTGGTTGCTAACCACTCCGCCAAACCAGCACCCCGAAAGTGAGTTTGTTTAACAACGTTTTAGCCCTTTGGTTTGGATTGAATAGACAGGTATGGACAAGTCAGAGCTTCAACAGACTAAAAAATAAAAATCATAATAAATGTTTTAGGTAATCACCAATGCTTAGGGCAGCTGTGGCATAAACCTTAAATTGCATGACGGTCTAGAATTGTTTAGTATGGTTTATGCATATGTTGTTAGGTGACAGTGACTTTGTAAAGTTTCCCAATTATTATTATTATTATTATGGGGGGATGCAAGGTGGCACAGCAAGAGTCTAACAGCAAGAAAGTTGCTGGTTTGATCTTATTTATTTATTCATTGATATATTTTACACAGTTAAATAAAGTATGAGGGAGTCAACCAGAGCGTTTTGGGTGGAGTTTGTTCTCCTGTGCATGCTTGGGTTCTCTCTGGACATTCTTATTAGGTTGGCTGGTGACTCTTAATTGCCACTCCGTGTGGTTGTGAGCCCAGATAGCTTTTTGTTTTTCTACATGGCCCTGTTATGGTCTGGCAACTGTTTAAAGATGTACCCTGCCTCTGCTTGATAGGCTCCAGTCCTCCGCAACCTTGGAAGGGATAAGTGATACAAATAATGGATTATTTTGATTATTATTAATGCTTATGTTTGTGGTTGTACTACTATTATTACCGTATTTCTTTTATCATCAACCATTAGAAACCCAGCAAACATTTTACTTATTCCACTGATTACATGATCATGTCATTCTGAAGATATCTGGCTTTTGGTTAATATATTGAAAGTCACATATAGAAGAACAAAAGAAAAAAGATATTTTATGATTAAATAATCTTAATAATATGACCCTTTCTTATTGCTCACTTTGTCAAGTGGACGGCCTGTTATAAGAATTTGAACATTACTGACTAAATAACACAATATTTTTGTACATGTTACTATCAATTTTTCTAAAACAACAATTAAATGGTTTTAATTTTTGAAGTTGTAGGACATTTATTTTGTATTTTAGTTCAGCCTCTCATCTCTGGTAAAATACTTTTGTGACTATGACAGTAAACAAAGTTTAAGCATGTTGGAGGGACTTTTTTAACTAGCTCGAAACTATTGAATGCATTTAACATCTTTAGTAAATAACACTTCTGAGATTTAGAAGTTTGACTGTTTTTTTAAGAAATGAAATATTTCATTTAGCTTTTAACAATATACTGTGATGTATCATCACTCCTGTACCGTGAGATGTTTTGTAACATCAGATTCTTGCCACTACACAACCTCAGCCTCGCTTTGAAGCAAGCAAGCATTTGGTTTGCAGTGGATGTGAAGCTATCCAAACCTGACAAGGATCACCAAAGGTAAGTAAACAAAAAAACAGAAACAGTGCCCTGTGGAGTGAGTTTGGTCAAGTAACCAAGTTACTGTGGCATTTATTGACATATCCAGTTCTGCATGGCTGATGTTATTATTGCTGCCAGACTGCAGTTTTAAAAGTTCTACAAGTCTGTGTAAAATATGGTTCAGAGAATAAGCCAGTGAGCCCAAATGAGGCTTTGGGCTCTAATTTCGTAGACCAGGCAAAGACGCAGGCGCACCAACTCTGCGCCGCGCAGACAGGGTGTGACCAGCGCACTTCGCAAGTTTCCTGCAGTGCCAAGAGAGGCGCAGAAAGGCGCATCGACGCCGCCGTCCCTGCCCCTCTGTGCAAGTGCCAGAGAGGGAGGAGAAAAGGCATGAGTGGGTTTAACACAGCCAAGTGCAGTCTTCACCAATCAAATGACCACCTCTCCTTGTCTTTAAATGCGCTGTGGCCAAGGCGCAGCGTCTGATTGGTCTGACACAGCAGAAACAGTGTGCTGGAAAGACCCAGTAGCGGAGACGGTCAGAGCCGCTGTCCCTTCAGCAATTGGGAGAACGGACCGGCCATCGGGGCACGCATCGGAGGCCACGGAGCACGTCACCGCGTGGGTCAGCTCCCAGGAATGATGTAATCTGTTCCCTTGTTATTAATAGGAGTCCAAAATTAAGAGACAGACAGATTTGGTGATATACTGTATACTCTCTCGGTGTCTCCGCCTCATCCTCCTTGCAATAATGTACTCCATCTTTTTAGATCACGTTAAGAATAAAGACTAAAACAGAGGAATATGGGAAATCAGAGGTAAATCCAGAGTGACGCATACATTTATTTTCATCTCTCCTTTTCAACAGTCTTGATTTTTCTCCCTAAAATGAGGATTTCTTTGAATTTAATGAAATGAACTAAATATGTACTGAGGGCAGAAATGCTTTACAGGCATCCTAGTCTGGCATAGTGAAAAGGAGAAACAAGCATGATATGTCTCCTTTAATTTTCAGCTCAAGATAGTGCCAAACTGCTTAGTGCCACCAGTGACTCTATTTTCAGGTCATGGCATATCGGGAATTTGGATGCAAGGAGCATCTGGTCAGAGCAACAAACTGGTGACATAAAGCAACTTTTAAAATGCTGTCATCATCTAAACAAACTGTAGTGTGAACTAACTAACTAACTGAGCCAAATATGAAATAAAGCCAAGTCACAGCTTATGTGTAAGCAATCTGAATGAATGATCCAGGCTTGTGACGGATGTTTTGTGATGGAATTAAAATAGATGAAAAAATGAACCAGTGGCAAGCTTTCAGCGCACCTTGACAAACAGTTTGAAAGTTGGCACAGAATTGTCATGCTTAACACCTTAAAAAACATTTGTAGCATGGACTGAAAACAGTTGAAAAAGCCTGGTCCTCATAATGCCTCTGCTTGTTTTGCAGACAAAAGGCTAAGTGTGCTTTAAATTGTGAATTGTTGAGTTGAATTGAGTTTTTCAAGATGTTCCTCTGAAAGAGAATCTTAGACATATCATGCTGATGCATGATTTAATACTTGCATATAATAATAATTAATTTATTAATCTCCCAAATTTTTTGATTCATCTATTTTCTGTCTTTTTGGAGAATGTTTCAGGTGATTGTTTTTTTTCTCTCTTTGTTTGTGAATGTTTCCTTTATGAAAAAGGAAAAAAAAAAATCCAATTCTGCCGGCAGCCTCCTGACACTTTTTCATTCAGCGTTCAGCAGCATCAAACACAACACACTCCCCTCTGTTCTTTTGTTTCCTGCACAGCACGCCATTTGTTTGTTGTTAGTTTTGTACCATTTTAATAAAAAAAGGCTTATTTCAGAACATTCCAAAGACGTAAGAAAGAAGGGTTCAATCAGAGTAAACAAGGCATCAGAGCTCAGTTTTAGTCCTCGTAAGACAGTCCAAGCTGTGTGCGCTGAGACGGCCGGCTGCTGTGGTGACATTTCCACCACAGAGACTCTTCTCTCAGCTGGGCACAAAATTGTCTCTAATTGCTGCTGATTGGCTCCTGTTGACTCCTGATTAGGAGTGACGGCCTCATTAGCATGCAAGCGGTAAAGTGCCATCTTTAACGGTCGAAAAACCTTCCAGACAGACAAATAACTCGACTAATGCTGCTGGAGAGCTTGGGCCATCACCTGCCTGCGGTGAGACGGTCTGATCAGTCTCTGATCATTAAATAGGCTGCTTGGTTCCCTCACATCAACACGAGGGCTGAAATATGTTCTTTTAACATGTGAAAAAGGCAACGCCACAGTGGTGAGTGGTCAGTCATGTGATTTCAGCCACATCGTGCTGTTACATTTGTGTCACTGATGAAACCCAAAGCCTCCTTGGTTTTTGTTTCTTTAATTGAAGAAACAAGAACACACATCCAGATTATTAGACTGTTGTTGTCCAGACTTTCTCCCCTCCTGACCTAGGACAGCAAACACCAGATTCTCTTTTGTTTTTAAAGAGATTGTGAGGAGTTTCTGAGTAAATACAAAAAAGTCTCATTTTTAGATATATGCCTGATCGAAATAAACACTTTAAGATGAGTTTTATAGCATCAAAATAGGTTATCTATAAATGCTATTCCTTAGCTTCGCGGTCGGGTCAGACAGGGCTGGACTGGCCTGGATACTCAACCTCAGGAACAAGACAATTAAAACTAGAGCAAATTTATATTATTCAGACACGTCTTAGAGCACCGGGCTGTAAGTAGCGATATATATAGCCAACCACCAAACTACCATACTAAGTTTTCCAAAAACTGCTTGTTGTCACACATCAAAAACTACCGCTACGTTACTAGAAAGAGACACATTACCTCGTCGCTTTGCATCCTGTAAGGTGTTGAAAAAAGAAGTTATAAAGCAATGCAGAGTTCTGAGGAAGGTCTGAGCTGCATTCATTAGCATCACAACAAACACACACTTTGGCTTGGGTCACGTCTTTTGGTGCGTTCCAGTTGTAGTGAGAAGTAGGAAATTCCAAGTTCAGAGTAGGAAACTGCAACTGGAACGTTCCCCGAAGTTGGAATTTCCTACTGGGAACTCGGTGAAACCTCGCCACCCCCGAGTTGACTGGATGCCCCCAGTGTGAACAGTTATTTAGCTCCTGTAATAATCAATTTATTTGCACTTCTGACTGGGGTGTGTCGCTCTAGATCAGCTGTATACATAGTATTGTTAGACTTATATTTACAAAAATGCTGCCATAGTAATAATCACATTCTTCATGTGATATATGTGAACAACAATGCAGGGCGTGCTAACAAAAGCTAACAATAGCCTGGTAGATCGACATTTTTTTTTCGACTTCAACTGGAACGCCGATAAGTCGGAGATGATGTCACTCCCAGCTCCGCGGTTACTGGAACACAGCATTACGACAGTCGCCGTGCGTGCTCTTGTGTAGCCGGTAATAGATTCTCCTTATAGCACCTTTAAAGATTATCCTAAAAGAATATCCTGTGGTCTGAGGTGTGTTAAGAGGTAATTTGTCCTAATTATTGTAAACATTGAGGCCTGGACCACACGTATGTGGACATTTTTTTGCCTGGATATCTTTGTCCTTGTTTAAAAAAAAATCTCTGTCCACACCACAGAAATATCTCTGTCCGTACAAAGAGGCAAAACTGAAAACGATCGCCTCTGAAGCCTTCAATGCCATGCCTAGTCGACATGTGGCAGGTTAGCAAAACGTGAAAACCATAGAAGAAGAACACTATGACCATGCTCAGTCAAAAACAGGAAGAAGAAGCAGCCAACGGAGTAAGAAGATGATAACAATACTGTGTGCAGCAGACACCGACGTTACACAGCAGTGGAGTGCCTTCGATGCAACATTACATTCATTTGTCGAGCTGTAATGAGGACAAAAGTGCAAAGAACACAGAGATAGCGCGCTAAATGTCGGCCATCGTTCTTGTTGTTGGCAACCGTTGCTGCGGTGACTTGTTGCTAGGCGCTTGACATCATTGCATCAACACCAGCTCCGTTTTACATCACCACACGGATCCACTCAACCGGATATTTTTTTATTTCTTCAAAAATCTCCGTTTCCGTGAGTGAAATTGCTGTGCTCGTGTGGTTGAGAGGCCCAATTGGACAGAAAAATGTGCATTTAGGAATATATCCGTATTTGTGTGGTCCAGGTCTGAATTTGTTCAATTTTAATGAAAAAAACTCTTTGTGTGTGGGTAAAGCTGACGACATAGTGAACAAAGACTGACAGAAGAGCAAACATCAGTGAAATACATTTAATTTTCGGTTGGTTATTGGTGAAAGAAAGAATTATCACCTCTCTGCTTTGTTTATTTTGGAAAATTTCCATGTCTCATATTCCAGATGTTCTTTTTGGCCAATGATCTCACAGACTGTTTTGTATAGAGGTATACAATCAGTGAATTGTGACGTACTGTAGCCAATCCAGAAGTGAGTTGACTGACGAACGAGGAAGTCTCTTTTTTTGGGGGGGTTAAGGATTTATCCATTAAAGATAGTCCCAAGACCAGCATCATTCTCTCTTCTTGTATGTCCTCTTCCATGTTGCATGTTGTGTGTTCCAGTTGTTGCCATGTTTCTCCTTCTTTGTTTTTGTTAGATCACATTTGATCACGCAAGATTTCTGTCTTGGAGGTCTAGATACTTGATCAGTGGTGGGACAGAATGGTTATGTGGTGTGCTGTTTTGAGATTATCAAAGTAACACACAGAACGATCAAAACTGTCAAGTGTCTGAAATGTATGTTCATGTGTGAGGTCTCTAAATAGCCAGGTTTACATGGAGCCTAATATAATATTAGAATCGGATTAGAAGCCCAAACCGAATAAAAATGCTCCATATAAACACCTCAATCAGAATAAACAGGCAAAAACCGAATGGAATTTCTTTGGTTGCACAGAGGTAGTATATTCCTCTTTCCAAACCGATTCAAAGTAAAATCCTGTCATGTAAACGGTGAATCTGAAAGTTGTCAGGCTGCATTCTGTCTGCACATGCTCAGTCTTGACGTAAATCAGCAGTGACGTTTACTCAGTTGAAAACATGGCGACTTCCAAACAGAGCACACAGCACTGGTCTGTGTCTGAGAGTTTGTTTTTAATACAAACTCTCAAAGAACTAAACATTATCACAAGCATAGATGGCAGGAAAACAAGAAATACTGAACTATTTAAAAAAAGTCCATGAAAACTCAGCAAAGCCGGGATAGACCAGAACGTCCAACAAATAAGGAACAGCTGGAAAACTCTGAAGGCTGGCTACTATAAGGCTAAACAGCACAACCCTCAAATAATTCGATAAAACACCTTACCTGCCGCCATCTTTGATAAATTATGTGATGTTTAAATAGATCTGCATGTATCACGTGTCTGTAAAGCAGCTGTTCTGATTAAATGTTGTGGCAAAGGTAAACACCAGATCTGAATAGATCACGTCACATGTAAACAGTTCACCTGAGATCTTCAATCAGAATGAAAAAAAAAGTCTGCATGTAAACCTGGCTACTGACGAAGAATCTTTTTAGAGAATCCTTATGTGTGGACCCCACATTAGTCACATATACATCAGAGTAATCATTCAAAAAGGACCCAGTCAGCTGGGTACTACTTGAATGGCTGGATTTTATTCAGTCAGGATATCACACATGTGTGGAGTTTGCATGTTCTCCCTGTGCATGCCTGCATTTTTTTGGTAATCCACGTTATCCTACTACAGACAACAAACTTGTTAGGATAGTGGGTGACTTTAATTTGTGTGACATTATGTGTGAATTCTTTTCTCTCTATGAGTGTCAGCCCTATGATTGGCTCAGGACTGGCCCAGTGTCTGTTTTGCACCATTCTCTGTCAACCCTCCAGATGTTGGTCCTTAAAAATCACTAGATCAGCATTTTCTGAAATACCTTTTCTCCCTGTTCATATGCTCGGTTTGGACTGTTAACCTGACACACCAAACGGACTCTCCAGCATATTTCATTAGGCCATTGGTAAAAGATCTCAAGGGAAGTTTTTCAAGGGGGTTGAATCCTTCAGAAGCCTATTAAGCAGGTGATTGGATAATCACTCCATCAATCATATCTAGTACCGGTCAATATGATAAATTATTAGGCAGGTGCTATTGCTCTACAGAACGTGACCCACTTCACAAAACAAATACTCGCTGAAACATATTAGAAGAGGAGCAACAATACCCTTAATACAGAGAAGTTTGAAGTGTCACAATCCGATAAAACTGCTACTAAAGCTGTTAGGATCCATGCTAATTTCTGTGCAAGTAGATACTTTCAAATTGCCAACATATTTTGACTACAAAATTATTCAATCCAAGGCTTACAGACCCTCCATATTAATAAAAACAGTTCTGGATGGAAGTGAAAATTCCTTGTTATGAAACACACCGATGACGCCACATAAAACTTCCCCACTTTCCCTGATAAGGTTTTTTTGCTGGTCCATGACATGGCACGCCTACCCCTCAGCCATAGATTGTAAACTCTGGACCGTAGTTGGATGAATTTGTGGAGTCAACTTTGCTTTCAGCTGATTTACCAAAGACTTGAGGCGATGTCACCCTGTGGGAGAAGCACCATCTTTTCGAGACATCCCACAAAAGCATAAATGGGGTGTCTGGAAGTTGGCAGGCAGCTGGCTGGGAGGGTAAAACTGAAGCAAGTGGATCTGTGATGACTATTTGTCTTTCACAATAATCAAAACGGTGGTGGAAAAATAAAGAAAAAAATAACATTAATTAAGTAATCAATGGAGAACATTGTTTAGAGCTATGCAAATAGAGATTAAGTGATTGATTGATATTGTTCAACAACTGAGCGGTAGGTCAAAACCCCTGCTGATCAAAAATCTATTCTTGGCTCTCACAATGTGAATATTTCAGCACTTTTTTCTGGCTAATAAATTGTGTATTTTTAGTGTTTCCTGCTGTAAAATCATATAAAGTGATTATCACAGAGCAAAATAATGAATGGGAATCCTTCATATGTAGATTAGTGCCACCAAGTCTTTTGAGAAAACATGTTTTTTATTGAATTCGTACTAAATTGTTCTGTTGTCAGTGAAGAAACTGTCCTTTTTGTTCCACAGCTGCCGAACAGCAGGGGTTGAAAGATGATTCTGTCTCTTTTTTCTGCATGTTTTATTTTCATCATTAAATACAGCCGTCTCTGAATGTGTTCATCTGTGCGGTTCGCTGCTTTGCTCCGCAGATTAATGGCAGTAAATACTGTTTTATAAATCAACTGATGCTCCCAGTTTCTGCTTCTTTTGTCTTCATGGACAGACCCTCAAATCCAAACACATGATGCACAGATTTAAGGAAGCACGTCCCTCAATTGTGGCACAGATTGCCGACAGGCGTGCTTCATCAGCATGTGGGGAACATCTTTAACTTTTCAAAGATAAATTCATAAATGAACCAAAGGGCTCATTATTTTATCAAATAAATGAAGCCCTATGAGCATCAGTCTCTTTATTTTCCTGTACTTTACAGCAGTGACTGCATGCTGTTCCTCTATCTTTTCCTTTGCCAAATAAATTCACTGACATAGGCGACAGAAATAATGTAAACACAAGAGATATAATGATTATAGCATAACAAAGCAGAAAATGCCCCTGAATATGTCTCTCTAAACACGATTACAGCCGGCCCAGTGTTTGTCTAATGGCCTCGGTGGAGTCAGAGGAACTCCAGCTTATTTAAATCCAGTTTTAATGAGTTTACAGCCACCAAGTCTTAGGCTGCTTTCACAACATGAAGGGATAGTTCAGGTTTTTAGACGTGAGGTTGTTTGAGGTACATGACATGAGCCTTGATGTGTTCCACAGTTTCACAGCTCAGTTCTCTCTCTGTTCAGAAAACTCAGAATAGACACTAAGGCTTTGCCCTGCTAGATATGATGCTAAACAATCTGCACAATTAAAAGAACTGTTGGAGAAAACAAGCCACAAAAACAGTGTGGGGTCATTGCACAGGACAAACTGTTTGTTTACTTCTGCTTAATCTCCCACGACCAAGACATGGCACAGCCCACTGGCAGTAATGCTGAAATTTTCAACACTTTTCTGTCCATGTCTACATTTTATCTTTCTCCCTTCATTGTACACCAATGTCTGTCCATTATGCAGTCTGTATCATACAGGACGCAAATGTTTTAAATGAACAGTCTTGTCAATGAAATGATAGAGCTTATAGCATCAAAAAAGATAAATAATCCCAATAAGCTATCACTTTATCCATCCATCCATCCATCCATCCAAGAAAACGTAAATGAGCACCACAAATCATCCATTCATCCATTATCCTTTTCAGGGTCAAGGGATCTGGAGCCAATCCAAGCCGACATTGACATTGGGTGGGGGTCAGGGTACATCCTAAATTGGTTCCCAGCAGACAACAGGGCCACATATAGAGACAGGTAGCACTCATATGGATGGGAATTTGGAGTCACCAATTAAACTAATGAGCATGTTTTTGGTCTGTAGGAGGAAGCAGGAGTGCCCGGAGAGAACCCACGTATGCACGAGAGAACATGAAAACTCCACACTGAAAGACCAAGATCAACACAGGGATCAAACTGGCGACCTTCTTGCAGTGAGTCACGTGCACTACCTGCTGCACTGCCATGTCACTCATATCATAAACAAGTCTTTATTAGATCTTATACATCTTATTTTACCCAAATACTTTGTCGCTTCTCTCACTGTAACCTTTGTCAGGACGTTCAAAATGCACACTGAGGAAGAAGGAACAAAGAAAAAGAAAGTTGTGAAGTAAAGGAGAGTGGAGAAGTGCCTTTTACTGTCTGTTACACAGTATGATGCTTCTTTGAAATATTTAAGGCAAGGATTTTGTGTTTGGGGCAGAACCTGTGACTGGACTGTTACGCCTCCAGTCTGTAAGAGTCGTGCTGTAGAGAACCACTTGAACTCCAAATGCAGAAGATTACGTGTGTTTGGAATGAATAACATGCATAGTGGCTTGTATCCACTGATGTACATTACATACACATTGTGTGCAAGTCTCAAACCTTGAGTCCTGAAGGAGTCTTGAGCATTTTAGGGGGGAATTCTAGTTTGACTCTTCACTATGAGTCTTAGTCTCAAACTTGCGTCCCCATCTCCGGTAAAATCATGCTCTGCCTTCTGTTGCAGAGTGTTGTAAGACTTGTCCGAGATTGAACAAAATAGAATAGCAACACAGTCAGCCACTTGATTTATGCTGCAATGCAAACAGTCGGGCTGTAATATGCTTCAAAGGCACATTAACTGAGGGCTGTGGCACTTAAGAGAGAGTTAATCCTGGTAAAATATCTGAAATAGTGGTATGAGGTCCAGTTTATCTTTACAATATTAATGCATTATGTTTAAAAGTGCCTTACAAGACACTCAAGCACGCTGAACAAGATTAAAAAACAACAACAATAAAATCAACAATAAGTTTATTTTAATTTGAAAAGAAATCAAGAGGCACTTATCGTGGGCCCTGAGGAGCCCCATGAGTAGAAGCAGCTCACAGAGAAAAAGTAGCCCTAACATTTATATCACAACTTCTATATTTAAATTAATCTCATGCAGACTTTGTGTTCTTCTAAGAATCACACTCATTTTCAGGCCTCTGAACAAACAACGTCTACTCTACAACTCAGCAAATCTGTACAGTCAAGTTAACACTGCCAGAGTTTATATTAACACTTAAAGTGTTCACATTGCTCCACACCACAAAGAACGGCTTTACAGAAAGTTAGTAAATGAATCCTAAGTGTTTTGGAGTTAAATTTTTACAGTTTGTAAAACTGCAATGTGACTTATGGTCAAAATATTTGTTATGTTCGAAGTGTGCACTCTTAAAGTAACATTTTAAAGATTAAATTATAATTTTCAAATTGAGACTGAAATGTTTCAGTATTGCTGTCATCAATATTTTCATATTCACCAGATTTTTTTCTGAAATAATGATACTGTTGGGCAGCACGGTGGTGCAGCAGGTAGTGCACGTGCCTCACAGCAAGCAGGTCCCCGGGTTGGACAGGGTCTATCTGTGTGAAGTTTGCATGTTCTTCCCGTGTATAAGTAGGTTCTCTCTGGACACTCCAGCTTCCTCCCACAGACCAAAACTTTCTGATTAGGTCAGTTGATGACTCCTAATTGCCCTGAAATATGATTGTGAGTGTGAATGGTTGTCTGTCTCTCTATGTGGCCTTGCAATTGACTAGCGTCTGGTTCAGGGTGTAGCCCCCCACAGCCCCAACAGGGATAAGTGGAATAGATAATGGATGAATTTGGATACAACACCTTTACTCTTAAACCTTTCCAGCATATAGCAGTGATGCTCTGTTATTGTAATTGGTCCAATGTACGTTTGTCAGAGCAGCACAGTGACTTCATCAGATGTGTCCTCTGTACAGTGTGTATGAAAGTGTCCATGAAATGCTCCGTATTAACACAACAGACTAAGATGAAAGAAGCTGTCAAAGTATTGAGATGGCAGATTTTCTTACACACAGAAAGTTCATGTGCATACAAACACATCGGTCTGGTACTCAGTGCTGTAATTTAATTTCACTGACAAAGTGTCACCAAGTCCAGACGTCATGCCCAGACTGTAGACTTCCTCCTGAAGCCTGGAGATGTGGCAGTACAAGGGCAGGGCAGAATGACTGACACTACGAGTGTCATGTCCAAGTTTAGAGTCTCGAGTTGAACCTCCCAACTCCACACGACTGTCGGTACCCCACATGGTAACACTTCTATAGTTACCTCTGCCAAGGAGATTGTGTTTTTGCTGGCTTATGTTTGTTTGTCTGTCTGTTTGTGTGTTTGTTTGTTAACAGGATAATGCAAAATCTACTGGACAGGTAATGCTGAAACTTTCAGGAGATGTTGGTAATGGCCCAACTTAAAAATGATTAGATTTTGGTGGTAATTCAATTAAATGCCATCATGCGAACAAGCATTTTAGCTACATAACCGTCTCACTAATGATATTAACATGATTCTGAGTGCTAGGCGTGTGTTTTCAGGGTCAAGGAGTCTTATTATTTATTTATAATAGAACTATTGCTTATGGATGTATAGACACAAAGGTGTTTGATGGATCAGACTTTTGTCAGTTCAAAAATGGCTTCTGGTCAAATATATACAAAAGCTGTTTACGTGCAGTGGTTTATTTCATAAAGTTGTAATTTAGCATCCCCAGCAGGAATATAAAAAGGGTATTGTTAAATCACATCTCCTTAAAGAGAACTGTAGCAGTGAAGTTATTAAATGTCTATTTCCTGTCAGTCTCATGGACCAGTCAAATGCTCTCATTTTTCTTCTTCTCTTGATTTCTCAATACTTGTATCCAAGTAAATTAAAAAATAAATGAATAAATATATATATATGTATTATTCCCCTGACCCCGAAAGGGATAAAGGGGTATAGAAAAATGAATGAATATATACATTATTGATGTTACGTGGCCACCACAAGCAAGTCAGCTCTATCTTTATGAGGCAAAGAAAAGAGTTTGGGGGAATAATTTTAATTATGTTAACTGTCTTTTAGTGAACTTGATTTTTTTCCAGTAATTTTCTTGCCTTGATTCCTCTATATTCAGATGGAAAAATGGTTTATTTTAATAAATATGTGTGTGTTTTGTGTGAATTTCTGTCCTTCTCTCTCCTATCAATAAATTCTACAAAATGCCCCAAAAAAAATCTTGGAAAAAAAAACAGCCTAAATACTAGCCCAGGTAGCCCTGAAAAAAAATCCTATTCATTTCACCTGATTGAGCTTGGGTTCTACATGCTTACTAGAAAAAAAGTCCAAAAAAAAAAAAGCTTGGAGTTGCAAGTTAAAGAGGCGGCCATGACACTCGCATATCTGATTCACTGACGATTAATTTTGACTCAAAATCTTTTCTGTAGAGAGTAAATTTTTAGGGACTGGACTCCATCCAGAGAACATTTGACTCTGGACTCACAGAAATGTCACCAACACCAACATTTAGCTCTTCCAGATTTCAGTTAAAGCTCTCACCTGGCTTCCCAGTTGACAGGATGTTCTTGGGGATTGTGACGCGGTCCTCAGAGTTACGGGCCCAGTCCACCATTCCTCTCCAGCCCTTCATCGGGAAACTGATGTCGGCGTGACCCAAAACTGGACGCTTGTGAACACTCAAAACTGTAAAAGGGAAAAAAGGGAAAATTTTATTTACAAAATGATCAGTGTATATCCTCTGTAGAGAAATCAAACATCATAAATCACACAAACTCTCATTCATAGTCCCTTGACCTTCATGGCCTTCGTCTGGTCACTTCCCTTTACTGAGCAATTTAATGTGATCAAACTAGATGAGTGAAATAAGAGTGAACAAGAAAAGACAAAGAGAGGGGATATTGATGATGTTTGGTGGTCCCAGACAGCAGCCAGGAGGTGGGTAGACAGCTGGAGAGCTTCTAATCCACCTCTTGAACCTTGTGGATTATAAAGCTGCGTTCACACCAGATGCGACTCTGCGATCATAACTGCAGAGTCGCATCCATTGCCAACGCAGTCAGTCACTGTCACCCGTTGCCGTGGCTTAGTAACATCACGTCCACTCAAGTTTCACCACGAAATAGGATGTATAGGCAGACATTGTTCCAACTGTATCTTTTTAGCTCACCTAACAGCCCAAAACACTGCAGTTGATGCCCTGCAGCAGCATCGTCTGTCAGTTTTCTGTGGTCTGTCCAGGCAGAACTAAAGTCCTCACTGACTAAATTAATAAATTGTTACTCTGTCCTCTAGAACAGAAATGGTCTGTCACAGGTACCGTCACATAAGCACACACCTCTGATTGGCTGTTGCCACAAGCAAAAAACAACATTGCCTGAAAATATCAGCTTTTTCAACTTTGGCAACATGCGATGAGCGAAGTGATCGCCTTGAACACGGCAGTCGCATCCCGGAGGGTTAACAAGGTAACACTGGCTGTGATGCAATGACATAAAACCAGCTGTGCTTTATTACTGTGAACACAAAACAGTCCAAACAAAACATGCAAATCTGACCAGTGGTCTCATGTCCTGCAAATTCACTTTTCTTTGCCGTTGATGTTAAAAGATGGACCTGAGAGAGCACAAAAGTTTCAAACCTTTAAACTGTCAGTTCATGGACAAATGTGCCCTTTGAAGAAAATGCCCCTTAAACTGCTTGTTTTCACTACATGGGTTTTGTTATGTCATAGCTCTACAGCCTCATCCTACATGTGTGCTTCCTGTTTGTCTCAGGCAGACACCATGGCCGCTCTGAAAGGCTGTACCCCCTCCCCTCTCCCATCAGACATGGTTTAACCAGCCAATCAGAGCAGGCCTCTTGGCCTTGCAGAGCAGATGGACCTGCATGATTCTGAAATCCTGCATATCTGTCTTGCCAACCTCTATTGTCTAAAGACTTCACTCAGCCAATTGCTTAACAGCCCAATCAGGAAAGAGAGGTGGGGATGTGATGACACCAGGAAGAGACTGCATGTTTGAAACAATCAACAAACAATGGCGGCCTGAGTTGGTCTCAATATCTCTCGATATCTGTTTTTTTTTTAATAGAAATGGACTCATTTTTTTTCTTTAAAAGAAGAAGAAAAAACATCACTCAGTGATTGCATTAGCCGCTACTCATAGCCGCTATGTATGCTACGTCATACGTAGCAGTGTTGTTTGATATGGACTGGTCTGTGATGAGTGTAACGAGCCGAACGATCATCCAATCACAAGCTGCTGTTGTTTTTGAAGGTTCTGCCTCTGAAATTTTCCAATGGCTCTTTCCAAGATGGATTAGTGAAATACTTCCTGGCAGATATATTGAACTGTCCATCTGGCATGTCATGTTAGAGGGGGAAATGCAGAGCTTCATCTGATCCTCTACAGATACGTGTTTCATTTTTTCATTCAGCTTCAATCAAACTGTTGCTCAATAGACGACAAACACATGATGTAAACAATCAAACACACCAGGACACAGAACATTTAAGCCAAAATATGAGTTCTTTCATGGTTGAAATTGCCAAAGCAGAATTTCTCAGAGGGAAATTACAGACGAGGTTGCCTCTCTTTTGATTTTAAGGATGGAACGCACAATCTTTGGTTGCTGGACGTCAAGCATGAGTTTGTTGTTCTGAGGGTCCAAACCGAGTTTGAATAAAAAGCTTTCAGTTTTCTGGCCCCTTTGGCTTGGAACAGTTGGCAGACTGATTTCAAAGTGTGAAGCCTGACTGCCTTCAGTGTTTAATAATCTTGTTATTTCCCATGTCTTTAGTGAGTTTGTGTTTTTGTTGTTGTGAGTGTTGCTGTCACTCTTGCTCAGGTCTCCCTTTAAAAAAAAAGATGTGATCTCAACAGCACAAGAGAAAAATAAATAATAAAAAATCTGTTCATCAGCCTTTCTGTCTTTATTTCAGATGCATTCCTGTCTTGTCTCCTTGTTTATTCTCTCTAATTTTCTGTCCATATGCCGGCTGTCATGCATCTTTGCTGCTGTGCAGCTGTGCCAACATGTGTGGGAGACAGTGGAAGCAGGTGTTGATGGTCATGATTGACCGCAGATGTTTTTTTTTTAGTTTATTGTGTTATTGTGTGTATATGAGTGTGCACACACCTACAAAGTTGTCAATTGCTTGTCTATTTATAGTCTTATTATGGAATTAGCTGTTTCTTTCCTCTCTTTACTTGCCTGAGAACTAAAATCGAACACAAACTGTATGCTCAGACCAGAACAAACTTTATCTCCTGACATAAATATTACCTGACGAGACACTCTGTTGATCATAATGTCTCTTTATTTGTTTATTTTTAAGTAGACAAACAGATGAGTGTCCTAAATAGCACAAAATGGGACCAAAATAACCTGGAGGCAGTCGGAGATGCAGTCTGGTGAAACCTCCCATCCTATCAGCTCAAGTTCTTTGATAAGTTGGCTGACTAAACTGGGATGTATCTTTATGCTGGCAGATGATGGAGCGCTCCTGTGCGTTTGCTTATGTTCGAGGAGTGGGAGGGAAGAGGAGGTCGGACGGCCCCGGGGAGGAAACAGTGCCGGTGTGGGCGGCTGTTTGGCTGCAGACAGCGAGGTGGCACCGTTATAAACAGGACCTCTCTTCTGGCCTTCATTCCCACGTTCTCTCCGTCAGCTCGGCTCAAACTCTGCCGGGTTTTTATCTGCGGGTCGCTGAGAGCAGCAGAGCCTCTGTGATGACTACATAACGTTATTCCCCCCCATGTTTGAGAAAACAGAGCATTTAGACTTCAGTGGGCAGTGGGAGGAGACGGCAGGTGGTTCTGAATGTAGATTTAAAATCCCAGGACACTCATGTAAAGATCCAGAGCCCGAGGGAACGATCCGTGGGCTTGTTTGCTCAGTGCTGATACAGAAGAACAGAAATGTAGAGCTATAGCAGGAGAGATAGAGCCAGGCACAGACAATAATACTGAATAATCACAGACATTATACTAAGATGTCAGGCGAATGAAAAGCTTAAAGAAAACATGACGATACATTTTAGATCTTTAAAATGTTCTTTCAGGACTAAGGACACTTAGATATTGGCTTCCACTTGACAACACTAAGTTTTTTAAACTTAACAGAATTTTACCATAATATCTGATCATCTTAATAATCAGTAAACAGATAGAGTAGGTAATATAAGGTAAAATACTGCAGGGTCTCTGTGATTTAAATTGCATCAACACAGTTATAGAATAAAACACAGCAATGATACTGTATTGAAGGAAAATGATGCTGTTTTCAATAATACAGCAATTATGCTAAATGTTATAATGCCATGAATAAAAATAAAGTCTTAGAACTATTGCAGAAATTACAGTAATAATGCTGTTAATTAAAACAGAGTAATAATACCCTAAAGACATTTAGAGTAACTTACTGACACCCTGTTGCCAGTATTTACTGTTAAATGTACAACAGTCTTTACAGTTGAACATTATTGAACGTCAAAACCAAAAAAATATCCTTTTTACTGTTTTGACCTGGCTCATTGACAGTGTTGTGTGTAACGTGTTACAAAGTAACGCGTTAGAGTAACGGAACTACTTTTTTGGGTAAAAAGTAAAGTAACGCACTACTACTGAAAATTTGGTAATGAAACGTAGTTCCTTTTTTAATGCAGCGCGACGTTACATTTCCCCCAGACAGATCTGACACTGAAGCTGCCTTCTCAGCTGCTCGCACAGACACAAGCAGCGTTGCCAAGTCCGCTCATAATAAGCTTCTAAGGGCTGCAAATCTCGCGAGTCACGGCCGCGAGTCTTGTTTTTTTGGGCTTGTTTCTAAACGTGAAGTTTCTTCTTGGGGCTCTTCTGTCTGTGTGAATCCCCCTGATTACCTTCCAGCTCCTAACATAAACCAAAACAAGACTGCAGTGGGCAGTTTGACCACTTCATCGTTTCCTGGTTATCGTGCATGCCCCCAAACACACTCACGCACATGGCACATGCTCAAGAGCAAAGGTTGCCAGATCTGCTTATTATAAGCGACGTTCTTTTCTTGAATAGATGCTTGGCACTGTGATGTTGAAATGTAATGTAGACAAAAATTAACACACTTTATGTAGATTTCTCTTTTTAAAAAGTAATATATCACATTAGGTAAGGAAATATCTGGAGGTTGCATATTTTGGGCTTGTTTTCATCAACCAGGTTGTTTATTTCAGAAGCAAAATGTTGAAACGCTGGGCAGGAGCTCTGATTCCACAGGGTATGTGACATTTTGTAAAATAAGGAGCACAAAAGAAATAACTGTTATGTTCTCTGTAGTAGAACTTTTTGTAGGTCTTCACATTTAGGAACAGATATGGGGTTCCTTCCAAGATTGAGCAATGTGAAAGTAACGTAAAAGTAACGAGAAACGTGAAACATTACTTTTTATAGAGGGTAACTTAGTAAAGTAACAAGTTACTTTTTTTCTGAAGTAACGAGCAAACATTACTTTTTAAAAGTAACTTCCCCAACACTGCTCATGGATTTCAAATATTGGGTAGAAGACAGTTTTTTACAGTTTAATGACTCAAAATCAGAAATTCTCTGGTTTTGGGATGAACATGTATCTCGGTTTGCTTTCATCAAATATCCCAGTTAGAGCCAAAAATCTAGGAGCAATCTTTCAATCCTGCCTCATCCAAATCAGCTCATTTTGAAAATTAAACCCATTCTGACCCCCTGTGACCTCGACAGAGCAATTCACGCTCTAATCTTCTCCTACTTGAGCTACTATAACTTTTTTTTCTCAGGCATCACCAACAAGTCCTTCTCACCTCCAACTGGTCCACAACACAGCTGTCATGGCTGCTTCTCTTCATTTCAGAAGTGACCTTAACATCTTACTTCATCATAAAAAGCACGCATGGTTCTTGCCCTAACGGCTCTGTCTAACTTGTTGACTCCTTTTGAGCTGACAGTCTGAGAAACTCAGGCAGGGGCAAAGTGGTTGATCCAAAGTCAAGACTCTGAACTATTGGTGATTTGGTTTTTCCATCAGACCTCATGAACTCCAGAGCTACCTGAGTGGTGCGGTGGTGACATATTCTTGTACCGTGGTTTCCTCGACTGCAAGCCTTTGAGATTTTTCACTGTGGTTTTGGTTACTGCTGGCAAACTTATAACATCTTGAAACTACACAATTAAATGGCTGTGACTTGAAGACAGAAATGGACGATGGCTAAGAATAATTTAGCAAAAAGGAAAAAAAAACAGACAGAAGTCCTGGACAGAGGTTATTGTGGGATCTATCAACATATTAAAAAGGTACACTGTAAAAAAAAATAGTAATATAACAGTATTTTATGGTTTATTTTAGTTTTTTCTGTATTTTGAAAATGCCAATTAATTCACAAAAATAAACTGTGATTTTACATGTCAAATGTAATATAACAAGAAATTACTGTAACTGTGAAAAAACACATTATTTCTGTTCTTTTACAAAGAAACCCCGTTAGAAATATGAATATTTATTGTTAAAATACGTTAGTAAGCGTATTGTAATTTTACAAATATTTTTCTGTTATTAAAGGGAATAAACTTTAAAATTCAACTTTACAGCTCTAAAAAAAACTTTTTCTATAAAATAATGTCTTTAAGGGGTGCTGGTTTGGTGGAGTGGTTAGCAACCAGGCACCCCATGCACATGCTTCTGCCGGTCCAGGTTTGAATCCAGTCTGTGACCAGTTTACAGAGTGTCTTCCCCTACTCTCTCTCCCCTTTCACAAGCCTATCCGCTGTCTCTCTCCTATCAATAAAGACACAAAATACCCAAAAAATACATAAATAAATAACAATAATGTCATTAAAACCAACTATAAGCAGCACATTCCTGTAAATGTAAGCATAATTCTTCGTATTACAATGTCAATTTACCATCTTTATGGGTCATTTAATTGTTTTTTAACGTTAAATGTTTGTAATTAAATGTTAAAGAACCTTAAATTAAGGCAAACTCTTGTTAAAATTAGAAACTACATACTGTATTTTAATTACGGAAATAAACTGTATTTTTATGAGAAAGCATTGTTCTGTTATTTCTTTTTTTTTTTTTTGGCGCCCCAGCTGCCGGAAAACTAACGTTTTTTTACGATTTTTATTTTTTTTTTAGAGTGTAGCTGATGATGGATTTAGTCTGCATTCTTATGGCAGTTAGAAGGACAAAAAAAAATACATCATTATGCACCGGGTACTTCCTGTCCATCCAGCTGTTATGAAGACAGATGTTCAGAGGTGTACAGAATGAAATATTTGTGATAAGCCTGTTTGTTTGATGAGTGCAGATAGCTGTGAAGATCTTGCAGACGGAGATAAGACTGACCTAGGTTATCTGTGACTTCATACATGTCTTGAAAGTCTTTCATCCTCAGACCGATGACGTCCACAAAGTCCTCCACCAGACGAAACAGCTCCTTGATGTTTGGACCCAGCTGGGGAGAAAACACAGACACATATGTGGGATGAATGAAAGAGAAGATTAGAGATGTGGATCAGATATGATCCATTGTTGCTGCTGTACGCGACACACTAAAGGTCTGGAATGGAAGAGCAGCAGCCATGTACTCTTCACCTGCTCGTGTGTCTGTGCCAATGTGGAACACTGGTTGATCCAGTCTGGTTTTTGCACAGACACTCTGTCTACGCTTCTCCCAGCTCTAATGTCCAAGAATACAAAATTTGCATTTTGCATTTTACATATCTGTTGCACATTGTCAGATGTGTGTGGTTGTTTTATTGTGAAAAATAAGCTCTAGACAGCCCCAGAAAGAAGAAGCCAAAAGATCTTAACTGCTCCAAGTCCCTTTACAGCAGTATGTGTAATAGGGACTTATCTTCCCTCTAAAGCAGGGGTGGGCAACTGGCAGCCCAGGGGCCAAATGTGGCCCTTCACCACCAGGCCCACCAGTCATTCCCCTTCCAACTGCAAAAAAACAATCAAACTGAAATATGAAGAAACAAAACAACAGTTGCTAAATACAGTTCATCGTGAGTAACCAGTACCGCTTAATGCATAAATTTCGGATAGTGAAAAAATATTTATACTTTAGATTGCTGGTACATACTTTTTTTTTGTTAACAATTAATTAAAGTTCTTAGTTTGCTATGATTGTAACTCTAAAAATATTTTATGAGGCATTAAAATATAATTTACAGTACTGGTAAAAACCATATTTGGAAACAATGGTAACATATTTGTGTTTTAAAAACTGGTAAACTTTTTTTTGCATCAAAAAGAAGCTTAATTTACTTTAAGTTATGTGTTATGCTCACCAGATCATTGATTTTTAATTGCGTTTGAGTTAGAATATGTAAGTGTTGGTTAAGTCCTTTATTGAGCTTTATCTTTGTTATTTTTTGTTTATTTATATATTTTTCTTTAGTGAAAGTGCCGACAATATGTAATAGTGCAAACTTTGGGCACTGAAAAAAAAATGGATGTGGCCCTTTTGGTATTGATAGTTGCCCACCCTTTCTCTAAATTATAAGAAATACATAAGTTTTGGAGAATAGTAATATACAAACTAAACCCAAATATTCCATATTAATGTTTTAAGATCCTGCTCCTGTAACATCCGTCTAGCAAAAACCATTCCCTTCTACAAATGCAGTCATCCCCTGATGTAGGGACTTCCTGCCATGTTGAAAATGTGTTCAGGTCTTGACCCTAAAACAGCAGGAGGGTTACTTTAATCATCAGTTTGAAATGATTAGTTGGTACCTACGTTTTTCCAGGTTGTGCTGTTTAAATTATCACCTGGAATTGGTGTGCTTATATGAGATGATAGCAGCTTCTGTATTTGCTGATGTATGTTACTGTGGAAAGTTTAATGTATTAATAAAATGAACATTATGGTGATGTTGTATTTATAATATAAATTCCTTAAACACTACTGTCAACATACTGCCAAAAGTACTCATCCATTTAAATCACAGACGGTGTTCAGGTCACTTCCATGGCCAAAGGTACGTAAATAAAATCAAGCCCCTCATGCAGACAGTTTCTACAAACATTAGTAAAGAATGGGTCGCTCTCAGGAGCTCAGTGAACTCCAGTGTGGTATCTTGATGGGAGCCCACCTGAGCAATAAGTCCAGTGTGAAATTTCCTCACAAAATATTCCACAGCCAACTGTCATCTTCATGTGATCTTTAGATTAGCTCAAGAACAGTGCAGAGAGCTTCATGGATGGGTTTCCATGGCCTAGCAGCTGCATCCAAGCCTCACAACACCAAGTGCAATGCAAAGCATCGATGCAGTGGTGTAAAGCACGCCGCCACTGGACTCTAGAGCAGAGGAGATGCGTTCTCTGGAGTGTCCAATCACACTTCTCTGTCTGGAATCCAATGGATGAGTCTGGGTTTCGTGGTTTCCATGACAATGGTTCTTGCCGGACTGCATTGTGGCAAGTGTAAAGTTCGGTGGGGCTTGATTATGGTGTGGGGGTGTTTTTCAGGACATGGGCTCAGCCTCTTAGTTCCATTCAAAAGAACTCTTAATGCTTCAGCACACCAAGACATTTTGGAAAATTTCATGTCCTAGACTATGTTGGAATAGTTTCAGGATGGCCCCTTCCTGTTCAAACACGAGTACAGGTTGGTGTGGAAGAACTTGACTGGCCTGCACAGAGTACTGACCTCAACCTAATGGAACTCCTTTGGGCTAAATTAGAGAAAAGACTGTGAGCCAGACCTTCTCATCCAACATCAGTGTGTGACTTTACAAAGGTGCCTCTGAAGGAATGGTCTAAAATTCCCATAAACACTCCTAAACCTTGTGGACAGCCTTCCCAGAAGAGTTGAAGCTGTTATAGCTGGGCCAACTTCATATTAAACCTTATAGATTAAGAATAGGACGTCACTCAAGATTGTACGTGTGTGACAGCAGACAAGCCAATACTTTTGGTAATAAAGTGTGTTTTTGGTACAGTATTTATCATCACAGAGTTTGGATTCTAGCACAGCCTCTCTTTTCCATGTATAACTCATCTTCTTTTCTGCAATATAACTTTGCTTTCTGTGTCTGTTGAAATGCTACTTACAGTCGTACTAATTAGCCAAAATAATTGATGTGTCTTTATAACTACAGCCACAGATAACAGGAGCATGAACTTCTTTTGCTGTTGCAAGCAAGTACTTGTTTATCCCCTGTCCTCATTTTGGGGTCTCACTGTTGTTAATCCAGCATGGCCACAGTCTTGAGCAGTAGATGGGTGGATGGAAGCAAAGATAGCGACATACGAGTGTTTGAGTGCAGCAGATGGACGAGTGGGTGCTGGTGTTGACTCGCCTTCTCATTATCTCAGACTATTTCTGTCCTCTTTCTCTGTCTCTACCTCTGTCAGTCTGAAAAGATCCAGGTGGGCTGTTAGTCCACCTGTGTCTTTGTCACACTGTCGAACCATCAATGCTGCGGTCTCAGGATGTTATCGTTACAGCAGACAAGGAAACAATGTAATTACAGATGAGGTGACAATGTGAGGAATAAAGATACCAACCAGTTGTGCTTCCTCCCATCTCTCCCGGTTCTCCTCCATCAACAGATTGCTGACAGACTGCACAAAGTTCTGCAAAACAAAACAAAAAAAACACTTCACATGAGAAACAAGAAGACTGTGTTTGTATTAAAGGCTGCTATATTTAGTATCTGCATCTTAAAAATTTGTACAGAAAGAAATCAGGCAGCCTCAACTGATTAATTTCGATGAGATCTTTCTTTGGCTAAGCACTCCGGTACAGTTTGGTACATTTACATAGAAAGTTCAAATGTTTTCTCATCAAAATCATCCCAGTCATTCATCATTTGAATCGTCATCAATGCAAGAGGGCAAAATGTATGTAGTTTGAAGGAACTGCATATTCAACACTCATCAGAAGTTGCTTAAAGGTTCTATGAGGAGAATCTGTTTCCGGCGACATAAAAACTCTGCCTCATTAGCACGCGCGGCGACTGTCGTAATGCTGCGTTCCAGTAACCTCGAAACTGGGAGTGACATCATCTCCGACTTATCGGCGTTCCAGTTGAAATCGGAAAAAAACATGCTGATCTACCAGGCTATTGTTAGCTGTTGTTAGCACGCCCTACGTTGTTGTTCAAAAATATCACATGAAGAATGTGATTATCACTATGGCAGCATTTTTGTAAATATAAGTCTAACAATACTATGTATACAGCTGATCAAGAGTGACACACCCCAGTCAGAAGTGCAAATAAATGGATTATTACAGGAGCTAAATAACTGTTCACACTGGGGGCATCCATCTTTGATTGTCAACTTGGGGGTGGCGAGGTTTCACCGAGTTCCCAGTAGGAAATTCCGACTGCAGGGGACGTTCCAGTTGCAGTTTCCTACTCGGAACTCAGAACACACCAAAAGACGTGACCCAAGGTACGTGGCGGTAGTTTTTGATGTGTGACAACAAGCAATTTTTGGAAAACCTGGTATCGTAGTTTTGTAGCCGGCTATATATTTCTACTTACATGTCCGAATAATATAAATTTGCTCTAGTTTTAATTGTCTTGTTCCTGAAGTTGAGTATCCAGGCCAGTCCAGCCCTGTCCGACCCGACTGCGAAGCTAAGTAATAGCATTTATAGATAACCTATTTTGATGCTATAAAACTCATCTTAAAGTGTGTATTTCCATCAGGCATATATCTAAAAGTGAGACTTTTTTGTAAATACTTAGAAACTCCTCATAGCATATTTAATAAACAGATACAAAAATTTGATGTATGCAACTTACTTGAAAGCTGCAGTTAAACTCAAATGTTCTTTTGTCAGCTGATCAAAAGTTTAAGACCACAGCCTTCCAAAGACAATATCTGCACAAAAATGTGGATTCCTTGTCATTTTCAGTCAGGTGTTCACACTGTCATGTCCTTCTCATGGCAAAGGCAAAAAATCTTTCTGTCTCTAAATGTGGTGGAATTGTTTCACAGCATAAGCAAGGCCACCACTGCTGAGGTTGGACACAGTAAGACAGTCATTTTGAGTTTGTTAAGGGATCCTGAGGGTATGGAATAAAAAAGTCAAGTGGTAGACCCAAAAAAATGTTACCGGCACTGCCCTGGACAATTGGCTGTCCGTCAAAACAGTCAGTTGGGTGTGTTTTTTTCATTACTAAATAGGGAAGAGAAATAGTTTGTTGTTCATTGCTCCCCACAATGCCTTTTTTAGACGTTAAATATATTCTCTTTGCAACAGATCCAAATTCATGAGCCTTTCCAGAGCAGGGAGGTATTGATTTAAGCAGTCAGGAACTATCCAAACTGTGTGGTAACTGTACTGAAAGGGTCAAAGTTTAAAGATATCTTGGTGTTTGGTTGGATGGCTCATTTGAATGAAAGCACCATGTTGAAAATCACATTGGTATATTGTCAGGACCTCTGGTTTGTGCACAGAAGTAGGTCTTACTTTTCTCTTTAGTGTTGTAGGTAGTTAAGGCAGTCTTTTTGTCATTGTAGATTTTGGGAATATTATCTACAGACTCTCTATATACAGTATTTTACTACTTTCACTTTAAAATAAATGGACCCTGAGGATCACTCCATCCAAAGACCTAACAACACAGTACAACCAGGTTAGATCCTGTTTAGAACCACTGGAAAGTTGGGACTTTGCAGACTTTGGTCTGAAGTGGGGATTCAAGACAGAACTCGGGTTGATTCCACATGGAAGGTAGTTTTTCAAAAAACAAAATAATGTTTTAGATTGCATTAAACACTGTTATATTAAGACTTTATTCTTACAGGATTTCATTCCTAGATTTTTAAACATCTAATGTTTCACTTTTAAGCTGTAAAGTCTTTCATTAGACTTCATATTTTCAGAAATATATGGAGAATGGGGAATAATGTGGAAAAGGAGCTTCAGGTCAGACTAGTGTTTACCCATTGAAAGACTAGACCATTAACCTCTGCTGGTCATCGAAATACCCCCAAATTGGACCTTCTATTAAAGAAACCCCTGAACAACATCAAGCATCCTTCTTTGTGGATAGTGACATTTTGGTAGAAACACCATCCCAATAGTAGACGACGACTTGGAATAAACAGTATAACTTGTATTTACCCTCATGTCTGCTCCACTGGGACTGTAGTAAGCCCTCCTGAAGATCTCCGTCATGTTCTTCAGCACATCCAGGATGGCCAGCAAATCCCCACTGTAACTGGTGCCGTCACTCGATGTCACTCGCAGTTTGTTCATCACCTCTGAGACTCCATCTCCCACAAGGCCACGCTGTGCTTTGGTTAAGTGCTCTCGGGTCTAGCAGAGAAAACGCCCTCCATTAGCCTCTGTTTGTAATCATGGAAGGCTGATGTTTGTAATATTGTTTGTGATATTCTAGTCCTCGAGTGCGTCTGTCATGTTGCTGCAGGATTTTAAATAGAAAATTACTAAAACAAAGCCTGCAGGTGTTGCACTCCTGTAGAATTATAATAACTATCACAATTTTAAAACGTTGTGCCGTAACTTGAATGTGTGAAAAGCCACAAACAACAACCAATTATGAATATTAAATGAGAGACAACAAAACAGCAGGTGAGTGCTAATAAAACTTCTGAAACAAGATTCTGTAATAGAATTCAAGTGGAAACATCTCAGAGTCAACTGATCTGTTATTTGTTTGTTTGTTAAGGCCAAAGAAGCCTTTCCCAAAGTTTGGGTCTTGACCTAAAATGGGTCACAAGATGTTTTTTATCGGGTCGTGGGATGTCAGACTGAAGTCAATAAAATGACCGTGAGGAGCAGCCATGCCCAATCCCGTCTAATCTTTGCAGGACCCTGCTGATTGACTTCTGCATGCCTGCTTTGGCTTGGCAGTCACACAGCAAGTAGCCATGGGCCACCAGTCAGCATGGTCACTTGTGAAACCATAACAAAGGGCAAAGCTGGATCAAAAGGCAAATGCTAAAGGCACTGCGGCCTCCACAGCGTGCCACAAAATAAGGAACAATAAATAGGATTCAATACAACTATATCAAAACAACTTATTACTAAAAACGTTAAAACAGGAAAAGCTCACGCTGATTCAAACGTAAGGCAATGTCCAATTGATATTGCAACAAATGATGATGCCAAAAAAGTCTCTCTTTTGTATAGAGTTGTTGTGTGATGACAGTGTGGTTGTTTTTCTAATGCATTGATAGTTGTATGTACAATCTATTACATTTATTGTTTATCCATTTATTTACAGGATATTTATTTTGTGGTGAAGGTGTTCATATTGTATTTCAGATATTTGTGTTTATTTGCAATTTGTTAAACATGTAAATTGCACAACATGTCAAATAAATTGAAGAAAGTGTTACAAAAAATGCAATTTGATTTCACTTCCTTTTTAAAGTGCATGTAATTTACCAATGGAGGGGAGCACCATGTAGAATCTTGCCTGGGGCATCACATTGGAGAGGGATCCAGCTGCAGACCTCCACTCTCAGCCGGCCAACGGCTGCTCCAGTGTGAATCGGAAGCCACCTCCAACGTGAGACGGACGTGACGTAGTATAAATAATTATATAGCCCCATTCACACCGGTGCGTTTGTGCCACCTCTAGTCATTTTAATGACTGACGGGCGGCGGACGGGAAACAGTTTTAACCGCGGCAGTAGGACAGAAAAGCGGTTGGCGCCCACGTCAGCACGCACAGATTTTGTCATAGAAATCATATACGTGTAATATATTATTTATATGTATAAAATACGTATTATATACTTATGGTATATGTATAATGTCTATAGACTTTGCCCTGACGCACAGAAACTTTCTAGCGGCAGCTGCCTGGTAGCAGCCAATCACATCTGAGTAGGGAGAGAACCCGGAAATAGCAGACTTAACCGGTCAAAGCAAACATTAAATGAACTCTACCTAATGGCTCTACCTTCATGTAAAGATAATCGGAAGAAAAACTTGGCATGAGACAGCATTTCACTTAAGAATGTTTGAGGAGGGAGTGTTATGAAGGACTTTTGGGCTCTGCTGTGACGTTCACCGAATCACCTCTCCATCACTGCCGCCCAGGACTCTATGCTCGTTCCGGGGCGCAGCAGATGCTTTAAAAACGCTTTATATTTAATAGACTCATCTGGCAGGGAGGCTGTTTTTGGGGATGTTGCCGCGCGGCGGTGTGAAGGGGTCTTAACTAATAAAAGCTTGAATTGATGCTGCCTTTGTCCCCGTGTTACGGTTAAAACAGCAGTGACTGTAAACACAGAGGTTTGATAGGACTGTCAAGCAAATAAAGCAATTGTGTCTCTAGGAAATGAAAATGCTCGAGATCTTTACACCAAACAGAGATTACGCATTTTTAACTTTGTGTTTTTTAATGTAACACGACTGACCAATCAAGTTACCACGGTAACCGAAAACGCTGACACCATTTCCTTCTCACATTGGAGGTGATCATGACGTCACTTCCTTCTGACGATGGAGGTGTAGAGTCTGCAAGCCAGTCGGCTGAGAGTGGAGGTCTGCAGCTGGACTGTCTTGACATATTGGGTAGGTCGGCTCTGACACCGGCCTTATCCAAGATGTTGTCAGAGTTTATATCTTTAAGGCTTTTGAAACAGCATCATAATAAAGAGTGACAGAAAGTCTGTGCTGCCATGTAAATAGTCCAGTTATCAAAACTTTAAAACAGAGATATTAAAACATCCACTGCAACACACACAAACAGTGATGATGTTGCAGAGTGTGACATTTCAGGTCCAAAACACCATTTTCTCTGTACATCTTCACCTTGGTCCATGCTTAATTATTGACGTAGCCTGAGTTATTCATTTTTGGAAACATCTGCAAACCCCTGAAAACAGGGCCAAATCTTTTCCTTGACTTGGTGTCAAGGCTGACGGTAGAGGATTAGGCTGAGTGTTGAAGATTAAATTAAAAACATAATCATCATTACTATAAAATGGGCCAAAGTCTAGAAATCTCCTTGAGTTTTTTCTTTGAGTAGAAACTTGTGAATACTCACCAAGGTTTGTATACTACGGTAGTCATTGGAGATACATTTCATATAAGTGGGATTCTCCCAGTAAGCGATGCCCTCCTCATCCAAGGTGCAGCGGCGAAGAATTAGCCCTGTTACAAGACACCATCATGGAAATGTAATCAAATTAAATCTGTTTCAAGCCTATCTAGCTCCTAAAATGGAATGAATCAAATCTGGACAGTTGATTAAGATACAATGTGAGGTCACCATTGGCATTTGGAGGGCATCGCATGGCTGCCGTGTCCCCTGCTGGAGTCATCTTCCACACCACATTGGAGAAGTTGTCCTCACCACATATTTCATGAGGCTCTGCAAAAAATAAGAAAATAAATATATTCATCAAGCTGTGCCATGTGAGCCAGAGCTAAGTGCATGTCTGTTAATCTGTGAGTCTTTAATTTTAGTGTAAAGTCTGGATTTTTTGAAGTGCGGTTGGACTTGTACCACAGTGTCACAGTTCAGTTCTTTCTCTGTTCAGAAATCTTAGTCCTCCTGTTCTTGTAGCAGATAACACCATTACCAGTTCAGACCATACAAGTACTCAGTCATACTTGTAGCATATAAATGGTCATTTACCCTGTTTGGTGGTGGCTGTTTCCTATTATGAGGCAAACCAGTTGGCGAATCTGGTGGAAAGACATGTAGACTGTGCTGTGTTTCAAAACAGTGCCTAATTAAAGCAGCCTGGTAGTGGGAAATGAAGTGGATAGGGCTGAACAATTAATTGCAAATTAGATTAAATCGTAAAACGGCTTGATACAATTTTTAAATCGCAGACAGTTTAATATTTTTAACCCAAAATGTGTTGAACATTTTGGCATTGTGATGTAGTTTCTTGCAATTTCATGCCTATTTTAACCTTTTTTAACCCAGTTTTTACAACTTTATGCCTATCTTGCTCCCATTCATCTTTTTTTTTGGCCACTGTCAGACCATGTTTGGAATTTTTACATGCTTTTTGAAATTTAATCCCAATTTTGCTGCTGTAATCAATTTTCCTTACTCACTTTTGATTTTTTTTGCAATTTCATACCTATTTTGCACCTATTAACTTTTTTTCCGCTTTCGCACTATTTTTTTTTACCCAGTTTTTACAATTTTATTTTGCTTCTGTTCTTCACTTCTCCACTTTTTCTCAAATCTTTTATCCTTAGATTGATTTAATGTCATATTGGTTATACTATAAAAAGATCTACTGCTTATGTTTATTTAAGAATACATAAGATGAGGAACATTAAAACAATCGCAGAGTAAATCGCAATTGCAGTATTGGGGAAAAATATCATAATTAGATTATTTTCTTAAATCATTCAGCCCTAGTGGATACAAACAAACTGTTTGTTGTGTGTGGTGACCCAACACTGTTTCTGTGGATTGTTTTCTCCCACAATTATTTTAACTGCACCATGCACAGCAATGTATCCTGTCTGTCCTATGGTTTCTGAACAGAGAGAGAACTGGGCTGAGAAACTGTGGCACATGTTTAGACTCGTGCCATGTATCGCACACAACCCACTTCCAAAAAATCATCCCTTTAATTTATTCGCCTAAGTATCATATTTGGCTTGGGAGCCTTTAAGCTGAAACTCTGCTTGATCCTCATGACTTGACTGTTTGCAGACATCATGACCTCTTACAAACTCACCTCTTATCTTTTAATAGCAGTTATTTTTCATTAAGTGGGGTTAATGACTTAAACCCATTTAACACATTGGAATTTTAATGTTTCCTAAAATATACCACGGTAATTTACTCAGACAAATTCCTAGACCTCTTTGTCCACATTGTCTCGTACAGCAGGAGGTTTCTCTGCACTATTCATGTGACTCTATGGAGGGGCAGGAGAGGGAAAAATACTGACTCCAAAATTCCACATAAAGTGAAAGTGTGCAGTAAATTATACTGTAAAGTACGTTGCTCCCTTTCTAGTCTATGACAGCGATTCCACTGACTGCTTTGCCAGTGGTACGCTGCAGACGTACTTTCCGCACAATTGCTTCCAAACCTCATTAAATCACTGTTGTTCAGAGAGCACCAGAGAGGGAAGTTGGGTGTAGAGTATCCGGTACCTTCAAATTAAAACATAATGCACGTAAATCCGTGTATGGTTCGTTCTTTCGTTATTCTGTTTCAAAACAAAGTAAAAAAAACGAAAAAAAGGTCTTGTTTTTTTGTTTTTCTGTTTTAAAACCAAAACAGAAAAATGTAATAACAGAATAACAGAAAAACGAAGTTTCTGGTTTTAAAAATGGAAAAACGAAAAATAAGAAAAATAATGAAAAAGATTTTGTTTACATTCTATGTGTGGTTTGTGTGATATTAAACGTGAACCGGAACCGAAAACGCAGAGGATTGTTTTGATTTCCACCCGCGAAGAAGAGCCAGAGGAAAAAGAGAAGTGCACGGCCATAGATAAAGAACACTGGATAAAAGAAACACTGGTTTAAGTTATTGTGGTTACTACAAGGGACTGTTAACGGCCCCTTAACACAATCTGAATCCTTCTCAAATCTTAAGTCCTCTACTTTTCCGTAAAGAGATGATTATTAACAAATGCTGCCCTTGTTTTCCTATAATAAAGAATTTTAGTTATTTCCTCTACAAGCATTAAATAATTTTAGAGAGAGAGCACACGCACGCCGGGGCGATCGACACTTGCGGTCTCTGTCTCTGTAAGACATGAATCACACGTCTTTACCCTTTTTGTATTGAGATATCTGATGAAATTACTTTATTAATACTACGTAAACATCTTAAATGGGATTTATCAGATGGAAACAACAGTTTTCAGGACCAGGAAAGTCATTTCTTTTTGTGAATTTTGGCTATTGCAGTATTGAGAAAATTTAATGAAAGCGGTTTTTAACAGCTTTATATAAAAATAAGACAAATAACTCACACTGAAGGTTTATACAGACATGTTCCTGAGCTTTTTTATAAGAAACAGATCGCTGACGATCCACTGCACTCCATCTCATCCGCACGCATTTTCGCACTCCTGTGAGTGTATGAGACAGCATCAGTCAGTGCACAGTCTGCTACTGTCTGATCTGCTCACAGATAAACCAAGAAACATCAGAACAGATCACCTGTTCCGCGTGCTAAGACTCATTTCATGCGGAACGGCTTTGCGCCTTTCTCTTCCGCAGCACTGTCTCATCAGTAAAGAGGCATTTAGAATTATCAGAAATAAAATAGCCCTTACCCATAATTACTTCAGTGTTGGCTCACTTAATGTGACGTCAGGTGTAAAAACACCAGATTGTGCGATGGGAACTTCTCCAACATTGCACTGCATGTTTTTGGTTTCTTTGTGTTATTTAGACCCTCTTCACGTCAGCCTTAAAACTCCTTCACCACCACAGAAGCACTTTGGTTAATCAGATGTGCACTGATCAGTTTCATAATTTAAAAAAAAACTCATCCATGTTTAAAATCAAAATATCCCACAAAGAATTTAAACAAAATCTTATATGTTTATTTTTCGTTTTTCCATTTTTAAAACCAGAACAGGAAAATGTTGTTTTTCTGTTTTTCTGTTATTCTGTTTTTCTGTTTTGGTTTTAAAACAGAAAAACAAAAAAACAAGACCGTTTTTTTTGTTTTGAAACAGAATAACGAAAGAACAAACCATACACTGATTCACGCACTCCCGATTGTAAATGTCCTCAATAGATTGTCATTACTTCACTTCCAGAGGCACGAGCATCAGGTCAACAGCTGGTCAGAGGGTCCCAGGCAACACAATGCCATGGACGAAGAAGGTTAAAGATGGAGGTGGAGAAATTTAACATTATACCAAACGTCCTTTCTACAAGGATACAGGCAGATATGAAGCGGTATGTCTGGGACCAGCAAAGTAACTTTAGAGAAGCTAAGTGAGGTGTTGTTTATTTCTTCTCTCAGTTTATAACATGTTTTGTTATCGTCTGATATCGCAATCCAGTAGTTATGAAATGAAATTTCTTGCCACGAAATTAGGCGTAATAAAAAAATGACGAAATAAAATTCAAAGACGCACAAAATAAAAGCACGAAATAAAAAACATACATCTACATCTGCACCTTTAACAGCGTGACACACAAACACATTTACGCTTTGGGATTAATAAGATATTTCTAATTCTAAGTTGTTGAGGGCCTTTGCTCCTTTTACTGACCTGGACATCTCTTCTCATTGCAGCGTCTGACCTCCTCTCGATCTCCTGGACAAGGCTGCCCCCCAAAAAAGGGCCCATAGCAAATCCTGTTCCTCTGCTGGCTCCCCCCTCCGCAGGTTTTCGAGCAGCCTGACCACAGAGACCACTGCTGCCATTTCCCATCCACTGAAAAAGAGCAGACAACATCAGAGTGTTTGAAGAACAGGAGCCCACATGATTTGTGTTTTTAAGAGCTTTGTGTCATAGTGCTCATTAACTTGGTTATTGTAGATCATTTTTGTGTTTTGTATTTATTTCCCCTGAGAATTAAAATGAACTGGCAGTGATCTTAGACTCCATTGATTATTCAAAGCATTTTTAAATTAATGAAAACTGTTGGCAGACTGAAAGGCTGGAAAACATTTTCATTTATTCATACCCCTGTGAAAGACTATTAAGGAAAATGTAAAATATATGCTCTTTAAAATATGAAGCACTTCAAACTATTAACATTGACTGATAACAGACTTTATCAGGCTGCTGCATGAATCAAGCACAATCTCATCAAGGACTGAAAACAGTCCAATTCATCACTCTAGAGAGATTTATGCAAAGAACACAAGTACTATTTAAGCTTTTCTCTTGCTCCATTGATGAAGTTTTACCACTAGAAAGCACTTAGAGGGTGTGGACCTCTGATGAGACAGCTTTCTAAACTCTGACTTGTCATGTGTATGTTTAAGGAATGCTTTACAAAGCAGGCCACTCATCATTTACAGTTCATGTCATTACACCTGAAATCAACACCTCTATGCTCCTGTTAACATCACAAATGAATCCTTGACCATGAAAACTGTGGAGCTAAATCCAGGCCAAAAGTTACATTTGAAAATCAAAAAGGTAAAAAAATGTAATTTAATAGGAAACAATTCTTTTTGTTCCTGAATTCAAAAATAAAAAATACTCAGTTGAATTAATAAGAAGTGGAAGATATTTTTTATTTAGTTTAAATAGACTTTTGATTCAGCTCAGTAATTATTTTATTACAATATTTTATGAGGAGAATCTATTTCCGGCATCATAAAGACTCTGCTACCCATGAGCATGCGCAGGGACTGTCGTAAAGACGTGACCCAAGCCAAAGCGTGTGTTTGTTGTGATGCTAATGAATGTAGCTCAGACCTTCCTCAGAACTCTGCATTGCTTTACAACTTCTTTTTTCAACAACTTACAGGATGCAAAGCGACGAGGTAATGTATCTCTTTCTAGTTACGTAGCGGTAGTTTTTGATGTGTGACAACAAGCAATTTTTGGAAAACTTAGTATCGTAATTTTGCAGCTGGCTATATATCACTACTGACAGCCCGGTGCTCTAAGACGTGTCTGAATAATATAAATTTGCTCTAGTTTTAATTGTCTTGTTCCTGTAGTTGATTATCCAGGCCAGTCCAGCCCTGTCCAACCCGACTGTGAAGCTAAGGAATAGCATTTATAGATAACCTTTTTTGATGCTACAAAACTCATCTTAAAGTGTGTATTTCCATCAGGCATATATATAAAAGAGAGACTTTTTTGTAGTTACTTAGAAACTCCTCACAGCATCTTTAACATGTGATGTGCCATTTTTTTCATTTGCAGGATTAAAATTCTATATTTAAATATTATCTTTTCGGTTTCCGATTTTTTTTTTTAACCTTCAGATTTATTTTTCACTTGCAGACCTCATTTTTCAGTTTCAAACTATTGGTTGTGTTCTGGAGTGGGGGGGACATGACACTGACTGAGAAGGGTGTGGGATTGTAAATACAAGCATAGCAAATGATGTTGCCTTCAGGAAACGTGGACACTTTAATAGAAAGGACTCAAACACTTTCTCTACGCTGGATCCCCTTCATACCTGTAAATATCCCGGTTCATCCTAAAATCTAACCTCTTGAATCATGTCTCATTTCAGGCCTTTCCTCAAAATGTCAACAAATTCCGTTCATAAATTTTTCAGTTATCCTGTTAACAAACGTACAAATAAACAAACAGACAAAAACGTGCACTTTCACAACATGGTACTTAAAAATCTCCTGGCTACGGGTAAGTTAACGACTGTTAGTTAACCAGGGTATAAACTGAAACACCTTATTTTGATGCTTTACTCTTCAACAGGAGACACAGATTGGGTGACAAATTAATCGGTAATGATTTGGGATGTAACGAAATTTCGAAATAAAATTCAAAGACGCACAAAATAAAAGCATAAACTAAAAAACACGAAGGGGTGCTCGCACCACTGAGACTGGTGTTTTTTTACCCTCCTCGCCTACTGTAGCAAAACACTCGCTTCGATATGGAGGAATATGAGGTTGAGGAATTAGCTGACGCTCCTTCGCCAAATAAATCGGTTGTGTGGACCTATTTTGGCTTCCCATGTGAAGGACGAGAGAACAGTGAGAAGATTGCAGACAAAACAACCGTGTGCAAAATATGCCGCTACAGTTCACCGAATACTGCAGCGAGTACAACTACCAACTACTTTGAACTGGAGACAGGCAGCAACTGTATGTTTGTGTAAGTCTGCATAAAAAACAATATTTGTTTTTTGCATCTACTGTTGAGTTGACAGAATTTGATCATACTTGAAGATCAGAAGTATATGCACTGTTATAGGCTAAATATTATAGTTCACAGTTCAGACATTTATAGGTCTAAACTGCAGCTCTGAGGACTGCTATTTGTTTTCCTTTTCATTCAAGAATGTACTTATCCTGATTGTTACAACAACAAAGCACTTTTTATGTTCATATTTGCACTTTAGTCTAAATAAGGGGAAAAAAATACAATTTTGTTTTTTTTCAAAGAGCATTTATTTTATACTGATGCAGCAATATTTTTGTATATCTGCATTAGGAAGAAAATAAAGAAAATTAGATTATTGCACATGTTCCTACTGTTGGGGATTTTCTATAATCTTTATTTTGTATCGTGAGCCCTGTTTCGTATTTCGTATTGTTTCGTGAGTTGACCATTTCCTTGCACCCCTGGTAATGATTAAGTAATGACTCTGCATTGTTTCCCCAAAGAGAAAATGTCTTCTGATGTGAGCATTTCAACATAAACTGCAGAAACATCGTATTACAACAAATAACATAAAGTAGTGAGTAGCAGGTCTTTAAAGTACAGCTTATGAAACATGTGCTCTGAGGTAGAAACAATGGGCCTCATGCAAGAACATTTTCGTATTCTCATCCTGAATTTTTCTTACCTTTTTTCTTATGTTGCGTTCATATGAACATGCTCCGTCAGATTCAACAAACACTTCTACCTTTAGAAAAGTGTCTAAATGACCCGCGGAAACATGATGAATGCCACCTGTGTGTACTTAAGCGCGCATGCACGAGGATAGTATATTTGTACAAGTAACACCCCAAGAATACCATGTAAGGATACGTTTCCCACACCACAAAACAGGAGTGTTCATTCATAAAGATGGTGCCAAACACACGCTCTCTTCCGAGTGCCTGGCATGCCAGGGCATCCAAAAGAAGCAGCTGGTAACTCTCTCATTTAACGTTTTATATTGGCCAGTATAATAAACCTTCAATTAATAGATTTTAATGTATTCTCTGGTTTAAGATCCTCAGATTTATTTCATCTTGTGCGATATTTTATTAAAAATGCTTGAAAGTAGTTAAATGTATAATCAGTATGTAAGGAACTTGATTTGAAAAGAGCAGACTAATTTGTTGTGATTTTAAAGACAAGTCTGGACCACTCGTGATTTGTGTTCGTACTTGAAAGAAAATTCTAAATAAGAAAAAAATGCTGAATGCAACAAATTCTCCTAAATCCTTCATACACAACACTCACGAACATATTTGTTCGTACGAATGGTTCTTGCATGGGGCCCGTTGTGAAGTCATCTTCGCTGATTTGGGGCAATTCTGGTTCAGAATAAATTCTCTTTCTGCTGCTTTGTTCATGAAAATTCTTGCTTTTTACCTTAATTTTGAAAGTGGTGAAAGATGAAAAGATCTTCTTTAATTTTCTCTTGCAGCATGGTTTGAATTTGATCAAGGACTCAGCTCTGACATTTTCCACCTGAGACTCAGCTGTCAGTCTGGGAGTCATTTCAAGTAGATTTTCTGGCCTTCAGTCACAATGGTGTCGCTCATAATTGGAGATTAACTAAAGTTTAATTTCTCATTTGTTCTTTGTTTAACCAGCTATCAGTTACTTGTTTGGCACTGATTGCTTTCAAGGGATTAAAGGGATACTTCAGTAATTTGTAGTTAGGTTGTATCAGGTACTTGACATCAGTCAGTGTAGTGGCTGAAAGGGCTCCAGCAGTACTGTACCTTTAAGAAAAACGACCTCAGTGAAATATTTCTGTGGTGGATTTATGGAATTTTCAGTCCAGCGTGTCAGGTTAAGCCAATCACTCAAAATGTTTTCACCCAATCACACATTTGATTCAATATAGTTTTGTGGTTTGTTTTTACATTAAAGATAGTACCAATCAACAGCAGTGTACCTCTCTGGTGGTCTTAGCTTGTTCTCCTTAAAGATGCAGTCCTGCTGGAGCCCGACAGCCACTGCACTGACTGTTAAGTACCTGATACAACACAACTTCAAAAATTATGAACTTTCCCTTTAATGTGGTGCAATGTTTCTCCTGTGGTATAGTGAGGCCTTGAAGAAAGTTCTGGCATTCCTTGGAAATTTATGAAAAAAAAAGACATTCTTAAATAAATTAAACAACAACTTATGAAAGGTATTTAAATTCATTTGATAAGTCCATGTTGGACCAGTTTGTTGGTTACAATCAAATGTGAAGATATCACAACACATATTACTTAAGTTTTTTTGCATGAATAAGAAAATTGTGTGCCTTTGGCAAAATTAGTTTATTAACCTCTGCTATAGTCTCTGCCTGTAAAAAAGAGCATACTGGGCAGCATCCACAACACATTGTGCAACTTTTAACAGATCTTACAGCTGTCAGATCTTCTTTATGGTAAACATGAAAATTAGGATCATGCACTGACATCACAATAACTGCGTCAGACAAGCAGTGCCAGATGGCAGAAGGCAACATCTGATCCTGGAAATCAGCCCTACCCGTCAGGATTTCATTTTATTTATTTATCTCTTTATTTTATTTTTATTTTTTTTTTTTAAATGTATTTTTTTTGGCCATTTTGTGCCTTTAATGATAGTAGAGAGACAGTGGATAGGCCTGTGAAAGGGGGAGAGAGAGTAGGGGATGACACTCTGCAAACTGGTCACAGGCGGGATTCGAACCTGGACCGGCAGAAGCATGTACATGGAGTGCCTGGTTGCTAACCACTCCGCCAAACCAGCACCCCTATCTCTTTATTTTTTGTAGGTATGTTCCAACATTAAATGCAACTTTTCCAAGTGTCTTAAGGATTCTCTCCACACCTGATTGTTAATATTGTATTATTATTACCATTTTTTTTAATATAATATGCTATTTAAACCAGATGCCAAAGTTTCTGAAAGACTTTTCTATCATGGGTCCTGGTTCTCCTGAGAGTGGCACAGTCTGATAGTGCACTCTGTTGGTAATGGGAAGGTTGCAGGTTTGAGTCCAGCTCTGGCTGTCACATGGCAATGTGCCCTTGGGAAAGATACTATGCCCAAGTTGCTCCACTGTCAGCGGTGTGTGTGGGCATAAATGTGTGTGAATGCTTTAGCTATTGCTGATTGGCTCCATCCATGGAAACGGTGCCAGTGAGAATGATTGGGTGTGAATGGGAACAGATGCAGCCACTTAAAACTTCCCTACTTTCCCTGACAGGGTCTTGGCAGGTCCATGATGGAACAAGTTTTCAGTTGTAAGCTTCAGACCATATTTGTTTGAATTAGTGGTGCGAAGTCTCCTCTCTGTTAATTACCTCCGCCAAGGAGGTTATGTTTTCGGGAGAGTTTGTTTGTCTGTCTGTGAACAAAATAACTCAAAAAGTAATGGATGGATTTTGATGAAATTTTCAGGAAATGTTCAGCATGGGAAAAGGAAGAACTGATTCAGTTTTGGTGCTTATCCGGATCAGCGTCTGGCCGCCATGGCGAAAAAATGTGATTTTTGTGAATAACTACTGAACTAAAATAGATATCATTATGAATCCAATTCCTAATGGTATGTTTTCATGGTCAAGGAATCTAAAAATTTTGATGAAATAAAGGTAGTAACTAATTAGATTCATCTTGTCTTCTTAGAACATAAGTGTTTTAGTGTTCTTTTGTTAAGACAAAAAGGTACCGGAAACAGCTGATAAAAAGACACGTCACAGCTGTCAGGATGACAGCTTCTGAAGAAGACGGCAGAGTTACGTCGAAACATGTCAAGGTAAACCATACCTTTTTGTCTTAACAAAAGAACACTAAAACACTTATGAAATAAAGGTAGGACTAATATTTATGGTAAAAAATCACTATATGGGTGAGGACTGTGGCTGAGGTGTGCGCTCTCCGAGTGCTTTTCTAGTTGACTTTATTGTTTTGCTCTATATTTAATGACTTCCCATAGCTTTATGGGGACAACTGATTAAGCATAAAATTACCATAATTTTTCTTATTGTTCTGGTGTTCTTTTCCTCATGTGACTAGCAAACAAGCACTGTTAATAATATCAGCACATCACCACAGAAAATATTATGTCCTCCACCAAGGAGGTTATGTTTTCGGGAGAGTTTGTCTCGCTGTGAACAAAATAACTCGAAAAGTAATGGATGGATTTTGATGAAATTTTCAGGAAATGTTCAGCATGGGAAAAGTAAGAAGTGATTCAATTTTGGCGTTGATCCAGATCAGCATTTGGCCGCCATGACGAAAAATATGGAAATGTGAAAAATGAAATTTTGGTGAATAACTACTGAACTAAAATAGATATCATTATGAATCCAATTGCTAATGGTCAGTTTTCGTGGTCAAGGAATCTAAATATTTAGATGAAATAAAGGTAGGACTAATATTTATGGTGAAAATCACAATACGGGTGAGGACTGTGGTGCTGGCGGAGGTCTGCGCTCTCCGAGTGCTTTTCTAGTTTTGCAGTTATTGGAATAATTAAGGGAGGGATTAAGGCTATGTAATGTTGTGATGGTACCATCTCAGGGAGATACCCTAATTAGCATGGATTCAGAGGATTTTAGACACTTGAAAGTTTCCTGGTAGTTGGCAGGCAGTTGGCTGGGAAGGAAAAATTAAAGGATCTGTAGATGTGACCTGCAGTGTTAACCTGCTTTGTGTAGTCAAAAGACAAAAAAGTGCTAATAAGCTCAAGATCATTAAACACTGACATCACTTACACACGTAATCAAAGTGAAGGGAGTGAAGTGTGTGCAAAAAGGTTTGACTCGAGTTAAACCCTGGCAAACAGATCTGATGATTTATGCCTCTCCACAGGGGCATGCACAACCTCAACCTTATGTCAACCTGCCTTGTATAACCCCTTCTTCAATTTTAAATTGATTAAACACAATTTAAGACTTTGTGAAGCAACTGGTGGTAAATGTTTGATGTAAATGATCTCCTCTTGCTGTGTGTGTGTCACAGTTGTACCTGGACACTCTCCAAGGAAACAGTCCACAGTCTCCAGCCACTCCCCTCTGCACTCTGAGCCTCCATATGAGGGTCCGTTACACTCTCTGGTCCTCTGCATGGTGCCGTTAGAGCAGGAGGCCGAACATGAGCTCCAGCTGGACCACTCGTTCCAAACGCCATCCACTGAGCACGACCATGGTGACCAGAAACAGGCAGACAGATGGACAGAAAGATTGAACAGATTAGATACATCATGAAGGCTGTGTGGTACACTGTTCATCTGATACTGTAATGTTATTTGATAGTTACAATACTTTCCAACAATTTTTCACATCATATAAAAAAACATTAGATTAAGTCAATTGTGCTTTTGTGTAATATTTCCATATTTAACTCCACTGGAGGGATTACTGAAGACCCAGTGCGCACACCTGCAATCTAATACGTGTTTGACTAAGAGTATGAAAATGTTGACTTGCGCCCACTCTCTCACAGACCCACGTTTAGCCAATTACTGCGTAAAGTGGGAGTGATGTTTCTGTGTGATGGCTGGCTTCAGAAAGATACAACAACCTCCTACAAAAGTGCAAAGAGGTGGGAGGGTGTCAAGTGCTTGAAGAAAATCCTTTATAGTATAAGTAATACCTGAGGCAATGCTTATTTCTACATTTTTATTGATTGTTTGTGAATTACCTTATAATAAAGCATACATGCAGCACCAGATTTTCCAATGTCAACAGAGGGTTTTCTTCCAGTTTAGTAAATGGTAGATGGACATGAGCTCAATGTAGTGGTTTTCTGGTGTCTTTGACTACGCAAAGCAGGACATATTTACCCATTCACACCCATTAAATCTTTGATGGTCCGAATGTCTTTGTGAATTGTCCATCAGTGTCAACTAACACGTTTGTGCTGTTTCATACCCATTTACACGCCACTGAGGAAGCAGTGGGAGCACCTTGGGTTAAGTGTCTTGCTCAATGACACGTCCCCATGTGACAGCTTGAAATGGGCTTAAGGCTACAACCTCTCCATAGCCCACCAATCGCGCTATCAGACTGAGCCCCCAATGCTTCTAGAAGTGTGGAGTGTTAAAATTTGTTTTTCATTCATAAAGAAATGCAGTTAAGATCTGATAAAACCAGCTACTGAATCTGTTAGCATATATGCTAATCTCTGTACCTGAAGTCATTCCCTGTTGTAACTCTTTTTACAAATGTTATTTTCTGTTCAGGTTTTCTACCAAATAACTACTTTTATACATATATTCATCAATATTTCCTCCGTAGGTTATACAGGAATAATTGTTTAAAATTACTAAAAGAAGTAAGTCATATTTAAAAATAAATTGATAAAGAAAATTCCGCCTATTGATATTGACAAAAAGACTTTAAAAGCTTGATTCTTACTTAAAAAAAAACAAACATGTAACATAAAATAATTTTAGATGAACTAACAACACCATCCAGCTTAAATCAGTGAACCTGTAAGTCTATAAATTCACACTGAGTCTGATTTAAAGATACAGATTTTGTAAGAAAACTCTGGCTGTATATTTGGGTATACGAGCTCAGATCTGATACAGGATTTGATATTTTAGATCCAATCATTACATCAGGTTCACCCTGATAAATGGCAGTCTTCGAGTGGAAATTACTGCTCACCGACTTTTACGCACTATTTCTAAATGAGCCCATAATGTGTTTGTTTTAGTTTTGGGGGAAAAAACGTGAAAAAAATTAACGTAAAAGCACTGATATTTTATACATTTTGTATTGAAAAAAGTTGTACATTTAGATCAAATTCTTATAAAAGTTGCTAGATGTAGAGATTGTTGATAACAATTTAAAAATACTCTGATATAAATGTTCTAAGTGCTTGATTCAGCTGACTGTAACGTCTCTATTAACTTCGTACTGTCAGCCAGCTCATATGAAAATGCAGGCTGACATCCAAGCTGAGAAAAAAGTGCTGCGAATTGGCATATTTCCTTTGTATTGTTACAAGATCCCAAAGCAGTATTTCAAAACATGCCAAATCACATAAAAAGCAGGGCTGGCACAAAGTCTTTACCTCACAGTTAGAGTTGTTATGGCTAACAGTTGTAGGCTACTTAGTGTCATGAGAGGGGAGTTAGCAGGCTAAGCTAGCCACTTAACAAATGGTCTTTAAATAGACAAAGTCAAATATCTTCGTAAGGAATTTCATAGATGAACTTACTGATCATCACATGTATGTTAAGTTAAACCCACCTTAGGGTGTAAACAAAGCCAATACAGGAAGAGAGGACTTTTCAGATGATCTGTGGCTAAACCTGACCACAGAGGACACCAGTTAGCATGCTAACATAAACTGTCAGTGTGAAAAAGTAGAGCTGTGATGTTCTGCTGTAGCAACAGTGAGAACTACAAGACTGTTGGTATGCTAATGAAAATGGAAAATGATGACAGCATCCAAAGTATAATTATTAAACAGTACTTTGTAATGTCATCATTATGTTTCTACAGCAGTATCATGATGCAACACTGCAACCTCAATGTCTTTGTCTTAGTTTGGAAGTGTGATCTACAATCAATCAGAAGGTCACGAGTCTGAGGCCTGCGCAGCTGTCACATGTTGGTGTGTCCTTGGGCAAGACTCTTAGCAGTTGTGTGTAAGTGGCTATCCACAAGAGACAAATGTATGCATATCAGACATGTTCTCAATCGTATCAGTGTTTTGTTCCCATGGATGAGAAACTGGCTGTCACATGTTGTTAATGAAAGTGGATAATTTCAGAAACAATGACATCATAGCTCCACCTCTAACTTACACAAACCCTGACGATAACAGAAAAAAGTGCAGAATATAGTCTCACACTCATGCTGAAGAAGCCATTGAGCTTGTTTTGGCTTTAACAGTAAAATCTTCTGCTCCTGTAAGACCACCGTGAGCAACAAGAGGACGTCGAGAACAACATACACCAGTGTTTGTTCAAGTCTCATGATGTATGCCCATGCTCCATGTCTTCTTCTCTGGTCTTGGTGTATGATAGAAGAAGCGCTACAGCACCACTTACAGGCCTGGCATAGCAAACACATTTTCAGTTTTTTTATGTGGAAGGACAAATTCCTCAAATTTGTTATCTTTCCAGAGAATGTTTTTGATACGAAAATGTTTGTCTTGGTGTGGACAGGGCCTAAAGGGGTAAGAAGGAGCATGGATGTGTAAGTGATTTCTTGTGGAAACTTAGAACCACCAGTGCATGAACTTGAGAGTGTATGGGTCTGAATGGGTAAATGTGACCTGCGGTGAAGACCAGAACAATCACAAAAGAAGCTCAAGTCAATTTACCATTTTTGTGGACATTACTGGATTGACTAGCCTTGCAGAGCAGACAGACCTGCCCGATTCTGAATTCCTGCAGGCCTCTGTTGTCCAACGAATTCACTCGGCTGAATTCTTAACGGCCCAATCAGGGAAGAGAGGCGGGAGCTACAGAATGCGGACGTGACGAGAACCAGAAGTTGATAATGGACATGCCGATTAGCCTATTGTCCTCATGGCTACTCAGTGAAATCCGCCCTCCTCAGAATTTTACTTGTAGTGATTGTCTTTGACGAGGTTCATGTCACATATAAGTGTTAAATGAATCATCTGTGTGGTTCAATTTAGTGTAAGACGATAGTATAAGGCCGTTAGCGGTTAGCAGCTAAGTTAGCAGCTGAGGGCTTTAGGTCATTAACTGGACATTAGCCATAGCAGCTAAGTTAGCCGCTATGGCTAATGTCCACAAACTGTTTTTGACTGTTGATAGCCATTAGACGCTACATTAGCCGTTATGTATGCTACATTATAGGAAGCAACCCTGCTCAATGTGGATTGGTCTGTGATGAATGTGATGATGTGTCCAATCATAAGCTTGTGTTTTTTTTAACGTTCTGCACCTGAAAACAAATATAAAGGGCTCCTACCCAGATGGACTAGTGAAATATTTCTGTGGCAGATGTAAGGTGCTGTCCATCTGGCTTGTCAGGTTATGACTGTGTCCTCCTGAAAACTGGTGACTAACTGCTTCCTATCAACTAAGAGTTAAATGGAGTGAGCCAAGAACACCTCTTTCAGGTGAGCTCAGTGTGGTTGTTTGTACAGAAGAAGGAGTTGATTGCTGTATTTACATACAGTATCTGAACTGTGCCAAACACTTGAACAATTCTCCTAAATGATAGATGTTAATACTACCTCAGTGTATTTTAGGTACCCAAAACACTGTTGTCAAGTCGTGTTATGATAGCCTTTTGCTCATTTATATGTTTCTTACCTGGACAGACGGCGATGTTGCAGAATTTGGTTTGTTTCTCAGGACCATCACAGGGCTCTCCCCCAAACTGAGGAGGGGTGCAGGTTCGTGTTCGAGACCTGTAACCTCTGCCACAGGTCGATGAACACAAACTCCAAGGTGACCACTCATCCCAGGCGCCATGCACTGCAATCAGAGCGGCTAGGGTATGATTTATAGACAGACAAACACAAGCCCATTTCACACCCCAAAACACATGATACCCTCATTTACACTGAGCTGTGATAACTTTGAAAGGTTACTCCAGTCTTGGGCTTAAAGTACTTTAGCTACACATTCCTGTCTGAGAATGAATTTCTGGATGAAGGAGTCTCCCTGCCCTATTACAGTATCAAACCTCTGCTGGTCTATCTGTGTAACGTGAGGGTAAACTCTGTAACAGGGAAGGTTCAGGTTCTACATTAGGGCATAGACTTGTCAACTGCCTAAGGAGGAGAGTCAGGTGTGGCGTGTATGGGTGAGGTAGGGTCCAGGAGAGGGCTGGGCGAGCGCAGGAGGGTGGCCCGGGGAGACATGGCAGCTTACCTGGACAAACAGCAGAGTTGTTGCAAGGTCTCTGCTCTCTCAGTGGCCCACTGCACTGGGTGCTGTAGGAGGAGGACACACAGAAACGAGTGCGACTCTGCCAGCCCTCCCCACACGTGGCAGAACACACACTCCACGCTGACCACTCCTCACCTGAAGCTGAGTCTACTGAGGAGGGGGGCAGGGGTGGGTAAAGGAAAGCGGGATAGAGGGAGAAAAAGGAGGAAAAGGAGAGGAAAGGAGAGGGCCATAACTAATTATCATGCAGGAAGCAGCCTCTCAGGCCAAAAGAGGAAGGGTTGTGGTGTGATTGAGGGTTGATTCTAGCTGTGCAACATTTCAGGGGACGCCTCCTTCAGGAGCTCCAAGCTGTTGGTGGACGTGGTCTCAGTTCAGTCTTTTCTGATAGGCTTCAGATAAGTTGCCCTGTGCATAACAGTAGTGATTAACCTGTGCCTACTCTGAGAAACAGCAGGCTCTAGTTTGGCAGATTAGGGCGTTTTCATCTTCTTTTTGCTTTGTTTAAGACGCATACTCGTGGGCACAGGAGGTGAAGAGGGTGATCATGTGCCTTGATTTTGACTGTGTTTTAAGCATAACAGATCGGACCCATCAGAGTATCAGCTCCCTTTAAATCAGCATGCATTGGATTGCTCACATTTTGCTATTTTACACAGTGAGGTTATTTTTTGTGAGCATAATTATTGGTGCGATTATTGTTGTGTTTAAGATGTGGCTTTGTTTTGTTGAGAAAATGTTCAATCTTGTGTCTTTTCTTGTTTCTGGGAGTATTACATGTGCTTGAGCACATGGGGACAGCACACTGTTTCCAGTGTCCAGGTATGGATTTTGAACTATGGTTTTCAAAACATTCTCTAATATTTAAAGGTGCTATGAGGATAATCCATTTCCGGCGACATAAAGACTCTGAGAAAAACCTATGAGCATGACTGTCATAAAGACGTGACCCAAGCCAAAGCGTGTGTTTGTTGTTTAGTTGCTAATGAATGCAGCTCGGACCTTCTTCGGAACTCTGCATTGCTTTCCAACTTCTTTTTTCAACAGCTTACAGGATGCAAAGCGACGAGGTAATGTATCTCTTTCTAGTTACGTTGCGGTAGTTTTTGATGTGTGACGACAAGCAATTTTTGGAAAACTTTGTATAGTAGATTTGTGGCCGGCTATATATCACTACTTACAGCCCGGTGCTCTAAGACGTGTCCAAATAATATAAATTTGCTCTAGTTTTAATTGTCTTGTTCCTGAAGTTGAGTATACAGCCCAGCCCTGTCCAACCCGACAGCAAAGCTAAGCAATAGCATATATAGATAACCTATTTTGATGCTATAAAACTCATCTTAAAATGTGTATTTCGATCAGGCATATATCTAAAAGACAGACTTTTTTGTAACTACTTAGAAACTTCTCATAGCATCTTCAATAGATGATGTGCCGCTGTGCATCTCATGTGAGTGAACAAGCTTCCTTAAGTGTTTTGATCCCAATACATGCATCCTAAAAACAGCAAAAGCACTCTTTCAGACTTTAGACTTGAGAATAGGTTTATGAGGATTTAAGGCACAGTCAGTTTCTGAGTCCTCAAGGTACGGCTACACCAGCTCCTCATTTTCAAAGACACTTGTGGCTCACACCAAAACTCATATGTTGGGGTCCAGTGACATAGATCACATAAAATACCTATATTGTAGTAAAAATGTCACATTTTATAAGATGTCTCCAAGATCTGCCCAAAATAATTGGTAACAACGTTCAAAGCATTGTTGATGCCATTTCTTTGCCCCCCATAGGAAGTGTGCATGGGAAAGCAAGCTGTACATAATAATAAATATTAATACATAAATTTCACCTGTAACAAGAGAACAGGAAAGTTTCTGAGGACCTGTGTTTCAACAGCAGGAGCCAGAGTCCAAATTTAGTTATGGAGACTGATTTAGTCCTGGAAAATCCTTGCTCAGTCGGTAGTACTTTCCAGTTGTTGGTTTCAAGTGGTTGGTGATTGCCAGAGTGTCTTCTACTTTAATTCTCTTTTAATTGACAAGATGAACCTAGTAATGATCTGCCATTGGAGCTCACTGATAACCAAAGATCACACCAAAAGCTTCATTAACCAGATAATACTTTACATGCATCTTTAACTGTGCAAAACACTGCTCTCTTTGTGGGTAAAAAACTCCAGAGAGACTCATAGAGACGGATGACAAAAAGGAAAAAGACTACAAAAGGTAAAGTCTTTTAAAACTACAACAAGGAGGCTGTACAATACAATAAAGAAATAAAGAGAGTTTGAACTCTGAGTCCTTAGGTTGTATTAAAAATACTTGGACAGCTCCTGATAAATACATCTGGGTAAAGTCCCTTTAACTACCTCTTCACATGTTATTGGCCTGATTTAAATATTTTCTTCCCTTGACTTTAAGCCTTTGTGGCCGTTCAGACAACTTCTTCTTGAAGGGAAGCTCCTGGACCTTAAATTTGCCGATATCCTTGATTTAAAAGGGCCAAAAGCTGATTTTTTTTCATGGTGGGTCTCATAAAAATAAATGTAGACCAACCTTTGGTGTATTAGATGCTAAAACTGCACTAATATTGCTTAAATCAGTTTTTATTATTGAAAGTACTTGAAGAAACATCCCAGTTTTCATTGATTATTCAACAAGTCAAACTGTAAACCACTCTAAGAGATTTTGGGATAGCCAATCAGATTCCAAGGGACCCTGGGCTACCACTGAGTATGCTTCTGATCATGTTGAGCTGTCACTCAAAGCACTAGAGCTCTAAAGGAGGGTTGGCACTCGGCACTATGAACCAGACGCTGATATGAAGAAGACGGCTGAGCAAATGAGGACAATTTATGCTGCTATTCAAAGGGAGACTCAGTTTGTCTTTATCAATCAATGAAGCAGATGATTTAAGTTTTAATGTAACCTAATATCTTGTTTTTCTGGAACTTGCTGCTGGTTAAGTAAACAAGTTATCAAGTTCTCAGTTACAAAATGTTTTATCCATCCATCTGTTTATTATCTGTAGTGCTTGTCCATTTGGAGGGACTGGAGCCTACCCCAACCTGGACTGGTCATCAGCTCATCATGTTCAGACTAAAACCAAGGGTAATTTGGAGTCATCAAAAAACCAAATGAGCTTTATCTTTTTCTAGAGTATCTCCAGAGTGCCCAGAGAAAACCTACACATGCACATCAAGACCAAGTAAGCTCCACGCGGAAAGATCCAGACCAGCTTTGGGAGCCGATTCAGCAACCTCATTGCTGTTGAATAATTTGAAGAAGACACTGTCCACCATTGTGCATGTTGTAATATCTCTATGTCCCTCACTTTTTAGGTTTCTTACCCTTGTACTTATGCAGCTGAAATGGAAAGCTCAGATTCATGTGATGAGCTCAGATCTCTTTTCAGGCATCAAGAATGCATTGAGCACTGTTTGTCTATTTTATGTTTTTTTGAAGACATTGTTTTAGAAATCCATGGATAACATTTCTATTGTCAACTTGGGCAACAACCCAAAGACAGTGCTTGTAAATAAACAAATGAGTGAATCAATTGTTTGATAAATTACTATTATTGTATTATTACAATTGTTAGTCATGCATTTGCATTTGTTTCTCCCCTTCAGTACTACAAAATCACTTTTTTGACTGCTACAAATAGGAGCAAATTTTAGTTGGAAGCTTTGAAAGATACTGCATGTCCACCTGAACACCAGACATGAAGCTTTGCAAATTCTGCTTCTTTGGAGGTAGACAGATGTCAGGTGCTTTGAGGAAATAGGTGGTCCATGTTTGATGGCTTGGTTTAGAGTTGTTAGACATGATCCACTTTAGAGAAATCCAATCCTCTGCAGACCAAGAGTCAGACCAACCTATTCTTCCATGGAGCTTCCTCTATCTGGTCCTTGAAAGGAGGCAGCCCCTGAAATTCACTCCAGCTTCTGTTTTGCTTGTCGTTTCTGGTCTGTAGGGCTCTGACGTCATATCCTTTGCATTGACTTCCAAAGGAAGTGAATGCCACTGGCTGAGGATATGTCAGTCATGTTTTTACAGCTGTGACTGCTGATTGGACGGTCTGTCGACCAATAAAGGAGGACTTTAGCAGCCACAGCTGATGAAGCAGGGAGCAGAAAACTAAACAGGATGTAAGGGATTCAATTTGCAAATTAAAGTGATACTCCACACAAAATTGACTTTACTGTATAAAATTCACATCTCTGTAGACTTAAATGTTTGTTTTTGTATCTTTTCTATTCTTTGCTTATATATTTTTTTTGTTTTCAAGTATTGACTTCATAAAAGCATCAGTTTGAGTCTTTGGTCTTGAAAACTCCACCTTCAGAAATGTAGAAATATCATGCTATGGATTCTGTAATTTTAACCAAAATATGGACAACTTGATCAATAACTTCTGTGTGGCTGCAAAACAATGAATGGTTTAGATTATAATAAATAAAGTACGAGCTATACAGACATTTTTTTGGTTTTTAAAAGTATATATTTTAACACGCTGACTTGTAATTCCAATTGTAACTCCATCTTAAACAGGATGATCCAGTATAGACCATTTTTCTATTCACAAACACATATATATTGAAGATATCCCATCACCTGATCCTAATGTATCATTATCAGGAAGGGCATATGAATATTAGGGCAATAAACACAGCCTCTGATATGCATTATCTTGTCACACTTAAACACCTAAACCGAAAACAATGCATCCATCCTCCCAAAGTGGGTCTGCACTGATGTTACAGTATGTGTAACAATGATGTTTGGAAATGCTCGACTGATGCATGTTTAAAATCTGACAAAAACAAATGTTTGAGCTTTGACTTTAGAATGATAAAGACACATTAATATTGTGTGTTAACTAAGCCTTGTGACAAATAATATATTTTTGTTTATTCGTATGAGGTCAATGTACTTAGGATTATTTTAAGTCAGGGGTAGGCAAAAGGCAGCCTGGGGGCCAAATGCGGCCCTCCACATCATTAAATGTGGCCCGCCATTCATTCCAAAAAAACAGCAGCTGTAGATATGAAGAAACTCAGATATCCAATAGAAATAACTCTACATAATCTTATGTAAGTTATTTACTAACTTACTTTGCTCTTATTGTGTCTAAATCTCTTTCATGAAGCCGTTAACATTATATCAAGAATTACTCATAACTATATTTAAAAACTGGCAGCAGCAAAATATTTGAGCTTTAAAATTTGAAAAACACATCATTTTATTTGAAAATAGCTTCATTGGCTTTTATTCCATGTATAATGGCTAAATTAGCTTGAAATCAAATTCATTTGATTATGCATAATAACTTGTATTTATGTTGTAATATATTAATATTGGTATGATAATTTTATGACAAATTTATTTTCCCATTTGTTGTTTATCCAACATTCTTTTTCATTATTGAGAGTTTCTGAAAATTGTAACAATGTGGCCCTCAGGCTGGGAAAAATGGTTTTATGTGGCCCTCTTGGTAATTAAAGTTGCCCACCCTTACTTTAAGTGTATTGTATTACCACTCTTAGCAGTTATTGTCCTGTATACATGATGTGATACATACACTATGTACGAAATTTATTTACCTGTTAGTGTTTCTAAATAGGAACTGGTTGTATGCTATCAACACCTTCATTGTATTTCCAAAAAGAATTACCAAATAGAAACAATATTTGTTGACTAGTTTTAATTTATTTAGAGAAAAAAATATCTGGAATAATTTGTTTCCTGTGTACTACATCACGAAAAACTATCTGTTGTTGTATCTTTAGAACCACAAAGGCATGAAGACCCTCCATCACAAGGGGCTAACCTGGAATAAATCTATATTCAGCAGAGACAAATGTGATGAGGACAGATTTATGGTCTGAGCGTCCCTATCATAGATTGTTACTTTACTTTTCTCTCTGCCCACCCCTCTTCCTTCGCTAAGACCCAAAACACAGGTTTGTAAGCTTCCTGTTGAAACACCTGTTGATTCACCTTCCTGTAGGTCGACCCAGTCCTCTGCTCATGGACTCATGTGTGGGTTTGTATGCATGTGAATATTTGTATTTCATTTTTGCATATATGCATAAAGATGTATCTATGAATTTAAGAACATGGATTCAGCCTGCTCTATTGTAAAGTATCTTAACCCTTTCATGCATGAATTTATTAAATCACATGGGAATGATTTTTAAAATATTTGTTTTTCCTTTTAAACAAGCTAAAGATTAATGTGCAGTTTTAATACGTTATATTTTGAGTAAATTAATAAATCAATGGAACTTACTATAGATTTGCAAACACATATTTGTTACAAACATTTACTAAAAATATGTGAAATAAAATGCACAATATAAATTATATTTAATATTGCAGTTTAATTAAACTATGAACATGTGACTTTCAACATTTTTTTTTATCAAAAATACAAAATTAGGTAAAATATGAATACAGGCATAATACACAGACTATAACTTTTACTGCATTAAGCAATCTGGAGTAGATTAATTTTTTTGTCACAGATAATAAACAGGAAAATATTTTTATAATCTGCATAAAAGTGTTCCTTACATCTCATTGAATTTGAGTGTATGTTTTTTCCTGACCAATTCTTTAGAATAGAAGGATTTAACACTTAATCCTGAAGGGTGGTGCATATCCATCTTTGTTGGGCATATTGGATTTATGATGTAATATCTCAAAATGAACAAACAGACACAAAGATCATGTTTTTATGAAACTTGAGAATGTAGTTTTGGTGTTTATCACCTGATAGTTGGGACATGGTTGGCCTAAATGGTCCAAAATATAAAATGGATATCTGTCCACGTTAGATGACACTGTGCATGAAGGGGTTAAGATAACTTTTGTTATGAATAGGTACTAATTTATTGATTGGTTGATTTAGGATCTGTACTGCCAGCCGGGAACATTCTTAGAAAATAATTACTTTATTGTACAGCACAGGCCAAAAGTTTGGACACATCTTCTCATTCGATGTGTTTTCTTTATTTTCATCACTATTGATATTGAACATTCTCACTGAAGGAATAAAAATTATGAATGAACACATGCGAGAAAAAAAAGTGTAAAATAAATGAAAACATGTCTTATATTCTAGTTTCCTCAAAGTATCCACCCTTTGCTCTGATTACTGCTTTGCACACTCTTGTCATTCTCTTTATGAGCTTCAAGAGGTAGTCACCTGAAATGGTTTTCTCTTCTCAGGTGTGCCTTTCAAGGGTTAATTAATGGAGTTTCTTGCCTTTTTAATGGGGTTGGGACCATCATTTGTGTTGTGCAGAAGTCAGGCTGATGCACAGCCAACAGCCCTATTAGACAACTGTAAGAATTAATATTATGGCAAGAGCCAATCAGCTAAGTTAAAGCTGGTGTTGGTGATTTTGGAAAACTAGCATGAATTTGAAAGTAGCATCTCCTCAGGGCTCCGCCTAACCGCCCGCCCCCGCTCACATGCACGCGCGCGGCTGATATATCCAGAAGACTGATTCAACTCCAAACCCTCAGCACAACGTGTTTGTTTTACACCAAGTCATGTCTCAGTCAGCGGTAAGAAAACACCAAACAAACATGTAAAGTTAGTTAGTACTCACAGCCGATGTTGATCGGGGTATAGGTAGTTCCTCTGACATTCTCCACATTGCTGTCAAATCTCCCGTTTTGGTCATTAAACTACCGTATTTTCCATATTTTATCCTCTTTCCCACCGTCCTCCTGTATCAGTATTCTCCTGTAAATCTCCCGTGTGATGATATAATGATAAAAACATTCCTCTGCCTCTCCAAACTGAACTCTGTCTCTAGCCTGAAGGGGGCGGTAATGCTCCAAAATGATGGATGCCAACCGCCATAAAACTGAAGAAGAAGAAAAAGCCTCGCGAGAACATCCACCTGCAGTAGCCTGGGTGTCAGCTATCGCGAGATTAGAGCAGCAGAACAAACTTAGAAAAACAAAGAGTTTATTTTAGATTTCTTGTACACCTGTCTTAAAATGTGAGGGATACTGGAGCTTGGTTGGGGTTGTGGGACGGCTCACGTCGGGCTTCCCCTTATTTTCAAAGACAAAACTTGAAAGGTAAGCATTCTCCGGCACCCTCTGATACCTATGAGCTCGACTCGCGCACCGAGTCTGTGCACGCCAGGAAAATGCACGCACAGTAGGCGGGCAGAATGGCGACGGGATTTGATTGGTTTAAAAACAGGTGTCCCGGCATGATTATTGGTTGGTGTTTTCCCTGTTTTACTCCTGCTGTAGATAGCGGATATTTTTCGCTCTGTTTTAAGAACACATTATGAGTTGATTACCATCGGGTCATAAAGACCATTTTAACCAGTATTACAAAAAGTGTAAAGTGTAAAAGTCTAAATCAAATCGCCAACCCCAGCTTTAAGAGAAGTTAACTTAGCTAAGTTGGCCATCATTACTTCAGTAAGAATCTACAAAGTAATTAGTGATTAAAGTAAAGAAAACACATTGAACGAGAAGGTGTGTCCAAACTTTTGGCCTGTGCTGTATAAAATAGCATGGTTACTGCTGATGCCAGTCTGTGATTTTGTCACTCAGGGGCTGTAAATGTACTTAATCATGATAACTGTAACTCCATGTGTACACCCTCTATGATAATAATAATAATAATAATGCCAAATTCAACAGTATTTACATTATGGGTTCCCATGACACTGGACTTAAGGAAGACTGAGTCTGTCAAAAAACTTGGGAACATTTTGGTCTTGGCTAAGTCACTTGGATGGGCAGAACATGTTCTGATCACATTTCTACAGATGGGTACAGATTACACTTCATGTTTCCAGCGATATAAGTTTCCTTTCAGTCTACAGAGGTGGATGCTGTTCCTTTAGAGTTTGGGTAGAGTATCACTTTAACAGAAAAGGGAAGACTCCATTGGATAAAGTATTTTACAGACAGGGCACAGTGTCCTGTAATGACCTCACAGAAAGTACAGTAGCACTATGTCCAGTCAGGGTCCATGTTGGAATTAGTCCACTGCGTATGAGGCACTACTTTGGAGGATTTTGATAGATGTGTGTGTGACCTCTCTACTGTGTTTCTATCAGTGTGTGTGTGTGTGTATTGTAAAAGTGAGGTGGTCACCCAAGCTGCCACAGTGACTGATGCATGGGATCCCTCTGCGTCCCGTTGTCTTACCTGTCTGAGGGCTCTGCGGTCCGCTGCGGGGCTTGTCTACGTCATCACGCTTGCGGCTGTCCACGGAACGAAGCGATTGGCTGCGAGAGAGATGGCGGCCTTTGCCTAAAGGAGGGGGATGAGGCAAGGCCGGGGGGGAGGAGGGGGCGGGGAGTTAGCAACCAGAGCTCCTTCATTGAATGGCTTATATTTTGGGACACAACCGTGACGTGATTGGTCACCCAGAACAGCATCAGCCAAACTTGGGACTTTTGTTGTGCTGTTGGTTTAAGTGTGCAGTGACTGGTGTGAGTGGTGCTCATTTAATATTTCAGCTGGTGTGTGAAGATGTTTGTTTGGCTTTTTCAATGTCTCTGATGGCATGGCTAACAGCAAAAACACATTAACACATCTACAGTGATGACAACCTGTTGTTTGTGCTATTTGTGAGAAAGAGACACACTGTTAGTGCGGAACAGAAGAGAAAAAGCTCCAATAACAATCTGACACTTCTTGTAAATATCAAACGTGATTTTCTGTGCCTTTTAGCTGCTTCTGAGTGTAATGATTCTATTCTACTATTCATGCATGGTCTTAAAAACCATGTCATTGTTACTTTTCATCGATCAAAGTCCCCTTTCCAACATGCACTCCTTAAGTCAAAGCTCTGACTTATAGAGGACGGACACACAAGCAACATGAACAGGATGTCACAGCAGCAAACACACTTCTGCACGCAGCACACACTCCAGTTTAACCACGAAGCATGAAAGGGCACTCAGTGACAGACGTGAAGTGAAGTAAACACACAGAGAAAGGGGGAGCTCACCCGAGCAGGGCTGGGAGTTGCAGGGTCGGCCCTCCTCCACCACCCCCTCGCATAGGTATGAGTCCTCTGGAGGGGACTGACAGGTCCGAGTGCGGATCTGGATCCCGCCTCCGCAATCGCTGCTGCAGAGTGCCCACTGACCCCATGCGCTCCAGCCACCTGGAAACAAAATAACAGCAGTGGTCATTCACAGATAACAAAGTGTGGAGAGCAAAATGTCAGCCATGACAGTCTGGAACACTGGACTCAAAGAGAGAAACAGTCTTTTAGTTTCATATTCAAAGTCCGGCTCCCTGTGTGTTGTGGTTCGAACACAGTCTTAGGACTGAGAAGAGGTTTATAGAACATAGTGAAGTACTTGCTAACACATCTTTATCCCATTTACACACCACTGATGAAGCTGTGGGAGCAACTTGAGGCTAATGGCCCTTTCCATTAGCCCTACTCTACTCTACTCGACTCTACCCAGTTCTACTCTACTCGCCTTGTGCTGTTTTTCCATTAGCCCCAGTTGCCTGCCAACGGGGTGAAGTGTCGCTGAGCGGCACGGCGGCGATGTCATTTTGAGAGCGACACAACAATCTGTGGCTTTTTGTTACAAACCGAGTAAAAAAGGAAAGCAGAAGAAGGCTGCAGGTGGAAAGAAGAAATACACCTTGAGAAGCACAGGAGAGTTTTGGAAGCTATACAACAGAATGAAGCCGAGGAGGAGAGCAATCGAGCTGCAAAGAAAAGACGTATGAGGGTAAGCTAACGGTAGCTACCGTAAGCATGCTAGGTCGTCATGCTCATGACTCACCAATGACGACATTTTCTGAGCAATCAGTAGCCGGCAGTCGGTGACGTCATCTTTTAGTATCGACAGCTCACTTGGAACCAGAGTGGAGTAGGTACTAAAAGTAGCTTGTTTTAGGAGGTACCAGGCTAGTGGAAACACGCTGCAAATCGAGTAGGGCCGAGGAGAGTAGGGCCAAGGCATGCTAGTGGAAAAGGGCCATCAGTGTTTTGTCCAAGGACACATCAATTTGTGACAGATGGAGCTGGACTTGAACCCAAAACTTTCTGGTCATCAGCAGAGTGCCAGACTAAGTTTACGGTGCCCAAAGAACTTTTCACCCAAGACTAAGAGGAGCAGGTTTTGTTTAAATGTGGGGGAAATTATTTATTCCAGCCTCCAACAGTTTGTTTTCACAAAAGGGCTAATCAGAAAATCACATGGTAGGAAGTATTTATTAAGCATGTATACTTGGTCAAGATCAGAGTATAGAGAGAGCTGTTGGAGCCAGACAGGTCTATCACAGTAGTTGGTGTTGTGTTACTCGAGACCGGTCTTGGTCTCAGGGCCGGTCTCAAGACCACATTTTAAAAGTCTTGGTCTTGTCTCTGTCTTGAAAGCATTTTTACTCAGTCTTGTCTTGGACTCGGGCTGGCTGGACTCTGGATTTTGCTGCTGTTTGTTCCTCAGTGAGAATGCTTTAGTTTTGGAGAGCAGCCAGAGTTCAGCTGGTGTTCTTACAGTTTCATCTAAACTCTCTTTTTTACCAAACACACAGGATCAGTGCAGCTGAAGTTGAAAGGCTGTGACGGATGTGCCACAGCTCATGATTATGTCTGTATTCTCATTACAGAGACACATACTCTTAAACTGACACATCAGATAGATGGTTTAATATCTACATATTAAACCATCTATCTGATGTGTCACTTGACAAGCCCATTAAAAGTGTTTGGAGGAGGTAAAGCCTTTTAGAAACATCCAGAAAGGAACTGCATTATCATTCTGGCAATCACATTTAATTTGGGCCAAACAGGTGCTTTTCATTCTTTTTTCTCAGATGAAAGCTGTGACATAGCTTAATTAATATTTAACTTGTCTGTCAGTATTATTGGTGTTTATTGCCATGGAAGGATTAACTTCATGAGCTGACGACAGTCATGTCCAGGTGCTAAACATCAGTTGGGTGGATGTTGCTATTAATCAAATGTGAAAAAGAGATGTAACGGTTACCCGTAAAATGGTAAACCACGGTAAAATTTCCCATGGTAATCATTATCGTGCCCTATTAAAATTACTGTTATACCGTGTTTGGTCGCCACACTGCGTCAATAACTCACAGTGATGCTGCTGTTTGCCTGGAAAAGCCGGAACTACATGAGTCTGCCTCTCGATGAAGCCGTCTCTCACAAACAGAGCTTGTGCAGCTTGCAATGTTTGGCCTCAGCTGTTGGAGCTGCACTCAGACTCTCACTGGCTGAAGTCTAAAGTCTGATCGACATTTGGATTTTAAAGGATGTCGAGGGGAAACTGATTGACGACAGTCCCCCTGTCTAAAACACCAAGCTGTGGTGAAAGACAAAAATGCGCGCGATTAAAACTGCTGTAACTCCTCGAGTAAATGAGCGGGGGAGCTATACTGGAGTGAATTACAGGGGCTTTATCAGTATTTTCTGTGTAAATAATGTATAAAGGTTGTAAATAACAGCATTAGTATCAATCTGGGGTGTGTTCCTGCTGTTCTTTCGCCGTTTATTTGACGTTTATTCGCCGTATTTTGTCGTAATAGATCGTCTTTTTCCATCATGGTTTGTGTTTTATGGATTTAGCCAATCATAATTTGTAAAGAAGGAGATGTTGAGGAGATCTGCCATGGAGGTGGAGACCAGAGGAGAGTCATTAAGGGGGCTCACTGCCTCAGGGACTGTCTTTAGTAAAAGGACGAGCTGTAACACGGACACTAATGCTGCAGGCAAACTCAGACACTGTCAGAGTGTATGTAAAATAGGTTAAGTTTATTTTTAGCTGTCTAAAAACTTCGAACATGTTCATTGACAATTATTTATGAAGAGAAATCTGTTTAAAGTAAACATCTGGTGTTTTCTATTCTTGTAGGCAAATTACACACAGTTTAAACATTTATAACATAATAATGAAAAATACTTGCCAGAGTTGTTTACTTTTGTTTCTAAACACTGTGTTAAAGTACTTTTTGAACATTTTGAACACATCGCAACAATATCTGCAATAATAATGATAACTGTGATAATTTTGGTCACAAAAACCTTGATATGAAATTTTCATACCGTTACATCCCTAATGTGAAAACAGTGATATGAGAAAATGGAAGTTTAAAGCTTTGCAAGTTGGATCTGCCTTGTAACAGACATTGATCTAAGAGGATCCAGCTGCACTGCAATGTTAATAAACTCATTCTTCAGTAAGTCTTTGATAACATTGTGTTATATGTCTAGAAGAGCAGAAAACCAACAGAAAACAATAATTAACAATGCTCTTTATAAAGCTCTTGTAAACAAAGGGGAGCAAACAGACTGATGGGGTGGAGGTCATGTTTTGATTATACATTTAATATTGGGATCAATCTTTAGTTGTTGATATAAAAGCAGCATCTTTGATTCTCTGAGGTTTTTTTTTTTCTCTGAACCCAATTCTCTCTGTGAACACCCAAAGGAATAAAACATAAGTGAGAGAGAAAGCTCACCCACAACGCCTACAGCTGCGTATTCAGAGACATGCAGTCATGGTCAGAAATGTGTTAAAGGAACAAAACAACCCTCCTCCTTCTCTGAAGGCACTGCCAAGGCTATCTCTTCTATTTCTACTGAAGGTCAGGAGTCCAGCTGTTACTTATGGCTTAAAATGTTAAGATAATCTGTTCAGACGTCTAAATCAACAGAAACACATCTGACATGCTACACTGACAAAAAAATAAAATAATAATAATAAAAACTATACACATAAATATATATATATATATATATATATATATATATATATATAAATATATATAGATATACATATATATATATACATATGTGTATATATATATAGCTATATGTGTGTGTGTGTGTGTGTGTGTGTGTGTATTTTCTGACCATTGTGACTGTGAGTCTCCTACAGATGCACTGCACTCTATATTGGCCCAGAACTGAACTCATTGGGGATTTATGTTGGGTTTGGATGGATGTATATGTTTATATGTATAATTTATATGTATTTACACTGTATGCTTTCATATGGAACCATTCAAATTTCCTCAGTTTCCTTGGCCGAGTCTTAGCTGATCCAAAACAGGAAAGTCCTTAAACCTGCCTTGCCGATGGTTATGATGAGATCCCCACAATTATGTGATAAACATGACATTCTTACCACTTGAATTTTATAGGATATATAAATAGAAAATCTGCTTGGCATGGAAATGCCACTATGGATAGAAATTGAGTACAAAAACAAAAAATTGACCGGCTGCCTTTTAATCTGCATATCTGTGAATCTACTAAATGAAGAGTGTGGCTCTGACCTGTTCTGCTTGAGGTAACACTTGTTGTGAATTTGTGCTTTACAAGATTGATTGGTTGATGGTAGGGTTGTAACGGTTACTGGTAAAATGGTAAACCACTGTAAAATTTGGTGTTTGATCACCACACTGCCTCAGTAACTCACAGTGATGCTGCTCTTTGACTGTAAAGCCCGACTATGAGTCTGTTCCTGGATCAAGCAGCCTCACGGGAGGCACGCATGCTCTGTTTGCATTGTTTTGCCTCAGAGCGAAAGTTAGAGACAGCGGAGATTTCCCTTTGGAAACGAACTCTGAAGTCTGGTTAAATTTAGGATTTTACAAGGATGCCGAGGGGAAACTGATAGAAGACAGTCGCACTGTCCAAACACGAAGCTGCGGCGAAAGAAAAAGACGTGCGAGGTTAAAACTGCCGTAACTCCTCAAGTAAAAGAGCTGACCGAGCCGTAGAGGGAGAGAGGTAAAGAGAAAGAGTAAAGATTCAATGAGCCATACCTGAGAGAATTGCTGGTGGTTTGTCAGTATTCGCTGTCTAAATAAGGTATAAATCTTGTAAATAACAGCATCAGTGTCATTCTGAAGTGTGTTCTTGCCATTCTTTTGACGTGTATTTGCCGTATTTTTAAATTGATCATCTTTTCCCATCGTAGTTCGTGTTTTATGGATTTAATCGATCGTACTCTGGAAAGATTAGAGGAGAAAATATGGAGGATATCTGCCATGGAGAGGGAGGACTAGAGGAGAATCATGAAGGTGGCTAACTGCTTCAGGGACTGTCGTCAGTAAAACAAAAAATTAATAAAAAGGCCTGGACATGGTCTGATATGACGAGCTGTAACATGGACACTAATGCTGTAGACAAACTAAAATGTGTGAGTGTATGTAAAATAGATTACATTTATTTTTGGATGTCTCAAAACTTTGAACATGTTCATTTACAATTGTTTATGAAGAGAATCCTCTTTAAAGTTCATATGCGTTTTTTTTCTTTTCTTGTATTTACATACAGTTTAAGCATTTATAACATAATAATAAAAAAATACTTGCTAGAATTGTTTAATTTTATTTCTCATGAAAGAAGGGTAAAAAATGTACTCAAATGACATTTCTAGACACATTTATTGACAAAAAAGACAATAAAAGAAGTGTCAAGATTATAATATTAAAGAGGTTAAATGATTTCAATTCTATGTTAAAGTACTTTTTGAACATTTTGAGTATATCGCAACAATACCGCCGTAATAATGATAACCGTGATATGAAATATTCATATTGTTACATTCCGATTTGATGGATTGATGATTGATTGAATATTCTAATATGAATTTTAATATCACTTCAATGTAGACAAGAACATCATAGCCTGACTACTTAATACTACTTTGATATCCTTACAACAACAACGTAGCAGGAAATAGTGGCAGCTGTGTAGTTGAACTCAGCTTTTGGCTTTCTGTCTCAGTCAGGAGAAGAGTTTGGTTGCAGAGACAGTTGCAATTTGAGAAAAAATACTGCTGATAGCATAGTGGAGTTTAGGAAGTCATTCAGCACTACAGATCTGACAACAGAAAGCATTTTGGTGATATTCCGACCAGTGGTCAGCGATGTCTCCTCAGCACATTAGAGTCTTTTCTTTGCTTGTCTAGAACATTACAAGAGGTGATACAAAATACCAAAATAACCTTTTATGGTAGAGTCCAGTCCAGCTGAGCCAGAACCCTACAGACTAGGAATGTGCAGCACAAACAGAAGTACGCCATCAGCCATTTTCAATTCAGAAATGTGACCAGGCACTTTGCATTGTGGGTAACAGTAGGCTAGGCAGACTAGTCAGATGCATACTGTAAAATTTTCCTGAAACCATCCGGGTATTTTTTGCATACTGTAACTTTTGCATTTGTTCGCATACTGTATACTGCAAACTACATTTGGGGCGAACCAGTACCCACTGCTCGTATAATAGGTGAGTTTGAAAATGGCCAAAGTGATTATTCGCTACACTGAATGGCAGTGTTGCTACCTTGAATTAATAAATAGTAGTTACTGTATCATTGAAATCTGCTGTAAATATGCCATACATTAATATAGATCAGCAATAGCACAAAGATATTTTCTGTAACTTATTGGTATCTTGTTACTAGCAAGAAACTGTAAATTTACAGCAATCCTTTTAACAGTTTTGGTTTTAATGGCACAGAACACCTACCAAAATGATCTCAAATTTAGAAAATGGTGTGTAAACAACATCCCTAAAGTTAACATAATCATAGCAGTGATGTTAAAAAATAAGATCAAAAACTATAAAATCAAACATTAAGACAAAATATTTTAATGCATCTACAAATGCATTTTTTTGTTTTAAACATATCTCATGACAGTTTTTATAAGCCACTTTAACCTGACAAGTCCAAAAAATAGGTATTACTTTAAAAGAGAGAGCAAAATATAAGGCCTGAATGTCCTGTGATAATAAAAACAAGCAAACTACCCCAGTTCTATTTCTAGATTTGAGTTTCAGAAAATGTTTTACATAATATTCACACTGTGGTGTAGGGTTGATGCAACTGTATTTTTTAAACAGGAATTGAACTAAAGCTGTAGCTCCGATTTAAGTCTGTGTAGTTACACAGGCTGTTGTTTTGTTCTTCTGAGAAGAGACTGGGTGCAGATGTTTCCTTCAAACAGGTGTGATGGATCCTGTTGTCACTGTCACACCCCCTGTTTGACCGTCTTGATTTAACGTGCTCCATTAAGCTGTGAGCTGATACGACTATCAGTGCATAAAAGCCTGATGACTCTCTCTCTCTCTATCTGTCCTGCATGCTCATGAATGTTTAATAGGACAGACAGATGCCTTTCAGCCCCCACAGGCAACGACAAATATGTTTTAATCTGCATGAATAGAACATGAAGCTGGCTGGCACCCAGACACACAACATTTTAATTACTTCAAGTCAATTTCCTTTGGGGCGAGGACCACAATGAGGAAGGGCGCCATTGGGGGCACTCAATTTAGTCGCAGGGGTCAGGTATGTGAGCTAAGACCGTGAGCACACAAACACACATACATGCAGTTTTTACTTGGCAAAGGTGGGAATTCCCCGGGTTTCATGTTCTAAAACAGTCATCATAAATGAGCATCAAATATAACATATTCTCTTTATGTTTACGTACAATTTCAAGGACTGAGACATTTATTAGAATGGACTGAAGACTGTCTAAAACAGGGATGAGTCACTTTGGTGAACATGAGGGACACATTAATGTTACTCTGACATTCAGAGGGTCAAATGTCATAAACTGTCCTGCTCATCCTGCTTTGAAGGATTCTGATAGGTGGACGTGTGACTGCTGACAGCCCAGTCGGTTTGACTAGAGTTTTGCAAGATATCTGATGACAGACAATGAATCAGGCAGTTCCTGTTACAGTGCAAGGTCTGATACGGCTCTCATGGTATTATTTTTTTTTTAAATGATGTAACAGTTTTATTTATTTCTAATATATTGTATCAAAGAAGTCTAAGGTTGTAACTGCTTGGTTTAACAAAGTAAATGTGAAAGAAAATGTTGCCATAACAAACTACTGTGTTCACACTTGTTTATTTTCATGATGACATAAAATCAATACAGATCTTTGTTTTATTGGCCTGGTTGGATATTACTGTTGCTCTCTTTAAGATTATTTAATGTAAATGAGTCACAAAAACATTCCGGGCCTGATCTACTTAGATCCCATTTAATGTGCTCTGAATTGCACGTGCAAACTAAAAAATTAGTGGGTGTGTTGCAGGTGATCTCCTTCCACTGCTTCTGCATTTCATAGCAACTGCAGAAGTGGTGTAGAACGCTACCCTCAAATGAGGATTTTTGCTTGTACTACCAGCTGTCACCATGGAGAGGTGGGGAGAGCAGAATGTGTGTGAATGAAAAATGAAGGTTGAAGCCATGGAGTTTGAGGCAAATAAATGGGAAATGGACTTGAGCTTGTATAGCGCTTTTCTAGTCTTTGACTACTCAAAGCTGCTTTACCGCAGGTCACACCTACCCATTCACACCCATTCGCTCTCACACGGTTCTAACTATGTTAGTTATCCAATAGTAGTTCTAACACATTCACACCCTGTCATGCCCATTTACACAGCACTGATGCAGCAGTGGGAGCAAGTTGAGGTTAAGTGTCTTGCCCAAGGATGCATTGCCATGTGTCGTTCAAAGCGCACTATCAAACTGCGCCACCGACGCCCCAATAAACACGCTTGCTTTAACCTTTTTCATTGTCATTTTGACAGACAAGGTTGTCATTTTACCTTATATCATAACGTGTATCCATCATTTTTAATTTTCCATTTAAGATTCAATATAAACATGATCTAAATGACAGCATTCACATCGATACAGCTTTATCACCTATAACTTGTGACTATGAAGAGCAGTCTTACCCATTTACGCACACACAGACTGCGTGAATACTCTTGGCTTTTACGCACTGACAGCTCCTAAACTCAACGTCAGTGTGTAGAGAGTGTGATGCAGTGACTAACAGAGTTATATTCTTCCATAGCCAGCTATAGAGGTCTTTTTTTACACAGGATAAATGACCTCCTCTGCAGAATAAAGAGCAAAACAGAGAGGGTTCTTTACGCATGTGTCTACATGAGTATGATGGCACACTGGATCGTCCCTCTTTTTCCAGTCCATCATAACAACAGACAGCCTTGAAGTCTTTCTTTCACTCATCAAAAGATTCAGCAAATAATGGAAAATATTCACTTCATGTGACCCTTGTTTTTCACCACAAAGACCACAGTCCTCTGCGCGTCATGCTGTACCTGTTTTGCCCAGTACTTTGAAATGTGCTAAATTCAGGCGCAAAAACACACATTCAGCTGCGGGTTTTATAAATCACAATACGAATGCTAACTGATTACATTTGCATCTGTTCCTCTCAGTATTTTGGCATTCTGATCATCTGCATCTATTCTACACACTCATGAGGGCACATATGCTGAATGGACTGCGCGTGCTATTTTGCTCATTTGACAGACACAATCCTCAGTGCACCCTGTTAGTAGATCAGCTTTGCATGAGCTACCAAGTTTACATATCTTTTTATACACCCAAACCTTGAGTAGATCAGGCCCTTAGTGCTTAATATTTTAACCACATTATATCTAATGTGATAAAACTAAAGTGATTCAAGATACTCTTTCAACAGATAGAAAACAATGTTGTGATTGTTTCTGTTGCCATATTGCCCAGCTCGACCATTACTGATTCTAAGAAGGAAGATGGGCCCCTATCTGTCTGTGGAGGTCCCTCCAGCTGTGTGTCACATCACCATGTCAGTGTGATGAGTAAGGGTTTTCAGATTGAAGGAGACCAATCCAAATATGTAGAAAAAAACTGCCTGTGTTTAAACAAAGTCCTCTCCCTCCAAGAAATGAAATTAACAGGCACCAGTGATCACAGTCAATCCCAGTTTGTTGACAGCCGACCACCCGAGTGTGGCTGCAGTGTTTACTTATGGCTGTGAAATTGGATTTGCTCATATTTCTGTGGCCACACTCAATCAGCACATCAACAGGCATTGACCACATTAACCACTGGAAGAGCAGCCAGCAACAAAACAGGCTAACAGACCGGCCCTGATTGGCGCTAACACAGTTATTTTAACCATCAGTGCAAACATTAAGCTGTTAAATGAATACATCAATCTCTCCGCTGATCAATACCCTGACTTCATGAGCACAAAACACATCAGGCCTTGTGGTCGTCTCTGTGCATTTTCCAGTGGAGATTCAAGTTACATCCACTGAGTGACTTATAAACTACTTATTTTCAGCTGGTCTCTGTGCCTTGGCTTGATCTTCATTACCACGGATTCTTTGTTGTGATCAACATATTAAATTTTCACCATATAACAAGACTAAATGCAAAAATGCAGAAAAGGAAATGCCCTGGGGCCTCTGAATGTCTCTCTGCTGCCACAGCTCTATCCCTCTGTATCACCTTAATAATGAGCATCTATTGAAAGTTAAGGAAGAACCACATTAAACCTCCCCACAGAGAACCTTATTCATTGCACAGGTGACCAGAAAACCTGCAGAATGAAATCATTTTAATGAGAAAGGGCAGTTTCTTCACAAAGAGGCCAAACTGAATTTTAACTTTAAGAGGCACAGATAAGAAGAGTAAGGCCTGTTACGCATATAGAGATTTATAAAATCTTAATTTATGTTGAAACAGTGAAAGAGCCACACATGAAGACAGATAATATCAGATTCATTGGTTTTGTTCCTGGAGTGTGTGGTGAGACACACAGACAGACACAAATTAGATATCCATTGCTAATATATGTAATTAAAGGTGCTATGAGGAGAATCTATTTCCGGCGACATAAAGACTCTGCTACCCATGAGCACACGCAGCGACTGTCGTAAATTGTGATCCAAGCCAAAGCGTGTGTTTGTTGTGATGCTAGTGAATGCAGCTCGGACCTTCCTCAGAACTCTGAATTGCTTTACAACTTCTTTTTTCAACAACTTACCAGATGCAAAGTGACGAGGTAATGTATCTCTTTCTAGTTACTTTGCAGTAGTTTTTGATGTGTGACAATGAGCAATTTTTGAAAAACTTAGTATTGTAGTTTTGTAGCCGGCTATATATCACTACTTACAGCCCAGTGCTCTAAGACGTGTCTGAATAATATAAATTTGCTCTAGTTTTAATTGTCTTGTTCCTGAAGTTGAGTATCCAGGCCAGTCCAGCCCTGTCCAACCCGACCGCGAAGCTAAGGAATAGCATTTATAGATAACCTATTTAGATGCTATAAAACTCATCTTAAAGTGTGTATTTCCATCAGGCATATATCTAAAAGTGAGACTTTTGTAATTACTTAGAAAGTCCTTCTGACTTCTGAGTCAAAAAGAGCTTTTCAGATATCTGCCACATCTTTCTTCCTATCCACAATTGTCATGTCATATATCCAGGAAGACATTCTTCCTAGGACAAATGATGTCACTTTTGCCCTTCTGGGGTTTCTCATTATAGATATCTCCAATTCTTTTGCAGATATCTATAAAATGAATTGGAGACATCTAGAATGAGAAACCCCAGAATGGCAGAAGTGACATCATTTGTCCTAGGAAGAATGTCTTCCTGGAACTTATTTACCACTAGCTGTAATCCAGATGCAGATATCTACAATTTAATTCTGACTAGTCACAATTCCAGTTCTCTTCCAGTTATATCTTCAATCCATCTCAGTTACAGATATCTACATGAGTTTTAGATATCTTTAAGTTTTAACTAGTCAGGATTTCATTGTAGACATCTTCAAATGAAATAACATCTAGTCAAAATGTTATTGTAGATATCTCAAACTGAATTTATGGATCGTCATAATTTGAATTTAGATTTCTATAATCAAGATATGGATATCTTTAAATAAATTTAGATTAGAGCTATCTGAAGCTGAATATATCTGTAACTACAACTCTGTCTAGTCGGAATATAATTACAGATATCTTCAGTGATGGTTCTCACGTGGCGAAATTACATTGCATTGACGTTGTTCTTCCCACCTTTTCGGAGCTGTAGACTGAGGTGGATTTTTGCCCGAGGGTCAGTGATAAATAAGAGTTTGCATGATGAGAAATTTAAAATCAGGTTTGCAAAAAAAGGATTTGTATTTTGATGTTGGTTCTATGCAATTTCTAATAGCTTATACATGATCTTTTAATAAAAGAAAGGCAGACTGCCCCTGAAAATGCTAAGTGGTGTACCTACAACAAAAGGAGAAATATTAAATATTATTTCCACCTATAGTGTATGCATGTGTACATGTAAAAACAGTTACTTTATTTTAAGATATCACTTAAAAAACGATTATATATATGTATGTGTTTTTGCAAAATAGAGCAGGACAAATACTGAAAACATTTGGCATTTTATATAACATTTGACAAATCATCACCATCAATTTGTATTTGTTGTCTTTATCAAAGTAATAAAGCCATGCAAAATAATGATTTTATCATTGCTTTCTAGAAATTTGATAACACAGTTATGAATGAATTCCAGTTTTTTTTTTCATAGAAATCTAACACCAAACACTTAAAAATAGTCCCAGGGAAAGTTAAATCAAATTTCCTGGTATTGTCTTGTTATTTTTTCAAGTACAGCTAACGCCATAACTGCTGCTAAAAATTGAACCTGCTTCTTGTTTTCTTTGATTTTGTTGGGGAGGCTATCTGTCATCATGACGTTTGAGATATCTTTAACTAGCATTCTGCCCAGTCAAAACTGAATTACACATATCTGCAACTGTCATTAAAAATGTGTGATGCGTTTAATGTTGTTTTCTGTGACATCATTGATAATATCTGTAATTCAGTTTTGACTAGGAAAACTCCTGCTTCAGCCAGCTTGCTGTCTGATTGGTTTTGTTCTGGTCCACATGACAAAACACAGAGGATGTGCTCGGCTGACCTCAGTGCGCTCATCAAGACTTTGGTCATAAATAATGAACATGTTGAGTATTTATGATTTCAAGTTGGGCAGTCCTGATCTTCTTCTGAGAGAATAAAATGGCTTTAAATGCACCTCACACCACAGGATGATCATGTGCGATCATCTTTTGGACCTCCTAATTATCGAGCTTTTGCCGGGTTTGAGTGGAAGAGGAGATCCAATCTGACAGTGAGCCCTGTCCAGTTGTGCGTATGGTTTCTTTTCTGTGACATATTCTACTTCTGTGGACATACCACAGACCAGCTGGCCTAAGGTTTGGTCACTTTCTGTCTGTTTTAGCTGCTGTTCTGGAGATTTTTGGCATGTGAGATTCCTCTGAGATGCATCACTTGCACTTCCAGTCTGAGGCTACGTTTACACGGACACTCCTGACTTAAAGGCGCAAAGATTTGTCCTTTGCGTTTTAGAATTCATCTGCCTTCAGACGACGACGCTTGGAGGCGAGTGTGCATGCCGGTTCAGTAGATGGCGGTGTAGGTCTGCAGAGAGGCAGCGCTGCTACAATACATGTATGAAGAAGAACAACTTTTCACAAACAACAATGGTGAATAGACACACAGAGACGCAGGAGTTTCTTTTCTGGACAACAAATCAGTTTGGACAACAAATCTGTCTAGATGGTTTAGACTGGCTCACACGTTACTCGGCGGATGGCTGAAGCTGTTGTTCCTGGTATGTGCACGCAGCCTTCATCTGAAAAAGTACTGCGCATGCGGTGACGCCGGCGTTTCACACTGAAACGCTCTGATGCGGGTTTACACGGAGCTGCATGGAGAGCATTTTGGAAACTGTTCACCCGGAGCCTGTTTTCAAAAGTTTCCGTTTTCAACGAGTATCGGATTTGACCGTTTTCGGCGCCATGTAAATGGCCCCTGAAACTCTGCATGCTGAATCAAAACAGGAAGCACTGCTGCTGTCTCGTAAGATACCCAGTGTGAAATGAGCCTTGGCCTCAGCAGCTCTTTCCTGTTAGAGTATAGGCCATGGAAAGGCTGTCCGTCTCTCTGATCCCAAAAGTGGGAAGCCTTATAGATAACAGATGGGTGGACTCTTGTCACATGGACTACTAAAGAAAATCTTCTTTGAGTGCATTTACGTCAGTCCGGTCACCAGAAGCATCAGTGTGGTTACCATGACAACAGTGTCTCATTCAGTGACAAGCAACATTTACCTCTAAAAACTGAAACAGCATGGGGTTTTCAAGTGTTCTTTTGAAGGAGCAACAAATAATGTAGTCATACATGAATAGACCTAGAGTAAGTACGACACTTAACTCTGACTCAACCTCTCTTTTTAGACTTCTGTTTGTTCAAGTCTGCTGCAGTGGCAGCTTCATATAAGGTTCATAAAGAAAGGCTGATGCTGAGTGAGAGAACAGAGCTAATGACTCAGACGAGTTGAGACCTGTAAAAAAAAAAATTTCAGGGTCATGAGCAATATGATGATGGAAAGTTTTTTTTTCTTGTTGTCAAAGCTGGGGTTGGCGATCTGATTTAGATACACTTTTTGTAATACTGGTTAAAATGGTCTTTATGACCCGATGGTAATCAACTCATAATGTGTTCTTAAAACAGAGCGAAAAATATCCGCTAACTACAGCAGGAGTGAAACAGGGAAAACACCAACCAATAATCATGCCAGGACACCTGTTTTTAAACCAATCAAATCCTGTCGCCATTCTGCCCGCCTACTGGGCGTGCATTTTCCCGGCATGCACAGACTTGGTGTGTGTAGCCAAGCTCATACGTATCAGAGTCCACCGGAGAATCAGTGTTGCCAACTTAGTGACTTTGTCGCTAGATTTAGCGACTTTTCAGACCCCTTTAGCAACTTTTTTTCAAAAAAGCGACTAGCGACAAATCTAGCGACTTTTTCTGGTGTTAGTGGAGAGTTTTCTGGTGTTTTGGAGACTGACGTGAATGTATCGTTCTGCAGTTACTGTCCTCAACGAGCAACGGGCGCTCGCTGCCGTTAGCCCCTCCCCCGTCCCAAAGCAGTCACAGGCGGTGACGTCTCACAGCCTCGTGCAGCAGTCCCAGCTGCAGGCAGAGCAGAGAGGAGACCCTCACCCCAGTGTGTCTGTTTTTTGGTCACTTTGCCGGTCCCAAACCCGGATAAAGGAGGAGGGTTGGTTGTAGAGCTAGCAATTCCACCCCACATAACAATCATGTGATTAAATTTGCTATTATAACATCTAACAATACAGGACAAAACAAGCATTAAAATCATTTAATGCTGTTAATGTTGAAGTTATTTTGTTTATTTGTAGTTCTAAACATATTTAGGGTGTTTTTTACTCACTTTTGTCTCTCCCATGATGTTATTCCTCTCTCCTACAGCGTCCATTCCAATTCATGCAAATTGCCGATAATGCAAAATAGGTGATGACGTCATTTTGCGACTTTAAGCGACTTTTGGGACAGCCAATCGCTACTTTCCTTACTGAGGAGTTGGCAACACTGCGGAGAAAGCTTACCTTTCAAGTTTTGTCTTTGAAAATAAGGGAAGCCCGCTGTGAGCCGTCCCACAACCCCAACCAAGCTCCAGTATCCCTCACATTTTAAGACAGGTGTACAAGAAATCTAAAATAAACTTTGTTTTTCTAAGTTTGTTCTGCTGCTCTAATCTCTCGGCAGCTGCCACCCAGGCTACTGCAGGTGGACGTTCTCGCGAGGCTTTTTCTTCTTCTTCTTTGGTTTTACGGAGGTTGGCATCCATCATTTTGGAGCATTACTGCCCCCTTCAGGCTAGAGACAGAGCTCAGTTTGGAGAGGCAGAGGAATGTTTTTATTATTATATTGTCACACAGGAGAACAGGAGATTTGACGGCTATGTGGAGAATGTCAGAGGAACTACCTATTCCTCAACATCAGGCTGTGAGCACCAACTAACTTTACATGTTTGTTTGGTGTTTTCTTACCGCTGACTGAGACATGACTTGGTGTAGTGTAAAACAAACACGTTGTGCTGAGGGTTTGGAGTTGAATCTGTCTTCTGGATATATCAGCCACGCGCGTTACTGCAGTTTTGATAGCTGAACATCCACGATGAGAATCTCCTCTTCCATCATATTTCAAAACAGCTCTATTGGATTGAGATCTGGTGACAGGGGAGGCCGTTGGAGTACAGTGTGCAGTGTTGGTACAGTGTGTTCATAAAGAGATGGGCATGGTTCGTGATAATACTCAGGTAGGCTGTGGTATTTAAACAATGTTCATTTGCAGTTTGGCCCAGAGTGCTCAGAGAAGATCCCCCGCCTCATGACACAACCACAATCAGCCTGAACCGCTGATTCAGGGTGGAAGGATCCATGCTTTCACATTAAGTATGTCTGATTCTGACCCTACCATCTAAATGTGGCAGCAGAAATCAAGACTCATTAGTCAGTCAATATTTTCCCAAACATTTACTGTTCAATCTTGGTGAGCCTCTTCAGTGTCCTGCTCTTAGCTGACAGGAGTGGCACTCTGCATGGCCCAGTTAACTGCTGTAGCCAATCTGCATCAAAATACATCATCTTCTACAGGCCTTGGCTGTGATACAAGTATTTAAAGTTACTGTTGCCTCTCTCTCATCTTGAACCACTTTGGCCAACAAGAAATTTCTGTTCAGACAACTGCTGCTCTCTGACTATTTTTCCTTTTTTAGACCATTTGCAGTAAACCCAACAGATGGTTGGTTACTTTGTAGATCAGCAGTTTCTGAAATCCTCATACCAGTTTGTCTCGCACCAGCAACCAAGACACTTTAAAAGTTATTTACATCACCTTCATTCTCAGTTTAACTTCAGCAGACTGTCTGACCATGGACACATGCCTTAATGCATTGAGCTGCTGCCATGTGATTGAGTGTAGGTGAGTGTGAATACTACATAGACAGGGACAGACATCAACTCTGTTATTATTTCAGCACAATACCAACACAGTCAATATCTATGCATCACAGGTTCAAGTTCATAATTTAGGTGATTTTTACTTATGGCCCTTTTCCATTAGCCCTACTCTACTCGACTCTACCCGGCTCTACTCAACTCGCCTTGTGCTGCTTTTCCATTAGCCCCAGTCGCCTGCTCCCAACGGGGTGCAGTGTTGCGATAAACAACTGAGCGGCACTGCGATGACCTCTTTTTCAGGACGACACAACAATCTGTGGTTTTTTGTCACAAACCGAGTAAAAAAGGAAAGCAGAAGAAGGCTGCAGGTGGAAAGAAGAAATACCCCTTGAGAAGCACAGGAGAGTTTTGGAAGCTATACAACAGAATGAAGCCGAGGACAAGAGCAATCGAGCTGCAAAGAAGACGTATGAGGGTAAGCTAACGATGGCTACCGCTAGCATGCTAGGTTGATGCGCTCATGACTCATCGATGACGACATTGTCTGACCAATCAGTAGCCGGCAGTCGATGACGTCATCTTTTAGTATCGACTCAGCTCGCTTGGAACCAGAGCGAAGTAGATACTAAAACTAGCTTGTTTTAGGAGGTACCAGGCTAGTGGAAACATGCTGATCCACAAAAAAAGGAGGTCTCTGCTTTTGTTTTCCGATAGGACCAGAGTTTGATGTGAAAGCCATCTGAACTAAACTAGGACCAATCAGGCAAACAAACCAAAGGGAGAGAATTGTGGTCTGGATTTGGCTGAATATCACCACAGAAAAGCTGACGGAGCGTTGCTAATGTTAGCACTGATAGCACCTCCAGTCCTCTTAAAAGGATAATGTGTACAAATGATCCATCCAAAGCTGTCTAAATGCAGATTTATCTTTATTTTATAGCAAAGAATACTTCCAAACTGCTTTGTGCTGGACAATGTTATTACTTGGTGTGGCACCATTACTGAAACACAAAGATTTATTTGGTCATCATTTAAAAAAAATATATTATTCTTAATTTCACGATCTGCACCTTTCAACACATCTTATGTTGTATTGCTGAAGAACAATTGCTGACTCTCCTTAACACTCTTAGAGCTTACAATTCAGATTACTTGAACATTGGACAGGTTCAACCATTAAACATATCTTGTTTTAAAAAAATCCCACCGAACCGTGTTATACAGACTGGTGATAAAGAATATAGCTTTGCATTTACCCTCCCCTCTAACCATCACGGCTCACCCCCGGTGAGAATAAAAGGAGCAAAATTGGGGACAAAAGTGCGCCTGATGCAGCAGAATAACCTTCAGCTGCTCTCCTCAATCATCCTCCAGTTTATTGTGAACAAATATGCTTTATGAATACAGAGGAAGATTAACTGCAGTTTAGAGCAAAGGACAGAAGCTCCTTCTGTCAAATGATGGCTTCGGCAAGGCGAGAGAAAAAGAGGGGGGTGGGGTCCATTTACAGATAAGATTCATTCCTCTGTGAGAAAAAAGAGACAATATGACAAGGCTGAACTTTTTTTCTCTTCCTGCCCAACAGTCTGACTCCAGGAGGGAGGGAAACGGGCCGAGAGTGATGCAGTGTTGTCTTTCTCCTCTGAAGGGCATTTCATTATGTTCTAAATAATTCAGAGGGGGTCTTTTGTCCCCTGGTGGCAGGAAGCTGCTGCTGAGTCCAAGTCACCTCGATAATCCTTCAACTCGTCTTCCTCCTTCACCTCCAAAAATCCTGCTTCGCTTTGACCTCTCAGCGTTTCCAAACACTCTCATTCCTCTTTAATTATTCCATGTCTGCACTGAATGGATTTACAGTTCAGCAGGTGCGTCTTTGTGCTTTTTGGTGAAAGTCACCTTTACCTTCTGTTAGGAGAGGCTAGATGAGTTAGGGCTGGGAAACGTGGACTAAATAATCAACATTTTTTTTCTAGAAATTTTGAAACTGCATGCTGGTACCATGTACAGATGCAGCCACTTCAATTATCTTCCTCCAGCTCAGTGCCTGCTGAGTCAAAGCCAACATCCAGCCAAGTACCAGCCAACATCCAGCCACTGGTAGTGCTTAAATTCGACCATAAACATGCCCATTTCATGGTGCTTCCCTCAAGAGAACACATACAATTGGCTTCACCTACTTGGAGTAGTGTTAGCATTAACCTGTCTCCTGGTTTCTGTCATGTTATTGCAAGGGATCTCACTTCAGTCATAGCAGTGGACACACCCAAGCATGTTCCCGTCATGGGCCAGTCAAGACCCAGTCATGGGAAGTGGGGGAAAATCAAGAAAAAACTAGAAAAGCACTCGGAAAGCGCGGACCTCCGCCAAGCAGCACAGTTCCCACACATATTGTGAATCCTTTAAACAATTCCTGGATCCAGACGGTGATCCGGATCAACACCAAAATTAAATCACTTCTTCCTTTTCCCATGCTGAACATTTCCTGAAAATTTTTATCAAAATCCATCCATAACTTTTTGAGTTATTTTGTTCACAGACAGACAAACAAACAAACTCTCCCAAAAACATAACCTCCTTGGTGGAGGTAACAAACCGTCTACATGGTCAAGTGCAGAATAGACTTTGATATTGTGAGAAAAAGAAGAGAAACAGACACCTCTATGATACCACAGCAACAGAAATCATTGTTAACTGTAGACTGATACAGCAGATAGTTAGTCCAATATATAAAATACAGAATATATATTCCATTAATCCATAGAAAAAGCATTTGGGGAGGGCAGAAACTTTCAAAAACAATGTTCAGAATATGACTGGACAATCATTCTGTCAACCACCTTCATTACAGATCAGTTGAAGATTGTTATATGCAGGCACCACTGCTACCATGTAACAGACAAAGCATGAGCCAATTCTAAAGTAATCTTAGAAGAGGGAACAAAATATGTTTCCATCAATAAACTGTTGTAGTGTTACCATAGTGCCATTGAAGCTGTTAGCATCCTGCTAACGGTATGCTGCTTTCTTGGACGTTGGACTTTGGAATTGGGAATAATGTCACATCCGTGTTTAAAGGTGCTATGAGGAGAATCTATTTCTGGCGACATAAAGACTCTGCTACCCATGAGCACTCCAGCGACTATGATAAACACGAGACCCAAGCCAAAGCGTGCGTTTGTTGTGATGCTAATGAATGCAGCTCGGACCTTCCTCAGAACTCTGCATTGCTTTAAACCCCCTTTTTTTTTAACAACTTACAGGATGCAAAGCCACAAGGTAATGTATCTCTTTCTAGTTACGTAGCGGTAGTTTTTGATGTGTGACAACAAGCAATTTTTGGAAAACTTAGTATTGTAGTTTTGTAGCCGGCTATGTATCTCTACTTACAGCCCGGTGCTCTAAGACATGTCTGAATAATATAAATTTGCTCTGGTTTTAATTGTCTTGTTCCTGAAGTTGAGTATCCAGGCCAGTCCAGTCCTGTCCGATCCGACCACGAAGCTAAGGAATAACATTTATAGATAACCTATTTTGATGCTCTAAAACTCATCTTAAAGTGTGTATTTCAATCAGGCATATATCCAAAAGTGAGACTTTTGTAATTACTTAGAAACTCCTCATAACATCTTTAATGTGTTCAAGCTTGTTACCTCGGGGTATCTGAAGATCAACCAGCTTTGCAAAGATGGTGCTCCTAACCCTTGCACTGCAGCTGGATCTACCTGATTCAACATCTGTGATCATGCCAAGTTCTACTCTACAACTTTGAGCGGCCTGATGGTCAATCAGAGTCCTTTAAAGCAAGAAGTGGTGGGAGATACGAGTGAAATAACAGCAGGAAGTGACTGCTAGTGCTGAGATTAGCATTGATGCTAACAGTCCCAGTAGCTGCTTTATGGTCTGCACTGCACTTCTTTATGAAACAAAAATGAATAAAACCCTACAAACTTAGCTGTGAGTAGAAAGGATATTTTTCTCCCCTTCTCTGATGTTTTGGTGAGAGTTTGTTTATGAAGTGGCTAAAGGTCTGTATTGTCTGACTGCTGTATTGTCTGACTGGCCTGCAATGAATTGGATTGACTAAACGATTGTCCAATCACTGTTTCCAAAGGTTTCGCCCTACACTTCCTATTGGCTCTTTCCCAGATGGACTAGTGAAATATTTTTTATATTCCATCTGTTGTTTCAGGTAAGGGGGTTCCAAGTAATAATTAAAAGTCAAGCTGATGTGGAGCATGCCATGATACATGTACAAGTAGCCATCTTTAACATATGTTAAGATCATGTTCATAGCTTCTGCCTCCTCCCATACAATGGCCCTGATTGGTCAGTGCCTCTGCAGACAGTCATTGAAGATTTACTTGTAAACTACAATTATAGACATGACACATAGTTGGCCATTTCATTAGGAACATTCTGTTCATGTAGATATTAGCATGATCTCCATATCCATGATCGATACATCTACAGTATCTACTTTTTTATCACTACACAGGCATGAGGTCCCTCTGAAAATGTGATGTCACATCTCAAGAGGTTGAACTTTAATACATTTATACTTAACAGAGATAAATATGGTAGGGATGCACTTGTGGTCTGGGCACCCATGAGTTCGTCACTACCATAAATTCTTATTTTCAGTAAGAATATCATTGATTATATTTCTATAAAATGATCACCACAACCATTCAGACATGAGGACCCTCCTGAAAACGAGATGTAGCATCTCAAGAGGCTAACCTATAATAAATCAGATGACAGGTCTATGGTTCATGGATCTGTCACTAACTTTAGTTCTTACTTTAGTCCACTTGTCTCCTCTTACCTCCCTTCCTTCACCCTCACACCAACACAGCATGGTGTGGATTTGCTGTTCATCATGAGACTGGGATCCACATTCAAGATTTCCTGCTGCTTAACAGAAGTTTTTTCCTTGAGCCACGATGGAGGGATCCATGATTGGCTATATGGATTCATGTTGGGTGTTGGATGTATACATCTGTATATATATGAATATGTGTATTTTTACATGTATATATGTATCTATGCATATATGTGTATCCACAAAATAAAGAGTTTTTGCTCTTGAGATAACACTTGTTATGAATTGGCGCTATACAAATAAAGATTGATTGACTTGTACTAAATATAAAAATAATGTTTCCCTAATCTCATAAAAAACTTTGATATATCTTGAAAACCTGCTGTATTTCCCAGCCTTAGAATGACTGGCTGCACATCTCCGGTTTCAGCTCCAGTTTCTGCAGCTTTGAAACCATCAATACTGAGCCCCCCACCTTACACCCCCACCTTAAACCCTCTCACACTCAGAGCTGGAGGGTTAGGGTTTCTGTGGATTTATTGATTGAGAAGTGTGCAGTGATGGGAGAGAGGGGGACAGAGGGAAATATGATGTTGAAGATGTCAGCCGCTGTGACAACGAGCCGGGAGCTGCAAAGGGAAGTGAGGAGGGCGAGGAAGAGTGTAATAAAGACGGAGACAAGAGGACGGAGGGAGAATAATCACAGAAACATGAAATGCAGGCAGAGAGGGGCCGATTGGTTCACACAGAGCTGTACGGCTGAATGAAGGATAAGGCGAGTGCTGACACCCAGAGGACAGAAGCAGTCAACTGCACGGAGGAGATAACAGGCGGTGAAAGGAGCGAGCGCTGGGGGGGAGGGAGGAGAGAGAGAGGGAGATGAAGGGAGACAGGAGCAGAAAGGAGGAAAAAATGTTGGGACAGATAAGAGGAGAGGTGGAAATGAAAAGAGCAGTCAGCTTATGTCAGAGAAAACAGAAGTGGACGGGGGTAAAAATGCTCACGTAGAAGTGTTCTCAGAAAGACGCAGTCATGTTTTTGTCATTTCATTCTTCATTTACGCTTTTTCTGCAGGGAGAGGTGACATTCACTTCTCTTATTCCTCTGGGATTAAAAAACAACAACACTGGATTCAACAGATCTCTGACTGGAAAGAAAACAGAAAATATATTACAAAAACAGAGCTAACTCCTGGGATTATTATAAGTGAACACATCTTTTACACATCAGGACATTATTCACCAATCTATAATAAAAAACCCTATTGTTCGGTTTGTAGTACAGAATATGTTTGTCTTCATACGTGTATTTACATTAGCAAAAGCATTTATGGGACCTGTGCCTGAACCCAACACTGAGCACCCAGCGCCCAATCAGCTGACACCCTGAACGGCAACATTAAGACATCGGTCACTAACAGATCAGAGCCTCACCAAACACTCTGTGTTTCTCTTTGGGTACCTTAAAAAATAGATTATCCTGCTTTAAGCAGTCCTTTATTGATCACTTCTTGAGTCTAATTTTATATGACACAACAAAGGAAATAAAAAATGTGTGTGAAATGTGATAAATAAATCCATGGTACAGTTACCGTTTGCACACTTACAGAGGAGCAAAGGATTACAAACTGTTTTTAAATTCTCAATAAGGTATTTGTATGTACCTACTGTTTAAGAAATATAAAACTTTTAATGCAAATTATAATTATGGCATCAATATTTTAAACTCAAATGAGTCACAGTGTTTATTAGACAGGCTGAGAACATGAATTAAAACTATTTACGGCTATGACTCAGCACCACTTCATTAAAAACTGAAAGTAAATTGCAGTGCAATGTACTATTTTCACTCTCTCTCTCTCTAAATATATATCTTTATTTCAGCTAAAAGAAGCTTAAAAGTTCATTCATCTTAAGCCAGTGTATAAATGCTTGATGTATTTCATGATATTTAATGCAATTCCAAAGAAAAGACACATTTGATGGAGAAAATGACAAATTTCAGTGAGGCTGCCTTGACATCAATATGAAGTCGAAGGGGTTGAGTTCAGCTCTGGTCTATTATCATTAAAATCCATATTTATTATAGTTTATATGGCTTGTTGATCTATTTGTTGTTCCAGTTATCACATGTCAGTGTGTCCTTGGGTAAGATCCATCACCTCAACTCCACAGGTAAGAACATTATCATTACAAACGAAGTTTATTTTCTGTTGATCTGGTTTGTTGATCAGGGCTATTCTACGAAGCAAGTTCAGCCTCGCGAGATAGCCTTGGAGCTACCTCGCTGAACTGAAGGCGTTAGCCGGCGGTCTCACTACACAGTTTGACGACGCTGGTTATCAACCTCATAAGTGGATCCAGCTTTGCAATGAGCGCGTGCACGCATATAAGGTGGAGCCCGCCGCATCTGACCAATCGCGAACATGGACCAGTCTGGAGCGTCAGAGCAGAGGAGCAGGAGGCGATCATGACAAAGTATGAAGAATTAAAACCTATAATAAACGTCAAAAGCAACACCGTCGCTGCTGCAAAAGCACGGAAGGAGTGCTGGCAGAAAATTGCTGACAGTCTCAATGCATAAGTATAGTGTGCAAAAAATATTTGGTGCCATTATCATCCTGAAATAGCACTGTTCAACCATAGACTGTAAAAAACAGTCTGTGTTCAACATGCACTTTAACTGTAACATGCACCACACATGTCTAATTCATTTCCAAGATGAATTCATTCAATTGTTCCTTCCTATCGTGTTTTCATTTTTTGTGTGATATGTAGACCACATTCGCCCTACATGAATTCCTGTCACAATTTTAAGATGGGCAATAAAATATTGTCATGGAGCAGAAGTGTTAGCATTGAAGATCTTGTTACAGCAATGAGAGTCCTTCATTCCCTTTAACTACCTGTAGCAAGTGTCATGTACTGTGTTGTGACTCTAAATCTGAGTCTCATTTCAGCACCAATCAAAGTGGCACAAAACGCACCTGGGAACAGGAGCGCAACAAATACAAGAACATCATTCAAATGGTAATTGAAGAAGATTTAATTTATTTTTGTACAGTTTGATAAGACACAATGAAGATACGAAGCTAAAAATCCCCCCCCCCGCCAACAGAAAGAAAGCAGAGGGGAAAAGAACTGGGGGCTGAACAGCTCACCTGAGACTCGCCTCGTTAAGTAGTGATCCTGTCTCGTAGAACAAGTAACCGGAACTTACCCTCAAAGCTACCTCGCTAGGCAGTAATCCTGTTTCGTAGAACAGGGCCCTGGTCTGAAGCTCCAGTTATCAAGTGTTGACGTGTGTGTTGACGGTTAAGACATTTGACCTCATCTATATATGTAAGACTATTATTAGCTTGATCCTGACTTATTATTGCTGATCTGGTTTGTAGCTCAGGCTATTACATGTCAATAAGTCCTTGGGGAAGACACTTCCCCTCATCTTGATTGACAATACTGTTACTATTATAATCCATATTAATTATTGTTGATGTGGTTTGTTGATGTAGTTTGTCTGGTTATCACATGTCAAGTGTTCTTGGGCAAGATACTCAAGCTCATTTTCACTGGCAAGTGCATTATTGTTGTGAGCCATACTCGTAATTGTTTATCTGGTTTGTTGATCAAGGTAGAAATTGTGGTAGAAATTGGATTCTGGTGGTGATTTAAATCTTCTAGCATTTGTTAACAGTGTGAGATTGTGCAGTTTTCCAAATATTTGAAAGTAACTCGACAAGCAATGCTGGAGAAGCATCTGGTTCTGGTCTGGCATTTCTAGTTTGTGAATGAGCCTGAATGCTGTTCAAAAGTTGGGTGCATGTTCATATTAAGCTGGTGTCTCATTCATAGTTAGATGTTCTGTGTGTGTAAAGAAAAGTGCTCTAAGTGTTGATTCACTTATTCAAAAGTAAAACCATTCAGACTGCTGTTACTTATTTTAATTGACCGACAGTCATACTGCAACTAACACTTCATTTTTTCCTGCAGTGTGCATAAGAGGGCCTTCATTTTTAACCTGTGTCAATAAAAATTAAGCTTTAAATATTGAATAAACAGAAGAAAAACAAAGTAATGAACAGGGATTCTGACTGTAATCCACTCCCCAAACCAATCAGAACAGTAATCCAACAATCAGCAGCAGATGTTGACTCAGCGTCTTTTTGACCGCATCAGCCGGGCTCAAACTGTTCCACCCCTCGCCTTCCCGAGCAGCCTGAACGTCCCCGCCCAAATCCATTGTCTCTAAATACATATCATGTAGACCGCTCTTTGGTTTCAGGTGAGGGTCAGCCAACCAGACATTTCAATTCCGAAGATGGATGCCCCATTTCAGAGGGAACGATAAGAAAAGGCTCAAAAGGTCTTTCACCGCAGGGATCAGATGCTTTTCTTACTTTTCCTGCAGCCTGACTGACAGCTCACAAAAATGGGGCTTTTTTCTGGGTTTTATCCTTCTTAACACACATCCATCTTTGGTGGGGACGGCCTGATAGAGCATGCCCGCTCAGACGCCATGACTGCACGTGCTTGTCAAACAACTCAGTGCAATTACTGTGGAAGTTTCTGCAGTTCAGATACTGTGATTTCACACACTTACATATATTAAACACACTTTTTTTTCTTCCACAAGATCTCATTTTTTGGGTGTTAATCATACACAAGCAAAATGTGTAAATACTTTGTCACCCAACATCGTGATTACACTTTTGATACAAAAATCTGAAATATTCTCTTTCTGCGAAATATTGCTGCCAAACTTGGTCATTCTTATTGAAATGTTCTCATCCAACATTTTAGGTCTAAATTAGTTTGTTTCTTAGTGTAAAAATTATGTTATTCTTCAGTGTTATGGTAAACACAGGTGTTAATACAGGGTACCCAAAATAGCTGCACTGTGATTGGTCGGTACACGACGAATGGGTATGCTCAAGTAGAAATCTGTTATCAGTGCATGCATGTAGTAATAGGTCTTTCCGCATTTGTTTGAAAAGAGTAAGGATGGTTATAATGTGACCCAGGACTTCAGATTCTTAAAACACTTGTCACTTGAGTATGCAGGTATAAAACATTATAAAGCCTTGATTATAATACATTATGTCCACACTTGTAATACTTACATATACACCATACGTGTAATACTTATACACCATTATAATGACACTTCTGAAGCATTATACATACATTATAACATCTTATGCATGTGCTTCTAATACATTATAAACTAGATCTTCAAGTAAAGTTACCGAAAATTGTGTACAGTACTTAATGTGAAAATAATTTTATTTTAAAAATTTTGAATAAAGGCAATTTTTGAATTTTCTAAGAGTGTAAGGTTTGGGCAAAATGTGGGTGCGTGTTTTTATTTCCTGGATTTTTCCAGAATTTTTCTTGAAAAAAAATTGAAAAATGGGGTGCATGCTAGAAACCAGGGAGTGCTATATTCAAGAAATTATTGTCTGTGTTTTAGCACCTTGGTTCATTTCTACAGTGTTCAATGAGCCTCAAGCCTCGTATTCTCTGTAACGGAGGTTACCAGCCACAGAGTCATGGACTGGCACCGGGACCAGCCTTTGAGAAATCAAAATAATTTTATTAATCTCTTATTTAAGATCAAAGCTCTGACTGGAGGGTATTTTATTTTGAAAAGAATGACCAGAATCTTGCATATCTGTCTGTGTAGCTTCACTGAGCAGAATTCACAGTGAGGCTCTGTCCCTGCCTCAGCTGAGGAATGAAAAAGTACAACCAGAGATAAACTCACTGCTTTGCCTTGAATTCTTAATGTAGTTGTAAAAGTACTTGACTCTGCTTGATGTCCAGGTACAAATAGATGCTTAGCTTCCTCATGTATAAAGATTCAATCCAGAGGTCAGACCTAGTAAAACACCTAAAGTTTATTGATTACTGATAGATCAGCTCATTCTGGTGACCAATGGATGAAACACACACTATGAGCATCGTCTCCATGCCCAGTGTCCCGTAGTAGCATAAATATTTTCTGGATTTCACTTGAACACCCATCCATCATCTGTACTGCTTTTCTTTTATTGTGTGTGTGTGTGTGTGTGGTTAGGGACAGCTGGAGCCTACTGATGGGCCGTTTACATGGCACCAAAAATGCTCGAATCCGATACGTTTTCACTGCGTTTTGGCCTTGCGTTGGACAGGGCGCGTTGCGTTTTTACTGAAAATGGAAACTTTTGAAAACGTGCTCCAGAGTGGAAAGGTTTGAATCAGCTCTCCATGCAGCTCCGTGTAAACCCGTATCAGAGTGTTTTAGGGTGAAACGCTTACGTCACCACATGCGCAGTGCTCATTCACATGAAGGCTGCGCGCGCATACCAGGAACAACAGCGGCTTCGGCCGTCTGCCGAGCAACGTGCTCGGTTTGTTATCCAGACAAAACTATCCAGACAGATTTGTTGTCCAAACTGATTTGTTGTCCAAAAAAGAAACTCCTGCTTCTCTGTGCGTCTATTCGCCATTATTGTTTGTGAAAAGTTTTTCTTCTTCGTTCATGTGTGGTAGCAGTGCTGCCTCTCTGCAGACCTACGCCGCCATCTACTGAACCGGCATGCACACTACAGCGGATTTACAGGGGATTAACTCGTCCCCAGTGTTGTCATCTGAACGCAGAAGAATTTGAAAAAGCAAAGGAAGAATCTTTGCGTCTTTAAGTCAGGGGTTTCCATGTAAACGTCCCCTGAGTCTCCAAGGAGGACTCACAAGCGCCCTCAGAAGCAGCCTGCACACCCAGGCACCTCAACACAGTGTCGGGCTGTGATCTTGGGTCCTTTAGCTAGGTCAGGTTTGGGATCACATGTGGTCAGTTCTTTGCCATTCATTGGCCCTGATGTCTCAGCTGCACCATCAGCAAAGTAGGTGTTTAAAGAAATGTAGGAATGTGAGGGTGTAAAGGGAAAACAACTCCTTCTGCTGTGTTACCACCTGCATGGAACCGGCAGCAGTGCCCCAGGAAGTCAGCCAGTGTCTCCACAGCTACCAAACTAAGCAAGTTTGATTGGGACTTGAAGCGGCCATCCTGTCTCCAGCCAAAGCCCTCATGGACTGAGCTACACTGCTGCCACTTGTAAGATATCTAGGAATATCCCTAGCTGTGAACCTAAGTGTTTTCACCAAGAGACAACAAGTTCAGTCTTCAGTCACCTTTGAATTGTTTCTGATTATGTCTTCTCAACAAAAAGTTCCCTTTACTGAAACACTTTGCTTTTTCTGTTAACTTTAAAAACTTATTTGAGATATTTTGAGTGCTTTTTACAACCTACAGCATTTCTGATCAAGTTTTTTTAGTGCAAATTAGAGCAAATTTCAGATGCTTAGCTGCAGACCAAACTGTTTTCTGCCATGTAGAGGTTGTAGAATCGTTGCCCTTCTCTAAGAGTGCCTGGTGTAGTGTCTCGATTTAGTTTCCATTAAAAAGAAGAACTTTATCCTGAGGGAGTACCTCCTTGAATAAATGTTAAATAAATAATCAAATGTTCTTTCTCCAGCAGGATGTTGTTTACAGGTTGCCGTCCTCTCTGTACCCCGTAGCTCTGGTATCAGGATAAAGTGTTCCTATGGGAACTGTCTCTGCGCTTATTCCTCTGTGGGCACGAGTGAATCCCCCTCCCCCTCAGTCCTCCCCCATATGACTATCAAGACTGAAAATTCGCCTCCGCTGTGCACCGGTGTGTCCTCAGCTCTGCCGTTCCTCCATTCACTGCGCAGATGATGATGCATGCGTCATTGTTTTTCTCCTCGCTGTTTCTCAAAGTAACTTTCTGTGCGCACTTAACTGCTCCATTTAAAAGCCATACGCCATCCTACAGTATATGGAATATATTCAGAGGCGTTCAGGGATCACTAACCTGTGAGCCTCTGATCCACTGGCACACATACAAACAGATGCAAGCGTGCTCACACACTCACACAGATCTCTGAGCAATGCGGTTTAGTCTTCCCACGCTTTCTAACACTCTCATACATCAGAAGCCCTTGTCTCCCCACACAGTGTGGGATGGTGACTGCATTGTGACTCAGAGACAAAGACATGGGAGAGAGAGAGAGAGAGAGGGAGAAACAGAGTGAGGAGTGGATGAGGAGGTGGTGTCAGGGGACTGCTGGGGGCCTCATCCTGAAGGACTGTGGGGGGAAGAACCCGACGGGATGCTGCTGGCAGTGACAGCTCCAAACTTTACTTTGGTCGACATACTGTATATTTGTTGTCCGTCTTTAACCATCATAATGTTTTAACTTTTTCTCCAGCATAAAACTTCAAGTTATTGTCAGTATTAGGGTACAAAAATAATCATGAAAAGGCATCTTCATGAAAAAAAAAACACTTTGCAGCTTTTGGCAACCCAAAGTGACTGAATGAGGTGCTTTTCACAGCTAAAGTTTGGCAGACTAGTTCAGGGATGAAGTTGAAAAAAAAAATCTTTTTTTTTCTTGCTTTAGTTTTCTTTCTTTTCTTTTTTGTTATTATTATAAAACAGAATGACAACAGATATGTACAGAATGGAAATTAACCAGGGAAATTACAACAGAACATACAAAACAAAAACAAATCACATGTAACCAGCAGAAATTACAACATGAATTATAATGTTACAATCGATGCCCCATGCACATTACATTCAGCCATCTTTGTCAGAAACTTGCTGATGGAGTCCATTCCTGAATAAAAAAAACATAGGAGTTCCTGAGTATATGTGATAGGATTGACATTAGTTTTTCATACCACATCAATATGTCAGGAGGCTCTTGGTCTATCCATTATTTTAATATTGTAAGGGGTGCAGCATATAAGCGCCTCTAAGAATCTAACTAAAGGGGTGCTGGTTTGGCGGAGTGGTTAGCAGCCAGGCACCCCATGTACATGCTTCTGCCGGTCCAGGTTCGGGTCCCGCCTGTGGCCAGTTTGCGGAGTGTCTTCCCCTGCTCTCTCGACCCCTTTCACGGGCCTGTCTCTCTCCTATCAATAAAGGCACAAAATGCCCAAAAACATACATTTAAAAAAAAAGAAAAAAGAATCTAACTAAATCTATGGTCACAATTAAAATCTAGTCCTAGAACAAAATGGAATAGGTTAAGAAGAATATCATGGCCAAATATTCTCTTACAATGCTTTTAGAACTAGCATGTTTGGTCTGGACCAGTGTGAAAGCTCATACAAACTCTAGTGCGGACCAAAAAAATTAATTCTGGTCCATCAAAAAAACGGGGGTCCCAGTTCACTTCCTGTTGTACCAGAAATAAGTTAGGGGTGGGTCTGAAAGCAAGGCAACAGGACAAAGAGGAAGAGCACTGTGGCTTGGATTTGGACAAATATCACAACAAAATAGCTACCAAAGAGTGCAGCTAATGACAGCATTGCTAGCCCAAGGTTAGTGGGTGAACGTCTACAAATGCACACGCGACATGTTGACATATGGCTCTAGTCAACATGCAACTGCCATCCAATGCTGCCTAAATGCAGCTTCATCTTTATTTTATGGCAAAGAATACTTTTGAACAGCCTCGTGCTGAACAATGTTATTACTTGATGCCAGTTGCATATTTCACTAATGTGCCATAGTGTGTCAATCAGCCAGATGGCAGGAACTATCACTGCAACTACATCCCCCACTGGTGGGACACTGGGCGAGTGCCATACAATTGGTTACACTCTCTGGTTAAAGGCAGAGAACGCCAATCATCCAGTCAGCACTGAAAGCTGTGCATGCAGAGTTGTGCTCACAGACACAGCAGAGAGAAGGAAGTTTTGCCAATTGAGAAAGCCCAGTGCTGTTCTACTTATGTCGAAATGGAAAAACTAATACGATGATTCGCGACCATATGACTGATTCAAATCAAAACTGGTCCTCAGCATGCCATTTTTGTTTTGCACTATATCTCACTCGGCGAAAACACCAAAACATTACCATAGTAAAGTTAAAATAAAACAAACAAACAAAGAAGCATGGCAAGTTAGTTAGGACTCAACCAGATGCTGACTCTTGTTTTTGCCCAGGCTGTGCAAACTCTTTTTTTTTTTTTTTTTTTGGCCTTCTCTGCCTCTTTCTTTTCTTCCTCTGTTTAGCAGGAGGAGCATTAACCAGTAATCAGGGTTTAGGTCGTTTCTCTGTCATTCTCCAATGTACTTAGATCCCTCTTAGCTTGGCTACGCAGATTGAATTAGGGTCAGTGCACGCTGAAAAAATGTGGAAGAGGGTTAGCAGAAGAAGGTTGGGAAGGACGGCAGTACAGGATTGATTGGTTTATTAAATTTGGTCCAAATTGCTGTGATTGGTTGGCATTTTCCCTGCTTTACTCCAGCTGTGGACAACGGCTACTGTTCGCTCTCTTTTAAGAACACATGGAGCATTGGTTGCCATCAGGACATGACAATTGTTTTAACCAATAAAACTAAAAGTGTATCCAAATCTGATTACCAACTGCCTGTGATGCTTGGAAGATATTTGTTGTATCAAAGCCTGGTATACATCAAGGTTTTAAGGATCTTAACTGAGTTTGTAACTGTCAGAGACCGTCACATGAAGACAAACAATGACAGATTAAACCGTTTTGTTCTTTTGTTCCCCACAATAGAGCTTAAGAAGAATTGATTATCATACAATGTAATGCTTTTTTTTTTTTTTTTTGCTTATTTGCAATTTGTATTGTAATTTTCTTCTTTGTTTCGCTCTTAAATTAACCTGGCACACCAGATGGACCATTCAAAATATTTCACTTGTCCAACTGGTTAAGAGTCCATAGAAAGTGTTTGAGGAGGGATGAACCTTTCAGAGGTGCTGTAGTGCAACTGCATGACAGCACTTCTGAGCCAGTTTAAAAAAAAAAAAAAACTCTTGTCAAAACAGGTCTGAAGTGGAGCAAAGGTATCCTTTCTAAAGAAAAGTTTTTTTTTCATTTCTTGAAGAAATATCCTCCAGATCTGATAAAAGCAACCAAAGCTGTTGGTGCTAATCTCCTTACAAGCAGTCACTTCCTGCTGTTGTCCATAGCTTTCAGCTTGTTCTTCCTCCTGCTCTCAAGGATGTGCAAGGTTAGTCCTAAGTTACAGTGTAATATAAATTTAATATCACTTCTTCAATGGGACACAAAAGTTAATCAATCCAAAACTTACTTTTTGTTTTACTAACTTTGAAGTTTTATCAGAGCCTGACTCACTAGATTTGTGTAACTGCACAAATTTTCTATTGTTCATTTTAGTTTGATAAATACCACCTGTCCATGACTGGAAACACATCTCTGATATTAATCATCAGCACCATTGATGCTGACAAACTGGCAACAGAAAAGATATCACTTCAGCTGATTTGTGGGCAAAATTAATTCAAAATACAAATGTTACAAAGTAGGAAAATTAAGAGTTTGAGCGTGTAAAAGTGTCATTACATTAAAAGCACATTTACTGTAAGATATATCACCATAAGAGCATAAGACAAAGATATTACAGTTTATGTTCCAATAGAGAAAACATCTTGACCTGGTCAAGGTAGTGTAAGAAAGACAGATGAGTCACTGATGCTGAGACTCATCCAACAGCATTTGGAGATAAAAACATACCGATAGAAGACCTTGAGTCAGACATCATCATCTTTGATTCTCTTTTTATTCGACTGAATGTTTGTGACTCATATGTACATTCTAATACAGTTAAATGATGTCCTCACAAAAATGAGTAAACTTAAATCAGTTCAACAAAGACAAACATTAGAAACTACATACTGCAACACCACAAGCCACCACTTGAGGCTGATTACGTAAGAAAGTCAAATATGCAGGTCTACAGTAACCTGACAAGCCAGATGGACAGCTCCATATATCTGCCACAGAAATATTTCACTAGTCCATCTGTGTAGGAGCTCTTTAAATTTGTCTTCAGGGGCAGAACGTAAAAAAAAAAAACACTAGCTTGTGATTGGACAATCGTTTGGCTCATCACATTCATCACAGACCAATCCACATCAAGCAGGGTTGCCTCCTATAATGTAGCAAACATAGCGGCTAAGTTGGCCGCTAACAGCTAACAACAGATAATGACTGTTAGCCATTAGCCGCTAACTTAGCCGCTTACAGCTAATGGCCTTATACTATCGTCTTACACTAAATTGTACCACACAGATGATTCATTTAACACTTCTATGTGACATGAACCTCGTCAAAGACAATCCCTACAAGTAAACTTCTGAGGAGGGCAGATTTCACCAAGTTTCACCAAGTAGCCATGAGGACAATAGGCTAAGCGGCATGTCTGTTCTCAATTTCCTTTTCTCAACTTCCGGTTGTCATCCCATCCACATTCTGCAGCTGCCGCCTCTCTTCCCTGATTGGGCCGTTAGGAATTCAGCCGAGTGAATTTGTTGGACAACGGAGGCTGGCAAGACGGACCTGCAGGATTTCAGAATCAGGCAGGTCTGTCTGCTTTACAAGGCTAGGTCTACAGACCCACCTGTGCAGCTGTGGCTGCCATGTCAAAGTGCAAAAAGCAGTCTTGTTAAAAGACATTTTGGTATTTTTAAGGTTTTGTTGTATGAGATACTAGACACAGTCAGTTAAGTTGCTGAAAGGGCTCTTGGTACCTCTGCACCTTTAACAAGAACAAGCTCAGACCGCTAACAAGGCCTCCTGCTGTTGGTGGGTACATTTCATTTGTGTAAATTTGTGAGTTTTATAAAGACAAGACACAACTTCACTAAGTAGTCTGTGTTTAGTATTTTTAAATTAAAAAGCGAACGGCTTCGTGTCCCTCGACTTATACACATTGATTCCACCAATCTGCTGTTTCACTCTATGGGCTGAGAAAGACAACAAGGGCAGAGGAAACTACTACAACACCAAATATGATTGATCTGGTACAAGCTACAATACCCCCTTCAAAAGTGTAGTTCGTGAAAAACTCAATAATACAAACTTAGCTGTCCTAAATATGGATGCCCCAATAAGGCTTTTTTGTTGATGGTTCTCATCACCTACCAACTGTTTCAGAATCAGAATCAGCTTTACTGGCCAGGTACGCTCACAGCATACAAGAAAAATTGGTTTTGGCAGGTGGTGTCGCTCGTTGAATGAACGGCAGCAAATGTAAACATAACCAGAATAGAAAATAAAATCTGTATATACACCTTATTAGAAAAGAAGAGCATGTTTATGCACCTCGTAGAAACAAAATATGTACACTTCATAGGAAAAAAAATATATTTATATATGTATGAACACCTGTGTAAAAATAAATAAATAAATACAAAACTGGTGAAAAGTACACAATGTAGTGTAAAAAAATTTGTGGAAACAGCCAACACTGATACAGGAGAGACAGACGAGTGGACAGTGGATATGTACTTTCCCCCACGTGATTGTGGATTTGATCTATAGGTGACCAAATTAGTGACTACAGGCAATAGTTTGGAGCAAAGGAGCCCAAATGTTTTAGCCTGTGAGCCCAAAGCAGCACTAGCGCAAACTATGGACACCTAAAAGAGACCTGCTTTATTACCTCCGCCAAGGAGGTTATGTTTTTGCCTGTGTTTGTTTGTTTGTCCATTTTTTTTGCTTGCTTTATTCCAAAAAAGTCATTGAAAGATTTAACTGAAACTTTGAGGAGATGTTGGTAATGACCCAACTTAGAAGTTATTAGAGTTTGGTGGTGATCCGGATAACTGTCATTAGCAGACAATCACTTTTGCTCAATAACTGTCTGACTAATAATGGTATCAAAATGATTTTGAGTGCTAGGTGTGGGGGTTTTCAGGGCCAAGAAATCATATTATAATTGGAACTTTATCATAGAACCGTTGCTTATGGATGTAACAGCAACATGTGAGCAGCTTTGGTGGTGGTTTGTGCTCTTTGAGTGCTTTCTTGTTGCTGTTAAATGTAAGCTTCCATTTTAAGGATTTAAAATTACATGTCAGGGATGTGAGAGCACTGAGACGATGCATGTGTGACAATCGTGGATGTAAACAAATCATAGTTGATGCCCTACAAGAGCTGTGAGACAGGCGAAAAGCTTGCTGAGATTTGAAAAAGGACATCTTTGCATCTCTTTCGGTGTTTTTGTGTGGATGGACACATTTACTGAAACGATGCCGTCTTACAGAGGATGTTTTTGTCTCTTTTCAGTAGGACCAGGCCTAATGGTAATGTCTGAAAAGAATCAGAATGCTGCTGCTTGGTTCTTTCGTGGTTCTTAAAATGGCTGAAAATAATCTCTTTAATAGTCACGGTCTTAATGCCATAAATACCCATTAACGTACAAATGTTTGACAAAAAAAAACACCTTAACAAATCATCATCATTAGGTGTGAATGAGCCTAAAGCTGTTTCTTTACACCAGTGTTTAGTACAGATAACAGAAACAGGCTGCCTTCAAAGTGGGACAATCAGAAAGCTGTAAACACAAGTCTATATATGTGAGAATATATAAATGTTCCCAGCCATAACCGGAGGCTGGCTGTGAAAATACTGGCGAGACTTCACACTTCTGACTGTAAAAACTTATGCAAAGCTTTGTTTTCTCAGTATGCAGAGCATTTTCTTTCACTGGCAAGGGATTTAAATATCTACAACCAGCCTGCTGCCAGATTTAGTGCAGAAGAGCTGCGATGGTTCTGAACACAAGCCTTTATTTAATGAGAATGAGTTTCAACAGTGCTATGAATAAAACAGAATGACCTGTTGCAAATCAGAGATGTGTAGAGTTATTAATGGAAACACTCGACTCTAGAGCCACACAGAGACCCACCACAGATGACGGAAGTAAAGTTCCTCCTCTAAAACAAGGCCGGCCCGACTGGAGGCTTTTTAAATGTGCCTGTTCTTTTAGATTAAACACACAGTGCTCTGCAGGAAGAGGCTGTGAGCTTAAGTCTAAAAAGTAATGAATACAACTTCAGTATCTCAGATGGCTGAACACGTCTCAGATGACATTTTGAGTGTTTGTGTTATAGTTTCCTTAAGACAGAAAAAAAATCTGCGGGCTGAAGCTCAGCGACAGAAACAAAAAGGGAAAGTAAGCACTGGCTCTGTCTGTCACTTTGAAGGGAACTGATGCTGAAGATTCTGTCACTCAACTGAATCTTCAAAACAACAGAGACGGTCTTTTGTATGAAAAGCCTCAAAGTAAAAAAAAATCCATTCAGAAATTCCACAACCAAAACATATTTGTTGGAAGTAAACATGAAGAGGTGGTAACTTCAGGATAGATGAACATTCAGTGTAAGAACACCCTGTGTTTTACTGCAGGGATTCCCCTGGTAATGTGAATAAAGATTGTTATTTTATTATTATCATACATGCTACAGGCCCTCACACTTACTGCCTGTGTTTTTTTTTCATGCATTAAGAATAATGTCCCTGCAGTACATCAATATTTATAGATGTAGTGGTGAAGGAATGCGCCCTAAAATGCAGAAGTGAATAAGCATTTAATCACTTTTATGTTCCCAATGTTTTTATTTGGCTTTTCAAATTAAGTCTGAAATAAGGTCCATGCTGAACATACAGTGTGCATACAACATTGATTTTATCTTCATCTTGTGTTTTCCAGCTTTTTGATCTGAAGAGATTATTAACTAGGTATTAAATTACCTTTTTCCACTAGCACGCCTTGGCCCTACTCTACTCGGCCCTACTCGATAGGCAGTTTGTTTCCACTAGCCTGGTACCTCCTAAAACAAGCTAGTTTTAGTACCTACTCTGCACTGGTTCTAAGCGAGCAGAGTCAATACTAAAAGGTGATGCCACCGACTGCCGACTACTGATTGGTCAGACAATGTCGTCATCGACAGTCATGAGCGCCTCAACCTAGCATGCTAGCGGTAGCTACCATTAGCTTACCCTCATACGTCTTTTCTTTGCAGCTGGATTGCTCTCCTCCTCGGCTTCATTCTGTTGTATAGCTTCCAAAACTCTCCTGTGCTTCTCAAGGGGTATTTCTTCTTGCCACCTGCAGCCTTCTTCTGCTTTCCTTTTTTACTCGGTTTGTGACAAAAAGCCACAGATTGTTGTGTCGTGCTCAAAATGACGTCACCGCAGAGCCGCTCACCTGTTTACAGCGACACTGCACCCCATTGGGCAGGCAACTGGGGCTAATGGAAAAGCAGCACAAGGCAAGTAGAGTAGAGTAGGGCTAAAGGAAAACGGCCAAAAATGTTATGTTTTTAGTCAGAAGAGTGGTAGAATCACCAAATTCAGCTTCGTAATTACTTTATAGTGGCATTTGACTCTAACTGTACATTCACACCAGAAGCAGTCTGAGCGTCGGTGGCGTCCAGCTCCCATTCATTTTCTATGATCGCCGGCGTCAAGGGGCAATTGAGGCGGCGGCGATCACGAGTGGCGCGTTACGAGTGTCACGAGCTGCGTGGAGCGGCGCGATGGAAGCGTGGCGAGCGTTGAGCAGAAGTTGGGAGAAGCTCAACTTTATGCAAATGAGCAGCGGCGCGAACGAGGCATCAGCCAATTACAGGCCGATCTGGATTCCAATGCGGAAGACTTTGAGAGGGAGGACGAGAAAACAAGGGAGGAAAAACTTATTGCCGTCTCCAGTCCCCCCAAGTGTGATCAACGGTGAAAGAGGGAACCGAAGTCCCATGTGCATCACATATACACGTTCCAACCCCCCAGATAACCTCCCGTTTTGTGCAAATGTTACATAAAAAGGGGGGTAAAGTCATAACAATCAAATAAGCTGTAGTTTAAGGGTCACAAGACTGTGTGTATGTCTGTTTACTTGTCTTATTTTAGTTCAGTCTTTATATATTTACATAAAAGTGTGAAAACGAGATGGTGAAAGGAGATGGTGATTCAGAACATATCTGCACCGCAGCTTTGTAAGCCCCGCCTCTCCGGCCGCTCACATCGAGTCCCCTGCCTGCGTGCGTCCGTGTGTTTTCAACTGCCAAGCGGCGCGGTGAGAGCGGCCAGAGCGTCGACAAGCAATTTTGACGCTTTTGGTGTGAACGTACAGTAACAGTTCAGGTATAAGCCTAGGTTCATAATGATTATCACAATAAAAACAAACTGTACAGTTTGTACATATGTTGTTCACACTAGTCTTTATTATGAACAATTGTATAAGAACACAGTGAACAGAAAGCTCTAATGGCCTTCAGTTAATGGACAGTGCTAACAACACAAAACCTATGTCTTGGATAGTCTACAAAAATATATTACCACAGCAATCCAGTGGAAGGATGTGCCAAACAGAGGCTGTGTGTATACAGAAAATGATTTGTCAAAGCCTCTGAAAGACTTACTGTGCGTTCACACCAAAAGAGGCAAAAGCGGCCAAAGCGGCAAGCACGCCCGAGAAAGCCGACAGCGGCCAAAGAGGCCAAATATTTTAGCCGCTTTGGCCGCTCGTCACGTGACTGATGTCAACGTAAAATCTTGCTTGTCATTTAAAGGAGCTGCCAAGAAGCGGACTTCTTCACAGCAGCAGCTGCTTGCTGTTGTTCAACTTCAGCTTAAAACATAGCATGAACATAACGTAAAATCACCATCTAATCAGTCACGAGCGGATTGACAGGCAGGAAGCAATTTACAAAGGAGATAATATTGATTTATCCACGACATCAAACTTTTACAGTGTTGAATATACTAAAATCTTGTGGTGGAAAGGAGCGTGTTTTTGCACAGTGTGTGTTCGTGTGTGTGTGTGACATACTCTTCTGTCTCTCCCTCATCTTCCCTGCTCTCCTCTCCCTCCACCGGACCTTCATCAAGGTTGGAGGTGGAAGGACACTCCTCCAAGAATGGGTCCAAAAAACCCATCACGGAGGCATACTGCCACACACGGCCCACACCTCCAGCAGACCCACTTCTCCTCCTGTCTTTCTCTCTCCTTCCTGTAGTGGTCCCTCAGACCTATCCATTTTTTCTGCATTCTTCCGCTAATAGAGAGAACAGACGCATTTTTGCTCTTTTTAAATGGCGCTTCGTTTTCAAATTCTGCTGATAAAATGCTTTGTTGTGCAGCGTGTCATCCATGACTCGAGACGCCGGAACTAGGAACCGAAGTTACATGAGTTGTCCTTTAGGGCCCGCTAAGTCGAAGGACATCTCTACTCTGATTGGTTGCCACCGTTTGCCGCTGAACTGCGTCATAGCTAATTACCATAAAGTTGAGCGAGGCTCAACTTCTCATCTGGGACGCTCAGCCGCTTTAGCCGCTCAGGACGCTTTGGCCGCTCAGGACGCCGGGCTCTCATTGAAAATGTATTAACTTCCGGCGTCGTTGCCGCTTTGGCCGCTTTTGCCTCTTTTGGTGTGAACGCACAGTTACCCGACCCTTGTGAAAGGGGACAGAGCTTCAGGGTGCAATCAGGCTTACCGAGACCACCTCTGTAACGTGGTCATAGCGTGGTTGTTTTGTTCTGAAACAGGATTCGTTTACACGAAGCTGAAAAGGAAACACTCATATATGTAGAAACACCTGTCCAAAAATTATAAAGGTATAAAAACACCCTCCTTTGATATAATAAATGGGATCTTGAACCTACACAGCAGTCCTTCTAACAGAACAGTTTAACTCATCATTTAGTCTCATACTTGTATCATGGTTATTGACGCGATATTAACACTTTCTTACTATTTTAGATCTTTAAAGAACAATTCCTGTGAGAAAACCAGCTTATGAATCTTTTGTTTCGTTATGTCACTCAGCAGTAACTTTATGAACTCCAAGGTCAGTAAATGTGACTGCACTGAAGGAAAAGTCTGCTTTAGCATCAAAAAGGCTTTAATATTCTTCACTCACATGATTACTTTTTTACTGGTTTTAATGCATTTAGATAAAATGAGAACAGATTAAGATAATTCATTCGTAATCTTTCTGTTCCACATTATGCAGACAGAAGAGGGGAGCTCAAATCTGGAGGGGAGAAACAATTTAATTTAGCTGAAGCATCTGAACAGATTTTCTCTCTCTGCGGAGCCTCTGGGCTTCTAGCTGGAATAAAAGATTGTTTTATTTGGAATGCCTGAAATTAATTGATTGTAATTTTTGTTTGAGATTGGACTGAGCAGTATAATCTGCAACTGATGTGAAGGCAATGAAAAGATAAGAAGTCTCTGAAGTGAGCAAATGAGAAAGTGTGAAACGGCAGCCTAATCATGTTGTGATGCTTTGATGAGAAATAAATGAGAGTAAATAAATCAATCCAAACAACGAGGAAAAGTGAAGCAACTCCGAGGAGTGATCATAAAGTCACTGCATTAAACACAAAAAAGATAAAGGAACATGAATGTATTCACTGTAATGGTCATGTTTGTCACCTTAATCATGAAAGGGACGTCACAAAACACATGGACTGTAGAAACTAATAAAACATAACTTAAAGATATAGTTCAGTATGTTGGAGTTGGTTTGTGTGTCAGGTACTTTACAATAGTCAGTGAAGTGGCTGAAAAGGCTCCAGCAGTGCTGCACCTTTAAGGAGAACAAGCTGAGACCTCCAGGAAGGTACACTGTTGTTAACGGGAACAGTTAATTTGCATGATTGTGAGTTTTATGTAAAATCAGCCATGAAACTACGTTGGATATTTATGTACAAATTAGGTGAAAACGTTATGATTAGGGCCCGGCCGATACATTGGCCGGCCGATTAAATCAGCTGATTATAGCCCTTTTGACAGTATTCAACATCAGCCAAGGTTTTGCCGATGTAACGCCAATAAATTCTTAATTTCTCATAAAACAGTAGACGTGCTATTTGGTTTCTAAGCCGCGCAGAATGATGACGTTGTGAAAGACGGCGACACGCGTTGATGGCGTCTCTGATGGCTCCGAGGAGCTATGCTCTCTGCTGATGGCGTGCATGGATGACTCATCTACACTCACACTGTGTGAGTCACACGGAGTTGTTCTTTTAAGCCTAAAGGTCCGACATGATGAGCAACTTTCAGCTGTGTACAATGCCACCTCTGTTGTTGTCAATACTGATGAACTGGACCTTCTGATGGCAGGGGATCAGTTTGGTCGTGACTGTTTTATTTGCGATTATGATGGAAATCAGGCTTTATCTGCTTGTTCCCCACACGGCAGCTAAGCTAGCTAGCTAGCTAGCTAGCTAACTATGCTAGCGTTATCATAGCTCCCCGGAGTCCTACATCATCATCAGCAGACTTCATCGTAGCTGGGGACTTTTATCAGTCTGTTTAAATAAGTTTGTAAATTTGTGCAGTGTCCCACAAAATATTTTGATTTTGTCACGCACATTACCTCATGTTTAAAATAAAAAGAGGTTCTACCTGAACTAAAACCTGCTTCTGATGAACTATATATGACTGAAAAGCAGATGTAACTCAGAGTTTATAAATAATCTATACATTTACATTTTCAAAAAGGTTATTTTTTTATTTTTCAGGAATTTGTTGCAGTTTTGCAATATACTTTTATTTTGTGCTTGAAAGCTGCAAAGAAAAGTAAAAATGCCTAAGAAAAGAATGTTACCTTAGTGGTTTTGTTGCTTTCCTATGAAAGTTATCTGTTTACAACTTTTCTACCTTTACTATATCCTACCTGTAGTTTTCATCAACAAGAAGTACAACATACAGAGTGACTTTTATAAGGTTATATAATTAATGTCCCAGAAGTTCATTGCTTTTTTTGCATGTTATTGTACTTTAAACAGGTTAAAGTTAAACAGATACTAAAGGACCAAGTATTGTTAAACTATAAAATGTTCTGCCTGTTATTCATATTCATTGTTGTTTTTTGGGACCAATCTAAAAAAAAATCATTATATATCTATATATCTATATCTATATCTATATCTATATATATATATATATATATATATATATATATATATATATCTATATATCTATATCTATATCTATATCTATATACAAAACCCAAAACCATTGAAGTTGGCACGTTGTGTAAATCATAAATAAAAACAGAATACGATGATTTGCAAATCCTTTTCAACCTATATTCAATTGAATACACAGAAAAGACAAGATATTTAACGTTCAAACTGGTAAACTTTATTTTTTTTTTGCAAATATTAGCTCATTTGGAATTTGATTCCTGCAACATGTTTCATAAAAGCTGGCACAAGTGTCAAAAAAGACTGAGAAAGTTGAGGAATGCTCATCAAACACTTATTTGGAACATCCCACAGGTGAACAGGCTAATTGGGAACAGGTGGGTGCCATGATTGGGTATAAAAGCAGCTTCCCTGAAATGCTCAGTCATTCACAAACAAGGATGGGGCGAGGGTCACCACTTTGTGAACAAATGCGTGAGCAAATTGCCCAACAGTTTAAGAACAACATTTCTCAACCAGCTATTGCAAGAAATTTAGGGATTTCATCATCTACGGTCCGTAATATCATCAAAAGGTTCAGAGAATCTGGAGAAATTACTGCACGTAAGCAGCAAGGCCAAAAACCAACATTGAATGTCTGTGATCCTTCAGGCGGTACTGCGTCAAAAACCGGCATCACTGTGTAAAGGATATCACTTCATGGGCTCAGGAACACTTCAGAAAACCACTGTCAGTAACTACAGTTCGTCTACATCTGTAAGTGCAAGTTAAAACTCTACTATGCAAAGCCAAAGCCATTTATCAACAACACCCAGAAATGCCTCCGGCTTCACTGGGCCCGAGCTCATCTAAGATGGACTGATGCAAAGTGGAAAAGTGTTCTGTGGTCTGATGAGTCCACATTTCAAATTGTTTTTGGAAACTGTGGTCGTCGTGTCCTCCGGACCAAAGAGGAAAAGAACCAGCCGGACTGTTATAGGCGCAAAGTTCAAAAGCCAGCATCTGTGATGGTATGGGGGTGTATTAGTGCCCAAGGCATGGGTAACTTACACATCTGTGAAGGCACCATTAGTGCTGAAAGGTACATACAGGTTTTGGAGCAACATATGTTGCCATCCAAGCAGCGTCTTTTTCATGGACGCCCCTCCTTATTTCAGCAAGACAATGCCAAGCCACATTCTGCACGTGTTACAACAGCGTGGCTTCGTAGTAAAAGAGTGCGGGTACTGGCCTGCCTGTAGTCCAGACCTGTCCCCAAGTGAAAATGTGTGGCGCATTATGAAGCGTAAAATACAACAACGGAGACCCCGGACTGTTGAACAACTTAAGCTGTACATCAAGCAAGAATGGGAAAGAATTCCACCTGAAAACCTTCTAAAATTGGTCTCCTCAGTTCCCAAACGTTTACTGAGTGTTGTTAAAAGGAAAGGCGATGTAACACAGTGGTAAAAATGACCCTGTGACAACTTTTTTGCAATGTGTTGCTGCCATTAAATTCTAAGTTGATGATTATTTGCAAAAAAAATAAAGTTTCTCTTTTCGAACATTAAATATCTTGTCTTTGCTGTGTATTCAATTGAATATAAGTTGAAAAGGATTTGCAAATCATTGTATTCTGTTTTTATTTACGATTTACACAACGTGCCAACTTCACTGGTTTGTGGGCATGCAGTTTATATGCACATATACTATATAGTCTATGTGCATATAAACTGCATGCCCACAAACCACTCTGTTGTTTTTAGGTCTGAATCAGAGGTGAGCATACAGAGCTATCTGCTGTCTAATGTTCACAGACTGAAGGACTGCCATTTGCTACGTCATAAAACAGAGCCAAACAAAGAGAAAACTAAACCCAGTCATACATCCAACCCAGCACAGACTCAAAACTCAAACAAATACACAAAATAACTTTTGTAACAACAGTTTACTTTCTCCTTATAGGTGCAGTGCTGCTGGAGCCCTTTCAGTCCCTTCACTGACTGTTGTCAAGTATCTCATACGACCCAACTATTAAAAAAAAGATCTACACCTTTAGTGTTCTACAGTTCAGGACTAAATATTTTTTGAAGATCTGAGGCACTAATATGGCAGTTTTCCAGACTTACAGACGACTCAAAGTGCTTTGACACTGCAGGTCACATCTACTCTTTCATACTCATTTACTCTCACATTTACTCTCTGATGGTACTTAATTTCTGTTTGAGTTGTCCATCAGTATTACCCAACACAGAGGTCCCAAACCACAGGGCCAAAGAGATCTATTAATTCATTTTATTATTGTTCGTGGAATAACTGAGATTGAAGGGTGTTTTATATTGAAAGACTGACATTTCCAGTTCAGCCTCCATCTGTGCTCTGGATTTAGCTCGAAGTATATTTGACTCTGCAGGATGTGCATTAGTGAAGGGCAATCTAGATTCAATTCAGAGCTAAAAACTAAGTCAATGCCAATCAAGTGAGCGAGTGAGAATAGGAATCAGAGAGACTGTTTGTGTTGCTGCTGCTGACAGGAAACTAAGCAGGGGTGAACCTAACCTTTCCGGTTGGGGTGGTCCAGCCTCTGATAGGTTATGTTTATGTTGTTTGGGTTGAATGCCTATGTTCTGACCCTCCTACCCCTCCAACCCTGCGAGAGCTGGTCCGCGACTACATTGCCTTTCCGGGGCTCTTGCAAAAAAGTTGGTACCCGCTTGGCTAACACATTGTTGCCCTGTCAGAATGATTTACACATCACTGATGCAGCAAGGGGGCAACTTGGCATTAAGTGTCTCGTCCTAGGAAGACTTGACAGCTGAAATCCTCAACCTTCTGATTGGTGGTTGAGCACTAGCAGACCTGAGTCTTCGACACCAACACTTCCTCAAGCAAAAACACACTTTTTAATCAGAAAAGATCCCCGATGTGGATATTATCTACAGCTAAATTGATTCTTGTGTTAGCCTGAAGCAGACACTTTCAGTTAAAGAAGTTTGAGACACTTTCTGCCAATTTTTCTCACACAGTGATTGCTGTACTGGGTTATCTGAATTATCTGGATTGTTAAGCACATAATGGATCTTCATTAGTCTAAAGAGGTGTCCTTGGTAACATTTTGTATTGTTCATAGTACTGAACAACAAAGAACATTTCAGTATTAAGTAACTCTTAAACACAAAGGGCACTATTATAAGCCCTGTCATTCCTATCTTTGACCTGAAACATCTGTCAAAACTTATGCATCGCCCCCATTTTGCTGAAACAGCAAATAAACATTAATTACTGGTTGCAACCCACACTGTCAATGTCTTAAAATGAGGCGTAGTCAGGCACGAAGATGGAACTTTCCAACCTTAACGATGCAGAAAATGACAAATGGCACAGCATGAACCAAGACACTAATATCTGCCATCTGGCTAATGCTTAATGCTTTTGAACAGAATTAGAGCTCTTATTGGTTTGGTTCAAGCCTAAACACATCCATGTATAAGGTACATGATGTACTTTATTCCCTGAAAACAGGGCCCTATTTGTGTTAAAAACTATAATGTAACTAAATGTAGGCCTAAATATCACACTGTTGAAAAACACTGACTATTGACACTGAGAGATAGAGCACTATGGATGGATTTGTTAACCATAATAATTTGACTTTCTCAAGTTGGTAAAGAGAATATTGTGATATTTTGTAGTACCTGATACACTCTCCAAAGCATTTAGCTATCAATGTTAATTTCCCATATATGCTGAAAAGGCATTTACTTCATTTTCTATGACCTCAGGATTTAGAAAAAAATAGTTATTTCCATAGAAAGCTTTGTCATGCTAAGCTGAAGGAAGCTGGCACACCAGATGGACTGTTCATTACATTTCTCTTGTCCACAGATAATGTAGTAAAAGGGTGCAAAAGATCCTTTTCGAGGAGTATTTTGAATTGTTTGTTTTCATTTAATAAAGAAATGCAGCCCAGATCTGATAAAACTGCTACTGAAGCTGTTAGCATCTATGCTGATCTCAGTACAAGGAGTCACTTCCTGTTGTCGTCTTGCTCGTATGTCCTACCTCTTCCTAGACACTGATTGGACAGTGCTGCCGTGGGCAGCTCTCACATCAATCAAGCAGATCCATCAATTTACTTGGGCTTAAGTGTCCTGCTCAAGGAAGGCATGTGACAGCTGGAGTTGGGCTAATACCGTCAACCTTCTCATGTGATAAGTACGCTAATAGAGTAAGCCAGTGCCACGGACACCACTGGGCGGCGCTTGCAAGTGTTGTAGACTGTGGGCCTGATCTACCAAGATCCAAAATAAACGGTGCTAAACTGCGTGTGCAAACTAAAAAACTGCATGCGCTATTAGTGGGCGTGTTGTGGGTGATCTACTATCACTGTGTGTGCAATTGATAACATTAGCCAGAGTGGTGCGAACCACCCCCTCTCAAGGAGGATTTTGTGTGTGCTATCAGCTGTTACCATGGAGAGTTTGGGAGAGCAAAGAGGCCATGAATAAAAAATGAAGTTTAAAAGCCATGGAGTTTGAGGCAAACACACTTGTGGTAATTTTTTTGCTGCACATCATTCTGACAGACAAGATCGTCACTTTTCCCTCATGCCATATTTCTATATGTCTTTTTTAATTTTCCTTTTCTGTTGCCATTCAACATACAGGATTCACACAGATTCATCATCCATAACCTCTCATGTGAAGAGTAGGGATGGGCATTTTATCCGATTCGCAATCAGTGCATCGATGCGAGGGTCTGTGGTAAATTGCATCGGTTGGAGTGGTGTGCATCAGATTAGAAACTGGGCTGAAACCAGAATGCATCGCATCGTAAAAGCTTTGCATCGGTAAAATCCGATTTCATGTTATTATATATATATTTTTTAAAATTTAAAATTATTATTTTCAGTGTGCTGAAAGTGTTGTTTTTTTCAAACTGCTGTTTATATGCTTAGTCTAAATTGTTAATGACAGCTTTGAAGGCTGAGCTCCACTACTGTTAGGCCTATGTCCCTGTTTGTGAAATAGGCCTACTTTTTTATGTTGACAAACACACCTCCTGACTGCTTAAGTAGCCTACTGTAAGTGGTCTGAAGTGGTCTTGAAGGAACAATAAAGTTGAGTTGAATTTGCACAGATTTGCATCGTTATTGCATCGTGATTGCATCCTGATTGCATCGTGGTAGGAAGATAAATCGTATCATCCTGAATTGGTAGATGCTTCATGTGAATGGTTAGTGTATCATACTGTAGCCTACATATCGAGATGCATATCGTATCGTCTTGGGGATGGAGATTTCCATCCCTAATGAAGAGCAGTCTTACAGTTACACACACACAGACTGAGGACTCTGGTCTTTTACGCACTGACATCCTCTGAACTCACCGTCAGTGTGTAGAGAGTGTGATGAAGTCAGCTCTGAATGAGAAAAAGTAATTACAGCTATTAAAGCTTTTTTTAAACAGGTTAAATGACCTCCTCCACGATGTATTAAGAGCGCAAAGCAGAGAGGATTTACTTTGCGCATACGTCTTAATGGCACACTGGATTGTCCCTCTTTTTCCAGTCCTTCGTAATGACTGACAGCCTCCAAATCTTTCTGTTTTTCATAAAAAAATTCAGTCTGTGATGGAAAATATTTGGTTAATTTGACCCCTGTTTGTGCCTTTTTTGCTCCTGCTTTTCAAACATACTAAATTTAGACGCAAAAGCACTATGTGCAGTCACTTGCTGGTTTGATAAATTACAAAGCAGGTGCTAAATGATCACATTTAAATGATTATTTTTAATTATTAAATCTTCTGTAAAAAATATTTTAAAGCAGCTCTACGGAAGATTCTCGCTTGACCGGAACGAGAACACAACTACCCATGAGCGCTAGCGCGTGCATACTGCCGTAAAGGTACAGATCTGCCGGTCGCATGCATTTGTTTTGTAGGCGAATCACAGAAGCCAGGACTTCGCTCAAAAGTATTCTTCTGTCTTCGGCGGCTGTTTGGAGGATGGATAGCGACGAGGTAATGTATTTATTTTTGACTAAATGACGATGTTAAAAATCGCTAAGTTCAACTTGGTTTTATTACCGTGAAGTCGCCCCCGCCCCCGTCCTGTTGAAGCGATAAAGTAAATAAAAGTAAAGACAACCACGAACTGGCGATAAACAATCAACAAGTACTTACAAGTCCAGCAATAACAGGGCCAAGTCGGCATCGGTCGGACGTCCCTCCTCGTCTTTTATTTCACGCCAGCGAGTGTGAAATAAACCGAACAGATGTTTATTCTGGTCCGAGCATTCAGCTTGTTTTTCTCTCGCTTTCTTTGTTCGGTATCCTCAAAATAAACTTTTCTTTTTCTTGCGTTCTTTGCTGCCTCCGCCATGCAGTCCAAACTTGTAGTTTTTTAGTGTGGCAGGGTTCCCACCATCCACCCCGAAGTTACATAGCGCTAGTGAAAGCGATACAGACCACTCCAGACCACGACAGAGGTGTCATTCAACTTATTGTAAAGTGGTGGACCATGGCGATGAATATCTAAGGACTATCTTATGTCTGAAAAACTACATAGTGTTGGTTTAATTCAGCAGTTTAATTGACATATTGCCCAGCCCAAGTTATAGTCATCATTTCACAAAAGGAACATTTGTTTCTGTTCATTTAGACATTGAGACTTTACTAACATTCAGTAAAGGGTAACTAGATGTTTCTTTTTATCCAAGAGTGAAACATGACTTCAGAAATTCAAGTAAAGATAAAAAATGTCTTACACTTTACACTTAAGATTTTAGTCGACTAAATTTACAGAAGATTTCATCGACTAAAATGTTGTGAGATTTCATCGACTATAACTAGGCTAAAAATAAAACAATTTGGATGACTAAATTATGACTAAAACTAACCGAAAGTATAGGCAAAAGACTTAAGCTAACACTATATTAAAAAGTCTTGTCAAAATTACCACTGCTTCAATTAAACTGTATTTTGCGCATTCTGATCATCTGAACGTATTCTGCATATTTATGAGGGCAAACATGCTAAATGGACTGCGCTTGTTATTTTGCTCATCTGATAGACGCAATCCTCAGTTCACCCTGTTAGTAAATCAGCTTTGCACATCAGGCTTGCATGTGATTTTATACACGCAAACCTTTAGTAGATCAGGCCCTGTATCTCCACCTGTATCGCCCCAAACTGTTTAAAGGGAGGATCCTGATTAGACATGAAATCAGGCAGACCACACCACACTAGGAAGTTATGAACGTAGAACTGGAAACATTTCAGTAAAGTGCAGTGGAGAAATTAAGTTTTTCCTGGAGATGGTTTAAGTTTAACTCCTATCCTTGGTGAATTTCCAAACATTTCAGCACCTTTTCCCAGGAGGCAACCACCATTTAAATAAACAATTAAAGATTGTTAGTGCGTTCTGAGACCAGGCTGATATAGATGTTTCACCATCAAAATATTTGCTTGATGTCCTAAAAGCATCTTAATATCCTTCAAACTTCATCTTTACAGTTTCACACACAGTTGCTGTATTTATTAGGAGCTGCCTCTGCTGCAAAGCTTTTTGTCCATGACCTCTAACATCGAGTGAAAAGACAAGGCCGACAATTTTGTGTAAAGGCACTGATCGAGAAGTGCTGAGTCATCACATTCACTGTGGAAACTCTCATGGACAATTGCCGATAAGAGAAAATCTAAAAGAACGGGCTGAAAAGTTTTAAAGCAGACATTTCCCCTAACACTTCATGCTGTGGAAAATGTTAAAGGTGTTACATGACTCTGTAAACTCACGAGAAGATGCATGCTTTGACTGTGGTGTGTGTCTTTAAAATGTCGGCGCTGTGTAGCATCAGAGGAGCCGGTGAAATGTGTCCGCACTAATGAGCTCTTTTCCAGGGCCTGGCAGGTTGTGTGCATCCGTGTGTGCGTGTACGATGTCTAGTGTGGGTGAGAGCTGTGACAGTGTGTCACCTTTGGGTGTCATTCCAGGACACCGCCAAGGAGAGCAGCCTTGCAGCCATCCTGCAGAGCCACCGCCTGGTCTTAACAAGGACACATACAGGCAGCAAACGCACCAGCACACACTCACAAACACACACTAACACAAAGAGGCAGTTTTTCCACCCTGCTCCGCCTCGCAGCAGCAGCAGTAAACTTGTACGTTTCGCTCTGCTCCGAGTCGTTTGTCTTCATTGTCCGAGTCATCACATCTAAAGAACGACAGTTGGACTATAGCTTTAAATGTCCTCGCAGCCAAGGAGAGCAGGGACGTGAACACACTCGAATTCTCCATTGTCTCACTCTCACACACACATTTCACCCTTGGAAGGCATGACAGTCTCTCAAAAATAGAGCACTTTTCTGAGGGTGGGATAATGGCTTCAAGTCTTCCAGTATCTACCTGGTCTGTCCAAAAAAAAAGAGCATGATGAAGTGCAAAATGGAGAAGGAGGGGAGAAAGTGAATCAGACAAGCTGTCTGTCAGAAAATTCAGGGAGCTCTATCTCCTCCTGACATCACGTCTTGATCATTCCCCTGCACAGACATGTAGCAGATGATAAGGTGTGTGATGATTCATGGAGGTCAGGGTTCAATTCAGAGATTTAAGTTCTAAGTAAGGAACGAAAGGACCTGGATGGACAAACTGTATCTCATTCATTTCTAACCAACAGAAGCACAGGTCTGTCATTCTCTTCCATAGCTGCATACACGTCTGTACTCTTTAACAGTCTAATTTTTCCAACCAGTGCCTGCTCCTACCTTTACGTCTTAAAACCGCAACCTGTCCCACAACCTTTGAATTTACCAAAGTTAAATCTGCACACAACCTGCCCCTGGTACATTAGACCTGTGACCTCGCACACAACAAGTACATGCACCAAATGGCCACACGGGTCATCAGCTTCACTTAATGCAATACTGACATCTGCTGAAATCCTCATATGCCATAACTGTAAAGACTATTTCTTTTCCCCTCCCTCTCTTTCCCACCAGTGTTTATTTGGTTGACTTACTATTTTCATCATGGTTTTCATCAACAACCTTTTTTCCTGATAAAAATTCTTCACTAATGGCCCTTTTCCGTTCGCCCTACTCCACTCTAGTCGACGTTACCCGGCTCTACTCTACTTCCCTTGTGCTGCTTTTCCATTAGTCCCAGTCGCCTGGGTGCAGTGTTGCTGTAAACAGCTGAGCGGCACTGAGGTGATGTCATTTTAAACGCGCCACAACAATCTGTGGCTTTTTGTCACAAACCGAGTAAAACAGGAAAGCAGAAGAAGGCTGCAGGTGGTAAGAAGAAATACCCCTTGAGAAGCACAGGAGAGTTTTGGAAGCTATACAACAGAATGAAGCCGAGGACGAGAGCAATCGAGCTGCAAAGAAAAGACGTATGAGGGTAAGCTAATGGTAGCTACTGCTGTCTGACCAATCAGTAGTCGGCAGTCGGTGACGTCATCTTTTAGTATGGACTCAGCTCACTTGGAACCAGAGCGGAGTAGGTACTAAAACTAGCTTGTTTTAGGAGGTACCTAGTTAGTGGAAACACGCTGTAAATCAAGTAGGGCCGAGTAGAGTAGGGCCAAGGCGTGCTAGTGGAAAAGGGCCATAATGGTTGTGTTAAAAGTTGGATGAGTTCAGAGGGACATCCAATCACAGCTGCATTAGCTTGGTGGTGGTGGGATAAGCTGTGGAGTGATCCAATCAGAGCTGCTCTCTTTATGAATTGATATATTCATGTAGAGCAGGTTCACTGTTTGTTGTCAGTTCTGGTATTGTAACTGAGATGCTCTGCCAGGTAGCCTTAATAAAGGAGACTGCATTTTACACAAAAGATAAATTTATAAATTCAAATTTCAGTAGTGTTAAATAAAGGGTTATTAGATGTTTCATTTAATCCAAGAGTAAAACATGACTTTAGAAATTAAATTGAACATAAAAAAATTCTTACACTTTACACTTAATGTTTTGGTCGAGTAAAATTACATTGACTAAAATGTTGTGAAATTTCAACTAAAATTAGACTAAGGCAGCATGGTGGCACAGCAGGTTGTGCATGTGCCTCACAGCAAGAGGGTCCCTGGTTTAATAAATGCATGCTGCAACAAATCGTACAGCTACGCTATCTCCCCATAGGGTCATGGCTGGTCCTGTTGGTCCTGAAGGATTTAATTTGGAGATAGAAAATAATATTAACCCTGTCATTCATGAATTATTTCATCACAAAAGAATTTTTTTTAATTGTTTGATCAAGTTGAAAACTATGATAAGGTTTTTTAGCCTAATATTTTGAGGGAATTCTGCATCCGTCCACTTCATCATACATCAACAGAATAAATAGTAATTGAATGGAACTAAAGATCAAGGAACACAAGTCTTTGACATACATGTATTAAGAGTATATAAAGGCCAAAACAAAACCTGAAATAAATGTATGATGCAGTTTAATAGAACTATTCATTGTGAACTATACCAAAATTTAAAATAAAAAATACAACATGATGTGTAATCTGAATACAGGCACAATACACACTTTGCCCTTTGTCACCTCTTTTGCATTTATGATGCAATTTCTTAATATGGTAAAAATGTGAAAAGATTTTTTTTGAAACTTGACAGAAGGTAATTTAAGAATGATTAAAAATGTATATACTTTTAATTTAAATTTATTTAAGAATTTAAAAGGTTAATTATCTACTTTGTAGTTGGACATGGTATTGCAACCTAAAGAGTATAAAATATCCGTCTACTGTGGTGGTAACCATGCATGAAAGGGTTAATAAATACCCATTAATAATCAAAAGAACCATCATGGAGTGCTGTTTGGTAGAGTGGTAAGCAACCATGTTTATCCCATGTATATGCTTTGGCTGGCTAAGGTTTGATTCCATTTTTAGCCCATTTGGTAAACCGACCTTCCTGGCACCCTCAGCCCCTTTCACGTGATTATCAACCATCTCTATTCAAAAATAAAACACTTAAAAAGAAAATTTCATAACATCTTCCTCCACACTCAAAAGTTTTCGTGTTTTAATTATTTACAGCATCAACAGGTGACTATCAGTAACCTAATCAGCTGGTAAATAAAGAGTGAGTGCTCATGAAGGTCTCTTTAAATGGGTTTAGAAAACAAGTCCATGGCTCCCTCTGATCCTGTATTGAAGAGAGTCATACTCTCCACATTGTGTATAGAAAGTTGCTCTCTTGGACTTGGTCTGCATGCCGTACAGTTCCCTAAAATAATCCTTTTCCTGATATAGCTGTTTCAAAATAAAGGCAGCAACATAATTACTCGATACTTAAAGGTTGAGGGACTTGCTTAAAATTAAATGAGCTCATTATCAAATTAAAAGAGCTTCAGCTGTGCAACAAATATCACCTATTTGCAGGGGTTAAAATGTTACACCAGCTCATTTAATCATGACTAACAGCAACAGCATGCTACTTTTAATGATCCTGAGCTTAGGAAGAGCAAATCATGAGTTCAAACAGCTCCTCTATGCTTTAGTTACTCCCAGTCGGATAGTCTCAATACATAACTGGACACTTTGGTCACCTGGCTAATGAAGTAAAGTCACAAATCACTCTGATGATTGGCTGAGGGTTTGAGCAGGGTCACCTAAAACTACACCAGGTCACATGTTGATGATGATTACTGTCCATTACTGATGAAGAATAGTTCATGTTAATCAGTCTTCTTCGCCGTTCAGTCTAATTTGTCAACGGCATGAACTGCAACAATAGAAATACTAGAAAAGCACTCGGAGAGCGCAGACCTCCGCCAGCGCCACAGTCCTCATCCATATTTTGATTTTGACCATAAATATTAGTCCTACCTTTATTTCATCTAAATATTTAGATTCCTTGACCATGAAAACATACCATCAGCAAATGGATTCATAATGATATCTATTTAAGTTCAGTAGTTATTCACCAAAATCACATATTTCATCATGGCGGCCAGACGCAGATTCAGATTAACACCAAAATTGAATCACTTCTTCCTTTTCCAATGCTGAACATTTCCTGAAAATTTCATCAAAATCCATCCATAACTTTTTGAGTTATTTTGTTCACAGATGGACAGACAGACAGACAAACAAACTCTCCCGAAAACATAACCTCCTTGGCGGAGGTAACAGGTACGTTACACTCTTTCTTAAACAAAAAGTTCGGCTTGCCTTTTCAGTAGTCCTCACCTTTCTTTTTTACGTCGTGAAATTAATGGCCCCTGATGCTGGACACTCTCACACCTACACATTTGTCAGCTGGCCACGCTCATCCCGCAGCAGTGCTTTTATCATCAGCCTGTAAGCAGCAGCGGTAAAATTGCTTAATTAAAGCATGAATGTTTAATAAACCCTCGGGCTGCGTGGAGAGGGACTCGGGACACCAGCCGCCCGTTGATGGGGGCCCTGGAGGAAGGAGACAGACGATCGCTCAACTCGTTCCTCACTGACTTTAAGTTCAAGTGAGTACTTTGACAGAGAACAGGTGGAAGTCGGCAAAGGCCACAAACTTAATGAGCTGGGAGGTCGCTGCCTTGAACTTTTTTTAAATGCTAAGTTGTTCATTTCTGTGGTAGCGGGAGTGTCAGTGCCTGAGCTAATAGAGTGACCTTTACCCCAGGCTGCCGCTGCTTGATCTTCATTACTTTTATATACAGGTTTACTCACTACTCGTCTAAGCTGTTGTCAGCTTGAGAATATGTACAGGACTCTAAAATGCCATAAGTTGGCACGTGGGAAGTCTTAACATAAAACAGTGAACTAAATCAAGACAAACAGTGCAATGCTCTGAGTGAAACTTACACTTTATAAATTCTGTTGATAGGAGGGCTCTCAGCTCTTGGTGAACACAGACAGTCAAAATATCAATAGCCTAAAGCAAACAGAAGTCTTTTGTGCCCTCTGGGTGTCACTGGAAAAAACAACAAATCAAGAAGAGCTCCAAGAACACAAGCAAAGTCAAGTAATCTCTAACAGCCTTGAGCAAACTTTTGATAGCAAATGTGAAACACTGCCTCAAAAAATAACACTCAGTGGCCCCGTTTACATGGGCAGTTTTCCTCAATCTGATTGAAATCGATCAGATTAAGTGAATTTGATTCGATCTGTATACATAAACTTTGACTAAAGAGATCCACGTTCAATCCGTGTTTGCATGGCCCTAGCTGAATCTGATTGTATTGGTTTTTTTGATGTGCGCAGAAGGTCACTCTGCCACTACCTGCAAATGTGTAAGAGAAGAAAAGGTGCACTTCCTGTTTCCTGTTTACCTCTAGAAAGATGGATCCACGTCGTGTTTTGTTGGGGTTTCTATTAAAAAGTTTGTTTCCTCCACCGTCCAGTTCTTCTGTTTGTTCACCATGTTTGTTTGGGCACTCTCTGCATACGTCACTACGTTCCTCTTACGTACGACGGAGCGCCTGCGCAGACCGAACAATCCTCTCTGTCAACCCAATCCGCTCCACTCAGCAGTTTACATGAAGCATGGAGCAGAGTATCAATCGGCGTAGACTACCTCTTACAATCCGATCCGAAATACAATCAGATCCGGGTGAATCCAATTGGCTAAGGTGTTAACATGACACTTTTCTAATCTGATTGACCTTTCAATCTGATTGTAAATAGGATTTTTTGACCCATGTAAACAGGGCCAGTGTCACAAAATACTTTTATAATCCCTGGATCAGCATATGTGTTTGGATCACCACCAAAATCTAATAACTTTTCCTTAAACAATGACTAACATTCATAAACCACCTGAGAAATACTTGAGTCATGTTGCTCATAGTCAAACAAACAAACATATCATTTGACAGCTCTCAAATAGATCTAAATTTGAGCCCTGCCTTATAATATTGTTCCAACTTGTAAGTAAAATCACAACAGAAATCATTAACTGAAAGGATGCTATCATAGAATAGCCTCAGTGACCTAATGTAAGTGTAACACTGCCCCTGTTGTCAAAGGTGTAAAATTTCCTACTCCTCACTTTTCAATCAGCAGCACCTTTGATCCACACCAAAAAAAAAATCAAGCTGTTGGTATTTTGGCAGACTTTTGAACTTGTCAAGTGTAAGGGGAAGGATCCTCCACCAAAAGACACCTAATATAAACATCACTGCTATTAAGTACAGGACAATGTAGTTTATTATGAATATTGTCTCTGCTGAGGTGCAGAAAGTTATTTTACATTCAAATATTATTTAACCACACTGTTTTGCCTTTATTAAAATTTATTTTTCATTCTCTGAGAGAAAGAGATAACAAAGCTAAAAGCTTATGCTGCAGATCCACACGTAAAGGTGTTTACCCTATAACCTTTCTTCCAATTATATAACCAAAAGCAATTGCTTGTTATCACATAAGGCTGTGATTAACACAAAATTTGGTTTTAATTAAATAAACAACAAAAACAAAATATTTAAAAATGTAGCTATTTAAAAATCATCCAAACAAGCAGAAGTGTTACCCAATTTAACTGAATTAATTGCAATGCTTGCACCATCCAAAAGTGTCTGATAATAATGATAATCATCAAAAGGGTGAACAACAATAAAGACACGCTCATTTAATAATTATTTCTTGAGCCACGTCCTACTGCTTCAAATGAAAACTTTCCAAACAGGCTGTGATGCCCCCTGCAGGCAGAGCGACCTCTACACCAGCATGGAGCGTCTCACTGCCATCTCCCTCCAGTTTAGTTCTGCCCACACCCCCCTGCGGTTAGCACCACACCTCGCTCCCTACACATGCTCACACACAAACACACACAGACCAGCTCCACCTCAGTCAGCCACCCACACTCTGTCACGAGGGAGCGTGGTCACACCGGTGCGTGTGCCACTCTCTGCTGCGACATTTTGTGTGTGTTTCACGAAACAGCGTGTGGGTGTGTGTGTGTGCAGGTGGACGTGTCCATGCATAGGACTGTGTGAAGAGCCAGTGCATCAGCCTGGCTTTAGGACTCCTCTGTGCTCCTTGTGGAGGCGGGTTGAAATCCCTTAGTTTAGCAACATTGTGGTGGAGTCGGGCGGAGGCTCGCAGGGAGAGACGCAGAGCTAACATCCATCTTCCTCAGCTGCAGCTGGCTGCCAGCTACTGGAGAGAAAAAGTGCAAGTCAGGAGGGTTTTATGAGTATTTTCCTTCTTCTTCTCTCCTTACACTGTCACATTTTTAGACTGCTCTGGTCTTTTATTGTTTCTTAACCCTCCATCACATCTGTATGACAGCAGTGATTAGAGTGTGATCAAACTGAGAAATCATGGATCTCAACACTGCTGAGGCTTCTCCAGAGCTGACTGTCCTAGCTGAGACAATGCTGTGAAGGGAAAAGAAAGTCCACCATCTCCTGCTGTCAGTATGTGCCCAGCTTAGGCTGTCAAGCTGTTTTAACATGGACAACAGACTTTTAGGGCTTTATCTGGCGTGTGTGTGGGGGGTGGGTTATATTTGTACAGTATTTGGCATGAGGCAACATATGGATTCATGACCGACATGAATCAATAACTTGTATGTCACAGTTGAGCCTGGTTGAATAAGTTACACTTGTGCCAGAGAGTAAACAATAATGGCTGCACAGGAGAGAGGGATGAAGGAAACAACTGTCAGCATTTAAACTCATTGTGTGTTTGGGATGCTGGTTTTGCAGAGTGGTAAGCAACCATGCACAACCCATAAAAAAAAAACTAGAAAAGACTTCCGCCAAGATACAATTCTGGACCACCACGCCCTCCAACTCGACGGACAAGTCTCCGCTCATGTCTGTCCATGTGGAGAACTCCTCTGCTGGCATTACAAGGGGAAGTGGGTAATGTAGTGACGTAGGCTGAAAAACGTTGATGTGAGTTGGCAAATAAACCATAGAGTGATGTCAGGGAAATATTTTCTTTAAAGACGCTATGAGGAGTTTCTAAGTAATTAAAAAAAGTCTCACTTTAAGATATATGCCTGATTGAAATACACACTTAAAGATGAGTTTTATAGCATCAAAATAGGTTATCTATAAATGCTATTCCTTAGCTTCGCGGTCGGGTAGGACAGGGCTGGACTGGCCTGGATACTCAACTTCAGGAACAAGACAATTGAAACTAGAGCAAATTCATATTATTTTAGAGCACCAGGCTGTAAGTAGCGACATACAGCCGGCTACAAAACTATGATTATAAGTGTTCCAAAAATTGCTTGTTGTCACACATGGGTCACGCATCTTTGGGTGCATTCCAGTTGTAGTCAGAAGTAGAATTTCGAGTAGGAAACTGCAACTGAACGCCCCTGAAGAACTCGGTGAAACCTCGCCACCCCCGAGTTGACAATTGAAGATGGATGCCCCCAGTGTGAACAGTTATTTAGCTCCTGTAATAATCCATTTATTTGCACTTCTGACTGGGGTGTGTCGCTTTAGATCAGCTGTATACATAGTAGTGTTAGACTTATATTTACAAAAATGCTGCCATAGTGATAATCACATTCTTCACAAAACAACGCAGGGCGTGCTAACAACAGCTAACAATAGCCTGGTTGATCGGCATGTTTTTTCCGACTTCAACTGGAACGCCGATAAGTCAGAAATGATGTCACTCCCAGTTCCGAGGTTACTGGAACGCAGCATTACGACAGTCGCCATGGGTAGCAGAGTCTTTATGTTGCCGGTAATAGATTCTCCTCATAGCACCTTTAAACACAGCTCAGTGTGAAATTATAGGATTGTTGCGAATTCGGGGAATTTTTGCACCCAGATAAATGTGTGGATCACCTCCAAAATGCAATGGGTTCCTTCTTGAACCAAACTACACCTCGTAAAATTTTCATGTAAATTCATCAAGTAGTTTTTGCGTAATCTTTTAAGAGACAACCAAACAATCTCACATACAGACCCTGGTGAAAACATAACCTCTTTGGCGGAGGCAAAAATTATGGTTTGGACTTTAAAAGGGACACAATATTGACATGACATATAGGGCATGTGTGGCATCACCCAGGGACAACAAAAACCAATGGCAGAAAAGCTAATGCTAGCTAAGGCTAATGATAAACCAGCCAACACCTAACATGCTTGCTGAAACTGCCTCCCAATTCTGAGCAATGTCAGAAAACAACTCAATCCTTACTAACTTAACGTGTAAAGACTGACAGCCTCATCAAAATGCAAGAGCTCCTGTTACACACTGGCTGCCATCTCTTTAGTACAACTTTAACAACAGCAGCACCAAAGTTCTTCCTATGCCATTAAAGCTTAAAGGAATATTTCACCCAAAGAATGATATGCCTTCATTTTCTACTCACCCTCATGCTGAGCAACACTCTGGAGCACTGTTTTGATGTTTCAAATGCAGCTGGAGGTCCAGGGGGATTTTTGCTGTCAACAAACGTCCATCTAACAGGGGACGACGGAGCCCGAAGAAAAAGGTCCATAAAAGTCCACAAAAACGTGCCTATTTTCCTTCATACTGCTCGTCCGCTGTAATCCAAGTGTCCTGAGCGGGTAACGTCCATAATTAATTCGAAACGAGGTCATTTAGTACATTTTTCGAGCCTAAACAGTGCTATAGCGTACTTCCGCAGTGCACATGTACGCGCGCTCCCTGCACTACGTTAGCCGTCTGGATTGGTCTGCCCCGTTGTGAGTGTTGCTCAGCATGAGGGTGAGTAGAAAATTAAGGCATATCATTCTTTGGGTGAAATATTCCTTTAAGCTAAGGGCTGAAGAGAGGCATAGCACAGCAGAGCGGGTAGCATTAATTGCCTGAACAAGGGCATCAGTCTGTGATGTTAGTCCTGTTTTTAATAAAGCTGAAATGACATGATACATTTACAGAGAGATATGTTTCTTCTTCAGATTTGTAGCTTTTGTCTTAATTTTGGAGATGTAAATGCAGACAATGAAGGGTTAAAAATCACAACATAATGCAAAATTAAGTGGCATATTGTTAAATAAACTCAAACTGTGACTCAATTCTTGGGAGGATATCATAACATGGAGCCACAGCAGATTCCCACCTCTGTAGTCCACCAACAGCATTTATGAAAGACACAATTCAAACAAGGCGCAATTTTGGAGATTCTTGAGGCCCAGTACAACTATATGACTGCTTTTAGTTAGCGACTTGAGAAAAGATCACCTCAAGCTAAGGCTGGCTGAGACTACACAGGTTTCCAATTACCAGTAATAAGATGGGCAGGTAATACAGTGCAGTATTTCCCTGCAAAAAAATGCATTAAATACTGAGATGTAGACACACCTGATGAACGGTTCAATACACTGTCGGCAGGATAAACTTTCTGACTTAGCAATAGCAAGTTAGATTTTAGAGGGCCCTGGTCAGCCATTGCTTCCACATGGCCACCTCGTCAGGATGATGCTTCATGCAGCAGAAGCAGTAGTCTGTTCACCCACATGTGGACCCAAAACTAAAACAAACTGCTCAAAGCTGAAAACGTTTGTTGAAGAGATGATGCTTCCAGAGGCTAAACATATTTGGCTCAAGATGCTTTTTAAATCTTACCATAACAGAGTGGTGCAGGGATGAAAAAAAAAAACATGGAAGTGAGTCAGCATTTTAGCACGGTCGAGGGTAGATGAGAGTAGATGAGAGAACAGCTGTTCGGATAAATGCCTGACATAAGGTCTGCCGAGAACACGCTTACAAGATTCAAATGTTTAATTTTGCGAGGCCAAGGGCATCAACTTAATTAGTTCAATTAGAACAAGAGTTGAGTTAGATCACCACAGCTTTTACTCTTGCCAATAATGTTAAATCCTACCATAGCACACCAAAGGAACTGTTTCATAGTCCATCTGGGAAAGAGCTCATAGAAAGTGTTTGGGGAGGGCAGAACAGTTCAGAAGCAAATCCAGCAGGTGATTGGACGATCATTCCGGCAATCACATTCATTACAGGTAATTAGGTAATGTAGCAGGCAGGCATTACTGCACAACAGAAAGTAAGCCCCTAAGTTAAACAAACTCTCAGCCAAACATAAACACAAATATCCTTACTGTAGAGGAGGAATTAGCGTTATTTATTTTTCATTTATTAAGGAAGTGTGGTCCAGATCTGATAAAACTGCTACTGTTAGCATCAGTTCTAATCTTCGTACAAGCAGCGACTTCCTACCATCCTCTCACTGCTTGTTCACACCTCTCCCTGCTCTAAAGAACTGATTGGGCCGTTTAGCTTTGGGCTGTTCACAGACATTGTAGATTGAAGGTTGTCAGGACGGATCTGCCTGATTACACACACTGAATCAGACAGATCCAGCTGCTGCGCAAGGTTAGTTAAACTCTAAAAACGGGTGATACTTGGGGTTGTTTGTGAAGATTATCATGAAGTTGTATGAGCTTTTGTGAGTGACAGACCTTATCATCCAAGAACACAGGGAAAAATCAAATAGGTTTTAAGTCACGGGAACCATGTTGGCCGAGAAAGATACATCAACACGCTAGCAGGTAGCACCAAAACTGAATGTAGTTGATGAGCTTTGCTTCCATGATCCACCTGAATCAAGTTTAAAATTAGACCCTGCTCTATTGGCCAAGGATGTTAACATTTGTTTTTTTATCTATCAGTCAGACAGAATCTTCAGGTACAAATCCCAGCCATAATCAGTTGTACCTTTTGGAGTTTGCTAATGGATTTTCATATGGCCGCCAGTTAAACTGATTTTAATGGCAGTTCAGCAAGATGCTGCTATATTCATTTATTTAATTTCTCTATAGATTATAATCATTATGTTACTGTTAATATATCAGATTGATTGCTATCCATGGTTGTATCAATTAAACATCCATAGTAACTATTTTTACAACCATATAGACATAAGGTCCCTCTTGAAAAAGCGATGCCACATCTCAACAGGCTTACTTTGACTAAATTTACACCCAATGGAGCCAAATATGGTGCTATACAAATAATGAGTGATTGAATCTATATTCAGCAGAGACAAATGTGATGAGGACAGATTTCAGATCTGGGCGTCCATGGGTTTGTCACTATCATAAATTCTTATTTTCAGTCCCTTCTTTGTCTCTGTCTGAATGTAACTGTATATACAAATACATCTTATGTTATATATGTATTTATATATATGCATATAAAGTGTGCGCATCTATTTAATGATGAGTTTGTCTTCAGTGTGCTCTCTTGTAAAGTTTCTTAAGAAAACACCTGTTATGAACGGGTGCAATACAAATAAAGACTGATTGATTTAGTGACTGATCAGTCACATTGAATATGGGCAAATCAGACAGAGCAGCAGATGGGCATTATTGCTGAGAACAAAAGTTCAATTTGACAGCCTTACTGTTCATCAGACTCTCATTGAACCTGTAAGAGGTAGATCTTTTGAGAAATGATGACATGGCTCATAACTCCCAGCTCTTTCTTCTTTATTGGACTGTACCTTTGCATATCAACACTCTAGCTTTGGAGATGGATCTGCCTAACTACAGACACTGATTCAGACAGATGCAGCTGAACTACAAGATTAGCTGAAAACAAAAGAGGTCGAATTAGGCAAGTTAGGCAGACAATTTTCAGCCCAATGTTGGACATGAGCTACCCCTCTTCATGACTAAAACTAAATTCACAAATGTTTTCATGATTAACACTGTTCCTGGGTATGTAGAAATGTGATTCAGGAGCTTGGATTAAGACCCTTCCCCTCTAATTAACAGAAGACCAACTGTACCACTGCTCCACTCTTGGCCTCTGCGACTGAGCTCCAGTAAACCCAAAGATGAGGTGACAGCTTTTGACCACTTTACTGCAGTGCAGATAATTTGTTGTGTTAACTTTGCAAATCTGGTGACCAAATGTGTCCAAATTTTATCATTCAAGACACTATTCAAACATTTTAATTAAAAACGTGTTTGTCAGTTGACTGTTTTTTCTCAGTTGTGCCAGTTTCAAAGATATTCATCATTTGAAACGTGTCCAAGAAAAAATAACACAGTGAATATAAATAAAACAGGCACAGTGGAGCATTTCCATCACAAAGCTTTTTATGAGAATCTTTTTGGCTTGTAAATTAGTAAACACAATGTTTTATGTACATTTGGATGTAGATGAGGCAGTGTGTTGACCAAAGCTCACTTCGCTGCTCATAATGAATCAAAAGCAAACAGCACACATGTTGGTATTTGTCAGGAGTTTCCGTGTGGATCTGACACACACTCCCCATGACAGGGACCTTTACAGCTCACACACACTCACGCCTACGACTCAGAGCTTGTTGACAGCTGAGTCACTGTCACTGGCATGAAAAATGATTTGAAAGTAATAAATAAAATCACAGAGAAACTTGTAACCACAAAGGAGGCACTTAAATAAAAAGGTGGTGAAATATCAGGTGTTACATGTGGGTGTAAACGCAGTCATGGACAAAGAAATGAGTTTTTGGAGGATTTGATAGTTTTTTGTCAGAGACAGCTGAGACTCTGTTTGTTTAAACACCAGTAACCACTGCAAACAAGCTACAAAGAAGGATGATGCACGGAGAAACACAGAGAATGATGATGAACGTCACTGTCAGCTACAGTTTTCTGCTAAAATCACTGCTAAAGTCTGTGAGAAGCAGCTACCTGAGGTCTTACCTCCTAACAGAAACACTGTTTCCATGACGCAGATATGGAGCAGCACAAGTGACACTGAAAACACTTCCAGTGGATCACTGAATGTGTGCAGGCACGAGTGTAATGGGTCGAGTGTGAGACAAAGTATGGTGATCATAGAGTTATGATATGGCTTTACAGATGTTGCTAAAGTAATCAACATCAGTCCTCTTCAACGTAAAATCATTATAGCTGTTGTTACTAAAAAAAGATGTCTCTATCTGTAGTTAGTATTGATTATACCTCCATGATAAAAAGTTTAAAGACCATATAGACATGAGTACCCCCTCTAAAATGAAATGATACGTGTCAAGGTGCTAACCACTGATAAATTAATGTTCAGCTTCAAATATGATGAGGACAGATTTAGGAACTGGGTGTCCATGGGTTTGTAGAAATCATAAATTTGTATTATAAATTTGTATATTGTAAGGTATTGGCAAGCCGGAGTCACCTTTATTTTTATGTCCGACGGACGTCACAATACAGCCGCTGCCTGTCTCCAGTTCAAAGTTGTTGGTTGTTCTTGGTTGGTTCTCGCCGCAGTATACGGCGAACTGTAGCGGCATATTTTGCACACGGTTGTTGTTTTGTCCGCAATCGTCTCACCGTTCTCTCGTCTTTTACATGGGAAGCCAAAATAGGTCCACACAACCGATTTACTTAACGAAGGAGTGTCAGCTAATTCCTCGACCTTGTCCTCCTCCATATTGCAGCAGGTGTTTTTCTACGGGAGGCGAGGAGGGTTTGTTTCGTCCTTTTATTTCGAGCGTCTTTGAATTTTATTTAGTCATTTTTTATTTCGCGAAATTTCGTGGCACGAAATTTTGTTTCACCCCTACTCATTACACATCCAGTGAAGGTGATGTGGTGTCTATCTGACTGAGTTCAGCTTAGGGCTAAAAACAGGAGAATATAATAGACACATTGATGCTCATGGAACAATACAAGAAACCATCAGAGCAAAAACAGACAGAAGGTAAAGTTCTGGTAAATTGTGTTAGAGATACTGAAACTTTAGGCCGAGCAGAGGACTTTTCTTCTCCACTGATCTCACAGAGTAGTAGGTGAATTTGAATTTAAACAAATATTTATTTATTTTTATTAGTACTTTTTTGTAATTACTTACATTATGATGTTACAGTAAAAAGGAATGAATAACAGTAATCTCATTACTTTGTAAATCTCAACACTGATTCTGTGCCTGGTTGAGACGGTTCTGCCCCTGTTAGCCTCCCTTCTTCATGTGTACCCATGCTTCTTCAGTTCAGGGCACTCAGTGCTATGTTTTCCTCACAGCAACTCTATTCTCGTCCATAGCCTTGTCACCTCCCGTCTAGACTTCTGCAATTCACTCCTTTTCGGCCTTCCATAAAAGTCCCTCCATAAACTTCAACTGGTCCAGAATTCAGCTGCCCACATCATCACCAGAACCCCCTCCCACCATCACATCACCCCCATCCTGCAGCAGCTCCACTGGCTCCCGGTCAAGCATAGGATAGAATTCAAACTGCTCCTGTTCACCTGATTCTGATGATTCTGATGATTTTTTAGTCAGTCGTGTTTGTAAAGAACTGAAAATGCTTCATTTAGTTGTTTGTTTCTGTCTGTTGCAGAGATGCGACACTGCATACCTTCTACGTTTTTTCAGATGTCCAGGACGCTGTGTCCTTGATTGTTTTTTTCTGATTAAATATTTCACTCATGGAAATGGCTGAGATGCTGAATTTTAATAAATGCCCATGACCAGGACAGCCGAGGGTCCACCATTTTCAGACCAAAGGTGTTCTGGGTAGGTATCCTCTCTCCTCATTCACCTTCACTTTGTTGCTTTCTAAAGACTATCACCATGGTGTCTGTTCTGTTCAGAGTGAGTCATGTGCTTTCTCATCTCCTCACATCTCCCTCATCCATCCTTTAATCACTCACTGCCTCCACTGCTGTCAACTGAGGGCAACAAATGAATCCTTTCTCCGCTCCGTGCCACACCACGTTTCGTGACACGACACCATGCCGCATCCACACACGTTGGAGGATCACCAAAATGGATTTTCACACACGATATTTCCACGCCGACTCGCCGCCTGACAACATTTGGTCCCAAAACCTTTTACTCGGACCATCTGAATGTCAGAAGGCTCTAAAAATAGCCCTAAAAAATCAGGCGTCCTCTCTTCTTAAAGGTTAAAGATTCTCGCACAGCACAGGAGCGCTGTTCACACACTCAGGCACGGCTCTGTGAAATATGGGCCAATGATCATTAGCTGGAATTAACAAATTAAGCCATGATTATAATTTCTTAATGACATTTTTATATCTCAAGCGTCTCATTGCAAATATTTAGTGATGAAATTAATTTCCTCGGCTATTTGCCTCCCCTGCTTTTCAGGGACACTGGGATTCATAATTGAAAACAGTGATGGTGATGAAAACAGGAAACATTAAATCAATCCTTTCCTCCTTTATATTTGATCAGAGGCCACATCAGGATCAATACGGATTAAGTTCCTATTGATGGTTTTATTGACACGGTAAAACAGATAATCAAGCTGTGCCCTATCTGTTATAGCAGAGGTCAACCACACTTATTTGGTGACAGCTGGTATTGTATTATTAATAACAGAGACACAATGACTCCATCAACCTAAAAGTCATTATATTGATCCAACCATTCATCCCAAACATGCACAAGGTCACCCTGAGGTGTTTGAAATTCCTATGAAGATGTTTTTTTTTAGCCTTTAAGACTTTAACCATTTCAAGGGGTGACAAAGAATGGTCTGAAAAAAAAAAAAAAACAAAAGTGTGCAGAGCTGCAGAAGTGATCAACCAGAGTGATTAGGAACAGCTGTGTGAGTGTCCAAGGCATTTCAAGGCACCAGCTTCATCAGTTCATTTGATTGGATGTCAATTCTCAAACTAGAGGCTACAATGTGAATTCATGGGTTTAAAACATATGTAAGTCCCACTGCCACAGGGGTGGGCAAGTGGCGGCCCAGGGGCCACATCACAAAATGTGGCCCGCCATTCATTCCGAACCAACAGTTGTAAATATGAAGAAAACTCAGATATCCAATTGAAATAATTCTATATAAGCTAGACTGATCTTTTATTGGCTTATGTAAGTTGTTTATGACCTTACTTTGCTATAATAGTGTCTCTAAATCTCTTTTATGAAGCCCTTGAACATTGTATCAAGTATTACTCAATACTATATTTAAGCTGAGCTTTAAACATTTGAATCACCCATCATTTTATTGCTTAAATTCCATGTATGTTAGCTAAATTAGCTTGAATTCTATGTCAAGTTAATTTGATTATGCATAATAACTTTTATGTTGTAATATATGAATATTGGTATGCTAATTTTATGACAAATTTATGTTCTCATATGTTGTTATCTAGCATTCTTTTTCCTCATCTGGAGTTTCTGAAAATTTGTAACAATGTGGCCCTCAGGCTGGGAAAAATGGTTTTATGTGGCCCTCTTGGTCATTAAAGTTGCCCACCCCTGCTCTACTAGGTTGTACTTCCATGACAGTTTGATATCAGCTCGTAAAGCTCAACAAACGATGATAATTTATTCAAGTTTTATTGAATTCTACCTTCCACATTTTGCACTCTACGGTCTCCTCTTTTGATTCTGTAAAATGCTCCCAAACTTTTGAACTCTGTCTCCTGCTCGCCATGATACTCTAACTCTTCTGGTGTTCTGGCTGACCTGGACTACAACCACTACTGCACATGCACGCCAGGGACAGAAAGACAGACAAGGCAGTGGAAGTTACAGTGGCAGGTTTGAGAGAAAAACAAAGTGCTAAAAGATTAAACAACGTCAACTATTGAATTAGTCGCTAATGATTTTGATAGTCGATGTCGTGGCCACTAGTCGACTAATAATGGCAGCCCTAATCCTCATTACCAGCAAGTACATCTCTTTCTCACCTCTTCACCATTCCTGAGATTGGAAAAATGTTGCCTGATCTGTTGAGTCTGGATTTTTGCTGCCACATTTAGAAGATGAAATTATGGATCCATTGTACCTTGTATCAGTAGTTTAGGCTGGTTGTGGTGGCACCATGCTATGGGACTAAAATATTTTATAGACAGTAGATAGAGTATGTTGCAGACCATGTCTATCACTTCATGACCATATGGCTCATGGTTTCTTGAACATGACTGAGTTAACTGTAATGTGGAGTCCACAATTACAAATTACAATCCAATAGAGCACCTCTGGTATGTGATGGAGCAGGGGATATGCAATACTGATGTGCAGCTAACAATTTCATGAGATGCTATCATATCAATATGGATCAAAATATCCATAGGCAAAAGGATGTGAAAATGGGGGTATCAAGGTGTTCCTAATAAAGTGGCTAGCCAGTGTATTTGGTTCTAGAATCAGGAGAAATTTTTCAAGAAACTTTCCTGATTTACTTCTGAAGCAATTTTATTCTGAAGTAAATATCATAGTTATCATAGTTAAGTGTCACCCCTTCGTGCAGTTATTTGGAAGTGAGTGTTGGGATCCAAATGCAAATAAAACTTTGCCCTAATACATGAAAGTTAAAATAATCACATAAAAATCAAAGCCAAATGATGTCAGCAGATCTCAATCTAAAGGAGCATTTAAATGTGGAAGGATGGGATATCTGCATGGTTGGACGTGTAGCCAATAGCCATGCAGCAACTGATGACCAAATTCTTAAGGTAATGTTTCCAGCACCTTGTTGAATACATGTTTTGAAAAAGTAACTGAGTTCTAAAGACACGAGCAGGGCGTACCAAATGAAGAAGGTAGTTAAGTGTATATCTTGATATTTTGCTAACAGGTGTAACATAGAGTTGGTATTGGGATGTGATGAAAGTAGAAATTTGCTTTATGCTTCAAAACAGTCAACACAATTCAGGACACAACGAGCATGGTTTCATATTTGAAAATATTTATTTCCACACTCAAACTGATTTCTGGCGTCTCTCTGCAGATGTGAAGTCTCTGACTCTCAGTTATCTCACTTTTCATACTGCCAAACAACAATATTTGATTATTTCTTCTTCTTTTGAGACATTGTCAGTCCCCAGCTCAAAGAAATGTCCTCTTTCTTACTGCAATACACCCACTATGGTAATAAATGCTGTCCTATTGCAGTGTGTTGTTTAAATAATGATTGTTTTCTGATTCAGCATTTATAAGCAGCTGGCTGTTTGTGCTGTGGGATTGGCCAAATGTGCAGGTTTCATAAATCACACCTGGGAGCTGGTGTAAGATGATTTCTGTGACTAAATCTGCACAGCTTTCAAGACCAGACTGATAAATGAGGGCCAGTGGGTCTAAATCGTTCACTGGATATGGGTTATGAGGAACAAAAGCACTGACTTGACGTACAAGACAGGCCTTTCGATATATTTCAGTAGTCCATTTGTGGAGGAGCTCACAGAGAATGTTCGGAGAGGGCTGAGTGTTTTAGAAACATATCAAGCAAATGATTGGATGATCGTTCCCTCAATCACATTCATAACCAGCCAATCAGATAATGTAGAAAACTCTATCTAAACAATGTCTTGTCAAAACAGGTCAGAAGTGGACCAGAACATATCCTTTCAAAAGAGATACCTGTAGTGGTGCTATCTGTTAATAAAGGAATGTGACCCAGACCTGATTAGGGATGTAACACTATGAAAATTTTCACAGTTATCATTTTTATCGCGGTATTGTTGCGGTGTGCTCAAAGTGTTTATAATGTACTTTAACACACAATTGAAATCATTTGACCCCTTTAATATGATAATTTTAACAGTTCTTTTTTTTTTTAATCTTTTTTTGTCAATAAATGTGTCTAGAAATGCCCTTTGAGTACATTTTTTTACCCTTCTTTCATATTTGTCATTATTATGTTATAAATGCTTGAAAAGTGTGTAATTACAAGAAAATTTTCTTCATAAACAATTGAAAATGAACAACAAATAACCTATTTTACACACACTCACAGATTCTTGTTTGCCTGCCGCATTAGTGTCCATGTTATAGCTCGTCATATTAGACCATGTCCAGGCCTTTTTTAAATTTTTTTTACTAACGATAGTCCCTGAAGCAGTTAGCCCCCTTCATGACTCTCCTCTGGTCTCCCCTCTCCATGGCAGATATCCTCCATATTTTCTTTTCTTATCTTTCCAAAGTACGATCAATTAAATCCATAAAACACGAACTTTGATGGAAAAAGAAGATCAATTTCAAAATACAGCGAATAGATGACAAAAGAACGGCAAGAACTCACTCTATAATTATACTAATGCTGTTATGTACAAGATTTATACATTATTTAGACAGAGAATACTGATAACCACCTGTAATTCTCTCAGGTACGGCTCATTGAATCTTCTCTCTCTCTCTTCCTCTACGGCTCGGTCAGTTCATCTACTCGAGGAGTTACGGCTGGTTTAACCGTGCACGTATTTTTCTTCGCGTTTAGACAGTGTGACTGTCTTCTATCAGTTTCCCCTCGGCAACCTTGAAAAATCCAAAATTTTACCAGACTTTAGAGTCCGTTTCCAAAGGGAAATCTCCGCAGTCTCTAACTTTTTCGCTGAGGCAGAACAATGCGAATTGCGCATGCACGCTTCCCATGAGGCTGCTTCATCCAGGAAGAGACTCATAGTTCCGTCATTTCCAGGCAAAGAGCAGCGTCACTGAGCATTTTGGATGCATTGTGGTTATCAAACATGGTATAACGGTAATTTTTATAGGGCTCAGTAATGATTACCATGGGAAATTTTACCGAGGTTTACCATTATCCCTAGATCTGATAAAACTGCTACTGAAGCTGTTAGCATCTATCCTACTCTCCATGGAAGAAATCAGTTCCAACAGTCATCTTGCTTGATGTGCCCTCATCTTTCTGCTGTAAATATACTGATTTGGCTGTTCCCCTTTGAACAGCTCACTGTCATTGTAGATTGGAGCTTGGTGAGCTGTCTTATTACAGCCATTAAATCACTGCAAGGCTACAAAAACCCTATCTTTGATTAATATCTAAGCTGGTTTAAGTGCTAATCCTTTGCCTCCTCAAATGCACATCTTTAGCTCTAAAATTTTTTTGTTTTTTTGTACAAATCCATAGACTGTGAACTTAAGCACAGTCTGTAAGTCTCCATGGACATTCCAAACTTTCCTCTCCTTCCTCCTGCTGGTTTCTTAAAGAGCACTCCACGTCAGAACATTGGCACTGCAGGTAAAATGTAATGTTCAGCTCAGTATGTGTGGATGTACATGCTGTGATACTGGGCAGAAAGACTTGTCTTAAATGAACAAGATGTCAGGCTGAATGAAAGAAAATGGCAATCTAATCTTTTATTTAGCAGCAGCAGAGAAAGACTCATATTCTGCACAGGTAGTGGCCTTAACGTGAAGTTTGATTTCAAAGAATCAAACTTTTCTCTGTCCTTTTACTGTTGGGTTGGAAATAAATGCTTTTCCAAAGTTGTACTTCCATTAACTTTTATTTTTTGCAGGACCATGCATGAAGAATCTGGACATAATGTAAGGGCATAAATTCCTAAAAAAGTTCTATATGTCTGAAAACAAAATAAAGAGAGTCACATTCAGTCAATCAATCAATCAATCACTCAATCAATAAATCAATCAATCAATCTTTATTTGTACAGCACTAATTCACAACAATTGCAATCTCAATACACTTTACAATAGAGCATAAAACTCTTCATTTTATGGATTCATTTGCATAGATGCATATGTATATACATACAAATATATAAATATCCATATGTAAACTGCCTACGACTGCAATTCGGCTTTTATCAAAAAAGGAAAAAACAATAAAAGATGGAGTCAAGACAGTGGATCTATCTATGAGGGCTTCACCCAAATGGCACGGGGTCTAAAAGGTCCCATATTTTGCTGCCTTTCTGTGGTTAAACATGGATTCTTGATGTCTTCATGAAATGTTAGTAACATGCTTTGGTTCAAACAAGCTATGGAAAAAGCACAGTTACATTCTTTCCACGCTCACCAAACCCCTCTGTTCAGAACGGCTGGTTTTTGAGGGAAGTCACTAATAGCCAAAGTAGCGTACATACGGAAATTCACAATAGTCACAACTTAACCTACCTTCTGGGCTAATGTTGGTGCAAATTGAGGAACCTTGGGTTGAGTAAAGGGCTGATTATATTCAGCCAACTGTTAAACTTCTCTTGACTAATGTAAGTTAGCTTTGGTCCATTTACCCCCTGCTGTTAGCATTAACTCTTAGCAAAATGAATACTTTACAACCAATGTTTTCCAATGTGACTTGAAGTGACTGGCACACACATACAGGTTTTAGCCAACTGTAGCTGCTCATTCCCTTCAAAAATAGAATTAATACTCTGGGCCCTTTGTTCCTCTGAGGCTGGTAGCCTACATGTGAAGATATATGTGGCCAACAACAGAGCAGAGACAGCCTCAGAGCTTAGACATGCTGAACATCAATCTCTCACTAAGAATGTAAACAACATGGCTGCTCTTCACAGAGGAATCTCTTCAGCAAAGGTTTGGGGGGATACTCAGGTGGACCAATCAGGTCAAGTATGCAAATGAAAATATACTGTTACGTAACAGTTTATCCACAGACTCAACAGCTTACCAAATGCCAGGAGTTTACACAGACTGCTAAATACAGGTCTTGTTGTCTATTATCACATTATGTAGGGTGGGGGGAAGGCCAAGGAACCAAAAATGTGTTCAGAAGCCTTTAAAAAAAGTTGTTTTTCCATATGTCCCCTTTAAGGAGCCCATTTTTAAGTTTTCAAGCTTTTACTTGTTTACATCAGTCTTGCATGTCTGCTCTTGGTGATACAGTACTTAAGAGCAAAAAACAGAAAGTATGCAGTGTCAGGACTTCTCCCTTTCTTTCTATTTACACAAGATAATAATATTGTAACGACTAAATTATTATTTATCATTATTATTACAAGTATTATAACTTTTGTTAAATTAAAATAACAATTACCATTATTCCCTGTGCATTTTACAGTGTTAAACTTGTAACCAAGGCTGCCAGAGCACTATTTATTTATTTATATTTTTTGTGACTTTGATTTAAACAAGTTTATATTTTAATATAAATATTCAAAAATTATTTTTCTGTTTATTTTTGTCTGCACCTACATGACAATATGTTTTACAAATTCCTTGCATGTTTTACAGTCTTGTGCTGTATAACACATCTGCCAAAACATTTACTTTATTTCTTAAAGTGTGCTCATCCAGATAACTTCCAAGGACTTTAAAATTAAGTTATTAGGTGTAGAGGCACTCTAAAGGTCATGAGTGGGGTGCTTGTTCTGCTGATTCTCTGTTTGCACAAAGAAAGCCTTCTCCAACAGCATTGATTTTTTTGGACATGTATTCCTTTTTTGTGCTCTAGTGTCCCAAGTATTCAACCAAAAATTGTTCGTATTTTAGAAAAGTAAAAAAACCCTGAAGACGACCCAACTCTGGTAAACTTATAATGTCGTAGCTCCTTAATTCTTCAGAATGTGGTTACAGAAGAAGAAAATCCTTGTCTTTTAGAGGACAGACACACACACACACGCACACACACACACAGAGCATGAACAGAGCCAAACCACTTGTCTCGCCCTGTGCAGTGGACATGAGCAGAGTGAAAGTGCTGACAGCAGGTCTCACCCTCCATCTGCTGCTGGGCGGCACCTTCTGTCCGCTGCAGAGAGGGAGTGATCGAGGCTGGGAGACAAACTGTAATGTATGAACTCCTGAAACCAAACGGGTCGAGCTGCATCTCGTTTGACCCATACAGGATGAAATGCTCTGGTGCTGATTAAATTTCAAAAATGATTCTTGGTTGCTGATTTAATTCACCCTAAAATTAGGAAAAATATGATATCTATGCAGTTTTGAAACCTGTTTATATCATTTAGGAAGTTGGCTGTACACTACACCTTACTGCAATCACTCTAGTCAAGAGGGCTGCTGTCAAGACGACCATTCAACCATCAATAACACACACTGCTGAGAGAGGGTGTTTGCCGTTCTCTTATTGTGATTATCAAGGTTTTAGCGTCACTGGGTAATTAACACATCCATCAGAGGACATAGGCAGAGAAAATGAATGTGTACAGCTGAACTCTGTTAGACTCTGATGACGTATAAATCAAACAGATCCTGTCCATCTATGACCATGTATATTGATAATTTTGTAAATAAAATAAATAAATAAAATGGACAAGTGCATCATTTTGATTGTTAAAGATGTTAACTTTAACGCAGGCATCAGCGTCTACTGTACAATTTCCTTTTTTGTTGGTTAAGTGACGCAAATAATTAAGCAAAATTAAATGTTTGGGACAGTGTTCAGAACAAACATCCACCCATCTATCCAGTATAAATAATCACTTATCCCTTTCCTGGTTACAAAGAGTTTGGGCCTGACATTGCGCGAGAGGTGGAGTACACCCTGAACTGGTTCCCAGCAGAGTCACAGATACCCCTTTTCCACCAAGCTGGTTCCAGGGCTGGTTCAGAGCTAGAGCCAGACTTAGCACCCGTTCTTTGGTTTTCCACAGACTAAGCACTGGTTGCTGGCTCTCAAAACCGGTGCTTGGCAAGCACCAACTCTTTGCTGGGCCAGCAGAAAGAACCAGGTTACGTCGGGGGCTACGCGCTTACGTCAGGTGGTGGGGGCGGGATTAGGAGATTAAAAACACGGAAGAGAGCCATTTTTAAAAAGACAAGGTTGGAGAAAGCGAAAAACAGATTGAAAAGAATATATATATATAAAGAATATATAAAGAAAGAATACAGGGACCAGAAGACCGAGCTGGGCCATAGTGGCAATGGTCGGCCACGTTTTAACAGCCCGCATTAAAAAAGGCTCGATGCTGTTCTCGGGGACCGACCGGTGTGCAGCCCTACCAGGGCATTGAATTCGGCCACAGCCATGCTGGAGTCTATGCAGGAGGACACAACCCTGGAGCAAATCTCCACAGAGCCTGGTAAGTTTATTGTTTTGTTTATTGTTGTTCGCTAGTTGTTATGGGAAACTGGCGTGACGTATACAGACGTGTACATTGACGTGCTGACGTAGCTCTCTGGCCGGCACCTGTTTGTGGAAAAGCTAACGGTTCTTAACCGGTTCACACTTGAACCAATTGTGAACCGGCTCTCGCACCAGCACTAGCACCAGCCCTGGAACCAGCTTGGTGGAAAAGGGGTAAGAAAGAAACAGACAACCATTCACACTCACCCCCAACGGTACTTTAGAGTCACCAGAGAGCATGTTTTAGGTCTGTGGAAGGAAGCTGGAGAGCTTAGAGAGAACCAAAATATGTATAGAAACTCCACACAGGGTTTTAAAATCTATGTTGTCCAAATGTTGCAGGTTTGAGAGGGAGTGTTGTTTCCAATGCTGATATCAGCTGCACCAAACTATGATCCAAAAGAGTGGTGCGAGAATGAATCCTAAACCACATAAAAGCATTTGTAAAAAGCATCTGATATTCCTCTGATTTAGACTTTAAATTGAAATTGTGTTTGTAAAAGATTGTGTTTGCTAACAAGCTTCTATTAAAATGGCTAAGGAAACAAATACAATCATTTCTGATGTTTTTTTTTTCTTAGCAAAGAATGATGCACAGCAGATCCCAGCATGATGTTGTATAGAGAAACTTTGATTCATGCTTTTAGGTCGAACCTCCAGTTAAACAAACTTTCTTTGTACAGCACTTTATTTTACACAGTTTTGTGGTACAAAGTGCTTAAAATCAAAAAGAAGAAAAAAGTATATTATTTATATGCTGAAAATGTTATTCCAAAATATTAATTGAATAGAAAATTTAACACAATGAAAATACAACACCTTACCCACCTTCACCATTAACCACCCAGCACACACACTCACACACACACACATACAGTCACACACATACTCACAAAGACATGAAGAGAGTCCAGCAGAAAACAGAATCAGAGGAAAGAGAAAACTTCATCTTAAATTAAAACTGAGGAAACACAGGTGCTAAGACTAAAATGATAAAAACACTTTTAAGAAAGTAGATTGTAATGCTGAAATAAATAAATACATAATAATGAAAAAATTCTGAACAATATGGAGAAAGACAACAAATTAAGAGGATTAAAATAAATAGATAAATAGTTTTCTTTTAAATATATGAACAGTGGGAGCTGCCCTCAGGTCTGCAGGTAGACTGTTCAACAGACGAGGGCAATAGTACTGAATAGAAGCTTCACTGTGTTTTAGTTCTAACATTGGGCACAATTAAAAGAGCACAACCTGAAGACTTGAGGACTTAGAATCAGTCCTAAAAGATACAGGAAGCCAATGTTGTAGCTCCTTAACAGCCTGATCAACCAGCTGTTTGAGTCATCCCTGTGCCACTCTATACCCACTGGATCTATGTTTAACCAGCACACATAGTCCAGTCTGATGTGATTTGTCCTCACCACAGAGCTTGAAATGAATTCCATTTTTATCTACATTTTTTATGATTTGTAAACAAATCAAACATAAATACTTTGAGAAACAACTAATGTACTATTTGTTGCAGTTTCCTTTTAAACTTTGAGGTGTGTGGGATTGAAGTTAAATTGATGTGATTACGTCCAACTTTTCCCACCACTGGTGCCAGCCTGAACCCTTTAGGTAACAACCGTACAGAAACAAATTACACTATTCTACCTGTATCAGTAACATTTAACAGATGAAAATATTAAAAATGCATGTAAGTTCGATGGTCTTAAGAAATGTATTAAACATTGGTAATAAGAAAACATACAGTGTCATATGTAGTCCATAATTATTTAAGTCAAACTACACAAATTCTGTCAAAAACATGGTAGGTTCAAGAAATTACTGAAACAAAAGACGATTGTAAAGTACAGAACTTTGGTGTGAGCACAAAATGTGTTCCAGATTTTGGATACATGTGAGTTTAATATTGTTTCATATCAATCTAAAGGAAGCTGAGTAAATTATGAATTTGATAAGGGTAGGCCAAATAAGACAAGCCGACACCCTTTCTGGTCTTGTTTTGTTATTTCGTTGTTATTTTGTTGATTGTATGGGGTTAATGCGGGAAAAGCACTGACTTAACACTCGTATGCTTTTTAATTTCTCACTTTAATGTTTGTAAGTGAGATTTAATGTTTAAAGTGACCAAAATAAACTAAACTTAACTCAGAAACATTAAATCAAACAAGGAGCCCTCCATATTGGGTGCTATATTTTGGGTATCTCTATGGCCGTTTCTGCATTCGCCTACTATACTATCAGCGCGTACGGATTCGCCCAAAATGTAGTATGCAGTATACAGTATGCGAACAAAAGTGAAGTTGCAGTATGCAAAAAATATCTGGATAATGTACTGATTCAGGAAAAAACATCACAGTATGCACCTGACCAGTCTGCTTCGCCTACTGTTACCCACAATGCAAAGCACCAGAATTGAAAATGACTGAAAGCGAAGCTTCAACAACCGGAGCAGCACACGAAAACAAATATAAGAGCCACAACTTGTTATCTTTACCTTTTCAACAGGTAATAGTGTAATAAGTTGTAAAGAGGTCTGTTGGTTTTTTTGTTTTCTGTTAACGTTCGTAACGGATGGACGCTGCCGGGATTATTAATGTAAACCACTGACAAGTACATTTAACCATTACATTCTGATTTTTCCTCTGTATTTCCACCACCTTAAATTTTCCCGCTTTTCCTCATCCTTAATACTGTATTGTGCATGTGATGTTTATTCTTGATGTGTTGTTCTTTTTTGTTGTTGTTGTTCTTTTAAGTGGCCCTAATACATCGTTGTACGCCGTCACACAAAAATATACAAAATAATTCCTCTCCGAAATAATATGTATTCTCCACTAATGACTGTTTCATATAAAATGCTGTTTTTGGCAATTTCTTTGCAGATTAAGAACTGAAATGTCAACATGTACTCATGGTTTGTTTGTTATGTACAATTAAAATTAAGTTTGGAAAATAAATCAGCTGTAGTCTGCTTCCGCTTTGCTCGAACTGGAAACCAGCGTAGCATACTACAAAATAAACCAAACAGAACAGTCATACTACATGCTACATTCATAGCTGTCAAGTTTTGGATTAGAAAATAAGGGACATTTCCCGGCGAACAGCCCCACCATCCCAACCTAGCTTCAGTATCTCTTACATTTTCAGACAGGTGTACAAGAAATCTAAACTAAACACTTTGTTTTCTTGGTTTGTTCCAATGTGGGCTCTAATCTCATCACAACTGCCACTCAGGCCACTGAAGGTGGCAGTTCTCGCGAGGCTTCTTCTTCTTCTTCTTCAGTTTAATGGCTGTTGTCATCCACCATTTTGGAGGATTTCCGTCTCTTTCAGTATGCAGTGCCGACTACATACTACTACCATACTCAGTATGTAGTAGGTGAATTCGAAAACGGCCTAAGTCTCAAAAAGGTTGGAGACTCCTAATTTAATTATCTAGCTAAATGTAGACAGAAGTGTCTCAAACTGTTCTCCTTTGTGCTGTTTTGTTGCACACTTCACCCTGTTAAAATAGGGCAACTTGTGCCTGTTTTTTTTTTCACAAATTGGTTATGAGTTCCAAAAGTCTGGTGATGTGCCTGCCTTGATAACCTCATTCTCCCTCATCTCTGTACCTAATGTCTTTCTCTCTTTCATCCTCCACCCCTCTATTCACCTCTTCACTGCACAGCGTGCCATAACAGCTTGGCTTCCACATCTATTCCCAGAAAGAATCCATTAAGTCTCCCCACCCTCCTTTTTGTTTTCATCCAAAATTCAATTCAACAAGTCACCAACCCAGCCAAATATTCACAGACTGCATGCATCCTCCATTTGAGCTCATCGCAGGGTTCCTTAGCCCGTCATTGACTCTGAACCTGCGGATTATCATCCACCCGTGTGGGTTGCAGCGCACAGCGAGAGAAGAAAAGCTATAATGCGTCTTTTCCTCTTCTATCTCTTAAGAAGCCAACAGTGGATGGTATATTTCTTTTTATTTTTCACACCTTCAGGCGCAAACAGCCCACACCCCGCTGTCGAGCACCATAAGCGGGATTACATAAGTGCGATAACTAGCGGAGAGGAGGCCGGGGTGGCGAGGGGATATTAGCCGCTCTGGAGACTGGAGGAGGATAAGGCAGGAGATACCCACCGCAACATCAGCTCTGCTTGGTTGGCTTCCCACGACTGGCTCAGTGTCAGCCCACTATCAGCCCGGGGAGGGAAGGATGGGGGAGGCATGGTGGCTCAGAGGAGGAGAAGGAGGAGGAGGACAAAGTAAGACCACAGGCTGATTAGGAGAAGCGACAGAGAGAGGCAGGAGAAGGAGAGGGAGATAGATGGTGGAAAGGTTAGGGGGAGAAAGGGGAGCCGAGAAATGTTCCATCCCTCTGGCCATAGTCCTGACGATGCCAGGATAGAGATGTCAGACCACATCCCGTCTGCCCAGGGAAGGGAAGGGAGCCGGGATCAAGCAGCAGGCAATTAGACTTCAAGCCACAGCTCCTTATCCAATCACATTCTGCCTCTCTCCTCCTCTGTCCCTCTTTTGTCTATCTTTACATCGTCCCACCCCACCCCTCTCCTGAGCATCCCCAGAGCTATCCCATGTCAGCACTCGATCCCTCTCTGCTTTCACAGGCTTCCCGGAGGCCGATCGAGTGACCCCTCACAGACTGCAGCGGGACAAGATTCAGTGTTGACCTCGCAAGGTCGCAGAGCTCGCTTCCATCAAACGAAACCCTAAACCGGCCATTTGCCTCTTTCAGTCTTTCTTTCTCCTTCTCCCACTCCAGCCAAAGCACTCCACTTGCTTTTTGAGCCAATGTCACACAATTATCCTCACTTTTCACAAATCATACACATTTTCGCCGGTCTGATGGCTACTGAAGATGCAATTTCTCTGTCATTTTGCTGAGTGCGACTGAACCTCTGAGGGTAACCTTTTAAGGTCAGAAAAACAGAAAAAAAAGCAGCTTCAGAATGTCTCTCCAAAGAAAGGTCTTTTTACACCTTTTACACCTTAGTACGGGGTTTAAACCCCATTTGCCTTCAGAGCAGCCGTAACACTCAAACTACAAAAATTCTATATTTACTAAAATTACAGTGAAGGTCATTTTGACCACTCATATAGGAACATGTTCGTTTAAAGATAGACACAAAATTGATCTGATGTGACACTTGATCATTTAAAATGGAGGGTGAGGAAATACATATTTTAATAATCATTTGTTTGTTAGGTTCTCTGACAGTTACAAAACCTGCTGGTGTTTTCAAGCAAAAAAGTCAATTTTCATTTTCTTTATAATAATAAACAAATTTCATGCTTCATTAATCTCAGAATTCATTCACTTAAAACATTTCAATGTTGAATAAACACATTCCTCAATGATAAATAGCCAGTAAAGTACCATTTCTGTCAATCTAATTATCCATCTATCCACCCATCCACCCATCCATCCATCCATCCATTCATCCACCCATCCATCCATCCATCCATCTATCCATCCATCTATCCACCCATCATCCATCCATCCATCCATCCATCCATCTATCCATCCATCTATCCACCCATCATCCATCCATCCATCAATCCATCCATCCACCCATCTATCATCCATGCCATTTATCCCCATAAATGGCATTCCAGCTGACATTGCGTGAGAGGTGTGGTGCACCCTGAACTGGTGGCCACCCAATCACTGGGCCACGTAAAGAGACAAACAGCCATTGTCACTCACACTCGTACCTATCCACACATCAACAGCAATCTCTGCCCTGACAGTCATGGGGATCTATCCAATAGCCGTCTTGCTGTGAGGCATGTGCACTTCCTGCTGCACCACTGTGTCATCCATACGGTTTCATAGTTACATTTTTGCACTCCTCTTGAGAGATTGAAGCAGCGTTTCTGTAAAAACATCATCATTTTCTGCTCAGTGTCAGATAATAATTAATGTCCTTTAGGACAATAAGGTGCCTTTACAATATTAAATCATTGGATTATATGTATAAACTTAAACATGCCTCCAACAACCTGTTGCACCTTCACATAGTTGTGGTAATGTCCATTTTCATTAAAATGTGCTCATATAAAATCAAGTTGTAAAAATTACACTTTTTTCTTTAAACTTGTTTTCCTTTATCTTCATCAACCAGTATCAGTCCCAACCATATGAATTCAATGTTTTGAATGTCCAATATTTCAAACCATTAATCTAGCAAGTTTTTGTCATGATGCAGCTGCATTTTATGGTCCAAAATCATTCATTCTTTCATACATTTTCTACATTGCTTATCCCTTTCGGGGACAAAAAAGCTGGAGTCTTTCCCAGCTGACATTGGGGAGAGGCAGGTCCATTCAGAACAAGTTGCCAGCCAATCACAGGGCCACATAGAGAGACAGACAACCATTCACACTCACCTTCATACCTAAGGGCAATTTGGAGTCACCAATCAACCTAATAAGCATGTTTTGGTTTAGTGGAGAAAGTTGGATTCCCAAGGCATACACGGGAAGAACGTGCTAACAATCTTCTTGTCAGGTACGCGCACTACCTGCTGCGCCACCTTGCATCCCTATTGACTGAACTGTTGCCTGCAAAATGAATAAATCAATAGGGGTGCTAGTTTGGCAGAGTGGTTAGCAACCAGGCACCCCATGTACTTGCTTCTGCCGGTCCAGGTTCGAATCCCACCTGTGACCAGTTTGCAGAGTGTCTTCCACTACTCTCTCTCCCCCTTTCACAAGCCTATCCACTGTCTCTCTACTATCAATAAAGGCACAAAATACCCCCCCAAAAAAACAAAAAAAAGAATAAATCTATAACCTAACCTAAAAAGAAAAGAGGGCTCTTTATTACATATGGACTGAGGTGGAAATAAGTTCCTTTGACCAGTTTAGACCAATGAAACGAAACATCATCTCAAACTGTGTTTCCAGAAAAATGTCACCGATTTTCTACCGTTAAGTTTAATCTTTTTTTTTTTGTCAGTACGTCCAATCGTTCAATCATCATGATTATCTCAGCAGTATTGTACATTGCTTTTGTTTTTAGTACAGATGACGACATGGTAAATGGACTTGAGCTTATATAGCACTTTTCTAGTCTTTGACTACTCAAAGCTGCTTTACACCGCAGGTCACACCTACTCATTCACACCCATTCGCTCACTGATGGTTCAGAGTTTCTATGTTAGTTATTCATCAGTATCTCTAACACATCCGCGCACTTTCATGCCCATTTACACACCACTGACGCAGCAGTGGGAGCAACTTGGGGTTAAGTGTCTTGCTCAAGGACACATCACCATGTGTCGCCTGGAGCCGGGCTTGAACCTGCAACCTCCTGATCACTGACCAAGCACACTATACAACTGCACCACCGACGCCCATAAGACATCACCAAAGACAGACGTTTCTTTCTGCACCTCCGCCTGAAACTTATTTCCAGCATAGAATCCAACACACCTTCTTTTCAGCTGAATAACAAAAGAGCTTACTCACCATTAATCCCAGCATCTTTTCCATTTGTTTTCACGCTGGGTAAACAGTTTTCCAGGAAAACTCCATTGTGATAACAGCTATCCCCCTCACTGAGCTGCGGCGGGGGCTCCCAGCACAAACACGGAGTCTGCATGATGCCACAGGGTCTGTCAGACGTGCTGGAGGCCAGACAGTCCTCCAGCCACTGACAGAGCATCTGACAGGCTGCCATGCTTGGGTTACGCTTCCCCACCACTAAGAACTCTGTTTTAAAGTCCCCGTTGCCCTCTGTGGCGTGCGTCCCTGCCCGAGGAAGCCCCTTCCTCATTTGGAGGAACTGTTTCCCAGCTTCCAGGAAGGCCACGGGGGCGGAGGTATCGCACAGCCGCACCACCTCGTTAAAGCTCTCCATGCCCAGATATGTGCGTGTGGTCTCAAGGAAGGAGTCGTACTGGAAGGTGCGAAGCTGCGATGGTATGCAGTCCTCGGTGGGCTTGGTCACCTTGATGAAGATGGTGTAGCGCCGGGGATCAGGGTTCTGTAAAGTCCAAGAGCAAGGCGTGGAAGGGAACACTGATGAGGCCAGGAAGAAGCCAAAGAAGCGGCTCTGGACTAGGGTGGAACAGGAGTCGGACTCTGGACCTGAGGGAGCTGCGTGGCAGGGACCCTTCACCAGCAGCAGCGGGACAATATACAGAAGCAGCACCGGGAGCGGCCATCTTGTTTGGCCTGTAATCCAGTCTACACCGATCATGATTCGAAGAGGAGGAGATGGTTTCATAGGTTGATAGCTGGTTTCTTATATCCAAGGGCTCAGCTTCTCGCCTTGCAGGGCAGAGGAAGATGAGGCAGGAGGAGGAGGAGGGAGAGGGGAAGGATGTGGTGTAGGAGGGGGAGGAAGGTCGCTCTCAAAGATCCAGCAATCGGCCCATGGCTGCATCAGTCGACCCCGAGATTCACACGAACCTGTGAAATTGCAGAGACGAGATATGAATTAGACTTTATATCTTATCAGACAGCAGAATGGGATTACACAGATTCTATTTATCTCCAAAATGAGAAATCTCTATCAGCTACTGTTTACTGATTAAGCTAAACTGAGAGTGACTGCAGCGACTCGAGGCCCCGGAGAACAAAAACAGGACGGAGGAGGGAAGGGGCGAGTGGTTTAGTTAAGGTTTCTTTCATTATCTGAGTTCACGACGGTCTCTTCCTGGGAGACAAACTGCTTTCCTCACGTGTCTGCTTCCATATTTCATCTGTCAGCTCATTAATTTGTCCAATTAAAGAACTATTAATTACAAAAAAAGGCAACACCTGCAGTCATTCATTACAGCACTTCAAGGATAAGACTCAGACAAGAGCGCCTTGATGAATGGCTGTCTTTGTTTCTGCTAATCCAACCCAAAACAGCTCTGTGTTTCTCTGCCTTTGAGTACAGGTTCAAGGATGACTGCAGTGTCTGATTTTTTACAGATCTGTTTTAGCTTTTTATATGATAGCAGGGACTCCTTACTCTATAACACAGTGCTACAAATTTGATGTCAAATAAAAAAAAAAGTTAAAAACATTAGCTCTTTTATTCAGCTTGGACAATTTGGAAATAATGTTGTTATCTGTATCAATAACGGATGTATGGATAAAGGACATTGTCTTCTGAGATTAACTCGTTTAGAAATTGACAGAGATGAAGATGGATAAACTCTTGCTCAACATTAATATGAATCTTATCAAAGAGCCCATTTTCAGCTTTTTCTTTTTAGTTTAACACATCCTTAACGCTCTGATGCACCTTCAAACATTAATGTCATTTGCACTAGAGTGTACTTATACAAAATCAATCTACGATAATTTCAATAATTATTTTTTTCTAATACTTTTTCCTTATCTTTGTAAACCAGCATCAGTCCTAATCATACAAATCAAAGATAATTGAATTTGCAATATTTCTGATCCTTAAACTGCCAAGTTTCATCAAATTGGATTTTATATCCATCTACTCATCCATAAACATGTTCATTAACTTCAATAAACGTTTTCACATTTTCTCGCTGTTTTTACCTCTGATATTTGTTAAGAAGTTATCAATCTTCTCGAAGAATTCATTACTTTTGATATTGTGGTTTGCAATGGAGCATGTTTTCTTTTTCCCTGAGTCCAAGTCACTTTAATAACATTGAATTGATATGGTTTATTTAAGTTGTAGAGCGACAGCCTGAATAAAGAAAAAGATATTGGTTATCTGAGGAGATGGGAACATCTCTCTAAAGTGTTAAAATGGCCTTTTGAGCCTTTTCTGATTTCTTTTACGTTGATTTATTAAAATGAATTTGTCTTCAACCGCCCAATTGCCTTGGACTAACACATCACAGATTTGTCAGTCTGTACTGTGCATAAGTGTTTGAGTTTGAGAGTGAGATGGTGTTGTGATGTCTTATCGCAAACCAAGAAAGATAATCCGACAGAAACGATGAGATTCAGCCCAAACAGAAAATCCATCTGAAACAGGCCTTCAGCGGAAAGAGAGCAACTGTGTAGTCTCCACATAGTGAAGCCCTTCTCCAAACAAACTTAATTAAACAAACTTTAATCAAGCTCTGCATCTGGCCTTCACTACGAGAGGATTTATTTTTCCTTTACTGATAACAAGTTGATTCAAGGCGCCACTCCATACTGCTCAAGAACCTCAATTATCAGAAATGATAGACAAAGCCAAAAGACAATCAAAGAGCACAAAACTCTGCTGTGGATTCAATCATCACTGATTACTGGTCAACCTCTAATCCAGACTGAGACCCTGCTGAAATCCACACACCTTAGACATCAAATTAAAGTGAAAATACATTATATCGCCAAAAATATTCAATCAATCGAGTCCAAATGTTCCAGTCACTTCTATGGCCACAGTGTTTAAAACCATTCACCTCGGCATGCAGACTGTTTCTACAAACAGTGAAGTACAGCGTGGTACAGTAATAGGAGGCCACCTGAGCGATAAGTCAAGTGGTGAAATTTCCTCACTACTAAATATTCCACAGTCAACTGTTAGTGGAATTATAACAAAGTGGAAGTGATTGGGAATGACAGAAATTCAGTCATGAAGTAGCCAGGCGTGTAAAATCACTAAAACCCTTCAGATTAGCTAAAGAACAGTGCAGAGAGCTTTGTGGACGTGTTTCCAAGGCCGAGCAGCTGCAGCCAAGCCTCACACACCAAGTGCAATGCAAGCATCAGTGCAGTGGTCAGATGTCAGTCTGGGTTTGGAGGTTGCCAGGAGAACGATACTTGTCGAACTGCATTGTGCCAAGTGTAAAGTTTGGTGGAGGGGGGATTATGGTGTGGGGTTGTTTTTCAGGAGTTGTCCTTGCCCCCTTAGTTCCAGTCAAAGGAACTCTTCATGCTTCAGCACACCAAGACATTTTAGACAATTTCATGCTTCAACTTTGTAGGAACATTTTGGGTTTACCCCCTTCCTCTTCCATTATGACTGGATGATAAAGACATAGATGAGTCAGGCTGGTGTGGAAGAATTGGACTGTCCTGCACAGAGTCCTGACCTCAACACGATAGAACACTTTTGGGATGAATTAGAGTGGAGACTGAGAGCCAGGCCTTCTTGTCCAACATCAGTGTGTGACCTCATAAATGCTCTTCTGGAAGAATGGTCAAAAACTCAGAGAAACACTCCTAAACCGGTGGCAAGTCTTTGCTAAAGAGATTAGGCTGTTATTGCTGGAAAGGGCGGGCCAACATTGGATTAAACTATTTAGGAACACATTTTATAAAACCTGTTATTTTCAGATAAGACCAGATCCCTAGATTACTGTATACATTTCATATTTATTATCATATAATATTGAGTTTTGTGGTATTTGTCAATGTCATAAGAGTTTTAAGGATTCGATCCAGATCCTGCTGTTTTGCCCATTACATTTTCCTCAACTGATGTGCCATTGGAAAAAAAATGCAACTTATGTAAAAGAGCCACTTGGAGAGGAATAAGATCAAATAGGATAGCAGGGAAAGGTGTAAAAAGTAACAGATCTTTTCATATTTTTGTTTTTCACACTTTCATAATTTTAAGTGCTGTTTTTCGTTTACCAATACAAGTCTCTTCCTTGTTTTTTTATATTTTATATGAAAATGTTAGTGGAGTTATTGGTGGCCATATCCTTTAATGTTAACACACCATTTAGAATATTCCTGGATTACCATCACAACTAAAATAAAATTGCTTGCCCATTTTGCCATGACAAACTTTGCCAAAAACTTTCATGAGAATCTGTCAAGATCTTCTGGAGTTCGAGAAAATCTGGTTACACTTCCACCTTCAGATCATCACCAAAATCTGATCATCTCAACAAACAATTAGACAAATGCAAGAAAACCATATTTTCATGGTGGAAGACACAAAAAGTGGAAACTAAAAGGTAAGAATGCTGACAGTATCAGATAATGATCAGTATGATATGGTATAAGACTATTGCTTTATTTAGTCAACTATACATAGTCGTCTGTTTTTTCTGTATAACAGTCATGCTACTTGAAAAAGAAAAGCAGATTACGAAAAGTGAAAAGCAAACTTTTTATTGGACCAAGACTGCAGCTTGGAGTAACAATTGCCAGTGATTTAAGTTGTCGCAATCTGTACTTTTCAATGCAAGGCTGCTTTTATAATCCATTAAGCTCAACTAGAAGAAGTGCTCTGAGCGCATAAACCTTTTCCAAGGCTTTTCTACAATCAGACAGTTAGCCATGAAAATGTGGAATCTGGATCCAGATATAGATCACCACCAAAGTCCAGTCACTTGCGCTTGCCATGACCAACAATTGCCATAAAACAAAAATTGCATTTAATCGGCTGAGAGGACCATCCTAAACACAAATGCAGGAAATAACTTGGTGGAGGTATCAGTGTAAGCTGCGCAGGTCTATGGCAGCAGGGTGAAGAGCAAAGAAGCCTGATATCAGTATAATCTATAGTATCTAGATAGATAGATAGATAGATAGATAGATAGATAGATAGATAGACAGACAGACATTAGTATTGGATTTTTAAAAAAATGTAAAAAAAAAAAAAAAAAAAGATTGCAGGAGCAGGTGTTCACTGCAACAAGGCTAATACTTTTGTAGTTTGACACTCCAATCAGGCAGGGAATTTCTGCAAGGAATTTGCAGAGGATTCTCTCTGTGCATGCTAGAGTTCTGTCCAGGTATTCCTGTTTCCTCCCTCAAACCAAGAAACGTGCAGGTTAACTAGGTGACCCATTTTCCTTTGGTGTGAATTGTTGTCTTTATGTGGCCCTGAGATTGGCTGTTGACCAGTCTAGGGTGTACAGTGCCTCTTGTCCAGTGTCAGCTGGGATAGACTCCAGCCCAACCCCAAAAGGGATAAGCAATAGAAATAATGGATTGGCGAAAGCTCTGACTTGAATGACATGGTCACCAAACTGAAAATCAGTCGCCCCACAGCTGCCACACAACCAAATGACATCTAGTGTGCAACAACCTGCAGTCACTTCTTTATATAATTACATCCTTCCAAGCATAGATTTCTGCATCTTTCAATAATGTTGTACAATGTATAGAGAACTACATGAACAACTGATAATGTTGGGGGAAAGACCTGATTGCAAATGAGTCAATCTTTGGTCAAAGAAAGACTGCATCTGTTTTTAAAAGCAGCATTTACAGCCACAATCACCGGCTTCTGAAGGCAGCCATGTGCTATTAAATAAATCCATAGAGGGCTGCAGAAAATCGTTCTCTACATCAATAGAGCTCCCCTTTCCTTTTGTGAGGCTAAAATAACCCTGGATCAATCCAGACCTGTCATTTGTCACAACGCTGAGCTATGGCACATCTCAGTATGTAATATCACTTACCAGAATAGGTCTTTCTTCTGGCACTGTGATTGATCTTGTCTCATTTTATCTAAGCTCACCTCGTGTCTCACTCTTCCTCGTCTTATTTCACCTCACCTTGGCCTGGCAGCCCTAAGTTCTCCCCACAGCAAACTGCATCCTGGGAAAACTACCTGATCTTCTCTGAGCAGACGGTCCTGACAGTAATGAAATGAATGGAGCTTTAACAGAGGATAAAGAGCTGTTCTTTATTGACAGCTCCGCCTCATTTATCTCCAAGGCCCCCCACCACCTCCTCCTCCTAACCTGACGCCAGGGAGTCTGATCACCCAACATGCAGCTCTCTATCCCAACTTCCTGTTCATGTCAAGCCTCCCATCATCACTAACACCAACCACTGCCCCACCTGCCTACATCCAATCTGAAAGACTCACACACAGTCGCCCCCATCCCGTATCGATCTATCGCCTATGAGAAACAGGCGGACGGAGAGAGCAGCTATTAACACACTTTCATCTGCTCTGCAGCGAGGAGAATGGGATGTGACGGTGAGAGGAGAGATTTGAGGCAGAGCGGCGCAGTGGCGGCCTGCTGAATGAAATCTGACCCCAAGATTAAACTTGATGTCCCTCGTCAATTAATCAATGCGCCTCTGAGAGCCTCCGCCGTTACACGCTGTATTAGAGTTCTTGAAAGGCTCAGAGGGGGGCTGCTTTTCACAGCCCACAGAAAAGCACAGAGCACTGGTGATTTCAAGGATTTTACAAAACAGCAAGGGTGGAGCTGAGAGCATGTGCTCATCTGCTGAGATGAAAAATAACAATGACTTTTATTTTCATGCAGATATAATAAAAAAGAAGAAAAATCCAGTTCTCTTGAACAATGCTACAGGATAAAATAATGGTTCAGAATATTGCTGTCATGAAACTGGATTTTCCCCTCATGATTGTCATGGACAAAAATTATCTATATTGTCATGTTACTGATAGACGATTTTGAATTGAAATATTCTAAGCCTCTTTTTTCTCTTCCTTGGCAAAGTTCTCCTAAAATGGTGCATGAGAAGGTGGACTGCACACTTCTACAATAATAACAGTATGAAAAATGTGTTTAAAAATGACTATAACAACTAAATAATAATTGAAACAGTAAGTTAAATGATAGTGTGGTGCAAAATGAGTATATGCCATAACACGGGGAGTTTTTTTTTTTAAATCTATTAAGTTATTCATTGATTGTTTTTTTCTGTGCAGGAATGACGTTAATGAAAAGCTGAAAGAGACTATGTTTATAAATGGCACTTTTCAAGCTCCAAAGCCCCTTCTTACCACACAAATCAATCACTTTTTCAAGAATTTGTGACTGTGTAAAAAAAAAAAAAGACTAAAAAGACACAGAATTCCTGGTTTTGGTTGTTCCATGCTTTTAAAATAAAAGCATTTACCTTTTATTTCACACCAAGACTCTCACTGTAAAAATATTTCCAGATGTCTATGTCATCGTGGACAGAACTTCGCTGTTCTAAAGTTTAGTGGTGAGTTTGTGGATGTGTGGCGTTTGTATTAGCTTCTTTGTATTAGCTCAAACTTAAACAACTGGATCATCAGTTTAAACTGACATCTAAGCTGCTGATACAGGGGTTCAACAGATGTGAAATGTCTACAGCCTTGGATTGGGGTGGTCTACATTAATATATTCCAGCAGTAAGTCTCTGTCAAGGCTTTTAGATACATAGTGACCATTGGCAGAGCAAACATGCTATAAAATGTTGTTTACAGACACTGAAATTAGAGGGGAGAAAACACACAGTTAACACACACACTGTACATGAGTTGGAAGTTGTGTAGAAATGAGTGAAAGTGTGCATCTTACTTCACTACAGAGAAGACCCCCTACTGTGCTGCTTGTATCAGCATGGTCAATATTAATAGTCACAAGGTACTACCGTATGTCTATTTTTCGCCCAGTATGATATTATTTATTTTGTTTAATGTCTGATTTTTTCATTTTTCTCTTGTCTTTAAATTAACTGTTAACACTTTGGTAAAAGGAAATGCATAGTCCCACATGGTCATCTCAACCCTCTTATTATCCTTGAATGTTATAATAGTTGACTTTATTGTTTTGCTCTATATTTAATGACTTTCCATAACTTGATGGGGACAACTGATTAAGCGTAAAATTACCAGAATTTTTCTTATTTTTCTGGTGTTTCTTTTTCTCATGTGACTGGCAAACGAGCACTGTTAATAATATCAACACATCACAACAGCAAATATTATGTCCTCCGCCATGGAGGTTATGTTTTTGGGAGAGTTTGTCTGTCTGTGAACAAAATAATTCAAAAAGTTATGAATGGATTTTGATGAAATTTTCAGGAAATGTTCAGCATGGGAAAAGTAAGAAGTGATTCAATTTTGGTGTTGATACAGATCACCGTCTGGCTGCCATGACGAAAAATGTGATTTTGGTGAATAACTACTGAACTAAAATAGATATCATGAATCCAATTGCTAATGGTATGTTTTCATGGTCAAGGAATCTAAATATTTAGATGAAATAAAGGTAGGACTAATATTTATGGTGAAAATCACAATATGGGTGAGGACTGTGGCGCTGGCGGAGGTCTGCGCTCTCCGAGTGCTTTTCTAGTTTACTGATGTGCAACCATCTCACGTGTACTTATTATAAATATTTTTTGTAGACGTAACAAACATCATTCTCTGTTCAGTAGAGCATTAACCTTTTGCAACCTTAAGTTTTAAAAAATTAACCCAGTTTTTTTTAAATTATTGCATATATTTACAAAAACAACATAATTTTAGAAGGAATTGAGGCTTTTAATGAGTGGCTAAGTCTATATTTACCCCACTAGAACTTCACTTACCTAATAACCTAATACACATGTGTTTAGTTCTTGGGTGGAAGCCAGAGTGCCTGGAGAGAACCCACACATGCACTGGGAGAACATGCAAAATCCACTAAATTGGGGATCAAACCGTCTTGCAATGAACAACAAGGAATTTGAAACAGTGCATCTTTAAAACATGTCTCATTTCCCAGCCCTAATTCATAAAGCACAAGTGATTTAACACATTTCCATTGGTATTTCATAAATGTTTCTTCTTCAAATACAACAAGCTTTTGCATATTCATCTTCAGACTGAGGAAGTTCTCTGGGTGAAAATATGAGTCTTCTGTAGCTGTGGAATTATTCATTACTTTTAGCCTGTGGCTCGAACAGCAAGCAATTAAAAGAACAAAGGTGCTGCATTAGCCAGCAGCCTAGAAGCATGAATCCATGTAAACAAGCCCAACAGGCTCTCTGTGGGAGCGAGTCAGAACAATGGACCAATCAGAGAGGAGCTACAGTCCCTCAGACAGAGACGTGCAGACAGAGACAAAGGGAGCGCTGATGAGAAAATGATAGAGTCTCATGGAGCATCACTTCTCACATCAGCAGCAGAGGGATTACAGGCTGATTAGCAGGGACCTGCAGCCACACGCCGGCAGACCATCTACAAGGCAAAGAGCCACAGGGCAGCAGACAGACGGAGGCCCTCTGCTTTCAGCTACAAATTGTATAATTGCTCCCTGAGGTATTAAATCCTCTCACTTTTTCTGCTTAAAAAGGCAGGATGGTGAGTTACAGCAGTTTGTAGAGCTGGAAATAAACCGTGGGTATTTGGTGTGCTCACAAAAGCCTCAGTGATGAAAGGAAAGTTTAGAATAAAGGCGCGGAGAATTGATGCAGGTGATACAGAACTTACACCATGAAAATGTATCAAAGTAAAAGCTGCTATTCACTGGGTACATTTTGGTTTCATGAAAAAAATGTAACTCTAAGTGAGCATGATATCCAGTCAGAGCTTTTGGACTGCTTATAAAAAGAGAATTTTCTGTTTTGTTACTGAGAAGTTTACCAAGTTTATTCACTCATGGCCCTTTTCCACTAGCACCCTTTGGCCTTACTCTACACGGCCCTACTCGATTTGCAGCGTGTTTCCACTAGCCTGGTTTCTCCTAAAACAAGCTAGTTTTAGTACCTACTCCGCTCTGGTTCCAAGCGAGCTGAGTCGATACTAAAAGATGACGTCACCGACTGCCGGCTCCTGATTGGTCAGACAATGTCGTCATCAATGAGTCATGAGCGCAACGCCCTAGCATGCTAGCTGTAGCTACCATTAGCTTACCCTCATACGTCTTTTCTTTCCAGCATTACTCTCGTCCTCGGCTTCATTCTGTTGTATAGCTTCCAAAACTCTCCTGTGCTTCTCAAGGAGTATTTCTTCTTGCCACCTGCAGCCTTCTTCTGCTTTCCTTTTTTACTCAGCTTGTGACAAAAAGCCACAGATTGTGTGTCGCGCTCAAAATGACGTCACCGCAGTGTTGCACAGCTGTCTACAGCGACACTGCACCCTGCTGGGCAGGCGGCTGGGGCTAATGGAAAAGCAGCACAAGGCGAGTAGAGTAGAGCCGGGTAGAGTCGAGTAGAGTACAGCTAAGGCTGCCCTTCTAATGGCTAATGGAAAAGGGCCATAAAAAGGAAGAGCCTCTGCTCTCACAGCTTGTGTTCCTGCCTGGTCACACATGACTTTAATGTAAACAAACATGGCAGACAACATGAGGAGGCTAAATGTAGACAGAGGTAAACAAATAACAGAGGTGGACCTCCATTTTTATGTCTAACTTTATGCTTCGCCTCTTCTCTTGTTGTCATGGCTATGCTTGATCCCTGCTCGGCTTTGTTCTAGTCCATGGGACAAAACACAGAGGGCATGTTTGACTGATCTCAGTGCTCTCCACACACATCAGGACTCCAGGTTGTAAATATTGAACATGTTGAATATTTACGATTTCAAGTCGTTATAAGAGGTTTGAATGACTTAACACACCTCACACCACATGATGAGCAGTTAAGATCACCTTTAGGACCTCTAGATGATTGGGCCTTTGCTGATTTTGGTCGGAAGCAGGGATCCTAGCCGAAAGTGGGCCCTATCAAAATTGTGTGCCCCTCTCAAGGAAAGGGATCAAACCTTGTCCTGATGTGGTACTTGCACTAGAACATGGTCACTGCTGGGAATGTCTGTTATATCATATGTATTGAATGAATGAACACTGTTAGATTGATTTTAACCAACAATCATGGGAAAACCCAAAAATGCACAGGGAGAACATGCACATGGAAAAGCCTAAGCCAACCTGGGGAGTTAAAACAGTAATCCTGTAGCTGTGAGGCACAAGCACCACCTTGTTCACACACATGCAGCTCCTTTAAGAGGATATTAAAAGCAACAAATCAAGTCTGGCTCTTCTTTGATTGAGTCCTTTCTCTTGAGCACATCCCGTACCAAACATTACTCTCTCTGTTGAAATACATGAATGGTGTCCCCGGTTGATTTAACGTGGAGGTTAAAAGAGAAACTAGCTGGAGGAAACACAGCAGGGTTTTCACTCGACAAACTGCTGCTGCTGTTTCTGTACAGCTGCACTCTGATGGCTGCAAACAGAACCTGCGACATCTTGCAAGGCTCCTAAATTAAACAGATAATCATCTGTCTGTGCTGATGAATGTGTTTACTGTGCTAAATGTCAAAGCCTTTCTAATAAGCAGAGGGAAGACATCACACACACACACGCACATACACACACAAACTTGCTCTCCATTATTCAAATACACATTTCATTACAGCTCCCAGAGAGCTCGACTGGAAGTCTCACAATGAAAGTGGGGAATGTTTAATTGATGAGAAGTGACTTGGAGTAAAAATTATTTAGTGGATTAAAAGGAGAAAGTCACAGCGCGCATTCTGTTTAATGTCAAAGAAGAAGTTTGTTCCCATAAATCTCCTTCTCAGACTTGTTTTTGGAAAGCATGGATGGATTTGCAGTCATGTATGAGTGTGTATGTGTGTGTTAGATGGATATAATACCACAATTGTGTGGGAGGAATTCACTTTACAGTCCAAAAATCTGCGATGCAACCTGTCTCGCCTTGCATTAAGGAGGAAATATCCCAACTGAAACAACATTCAGCTGGCTTCAAACCATCCAGGGACGGTTTACATGCTGCTTCACGGGCCTTTTACTGTCATGGCTGTTGGATAAAACACTAAACACTGTCAAATTGAAGAATTTACTTATTTTCTTCATAGTCATTGCCGTGAATAGCAGCTCTATGTTCAGGACATCACTTGCCAAAATGCCCCCTGGAGCTGCCAAGTGTTTTATAGCAAGGACATAAAAATGTTAATGACTGAATTTTAAAAACCCTCACACATAAACCAAAGGGATATCTGCCCAGTGCTGCAATAAGGTTTGGTTTTGATGCAGAACATGTACACACTCCAGACAAAGGCATGTGGACCTGTGGCTGTATATCAAAATGGACATCTTGACATCGTCTTTTCCTTCCATTACTCTAAGGTGAAGCCAAAAAAACATGGCTGAACGAATATAATGTGCTACCAATAATATCTGGTGACAAATGGACTCTTCCATCGGCCCACTACGATTTCCAACATTCCTCCTGCACTGGCCTGCTGATACTGATTCTGTCCAATTTTTCACTCCAAAAAGTTGATATTAGTAGAGAATCTTGTTTTCCTTTTATTCATAATAAACTGATTTAGGGCAATTCTGCCAAAAGAGTGAAATTTCTGTCCCCAGCATATTATTGTATATTAAACGTCTAAACACAAGTAATAATATATTACAAATTACAAACCCAAAGCCAGTGAAGTTGGCACGTTGTGAAAATTGTAAATAAAAACAGAATACAATGATTTGCAAATCCCTTTTAACCTATATTCAATTAAATACACAGCTAAGACAAGATACTTAACGCTTGAACTGGTAAACTTTGTTATTTTTTTCAAATATTAGCTCATTAGGAATTTGATGCCTGCAACATGTTTCAAAAAAGCTGGCACAAGTGGCAAAAAAGTCTGAGAAAGTTGAGGAATGCTCATCAAACACTTATTTGGAACATCCCACAGGTGAACAGGCTAATTGGGAACAGGTGGGTGCCATGATTGAGTATAAAAGCAGCTTCTCTGAAATGCTCAGTCATTCACAAACAAGGATGGGGCAAGGGTCAGCACTTTGTAAACAAATGCGTGAGCTAATTGTCCAACAGTTTAAGAACAACATTTCTCAACCAGCTATTGCAAGAAATTTAGGGATTTCATCATCTACGCTCCGTAATATATCATCAAAAGGTTCAGAGAATCTGGAGAAATTACTGCACGTAAGCGGCAAGGCCAAAAACCAACATAGAATGTCGGTGATCTTCGATCCCTCAGGCGGTACTGCATCAAAAACCGGCATCACTGTGTAAAGGATATCACCACATGGGCTCAGGAACACTTCAGAAAACCACTGTCAGTAACTACAGTTCGTCTACGTCTGTAAGTGCAAGTTAAAACTCTACTATGCAAAGCAACACCCAGAAACGCCGCCGGCTTGGCTGGGCCCGAGCTCATCTAAGATGGACTGATGCAAAGTGGAAAAGTGTTCTGTGGTCTGACCAGTCCACATTTACAATTGTTTTTGGAAACTGTGGTCGTCGTGTCCTCCAGATCAAAGAGGAGAAGAACCAGCCGGACTGTTACAGGCGCAAAGTTCAAAAGCCAGCATCGGTGATGGTATGGGGGTGTATTAGTGCCCAAGGCATGGGTAACTTACACATCTGTGAAGGCACCATTAATGCTGAAAGGTACATACAGGTTTTGGAGCAACATATGTTGCCATCCAAGCAACGTCTTTTTCATGGACACCACTGCTTATTTCAGCAAGACAATGCCAAGCCACATTCTGCGCGTGTTACAACAGCGTGGCTTCGTAGTAAAAGAGTGCGGGTACTAGACTGGCCTGCCTGTAGTCCAGACCTGTCCCCCATTGAAAATGTGGGGGTGCATTATGAAGCGAAAAATACAACAACAGAGACCCCGGACTGTTGAACAACTTAAGCTGTACATCAAGCAAGAATGGGAAAGAATTCCACCTGAAAAGCTTCAAAAATTGGTCTCCTCAGTTCCCAAACGTTTACTGAGTGTTGTTAAAAGGAAAGGCGATGTAACACAGTGGTAAAAATGCCCCTGTGACAACTTTTTTTGCAACGTGTTGCTACCATTAAATTCTACGTTGATGATTATTTGCAAAAGAAAATAAAGTTTCTCAGTTCGAAGACTAAATATCTTGTCTTTGCTGTGTATTCAATTGAATGTAAGTTGAAAGGGATTTGCAAATCATTGTATTCTGTTTTTATTTAAGATTTAAACAACGTGCCAACTTCACTGGTTTTGGGTTGTACATTTTATTATTATACTGAACACTATACACATTAATCTTTGTAGAAATTACAGATATATATTTTTTTCATATTTTAAAATGGCATCCAAAACACTTATACATACCATTTCTTGCCTGTTCCCACAGCCAAACGCTACACTTTACTACAATGTATCATGAACAAAATCCTTCCAAAGCAAATTTTCTTTTGTATTTAAGCGTGACTCCATATTTTATCTACACTTTTAAAGCAAAAATTTTACAAAATAGTCATTATATTTTGGTTTAAATTCACATTTTAGTACTGTCCCCAGGTTTTCACTCATTGCTGTTACCCAAACACATTCCCCCCTTTAAAATTCTGGAACATTCCACCAGTGACATGTTCTGCAGGAAGTGACATCATTTAGGTCTTCTGCAAGTCATGGGAAGACCAAAACTAAGTTATCTCTTTTACTTTTCCTTAAATTTGATGATAAATTAGCTGTTTTAGAGATGGTCAATCTAAAAACTCAGTCCTGTTACCTAAGTTATCTCTAAGACAACATTTGTTGATTTCAAAAGTAAAATATTCAGTTAAATCTTAAGAATTTGCTCCATGTGCTCAAGCTACTAGCATAGATGCTAAGTGGCTAGATTTCACACAATTGTTAATTTTATGCTAAAAACTCGTTGGTGTTACTCAAATAAAGAGTAACAGCAATAAAAGAAAGTCATTTTTTGTCACAAATATTGGTATTTTCATCATGTAACCAACCATTTCTTCTAAATTAACTATTTTTTCAAAGGAAAAAAAAACATCATATGTGGTTGATATTCTTTCAAACATGGTTTTAAAATGAATCGGTTTTAAAAATTTGAGTTTTGGTAACAGCAGAGAAAAAAAATTCAATGATAATAAACTGTCAAAGTAGCAATAAATTAAATAAAGTAGCCTGAGATTGGGCAGTACTCATTTTGAATGAGTAAATGAGTATATTACTAAGTTCTATCTTGAAATGGAATGAAAAATGAAGTTTATTTTTGAAGAGTTACAACAAGCAAATAATGACCCTAAAACTGTGACTGGTAAACTATTCTTTCTAACATTCCTAAAACTCCATCAGACTGCACGGCCACCTCTCATTAAATGCTAAATAGATTTGAACTTATGCGGCGTTTATGTAGTTTCTTTGACTACTCTAAGCAGCTTCACACTGCAGGTCACACCTACACATTCACACTCAATCACTCAGATTCACTCTCTGATGGTTGGAGTTTTTATGTCAGTTGTCTTTTAGTATCAGCTAACATTCAAGCCCCCTCATATCCATTTACACACCCTTTGAAAATGGATATGATTTATGACTTATTTGTTGTCAAAGCAGTCTGTTAGCCTTTGTTTTCAAAAGTTCTCTAAAGCTGAAGTTGTTTGTGTTATATATTTTTTTTCTTATACTATTAGGCTGCACTACCAATTCCTGCACGTTTTGCAAAGCAGATTTAGTTTAAGCATACGTATAGGCCAGTTGAAAAATTGCAATAATTTTGCAAAAAGAAGACACTGAAGGAGACACAAAAAAAATATTGAGAAAGTAATTTATTGAACCCACGATTACACTGAAACAGGATGTTTAATATATCATCAAAAGTTTAAGACCACAGCTTTATCCCAGATTTACTGATTAAAATGGGGGAGACAAGTTCAGCATATGCTCTGGTGTCCCTGGTCCTTTACTGCCTTCAATTCCTGTTGGAGCTTAGATCAGCCTAACACTTGGACTGCTCAATCAGTATCACTGCCTGTCTGTCCTCCTTTCCTTTTTTCTTGTCTCGTCTTGTCCTGTCTGTCACTGTTTCCCCTTCTTTCACACTGTGGTGTGGCACGGCCCTCCCCTTCAGCTCTGACAGGGGTTAAATAAAGTTTGATTTGATGGAGTAGCCTGCAGGGAGGGCTGGTGATGGTCACTGTAGCAGTGAATCATATTCACATATCTCTGACTGCGAGAAACAAAATGCATTGGTCTTTCCAACGCTGTCATCAGACACAGTGCCCAGCTGAAAAGAAAATGCAGACAAAGGGGAAAAAAACAAACAAACAAGAAAAACAAACAAACATGCGGACCGTAAGGGTTTAGTCTGATGTTTCTATTCAAGTGTCAGCTGCCAGTTGTGAACTGTCAGCCTTTGCTTCGACTGTAGCTCCTAGACTATGCCGAATAAATTACACCTGGCGTTTATTTGGGACAGGGCGATTAATTGGAACCAGGTGTTTATTTGGTATTTTACAATAAATGTTTGATTTGCAGAATCCATCAAATCTGTAAAAAAAACAAAAACCAACTGAATTCACCTTTTTGGTGACTGTTTGTGTTAGGCAGGGGGGTAGGGTCCGCATAAAGGACTTGATCTAGATGCAGTGATGAAAAGAAACTGAGAATGACTGACCCACCCTAAAACTCGTCCATATGTTTCAGAATACTGGCGTCACTCGCTCCAAGACCAGTTCAAAAGTGTACATTGGTGATCTCCGAGATTCAGAGAGGGCAGAATTATTCAGAGGAAGTCATGTCAGTGGTGTGTTGTCATGTCGTCTTTCTGCAGATTAAATATGGACAGACACAGACAGACACAGTCATCGTCCTGCCGGCTGCCAGTGGAGCAGAAAGAAAAGCTGAAGTCAGTCTGTATCAGTCAGAGCTCACAGCCCGGGCTGCAGACAGCTAGCACACGTCAGCATTGTTTACAGCACTATAACACTCCAGCCGCTAAAGCACCATGAGTGTAATTGAACATGTCTGTTATTAGGTTTACTGTACAGACTGCGAGCTGCCGACGCTGAGTGGCTCCAGCTGCACACGCTCCAAACCTGAGAGCGAAATGAAACAAGAAGCACGCCGAGCAATTATTCCATCAACAACAGGCGGCGGCTGGCCTGAAGTGGATCTGGAGTTAAATACTGCTTTAATTGGATCCCACCATGATGGGAATTTATGACATGTGTAACCCCAGATTACAGTCCTGCCACATGCGGAGCAAACAGCTCAAGTGGTTTGACAAACACATTAATGGGCTGATAATAGCACATCCCTGTTTTCTCCGATTGTCACTTCACATGCTTTCAGCTGCAGCCACAGCAGTGCTCCGCCCGCAGCCATGCATGGGAATAAGCAATGCAAGATTAGTGTCCTGATGCATGGGCCTCAGAGCATGCATGTGTGTGTGTTATCTCTCCCTCCTAATGCCCGTATCTCTCAGTATGGATGTAACTGATGGCGATGTGATGGTCCTTTTTCCTGCAGAGCCATAAGTCTTTGTATAATGGCTGCTTTGTTCTACGACGTAATCGCATTAATATGAAAGGCAATTGCTCTGGAAAGCAAATCAAATCAGGCCAGATCACATTCAGATGAAAATGAGTTAATCAGAAAAGCTATATGTTTGCACAAAGGGAGGGGGATTAAAACTGAGAGAGGACATCATATGCAACTGGCTGATTCTAAATGTCATTTCAGCGCAGTGCCATCCAGCTGTAAAATACACTTTGGGTCTAAATGAGGGGAAACCTTGAATGCCTGCACCTGATGAAGCACAGTCAGTGTCTTTATAGCTCACAGTTAATGTTGGAATGGTATTTGAAGTACTTGTTAGAAATGATTCGTATTAAAACTCTGCACAGATGTGTTTTCTTAACAACGCTGCTCCAAAAGTTTCTTATGTAACGCCTGTCAAAGCTGTCCGCATTTAGTGCCAGCTCTTAGCACACCAGTGGATATATTTTTTAGTGACAAAACAGGAAGAAAAATGCTCTGCTCTTCTCTGAGGCCACTTTTTAATGTCTTCAGAAGACATTAGTAATATGTTCATAAGTGTGAAAATGCACTTAGAATGCTGTTCATGACTGTCATAGATTATATTTCTGTAAAATGATCACCACAACCATTCAGACACAAGGGCCCTCCTGAAAACCAGATGTATCATCTCAAGAGGCAAACCTCTAATAAATCAGACAACAGGTCTATGGTTCATGGATCTGTCACTAACTTTAGTTCTTACTTTAGTCCACTTGTCTCCTCTTACCTCCCTTCCTTCACCCTCACACCAACACAGCATCGTGTGGATTTGCTGTTCATCATGAGACTGGGATCCACATTCAAGATTTCCTGCTGCTTAACAGAAGGTTTTTTCTTGAGCCATGATGGAGGGATTCATGATTGGCAATATGGATTCAAGATGGGTGTTGGATGGATATATTTGCAAATATATGTACAGTAGCCTATATGTGTATTTTATATATATATGTATGTATATATAAATATATATATATATATATATATATATATATATATATATATATATATATATATAGATATAGATATAGATATATAGATATAGATATATAGATATAGATAGATAGATAGATAGATAGATAGATAGATAGATAGATAGATAGATAGATAGATAGATATGTATGTACAATATGTATCTATGCATATATGTTTATCCATAAAATAAAGAGTTTGTCTGCAGCCTGATCTATTGTAAAGTGTCTTGAGATAATACCTGTTATGAATTGGTGCTATACAAATTAAGATTAATTGATAAAAGGTAGTAATAAAGATATCATAATGCCATTTTTTTTGCCATATTTACAATGAGATGTGATGATGATTTTTTTTTTTTACCAGAAAAGCCTCACTGAAATTAAAATAATTCATTCAATCATAATTTTCAAGAACTTCCTGATGAAAACAGGCAGCAGCACATTGACAAAGTTGCAGACATGAAACAATTACAGACATAAATACATACATATGATCCAATCAAGCCAGAATCAAAGAGTCAAAAATCATCAGTTGAAGCATCTACAGACTGCTTCACCTTCCTCCAATGACTTTAACCTGCACTTTAAAAGATTTATAGAGACCATCTCCCTAAGAGTCAGGTTTTCCTACAGCAGATACCAGTCTGCAGGAGCAGATCTGAAACTTCTTTGTCCATTTCAAGGCAACTTTTAAGGACAGGTAGAAAAAGTATGGATTGTGACTCAGTCTCAGGACAAAGACTGAAGCTTCTAAAACATTTTCACATGAATATACAGCACTACTCAAGTATGATGGAAGCTCCATGAAAAACAGTGACTTATGACACTGTGAAGATACATGCAGATATTAAACATCACCAAAATAATTTAGGGACGTAAAAGTATCATCAAAAAGAAGATTTTTTGCAGCAGAAGAAAAACAAGACTTATGTCTGAAGTGAAAGCAGCTTCTTTACAAATCACTCAATATGAGGCTGAAAGATGGAGAACCATCAAACACAAACCAAGGTATTTATAAGAAGATATAGACTCAATCACATGAACCTGAGCTGTAACAGTAGAAGAAAGGTTCTATCACCTCTAATTACCTCCACCAAGGAGGTTATGTTTTCGGGAGAGTTTGTCCGTCCGTCCGTCCGTCCGTCTGTCCGTGAACGAAATAGCTCAAAAAGTAGTGGATGGATTTGGATGAAATTTTCAGGAAATGTTCAGCATGGAAAAAGGAAGAAGTGATTCGATTTTGGTGTTGATCTGGATCACCGTCTGGCTGCCATGGCGAAAAATGGGATTTCTGTGAATAACTACTGAACTAAAATAGATATCATTATGAAACCAGTTACTAATGGTATGTTTTCATCGTCAAGGAATCTAAATATTTAGATGAAATAAAGGTAGGAGTAGTATTTATGGTCAAAATGACAATATGGCTCAGGACTGTGGCGCTGGCGGAGGTCTGCGCTCTCCGAGTGCTTTTCTAGTTTGAGTCTGCAACATCATCAGTTTCCTTTTTTACAGAAAAATTAAATTGATATTCTCTCACTGTGGTACATTATACATAAATCTATAAGAAATTATTAATGCACAAAATGTGGCATAGCTGTAAATCTGTCTAGTGCAGGCAGCTGGTGGCCTTGGGGCCACATGCATCACTTCTACCCCCTTAAAGGAGCCTGGTTTTCAATTTAAAATGTCAAATAATGCATATAAATGAAAGAAACCTGGGGAATATATAATGAAATCATATTTTGCAGCTGTTCCTTTAAAACTCTCTCTTGTACTGTGATTAATACAATTGTATAGAAATAAAGACTGTTTTTGAAAATCTTTTCAGACCATTCTTTGTAAAAACTAGGGGTGGCTGTGTATGAAAATCCCTCTAGATCAGGGGTCAGCAGCTAAGTTTATTCTCTCTGGTGTGGGGGCTGCACTGAATGTCTGCAAAGATGCTGTGCCGGAGGCCTTGTAAGTTCATCTCTTCCTGAGAAAAATGAATAAATACAGTCATTTCACAGATCATGGCGAGGTCCAGAAATGATTACTGTTTGGCCAGGTTTGGAGTTGGAGCCTATTTGCTGACCTGGGTCTGCATCACCAGTTTCTAAGTCATCACACCAGCCAACAACCATGCCACATTCAAAGTCACTTGATTAATGTGATTAATCTTCTTCCCCATCTTAAAGAGACTGTGAGGAGTTTCTAAGTAATTACAATAAAGTCTCACTTTTAGATATCTGCCTGATCCAAATACACACTTTAAGATGAGTTTTACAGCATCAAAATAGATTATCTATAAATGCCATTTCTTAGCCTTCTGGTCGGACAGGGCTGGACTGGCCTGGATACTTAATTTCAGGAACAAGACAATTAAAACTAGAGCAAATTTATATTATTTTATTATTTATATTATTCAGAGTCGTCTTCGAGCACCGGGCTGTAAGTAGCGATATATAGCCGGCTAGAACTATGATAATAAGTTTTCCAAAAACTGCTTGTAGTCACACATCAAAAACTACCGCTTCATAACTAGAAAGAGATACATTACCTCGTCGGTTTGCATCCTGTAAGTTGTTGAAAAAAGAAATTGCAAAGCAATGCAGAGTTCTGAGGAAGGTCTGAGCTGCATTTACCACAACAAGCACACCCTTGGCTTCAGTCACGTCTTTTGGTGCTTTCCAGTTGTCGTCAGAAGTAGGAATTTCTGGGTTCCGAGTAGGAAACTGCAACTGGAACGTTCCATGAAGTCTGAATTTTCTACTGGGAACTCGGTGAAACCTCGCCACCCCCGAGTTGACAATCAAAGATGGATGCCCCCAGTGTGAACAGTTATTTAGCTCCTGTAATAATCAATTTATTTGCACTTCTGACTGGGGTGTGTCGCTCTAGGTCAGCTGTATACATAGTATTGTTAGACTTATATTTACAAAAATGCTGCCATAGTGATAATCACATTCTTCATACAACAACGCAGGGCGTGCTAACAACAGCTAACAATAGCCTGGTAGATCGGCATGTTTTTTTCCGACTTCAACTGGAACGCCGATAAGTCGGAGATGATGTCACTCCCATTTCCGAGGTTACTGGAACGCAGCATTACGACAGTCGGCGCACGTGCTCATGGGTAGCAGAGTCTTTATGTCGCCGGTAATAGATTCTCCTCATAGCACCTTTAACACTTGGCTTGAACCTCAGCCGATGGTCTTGACGATGGATAAATGCATCGAGTATCTGCCATGTGATTGGCTGATTAATTGAATGGGTGTGCATCATAAAGTGGGCTGAGGGTGTATTGGTTAATCTAACTTTGAAATGATGGAGTTTTAACATTTCATTGTATCATAACTGATAAATTTGATTCCAATTCTGAAACAAAGTGTTTCTTTGCTGCTGAAGTCATTTTTGACTGAAAAGGAGACGACATTCCACATCTTCACAACTGAATCAAGTACAATAATGTACCTAAGAGTATATCGATGGTAAGGATGGAGGTTTTCTTTCTGTTTTGACCCTGGCAGCTACACTTTAGCTGTTTGAATGTGGTAATGTCTTTGAGAGAATAAAAGATCCTCCACTTCAGCTCAAACCCTTTCTGTGCTTTTAAAGACATTTTTGCCACATTTGCTGTTTCCATTCAGCTCTGGACTGATTTATATAAAACGATGGACAGATTTACCCTCAGTGTGTGCGTCGTAACAGGTAATGTGTCTTTTTAGGGGGACGCCTCTACATCAACGGGTCCTGATCAGCTGCAGGTTAAGTGCTGTCGAGTGGAGGAGCAGCTCTGAAATGATTCTATCAATTATCCCGTTATTAACGACGTATGGAGGGAGGATACATGATGAGTGTGTTTGTGACTAATGCATGTCATTAATCACCTCTTAATGCAAACATATGCTCATTTCTGTATGCAGCCATTCATACATATCAAAAACAACATGTGCATTAAAGAGGACGATTATGTCTCTCGTTTCTACAAACACACACACGTTCCCACACGCTGATGCAAAGGGCAGCCATGACTCAGGGTAATGGGCGTTTGTGAGAGGGACCTCAGAGGGTGACCACACATCATCCGCACATGAGCTCACCGTCCGATAAAGAGCGTCACAGATGCCTCAATAAGTCCTCTGACACCTCAACAACACCTCAGCGGTCAGCCGTACATCACCGCTGTGTGAGGAGCTGTCTGATCAAGACATGAATGATGGATGCTCCATGTGATCCTTCATTCTCTTTATACAAGCAAGGGAAAGTCTTTCGTAAAATGGTGACCAAAAATGAGGCCCATATCTCATCAAATGAGACGTCCCAACATCAGTGACTCCACACACGGACATACAGGCAGATAAAAAACTGAGGCTATTATTGCAAGTTATAAAAAAAAAAAAAGCTTTTACACAATCAGCAAGATATCCTTATCATAACCACACAAATTTAAATTTTTAAAACTCTGATTTGGAATCACCGTCATTGAGAAGGAAAACAGCTCTTAAATTGAAACCAGCCAACACTTTGACTTGGATTGGTCACAACAAACACATCGAAAACGAAATTTCGTGCCATGAAATTTCACGAAATAAAAAATAACTAAATAAAATTCAAAGACTCACAAAATAAAAGCAGGTAATAAAAAACGTAAAGGGGCTTTGGCTTCCTATGTAAAAGACGAGAGAACGGTGAGAAGATTGTGGACAAAACAACAACCGTGTGCAAAATATGCCGCTACAGTTCACCGTATACTGCGGCGAGTACAACTACCAACTACTTTGAACAGGCAGCAACTGTATGTTTGTGTAAGTCTGCGTAAAAAACAATATTTGATTTTTGCATCTACTGTTGAGTTGACAGAATTTGATCATCCTTGAAGATCAGAAGTATATGTACTGTTGTAGGCTAAATATTATAGTTCACAGTTCAGACATTTATAGGTCTAAACTGCAGCTCTGAGGACTGCTATTTGTTTTCCTTTTTATTCAAGAATGTGCTTATCCTGATTGTTACAACAACAAAGCACTTTTTATTGAGATTTTATGTTTGTATTTACACTGTAGTCTAAATAAGGGGGAAAAAACTATGATTTTTTTTTTTTCAAAGAGCATTTATTTTATACTGATGCAGCAATATTTTTTGTATGTCTGCATTGGGAAGAAAATAATAAAAATTAGATTTTTGCACAACTTCCTACTGTTGGGGATTTCCTACAATCTTTATTTTGTATCGTGAGTATTTCGTATTGTGAGCCCTGTTTCGTATTTCGTATCATTTCATGAGTTGATCATTTTGTTACACCCCTAATGCCAACATCACACATTTGTATGGTCTCCACCTGGTAAATCCAAGTAAAACCTGCATCACACAACTGGATCAGTTACCATAAACTTTCACTCTGCAACCTCCACACCTTGTGTCCAAATGTCCCTTAATTTAACAGTTTTGCTTGCCAAAATATCATCAGCAGAGATACCAATGTGTTGGACTGTATGTGGAAACATTTGGACATACTGTACATTTTTAATCTAGACATACAGTGTGAGTGTATCTATAAATGAAGAGCATAGCTTCAGCCTGCTCTATTGTAAAGTGTCTTGAGGTAACACTGGCTATGCATTGGCACAATACAAGTAAAGATTACTTGGTTGATTGATTAATTAATTGCCTGATTGACATAGAACCTTTTAGTTACTGGTAGTTACAACAGTGCTGCCAGAGGTCTCCCCAGGAACTATAAGCTACGATCTAAATCTTTGCTACATTAATGCAGTAGTTTTGATCAGTTCATCAACATGGACACAGGCGCAAACTCTTTTGCAACAGATGCTTCATGTGGATCAATGTAGGCAATGTTCTTAATTTACTGGTTGGTCAATAAACCAATCAGCGAGCCAACAAAGGGTCAATTTGTCTGTTTTAAATAATAAATAATCCTTCAAAATATTCAAGGCTCCAACAATACTGTTTGGTTTCCATAACTGCACCTCTACAATCATCAAATGCACTTTAGGCAGTCATGTCTATGTCTAAAGTAAAGTCTTGGCAATTAGCAGCCTATTGTTAACAATAAAGACATGAGCTGTAAATCTCCTGTGCTCACTTATATACGTTAAATCACACTGTGGATCTTTATGGGAACCACCGTTCTGAAGCTCACTCTTCAGTTGATCTTTGAAAGGCTCAAACATTAACTTATCTGAAAATTTCAATCAAGCTATCACATTAAAAATGTAGCAGTTATATTACATCCTTTTTGGCCCTGAGAGAAAAAACAAAACAACCAGTCAGACGAGTGAAAGTCCTCTACTGTTTTCCGGACAGGAGTTTCCAATCAAAAGCAGCCAAAGATCAATAAGAGACACTATAGTTATCTATATTCCCCAAAAAATAAAAAATCAAGTGTTGTCTGTTGTCAAACTTTAGATGAGAATTGCTTTTGGAAAAATGGCTAAATGGAGGGAAAATGTCTGTAGGAATAATTATGCACATTTATTTTGGCTTAGCATGATTTATTTCTGTCATGCTAATCCCAAAAGTCTGGCAAAATATATCAACATGTGAAAGGTCTTGTTCATTGAGCCATGTGTGATTTTTATTCACTTATGTGAGATTTCAAACTCGCTTTGATACTTTGTTTTGTCGCAAACAACTTTTAAAGCATCGATCTGACATCAACACAGCATAAATATTCCTACAACAAAGGTTGTCCTAAAAAAACAGACTTTAAAGGTGCTATGAGGAGAATCTATTTGTGGTAACATTAAGACTCTTCTACCCATGAGCATGCACGGCGACTGTCGTAATGCTGCGTTCCAGTCACCTCGGAAATGGGAGCGACATCATCTCTGAGTTATCGGCGTTCCAGTTGAAGATGGTAAAAAACATGCCGATCTACCAGGCTATTGTTAGCTGTTGTTAGCACGCCCTGTGTTGTTGTTCACAAATATCACATGAAGAATGTGATTATCACCATGGCAGCATTTTTGTAAATATAGGTCTAACAATACTATGTATACAGCTGATCTGGAGCGACACACCCCAGTCAGAAGTGCAAATAAATGGATTATTACAGGAGCTAAATAACTGTTCACACTGGGGGCATCCATCTTTGATTGTCAACTCGTGGGTGGTGAGGTTTCACCGAGTTCCCAGTAGGTAATTCCGACTTCAGGGGACGTTCCACTTGCAGTTTCCTACTCAGAACTTGGAAGTTCCTACTTCTGACTTCAACTGGAACGCACCAAAAGACGTGACCCAAGCCAAAGCGTGTGTTTGTTGTGATGCTAATGAATGCAGCTCAGACCTTCCTCAGAACTCTGCATTGCTTTACAACTTCTTTTTTTAAACAACTTATAGGATTCAAAGCGACGAAGTAATGTATCTCTTTCTAGTTACGTAGCGGTAGTTTTTGATGTGTGACAACAAGCAAGTTTTGGAAAACTTAGTATCGTAGTTTTGTAGCCGGCTATATATTGCTACTTACAGCCCGGTGCTCTAAGACATGTCTGAATAATATAAATTTGCTCTAGTTTAATTGTTTTGTTCCTGAAGTTCAGTATCCAGGCCAGTCCAGCCCTATCAGTCCCGGACGGAAGGTTAAAAAATAGCATTTATAGATAACCTATTTTGATGCTATAAAACTCATCTTAGAGTGTGTATTTCGATAAGGCATATATCTAAAAGTGAGACTTTTTTGTAATTACTTAGAAACGCCTCACAGTCCCTTTAACTTAGTTCTCCTTCAAAGAGTTCAGGATATACATCCATTATTATCATGAAACCCAGGCAGATTGCAAACAACAAAAAACATATGGCTTGCAACTGCAAAGCTTAATGTAAACAGACATGTGCAGAAATGTATGCAATAAGTTACACAGATACATCTGACTATGATGTAAATACTACACAGGATCAACAGTTGGGAAAACAACATTGTAAAAATAATTCATACATTTGAAGATCTACGATATGGGTTGTTTTTTAAGGTAATTTGCAAGAAAAAAACACACTTAATCCTGTCACACTGACTGAGAAGGTATCGGTGCTTTGAGACACATGTTGAATCGCTGTTGTGCCTCCATTCCAAAATAAAGTGAATCAGATTGTGCCTCCATAACCCTGTTTACTGCATGTCTGTGACATAAAAAGCAACAAAAAAGAAGTCAGTGACAGTGTGAGGAAACCTTGGAGTGGAATCAGCAGACTGTTTGTGTGCCTGTGTGCGTTTGTGAGACTGTGAGATTCAAAAAATGTGCCTTCACACCATTACGCGTCAAAATGCTCACAGCGGTATGAAAGAGCTTGTGAGAACAAAACTGTGTGCTGAGTGAGCAGACTCGCACACACACACACACACACACACACACACACACACACACATATAGGCTGGATTCCTCCGACTATTTCAGACACACAAATCAGATTTCACAGGTTCTGTTCCTGGGGTTTTCGAACACTCCTTTCTATTTCGGGTCGGGGGATGAATCACTGTAATTCACTGATAGACGGTGGAGGAAGCCTGTCACACACAATCAGCTCCTAAACAGGCTGCGAATCGGCTTTTGTGAATGTGCTCGTACCATGCCAGCCGTGCATACAAACACACTGACACACACGCGTACGCACTGAAGCATCTATACACACAAGTCCTCACAAATGTGTGACTAACAACATTATGGTTTAACCTCAGTTTAACCTCATTACCAAAGGCCTCATCTCATAAACTTAAAATAACATCCTCAGATTAACAAAAAAAAACATTTTCCCCTTCAGGCTGCTCTGCTCGACAAAGCCTCAGTGCAGCCAAACTGAGACAACACATACTTTTAATGTTTTTCTCTTTCAGAAAACGTACGCATCAACATATATGTAACTACAAAGTGTATGATATATTACATTATAGTGAAGTAAATTTAAAGCATATTGTTTTCTATAACATTCAGCATTATTATATTCTATAGCACTTCACCTTTGTTTGACTGTAGTACATAGCTGTCAAGTCTCCCGTTTTGGCTGGGAAACTACCGTATTTTACCCCTCTTTCCCGCCATCCTCCCGTATTACTAATTTCCTGTAATTCTCCCGTATTAAAAAAAACATTCCTCTGCTCCGAACTGAACACTGTCACTCGCCTCACGAGAAATGCCACCTGCAGTAGCCTGGGTGGCAGTTGTCGCGAGGTTCGTGCCGACAGCGGGAACAAACCCGGGACAACAGAGGAGAGAGCATTGAGAGATGGATGGATGTGAGGCTGTCATGTAAAATAAACCACTCCGGCCCAGCCCACAAATACACTCCTTCCAAAAAAGTGTTTAAGGATGCAAAGTCTGCAACAAATCTGTATAAGTCATTAGTGAATGCCAGAGAGCTAAACATGTAAGAAATATAAATGAATGAAAATAAACTGTAGCCTACATGTTAAACTTAAAGACAAGCAATGTGAAAAAATAAGCAGTAAATATGTAATGTGTTGACTTGTGAATTAACTGAAAATATGTAAAATAAAATGTGCTTCACATACTCTTTTGTGTTTTCATTTAGGCTTTATTATAATGTAGGAATGCTCACAGCATTTTAATGTCAACAAAGGTCGGCCTATCAGATTCTGATCACCTAACTAATTAGTGAGCCGTTGACAAGTTATTTTTAGATATCTTGTACTCCTGTTTTAAAATGTAAGGGATACTGGAGTTTGGTTGGGGTGGGACAGCTCACTGCAAGCGCTGGAAAATTTCCCTTATTTTCAAATCCAAAACTTGACAGGTATGTGTCGTATAGTTACATGGCTGTGCAGTGATACAGTGGCTGCAGTAAGTGCAGCAAGCAATCAGTTTCACTTAGTTGCTGTAATTAGGAGGGTACATTTTAATTATAATAGCAAAAGACTTAAAATCACAAATAAACAGTACAAGCTTGGGAGTTATATGGCAATCATCAGTTCATTTTTACGTACGTTTGACTGGAGATAGGCCTACACAGATGTTATGCTGCAGTTTTCATTTAATCAAAATTGCAGCCACAGCTTTCTTTGCATCACCTACAACAAGAATACAGTGTTAATATAGTTTTGATGGCACCACATGCTGTAATATTGCAGTTAATTTTGCTGAACCTTAACTAGCCACCAATCACAACTCTTTTATTAGTAAAGAAAAACAAAGTTCCGTCAAGGTTTTTTGTCTAGCTAGCTAACAAAAAAAAAAAAAATTTGGCAAAACTTTTTTGACTTCTCAATAAAAGAAGCCTGTGTTTTTTACTCTGTAATAGGATGCTGTTGAAATGGTAAAAAAATATATAAAAATATATACGTGTTTCATCAAAGGTTCTTTTTATGTATAAGGGGTGTGTACTGTCAAGATCTGGCTATATCATGCAAATATCAATGTGATGTATCACAATAATCTAAAATACCTCAAAATACAAACAGCACATCACCAGTACATCATATTTTTGTTTTTCAAGTATATTGTCTTCTTCTAAAAAAAAAAATGTGTTGTGGCATTATGAACTGACTGTCTTATATGTGCATAATAAATAAATTAAATGAGTTGGGCACTTTTACACATCTTCTCACATCCCAGGACGCACGCTCCTCCATATCTTATCGCTGTGGGTCCACCCCCTACTATCAAGACCCCACATCTCTGGTGTCCCTGGTCTCTTACAGTCTTTACTTCCTGTATGGACTGAGATCAGCACAGCACTTGAACTGCTATCTCAGATTAATATTATCATATTCACATATCTCTTACTGCTAGAAAAAAAATGCATTGGTCCTTCCAACTTTGCCATCGGACACAGTACTCAGCTGAAAAAGCCAATGCAGACAAGGGGAAAAAATAAATAAGTAAATAAAAATATCATTTGTGTTTTGTTTTTACAATAAACCTTGGTCTCTCTGTTGTGTATGTATAAGCTTCATTGTCTCTCCCATTGACAAATATGATAGCAGGTACAGAGAAACATCAAATCAACAAGGCTGAAAACCTGTTGCAGAAAAGTGCCCAGGGGCTGAACTATATACAAAACAAAAGCAGAAAACAAATTGACATACAATTTTAATATAATATTAATATAGTATTGCATCAAAACATCACAATATATTGGAGTATTGATTTTTCTGATACCAAAGGGAAACTTATTTTAAAAGAAAACTATATTTTACTAGAAGTGTCCAAGAGCACAGACTTTCACAAAGGCTTTTTTTTTTGTTAAATGCAAGTTATTGTCAAAAAACTGCTGAAAAACTGCTGTATCTCACACTATACAATTCGTTGAAATGATTCCTGTATCCAGTTTAGCACTCTTCTCACAATTACAATAAATCCTAATAAGGTTTGGATCACCACCAAAGTCTATTCATTTCTTTCTTGTGCCATGGCCAACACCCTCTGAAAATATCATCAGAATATGTGGAACACCTTTTGAGTTATCTTGCTCACAGGTTAAGAAACAAATGCCAGCAGAAACATATTGATCCAGATGCTTTAATTTTCCTTCCCTGCCAGCAGCCTGCCAACTTCCAACCAATCCAGTGGCCTAGATTCCTCTGAAAGAAAATGCTTAATCATGCATTCGATGGGTGTTTCCAAGAGATGGTGCTTCCCTAAAGCTTTGGCCTTTCCCTTGGTTATTAGAGTAACTCCCAAATCAACAGAGAGGAATCTTGATACCACAAATGAACACAAACATGACCTGAAATTTAGAATTTAAAACTGTTGGGGTGGGCAGTAACCAGACACACCAGACGGACTGTTACATTGTTCATTAGTCCGTCTGGAGAAGAGCCTATAGAAAATGTTTTCAGAGGCAGAACCTTCAAAACAACCGCAGCTGATGATTGGACGATCATTCTGCCAATCAAGCCCATCACAGACCAGTGAAGCCACAGTATGACATAGTAGATAGACCCTGTTTTAACCTGTTAGCTGTAACTATGTTTTAGTCCTTAGAAGATCGTCTTTTCTATGTCTTTCTTATGTTAAATTATACCACACAGATGAGTCATTTACCACCTATATGTGACAGGAACCTTATCAACAGAAATCCTCACCAAATTCTCCCAGCAAACTTTTACCAGGTATCGCTGAGTAAGCATGACTACCATAGGCTAACTGGCATTGTCTGGAGGATTTCCGCATCTTTCCCAGTTTCCCAGCAGTGATCCCTGGTCATAGCCTTGCAGACCAGATGGACCTGCCTGATTCTAAAATCATGCATCTCCGTCTTGTCAGCCTTCATTGTCCAACTGTTTTACACAGCTAAATTCTTAAGGGCCCAATCAGGGAAGAGAGGCGGGAGCAGTGGGAGCTGCAGACGTGACGACAGCAGGAAGTGCTTGAAAATAATGGCAGCTAATGCTGGTTAGCCTGTGGTCATCACGGTTACTCAGTGATTCAGTGAAATATGCTCTCCTCATAAGTTTACCTCATAGGGATTGTCTTTAATGAGGTTTATGTCACATATGAGTTAAATAATACATCTGTGTGGTATCATTTAATGTGAAACGATAGTGTCAGGATTTTTCCCTTTAAAGTCCTAAGATAGCTCAGTTTCAGGTTTGTGTCAACACCTGACATTTATTCAGAATAAAGACGACGAAAAGCAGCTGGATGCAATCAAATGGAGCTTTACTTCTTCTTCCTTCTCGGACAAGGAGTTACAACCAAAGAGTGCCAAAGCAGTCTGAGAGTTGAAAACTAGCACAGTGTCATCCCCTTTTTATAGCATTGTATGTGGTCACGTGAGATTGTTTTTGGTGAGGCAGATGGCCCTCGGGTGCAGTAAGTTCAGCAAGTTCATGGGAATAACTTCAGTTTCTGGGTAGAAAGGGCAATTAGAGGGCTATGTACGGTCATGTAGTGTGTGTGTATGTGTGGGAAAGCAGTCTCTAGCAAGGAGAGGGCTATATAAGGTCATGTACGGGTTATGTAAGGTCATCTCACTAAGCAGTGATTTTACAGGAATTCAGGATAGTTCAAATACATAAGAAAAAACTAAATACAATATATACAAGAGTCAAATTGTTCTTCAAAGATAGTGTCAAGGTAGTTAAGCTAAGGGCTGTTAGCCGCTACGACTAACAGCCATTAACTGTTGTTTGCCCTTGTTAGTTGTTAGCCACTACGTTTAGCTGCTAAGTATGCTACGTCATACCAGCGTTGCTTATTATGGATTAGTCTGTGATGAGTGTGATGAGCCGAACGATCGTCCAATAACAAGCTGCTGTTGTTTCTGAGGGTTCAGCCCCTGAAAACATTTTCACAGGGCTGCTTCCCAGATGGATTAGTGAAATATTTCCAATATGGAACTGTCCATCTGGTGTGTCAGGTTACCCTGGTCAGAAGAAGAGCAAAAACATGCTGTCCCATAAGAAAAGCTTGAAGTTACATTCTTTGGTCCTCTTTTAAATAAGTTGAGTCAATTTCTGATAGAACTGCTGGATCCACAGGGACCACTTCAGAAGTCGCCATTGTTCTCAAACATGCAGTCACTTCCTGCTGTCGTCACATCTTCAATTTCTGCCTGTCTTCCATGTCCGGCTATTGGCCATGAAGTTGAAGGAGGTTGGCGCTGGTCAAGAAGGATCTGTGTGATTCAGACAATGAATCAGGCAGGTCCATCAGCACTGAAAGGTTAGGTGGGCAGGCCTCATCAAGGACCTGCTAAGGTACTATCAGGGGAAGTGGGGAAGTTTTATGTGGCTCTATCTGTAGCCTCCTCAGTGTAGGCTATAACTTGTGTTTTGCTGAGCTTGTGATATTGGTCATATCTTATAATAATCTGTCATACTAGTTGTAAAGTTTGTGATTTTAACATGTGCAAACATGATGCTTGCTATCATAAATATCTTACTACAGTATTCTATCAAGCACTAATGCCTTACCTTTGAATACTCTGTGTCTCTGCTTTGTATGATGATGTGTTGCTTTTTTAATAAATGAATTTGTGCCCATAAAAGGAAAAAAGAAGTAGAGTAAAAACCCAAAGATGCTCATCTGCCTCCAAAGGATTTTGTGTCATGGTAGTTTCATTTTAATGTTTAACAGATCTTCAGTGAGTACAGTGCCACATCTGGATGTGTGTACATGTGTATTTGTGTATAAGAGGGGTGTCAGAGATGAACAGCATTTCCCTGTTCTCCTCGCACAGCGATAAGGACTGCGAATCCAGGCTATTACTGTAAGACCAAACACAGAAAACCAAACAAACAGGGAGTGTGTGTTGTAGAGCTTTAGAAGGGAGCTCCATTGATCATCTGTGGTGCTGCAGAGACTTTCAATGCTCTGACAAAACCTGCTGCTTCAGGTTAGAGAAAGACTACAGAGCAGGAAATAAAAGACTCTTTTTCAAGTTAAAGCTAATACATGACTTTTGCTTTCAACAAAACAGAAACACACTTGTCTTTCCAGCTGCACTGTTGAAAAACTGTAGGAAGTCACATTGGTAAGTCCTTTAACAGGGTTGCATTTTCAGGCAGCTACTGGTGCTGTAGACAGGGGTGAAGGCAGAGTATCAGATGAACTTGACTTTGTTGATTTATGCATAGGCTTACTTGATCATCCAACACCACTAAAGAGCTTAAAAATAAAAAGGCAGACTATGGCCTCTCCCTATGAGTCCATGCTTGTACTTATTATAATATATTCTGCAATGAGAGGGCTATTGCTTGGTGGCAAAGTGGTGCAGCAGGTAGTGCATGTGCCTCAAAACAAACCCTGTGCTGGCCTGTCTGTGTGGAGTTTGCATGTTCTCTGCATGTATGGGTTCTCTATGGGCACTAAAAACTTGCTTGTCGATTTAATTGGTGACTCTAAATTGCCGTTACATATGTGTGGTCTCTGGCCCAGTGTCAGCTGGGATAGACTACAGCCCGAGCCACCCCAAGGGGGCAAATAGTATAGATAATGAATGGATGGATAGATGAAATACTAAGGGCCCTAATTTCCTGGTGCAGGGTGGCTGAGCATGGCGCTCCCTGCACAGTGCCAATTTTGTCCGGTGCACCGCTGGGCGCAGCCAATTTGGCAACCTGGTAGACCGACTGCGATGAGATGGGTATGACAGTGCACCAGGGGGAGGTGCTGACAGATTGAGGTTGGCACAGTGACACATTTGTGCCAAAATACTGTGTGTAAGGTGCGCTGAAAGCTCACCAGCAAGTACCTGGTCTATTCTCGGCGCAGGCAAAGCGCACCCGGTGCAGTGGTAATTTGGCAGACAGGTGCACTGTGTGCACATGTCACCAAAGCCTCAGAGGCAGGTATTGAGAGTGTCAGGCACATTTCAATGCAATAAACAATCACAGTAATCACTATTTAATGTAACTGTTTGAACCAGCATATAAATGTATTAATCGTCCTGTCACATCTGATGTCAGATCAAAGATGTGTGTCTACAAACAGCCTCATCATCTGATACGGTGCATATATTCAGCTTCTCATTTCAGCCTTCATTTGTTCAGTCCACACACAGGTCCACTGATATAATCTCAGAAAGTGCAGGAGTGGTTCATAAAAAGTCCACCTCAGACCCTCACAGACCTCAGGATTACACAGTGGAATGGACCTGAGCACTTACTGTAAACATGCCTTAATCCATGTCTGTAACTGTGAAGTTTGGGACGTCTCCCTCCTAACAGCAACCAAGGAGAGAGTAGCTTGACAAAGGGTCAGTTCAACTTTAAAGCTCGCCGTGCACAGCTTCACACTGTCCCTGTTCACTGTCACAGCTCATCACTTAATGCTTATTGTCCACTGATTCATTACTCTGCATACACTCTTCACCACTGAATATCATTTGTTTCTTAAGACACTTCATTTTTGTTTCAGCCTGACTGAGGATAAATGGATCCAATTTTCAAAAGCCCATATTATTGACAAATTCCTCTGTACTGTCACATAACTCCGCCCGGGTCTAATTACCTTTCACACGAGGTCCAACTGAGGTTGTGGCAGTTTGAATTGTCTCTTAAAAAAGCCCCATGCAGTGACAGAAAGCTTATAATTGTGTATGGAAACGAACATTTGAGAATGGCAGTGGCTGAATAGTTGGAACTGTTGGTCTGACACATGACAAAAGAACAATAATTATGCAAAACTTTAAGCCTTATTTGATGCTGCAGAATAAAAGAATTTTAATGTTTCATTCCTTTTTGTGTCATTTAGTAATCCCTTTCTTTTATTTCCTAAAATTCATTTTGCATGTCATAATGTTGAATTTATCTTTGAGAACGAGAAGTTTACATACAGATTGTTGCAAGTAGAAACAAATACATTTTTATGAAAGTAAACCCAATACCTGGCTCTGAGCTGATTTTTATTTAAATTTCTCTTTTTGAAAATATTTTGAAAATGTTCTCTGTAAAGACCTCAGGAACTGGATACAGCTTACAGCTGAGACTTTATATGATCAAACAACCACAATTAAACAAGATATAATTTTTATGGCAACAATTTAAATCTGATAGTTGGGGAATTACCTGTACACTTGATGGAGAGTCAACAGGTCTGAAAGAAAATGGAGAACACTGGACGGCTGGAGAGTTCATGTTTTCAAACTAAATGAAGCAAGAGTGTGACTATGGACAATCCCTTTAGAATGTCTGATGGTCAGAGGCTACCAGCAGCTTTTATATGAGCCTCTGCAGTCTGCAGCTCTCATCATGCACAACCTCCCTGCTGATGAATACTAACCAGATTCATAGCTTCATAAACTCAGAGATTTGAATGCCAGTCTATCTAAAAGCATTTCGCCAATACTGATTTTTTTTTTTTCTCGAAAAGACAGAGGCCGTGATTTTGATGATACATTTTGCTGATGGTTTTGTTGTTGAGGAGGTAAATGAGCCTTATCAATATTACTGGCTGTGTCTCCTATCTGATATAGCACCAAAACACCACAGCTTGCTTATGGAAAATTCAGTCATTGTAAATTTGAGGAATACAGCATGATCCACCTTCAGCTCTTTAAATCATGCAGAGCTGGTGGTCACATCTGAAGCACCATATTGGATTAGATTTGACAGACCTTTATTAATCTCCTTGGGAAAAATATATAACACAGATAAATATTAACAAAAAATATCAATACACAAAAAAATAAATATTGCTACAGGCTGATACTGCTCCTTTCCTTCGTCAGTCTTCCTGTTATTCCCTCTCCCTCTTATGGCCCTTTTTCACTGGCACGCCTTGGCCCTACTCTACTCGGCCCTACTTGATTTGCAGCGTGTTTCCACTAGCCTGGTACCTCCTAAACACGCTAGTTTTAGTACCTACTCCGCTCTGGTTCCAAGCGAGCTGAGTCGATACTAGAAGATGACATCACCGACTGCCAGCTACTGATTGGTCAGACAATGGTCAATGGACAATTGGTCGATGAGTACTGAGCACGACGACCTAGCATGCTAGTGGTAGCTACCCTCATACGTCTTTTCTTGGCAGCTGGATTGCTCTTGTCTTCGGCTTAATTCTGTTGTATAGCTTCCAAAACTCTCCTGTGCTTCTCAAGGTGTATTTCTTCTTACCACCTGCAGCCTTCTTCTGCTTTCCTTTTTTACTCGGTTTGTGACAAAAAGCCACAGATTGTTGTGTCGTGCTCAAAATGACGTCACCGCAGTGCCGCTCAGCTGTTTACAGCGACACTGCACCCCGTTGTGCAGGCGACTGGGGCTAATGGAAAAGCAGCACAAGGTGAGTAGAGTAGAGCCGGGTAGAGTCGAGTAGAGTAGAGTAGGGCTAATGGAAAAGGGCCATTCGTGAAGAGTTGTACAGTCTGATGATTTGAGGGACAAATGAATATGGCAGTAGCTTCTATGCCAGCTCTGTCTGTACAGATGCAAAGCTGATGTCTGTTACCATGGATAATATTTAGGCATATGCCATGTACTTCATTCACCGTACTTTAAAATCCTGATTTGTTGTTATACTGCAGGCAACCTTGTTTTAATTTCACCCTTTAGCCTCTCGCACATATCCAACCCATTTTCTTACACTGTCCAGTGTCAATCTAATTTACGAAAAGCAAAACACAGAGACAACCTCATAAAGGGGTCTCACACACATGGCCTTACAGTTGGATTTTTTGTCTCAATTTAAAGTAAAACTGTATTTGAACTTCTTACAAGAACTGCCTCTCAAATGCATCGCCATGTCAGTGGCGAGTGGTTTGTCGGGCTGAAGTGAAACATGGCTGTGGTTTTGGAGATCTGATGTGAAACTGCAGTCGTGTCTGACCCTGGGAATAAAGACAGAATCCGGCGAGGCAGCACAGACCTGCACTGTCCTTTGGTCCTCACTCAGCTGGTGTGTGTGTGAGCGTGTGTGTGGAGGTTTCCCAGGGTTGAAGGGCTCCATTGAGACGGGCTCTCCTCTTCTACTCTCATTGCCATGCAGAGGGGACCAGCTGCCTACACTCGGCCGTGACGGCTGAAATATTTACCACTCTGTTTACCGGGGCGGTCCTGACTGACAGGGCCACCCCTCCCCTCAGAGCAGCCCCTTCTCTTCACCTAAATATTTTACCCCCCGCTCCACCCACTCCCACATCTGAGCTCCCATCAGCAGTGGTCTGAGGCGTCTTACAGCGGTTCTGTCGATAATAGACTCTCTGAGTGACAGATTTTAATCCTGTCCCATTCTAATGATATTTGCTCTGCCTTCAGCGTGTCAGCCACTATCAAAATGTCACAGGGAGATTTACAAGAGCATGAGCTGCCAAACAAAGCTTATTTTAGTCAGGGGCTTTAAGGTGGGGAAGAAAATCAATATATACTACAAATCAATGAGGAGAATTTACAGCAGGCACCTGTGGACTGGAGATTGTGAGCGGCTCCTACACACAAAAGAATAAATGACATGCATGGATTTGTGCTGCATGTCTGAGTGTCTCTCCTTCTTTTATCTTGTGCTTCATCTTACAAACAACAGAGGCACACATGTAATGAGGACAGCAGGGATGACACATTGTTTGCTGAGAATCAGCTCCCTGTGTAATCCACTAACAAAAAGGGGTTACCATGTTGGGTTGGAACATTTTCAAAAATAAGCTCTGCTTGGAAAAAAAGTCAAGTTTATGACACAGGTGGTAGCTGGAGACATGGCACCATTGCCCCTCAAGATGGACCCTATAACAAATACACATGCTGGAAACACATCTACAAAATCCATGCACAAACTTTAAAGCTACGTTCACACCAAACAATACTTTGCAAATGAAATCAAGTCGCCCACCCAAGTAGCATCGCCTGTCCATAAATACTATGGTCACCTACAGTGACATCATGAGTTTCACTGCGATCATATTCTATAATAGGATGTATTAGCTGACATTATTCCAACTGTATCCTTTCCACTCACCGATCGACCACAAAACACTGCCGCAGCATCATCTGTGAGTCTTCTGTGGTCCCATCTAGGTGGAACTAATGAACTCGCTAATGTTTCCATACGGACACGGTCGCAAAGTTGCGTTAGGTGTGTAGGCAGCTTAACAGTTTTGATTTTGCATGTTATTTCTGGTTTTGTTTATACAAATATTGGATAACACAAGCAGCAGCTGGGTATACATGATTCAATGTCGAATGAATAAGTACAACCTAAGATGAACTCATGGTTAAACCTTGTGCTCATGCACTCTTTCTCCTGTGCACTGGACATAATTGTGAAAAATATTTGACCCTATACAATGTGTGTAAATGGAGGACAGCTAAGGCATAACCTTAACAGCCTGATTCAATGTCTGTAATCAGGTTGATCAATCTTGACAAGCTCCAATCGACAACAATCATGAACGTCTAAAGGTGGCACGGCCCAATCAGGGCCCTTTAGAGCAGGAAAAGGTGGGAAATACATGGATGTGGCTGCTTGTACATAGATTGGCATTTTAGCATAGTTTTTATACATGTTCCACATTTCTCTTCTGAATAAAGAACAAATAACAACACAACAAACTTCTATGTAAGGATATTTTACTCTCCATGTTCCATTGCACACTAACTTCCACCTGTGACATCATCAAAACCATCATCCAATCATACGTATAAAAGGTTCTGCCCTATGCAATCCCTTTCTGTGGGCTCTTTTTCAGATGGACTTTTGAATTACAATGAACTGTCCATCGATGCAGGTTGGTGATGGAAGAAATTGTCCAAAAATGGTCCACTTTTCAAAATATTGCTCTCAATTGCTGTTAAAGTGACACATCTGTAAGTGGCCTGAATATCGTGGACACTGATAAACACATCCTGCTTGTTCCACAGTTAGTTCTGTATTGAAGAACAGCAAAATCAATAAACACAGACAGCGAGATGACACTCTCTGCAAACTTTAAAAGTGCATGAGTATAAAACTGTGATTTTGGAGAGTGAAGGGGAACAACTTTCTTCTTTTCTCAGGGGAAATTACACCTTTGACTGTTTCCTGAGTTCAGAGAGCCAAAAGGCAGATATCCGAGCTCCACAATCCCCGTGTGTCCTACCTGTAATTACCACTAGGAGGCTGAAATGAATGCTTGTCTCAGGTGGCAGTTTGACTGTAAATCTGACCAAAGATATCACTACCTTTCCTTTATCTCTTTGTCACCTTCTCTTCTTCCTCTCTCCGTCTCCCTGCAGTATCTGTCCATATCACACTCGGTTTAAACGCCTGTGGGGTATTGGTGTGATTCCTGGGTGCAGAAGCGAAAAAACATGAGGTGCCTTTAGGGCACAATTACCCAATGCCAGCCACTATTACCACAGCTCCCGCGCGATCGCTCCCCGAGGGAAGGAGGCGAGGATCCCACACAGCAGCGCCCTGCCCCCCTGAGTAATGGATTTATGATATCCCCCCTCTCCATATGGAGCCGTCAGCAACATATACATAAACAAGTCATACACATCCTGAGAGCATTTCACTTCATTGCAGCCATACGTTCATAACTCTCCTCCACCAAAGCTGGCCTGAAGCTAATGTGAGATTTCTACACAGGGCCATGCTCACAGATTTACATCTCTGTACGAGCAGGGCTGCATTCAAGGATTTCTTTTATGATTGCGCTCTTCTATATTGACAGAACAATGATTTCCCCTATCTGCAGAAATGATCTATGCCCCTGATATGTATTATCAATAAATATGATGTGGTGTTGACAAATTTGTGGGAATGCAATCTAATACTGATGGAAATAAAAAACAATAAACTCCAGAGAAAAAACCCTTATAATAAAAATAACCTTCAAGATGTTGCACAGACCTCATATCTGTATCTAAGGGTCATAAAATCACAACCAACCCATCAAGGCAAAAGCTTAGGAAATCCAAACAGCCACCAAGTGATTACACTTCAAACAATTTGAATCAATATCTGATAATTATCGATCACTGTTATTTGAAGAACTGTTTTTACATGTCCCTCCTCCATAAGAGTTCTATTGTACCATGATGACAAAGGCTCCAAATTAGTTAATTTTGTTTGTTGTCTCGCATTAACCTATAATGTGTTAAAGATGTTGATGAGGAGGATCTCCGTGGCACCACTGACTGCTTTTCTTGAGATATTTGACCAAATTCAAGTTGAAATTAAGTGATTTCTGGGTTGGGGTTGGAGTGAAGATGAACTGGTAAACTGAGTCTGCAACACTTTACACTCACTCCCAAACAAGACTCCAATATACTGAAACTCCTCCAATAGGGCAAAGGACTGGAGCAGAGAATGACAGCCTCAGACTTGAGGCACTGACCCTTTTCCCAACTGCATGGCACTGAGCCGTAAACGCTCCAATGTCTGGTGAAGAACCCCAACTGAAGAGATCAACAGAACAAAATCAGTTTCATTTATTTTTACCAATTCAATGATTATTACCTACACCAAGGAGATTATGTTTGTGCCTGCATATATTTGTTTGTGTTTTTGTCTGTCTGTTTCTTAGCAAGATTATACAAAAGCTACTGGATGTATTTACATGAAAATTTAACCAGAGGTGTGGTTTAGTCCAACAGAGGATGTTGGTGTTAATATGGATTTTGGTCTGGATGGAAAAAGAAGGTCAACATTCTTAAAAAAAAAACTGTAGGTTAACATTTGTCCAAATTTTAAAAAGAAGAATCATATCTCTGTCATTTCTTAGCAAATTTGCTTCCAATTTTGCAAGATCCGATTCAGATCTGTGTCTCAAAAGATATTTAACTTTATAATGGGGAACCATTGACGACATTCAATATTTAATATGTAATCAAAATATTAAGTGGTTTTCCCAAACTTGTGTTCACACAGGTTAAAAACCTCCATGTATGTACTGAGTTTGGAAATGCAATCACTGGAACTGAGCTGCTTGGTGGAGGTAGTGCACATGCCTCACAGCAAGACAGATGCCAGCTTAATCCACACTTTGTATGTTCTCCCTGCGCATATGTCAATTCTTTCTGGGCACTCAGGCCTCCTCCAACAGATCAAACACATGCTCATTAGGTTGACTAGTGAATCCAAATTGTTATTATGTGTGAGAGTCAGTGGTTGTCTTCCTCTCCATGTGGCTCTGCAATTGGCTGGTGACCTGTTCAGGTTGTACCCTGCCTCTGGCCCAATGTCACCCGTGATTGGTTCCAACTTCCACATGGCCTTCCCTCTCTTATGAACTTTCCTCTGGATAAGAATTCTCTTCAACGCCGTCGGCATGTCATCAGTTATCAGGTGGTGGAGACTATGAGCGGGTCTGTAACCCAGTCAAGGTCACATGCTTATGCATACACATCCACTATGGCACACATTCAGACATTCTCCTCCAACTTAACGCCTTCCTGGCCTCCGTGTGCACGACTCCGTGTTTGTTGTAATATGTTGCTCATGAGCTGAGGTGTTTTTTTCCAATCCCACACTGCGCTCTCCTGACAGGTGCCTAGTTTGGAATTGTTTTATTCCCCTCTCATCTTCTCCTGTCTCCTTTTCGGCAACCTCCGGGTAAGTGGAGGCTGGCACGACTGGTTGCTGCTGCCCTTCTGTATTTTTGTTGTTTTAATTTGTGCAGTGCCTTTGGGTGCCATGAAAAATGCTTTAAAAACAAAATGTGTTATTATTATTATTATTATTAAAAGGATAAGCTGTATAGATAATTGATGGATGGATAGGGACAGTACGAGAATGCTGCAACACACTTTAGACACATGAAATCCAACAATTAATTCCCTTTAAACAACAACTGACAAACTCAGCCATTAAACTACAAAGACAAGACAAAACACAAAGTCAAACAGGAAGTAAATGTTCAGTCAAGACTAGAAAACTGAGTCCTTTGTGATGGTTACATCAGGATCCGGTCTCAGTCCTGACGGCGCGCTGGTGTGCTGGGATCTTTGCAGACTCTCACACAGCCGGATGCACATCAGAGCACTAAACTCCTTGTGTATTACTGGATATTGAGTGATAAATGTGGGGCTTAATGTGTGTGACAGAATAAGTGTGTGTCCCTGGTGGATGGCCGCAGTGTGTATACGGCTGATTACACACATTGACAACCTGCTTCATCACTTTACAGCGAGCCCACAGCAGCTACCTGCTCCATCCTTTAGTCATAATGTTTCTACAATCAGCTTCAGCCAAATGTTCTGACAAAAGATATTTTTCATTTGTCTACATTTTGTTTCCACTGCGTAACCCCACGCTGGAGTAATGGACTATGGCGCTTCCATTTGAATTAATGTCTGTTTTGGTGCGGCTTACAATAAAAGTTTAGCCCCGCCATGAAAGTTTTAACATTAGATTTTTCTGAGCACAGAACATTTGAACATTTGAGGTCTTCACAAAGAAACCACTGATTGCACAGCCAGTGAAGCATGTTGTGTTTCCCATTACTTTGGCAGAAAAAAAAGATTTGGGTAGTTTACATGAGCGGTGCCTGAGCAGACAGTGAAAACAGTGCCAGCTGCCGAAACTGCGACTTCATCAACCAAAAATGTAATCTGCTCTCCCAGCACAAGAGAGAGGATTCAGAGGATCCAGGGAGGGCAGATGGTGGAGAGACGGATTGAAAGAAGAACAAAAATCACTTCCAACACGTTTAGCTTCTTTATTAGACACCAGAGAGAGAGGGGGGATAACAGACTTTTAATTTATTTTTTGCCTGTTGTTAGTTTTTGTCCTCTGCTCTCTTTGACCCACAGCCAAATAAAAAACAATGGCTCTGTTTCAAACAGCCTCTCCGTTGGCAGACAGATCTTCTCCACAGAGAGTCAGAGCCTCTGAACCTTTGTTGGTCAGCTGCCTGTGAAGCCTCCAGACCTGATGTTAGTCCAGGTTAACAGAGCGCTGACATCCTGCCAATAAGAGCTTTGAAACTTTTACCTCTAAGAGAGAGGAGGACTTCTTTGACTGCTGACTATTTTCACCTGGAAATGTGAAATGCAGATTTGGCCTTCAGCTGTTGTCATGTAGGGAGTAACAGGCTGACAACCAGTGGGCACGCTAAAAAGCAGCCAGGTTTCTACTTGTGCAAAGGGAAGTCAAAGCAGTGACAAGCAAAGAGAGGACAGTTGGACATAAAATCAAGGAAACTGAATTATCACTTTCAAGTCTCTTACAGCTCAGGAGAGATTCAGCCTTTTTAGTGTTCATATTTTTTGATGTCATTTCCAGATAACAGAAGTAAATTTCTATATGGTCCTTATTAGGAGTGTAATGAAATTTCATGCCATGAAATAAAAAAACGTGAAGGGGCGCTGGTGATTTTTTACCCTCCTCGCCTACCGTAGCATAACACTTGCTTCAGAATGGAGGAAGACGAGGTCGAGGAATTAGCTGACGCTCTTTCATCAAATAAATCGGTTGTGTGGACCTATTTTGGCCTCCTATGTAAAAGACGAGAGAACGGTGAGAAGATTGCGGACAAAACAACAACCATGTGCAAAATATGCCGCTACAGTTCACCGTATACTGCGGCGAGTACAACTACCAACTACTTTGAACTGGAGACAGGCAGCAACTGTATGTTTGTGTAAGTCTGCATAAAAAACAATATTTGATTTTTGCATCTACTGTTGAGTTGACAGAATTTGATCATACTTGAAGATCAGAAGTATATGCACTGTTATAGGCTAAATATTATAGTTCACAGTTCAGACATTTATAGGTCTAAACTGCAGCTCTGAGGACTGCTGTTTGTTTTCCTTTTCATTCAAGAATGTACTTATCCTGATTGTTACAACAACAAAGCACTTTTTATTAAGATTTTGTTTGTATTTGCACTGTAGTCTCAATAAGGGGAAAAAACTACAATTTCTTTTTTTTTTCAAAGATCATTTATTTTGTACTGATGCAGCAATATTTTTTGTATGTCTGCATTAGGAAGAAAATAAAGAAAATGAGATTTTTACACAACTTCCTACTGTTGGGGATTTTCTATGATCTTTATTTTGTATCGTGAGTATTTCGTGTCATGAGCCCTGTTTCGTATTACGTATCGTTTCGTGAGTTGACCATTTCGTTACACCCCTAGTCCTTACCCATCTTTTGGATGTTTCTGTGTCTCTGTGTCAAAGACATGAACACCAGATGACTCTGACATTCTAACCACGGTCGCCTTGCTGTAATAGAATCACAGACCTTAGGTGCATTCGAAAAGCCCTCAGAGGAGCCTTCCTAAGAGAAAAAATATCTCGAAAACATTTCAGCGTCAGCCATGACAAGAGCTGTTTGACTTCTCCAAAATTTAAGGAAAGGAGGTTTGTTGCTTCATTTATTGTCTCCTTAAGGCTAGGAAACACTGAACCATCCTTTATGAAAGGAAAGGAGAAAGGAGCGCCCCATAATGAGTTGCAGCAGGTATAAATACAGCACCTGCCGAATGTTTACAGAAACTTACAAAGGAGAAAGGATAAGTTTTGTAGGACCATAAAGATCTGTCCATCATACAGAGTAAAAGTTTTTGGCAGGTAGAGAGAAAGAAATACGCTTCGAAGTCAATGTTTTCAATAATATAACCTTTAGTTCATTTCTTTTTAATCATTTTTGAATAGGTGGAAGGACAGACAATTACATGTTGTAATTTATAAGGCACTTAGTTTAAAGCATTTCTTTTCTCGATAACCATCTACCATGTTCATGAACATTAAACACACAGTTGTGGTCCATGTTTCCTGTATTAATATTATATAATAATCACCACATTCCGACTATCTTAATTTATGAAGTAAGCCATGCTAATATTAAGACAAATCAATGGGGTCTCTAATAACATTTATTAAAAAGCAATTAATAAAAAGTACCAATGATGCTTTTTACAATACTTAAAATATAGAGACAAATTTAAGGTATCTATATCATAATGATATAGATATAGATAGATAGATAGATAGATAGATAGATAGATAGATAGATAGATAGATAGATAGATAGATAGATAGATAGATAGATAGAAACGTTATTAATCCCTTGGAAAGGTTGCCTCAGGAAATTTGGAGTGAATGGAGTGGGGAGATGCTCTTACCTAACCATCTGATCATTGTTAATGTGAAGCTGACACAAAACAACACGGTGAGTAAAACTGAGGACAAAGATGCTTCTTGTGTTCATTTCAGAACACTGTAGTTGGTCATGACTTACCTACACCTACTGACACTAAAGTGAAAGTGCAGTCGAATTTCTCTTTTAGTGCATTTGACCCTGTTATGTTTTCCATCGGGATTTAGGTAAAATGGATAGGAAAGGACTTAGGAAGGAGTTTTCAAGAAAAAGAAAAGAAAGAACAAAGTCAGCCAGGGTGAAATGAAATAAAAGAAAAAGAGAGGTAGGAAGGAAAGGAAGTAAAAGGAAGGAAGTAAAGGAAGTAAACAGATTGAATGAAAGGCAAAGTAGTGGACATTTAAAGGAACGGATAGGAATGTACAACAACAGGGGGAAGGGAAGGTAAGTAAAGGAAAGGAGTTGGAGAGGATGAAGAAGACAAGGAAAAGAGAAGAAGGGAAAGGAAACACAGGAAGGTAAGGGGGGCTGGAAGAGAGGAATTGAAAAGGAATGGGACAGGACAAAAGTAAAATAAACATAAAAAAGGAATGGAAAAGAGTATGATATGAAACAAAAATGTAAAAGGAAGGCAACAAAGGAAAAGGTAAAGAAAGAGTACAAAGGAAAGGAGAGGAGAAAAATGACAAGGATGGTGTAAACGGAGAGGAAGAGGGAGACAAGTAACAGACAGAAGAAAAATAGCAAGGTAAGACAAGTAAAGGTAAGAACGGAATGGGGAAACAAGGCAATGAAAATGAAGGAATGGAAAAATAATGAAAGGAGAGCAAGGGAACAGAAACAAAAAGTAAAGGGAAAGGAAATGAGGTAGTAAGGTAAAATATAAAATAAGGTAAAAACAAGTTAAGGACAGTTAAGAAAAGGAAATGTAGGCAAATGGAAGGAAAGGGAAGCAAATGAAATTAAAAAAAAGAATAGGAAAGGAAATAAGAGCAACTGAAAGGAAAGAGAAAGAAAAGAAAAGAAGGGAAGCAAAACAAAAGAAAGGGAGAGGAAAAATAATAAAAGAAGATTGGATGTAAAGAAAGGCAATGTAGTAGGGCTAGGTTAAAAAAAAAATAGATTTAAATTAATTTTCCTTTAACTGGTTCATAATCGATCCATAAAATCCAAAGATGGATCTTTTAACTTGGGTAGTTTTTTCTTCTTTGGATGTGCAGAGAAGCAGCCTGTGGTATCAACCCTGCTAGTCTTGTGTGATCAGCGTTTTTTTCTACTGAACAAGATCTCATGAGATGTTACTGCAAACAAACATGGTGGAAGCACTATATGGGCACTACTGTCAAGTTTAAAAGCTGATGTTTGGTACAGTATTTTAGATTTAACAAGTACAAAGGAAAATACGAGCTGGACAAAAAACAAGTAATATGCAGAATATGCATTAATGCATACCATTAAAATATGATTAACGTAACTGCTTTGGGTTGAGTTCTTAATGTTAAAACAATTTTTAATGATGTACAAGGCCAAAAGGTCACTTTTTTAAATTTACAGCACTATTTTAACTGAGATATCCCAGACTGAATAAATATTGAATTGAATTGTTAATAGAATCGATTTGAGACCTTGTAATATCGAATCGATCCAGAAAATCTGAATCAATACCCAGCCCTACAATGTAGACACAGAAGAGGAAAGGCAAGGTAAAGAAAAGAAAGGCAAAGTAGAAAACCAAAAAGCAAGTAAAAGGGAAAAAAGAACTGTAGAAAATAAAGAAAAAAGCGAGGAAGGAAAAGGGAAATAAAAAGAAAACAAGCAAATCTGAGAAATCGATAAAGAGTAAACAGAGGGGCAAAAGGGAAGGAAAGAAAGAATTGAATGGAAGGAAAGAAAAGAAATTAGAAAAGGGTAGATACAAAAACAAGAAAAGGAAATCACAAACAGAAAGAAGTGAAAATAGATGAATGGAAGGAAACAAAATAACATAAGAGGAATCGATATAAAGGACAAGAAAACAAAGGACAGGAAAGGAGACAAAAGAAGGAAACAGCAGGCAAAATAATCTTCTGGAACGGCAAAGAAAAGGAGAAAATGGCAAATTGAAAGAAGGAGAGAGGGAAAGAGGAGTGTGAGGCAAGGATCTGAATTTCTGGAGGGGACAGTAAGGTGAAGTTTGAGAGAAGAGAGGGCCGGAGGTGAAATCTTAGAGATTGTTTGAGAGAATGAGCAGTGAGATGATGAAAGAAAGGGAGGGCTGAATCCAGCACGAGAGAGCAAAGAAGCAAGATCGAGGAGAAGAAAGACGAAGGAGGGCTAAGATTTAAGAGGACAGGAGACAAGAGGAGGGAAGATGAGATTTTAAAGGGAAACGTGTGGTAGCAGGAGCCGGCATGGAGCGAATAAATCTAAGAACAAAGAATAAATGAAAACTGTGGTCAGCTGAGGGAGGAGACAAAAATACACACAGTGCACTTGCTTGTTTCCTATATGTCTTTCTTTGCCGACCATTAGCTCCACATGAAAGAGCATAACAGCAAATTAACAAGTGCTCAAGTAGAGGGAATATGCCGAGCTCAGTATCCAGCTGTAATGTCCTCTAAGTGGAGAAAACAACATTGTAGATGTAATGAGGTGGAACATGGAGGGGGGGTCAAAAATAATCGCTTCACTTCAGCAGAGCCGCCGCGCCACACAGCTGACGGCGGCACATCTGAAAGTCAGCACTTTACAGCCACATGTTTTCACTTTTTCGGGAGACAAAAAGTTTACGGAGGCGTTTACCTAAAAGAAGATAAATTGCCAGCAGATGTGTTCTGGATAGATGGACCTCCGTGGGGAGATTAGTCTAATTTCTGTGACAGTAACAGTGACAGCTACGCAGGCATAAACATCTGCTTTGGCACAGACCCACTGGAAGCACAACAAAGGCCAATTTGTGCTAGAAATGACAGCAGATCACCAGCAACAATCATCTGGATGTATGTAGCTCACAACTACACGGGGACGCAGCAATGAGGCGGGCAATCCAGGCAACTGCCTAGGGTCCTGAGCAATGGCTGACATTGATTCACATCCACGACAAAAGGATTGATCTGCTTTAGACTCTGCAACGTCAATGCATCGAAACCCCCAGTACAGGGCTCCATACTAGCTGTAGCTGGCTAGCGGTTAATACTGGGGGGACCACTGATACTGATGTTGATCTATATCAATAAAACTAGCCTTTTTTTTTTTTGCTGTCATTTTTATTTTTTTAACAAATGTTTTATTTAAATTTGTGCGGATAAAAAATTCCAAAACAGTTATTTTAAACAAAACAACACAGAAACAATTACAACTTGGCAGACAGGTCTGAGTCCATACATGTCTTTGGACTCATCTACACCAAAAAAAAAAAAAAAAAGGCAGATCAGAGTTCAGCGAAATGGTTTCTTTGGGACTACAACATAATATAAAAGTGAGGGAAAGAAACAAAATCAACTCAGTATGATAGAATGAGTAAGTAGAGAACCAAAATGTAGTGTAACCAAAATGTAACTTTTCACGTTACTTGTTACTTTCACGTTACTTTTATATTGTTCGATCTTGGACAGAACCCCATATCTGTTCCTGAATGTGAAGGCCTACAAAAAGTTCTACAACAGAGAACATAGCAGTTATTTCATTTGTGCTCTTTAATTTACAAAATGTCACATACCCTGTGGAATGAGAGCTCCTGCTCAGTGTTTCCACATTTTGCTTCAGAAATAAGCAACCAGGTCGATAAAAACAAGCCCAAAAAAGCAACCTCCAGCTATTTCCTTTCCTAATGTGAAATATTGCTTTTTCAAAAGAGAAATCTACATTAGGTGTGTTAATTTTCGTCTACATTACATTTCAATATCACAGTGCCAAGCATCTATTCAAGACCGTCGCTTATAATAAGCAGACCTGGCAACTTCGGCTCTGGAGCATGCGCCATGTGTGTGAGTGTGTTTTGGGGGCGTGTGGGATAACCAGGAAATGAGGAAGTGGACAAACTGCCTACCACAGCCATGTTTTGCTTTATGTTAGGAGCTGGAAGATAGTCAGGGGGATTCACACAGACAGAAATGCCCCAAGAAGCAACCTCATGTTTAGAAACACACCCAAAAATCCGAGACCTGCGGCCATGGCTCACGAGATTTGTGGCCCTCAGAAGCTTATAACGAGCAGACTTGGCAATGCTGCTCGTGTCTATGTCGGCAGCTGAGAAGGCAGCTTCAGTGTCAGAGCTGTCTGTGGGAAAAGTAACGTCGCGCTGCATTTAAAAAGGAACTACGTTTCATTACCAAATTTTCAGTAGTAGTGTGTAACTTTACATTTTACCACTGCCATTATCTTACTTTACTCCTGACGCATGTCCTTTATACACCCATGCAGTTTAAATAATATCACTCATGTCTGTCCTCAGGGACGTGTTGGTTGATGGGCACATAAACTGCTTGTGCTTTAAACCTCCTAAAACTACATCCTTAAGATCAAAACACAAACTATTCTAAGCTTGTTTTTCTCACATTGGATGCACAACAGCACACCTCTACCATTATATATCAGAGCATTTGTTGGAAAAATCAGTGTGAAGTACATAATAGTAGGGAGGGTTGAGAGACAGTGTGGCTTTTTTACCAGCACTCCTGAGCATGTGTAAAAGCTTACACAAAAGAGGATGGAGCCAAGGCTTCCTGCAGGAAAATGAGCATATAAATTGCTTATAGCCCACAGCTATTTGATGTACAGTAAACAAATCTGTCATAAGCATTGATATTTTTCCTGTCTGCTTAACAGAGACTTTGTTAATTTAGAGGTTTCTTCATGTAGAAGTTCTGACTCGTCTTTTCGACTTGTCGCCGTGTGCTTCAGTGAACAAAAGCACTTTAAACTGTGCATTAACAGATTTCACACTGTGATCGTTGAGTATAGTGGCCTTACATCATCTCTCCAACATTCTGACCAATCAGCTTGACCACTGTGTAAATGGTAAAATGTCAGATGCCCAGTGTGAACTGATTTAAGGTACACACTAAAATATGCTGAGTAATTTTGGTAACCCAATTTAAGTGTTGCTTGTGTTGAGTTTAATTTTTGGGTTATTTTTAAAAAGAGTAACCCATTTTCTGGGTTATAGGGCTATTATTTTAACCCAACTATGTCACAACCAGCTCCACACTCTCTCGGCGTCAGACTGTCTTCACTCTCATGCTAAGAACTCCAGACCTGCTATTCGAACTGATCACCCGTCGGCGACCTGTTCCGTTCCTGTTTCCGCATTTATCGGCTGATCCTCGGCTAGACTACTAGGTACCAACCCGGTTCTGTCCTGCACCTACCTGCCTGCCTAACCTGCGGTTGCCGACCTTGCCTTCTGTTCCTGACGCCGAGTACCTGTTCGTGAATCTTGATCTGTGGTGGCCATCTGTTCTCCGGTATATGACCCCTCTGCCTGTGTGTGACGCCTAGTACCTGTCTTTGAGCCCGAATCAGTGGTAGCAGCCTGATCTCCAACAATCGGAACCGTTTCCTGCTCTGAAAGACAAAGTGAGTCCTAACCTGCTTCACCTTAAAGACTCTGAGTTGTGGTATGAGTGTGTGACCTCTACGTTGCCTTGTGTTCCAAGGATCGCGGGTTCAATCTCCGCTTTCTACAGTTGTTCCTGTGTCTGTTCAATAAAGCTGGTTATTGTGAACTGCAAAATTTGTGTTGCTTCTGGGTCCTAACTGCCTCTGTGTCAAACTTCTGAGAGTGCTAATTTGCGCAACCCAATAGTTGGGTTAGGAACAACTCAACACTGTAGTTAGCATAACCCAACGTTTGTGTTAAATAATACAACCCAAAAATTGGGTTGAAAAAAAAAGAACCCAACCTGTTGGGTTAAAATAACCCCAAAAGGGGTTTGCCCTTTTCTGAACCAGCAGTTGGGTTAAAATTGGGTTATTTTTTAACCCAACTGTTTCTAGTGTGCAATGAGAGCTTACACTCTCAGTGTGATCTGTATTACGCCCAAAACACACCCTTATATATTCAAGGTGCGTACATCACTCTTTGTGCACCCTTGGAGAACATGCATTCTAAACATATTAAAATATAGACCAAAAAACCCTAAAATGCTGTGATGCTTCAGACTATGCTCAATAATGTTAAAATCAGGCACTGAGTCTCAAACACACTGAAGCACAGACAGTTGACACACACTCAGACTGATGAGGTCACATGATGTTACAGGAAGCCAATAGAACCCGAGACAAATGAGTCCTGAGATCTATTTGTCCTACACCTGGGCAGAGTATATCTGACCAGATGGCAGCAGCGTGTACTCTGTGTGGGGAGGGTGACTGTGGTCAAACAGGGAATTGTTGTGCATTTTTTTCTTGCTTCGATGTCTCTGCATAAAACGGAAGGTTCATTCAAACTAGTGCCAGCAGCTTTGCAGTAAATTTTTACAGTGAACTCAGACATGTTTTATGAAAGATATTAAAAACAGCAGATAAAAGAAGAAAAAGTAGGCTCAATAAAAACATAAAAACAGTGTTGACATTAAAATTCCACAGTTTTTTTAAATAAATATATTTACATGGAGTGCTTCTTGATTCTCTAATGATTAGTAATCACTTCTTGAAGACACATGTATGTCTGTAAAGGATATTTTACACTATTCATTAAAATCATTAATCGACTCCGAGCAAGGAGACAATGGATAAGGGTGTAGCTGCCCTCATAACGACGTTCACTTCTGAGACAAATAAATGCAGGGAGAGGACACTTCACATTGGGAGGCTGTGGAGGACAAAGGGACATCAGATAAACACCATTCAATCAAACTTTCTTAGGTCGTTTAGCTAAAAAAAAATACAGACTTCAAAGCATGACGAAGCACTCTTAAAGGGCAACTTCGGTATTTTGTCATCTCCTGTGAGCTTGTTGCCGGAAGAAAACAGAGGAGCCATGCAGCGCGCCGCTCAGAGTGGAGCTGCTTATCCCGGAGGACAGTTGAAAGTTTTACTGCATCGGTATCATGGCTGAATATTTACCAGATTTCGAGAGTGAAGACGAGCCTTTTCATTACGACGGCCACCCGTATTTATTTGAGCCAGAGTATACGGACGAGGAGCTCCTACAAATTCAAGAGCAAACGAGGATAGCAACAGAGGGCCAACGAGCAGACGAGGGTGAAGCAGCGGCGGCACGAACGCGAATTTCTGAGGACTGGTGGTGCTCCTGTGGTTGCTGTGACTCTGTGCCCACAGAGGAAGAATGTCTGTGTTGCAACGAGTGGGACCTGTTGGCCAATATTCGTGGTCTCGATGTGTCGTGGGATGATATAGAAAGTACCCGATGCTGTATAACTACATTAGAGGATCTCCCCCCTCTGATCAACAGGGCAGTGCTGGACACCTTTTAATGTACCCAAAATAAATTGGAGGAGGCGACCAAAACCACAGGGACCAAATGGTCAACTATCCATAAAGTAAGTATTACTAATATGTCTTTATGCATACAATACGTATAAGTATTGTATGTATTGTGTAAGTGTTTATTTCGCCACAGACTGGTTGCGATCGCCGGTGCTAGCTCTCTAATTAGCATTGTAACATGGTAGGCCACAAGTCTGTACTGGCTGGACGAGAGGAAAAAGTGAAGAGGATTTAGGGCAACAGTAAATGAGTGTGTCAGAGACATCTCTTGCTATCCTCGTTAGCTCTTGAGTTTGTAGCAGCTCCTCGTCCGTGATACTCTGGCTCAAATAAATACGGGTGGCGTCAGAATGAAAAGGCTCGTTTCACTCTCAAATCTGGTAAATATTCAGCCATGATACCGATGCAGTAAAACTTTCAACTGTCCTCCGGGATAAGCAGCTCCACTCTGAGCGGCGCACTGCATGGCTCCTGTTTTCTTCCGGCAACAAGCTCACAGGAGATGACATCACACAGGTCAGAGGACGTGAAGGAAAACGCAATGCTTACAATGCTAATTAGAGAGCTAGCACCGGCGATCGCAACCGGTCTGTGGCGAAATAAACACTTTTAATGCTCAAACTTATACGGGATGCAGTTGCCCCCCTATCTAGCTTCGCGGCTGCCGGCTGCATCCGCTCCCTTGATACTGAGCCAATTTTAAAACGAGTTGTACCCGTCAATCGTATACACACATACACTTGGGGCAATAGGACCCAGGTTGAAAAATACCGAAGTTGCCCTTTAAGTAGATTGGGTTGTAAGCGAATACCAAAAATGGAGGACGTTCAGCATGCTACTGTTCTATTGAGCAATGTTTCATGGACACTTTTCAAAACAACAGCAGTGAACAAACCACATTAAATCTATGGTTTAGTTTAATTTGGGGACGTATGTATTTCCTTCAATCTATGTATTATAGGCCAGTCATATAATGTAGTAGGCAGGTGCTGCTGCCTCAGTGTAAAGCACAAAACATGAGCCACTTTGTAGAGCAGGCTCTCTGCAAAATATGTCAGGAAGTTTATAGTGTTATTTGTTTTTCATTTAATAAAGGAATGTGGTCAACATATAATAACAATGCTACTGATGCTGTAAGCATCTATGCTAATCTCTGTAGTAGCAGTCACTCCCTGCTGTCATCTTGCTTGTAGCTCCACCTCTTACTGCTCTAAGGGACGCTGATTTGGTCGTCTCTATTCGGGCTGCTCCAATTGTTGGAGACTGGAACTTGGCAAGATGGATCTGCCTGATCACGACATTGAATCAGGTGGATGGATGAACTACGGAAGCCGCGGTAGACCAAGCCAGACGGCTTACGTAGTGCAGGGAGCACACGTAGACGTGCACTGCGGAAGTACGACATAGCACTGTTTAGGCTCGAAAAATGTACTAAATGACCTCGTTTCGAATTAATTATGGACGTTACCCGCTCAGGACACTTGGATTACAGCGGACGAGCAGTATGAAGGAAAATGGGCAAGTTTTTGTGGACTTTTATGGACCTTTTTCTTTCGGACGCCATTGTCCCCTGTTAGATGGAAGTTTGTTGACAGTGAAAATCCCCCCGGACCACCGGCTGCATTTGAGACATCAAAAAAGTGCTCCAGAGTGTTGCTCAGCATGAGGGTGAGTAGAAAATGAAGGCATATCATTCTTTGGGTGAAATATTCCTTTAAGGTTGTGCAGTAGGTGTAATTAAAATTAAGCCACAATTCTGACGCCTCTGAACCCTGCCAATTGAATGGAATTGATAAGGGAATTGATGAGCAAAAAGATTGATATCGATTCTTCGATGTAGCTGTTAACGATTCTCAACTGGAATTGGTTTTCGATTCCCATCCCTATGTTTAAATAAACATCTGGGAGAAGATACATGATGTTAAAAAAATACTCTGTTATCCTGAAAGTGACTGACGTTTGTTTCAGTCCAACCTTTTAGCCATTCACTTCCTCATAAATGTCCTCATGCATTGACCTGTTTCTGTTCTCTTACTTTCCTGTCGTCTCAGTTAAGGTACAGACTTAAAGTTCCTTTAAAAGAAGAAAATCCCTCCCAGCAGAGGGTCAAACTCTGCAGTGAATGTTTCCAATAAACTGACAGTCTTGATTTTCTTGACAGATTTAAAAGTTAATTTTCTCTGAACCTCTTGAACTCAACTTAAGATTTAGTTTAACAACCTGAGACTGAGGCCCCGTCCACACGCAGAGGGAAATATTTTTGTCATGAAAACATTCTCTATGTGGGAGAAACACCTATATGAATCAAAGTTTTACAGATCTGGTTGAATTAGTCTCCTTGTGGATTTTCCCTGATTTGGCCCAACAGCCTAAAAACTACTGCAGTCCAAACAAAAAAAAAAAAAAACAGGTCAGAGTCTGGATGGAAGTGACCGCTGAAGTCTCAAACCTTTGCATGAATGAACATGAAAAGGAGAGTCTTCATTCGCAAGACGGCGGGAACAAGTGATTTATTGGGTTTGTTTTTAATTTAATTTAGTGACTTCTTGCCCTTCAAGAAAATGTCAGCAGCTTGTTCTTTGCTCTCTGCTTTAATAAAAGTCTGGAGGAGGGTTAGGGACTCCTAATTGCAGGGTGAGACTGGCTTTACTGCTGCTGAAAATCAACCTCATTTCTCTACGCTAACTGGTAATGATGATCCTTAAACATCCAGCTCAGACTCTTATTTCACTTGATTTGAGTCATGACATTTCAGAAATGTGCTGAACCCTGCTGCCTTCTCTTCTGCCTGAATGTGATGTTTGATGCTAAACAGCCAATCAGAAAGGTTGAAACAACTCTGAAAACAAGCAAAAAGGTTCCTGTAACAAATCCCTGTTGATCAGGCTCCTCATGTTTGGATGTTTTTCCTGTACGCTTTCCTTATTTTGGAAAAATCTCTCCTCCTCCCACAGTCCCCCAACATTCTCCTAGTGCTGAGTGCTTGAGCATGACTGGCTCTGTGCAGTACATGAGCTCTTCCCAAGGTACCAGGAACTGTCCTGAAAAATCAGACATGTACAGATTTAAAATATTCATCTCAACATGTTTTTTTTTTATTTTCATCTTAAGAAGTTAAGTTCAAAGGTGCTATGAGGAGAATCTATTACCAGCAAAATAAAGACTCTGTTACCCATGAGCACGCACGGCAACTGTCGTAATGTTGCGTTCCAGAAACCTCGGAACTGGGAGTGACATCATCTCTGACTTATCGGCGTTCCAGTTGAAGTCAGAAAAAAACATGCTGATCTGCCAGGCTATTGTTAGCTGTTGTTAGCACGCCCTGTGTTGTTTTTCACAAATATCACATGAAGAATGTGATTATCAGTATGGCAGGATTTTTGTAAATATCAGTCTAACAATACTTTGTATACAGCTGATCTAGAGCGACACACCCCAGTCAGAAGTGCAAATAAACTGATTATTACAGGAGCCAAATAACTGTTCACACTGGGGGCATCCATCTTCGATTATCAACCTGGGGTGGCGAGGTTTCACCGAGTTCTCAGTAGGAAATTCAGACTTCGGGGGACGTTCCAGCTGCAGTTTCCTACTCAGAACCCAGAAATTCCTACTTCTGACTACAACTTGAACGCACCAAAGACGCGACTGAAGCCAAAGCGTGTGTTTGTTGTGATGCTAATGAATGCAGCTCGGACCTTCCTCAGGACTCTGCATTGCTTAACAACTTCTTTTTTCAACAACTTGCAGGATACAAAGTGATGAGGTAATGTATCTCTTTCTAGTTATGTAGTGGTAGTTTTTGATGTGTGACAACAAGCAATTTTGGAAAACTTATTATCGTAGTTGTAGCCGGCTATATGTCGCTACTTACAGCCCAGTGCTCTTAAGACGTGTAATATAAATAATAAAATAATATAGATTTGCTCTAGTTTTAATTGTCTTGTTCCTGAAGTTGAGTATCCAGGCCAGTCTGGCTCTGTCCTGTCCGGCCCGACCAGAAGGCTAAGGAATAGCATTTATAGATAACCTATTTTGATGCTATAAAACTCATCTTAAAGTGTGTATTTTGATCAGGCATATATCTAAAAGTGAGACTTTTTTGTTATTACTTAGAAACTCCTCACAGTCTCTTTAAATTAGTACCATTGTTTTATTTTCTTCTTCATTTCATCATCCGTCTGATTGTAGTTTTTTTATGTCTTTATCTTTACTTGTCTTGTGCATCTTTCCATCCATTATCTAAACTGCTCATCCTTTCTGAGATCACTGGGGGGTGGAGCCTATCCCAGCTGGCTTTGGGCGAGAGGTAGTGCAAGCTCTGGATGTGACACCAGCCAATAACAGAGCTGATGCTCGTGACAAAGAACTGTTCACACAGTTATGCTTAAGAGCAATTCAGAGTGCCTACGTAATGTACTGAGCAGGTTTTGGTCTCAGAGAGAAGAATCAAGGAAACATATATGCAGTGGTCCCCCTCCATCACGAGTGTCAGGTTCCAGACCCACCCGAGAATAAGTAAAAATCTGCAAAATAGAAAAACCCTATTTAAATATACACTAGCAATGTTTTGATAACTTTTACGGTACTTTAAAATTTTAAGGTCTTTAAACAAAACAATGTAAAAACATTTAAACAAGATTTTGAGAATCAGAAACACAAAATTAATGTACATGCACTAAAGCTATGCTGAACATAGAGAGAACTAGGCAAACAAAGACAGCATCTTTCCTCCCTGCAGGACGCAAAGCCACATGATACACAACAGCCAATCAGCAGCCAAGAAAAAACACATGGTAAAATACACTGAATCGGTATGTACAGGCATTATATTGTGAAGCACAGGATACAAACTCATAAACAACACAGCAGAGTGCAGCTGAAAGGCAAAAATGTGGGCAATATCAAAATTAATAAGTCTTACAGAAAAAAACACAAAGTACCAGGAATGGGAAAACTGAACTGCAATATCACAAAGGTTTACTACATACATATTTTTTTCTTTTTTTTTTTTTTATTTGTTTATTAGATTTTGCACTATAAAATAAACATATATCAAACTGGAAATATTCAGAAAATAAATAAATGTGTCAGGAGAGGTCAAAAAGCCATGAGGCATATGCAAAGGACCTCACCTTTCTATAAGAAAAAGACGAGAACAGTCAAGATTTCAGAAATAACACAAAGTATTACATGTATACGTGTTCAACCATTTGTGAAGAAACAAAAAGAAATAATAATAATTGACAATAAAACAAACATAAACAAAGTAAAACTAAGCTTCATGAATTAAATGTAAAGACAGTTTCCTTTTAAAAAACATGTAATGATGAAGAGCTCTCAGCTACATGTCTTTTATCACTCCATATTTTTACACCATGATTTCTGATGGAGAACTGACCGTGTTTAGATTTATAAAAGGGAAGGTGAAGATGACTAACCTGTCTGCTATTAAATGAGTGAATCTGTGAATTAACATATATATATATATATATATATATATATATATATATATATATATATATATATACATATATATATATATATATATATATATATATATATATATATATATATATATATGTATATATATATATATATATATATATATATATATATATATATATATATATATATATATGATTTCTGATGGAGAACTGACCGTGTTTAGATTTATAACCGTTCTATTTGTTAGTGTGTTGCTTCTTGTTTGTTGATGTTTGTTTTATTGATGCCACACTATTTATTGACATACAATCAAATGATGACGTCAAATGACATTTTTGCTCTGGCGGTCATATGGTTTTTTCTTTGATCATCAGAAATATATTATTTTTAAAATGACTGTTAAATTAGTAGTCTTTATCTCTATCATTTTGCATTGAATTATTTTACAGTGCTGTAATTTCCGTCAAATCCTGCATTATTCAACTTTTACAAAAAACTACTGTATGGCAAAGTATTTAATGCACAACTGTTATTTGATTAGAACAATGTAACTGTTTTCCTCAGTTTGTCTTATAAGCAAATATCAATACTGTCATTTTAGAAACAAGGTAAAGACAGGCGCTCAATGATATTTCCTAAAAAGCATGTTTTTTTTGGTTTTTCTATTTCGTTTTTGCTCTAACCATGGCCCCAAAATACAAAATACAATCTTTCCGTCCCTCTGCTCACACAGGGTCGTGCCTCATTGTTGAAAAGGACAATCAGGTGTAGTGTCTGTGTTAAAATTATCTATTTTGTCACTCGCTCTCAAGTGTTGAAGTAGACATCACGGTGCCTCCTCTTCAATACCTGCCCGATGTAAATAGAAGTAAATCAATACATCAACATGAAAAACAACAGCAGGGCCCAGGCCGATCCCTCATCTGGAGAAGTGTGCCGTTCATGGGGGAGAGTAGTAATAACCCTGATTAGTTCCAGTTTTGATGGCTGCTCCTCGAGCTTCCAGGGGGGACTTGAATAGAGATGGAAATCAGGGCTCAGCTACGGATGATTATCTAGCCTCTCCAGATCAAAGATTTCCCCGGGCCTCATCACAGAGGATAAAGAAAAGATCAGTTCACCCTGCACCGTGAAGCTACCTGCGTCTGCTTTATTGAGACGCTCTGAAAAGAGCAGCGGGCTGCGTACCCTCCAACAGAAGCTCCACGTCTGTGTGTGTGCAGACTGAGGCACATATGCTCATCAACGTATACACAACCACACTAACTCAACACCAAGGCAGATCTAAAAACGCTCTGTGAGGCTCTGCTCAGAGTTATGATCAAAAAAATGAACCAGTGAGTGAAGTGTCAGCTTTAAGAAGCACAAAATTTACCACAAAACGTGTCGATAAGAAGTTAAATCCACAGCCAGAGAGAGAGGGTCACAACACTGCTGAGAAAGCTGTGGAGGAAGTGGAGTGAACCATCTGTGCTGCTCCAGCTATGTGTCCATACTCAGAGCTGTGTGTGTGGGGGGGTGCCGTATACATGCCTACATGCATGTGACTAATTCCTGTGGCCTTCTTTCCCCACACGTCAGTGAAATAAATTAATAAAAACAAGCTGGAGAGGTTGTGGGAAGTTGGATTTTCTTTGAGATGTTAGTCACCGCTCAGAAACAGAGTAAACTTGTAGTGAATCCTTTGAACATAGCTTATCTCCTGGCTTCAGGGGGAGGACCTGGAGCTTCTGCCTGCAGCAAGTTTTTTTTTTCTACCAGAGTGGGTTTTTCCTCAAACAGGATCAAACAGATACTTAAAACTGAAAGCTACAAACATTTCAGTCGAAGAAATTATGAAAAAACTAGTGGAAATGAAAAAAAAAGATAAAGAAAGCAACATTTAAATAATAAATAATAATCACCATATTAAATAATAATACTAAATAATAATCACCATATTAAATAATAATAACTGTTGACAGCTGCACTTTCCTCCCTTCAAATTGTAAATATCCCAGTAGGCTTGTAAATATTCCTGATGCACATTTTGTCCCTGTCACTTTTTTTACACTTGCATTTATTTTATTACCTCCTTGGCGGAGGTTATGTTTTTGTGAGAGTTTGTTTGACCGTCCGTCTGTGAACAAAATAACTCAAAAAGTAATGGATGGATTTTGTGAAATTTTCAGGAAATGTTCAGCATGAGAAAAGGAAGAAGTGATTTGATTTTGGTGTTGATGCGGATCAGCATCTGGTCACCATGACGAAAAATGTGATTTTTGTGAATAACTACTGAACTTAAATAGATATCATTATGATTCCAATTGCTAATGGTATGTTTTCATGGTCAAGGAATCTAAATATTTTGATGAAATAAAGGTAGGACTAATATTTATGGTGAAAATCACAATATGGAAGAGGACTGTGGGGTCTGCGCTCTCCGAGTGCTTTTCTAGTTTTTATTGTGTCTTGTTTGTGTCTACCTCCTTGTCCTAGAGAAAACGACTGCAGGAGTCAAATTCCTTGTATGTGTTGCATACTTGGCAATAAAACCCGATTCTGATTTAACAGGGAGTGTCTTAAGGTTGGGAGGCTCTGTTTGCCTCATTCGTAAAAGTGCAATTTACCACCTCTAAGACACACGTACTAAATCTGATCAACTCCCTCGTCCCTCGTTTCCCTTCATATGTCACCTGCAGTGATTGTCATTTAATATCTGATTCACTTGCTGCACTCCTGAAACTCCTGAAAAGACTAAAACACCTTGAAAAGTCAAATACTAATGCAGATGAAAATATTTTACTCCAGTGCCTTGCATTCACCACACCCCATTAGGTATACTTCAGGTTTGCTGTCCAGGAACAAAGAGATAAAACCACATATCCAGACATCAAATTGAGTATTAAATAAATTATAAATACAAAAAGTACTTTTGAAAACACATGGCTTTCCCAGCAGACACTTGAGGCCCTGAGGCCCCATGAACAGTTGTTTCTCTAAAAGTTATGTTCATCATAATTTGTGTATGTCATTCCATTCATCAATGATCTGTTCCACTATTCCCTTTCAGAGTCACAGTGGGCTGCAGCCTATCCCAGCTGACACTGGGCGACAGGCGCGGTACATCCTGAACTGGTTTCCAGCTAGGGCTGAACAATTAATTGCAAATTAGATTAAATCGCAATATGGCTTGTTGCAATTTTCAAATCGCTGAAGGTTCAATATTTTTAGCCAGAAATGTTTTAAACATTTTTGGCATTGTGATGTAGTTTTTTTAAATTTCATGCCTATTTTTTTTTACCTCTATTCATACACTTTTTCCCACTTCTGGACCATTTTACCTTTTTTTTTAACCCCGTTTTTTCAACTTCATGCCTATTTTTGCCCCCATTCCTCTTTTTTTTGGCCAGCATCGGAACCATTTTTGGAATTTTTATATGGTTTTTTGAAATTTTACTTCAAATTTAATTCCCAATTTTGCTGCCAGAATCAATTTTTCTAAGCCACTTTTGGATTTTTTGCCAATCCCCCCCCCCCCCCCCTTTTTTTTTTTTGCAATTTCATACCTATTTTGCACCTATTTATTAACCTTTTTCCACTTTCATACCATTTTTACCCAGTTTTCACAATTTCAAACCTATTTTGCAATATTGGGGGAAAAAATTGCAATTAGATTATTTTTTCAAATCGTTCAGCCCTGTTTCCAGCCAATCACAGGTTTACATAGAGAGACAGACAACCTCTCACTCCCATATCTAAGGGGGATTCAGGGTCCGTCCCACTTGTACCCCTTAGCCCTTTTCTTACCCTTTACCTCTTGGTTTTGGACGTTCACGTCTAGTGAAGTGGTGTCCCAATACTCTGCAGGGCTAAGGGGAAGGGCTGAGACCAAGGGCTACATAGCCCTTAAGACCAAGACAGACCAGGACCTCACTTCAAACCAAGGGGTAAGAGAATTTCCCATAATACACTGCACCCGCTGAGGCAGAGTGGAGACCAAAGGAGAACTTAATTATGAGTAAATATTATATCATCAAGTAAATATTAATCATGTTTTCAGTTGTTGGTCATATTTTAAAAGTTCTTGTTAAACATGCTAGCTCTCACAGTCCTGGCTGTGGTTACTGTCGCGTCTACTTACGTCACAGCCAGCGAGCGGCTCCGGGTGATGATGTAGCGGGAATCAAGTGGCACCTTGTTTCTCAGCTGTGTGTTTCGCCCCTTCCCCTTGGTCCTCAAAACAGAGGGCTAAGGGAAAGGCATGAGGTGAAGGGGTAAGACGAAGGAGCAGGGCTAAGGGGTAAAATTGGAATTTTGTTTTTGCTGCCATGTTTGTTTGTTTGTGAACAAGATCATGTGAAATCCACGGGAGTGATTTTGCTGAGATCTTCAGGAGGTGTTGGTAATGGTCAAACTTAAAAATGGTTAGATTTTAGTGGTGATCCAGATAACTGCCATTTGGGAACATCATTTTTACTCAGTCACTGTCTAACCTGTAATCATATCATCATGATTCTGAGTGCTATGTGTGGGTTTGCAGGGTCATGAATCAGATTATGATGCTAACCTTATAGATGTAGCAGAAATATGTGGGCTACCTTGGTGCAGGTTTTCACTCTCCTTTGGGTGCTTTCTTGTAATTTATAGATATTGATATAGATATAGACGTGGATATAGATAGAGGTCTTAAGAGTTCAACAAATAGTAGTTGACAAACTTCTATGAACAACACAAACTCCTTTACTCATCAGAGTGAAAAACATATGTTTAAACATCAGCCACATAGATTATCAGTAAAATGTGTAAACTGTGGACTGTTGTGTCCACAAACAGACTGACGTTATTTTATCCAAACAGCTCGGATGTGTCACCCACAGAAGTGTCCACACATCTGCTCGTCTTCTGAATTAAATTAATGTCTCCATACAGTTCATTAGTATTAAATATGGATTTGTGACACATACTTGAGAACACAATATGTGTTGTGTTTGTATTCTGGCCAAGTTAAACTGCTGCCATTGATAGTGAAATAATAATCCATAACAATAATAATAATAGATAATATAACACTGATGATCACATTAATGGGAGCAAAACGTAGCAGAAAATTCATACAGAACTTCTTTCAACTTCAACTGACATACTCTCGACTTCCAAACATATTTGTCTGCTGATATTGTGATTCTTTAAAAATATTGGAACAAACATTTCTGCTTTTTCAGTGATTACCAACAGAGGAGTGATAATCGGGTTTTATTATCAGCTGATTAATGTAGAGTGTCACAGCAGCTTTGTTTTAGTCTCTGTCTTCCCCGACCTGGATTGACAAATGAAACGATAGGGCTGGGACGATTCACTTTCTCCTGATTGGATTTTTTTAGGTGCTGATTCGATTTAGATTGGGATTCTACGATATTGGCGATTTTTTCAATCTTTAGATAGCACCAGCAAAAAAGATGAACAATGACGATGCCCACATACTTTATTGGGAAAAATACACATCACTGTGCTTTTTACCCCCGGCTTCTCACTCGTCTGCACAGAGCTCCGTGGTCTTTCTCTTCCCGCTAACACCGTCACTTTTCAATGTGTTTTGAGCTTCCCTGCATCCCAGACCACGTCCCCCCCTCCTCGGCCGATTACTTCCACCCCGGCCATGGAGAGGCAAAGCATCGGCCTCAGTATGTGCTGCTCGGGGACTGTAATGGTAAACGCGGACCCACTCCCTCTTCACACGCGCCACCAGTTTTGTCCTCAGTGGACGACTGACCGTCATCCTCAGAGAGTAAATATTCCTCAGATTCAGAGTCAGACAGTACGAGAAAGTACTCTCAGCATCGTCAGTATTCTTACTCTCTCTCTCTCTCGGTCCGGTGTGTGTTTCAAAATAAATACACACCAAAACTTTGAATAGAAACCTGTCACCTGTCCACTATCTGCTGGAGAAAAGCAGTAACACTATTCAGCACTATTTCAACAGCTGTTTTATCCAAAAATGTCGTTTGTTGCAATTTTGCGACTTTAGGGCCAAAAGAGTTTGGGGGAAAAATTGATTTTTGAACAAAAAAATCTATTTAAAAATCGTCAGACAAAGACTCCCGATACTTATGTGAATCTATTTTTTCTCCTACTCCTATTAAACGATGATTGTGTCTCGATAGGAATATTTTTTCCATTCTGAGCCTTGGTTTATGTCTCTGCACAGACATTTCTCTGTCTTTGGTGTACTGTCTGAGTCTTTCTGTCTTCTTGTGTCCTCTGTGATGTCTGTGCAGAGCAGCTGGCAGTCATGCTGTTGGACTCTGGATGACTTTGTACTCACTTTTTATAAGAGCTAAACGTTTTTAGGATCAGGAGCTTAAATGATGCATTTTGAAGTCTCTGTGGATTTTGACCTTAGTGTTTTCTAGAATAGGTCTAATAATTTAGACCAATGACCTATGGGTCTATCCTTGTAACAGAATGTTTTTAAATAAAAGTTAGCAGAAAAACCCCAAAAGGATTCTTGAGTTGTCACATTCACAAGCAGTTGACACATGTGACCAAATGACCTTGACTTTGAACTTTGCCCTTCAGAATCTGATTACTTGTCCTTAAATCAGGCTTTAATTTTGTGCAAATTTCACACAAAAAAAAAAAATAAAAATCTGCACTAACACTGTTGTGGTCAAAAGGTGTCTTTAACATGCTTAGGCTGAACCTAAAGCTTTGTGACCTTTGATCTTTACAATCAAATCAGCTCATCTGTGAGTCAGAGAGGTGATTAGTGCAGAGTCTAAAGAAATTTCCTCAAAGTGGTGTTTAATTTGTTGTTGTTGAAAGAACTAGGGCAACCTAAAAACAAAAAGCCTCTGGCCTTGGCTGTCACCTGCGCTAAGGCAGCATTTCCAGGGCTGATGCTCCACCATATTTCATCAACAGCAGTAGTGAGATTCTTCTTACTGTAATGTGTGATGATAATAAAAAAGGAACAGACGGTATTTGTTGTCATCATCTGTTCCCAAAGTCTTTTATTTTCTCCTAGAACAAACAGAAGCTTGTGTATTAACTTTGACTCCTTCGTGTGAGTAATGAAGATGCTGCAGTTCTGAGTTTCACATCTGATTCTGAGTAATTAGAGCAATACGGCTAAAAGAGAAAGAACATTTTCAACAGAAAGAAAGCTGAATCTGCAAAAATCAGACCTCGAGGACATAGTTTTCGATCCTTTTTGATATTGATTAGCCCATCCGTATTTTAGATGCATTTGTTTCCATCTAGTGAATCAAGACCAGAAATGGGATGCAAATATGTGCCTGAAGAGAGGAAGTATGTTTATGTCACACTGAAGTTACGAAAGGAGATACGACAGTTTCAATTCACTGTTTTGCCTTAAAAACATTTTTTTTCTTCAAAAAATTAACCATTCATTCGTTTATCAAAGTTGGTTTTTTTTGACAATATGATTTATTCTCTGAAGAACTTTTAAATAACCAACCATAAATGACTCTCCAGGGTGTCATACAGTGGCCTTTTTAGGTCTCCTATGCACTGTTCTACCTCTGGTCTTTGTGCTTTTTGATTTTTGAAGGCTGATGATGGGTCTTGAGGATGGGCTCCTTAAAAACCCCTGGTTAGGGGGTTAGGGTATAATCACAGAATCTTGGGAAAATTAGAATTGGTACCGACTTTACCTTCTGTGATAATAAAGAAACACATGAATACATGAATCTGTATCAGTGAGTTTTTTAAGGGACTAACTTTGGGTAATGAACATCTGCCTGATATGATTAATGATGGAATTTGAGAATATATGGAACTGAGAGTACCAGAGGATATCATTATCTTTAGCTTGTTCAATATTAAAAAAATAAAGTGTAGTACAATATTTGATGTTGTGCATGTGCACAAAATACACTAATGTTACAGAAGGGCAACAAGATGAATGAAGATTAGTTTAAGTTGCTCCCTACACAATTTTCCTTCATTCAAAATATGTAAATAACCCCCCTTTATCTGCCATGTCATTGGTACAAATCAGCCTATGAACAGCTGATTGCTAATTGAAGTTTTATTTGATTACATTAGAGTAGCACAAGTGCATTGCATTAACATTCAGGCCTCCATTCAGCAGGACAAAATGTATCTAGTCTAAATAAAAAGATTACTTGAGATTTGTTGCTCTAAATTAATTAATTTAATTAATCCACACGAATACAAAACGCTTAACAGTTTCAAAAATGACTGTCATAAAGATGAAGGCGTCTTAGAAAATGTGTGCGTCTACATGAATGCACTTGATACGCATGAAAATGCCTAAAACACATGCCAGACCTCTGGGGGCGCTGTAACGATATGACGGGAACAAGCAGAAACAGACGAAAAAAACATGTGCATGCACACTTGCGGCAAAGGTTGTTGTCGTTGCCGCATGTGGTGCATGCGTGTCAATGAGGATATGAAACTATGACATAAGCTTATCTGAAAAGTTACAGAGATCCAGTAATCACTGAGCTGCGTATACGGCATTTCAAAATCTTTCCACTCTGGAACCTGGTTTCAAAAATGATCGTTTACAGACCCCCAAAACGCCGTCTTCGTATGGGTGATAAGCAGATTCAGCAAAAAACATATGCGTTTAGACCTCGGTTTGTCTCCATGTGGATGGGGCCTAAGACTCAGAAATGTGCTCTTGTCATATGTTTGCCTTTCAATATTAAGCTGTGACTTAGTGATAGTGACTTGAAGTTCATTTGTGAATGAGTGAAGGCGAGTCTACCACAAGTACAATCAGTAACATAGAAACTTGAAGAAAAAGGGAAATCTTCTTCCTTTTAACAGTTTTAAATGTAAAATGATAGACAGTCTTCAGCATGTATGACACCGAAACGATAACTAGTCTTTGACACATACTCATATGTCACCATAGAGAGGATAAAAATGTAAGTGTTTCTGCATGAAGTGCAGGTGACCTCCCTAATTTGTGTCTGATGAAGTCATTAATACGCTGATTCTGTTAAAGTAGCAGATTACATGCTCCTGTTCGTTGTGTTTGTGTGAAAATGAGGAGTTGTCAGGCTCTTATTTCCTAACTTGAGCAAGCAATATTTGACTCTGTTTTAAACCTACTTAAACTTGGTCAAACGTCTAAAGTCTATGATGCAGTTTTTCTTCTATTTTTAATAAATGTAGTTAAAACTTCATTAGGGGAGAGAACTGAGAGTCTGTGTGTGTTTTTTAAAATTCATATCAGTGTAACTGTACTCCTGCACTTGCTATACTCTCCAAAACAGGAAAAATGAACATGAAGCATTTCTAGATTTTTATAAACATGCTAATGTATCTTGCTCACAGATAACACAAAGGGCTTTCCAGTGTGTTTTAAGCACAACATAGAGAATAAACCTAAGGCTTCCTGCAGAAAAAATAAGATAAATTGCCTGAAGCCATCCTAATTTTCTGTACATTAAATAGACATTATGTACATTAAGTTACTGGCAAGAACCTGATCATGTCAGTTTTAAATGGAGGTTTGACATGATCTAGCAAGGAGTGCTGGTTTGGAAGAGCGGTAAACAAAACAGGCACAACCCACATACATCAGGCTTCCCACTCTTTTCTGGAAATCTTTTTCCAGGACGTTTTCCAGTGTCACATAACCAACTGAAATCAGTGTTGCTGTGTGCAGTTTTCAATTTAATCTAGCCTTTTAAAAAATTAAGATTAGAGGTTGATGGCTCTTATGTAGTGCCTCACTATTATAAATGTATGTTTATACTTACTTTTAATCTTTATTTACTCTCCTTTGTTTAAACTGATTTTGTTAACCTATATTTTATTTTGTCATTTTTATTATTTTTTGTACTCACATTTTATGCCTATGTGTACATTAGTTACCAAGAACATTTATACTTCATTTCTATGTTTAATTTTTGTTCACTAACAAGGTAGATGGAAGACACATAATTTTCCAGGACAATTTAAGCTTTTCAAGGACATTTCACTTTTTTCCTCATTTTCCATGTGCTTTCCATGACTGGAAAATTGGGTAATCATTTTCCAGGTTTTCCAGGACGCGTGGGAACCCTGTACATGCTTCTGTCAGTCCAGGTTTGTATCCAGCCAGTGGTCCTTTGCCTTGCCCAACCCGCTTTTGCCCTGCTTGACAAGCCTATTCACTGCCTCTCTCTCTCTCTCGCCTGTCAATTAATGCCAAAAATGATCTTTACATCAAATAAAACGATAAAGCAGATTTTGCTGTAACATTTATGAGCCCTGGAAAGAGCAAAATATATGCAGCCATGCATCACAGGCTTTAGACAGCATGCTTCACGCCATCAAACCCAGTTCTTGATGTTTGTTTTTGCTAACATGCATGGTGACAGATGCCTTCTTCATATGCACAAAGGAAACCAAGAGCTTTTCTGCATAAATTAATCAAGACACAAAAAACATAATTAAATAATCAAACAATTACCAGAGAAATCTGTTGCTGTGCTGTTTGTCCTTCCATATTGATGGTAATGTGCATATTTGACAGCATTCTGACAGAAACATTTTGGCAATCATGGACAAAACCATCTGCTTCTTCACATTCCCTTTCTGATTGGAGGCTTTCCAGAAGAGTACAGTGAGGTGTGAAGGTGTTCCCTCTGCTTCTCTCACACTCTCACTTACATGAAGTTAAAAATAGCAAACAGCCAAGAGAATCCTGCTAATTGAAGTCCTTGACTCACAGCTAAACAGCTCAGATCTGAACATATTTTAGCTGATACTATACTCAGCTTTTACCAAAGTTGGCATCAGATGCAGAGAATTTGGACAGAGATACTGAGAGCAACACAATTTTATTTTCAGATCTTATAAAATCCTCACAGAGCATAAAGGTTTAAACCACTGACCTCACATAAAGGTAAGACTTTCTGCAGAAATCCAACAAAAGCACAGCCAATGATGGAACAGGTGGGGAGCCAGAGTAAACAGCAACACACAAAAACTTTGAGAGAAATGAGACAAAATGGAGTTGAAGGGCACAAGTCGATTTTTCAGTGTCCAGCGAGAGTGTTAAACTTCAATTCATCCAGGGTTACAGTGGTCTTTTAGAAGTCAGTCCTCAGATAAAACATCCCAGAGTGCTTTTTAAACAGAGTTGAGTTCGAACCTCACTTCAAACGCCGAAATGGAAAAGTCCTGTGACCTTAAACCAAAAGTGATGCCCCGACTGAAGCCATAAAGATCTCTAAGTAAGATGGAGTCAACCCCAGAATGGCCTTATAAATAAATGTCATCCAGTGAATTGATCTCTGCATATAAAGAGATGACCATCCAACCACAGCATACAAATCACAGCTAAGTGTCGTAAATTTGTGTCGGCTGAAAATCCCACTGGGCTGGGTGATAAAAAGGTGTCTGATGCTTTCAGGCATCAACAAGAGGAGAAACGTACAGCATCTTAAAAAGTTTGAAAACTGTCCCGATGTTCCTTTAACTCATTTGTCAGACCTCGAGAGTGAAACAGAGAACTCAGATCCAGAGGGGCTGCTTGAATATGGAGAGAATAATAACAGTTTTGTGCCTTTTCCTCTGCAAAAAAACTCCCTAAATTATTTTCTGTTTTTCTGTATAATCTTGGGTGGCATGGTGGCGCAGCAGCTAGTGCATGTGCCTCATGGTAAGAAGGCTGCTGGCTTGAATTCCCTGTCAGCCTTTCTGTGTGGGTTCTCTCTTGGTGCTGCGGCTTCCTAACCTTTCGTAGCAGCTGGATCAGCCTGATTTAACATACAGGACAAGCGGTTTAGATAATGGAAGTTAGGGATGTAACAATATGAAAATTTTGTATCCAGTTATTGCAACCAAAATTATCACGGTTATCATTTTTATCGCAGTATTGTTGCAGTGTGCTCAAAATGTTCAAAAAGTAATTTTACATAGAATTTAAATCATTTAACCCCTTTAATATTAAAATCATACTTCTTTTTTGTCAATAAATGTGTCAAGAAATGCCTTTTGAGTACATTTTCTTACTCTTCCTTCATGAGAAATAAAAGTAAACAAGTCTAGCAAGTATTTGTCATTATTATGTAATAAATGCTTAAACTGTGTAATTATAAGAAAAGAAAAAAAAACAGATATGAACTTTAAACAGGATTCTCTTCATAAACAATTGTAAATGAACATGTTCAAAGTTTGAGACGGATAAAAATAATTTTAACCTATTTTACATACACTCACATTTTTGTTTGCCTGCAGCATTAATGTCCATGTTATAGCTCTTTATATTGAACATGTCAAGGTCTTTTTATTTATTTATTTTTTGTTTTACTGACAATAGTCCCTGAAGCAGTTAGCCCCCTTCATGATTCTCCTCTGGTCTCCCCTCTCGCTGACAGATCTCCTCAACATCTCCTTCTTTAATATTTCCAAATTACAATCGATTAAATCCACAAAACATGAACTTTGACGGAAAAAGAAGATCTATTATGACGAAATACAGCGAATAAACGACAAAGGAACAGCAAGATCACATTCCAGAATGATCCTAATGCTGTTATTTACAATTTATACATTATTTAGACAGAAAATACTGATAACCACCTGTGATTCACTCCGGTATGGGTCATCTTCCCTCTGTCTCTACGGCTCGGTCAGTTCATTTACTCAAGGAACTGCAGCAGTTTCGACCAAGAACGTCTTTCTCTTTCGCTGCAGCTTCGTTTCAACAATAAGACTGTATTCTATCCGTTTTCCCTCAACATCCTTGTCAATTCCAAAATTCAACCAGACTTCAGAGTCCATTTTGAGAGGAAAAGTCTCCACTGTAGTGTATCTAACTTTCGCTCTCAGACTCAGCGGCCAAACAATGCAAACTGCGCATGCACGCCTCCCGTGAGGCTGCTTAATCGAGGACAGATACTGTAGTTCAGGCTTTTCCAGTCAAAGAGCAGCATCACCATGCGTTACTGAGGCAGTGTGGTGATCAAACACGGTCTAACGTAATTTTAATAGGACACGATAATGATTACCGTGGGAAATTTTACCGCGGTTTACCATTTTACTGGTAACCATTACATCCCTAATGGAAGTACAGATGCATTGCCTTTTGGAGCAGTCCCTGTTAAGCAACAACTAATAATTCTGCAGACTTCTTTGTTTGAATCCTCAAAAGCAGGTGGTTTTATATGGGTCTTTTCCAGGATGCAAGAGTCAGCTGTGTACAAAGTACTTTTCACAGTTTTTGTGTCACTTCTGGTAAGTTTATGAGCAAGATGAGCCAAAACTGAGGGTGCTCTCACACCTAAAATGTTTGGTCTGGACTAAACAAGCTTTGGGTGGCTTTTTTTGGAAAGTTTTTTATTTTTTTCAACTAGATGTCAAAGCTCACAAGAACTCTGTTGTGGACTGTAGCACCCTATAATATAATGTAACTAGAAAGCACTCTGAGAGCACAGACCTCTGCCAGCGCCACAGTCCTCAGGCATATTGTCATTTTGACCATAAATATTACTCCTACCCTTATTTCATGTAAATATTTAGATTCCTTGACCATGAAAACATACCATTAGCAACTGGATTCATAATGATATCTATTTTAGTTCAGTAGTTATTCACAGAAATCAGATTTTTTGCCATGGCGGCCGGGCGCAGATCCTGATCAACACCAAAATCGAATCAGTTCTTCCTTTTCCCATGCTGAACATTTTCCTGAGAATTTCATCCAAATCCATCCATAACTTTTTGAGTTATTTTGTTCACGGACGGACGGAGGACGGACGGATGGACAAACTCTCCCGAAAACATAACCTCCTTGGCGGAGGTAATAACGCCTGATCGTGTAACAAAATTTGCACTTAAAATCAAAACTGTAATTAAACTTATTAATATAATAACTTCACCAATAATATAATAAAATATCCTGATTGGTACTGAAATACCTTATGGCATTATTGGGATTTTCTTTTCGGTATATTATGAGATTAAAGGAGACATATCATGCTGATGCATGATTTAATACTTACATATAATATAATAAATTTGAAAACAAGACCTTACACCCCCTTAATTTTCAAAAAATGAGATATTGTATTTTTTCTGATATCCTGGAACGAGATTTGATGCCTCTGAAAATAGGTCATTGTGAGATGTCCGCGAGATTTCAAACGTCGTGACGACACGAGGTACCTTTCTTTTTATTGGAGTAATCTGATAAAACACTTACTCCTCTGTGATGTCCGTTAGCCACAAAACCGTCACCGAGGAACACATCCGTCCAGCAGGGGTATAAAGCTCCCTCGCTCACTCTCCCTCATTACCAGCTCTGGCCTGTAGGGGGACTCAATACGCGGTCGCTGCTTTGAGCCTGCTGGAAAATACAGTAGAAGAAGAAGGACAGGCTGGCTCAACCCCCGATAGAATTGACCAATCAGGGCACAAAGGGCTGTGACATTGCGAGGTAACTTTAGGTCATCCTTGAGACAAAGCGTTTCAACAAGAGCTTGATAATGGCCTAAAATGAGGATTTTGAGAACGCTATTGTGGGACAATGAAGGAACTAAATGACTTGTACTGAGGGCAGAAATGTTTTACAGGCATCCTAGTCTGGCTTAGTGAAAAGGAGAAACAAGCATATTGACAGGAAGTTTATCAATAAATTCCCAATAATGTCCTAAGGTATTACAATTCCAGTTAAAATCCTAATACAATATCAGTCAGGATATTTTTATAGCCTTATTTGTTAAATTATTACATTATCTGGTTTTATTACATTTTTCATTGAGTAGAGTGAAAATTTTGTTACACTATCAGGCGTTATTACATTATCAGTAAATTATTACATTACAGGGTGCTACATGGACCAAACAAGGGCACTCTGGTCCACCCCAAGAAGGTCCTTTTCAGAGCTTGGTTCTGTTTGGGTCCTTGGTGTAGACCGCCTCTTTTGGACTTAGAAAGCTTCAACAGTTATTATAAGAAAATATTTGGCTATTTGTCTCAGCCCCATTCCATTATCATTACAGTTCTTGATATTAACTTCATCAAATACATGATAGTTCCTGTAAACAGCACATATATGTTAGTATGACCCTAACAAAGAATCATGGATGGCCAGCTGCTGTGGATCTGCTCCACTCCATGAGTTCGATCCCGCAACAACCATCAACAGAACAACAGTAGGAAGTTGTGCAAAAATCTCCTTTTCTTTATTTTCTTCCTAATGCAGACATGCAGAAAATATTAGTGCATCAGTGCAACATAAATGATCCTTGAAAAAAAACAAAATTGTAGTTTTTTTCTCCTTATTTAGACTACAGTGCAAATACAAACATAAAATCTCAATAAAAAGTGCTTTGTTGTTGTAACAATCAGGATAAGTACATTCTTGAATGAAAAGGAAAACAAATAGCAGTCCTCAGAGCTGCAGTTTAGACCTATAAATGTCTGAACTGTGAACTATAATATTTAGCCTATAACAGTGCATATACTTCTGATCTTCAAGTATGATCAAATTCTGTCAACTCAACAGTAGATGCAAAAATCAAATATTGTTTTTTATGCAGACTTACACAAACATACAGTTGCTGCCCAGTTCAAAGTAGTTGGTAGTCGTACTGGCCGCAGTATACGGTGAACTGTAGCGGCATATTTTGCAAACGGTCGTTTTGTCCGCAATCTTCTCACCGTTCTCTGGTCTTTTACATGGGAAGCCAAAATAGGTCCACACAACTGATTTATTTGACAAAGGAGTGTCAGCTAATTCCTCGACCTTGTCTTCCTCCGTTTAGAAGCGAATGTTTTGCTACGGGAGGCGAGGAGGGTAAAAAAATCACCAGCACCCCTTCTCGTTTTTTTTATTTCGTGCTTTTATTTTGTGCGTCTTTGAATTTTATTTTGTCAGTTTTCATTTAACGAAATTTTGTGTCCCGCATTTTCGTTACACCCCTATTACCTCATTCCTCTACAGTTTATGATCATCATCGTCAATATTGGACTGACTCTCTATCCGTGGTTGTACTGATTAAACATCCATAGTTCCCGTCTTTACAGCCATATAGACAATAGAACTCTCTTGAAAATGAGATGCCACAATTTAAACTCAACAAAGACCAATATGGTGCTAAACAGATAAAGACTGATTGATTAACTGACTGCATCTATATTCAGTGGAGACACATGTAGTGAGGACAGATATATGATCTTGGCGTCCATGGGTTTGATGCTATAACACACAGACACATATAAGTGTATCCATAAATTAAGAGCCTTGAGATAGCACCTCTTAAAAACTGGCACTAAAAAGTAAAGATTAATTGATTGATTGATTGATTGATTGATTGATTGGTAAACCATGTTACCGCCACTCTCACATGGAAGCTGTTGTAGCTTTAGTAGACCTCCTTCCATCATTGTGGCTCTAGAGAGGAGAACTACGGTTAATTTCTACACATTTGAGGTTTGAGATGAAGGAGCTCTGATGTTTGAGGTTACTGACTTTAAATACCGATAGTGTTTAGACTAGACTACACATGCTTTGTTTTCTAATGCGTATAAATACCTTTGTCAAGCTGCCAGACTGTAGCTCACTTTCTGCTCGGCTGCTCTCTGCTCGGTTGTCTCCAGAGAAAAGACTCCATGCAGCACTTACCCAGTTTCTATACACCTGTACAAGAAGAATTATTAAGTGATCACACTTCTGCTCTCAGACCATTTTCTCTGCAAACCACAGTCATTTCATTCATGATTGAGCAGAGGAATAAAGAGAGATCAAATATAAAATTTATCAGATTTGTTTGGAGTTATGGTTTTCTCACTTCCTGATAAGTGTTTCGTGTCACTATGGCAACATCCAATCAAAGCTCATAATGACCTACAGCATCATAAACCGGAAAAAAAAAAAAAAAAATGCTCCAACTGTGCAAAAGAGACAGTCCTGCCAAGAGGTTGATTATATCTGAGGGATTCTCCAGCTTCTTGATGCACATCAACTCTGTTTTGTCTCTCTCATTTTAAAGTCATGGGTGATGTTTTTTAAACTGACACTTTAACAACGAAAGGATATTACTGCAGAAATCTACTTTGACAGTACTTTGAGAGCATTTGACCACTTGGTAGACCAAACTTGATATCTAAAAACAACTGTATAATACCCTGTAATCTGAATGTCTATGTCCACATAAAACATTTTTTACCATTTTAAGGCCTTGAACTGCATGCTTCAGCTTAGCTAAGTTGTTCAAATGTATTTATGATGATCAGGAAGGCAGTCACACAGTAACAGAGCAGGTTCAGATCCAGCCACTTTCTTTTCCCTTCCTAGTCAACTGCCTGTCAACTTCCAGCTAGGGACGTAACGATATGAAAATTTTGTATCACGGTTATTGTGACCAAAATTATCACAATTATTATTATTATTATCACGGTGTTGTTGCAGTGTGCTCAAAATTTTCTAAAAGTGCTTTAATACAAAATTGAAATCATTTAACCCCTTTAATATTATAATCTTAACATAACATATAATCTTAACATATAATCTTTTGTCTTTTTTGTCAATAAATGTCTCAAGAAATGCCCTTTGAGTATATTTTTTACCCTTCTTACAGTAGAAATAAAAGTAAACTATTCTAGCAAGTATTTTTCAATATAATGTTATAAATGCTTGAACTGTGTGTAATTACAAGAAAAGAAAACAACAGATTTGAACTTTAAACAGGATTATCTTCAAAAACAATTAAAAATTAACAACACAGCATTAGTGACGCAGAGTTACATTGACTAATTTGGTGGTTTCTAATATTTTTTTCTGCCAGACTCTTGCCTTAAAGCTGGGGTTGGCGATTTTGGAAAACTAGCATGAATTTGAAAGTAGCATCTCCTCAGGTCTCTGCCTAAATCTCCCGTTTGATGATATAATAATAAAAACATTCCTCTGCCTCTCCAAACTGAACTCTGTATCTAGCCTGAAGGGGGCGGTAATGCTCCAAAATGATGGATGCCAACCGCCGTAAAACCAAAGAAGAAGAACGTCCACCTGCAGTAGCCTGGGTGGCAGCTATCGCGAGATTAGAGCAGCAGAACAAATTTAGAAAAACAAAGAGTTTATTTTAGATTTCTTGTACACTTGTCTTAAAATGTGAGGGATACTGGAGCTTGTTTGGGGTTGTGGGACAGCTCAAGGTGGGCTTCCCTTATTTTCAAAGACAAAACTTGAAAGGTAAGCATTCTCCCGCAGACTCTGATATGTTTGAGCTCGGCTACACGCACCGAGTCTGTGCACGCCGGGAAAATGCACGTTCAGTAGGCAGGCAGAATGGCAAGGGGATTTAATTGGTTTAAGAACAGGTGTCCCGGCAAGATTATTGGTTGGGGTTTTCCCTGTTTTACTCCTGCTGTAGATAGCAGATATTTTTCGCTCTGTTTTAAGAACACATTATGAGTTGATAACCATCGGGTCATAAAGACCATTTTAACCAGTATTACAAAAAGTGTATCTAAATCAAATCCCCAACCCCAGCTTTAACAGTTTTGAATGTTTTCAAGCCCCCTACCCCTGGCCAAACACTTCAGCACATACGGTGCAGATGCAGCCACTTGAAACTTCTCCACTTTCCTTAAAAGTATCTTGGCTGGTCCATGTCAGGTCCTTGGTTGGTCTGCCCACCCTGAAAGTTTTAACATTGTAAATTTCAGGCCATGTTTGAGTTAGTTTGTGGGTCAAGATTCCTCTCTGTTGATTGGGCAGTTATTCTAAAAACCAAGGTAAAGGCTGAAGCTAAGAGGAAACACCATCACAGGGAGGCACTCTCCAAATGCTTGAATTGGCATGTTTTCAGAGGAATTTAAGCACTAGGAAGTTGGATGGTATTTGGCTAAAAGTTTGCTGCTATCTTGTTTTTATTAAAAAAGCATGATGTTTGTTTTAATTAATAATTATTGGCTTTGGATTCTTTTGTTAGAAGATATTGTTTGAATTCGCATGACCAGTCACAATAGCTTTAAAATACTAACATACTGAAAACTAAACATTATGGTGCATTATGCAATCCAAACTAGCTCCAATTTCTGCAAAATGTTACACCTTATGCAGTATGACCCAAAGGTTGGATGTTCCATCCATCTTCAGTCTATACAGCTCATCCCATTCTTTCGCAGCCTTTCCCAGACATTGGACGAGAGGAGGGGTTCACCCTGAAACTTTTGCTAGCCAATCTCAGTGTCACATAGAGAGACAGACAACCACTCACACTCGCATCTACCTGCGGGTGTCACTAATCAACCTAATGAGCATGTTTTTGGTTCTGTAGGAAACTGGAAACAGAAACCACTTGTGTAGGTGAAGACCATGCAAACTTAAAACAGAAAGGTCCTGCCTGACCCAGGGACCAAACTGACCAGCTTACTGTGGGGCACATGCACTACCTTCTGTGCCACCATGCCACCCACAGGTTGGATATTTCAGATTTGAGTTTTCCAGCCTGATTGAGAGAGGTAGTCATTTGGACGGTCTGGTGCCATATATCCCATAACCATTCTTGCAATTAATTAAAAAAAATATATAAATGAAAGACTTCCCACTCAGCATTTAGACCTGGATCCATCTATGTTAATTGTGTCTGCTTAATTTATTGTTTCTTTAAAGAACCATTTTAACACAACCTTTTCTGTTACTAGTTCAAACCATAACGAGCTGACATTTTGTACTTGATATTTTCTTTTGTTTTAGTCATTAGAAGTAATAAAGTTGAGGATAGTGTTGTTTTTAAGTATGAAATTACTATCGGAAAAGGCTCCAAATCTTCCTAATTAACTTTAATACCATCATACTGAAAGTTGGCAAGAAACCAACACCATCTTTGGGACAAAATCACCCACTTATTGACCCATCCATCCACCCAGACTGTAGGCCCCTAACGGCCATTATGAATCAAGTGTGAGGGCTAAGATGTGAATGTAGCCACTGAGGCACTTCTTGGTGAAGCTTTGTGGCTGTTTTATGGTTGTCAGCCTAAGTTCCTGTCTCACTCCACGCACTGGCCAAGCCTCATTAAGCATCCTTCCCTAGCTCCTTGTTTAGGGCCTAATTAGAGGAGCCAATGGTGTTACAGAATCTGGTCAACCTCCAAATAGCTCAGAGCGAGGATATTCTCCATCAGTAGGCCCGCAGGGATGTTTTGCATGTGTCACCTTCAAAGAGCGCTGTTTTGAAGTGTCTGGCTCTCCTGTCTGCGCTGACTGATTGAGTATTTAGTCTAAAGCGTGGTGGGTGTCACACATAAAAGGATATGTGGTGCTAAAAGGTGGCACTGGCTGTCTATGTCACCCGAGTAGTGCCCACAGTCTCTCTCTATCTTCCCTTTAATCCATCTTCTATCATCCCGCTGATTGTCTGCTTTCTACCCATCTATTCATCTCCAACCCTTCAATGACTCCCTCTGTCTCCGCACCTCAACGTCTCCTCTTCCTCCCTCTGATGTCACAAATTCAGATATGAAGCTCCTCTGATAGCACCCACAGCCTCGGACACTGGGGCCTTGTTTGGACGGGGAGTGATCAGAGGACGAGAAGATGGAGGGGAGCGGAGTGAGTCGGCGGCACAGGGATTTTCCAAGGCAGCGGGGGAATGTAAGATGCAGAAACAAAGGAGGACATCTAGGTTAAAAAAGCATGCATGAATGCCTCTGAAAGGCCTGTGTTGTGATGCTGGGTTGTCTCATCCCTGTGACTGGGAGCCAGCCGTGCCTGTCAGGGTTACACTGCTCGGTCTATTTCTGTTATCTGCCCTCTTTCTTCTGGAAAAAACAGTTGACTGCTAATATCTGTACCTTGGGGGGTGAGGGAGGATCCTAAGACTGTGAACCTGGCACTGCCCTGCTGAAACATGTGCTGTCTTCAAAGTGTAAGTTAAGCTCTTCGATGCCTCCCACATAAAGATCCAGAGTCCAAAAGTGGACATGCCACTCATTTGGGCCAAAGCAGTAGACTTTGTTCCTGCCATATGGACCATGACTGCACCAGGACCAATACATAACTGGCTTCAAGTAAGAACATTATCAGCTTGAAGCAGTTTGGAGGCATTCAGTGCTCTAAAGTGAAATACTTTTGTTTCAGAACATTAAAGGTGTAGACGGCGATCTTCTAATCTTCTAATCTAATGCACTATTTGTCAAAATCACTGCATTTCTCCTCTCCATCCACAAGATGTCACCACTGACAGCACGTTGAAAAAAAAGTCTGGTTTCAATACACAGCCTTGGCTCTGAATTTCAGCAGGTAAATACTGTGGCTCGGGCTGAGTCACCAAATCAGGGCACACCCCCCACATCCAGGGGGCGGTCATACTCATGCGCAGATCAGACAGAGGGGGGAGGGGGAGACATAGGTTGCGTAGCGTGCACAGTTAGCGTAAGAGAGAGATACAATATGTGCAGTAGCAATGGCTGAAAAACAGCCCAAAAGAAAAAGGTCAGAGACGGAAAAAGTGAAAAGAAGGGCTATGACCATGAAAGAGTGAAGACCCGCGTCAACATTGGTGTTGCTTTCCGACGGTGGAGGGAACTCCGCGAACTGAAAGACCTGAAAACGGATGCAGATGTTGCCGTCTTTCTGCTGGATAGGTTAGCAACATTAGCTTTGTGGTGCTTCACATAACAGTAACAGCCGTCGGGCATTCATCTTATTGTCTAATCTGACAAAATGTACTGTTGTTGTGATGTTATCAATAATGTCAGTCGAGTTGTCTGACGAGTCGGGGTTACCTTAGCTACGTTGGTCTGCTACGCAGTTTCCATGGCCGTTTCCATGACGATGCACGTCCATCAGATTTCGGGGATGGAGCCAGGTATGAAGGGAGAGGCGGGTCTAAATTCGTTTATTAACAACTTCTCCCCTCATTTTCTCCAACATCGCTGACTACACCTTTAAGGCCCCATCCACATGAGGACAAACCGAGGTATAAACGCATACTTTTTTTGCCGGGTCTGTAAATGATCATTTTTGAAACCAGGTTCCACAGTGGAAAGATTTTGATATGTCGTATACGCAGCTCCGTGATTACTGGCTCTCTGCAAGTTTTCAGAAACACTTGCGTGATAGTTTCATATCTTCATTGGCACGTATGCGCCACACGTGGCAACGAAAACAACAACAGCGGCCTACGGTGTAGCATATGTGCTAATGAAGCTAGTGACCCTACTATCCCTGTTGCAGCAAAATTTTCTTCTTCTCAATCACCACCGAGTTGAACAAACAATTATCGAGGACACATTACAGCACTTTGTGATCACTTTATCACAATCTCTGTTTACAACTTTAGCTGCAAGTGCGCATGCCCACTGTTTTTTCGTCTGTTTCCGTTTATTTCCGTCATATCCTTACAGCGCCCCTAGAGGTCTGGCATGTGTTTTACAGCGTTTTCATGTGTATCGAGTCACGTAGACGCACACATTTTCGGAGACGCCTTCGTCTTTATGACGATCGTTTTGGAAACTGTTAAACATTTTGTCTTGTGTGGATGGGGCCTACATTGAGTTGGGCTTATATGTAACACTGTGGAAGCCTGGGCTGACCTGCTTGGCTTCCTGCCCGTGTGACCCAGCCCTGGGATGGATTAATGGATGGATGGATGGATGGATGGACAGACCAGGCACCATTTGTAACATGTAGTATATTAGTTTGTAGGAATAAAAGATGGTCGACCACAAACTAGCCACACAGTGACAACATCTTTTCCCTTTTTTCCAACACAACTCAGACGCCAAAGTAAGCACACATCGAAGACGAGGATGAGTCAGTAGTGGAGGAGAAGAGCTGGGTTTATTAAAAACAGCAGGAAAAGCAGCAAAGGACACTGAACATCAAGGGTATTTTTAATGTATTTCGACCTTTAAATGTCTGACATATTCTCTGATTTAATTTGCTGGAATCAGCTGCTGCCAACCCCAAAAGAATTTAATTAATGCGTGTTACAGAGGAGCATTAATTGCTTTTTAAAGTTTAATCTCTCACTCTGAAGCGCAAACAGAGAAATTAATACAGTAAAAGATTGAGATTTGCAAACACTGATGTCTGCTTTTGATGTGTAGGTTTGTATAACATACTGTGGTATCTTCACTGTGCTTTTCTTCACTAATGCTGACATAAACTTTCCTTTTATCAGTATAAGTGAATGAAAATTACCAGATGAGATTAAGAGGGAAGGCTTTGATTGTGTCCGTTATTAAAGCAGCATTAATTGGACAAATTACAAGAAAAATGGCCAGCTCTATTCATTTAAAATGAAATGAACACCACAAAGTAGGAACAGAAACAATATTCATTTGGTTCAAGGTAAGGCTGGAGGAAGAACTTCATGAGTTACCAGATTACTCAAATAGTCCTGCAGGTAGCATAATATGATAATATGTACCCAAGCCGAGTGAAATCAGATGAGGAAGAAGACAGAAGAGGAAGAAGTAGAAAACATCCATCAGCAGTTTCTACTTTGACTCTGAAATCTGATAATTCGATTTGCCAGTTGGATATGTCACCCTCCTGAAGCAGAAATCTTCAGTAACCAAAGTATATGTGCTCAGAACTGGAACGCAGTCAACTCAGACGTGACGCCATACACAGCAGCAGCACCTCAGGAGAATGGAAAACACATTCGGAGAGTTTGGAGGATGCCTCACATCACATGCTCACCAACATGAGGCACTGCCTTATCATTTATCTCCTGGACCTCATAATTTTTAATCTTTTTATGGTCACTTTGTCAGATCAGCTGATCAAACAGCCGTCATATGACCATCATGATGGCACTGTATGAAGCGACAGCAAAAGCATCAAACAAACATACTGTATTGAGAAGAATAATCTCTAATCTGAATCCAAATGTTATGTTAAATGATTAGGTAGCTTGATGCTAATTTAATGTGGTACTCCCTAGGGCTGGGTATCCATTCAGATTTCCTGGATCGATTCGATTTGATATTACAAGGACTCAAATCGATTAGATTCACAACTCAATTCGATATTTATTCAGTCTGGTATATCTTAGTTAAAATAGTGCTGTAAATTTAAAAAGTGACCTTTTGACCTTGTACATCATTAAAAACTGTTTTACTATGAAGAACTAAACCCAGAGCAGTTACATTAATCATAATTTAATGATATGCATTAACGTATATTCTGCATATTACTTGTTTTTTGTCCAACTCGTAATTTCCTTGGTACTTGTTAAATCTAATACACTGTACATCCAAACATCAGCTTTTAAACTCTCCAGTGGTGCCCATATAGTGCTTCTACCATGTTTGTTTGCAGTAACATCTCATGAGATCTTGTTCAGTAGAAAGCAACGCTAAACTGCTTCTCTGCACATCCAAAGAAGAAAAAACTACACAAGTTAAAAGATCTATCTTTGGATTTTATGGATCGATTATGAACCAGTTAAAGGAAAATCGATTAAAATCAATTAAATCGATTTCTTTAACCCAGCCCTAGTTATCCCCAAATTGTTACTCCGCCTCTGCTATTTCTCTCCCATATTTTTCTTACTCTCATTGTGGGCCTTCTGGCAGGGCTGTTGTTTTCTGACTCTCAGGAACATCTCTAATGTTACAGAGCAAGAGGCAGGGCAAAAATCAAACATGCTTGTCTCTGCCGTGAGGCATCCCAGGAGAATGTTTACTTGTCCAGTATGAATATGTGTAAGATTAATTGACTGATTTATGTGGCCAACATCTCAAGACCCTTCAACTTTCATGCCAGGCTACACATTTATCATGTACTCCAACCTCTGCAGCAGTTTCATAGCACCAATTCATAGCAGCTGTTATCTCCAGATGCTTTACAATGGAGCAGGCTGAAGCCATACTCTTCAGTGCATATAGAAAATACACATAGGCACATTGACATACATCCAAACCCAACATGGAGCCACCAGGAGCACAGGCCGCAATGCTGCTTTCAGTTCACGCTGAGTCTGCTCCTGTCCCTGTCCCATATCCCATCTATGTTGCTTCTTCTGGTGACGGAACGAAGACCCCCTATTCTGTCTCCACGACATTCACAGTGGAAGCCAAGAGGGGTGATTGTTGCACCTTGAATTGCAGCATGAAAAAGGCAAAAGAGACTTAAATCCAGTGTTAATTTTGTTGACTGACTATTTTTGTCATAGTTTTCGTCAACAACCTTTTTTTCTCCTGATGAAAACTAGACTGTAACTAATAAATAAGTGCACAGGGACAAAAACTGAAACTAGTTTAATTTGTTTCTGCTCATTTATACATTCAAAATTTACTATCTTCAATAAATTTTTTATTTATCCAAGTTTAAAGCATGACTTCAGAAATTACAGGAGATTTCATCAACTAAAATGTTGTGAAATTTCATAACTGAAAACTGGACTTACATTAAAACAATTTAGAGACTAAATTGTCATCAAAACTAAAAGACATTTTAGGCAAAATACTATAACTGAGACTAAAAGCGCTGGCTAAATTAACCCTGGTCCCTAACCAGAAACAAACGTTCAGTTTGAAGCTTTGCATGATGGATCTGCCTCATGAAGAACAGTGCATCTATAGATACATGGAAGAAAAAGCTGGCTATGTCATGCATCACATACGACTATAAAATGTCCAACTACTGACATTGTCATGGTAACAGTGTCATTGACAGTGTTGGTATTATTGATAAAACTGATATTGATATTTCAATAAAATGTCAGAGAGGTGAATGAATGTGCCAGAGCAGTTATCAGACTCATTATTCTCATCTTTCACACCTCTAAAAATCTTGTAGTTGTTTATTAACACGTCAGTTACACTCGTGCTGCGTCTGTGCACGTGAACTTTAGACACTTAATTGTCATTGAGGCGTTGATAATAGTTTATACTCATGCAGCTGATCTGTTTGTCTCATTGATTCTTTAATTGCCAGTTTTTCTTTTTTTTTGTCCAATTTGTGTGGTTTTTCATGCCTTTATTTCTCAAAATTCATATCCAAATAGCACTCCTATATCAGAACAACCTTATAAATAAAAGTATCAGTAATGGTTAGGGCTGCGGTGTCCTCGTTGGAGCCTAATCTAGCCTGGAACGATTTGCTTTTTAGCCAAGGATACGTGCCATCCCTCACCTGTTGAGATTCGCACTTTTTCAAGAAAATATACAGAATGACGGTGCATTTTCAGCCCTGCCTCTTGGTGCAAAAAGATACACTGTGCCGCTTTAAATCGAATGTGATCAGGGCATAAGCTAATGGAAATTACGCCTGACATAGACAAGAGAGCAGCATATATGTTTTTGTAGCGCCCCCCATAGTGTGATCGTGTAACAAGACTCACTGTCGTGATATTTTCACAAAGTCAACCAAGCAGGAGACTCTTTTTTCCCCTTGACTTAAACTCTTAACAAGAGGACCTGTGAATAAATACAAATGTTGGAGAGTCTTCCACAGCCTCCCTGTCTGCACATGCAGCAGCGTGCCACGGCTTGGACTTTGTGAGCTCTGCTGCAGCATGAAGAGGGATGAGGGAGGCTCCTTGCACCAGAAGGGGACACTGAATGACAACCCATTTTGAGCAAACAAGACTGCTGGCCATCAGTGAGTGATACCAAGCTGACTGAAAGTGCGCCACAGCCTCAGAGCGTTCATCTGCCTACTCCACTGCAAAGGGATCAGCTCGGTGCCTCTCGTGCCTCCCCAAAGACTCACTGGGCAAAAATCCCACCCTTTGGTTCATCATGGGTCTCCAAGACGAGATAGAAATGTATTATTGTGCCAAGTATGTAAAGAGAGGGTGTACAGCTTCTAAATTATGACACTTCTAAGTATGAAAAACATCATTCAAAGGTTTAAAGTTTCAAAAGGAGATGGGAAATATAAAAACACAATTCAAATGTTTTTTTCTCTTTTCTTTTAACCAGGCTGATTCTTTAACTCATCTGTATTTCTGTCTTAACAGTACAATCAAGATTTAAGAGACCAATGAAAGAAATTCCAAAGTCCAGCTCGTCCAGATATAGCTGTGCGCACCCCTGGATGGGGAGCCCGAATTCCATGTTATTGAATTGCAATGCAGCCTATGGACAGTTATCAGAATTCATCCTTCAATGTCGGTAGTTACTTCCTTAAAATACTAAAGAGGCTGTCAATATGACCACCAAATGTGTCTTTAGGAGCAGAGCTCGTGGAGCTGATGCGTTCTTTAACGGTGCCAAATCGAGTATTTCCTTCATATATTCTGTAAATGTCTTAAAATGCCTTAAAAATCGTGCGTCTACCTTGTCCAAAAGGGCACAAAAACTCCTAAAGTACAGATTTTTTCAATAGGCTATAAAGTCAGAGAGCTCTGAGTCCCTGGAGGACGCATCTCTTCTCTCCGCGGACCCTCATCCAGCATCCAGACGGCGACTGTCCACCAGCGGTGCGACTCCCCGAGCTCAAACCGTTTGGGTGTGTGAGACTTGAAAACGCAGAGCAGCTCCGCGCCAGAAGCACAATCACACAGCATCTTAAGAGTAATGTGACAGCCCGAGGAAGTCTCAGTGAAACCCACGAACTTTTAGCGCTCCCCTTTTCTCTATATTTACATCCGAAACGTTTAATTTGGCCACTCAATACGCGCGCAGCTCCACAAAACAAAACACAGATTCAACACATAGCAAGCTGCGAAAATGACGTCTGCACAGCAAACTTCAACCTGAGTAAATGTTTGCGCGTGACTCGCCCATGTCTGGGTCTGATAAATGGAAATAAAAGAGGATTTACCTTGAGTAAGTTAATAGTCCCTTTGATGCATGCTGCCACGGCGCGGTGCGTTCACTGGCCAATCACCAAAATCCAAAACCCCGGGGAAAACAAGTCCTAGGATAAGTCCACAACCCGCATTTCTGTATTTATTAGTGCTACCGAACAGTGACTGAGATAAAAGGAGGGAAACTCAGAGAGGAGTCCTGCCTGCCCGTCAGCTCCGTCTGCGCTCCCTGTGCGTAAAAACGGTCCAGAAAATCCCGAATGTGTTCACGGACACCACAGTATTCTCTCACATTGTGCCAAAATGAAACGTCCTCTGCTCCTCTTTAATCAACACAGCTGCAAATCCTTGTTTGACGATGTTGCGGTTGTTATTCCATAAATTCTGGGATCTGTTTGAAAAAAGTTACTCTCCGTCAAATAAAATCCTCCTGGTCTTCAGGTGCCACAGTCTTCTTCAGGTGGAGGTTTAGCGGAGCGGTAAATCACTGAGGAGGGTTCTCTCTCTCTTTCCTTTTTTTTGCGCGCGTCTCGGGATCCGCCGTGCCCATGCAGCTCGCGGCTCTGGAGCGTCCGTGTCTGTCTGTGTGTCCGCGCGCAGCAACAGCCCCATTCCTTATTTGGACGCCCGGGGCTCGCGCTCGCCGCTGTGAAGACAGTCGAGTTGTATGAGAATGACTTCCAGCGAAATCTTTCAAAATAATAACGCGTGATTGGAGGGAAGAGCTGCGGAATGAATCACGAAGAGAGCACTAAAGAGCCGATTAATCACTGAGGAGGAGAATAATATCATTTACTAATCAGCCATGAATTACAATAAATTACAAAGCAGTATTTCCAAAGGGGGAAAAGACGGGGATTTCCCTACATTTATGAGTGTATCATGTATTTTAGCCGCATTTCAGAACTCATTTTCACATTTAATCACCTAATTGATCAACCTGACGGACAAAATGTCAGGATAATCGTTTGAATAAAAGATGACTTTACAACTGGAGACTAAATGGTGCAATAAAGAAATGCTATCACACTTGTATATACATAATAAGCACAAATAATCACCAGTTCTCTTATAAAATACATAACGGAAATAAAAATTAAAGCATTTGATCATCATATTTTTGTCAACTTACTTATATGGCTTTGTATTTGCCACTCAATCAGTTTCATGATGGGGTAGACTAGTCTAGGTGAATAAAAAGATAATTACAAAGGTGGTACAACAACACTGTGACATAAACATAAATTCAGTTTCATCAAACGAAAACAAAGCATACATTTATCAGCAGTGTCTTCATTGTCATCATGTCACAAATTGAAAGAGCATTTTAGATAATGAACTTGAAATAAATGACCTCATAAATGTAGATTTTCAACTATGCAATGAAATGTTTTGAGGAAATATTTACAATATTTGCATCTAGAGTATGTGGAAAGTTTGAGAGTAGAAAGACATTATAATGCTATCAAGCAGAGAAAACAACTGACATAGACATAATGCTATACGCATGAGCGAAGAGAAACCCAAGAAACCCATTCTGTGGGTTTAATCCAACATATTCGATTCGTGATTAAAACAGCCCAGTTTGTATAACTGAAACAAATTTAAACATAAGAAAAAACTACACATTCATGATTAGTTTATTTATCTGCATGAGTAAATCATATTTTGCCATAAATCTGATCTCTTACCATCAGTCTCATTTTATCTAACACATAAAATCAATGCATCTAATTAAAGATGAATCACTTTTTGGGTCATAGTTATTATTATGAGTTATTACTAATGTTTCCTTCTTGGTGTCATGATCATATTTTTATGTGTCTCTATGTTTATGTACGTTTTATGTTTTATTTTTATGTTCCTTGTATGTGGACGAGTGCACAATAAAAGCACTTATGATATAACCATGATTAATGATGCTGATGTGTTGTTGAACATAATTATTCAAATATTATATTTACATCACAACATGAATCACATCTTGCTATAAACAAGAGGATGGTTCTAGAAATCAAAGAAAATGGCCCTTTAAAAAAAAAAGAGAGTGTCTCCTTCATCTAATTTGAAGGTTGTCTTTGCTTATGTTTAATGTGTGATATTAATTATTAAAGATTTTTTTAAGCAACATCAATACAAAAATCACACCATTCAAACTATATAACCATCAATCAATCCAAAAAATCAATAAGTCAATAAGTCAGTCAGTCAATATCCATTTGTGTCTAGCCAATAAAACAAGAACAGCTGTTATTTTAAGACACTTTACAAAGGGTGGGTCAGAGACCATTACCTTCATTGACTGAATCTATTTATGATCATTTTCTAAATTAAAAGATGGGATGAGACCACCAAGACTGGTGCACCTGCAACTTTTAACAAAATTTGACTGACCAAATCCTTCTGTTAACCAGGAAAACAAAAAAGAAAAAAAGAAAGAAGTAAAATTATAGTTATTATTAATTACTTGATTGTTACTATTATTGTTACCAGTAGTTTTATTAGTATTATTGTGTTACTAATAAAACAATTTTCTTCACTCTATTATGTAAAAATGCAATACTCTGATGTGTATCATTTAATCTATGGGCGCATCATATTTAAAATGATTTAACATTAATGTATGTGTTACCAATAAATATTGAAGACGTGTTTTGTTTTTCTAATTGAGGTTTGAAGATGATTCTATAAATTCACTGATGCACTGAATGAAGAATGAACAAAACCACTTCCTAGCTTTTATCATTAAATGAGACAAATTCCTTTTACCGCTGTAAAAAAGTCAATATTTGAAATCATCGTAAATACCAGCAGAAGATTCTTGCATGATCAGTGTAAAGTAAAAGAATATGAAATGTCATAAATCATATATCGCACAGACCTTTTGCATAAATATCAGCATGAATAAAAAAGGTTTAAATAACTTGGTTATGCAAGTTCATGCAAATTATGGCAAATGAGAAAAAGAGCTAAACAAACAAATAACTAATATTTTATGAGACTCATGTTTTGATGTTGTTTGGTTGAGCGTAAAAGAGTTTGCTAAAAAAGTTTTATACATTTTTTTCACCCATGGAAAGGTTCTTAACATGAAGGAAGCCTGAAGCCCTATATTTTCAGTTGCTGTGGTCAAAAGTTCAAAATGTCACATCTGCCTCCACTCACAGCTCAGCCTGCATCTCCAAAAGAGAGCGAGAGAGAAAAGAGAGAAGAGAAAACCATGCTGGCTGCTCCTCTCCTTCATGCAGCATTTGTTTCACCTGCTCTGAAGGGAAACACAGATATGATGAAACAACATTCACTGACAGAGGCTTTCCCCTTGGGACTCGTGCTTTTATTGTGAAGGGATAACACCCAATTTCCTGCCACATTCTGCCTTTTTCTGTGTTCAAAGCGGAGGGGATCCTCCTCAATAGAAAATCCACCCAGCAGCCCCCTCTTCTGGAGTCAAACAGCGTCAATTGGATGTTGTGTCAGGTCGGAGGCACCACCTCCATTTACCACAGGAAGAGCGGAGGGTGCACATTAAACACACACAGTGCAGGGATTTCATTTCATCTTTTAATCACCTGAGGGGAAAGTGATCAGGGAATGAAACTGTGTTAGTGATGCAGCAGCTCATCTGTGATCACACAGTTTATCAAATGAGAAAAACAAAACAGGCAGACTGGGTCAAAAGGTAAAGATGACAAGTTGAATCATTTTTTTTCTAATAACTGCAAGACAATTTGGGATCATGTTGTCATGTGTTTAAACCCAAACAGCATTAAATCCAGACCTTACAAAATGTTTTTAAAGGCTTAAATTAGATCTTGAAATATTGAATCTGATCAAATCATCTTTACTGTCAGGTATTTTAACACAACCATAAACATTTAACTCTTCTGTTGTATTAGTAAAAAGAAAAACAGCAGCAGAAACCTTCAACTATTTTCAGCTAAAAATGTAACTTTTGCTGACATGACTTATTTCCATGAAAGCTGTTAACAACCAGTGTGCTAATAATCCAAGGGTCATTTTGGGACAGCGTTTGAAATTACAGCCATGGTCCGGTTACACATCATCCAAAATTAATGAATAAATTAAATGAAAAATAACTTAACCCCTTCATGCATGAATTATTACATCTCAAAGACATTTTTTAAAATATTCGTTCTTACTTTCAACAATTTAAAAAAAAATGGTGATTTTTTTATGTTATCTTTTGTGGGAGTTATACATCTGTCTAGTAATGTACTGGAAACTGGTGAGGATCCACAAATACGTCTTTTTTGTTAAAAGTAAATAAAAGAAAAAAAATCTGAAGTGTACATTTTTTTTGCTGTAATCAAACTATTTACACCAAAATTTAAAATGAAAAATACAAAATTATGCGAAAATTGGATACAGACGTGATACCCAATTTACCCATGGTAGGCTGTTTTTTGAGTTTATGATGCAATATCTCATTATGCAAAGATGATATTTTTTTATGAAATTTGAGACATACAGTCCTACTCATCATTATTGGCACCCATGAAGTTTAAGTACACAATGTCACAGTACAAACAGCTTCATTACAAACCTCTTTAACTTTGCTCTGCATCACTTTATCAGACTCAAACTTTGCAGAAGTAATGTTCACATATTAAGGTTTTTAAATAATACTTCATTAGCTACTATGATCATGCAGTCATATTTAGAATAGGCAGTTTTAATTGCAACCACTTGAAGCCTACAAGGAAAAGAACACCCTACCAACAATTAAACATGGTGGAGGTTCCATAATGGTTTGGGGCTGCTTTGCTGCATCGGGTACTGGAGGCCTTGAACATATCACAGGAATAATGAAACCAGAGAATTATCAAGACATTTTAGATTGAAATGTCCAACCCAGTGTAAGAACACTTGGTTTGAGTTGAAGATCGTGGGCCCTCCAGCAAGACAAAGACCCAAAGCACACATCCAAAAGCACGCAGGAATGGATGAAAAGGAAAAAAAAATAGCCAAGTTTTAAAATGGCCATCAATGAGTCCTGATCTCAATCCGATTGAAAATCTTTGGTATGGCTGAAATCTGCCACTGGGGAAAGGAAACCTGCAAATGTTCAAGAGCTTGAACAGTTTGCATAGGAAGAGTGGGAGAAAATACCAGCTGAGAAGTGCAAGAAGCTTATAGATGGCTACAAGAAACATTTGGAGGCTGTCATCAGTGCCAAAGGGTGTGCAACATAATACTGAAGAGGGGTGCCATTATTGCTGCACATGCTTTTTTCAGTTCTCTCTATGAAATTACAATATCTAACATGTAAAAAAAAAAATTGTTAAAGATTTTGGGCCTTCAATTAAAAGATTCTGATGGCATAAATTTGGTACATTTCAATTTATTTCTGAAGATATTGTTAAAGCAATGAAAATAATGAAGGGGTGCCAATAATACTGAGCAGGACAGTAGCTTTTGGAATTTTCCACTTGGTAGTTGTCCATGGTACGGGAGCCTAAAGGATGTATAACTTATTCCAAATATATGTCTACTGTAGTGAACACTGTGCATGAAAGGGTTAAATTCTGTATCCATTTATGAATATCCATATCTGATGCTGTTTATTGCATGCAACTCTGATATCAGAGTAATAATGTGCTGGTCGTCCACCTGGCAAAGTCCCTGACATGGTGATTCATATTTGCGGGAAGCGGTGGGGGGGCAGGGTGACCAGGTGTCCCGCTTTGTGCTGGACTGACCAGTACTGAGAACCGCCCAATTGAGATAAGGTCCTGAATTTGATTAGCTCCAGTGTTCCAAAGTGCAGGACATCAGCCTCCGAAATCCATGTTGGCTTTTACTGTTGGCTTGTCAGCTTCACCGACCTGTCACCTGCCCAGATTCCAGCGATACGTGCCAGTGGTAGGAACAGGAGGAGCTACAGAGATGCTGTTTTAGTAGACAAAGAAAGAGTACCACAAAAAAACAAAAATGCAGCTACAACAAACTCTAGCAGAGCATTTATTCATGGGAAAAACCAGTGCAGGGAAACTCTCTGGGAGTTTTTGTGAAGTTTGCCTTTTTTTATTTAAATTGCACATGGAGGTGAAGATGATTTGAAACTAGCTGTGAGATGCTACTAAATGCTGATCTTGGAAACTTAATAACGAATAAATAACAAAGTAAAAAACAATGCGCAATATGCACAGAGTAGGGTTATAACGAAAATGGTCAACTTCGGAATACGAAACAGAACAAAAATCAAGATTATAGAAAATCCCCAACAGAAGGAAGTTGTGCAAAAATCTCTTTTATTTTCTTCCTAATGCAGACAAACAAAAATATTGCTGCATCAGTACAAAATAAATGCTCTTTGAAAAAAAACAATATTGTAGTTTTTTTCCCCCCTTATTTAGACTACAGTGCAAATACAAACATAAAATCTCAATAAAAAGTGCTTTGTTGTTGTAACAATCAGGATAAGTACATTCTTGAATGAAAAGGAAAACAAACATCAGTCCTCAGAGCTGCAGTTTAGACCTATAAATGTCTGAACTGTGAACTATAATATTTAGCCTATAACAGTGCATATACTTCTGATCTTCAAGTATGATCAAATTCTGTCAACTCAACAGTGGATGCAAAAAACAAGTATTGTTTTTTATGCAGACTTACACAAACATACAGTTGCTGCCTGTCTCCAGTTCAAAGTAGTTGGTAGTTGGTAGTTGTACTCGCTGCAGTATACGGCAAACTGTGGCGGCATATTTTGCACACGGTTGTTGTTTTGTCCACCATCTTCTCACCGTTCCCTCGTCTTTTACATGGGAAGCCAAAATAGGTCCACACAACCGATTTATTTGACGAAGGAGCGTCAGCTAATTCCTCGACCTCATCTCCTCCATTTTGAAGCAAGTGTTTTGCTACAGTAAGTGAGGAGGGTAAATCGTCTGCTTATTTCCACCTTAGAAACATCAACCGCCTCCGCCCCTCCCTCACCCCTCACAGCACCTCCATCTTGGTCCACAGTCTTGTCACCTCCAGACTTGACTACTGCAACTCCCTCCTGTTTGGTCTCCCCCATAAAACCCTCCATAAGCTTCAACTGGTCCAGAACTCAGCAGCTCGCATCATCTCTAGGACTCCATCCACCCATCACATCACTCCCATGTAACACTCAGACTATGTCCACTGCGTACAAAACTCAAGGGGGGAACTCTTTGGGCTAAAGTTAATTGTTGGGTGAACACCAAAAAATAAACTCAAGAAAAATGCTCTTATTAAACATTGAAATATCCTGAATAACACTCAAATGAAACAATTATGCGGATGCGATCATTAAGTTTTCATTATTCTGACGTTCAAAAATAAACAGAAAAAACACAAAATAATCACCCAAGACAGCCCCTTTGTAATTTCTAAATAAACTTAAATCTTCCTTCTAACGAAAAACACAATTTCAGTCAAAATTGTCCATAATAAAGATTCTTTTTACACAAAACAAAGTCTGGCGGCGCGTCTGATATCCTCCAGTCACTGAGATTCTTCCGCTAAATAGTCCCGTTAAATCCACCAGAAAACTCCAAATATAGTCCAAAAAAGAGAAAAAGATCGATCATCAAAAAAACACTGGTATACCAGAAAAATATAAAAAGAAAAAGAAACAATCTCACCGGGATCAAGACAGTAGGGAGAGTCGGGAAGGCAGCCCTTTGTTCACCTCCACGTGTTGGCCACACAGCTGCAGGAGCACCGGCGGTCCGGCCCAAAACCACAGCGTACCTTTGGTTTGTACTTTTCTTTATACTTTTGATTTTCTTTCAGTTCCTTGTATCAGCCAGTTTGTAGTCCGTTTTTCCATTAGTTTACTTTTGTTCTCTTTTGATTTTTACATTTCACTTTATTTTAATAAGGTGACACTGTCACACCCATCCTGCAGCAGCTCCACTGGCCCCCCATCACACACCGCATCCAGTACAAAATCCTGCTCCACACATTCAAAGCCATCCACAACCCCGCCCCCCGTGCCTTTCCGACCTTATTCATATCTCTGTACCTGCCCGTACCCTTCATTCCTCTTCTTCTATCCACCTCTTTGTCCCCTCTGCACGCCTCAGCACCATGAGGGGTCGAGCATTCAGTCGCTCAGCTCCCCAGTTATGGAACTCTCTCCCCCCTGACCTCTGCAACACTGACTCCTTAAAACAAGACTTAAAACTCATCTTTTAAGACTCTCATACTCCCTCTGATGATTTGCACTGTCTTTGTATTGTATGTTTCTCTTCATACTTGTTTTTTATGCCTGCTTTTAATGCACTTTTCATTGATACTTCATATGCTCTTTGTTTGTGACTCGTGTAAGGTGACCTTGAGTGTTGTGAAAGGCGCCCTGAAATAAAATGTATAATTATTATTTATTATTAACTAAAGTTTTAAAATGTTAAACTAAACCACCAAAGCCATGCAGCTGACTGCCAGCTAAAGACCTTGGGAGGTTTAAGAGCCACACTCATTAAATAAAACAAAAACAGCTGGGCCAAGGCAATAAGAGAACTTAAAAGGCTGGCTCTGAATGATTCTTGGTATAAATTATAAGGTCTTGTCGTATCCTTTCAATTGTCTATCAACTCTTTTTAGGTTTCCTACCCATATGTTTAAGTTATTCATGTCTCAGATCTTACATATGCTACCCCTAGTTACCACACATGAAAATCCATGACATAGAGAAAAACTTGTCAGCATACATAAGGCTATTTAACTGAGGAAAGAACCTTTGTCTCCTTGTCAGTTTTCCATTGAACCAGCCATAATAAACTGCTCAGATGATCCCCAGTCTTGTATTAAAAATCATACTTTTGTACTTTTACTAAGGCCCCATCCACATGAAGACAAACTGAGGTCTAAACGCTTACCAGAGTTTTTTGTCAAATCTGCATATCATTCATACAAAGACAGTGCTTTGGGGGTCTGTAAACAATCATTTTTGAAGCCAGGTTCCAGAGTGGAAAGATTTTGAAATGCCGTATACGCAGCTCCGTGATTACTGGCTCTCCGCAACTTTTAAGTTACGCTTACGTCATAGTTTCATATCGTCATTGACACGCATGCGCCACACGCGGCAATGACAACAATAGCCGATGAAGCTGATGAAGCTAGTGACCCTACTATCCCTGTTGCAGCAAAATCAACTTCTTCTCAATCACCACCGAGCTGAACAAACAATAATCGAGGAAACATTACGGCACTTTATGATCACTTTATCACAATCTCTGTTTACAACTTTAGCTGCAAGTGCACATGCCCACTGTTTTTTTGTCTGTTTCCGCTTGTTTCCGTCATATCGTTACAGCAGCCCTAGAGGTCTGGTATGTGTTTTACAGCGTCTTCATTCGTATCGATTGCATTCATGTAGACGCACACATTTTCCGAGATGCCTTCGTCTTTATGACGATAGTTTTTGAAACTGTTAAGCGTTTTGTCTACGTGTGGATGGGGCCTTAATCTTATATTATTAATGACCAACTCCTTAAAGATATTTGTGTACCCAAACACAACTAAAAGTGCTTGAAGAGCTTTTTCACATTCAGCTTCACAATGAAAGACTAAGGCCCTCCTCACACGAGGACGGCCCCGTATTGTCTTGGCGTCGGCATCAAAACATGGATTGCTGTTTACACATCGTATTGTACATAGGCTTGTGCATTTACATGACAACGCAAAATCCACGCAAAATCCTGTCGGGTTGCCCGTCTGGTTCTGCTCTGAGGTGGATTCCACGTCAACATGCTGTGTCTCTGCATGAGCACTTGTTGCTGTTGTTGTCGTAGCTGGTGTTGTTGGTGTTCTTTGAGCAAATGTTGGTATAAAAGTCGTAGCAATATTTGTAGCTGCTGGAACAAGATCAGAATCAGCCCGGCTGCCGCCATTGTTGTTGTTGTTGTTGGTGTGTGTGACAGCGTGGGTTGGGGGCGGGCTGGAGGAGGGGTGCTATGAGGTCACCGTCTTTCTCGGACTTATCTGTTTATACCAACTACGGCATGAAGACGAATACGCAGATATCCACCTGCAGACCCGTTTTCAAAAAAGATGCAGAATCATGGACAAATACGCGTCTCCGTGTGTCAATATCACCAGATCGATCGTTTATTTTACCGGAGTCTTATAAATTCGTACTCGTGTAAAGCCCACCTAAGAAGTGCTCACTGTCTCCACTGATGGGACAATGAGTCAGCACAGATCACTGCAACCCAGAAGTATATATCAGTCTCCAACACATGGCCTTAATCAAGGCCAATCACCCGCACACACCTGATTCTGCTCTGAGCAGACTTTCAGTTTATGGCCAGGCACACACCTGACACTGATTAGGGTCCACTATGCACGGCAAACTACACACACCTGAGGCTGCTCTGATTAACTTCCATGCATCCCTATATTTTTAAAGGTCATTTGTTTCCAAAGGAACAGATTTTCTCTTCAGCACAGTCATCATACAAGATGCCTCTCCACCAAACAAATCCTTAAGTCTGCTAGTGAATGTGGAAATAAATGTAGGAGCAAGCAAAGAGATAAACACAGTGGGAGAAAAGAGAGGGGAAACGGGAGAAAACTAATGTGTAGTGCTTCAAAATCTGAAGAGGAGATGGAAAAGACAAGTTTTTAAGATACAACAAAAGCTGGGGACAGCAGACACTGCCTGCAAGACCAAGAAAAAAGAGTTTCTACTTGATAAATAGATAGACAGATGTGATAAACACCTTGAAAAGAAGTGCAATAAATGTCTTAAGAGACAGTCATCAGTATTACATCATGAGCAGCCGTGCAGTCCAGAGGCGTTAATGGCAGAGAAAGGTCAGTTTGCTCTGCTGGTCAGAAGGAAGTTTTCCTTTTTTCACGTGAGGAAACAGTTTGATGATTCTGAGCAAAATAAAAAATGATGCAAATGGATAGTGCTCGAAAAACTAAACCAAAACTGTACATAACTACCAATATTTGAAACTAAAGGTCTTACTCGACAACTTTCAGAGAGGGTTTCGGTCCAAAATAAAAACTCAGCATCTTCTTTATCAAATTCAATATTGTGAAATTGTTTCTGTGAGTTTATGATGGGGACACCTATAAAGTAAACTGCAGAAAGGTACTTTTCAAGAATCAGAATGTAGACTATAATTCTAAAGTCTGCCTTAACAAACATATGAACTTCAGTGACGTCCCATTCACGACCACTGTCCATAAGGTTTAATATGATGTTGGCCATCTGCAGCTGTAACAGCTTCAACTCTTCTGGGAAGGCTGTCCACAAGGTTAGGAGTGTTTGTGGGAATTTCATTCTTCTAAAAGCCCAATTGTGAGGTCAGACATTGTTGTACAAGAAGGCCTGGCTAACCGTCATTTCTCTAATTCATCCCAAAGGTGATCTATGTGGCTGAGGTCAGGACTCTGTGCAGGCCAGTCAAGTTCTTGCACACTAAACTTCCTCTTCCATGTCTTTATGGATCTGTTTTGTGCACTGGTGTGCAGTCATCATGGAACAGGAAGGGGCCGTCCACACACTGTTCCTACAAAGTTGGGAGAATTAAATTGTCCAAAATGTTTTGGTATGCTAAAGTATTCAGAGTTTCACTGGAACTAACTCCTGAATAACACCTCCCCACCATAACCCCCCCTCCAGCAAACCTTACACTTAGCACAATGAAATCAGACAAGTACTTATCTCCTGGCAACCATTGCATCGAAACTTTGCATTGCATGAGTTGACTTAAGGCTTGGTTGCAGCTGCTCGGCCATGGAAACCATGCAATGTAGCTTTCTACTCACTGTTCTTCAAGGGAACATATTATGCAAAAAGTGCATTTTTGGTTCTTTGGCCTTCCCCTAAGCTAACAAAGTGTGATAGTAGATAAACAAAACCTGTATTTAGCAGCTTGTATGAATGTAAACTCAGTGTAATCAGTCAGCTGTTGAGTCTGTGGATAAACTGTTGCATAGTATAACAGTATAATTTTCTTTGAATACCTAACCTGATTAGTGTACCTGAGCAGACTACCCTGAAGGTAGGCTAAGTTGTGGCTATCAAACCATGGTTAGCATGTTGTGCTTTAGCCTGTGATGTCTGGGGGAAAAGACCTCTGCTGTTGTAATCTTGTGTGGTAAATGCTTTGAATTAAGGGTTTTTATATGTTCAGGACTGTAAGTTGCTCATGGCCAGCGCTCCGCTTTGCTGAAGTTGCACCGCTTGATAGTGAATTGCTGTATGCAAGCTGCACTGGCTCATTAGCATATGAAGGCAACAGCTTTCAAAACTGGTCGAGGGGTTATGTGAGTATGGAAAGACTACAGCTGTACTTAACTCATAGGCTTTTTGGACCAAAACATGTTATCAACATTTCATGAAGACATCGAGGATCCATGATAAACTGCGGAAAAGGAGCAAAATATGGAAACTTTAATCTGAGGAAGATTTCACATGGTAGATCACTTTGTGGCTGAGCTGTCATTCCCAATCACTTCCACTTTGTTATAACACCACTAAAAGTTGACTGTTAAATATTCAGTGTTGAGGTAATTTCCTGCACTTGAACTTATTACTCAGGTGGTCTCCTATCACGGTACCATGCTGGAGTTCACTGAGCTCCTGAGAGCGACCCATTCTGTCACAAATGTTTGTAGAAACAGTCTGCATGCTGAGGTGAATGGTTTTACGCAACTGTGGCCATGGAAGTGATTTGAACACTTGAATTCAATGATTGAGTATACTTTTGGCAAAAGTGGATTCGGCTTTTTAATGCAAATATCTTCGCCATTGAATGGGGGTCAACAGCCCATCAGTGTTCACACTCTGTACTTGTGCCCTTAGATACAGCAGTGCTCAACGCTGATCTCTGTCCCTCTTATGTCAACACAACAACACTGCACTCTTACCAAACTTTTACATAGGCTTCAGCACCAAAATCAGGGTATTTACATTGAATCATGTGTTAGCCACCTAACTCACCTCAAGCGATGCAGCATGGTGTTGCACAACATTCATGCCCGCATGCCCCGTCTCTCTCATCCCTCCTCATGACGCTGTGAACAAGGGGAAAGAAAAGAGGAAGATTGATGGGATCTAACACAGAGTATGAAACTTCTCTTGGCACACGGAAAAAAGAAATAAAAATGTTTATTGATGAGCCGTTGTGCACTACATGCCAGTGTCTCCGCCTGCTCCATCAGAGAGTTGCTGAATGTTTTAGAAGTAGAAACACAGAGGATAGACTTAAAGATCCAGTGGATGCAGTGTGGATGGTGAGTGTACAACACTGCAATGCAACGGGACATTTGACGCACTCATTCTGTTAGGATGTGGTGTTTTGTGGTGGTCAGTATTTGTTGTTGTTTTGTTGTATTGTTGTTCAGTTTCTCCTTCCAGTTTGATCTATCATGATTATTTCTGCTGCTGAATGATACGAATGATAATGATATGAATGATACTTTCTTTTACTTTAGTTGCTCAGAAATGCATCTCCATGTTAATTATCAGCTGAAATGCATGATAGTCTATTGACAACAGCGATATATCTGCCATCCAAAAACTGAGTGACATCATGTTATTCACGTCTCCAGATGGTGAATTGTTACTGTTAAGCAGTTGATGGAAACAAAGTCCTTCTAAATGTATCAATGATTTGTAATTTACTCCACATTTTGTTTAATTTTCTTCCTCCTCATTGCTGATTTTTAGGGGAGCTATTTGGTTCTCCTCCTAGCCGGGCACTGATGCTGTCCAATAACGTCACAGCAGCCAAACAGAGACATCACCTGACTGCTGATGTGGTGTCTTCTCAGTTTGTCCCTCGTCATCCCTGCCCCAAATATCCTGCCAGCAGCTCACAACCCAGTACTGATTAGACTAAAGAGAAAGCTACCAAGAAGGCAGACAGACGGACGGACTGACAGTTTAATTACTATGTTTTTTCTCACTACTTGTTCATTGGAAGGTGAAACAGCTCAGTGAGTAGCTTTAATGTCTTTTCCATGGTAAAGACAAACTGAGTTTTTTTTCTTAATGTACTAATTTATTCTTTGGGGAAAATGTTTCTACTTTGGGTTATTGTTTAAAAAAATGCTTATTTATCCCCTCCTTTTGATGACTTTGACTTTATTGGAGGAGAAACTGACTGAAAGATTTTTTTCAGAATAATCTGACTGTGTGTTCATTGTTACTGGTATTGTGGGTTGTAAACATTGCTGCCAAGTCTGCTAATTATAAGCAAATTCTTTTATAAAAGTTGCTTGTCAATACTGGCAGATGCAGGTTTCAGTTTTGGGATTGTTCCAAAACTGCAGTAGTTCATTTGGACTCGTGCCCACAAACCAGGAGGGACCTGATGCACACTCAGCTTCAAATATAAACTTGGTTCAGAAATTACACAAATGTTTTTGTCATTCCTCAACACAAATGTAAATTTAATTGGAAAAATAGGGGCCAAAGAAATCCTTATATTCAGAATTAATTTGTATTTCGAATATAGTTGCTACTGTTTTCATCATAATAAAGCTGTAGAGGATCAACATATAACTCGGTTACAAAAATCAAGGTAAGACAGATTGTGATAACAGAGTTATAAATGATAGTAGCCCCTCTCTCTTGGCCTGGATACTCAACTTCGGGAACAAGACAATTAAAACTAGAGCAAATTTATATTATTCTGACACATCTTAGAGCACCGGGCTGTAAGTAGAGATATATAGCCGGCTACAAAACTACGATACTGAGTTTTCAAAAAATTGCTTGTTGTCACACATCAAAAACTACCGCTATGTAACTAGAAAGAGATACATTACCTCATCGCTTTGCATCCTGTAAGTTGTTGAAAAAAGAAGTTGTAAAGCAATGCAGAGTTCTGAGGAAGGTCCGAGCTGCATTCATTAGCATCACAACAAACACACGCTTTGGCTTGGGTCACGTCTTTACGACAGTCCCCACGCGTGCTCATGGGTAGCAGAGTCCTTATGTCGCCGGAAATAGATTCTCCTCATAGCACCTTTAAAAAAAAGAAAAGAAAAGAAAAGTATTATTGCATTAGAGAAAAAAGCTGGAGGTCGTTTGTTTTGGGCTTGTTTTTTATCAAGTTATTTCAGCAGAAAAATCTGCCAACAATGGTTGCTAAGTTTTAGAATTGTTATCCTTTTGTTGGTTTTAAAAAGTATGAGGTGGAATAATGACTAAAACTAAGCATCTTTTTTCCAAGAAAAGCCTGCCTGCCCCCACAGAAAATCAAACAAAACCAAAATAAACCAAATAAAACAAGTCTATGGTTTAAAAACCACCACAGTGTGTCAGTCCCTCAGCTCCTGCTCTCTGTGACAACGGTCTACAACTTAAATGTCGTCATAAATCACAGTCCATGGTGCAAACAAAGGGTGGAGACCACAGCTTTACATGGATCAAATAGAATCGAACAGTATCATCAAATAGAATAAGCTTCTAACATTTTCTCCATAATGATACAATTTTCCTGATAGAAATGTTGATGATAGCACACTGCTGGTCTGTTTGGGGTCAGGATCGGCACCATTTACTGAAGGTTACATCAATTCTGCCTAAATCTTCTCACAGATTCTTTACATTGGCAGTCCAGACAGAGGCATTTGAATTGAGACTTTAATAACTGGATAAAGACTCCATACAGAAGTTTAATTAAAGATGCTTTTATAGAATAGATCCAGCCATTCAGTGAAAAGGTCACCCTGGTCCACGCTGCCTTTCCTCATAGACCTTTTTCACAGCTGACTATTATAGAAACATGCAGGAGGAGTGTTGAACTTTAAAGATCTATGAGCTGCCGTGGAGGACTGCAAGACAAGCCAGAAAGAACAACAATAACTTAGATCATATAAAGGCATTACAGCTCTGATTAATGTGGACTTTGTTCATGTCAAAGTTATTTTAAAAGTCACGTAACCGGTTTAAGTTTGAGGGTCTATTGTGAGAGGTTTTAACTCAAGTCAATACAGAACTGAACGTTTGATTTATGTCTTTTGTCCTGCATTAAGAGATATTGAAAGGGTTTAGACTGAGTTACCCCCACTGCATTTGCAATCTCTCTTCATTTTATCCTCATATCAAAATTAATGGGTTCCCCACTGCAGTAAAACACCTGAAAATTGATGCCAGTGGTTGCTATCTTCACAGAAACAATATAAAGTTTGTCTGGAAAAGTTAGACAGGCTATTGCAAGGAAAGGGGAAGTTGGCAGTATTGCTCCCTTATGACACACGGCAATCCACGGTGCATTATGAAGACGTATAAAAGCATTCAAAAGAATACATAAAAACAACAAAACTGTTTTTTAAAAGACCGTAAAACAACAACAACAACAAATAGAAATAACATCATAAAAACGATAATAGCCAACACAATAAAGCAAAAGTCTGAAAAGAAACAAAGGATTGGACAGCTGAGTTTGCCAGCCTTTTGCTTGAGGGACTTTTTGATTGGACAATGAACAGATACTTTTACTATTATGAGCGAAATATGACTTGTTACAAATAAATGGAAGTTTTGGATGCTGCATCTTGTATGAGTTACTTGTGAGTGAAGCTCGAGATCACTATTTTGAGTTGAAATTTTTCCTAAATGGTTCTTAGTGTTCTTGATTAAAACGGGCCCACAATTTGTAAATTCCTCTTAAATCCCCAGGAGTGAAAAATGGTGTTTGGGGCCCTATATAAAGCAAATGGTGCTCAGTGGTTTAGCATGTGTCAATATTATTTTATTTTATACTCAGTGTGAAAAGCCAGGTGCAGTTTTAAAGAGGGATGGATTATGTGCCTTGATTATACACAGGTGTGTTCTGGGCATAACATTGAATTTACCAGTCAATTTGAACCCATGCATATCAGTAGTGCTCCAGTCAGCTGATATTTTTGCTTTTTAAACGACATATTTAGTTATTTAGTCTGATTTCTGATGGAGGACTAATTTTTCCCCCTTCTTTGTGCCATTAACACACAAAGGACACAACAATAACAATATATTACTGCTCAGATTAAATTGCTTTTCATTGACAGATCCCAGGGCATACAAAACAATCTAAAAGAGTCAGATATTAGCAAAACAATAAAAACTCATTAACTATCCACATCTCCAGCCTGGGACTGGGTTAAAAAAATGTGCAAAGAAGCAGCCTGTGGTATCAACCCTGCTAGTCTTGTGTGATCAGCGTTTAGCGTTGCTTTCTACTGAACAAGATCTCACGAGATGTTACTGCAAACAAACATGGTGGAAGCACTATATGGACACCACTGGCTAATTTAAAAGCTGATGTTTGGATGTACAGTATTTTAGATTTAACAAGTACAAAGGAAATAAGAGTTGGACAAACAACAAGTAATATGCAGAATATGCATTAATGTAAATCATTAAAATATCATTAATGTAACTGCTTTGGGTTTAGTTCTTCGCGTTAAAACAATTTTTTTATAATGTACCAGGTCAAAAGGTCAATTTTTAAATTTACAGCACTATTTTAACTAAGATATCCCAGACTGAATAGATATCGAATTGAATCGTGAATCAAATCTATTTGAGACCTTGTAATATCGAATCAAATCGATCCAGAAAATCTGAATCGATACCCAGCCCTACTCCAGTCTGTATGTTTACAATGTATGTGTTCACTGAGCTTGATAACCAGGGGCTGTAGACATGTTTCTCATTTTTTTAAAGGAGTCCTTAGCTCTGTTTTCTGTTTTTGCAGAAACTGCACTGGACAGTCTGTTTTATTATCTATGAGCATAATTTTCAGAAAGCTCCTTATGTATGTCTACTAATATATGAATAAAGACATTGCTGCAAAACAATGCCACATTTATGTTTGATTTTCTTGTTCCTGGGAGTACTGAGCTCATGAAGATGCCACGCTGAGGACTTAATAAAAAAAGGCCTAGCTATCTCTGCTCTCTCTGTCCTAAGCAATTTTTAGCATGTTGTAAGATGGTTCCCTTTTTGAATGCACCTTTGTGCTTGATTTTTTAATGAACCATTAGTTTGTAATTTGTTTGAAATATGTTGTGGACCTCAGAAAGAGTAGCTTAATTTAATTTCTAAAGCTTGGGGATAGATTCACGTTTTTAACAAATTCTCTGACATTTTATGTTAAATGTGTGCTGCTATGCATCCCATGTGAGTGAAACAGTGTGTTTTAATTTTGCAGACGTTTTATGCTTCCTCTAATGTATCTTTAAAAAAGCAGAAACACTCACTGCTATCAACCGTAGACCCGGTATATAAGTTAGCAGCACTCCTCACTTTCAGGCAAACACACCCCTGAACACAAACAGACGCAAACAATATTTTTTTTTTCCACCAGTGCACAAACAATCATCGATGTGCAGAATAAAAACAAGCTCTAAGCACATCAGTACAGCAGTGCTTTACATTGACCCTAACTGCTGTGCCTTTGGGCTGTTCCATGAGTCTTTTCAGTTAAAAAGCAGAACATTTAGCCACTGTTGACATCTGTGCCAACATCATTAAAAGTAAAAGCTAGTTTTCTAACTAAAAAGCTGACAAATGTTGACATTATGATATTTGTGCAGTGAGCTCAGAACACGTTAGTTAAATATCAACACAAAAAAATCAAAATTGTGAAAACTTCAGTAAATCTAGTTTTGAATATTCCACCACTGAAACAATCGCTGGCCATTTCATTATCAATGAATTCAAATGAAACACACTGATGAAATGTTGGCACATGTTAAAAAAAGGCTTTTTATTAAATTTATTAATCATGTAAAAATTGTATACTTTTAAGTTTTTGCTAATCTTTGGGGGAAATAGTTGGAAAATCCCTACTTTAACTACAATGCCTAAAATTGCCATAGTGTGTGAAGGACTAAGCCCACAGGACGGCTTTGAATCTGCTGCGACCTCAGAATCAGCACCATGGAGAGCTCTTCAGCTCTCTGAGTCAGCTCGTGACTCTCAGAGAATTCCTCCACAAGCTCAATGGACTGTAGATTTAACCAAGAGCTCACTTTTACAGTATGAGCCTATGAAAACGTGACTTTTAAGCCCAACTCAAACAGCAGTACTGAGGTTTATGAATCATAGTCGGTGCACTTTATCATAATTTAGTTGGTATCTTAAGGAGAATTTACAGCACTTGCCATTGAACACAGTTTTAAAATGCTGCGATCACACAAGTACACGTTTTACTGAACTCCACAGGGATCTTGAATGCTTCAAATGGGACAAACAAGTGCTTAGATAACACTGCTGTTCCTGTTGTGTCCTGTAATCTATTTAATCAGCCATGAAAATTTCCTTTTGGGAAGCAGGATGTGCTGCTTATGGTTGAATGTCAGTGGGCTGTTAGATATCTGCTTATCATTAGTGACGTGAAGGATGATGCAGAAAATTTGATCACAGTGTCTCAATAGCAACAGAAGTGCTGAATTCCTTGTGTGAGAAAAGGTTGGTGTTTTAATTGAAAATCAGACCCTGTGACAGGACTAGCGGATAGAACAAAAATCTTTCTTTATCTGTAAGAATGCAGTAGTCAACAGGCTTTCTAAAATGCACCTGTGAGGTGACAAAGAGAGTCGAAATAGGTCAGGATGAGGAGAAACAAAGTTTTGTTGTGATGGGAACCAATGTTGAGGTGATAGAGAGAGAGAGAGAGAGTTGCTGCAGAGGATTGTAGGGTTAGGTGGAGAGCCAGACCTCTGAAGATTCTGACCGGTACACTGATGAGACAATAGGATGTGCCTGTGGTGGAGATCACAGAGCACAACACTGTGAAGGAGTAAAGGCACAATTTAAAAATATGTCACCATCAGGATGATTGGCCAGGTCCAGATGATTTGCCCTAAACCTACTGATTGATGGTAGAGGGCACTACCAGACTAAGCCATGGAGCCCACAGATAAAGGAATCAAAGTTTCGACAAGGCAAGACAAGTTCATTTATAGATTACAATTTGTATACTATTCTCTGAGCCACAGGACTAATGTGTTGTACTTCCTGGAACTGGTGAGGACCCGAGCAGCAGCATTCTGCATGTACTGCAGAATGTACGGCAACGTACTGATAACTGACGTGTCCAGCCTCTTGACGTTAAGGGCAAATAACCTGCAGCAGCAGCAGCAGCAACGTCTTCTTCTTTGGATTTATGAAGCCCTAATGTGTAAGATTCCAGCTTTGGGCTCTAGTGCCCTCTGTGGTTGTTGAGTATAACTGCACTGTCGTGAGACAGAGTGCCGTTACACCAACGTGCCTTTTGTTGACATACAAAAGGGAGGAGAAGCCAACAGGATGTCCAGGGAGACAAATAAACCATGTGGACTGTTCAGGTTCAGTCTGATAATGTTTCTTTTTAAGCCTGAACTGTCAGCTGTGAGCTCAGCGTTAACATGTTTGTTCTGTAACTTCGACCGTAGCTCATAGGCTGCGCAGAATAAATTACACCGGGCTTTTATTTGGAATGGGCGTCTATTTGTCAGAATGTACTGCTACACTCAGCATTTATTTGGAAACTGGTGATTAATTGGAACTCAGCGTTTATTTCGTATTTTACGGTATAAGTCTCTCCAAGTCAGGTTTAGACTATACCTTTGATTTGGGCAATGTTTAGTTCTGTTTTGTATAAAAAAAAACAAGTTTTTATTCATTCTGGCGAGTGACTTTTGTATTATTTTCTACATGATGGAACAGTAAGTCAAAACAGGATTTACTGTAATGTCTGAAGACCCTGAGGACAAAACTGTCTCTGTTGATTTGCAAAAAAAACTTTGTTTTTCACCAGCCAGCCTCAGAGGATAACTAAGTCTATTACACAATTTTTGATCAAATTCTTCCAAGAGTGGATCTTTGTAATTGAGACAGAATCCTGTTTAAAGTCAGAAACAGCCACTGTTTTCTATTATCACAGCCTCTGGACACCATTAGAGAAAAAATCATTTTACTTGGCAAACATGTGTTTTACAGAACTCCTGCTGATTTAATTGTTTTCAGGATCTTTATTTTTTTACATTTGAAACTTGGGATTTAGCCAAAAATGCTGCAGCAGTCAGGGCTGATTTAATTTTCAGCAGAAAGCACTTCAACATGTTGAGAAACAGAGCGCTCTGAGGTGTGAGATTGTTGTTATGTTTGTGAAAATATCTGCAAAAAGGAAAACCACGTTAGAGGAGGAAGGTTTGTTAATATTTGAACATGGAGAAAAGGTCCAAACAATGAGGTTCATTTACATAGAAGTTTAACCCTTGAACTTAATTTGACATTTTGGTAATTTGGGTTTAGGTGTTCGTGTTCCCTTGGGGGATGGGGGCCGAGTATTCAGCCGCTCGGCTCCCTAGTTATGGAACTCACTCCCCGCTGACCTTACCCTTACCCCTCTTCATAACTACTAAACTCCGAGCCCATCTGTTCAAGCTCTCCTACTCCCTCTGATCTTTTTCACTGTCTGTTGTATTTTTTGTTTTTAGACCTCTTTTTTATGCCTGTTTTAATGTACTTTCTTGTGTTTGTACTTCTGTAAAATGACCTTAAGTGTCATGAGAGGCACACTTAAAGAAGCTATGAGGAGTTTCTAAGTAATTACAAAAAAGTCTCACTTTTAGATATATGCCTGATGGAAATACACACTTTAAGATGAGTTTTATAGCATCAAAATAGGTTATCTATAAATGCTATTCCTTAGCTTCGCGGTCAGGTCGGACAGGGCTGGACTGGACTGGATACTCAACTTCAGGAACAAGACAATTAAAACTAGAGCAAATTTATATTATTCAGACACGTCTTAGAGCACTGGGCTGTAAGTAGCAATATATAGCCGGCTACGAAACTACGATACTAAGTTTTTCAAAAATTGCTTGTTGTCACACATCAAAAACTACCGCTACGTAACTATAAAGAGATACATTACCTTGTGGCTTTGCATCCTGTAAGTTGTTGAAAAAAGAAGTTGTAAAGCAATGCAGAGTTCTGAGGAAGGTCCGAGCTGCATTCATTAGCATCACAACAAACATGCTTTGGCTTGGGATACGTCTTTACGACAGTCGCCTCATGTGCTCATGGGTAGCAGAGTCTTTATGTTGCTGGAAATAGATTCTCCTCATAGCACATTTAAATAAAATGTATTCTTCTTCTTCTAATTATTATTGTTATTATTATTATTACTATTACTATTATTATTATTAAGCGCTGACACCCTGAAATTAATTTTCCTGCACTGATAAAATACTTTTGGTGTTATAATTAAGTTAAAGCTTTTAACCCAGCAGCCTGGGTTTGTCTTGTTCATACTGTATGGACCCCCAGAACTGTGTGGAATAGATTCATCAAGGTGATGGAAACATTTCTCAGTGATTTTGGCCCATATTTCATTGATAGCATTACACAACTTCCATTGTCTAATTTTGGCCCTGTGACTGATCTTTGCTGACAGGAGTGGTACCTGGTGTGGTGCTCTGTTGCTGTAGCCCATCTGCATCAAAATTGGACATTGGACAGCTAAAAACAACATCTATATTCATATGTCCTCATTTGTGTCAAATTTCCTCTACCAACAATCTGACTTGCCCTCCTGAGCAAAGAATTTCTGTATTTACATAGAACGGGTAAGTCCTGTAGAGCAACCATGTTCTTCCAGTATAAAATAAAATATGAACATTCGAGTGGGACATAAAGCACTACATAGTACTAATGGCTAAAGCTAAACACGTTTTTACTGAGAAGGAGCTCAGTGAGACGCGATTGTCACTACCCCAGCAAATTTGAAAGTCTAACACTAATGATTCAAAGCAGTTTGCAGTTTGTTTGAAATAACTTACCTCCTCACCAGCAACAAAACTCCATGAACTGTTGGATGACATGTCGACATACCTTCTAGGCACACAGCAGCTACCCTGGAGTTCAGTGGTTGCAACATACATTTGTAAAAGTGAGGCGCTAGAGAGTACTATTCGTTTGAATGCAAAATTCAGTTTCATCACAAGATGGGGGAAAAAAACGACACAGTGTGGCTTTATAGCAGTGACTAATATAAATTTGCTCTAGTTTTGATTGTCTTGTTCCAGAACTTGAGTATCCAGGCCAGTCCAGCCCTGTCCGACCCGACCATGAAGCTAAGGAATAGCATTTATAGATAACCTATTTTGATGCTATAAAACTCATCTTAAAGTGTGTATTTCCATCAGGCATATATCTAAAAGAGAGACTTTTTTGTAATTACTTAGAAACTCCTGATAGCATCTTTAAAGGTTTAAAGCACAAAAATAAATCTCAAAAGAAACAAAACAAGTGGGGAAGTGAGTCTAGACTGAATGCACAACAGTGATGATGGATCAGTCTTCCTCTGTATCCAAAGGAATGAAAGCTAATCTCTCAAACTAAAGCCAGCTCCCATTGCTGACACAGAGACATCTGCTTGTTTGTCTCTACTGCGTGGGGACCTGATAAAGCCTCAGATGGGGGGTCTAGGGTCATCAAAATTATTAGAAAAGAGAATAACAATCACCACTGCAGACCAAAGCCCTGTGACCCTGAAGCCTCACAGAGAAACAGTAGCAAAATCTTCCTCCCTGTCTCCTCACACTGTCTTCATTTGAACTGCAGATGGTAGTTACTGAAGCTGTGTCCTTGTTAGACGCTCATACGGTGTCGCTCCTACCTTTGCCTTGAGCGTGACCACACAGCTGGGAAACCCCTCTGAAGTGAAACCCACTGAGATGAGAGAGGCTCCCGAGGCGAGAGCACAAACAAATACATCTTCTCTCCTTCACCGTCATGTCTCCACTTCAATCAGACACACACAGGCACAAACAGGAGCATGTGAGGTGAACACACACACACACACACACACACACTATGTGGCATAGCCATAAAGTGTCTTGTTGGGGTGGCATTTTGTTTTGATTTGGGAATTTACAATAAGAAAAAATCCTTTCAAGTTGGGATCCCTTTGCTCACCCTAAAAGCCAAACTGCTGCTCCGATGTGAAAGGTCTGTTTAGCTGCAGGCTCCTGCTCAGGTGACCTGCTGCAGCCAGGTTGATCAGGTTGGATCAAGAGGGGAGGGGCTGAGTGAAACAAAGAGAGGAGAAGGAGAAATGTTTGGAGGGGAGATTCAGCTGGTGAGATCAGAAGAAACTTGGTTTTTCCAAGAGTTGAAGTAAAGGAAGAATCTTCGAAGACAGTGAGAAAAACATCTCCATGCTGCTGCTTGGATGTTTGGTAAAAGGGCAACTGAGAGAATTGGATCTACAGGTTGGGAGTCAGAGGAAGTTTCCTGGACAGGTGAGTCCCCCTTTGGCAGTATTTTTTTTTTCACTTTTGCAATGCATTGCTCTTTTTCATTTTTTATGGACTTTTTCAGCTTTGAGTTTTGAGCAAACTGTTTTTGGACCTTAAATTTTGGAGCACATATGGATTTTACCCTTTTCGTTTTTTTAAGCCTGAAGGTGCGTACACACCGGACGCTACTTGTACGACCTCGGCGATCACTCTCCATGCAAAGCCAATGTACAGCCGTGATGGGGCTGGGCTAACCCTCCTGCGATGCGACAGCTGCTTTTCACACTACCACACAGCTTGTCCCGCGATGTGAAAGTAAAAAAAAGTTGATCAATTCCTGATCCAAACAGTGCTTCGGGAGATATTTAGATCCAAAATCGATGTGTGTGCATATGTGACGGTTCCCTAGACAGACAGTTATTCATCTACAGGACTACAGAGTAACAAACCATGTCCGTGTGGGAAACATTAGTCAGTGAGGACATTAGTTCCACCTAGATGGACCACGGGAAACTCACAGATGATGCTGCTGCAGGGCATCAGCTGCAGAGTTTTGTGTTTGATAAGAGAGTTAAAAGGATACAGCTGGAATAATGTCAGCCTATACATCCTATTATATGATATATGATATGATCGCGGTGAAACTCGAGCGGAAGTGAAGTCACCGAGCGATGGCCGACTGCAACGGTGACCAAAATGAGGTATTTATGGACTTATTGTCCTCTTAGCTACTCAGTGGGCAACGCGATTTTGGTAGCTGGGTCGCTTGCAGTGTGAACGCAGCATGAGACATTGGACTCAAAAGTACCTTTGTGAAGGACATTTTGTGTTTGGGTTTTGTCCTTTCTTTCTTTTCTTTTTTTTTTTTGAGAATCAAGTACTTCAGGGACTGTAGAATTTGTGTTGGAAATTTTCTTAGGGGTGGGAAAATTTGTGTTAAGGGGCTTATAAGTGTGAATTAAGCTACACCTAAGGAAAAGTCTATTGTTGAGCCATTTTTTTTCCATTATTGAACAAGGTGCTTTGAAAACATTTTTACATTTGAATACAAATCAAAATTAGGCTTAAGAAAACAAGCTGATTGTTATAGCACACAAACACACACTGATGTCAAACCACTCAGTAAGCAGGGTTGTCAGGATCACACATGTAGCTGTTTAACACATCAGCACGTGCATTTTTCATAACTGGGTTCAGCTGGAGGACCGGGCCACATACTAAAATACAGGGGCTGGTAGCTTCAAAGTGTTCAATTCAATCAGTCAATCAACTGTATGCTCTTCATATGCCTCTATATTAGCTTAACGTTAGCTTCTTCAGCAGCAGCAGCCTTGCACTGCAGTTGGATCCTTCTGATGAAACTGTAATCTAACAGATCCATCTCTCCAAGCTCCAATCCACACTGACTGTGAGCGGCTCAAAGCAGAACAGCCCAATCAGAGTCATATGGGGCAGGAAGAGGTGGGAACTACAAGGGACTGAGATTAGCATCAAGGCTAACATTTTATTTTGCAGTTTCATCAGATCTGGTCACAATTCTTTGACATTTTTCAGCAAGAGTTTGCTCCTCAGCAGTAGCACCGCCCTTCATGAATGTGATCGACATAACGTTTGTAGAATCACCTGCAGGATGGTCTTTTGAGAGATTTAGCCCAGTCCCGAACACTTTCTGTAGGCTACTGCACAGAAGGCGAACAGCATAGAATTTTACTCAGATTTCACCTGGGTAGTTTCCTTGCATTTTCCTCCCTTAGTATTTTATCCACGTAAAGTCAGAGTAGCTGATGTCTGAACTAGAGGCTGACATTGTTCGGGAATTCCCGTAGGTCATGTGATTCCTGCAGGAATCCCACGGGATGGGAGTAATTTTTTAGTTAATCCCGTGATCAGGATGGGACGATAAAAAAAGCAACGGGAGCGGGCAGGAGCGGGAACGACATTAATAAATGATCATTTTCAACCGTGTTAAACAACCAGATGAACAGATGCGTCCATTTTTGCAGTCATCTCTCAGTGAGAGCCAACACTCTTGACCGCGCTAGCAACACAAAAGAACTACAAAAGTGGTCTGACTTCCTGTCACCACTGGAAGTGAAAGCGACTCAGAGTGACTGCCGGTGACACACATAACAAAACAACATGGAGGGAGAAGACGACACGTCAAAAAGAGAGCTGTTTACACCGACCAAATGTCAGGCATGTGAAACTTAAAGGCAAGGCCTTTTATTTGCACTGCACTTTTACCTAAAATAAAAAATGCAACATTTTTTCAACATGTTTGGTTTTATTCAAACGGGAACGGGACAGGAGTGGGAGTAATTTTGAGTGGGAGTGGGATGGGAGTGGAAATCATTCTATGGGACTGGGACAGGACAGGATTAATTTTTTTACCCCAGTCTGGGATTGGGACGAGAGGATTTTTTTCTCTGGGAGTGGGACAGAACAGGAGTGAAAATCCACTCCCGTGTCATGCCCTAGTCTGAACACAGAAGTGATTAGCCAAAGTGATTCACTTAAGTGAGTGGGGAGGGCTTGACGACATCATTCTGTGTGATCCTCATGAGACCAGCGAAGGAGTCCTGAACAGCTGGAAAAAAAACAACTGCTGCTGATAGAGAAGTGTGATTGATTGTAAGTAGAGTAACACAAACTCATAGTTGCATCTGGACAAGTGTTGTTTTTACTCCACATCATCAAAGTTCTGTAGATCATCTGTTGGACACACTTCACCAATCTGGAGAGCTGCTGTTGGATGCAGAGTCAAAACTCTGTGGCTCAAAGTAAGCTGAATCTGTGGCTTCAGTGCTCCTCTCCACTCTTCAATCAATGCTGCTGATATGCTTTTTAATATTTAACACTGAAGTTTGGATCTGGAATGTTGGCACATTCTCATATTCTGATTCTAATGCTGCTTGTTGTTGACCCCCCGCTCGCCTCCACCACTCCTCCGCAGTCTAGCAGGGACTACTCCCTACTGAGAGGAGCAAGTGAACGATCATGTCAGTAACGATCAGGCTGCTTGGACATTATCCTGATAATATCAGGGATCCATGTGTGAAAAGGGCTAAGCTGATACCATGTTTGAAATTTACATTATATTGTGGTTTCAGATCACACTGGTGCAGAAGCAGGGGTCAGGGTTGGGCCCTAACCCCCCAAAGCTCCATTTCCCAAAGCAAGCAGCATCCTTCAAGAATAAGAAATAAATTTGAAAAATGACTTTTTCTAATTACTTTTTTGTTTAGACATTAAACGGCTCCAGGCATTAGAGAAAACATACTATAGCAAAATGTGCAATCCTTGGTGGATTTAACTTTGCAGTGAAGTGACTCTCTAGGATTTAACCAATTGTAGGTGTTAAGAATGTTTTTAGCAATCATTTACATCTAAGGTGTAATGAAACCTGATCAATCTCTGATCCTCTTACCATGAAAAAGATTTAAAATGAACATATTTTTCTTTTTCCATTACTTCCATAGCCTAATTAACCTAAATATTTAAACTGGACTGTGAACTGTGAAGAGTTTCTAAGTAATTACAAAAAAGTCTCACTTTTAGATATATGCCTGATGGAAATACACACTTAAAGATGAGTTTTATAGCATCAAAATAGGTTATCTATAAATGCTATTCTTTAGCTTCACGGTCAGGTCAGACAGGACTGGACTGGACTGGACTGGATACTCAACTTCAGGAACAAGACAATTAAAACTAGAGCAAATTTATATTATTCGGACACGTCTTAGAGCACCGGGCTGTAAGTAGCGATATATAGCCGGCTACAAAACTGCGATACTAAGTTTTCCAAAACTTGCTTGTTGTCACACATCAAAAACTACTGCTATGTAACTAGAACGAGATACATTACCTCGTTGCTTTGCATCCTGTAAGTTGTTGAAGAAAGAAGTTGTAAAGCAATGCAGAGTTCTGAGGAAGGTCCGAGCTGCATTCATTAGCATCACAACAAACACACACTTTGGCTTGGGTCACGTCTTTTGGTGCGTTCCAGTTGTAGTCAGAAGTAGGAATTTCCGAGTTCCAAGTAGGGAACTGCAACTGGAACGCCCCCGAAGTCGGAATTTCCTACTGGGAACTCAGTGAAACCTCGTCACCCCCGAGTTGACAATGGAAGATGGATGCCCCCAGTGTGAACAGTTATTTAGCTCCTGTAATAATCCATTTATTTGCACTTCTGACTGGGGTGTGTCGCTCTAGATCAGCTGTATACATCGTATTGTTAGATTTATATTTACAAAAATGCTGCCATAGTGATAATCACATTCTTCATTTGATGCCTGGTAGAACGGCTTGTTTTTTTCCGACTTTAACTGGAACGCCGATAAGTCGGAGCTAATGTCACTCCCAGTTCCGAGGTTACTTGAACGCAGCATTACGACAGTCGCCACAGAGTCTTTATGTCACCGGTAATAGATTCTCCTCAGCACCTTTAAGGAGCAGGTATTTAAATATGCATTAAAAAGTATCAATGAAACTAATTCTCTGTTACGAACACTTTAAGAGGACTCTTTTCTGTATGAATTTTATCTTAAGGGACTCTAACACTGCAAAAGATGCCTTTAAAGTATTTTTGCCATGAACAACAAGAAATCTATTTTTTGTATGTGAAGATTAAATTATTCTTAAGATACCAAAATGTTGCTGGTACATGTTGTTTTTAGGGGCCTCTAGAAGTCATAGGTCCTTTCTCCCTAAAATTCATCTGTGTCTATCCCCTTTTACAGAGGTACAGTACATTGAATTAATGAATCTTAAAGTCAATATCAAGATAGATTTCTTTGTTGTAGTTTGATTCATAAATACAACAATGGTGAGACAAGCTCACATTAATTATCAAAAATTACATGACTGAAATTTCAGACACTGATTTTCTCCAGCCCAGTTGAGACAGGTGATCCTAAGTGCAAACATATTTTCCCCTTAAGCTTCACGACAAACTTCTGTGTTTCTGTAAATGTTTGCTTTTTCTTTGCTGCTCTCCTACAGCAATCAAATTCTCCTGCAGCCTCGTCATGAACTGCATTCACAGCGGGCTGAGGGGGCATTTTCTGAGGCTCTTTGTGTTGGAATTATGTTGAGCTAAAGTCCAACAGCTCGGGGAGAGAGAGCTCGGGGATGAGTGTGAGGGTAAAGCAGCTGTGTTAGCAGCTGAACTAATAAAAGAGCATTTAAAAAGACACACCCCGTCTCCTAATGCCTCGATCTGACACCCGGGAATTAATGACCCCAACGTTCCCAGGAATTCATTAATGCTTGGCATGAGTGAACATTGCCATTAAACATCATTTAAAATAGTACAAAGCCAGGATGTAAATGTTTCCTGTCAGGGCATTTTTGCAGAGAAAATAAGGCAGTAATTTTTGGGCACATTGGCTTTAATTGCCACCATACGTCATGTTGTGGCATGATTTTATGACCTCATTGTGCCGATGCAGGGAGGCTGTTTCCTGTGTGGATGAACGTGGTGTCAAAAGCTGTGTTTGCACCACCGGCGTAAATGTTTTATTTTAGATTGGTTTTGTTTCCCAGAACATCAGGTTGAAGGATTAGCACCCTCGAAGCCAGCTCAGATTGAGCCAACACATTTTAATTCCAGGATTGTTGTTTTTTTATGTTTTAAGAATTTGGACATCAGAACAGCAATTTCAACATAAATCAGTGTCTAAATATGCAGAGATGAAAAAAAGTGTCATGGAATGATCAGTCAGAAAAGCTGCAACACCGACTACAAAAGACAGATTAAAAAACACAAATTAAAAATAAAGAATAATACCCCACACACACACAAACACTCAGACATACACACATACACAAAACAAAATGTGTTCATGAGAAAGTGTTCAATTTCATAAAGAATATTCCTTAAGAATTTTTCCAACTTTGACATTTATTAAAGCTGGGGTTGGCAATTTTGGAAAACTAGCATGAATTTGAATGTAGCATCTCCTCAGGGCTCCACCTCGTCCCCGCCCCCTGCTCACATGCACGCGCGCAGCTGATATATCCAGAAGACTGATTCAACTCCAAATCCTCGGCACAACATGTTTGTTTTACACTGCACCAAGTCATGTCTCAGTCAGCAATAAGAAAACACCAAAACATAATTATAGTAGGGTAGGAAAAAAACAAAAAACAAAAACAAAACAGCTAAAGTTAGTTGGTGCTCACAGCCGATGATAGTCCCTCTGACATTCTCCACATAGCTGTCAAATCTCCCGTTTTGGCCGTTAAACTACCGTATTTTCCACATTTTATCCTCTTTCCTGACGTCCTCCTGTATCAGTATTCTCCTGTAAATCTCCCGTGTGATGATATAATAATAAAAACATTCCTCTGCCTCTCCAAACTGAACTCTGTCTGAAGGGGGCGATAATGCTCCAAAATGATGGATGCCAAGCGCCGTAAAACCGAAGAAGAAGAAAATGCCTCGTGAGAACGTCCACCTGCAGTAACCTGGGTGGCAGCTGTCGTGAGATTAGAGCAGCAGAACAAACTTAGAAAAATAAAGAGTTTATTTTAGATTTCTTGTACATCTGTCTTAAAATGTGAGGGATAATGGAGCTTGGTTAGGGTTGCAGCGGGCTTCTCTTATTTTCAAAGTCAAAACTTTAAAGGTAAGCATTCTCCAGCGGACTCGGATCCCTCTCAGGTCGGCTACATGCACCGAGTCTGTGCACGCCGGGAAAATGCACGTTCAGTAGGCAGGCAGAATGGCCACGGGATTTGATTGGTTTAAAAACAGGTGTCCCGGCAAGATTATTGGTTGGTGTTTTCCCTGTTTTACTCCTGCTGTAGATAGTGGATATTTTTCGCTCTGTTTTAAGAACACATTATGAGTTGATTACCATCGGGTCATAAAGACCATTTTAACCTTATTACAAAAAGTGGATCTAAATCAGATTACCAACCCCAGCTTTAAAGGTCACAAGCTCTAAATTATCATGGTCTCATGAAGATTAATCAAAAAGACCTGGCAGGTTAGTTTGGGGACATGATTATGATTATTTTTTTACTTGTCATAGATATATATATATATATATACATATACATATATATATATATATATATGTGTGTGTGTGTGTGTGTGTGTGTGTATATGTGCATATATATATATATATATTTATAAAGTTTTTCAAAAATAACCTTTAGGTATGAGTATTGCAAAAATAAACTTAATAAAAAAAAAATGATATTTATAACTTTGCATTATGTTTTCTCTGGTCATAATATGACTTTGCAAGTTTTAGTTGTAGTTGAATTATTTTTGGCCAAATGGATCAACATCTTTCCTCAAGCACTGAAGTAGTAAACTCTGCCATAGTGCAAACTTTATCAAAGTAGATCAGGGTTTCCAAAAATGCCAATGACATGGGCAACAGTCATTGCAGAGGCAGTTTCCTCATGGACTAGATTAAACATTAGATTGGACTTTATTAATCAGTTTGAAGACTCCCTTATAAGAATTAAGATTCCAGCTGCATAGCTTGGACACAGGGTAAAAAAGCACACAGGTCATAGAACAGTAAAAAGAAATTGTAGATGTAAATATATATATATATATATTTTAAATGGCTACTGGCTACTCATTCTGTTGGTCCTTCACTTGTTAAGCAGCAGTCTGGGGCTGAACAGGCTTCTCTGGTTGCTGATGACGGTGTGCAGAGGGTGACCGGCATCTCCCATGATGTCCTGCAGTTTGTCCAGTGTCCTCTTCTCTGCCACCGTCTGCAGAGTCCAGATTCATGCCGACCACAGAGCCGCCCAGTACAGTCGTACACCGTTTTATGTTTTCTCGTCTTTTCTATAAGAACCTAATTAAGTAAACAAAATAACAAGATGCCCTTTTTTTCTTCCAACCTAAGTCTACCTTTTATTATCGTAAAACTAAGAAGAGGAAATCGACTCAGAATGTTTTATGTGACTGATGAATGAATGAATGAATGGTTTATTCACATTATTTTGGATGTCTTCTTGTGGTCAGCTGCTGCAAACTGATGAGCCTGAACAACTGAGGAGCAAAAATCACATCGAACAGTCTATGAAGGGGGATGAGCCATTTGAGGCAGCTACTGGCACTGTAAACATGGTGAAAGAAAGAAGTCCAGATAAATGGCCGTGAATGGACTTGAGCTTTTAAAACACTTTTCTAGTCTTTGACTACTCAAAGCTGCTTTACACTGCAGGTCGTACCTACCCAATCACACCCATTCACTCTCACACTGATGGTTCTGAGTTTCTATGTTAGTTATCCATCAGTATCTCTAACACATTCACACCCTTTCATGCCCATTTACACACCACTGATGCAGCAGTGGGAGCAACTTGGGGTTAAGAGTCTTGCTAAAGGACACATCACCATGTGCCGCCCAGAGCTGGGCTTCAACCTGTAACCTCCTGATCACTGACCAAGCGCACTATCAAACTGCACCAGACTTTTTATTCTCTGTGTATAAGCACTCTATTCAAGTAGAGGAGACACATGACATACACTGTAGAGCAACTCAAAGAAACTACCAGTGTGCTTTGTGGGGCTTATTTTAATATTTCTTTTTCCAACCCTGAGCTGCCTTTGGTAAGCCATAAGACATTTGAGACACATTTCATCCAGTACCGTATACCCCTCAGTGCATGTTAAGATTATGACCTTTTTAGCCACTAAATCTGTGACCTTTGGGAAGAGTTAGAGTTAGTTTGAGAGTGCTCTCCATCACCTACACCAGCCCAGTACATTCAGGGAAGCTCTTTATGGTCACCCACTAACTCAGTGAATCTATGTGTAAAACCAGACAGAAATAAAGAGCAGGAATAAGTGTGGTGACCTCGTTTAGGATCCTCACTGCCTGAGGGTTGAAGCTCCTCCTGAACTTCTATCAGAATGAGCTGAGCTTATACTGTCAGACTGACAACACGACACTTTACCTAAAAACAGAGGTGAGGAACAAGAGATAGAGAAACATGACACAATACCTTAGAACCAAGGTTTAAGGAACAAATGCTTTCTGGACCCTAAAAAAACAGATTTAATATGTTATGCTTCAGACTTTGGTTGGATACAGATTATAAATATACCAACATGAACTTTTAAAGTGCATTTAAAGTACATAATAAAAAATAATATATAAATTAAAAATTAAAATCCAAATCCAGAAGTTTATATGTGTATATATAGGTGACTGCTACTGCTAGAGTTTGTTTGCATCACCTATTTTATAAAAACCTGGTAGTTTTCATGTACTCAGTATCCCTGATACAGCAATATTCCCAGTCCTGAGATGCTGTGACCCTCTTTCTCCTCTATACGTTATTGATCATACCTCTATAATAAACACTTTTACAACTTTGTAAACTTGAGGATTCTCTTGAAAATGCAATGCCACACCTCGAAGGGCAAACCTGAAATAAATTTACACTCAGATGAGAAAATCATGATGAGGACAGGTTTATGGTCTTTGTGTCCTTTGGTCTGTCCCTACCTTAAACCCTAACCATAGTCCACCTGTCTCTGCCCACCTCCCTGCCTTTGACCACATACCCAACACAGCCTCAGTGGTGGACTGGTCAACATGAGACTGACTCCACTCCAAGATCTCCAACTGATTCTGTCCACCGTTACTGTGAGCCTCGTACAGATAGGTTGGCTCAGTGCTGTACTCCTGGTGGATTCATGTTGGGTTCAGACCTATGTGTAACTGTGTATCTAAATATGTATGCATGTACATATCTATAAAACGAAGAGCAGGGCTTCAGCCTGCTCTATTGTAAAGTGTCCTGAATTAACACTTCATACAAAGTTGCGCTGTACAAATACAGATTGATTGATGGATAAGAAATTTGGGACTATCATAGACCCCATTAAATCAAAACAGTGTAACTACAAAACCATTTGGTATCTTTTTTTCCTCCTTCTTTTTGAAATGTATATTGACTCTTAAAATATTATTCTTAATGTAAATACATGAGGTGTTAGTAAAGATCATAGAATCAATTAAAATGACTTTCTATGGTCATAAGGATCTTTTTAACTTCTGTGAAAGAGCAGCTACTCCCCCGCCTGCAGCCCATGTGATGGACACTAACATCCTGGAGCTATCTCTGTACTGCACACACATGGAATTGATATTGATTTTCTCTTGTGACCTGGTGTAACAGCAAACAAGAATATTTCTTTTAAATGCAGAAACAATCACACCTCAAGCTCTCTGGTGTTTTCCATCTGAGAAATCCCCCTAAAGTTCTGGTTTCTGTTTGCTCTGAGGACTCAAAGGTTACACTGCACAGCCCCAGAGAACCCACCACACTGTCATCTTATCGCATACCATTATCACACATGACTAATTCAGCACATGGCCGAGTCTCTAAATGCATCATTAAATATTTAAAAGGGCCACAGATTTCTGCCCACCTCACACAGATCTTTGCTTTGAAGCATTTATGCAGAAAAACACTAAACGCTGGGGTCCCCCTAGAGTCCTGTGGGGATTCATAGATGCATGTGAACTTTAAACTAAGAAATGACACACTGTGTCCCATCATGGCCCATCATCCGGTTTGGACACATTTTCTGTGCTTGTTTCATGGTTTTGACTCATATGGATTGTTTTGTATGAGCTGTCTTACCTCTAACTGCATCCCTGTCATGAGAACTTTACCAGCTCCTACAAGATAACACTCTGTAAAACAGTGAGATCTTTTCCTGCTTTTATTTTAAATCCACATTTTCAAAACTTCTGTACAACCAGAAACGAAGAGTTCAATCAATATTACAAATGAATCATTATTTATCAATGTGAGCAGAGGAGTTTTCTCTTCACTTCATACTTCACTCTGCATCCTGGTAAGTTAGTTCCCACACAGCACAACCTGCATGGTCAAATTAACACTACGAGAGTAAATATCAACACTATAACAGTGTTAATATGACAGTAAAAACTGAACATTTTGTAATTTTTGGTTACATCATCTGTGCAGTGTAAGAATGTACTTTCTCCAGAGATCAGTTAACCATCATATAGACACTCAAAGTTATTTATTTGTTCATGTAGTTTCATTAAAAATATGGTAAATGTCTTACAAAAGTGGAACATTCAACCATCACCAGCCAGTAAATTAGTGTTTTCTTGATTATTTTATTGCTGAGAATGGACTCAATTATTATCTATTTTGCTTTATTCCTTTGCCATGAAAAATGTGGGATGATTTATGCAGAAAAGCAAAAAGCTGTATTAATTCTTAACTTAAAATTGTTTCTTAACATTATATATTTGCCACTCAAATATCCCAGCATTCAAGAGCTCAAACAATAGTTAAAACTGGAAAAAGTCAACAAAGTTTAACTGAACAGACCATAAAAAGAGGAAAACTTAAATTACTCCTCATGTAAAGCATAACTATCACAGGATGTTTATCAAAATATGGGTTTATTTAAACTTTAAAAAGCTGTCAGGGGTTTATATCTCAAACTTCAGCCACTAAGGATGTGAAATGTTCTTCACAAAAATGTTTAAAATAAACGTACAGACATACAATAACCACTTAAACTAACTTAGCATGAAATGAAGTAGATCTATTTACAACGTTGTTTTATTACTTAACTTAGAGCATCTTATGACCATTTACAGTGATTGATAATCACATTATGATGCATTATAAAAGCCATGTGATCATTTAATGCAGTGTGAACATGAAATGATCCAAAGGAATGGGGAAATTACATCTACACTTACAACAAAGCTGTAGGTTTGAAAACCATAAAGTTTATTGATGAATTGTTAAGCAACACCACAGTCTGCTGTGTTGGTTAGCAGGTGATTCTGTTCGGGGCTTCTGCACTTCTTTAGTGAACTTTTATGATAAAGAAAGTCCCTTTTATTCAAACTACTTCTGTTGGTGTGTTTGCCATTATATTGTAAAATGTCCTGAACATCTATCATCCTGATTATTCTTTTGAGAAACATTCCATAAGGATGATACTTTCTTCACATCTGCACAGATTTTAGACTGATTAATCTGAACTTGTCAGGATTTTTCCCTTTACAGTTCTAAGAGCTCAGTGTGACTTTCAAGGTTCGTACCAACACCTGACATAATTTAGAATAAAAGATGACGACGAGGCAGCTGGATGCAATCAAGGCGATGTTTACTTGTTATAACAAGGAGGACAACATACATGTTACAACATGAAATGTTGAACTAAAGAAATACAATGACTTCTCTCTTTTATAAGAGTGATAAGAATGTGTGTGTATGGAGTGACCTCCGCACAGGCTCCTCTCCGTCTCGGGATGAGCCGGGTTGTTGATAAGGAGTCTGCACGAGGTCATGAAGTAATATGTGTGTTTGTGTGTGTGTCAGAAGAATGCAAAAGCTAAACAATGATTACAAAGCGATTACAAAGAGATATTCAAGTACAAGGACAATTAAACAAGATTAGGACAGGGTTTTAAAGAGACAAATACATGAAAAGATTATATACAATATGTACAAAGGTTGAATACATTAAATGTGTACATAGGTCAAATTATTCTTCACATTCTCCGCTGTTTTTCATTTATTTGAACAGATAAAAATGCACTACTTACATCAAACTTATACAACTTCTGTTAGATTTTCTATGCAGGCATCATATAGGCAAAGTATCTGTGAAGAAACTAAATTTGTGTTTCCTCCTCTCCAATTGGTGGGGCTGTTGATAAGGTAAAATAAATATTAATTTTTAATATAATAAATTGTAGGTAAAGACAAATAGATATAAGACCCACATAGCCATACAAAATCTGCTTGTGGATGTGTACCCATAACATCTGGAACAGTGAAGAATTCTACACACATAACACCAAATGGTTTACTAGTCTTATTGTAGTTCTTGGAACCATTCCTCAAGCAGGGCATAGGAACTCTAGAGCAGTACCTTGGATCAACAGTACCCATAGGGATAGATGCAAAATTGAAAGGATTTTTTTTATTGTAAAAACAGTCAAATTGAATGTCATTGGTTAGATGCACTGGACTATAAATTGGAGTGTTTTTGACATCATTGATACTGAGGAAGTGTGTAAAAACCAACTTACATACGTTCGGTCCAGGGCCTGAAATCATAGACCAGTATGTTTGATTCAGGAACTTAGCTGCAAGAGAAGAGCTGAGAACAAATGTGTACAAAGGTCAAATTATTCTTCACAGAACTGCTATGACGATTTTTGGGAGTAATCTCAGTATCCATCCACTCATCCATTTTCTATACTGTTGATCCTTTGGGGTCATGGGCGAGAGGTAGAGTACATCCTGAACCGGCGGTCAACTGATGACAGGGCTAAAAAGACAGACAGACAACCATTCACTCTCATACTTAAAGGCAACTTGGAGTCACCAATCAACCCAATGAACATGTTTTGGTCCGTAGGTGGAAGTCGGAGAACCCGCAGAAAACACACATGCAAGGGAAGAACATGCAAACTCCACACAGTAAGGCCCTGCCAGTCCCTTGGATCGAACCAGCGACCTTTGTGAGGCACATGCACTACCTGCTGTTCCACCATGCTGCACGTGTTCTCAGTAGCTTATAAAAAATTAATTTTTTGCAGCCTAAAATGCCAAATGTTGACACCTCGCAAATGTCTTGTAACCTTTTAAAATCAGCCGCAGCCACATTCTCGGTATCTGTAATCACAAAGCGCTATTTTTAAAAGGCCTTCTGTTTTACAAGGCTTATTTTAAGTGATACATTGATCCTCTGCACTGGGATGAATTCAGGCCGTGTCGAGCCCAGTCTGCTGAGCTCGGATCTGGCTCCGGTCCAGATCAACTGTGGCTGTAGTGCTAACTGTGCGGGGGAGGCTGGGACCATACGAGCCAGAGAATCATCGCTGCTCACATCTCATCCCCGGCCGGGATTCTGCTGAGAGGGGAGAAAGGGGCGCCAGAGATGTGAATATGTGTCAGCTTATGGAGCATGGAGGGAATAATGTGATTGTACCAGTGTATGTGTGTGTAGAGAGATTGTGACCAGCCGTATCTGCACTCATGCACTGAATGAGAACAGGCCTGTACAAAGATACAAATGTAAGGGCTTTGCTGGCTGCTCTCGCATTATATCGCCATGACTACAAGTGTACAGATTGTGAGTTTCCCCATGTGACTATAAAGCCAGAGTATGGTGCTGTCTGTAAATCAGCAAAGTCATAATAACTTAAACAGTTTGCACAGTCACCACAATACAGCTATTATTAGCTGTCAGTCAGGCACAAGGGGCTTAGCAGGGAATCCTACAACCCCACATAGGAGCTGTAGCACAGGCTTACCCATTTTACCTCCGTACAAAATGACTTGTATGTGTACTTTTATACTTGCCATGACAAAAAAAAACTGCTACACTCCTGAGCAAGCTCTTAGGACCAGTTGAAACAGTGCAAGAATTTACACTTTGCACTGTTGGGTCTTAAAAGTTTTTAAAGTAGAGCTTCAAAATAAAAAGGAAGAAATGGGAGTGAGAGACGAAAACAGTAGTTATAAGCAGGCAATTTTACTGAAAACTGCATTTAAACTCAAACATTGTTGTCAGCGGATCAAAAATTTAAGACCACAGCCTGTAAAAGATTAAATCTGCACAAAAATCTGGGATCATGCCATTTTCTGTCAGGTATTCACACTGTCATGATCTCCGGATGGCAAAGGAAAAATGCTTTCTGTCTTTGAATGTGTTCAGATTGTTGAGCTGCATAAGCAAGGCCTCTTGCAGCGTGCCATTACTGCTGAGGCTAGACGCAGTAAAGGTGCTTACACACTGGACGCTACTTGTACTACCTCGTCGATCACTCTCCATGCAAAGTCAATGTACAGCCGCGATGGGGCAGGACTAAACCTCCTGCGATGCATTGGCCGCATACAAGATGATCACTCCAATCGTCGCGCGGTATCAAAGTTAAAAAAACTTGATCTTTTTGGGTGATGTCGTGTGTGGCTGTTTGGCAACAGCCAATCAGCGGTGTGTGCACGTTTGACTGTACCCTAGACAGACAGTTATTCATCCGGGCAACAGAGTAACAATCCATGTCGGTGTGGGAAACATTAGTCAGTGAGGACATTATTTCCGCCTAGACAGAAACTCACAGATGATGCTGTTGCAGGGCATCAGCTGCAGTGTTTTGTGTTTGATAAGTGAGTGAAAAGGATACAGCTGGAATAATGTCCGCTTATACATCCTATTATATGATATATGATATGATCGCGGTGAAACTCGAGCAGACATGTTGTCACCGAGCAACGGCCAACGACAACGGTGACCAAAATGAGGTATTTATGGACGCGCGACGATACGTCAGTGGGCGACGTGATTTTCACCGCAGAGTCGCTTGCGGTGTGAACGCAGCATTAGACAGTCATTTTGAATTTCTTCAAAGATCCTGAGGGTTATGGAACTAAAAAGTCAAGTAGCAGAACCATTCAGTGTCAGCGTTGAGTGGGAGGATCTGATCAGCTGTCTGTAAAGACACAGAACAATCCTCAATGCAAATTAAGGCTGATACTGGTGCTGACTGCAGCCCAGTAACCACCAGACAGCATCTGAGAGGGGTGGACTTAAAAAATAAGGTCTTCAAAGTCCACGTCTCCTTCAACAAAGTAAAACTGGCTGCTTGGACTTGGGACATTGAAAGGTGAAAGAAAGTTTTATTCTCTGAAGAGAAAAGAAAACAAACAATGTCCTGATGGTGTCAACATTACTGTCACGACTTGAAGATCCATCTGAGATGTTTTCTACATGGCAGAGAAGAAGGGTCGCCATCGTGATCTGGGCTGCATTTTCCTTCAGTGGAACAACGAAGCTTCAGGTTGGCGGGGGCTTCAAACTGCAGCTGGCTATGTGGAGATGGTGCATCGAGACTGAGGGGCTCTCGTCTGTGTGGTAGTAACTGTCGGCCCATGTCTGTGGACAGTCAGACTATTATCTGGGTGGTAGACAATGATGGGACAATGTTTTTGACTGTTCAAAAGTTCAAACAAATGTTAATCATAAATCATATCAGAGGGGTTGTTCACGGCACTGTAATTGAAAATTTTACGATTAATTTATCTATTAAAGGATTTAGAATCACATTCACAAAATTTGATAAAGACTGGAATAAAAAACAATGTTCTTGCTGTCTTTTTGAAAAGTATATTTACGACATAAGACATTGTTATTAGTTTTATGAAGACTTGAAATAGATGTTTCACAGATATTGTAAACTGTTGTTTGTGGCCCTGTAAACATAACACCATATTTGTTGAGAGTTTTTTTTCCAAGTTGGGGGCTGGTGTATCAGCAACCATTTTTCACATGCAAGGATCATGTGCTGCTCTTACTCTTTGTCAGACAAACAGAAATAGCCTTAAATGACCTTAGAAGCATAATGGATCATCAACTATACTCTAGTTCTCAAGTTGCAACATACCGTGAGTGTTGCTGTTTGAGGTCCTGGCAGTTCTATCAAATTGAGAAGAGAAAACAAAACTATCTTTTGACTAAAATATGGTAAATCAGTTAACAGAGAGTACACATTGTCTTTCCTTTATTCTTTTCCCTGAACTTTGTAAAATCTAGTCCTTGGTTTCATTGCATCATATGTGGGTTAAACATCCAAAAGGCTTTCTGCCCAGATCTCTGCTTCTGATCTCCTCTGCAAAGGCCTGATTATCTGGAGGTCCTTAAGACTGTCTCACCTGATCATCCTGTGCTGTGATGTGTGTCAAGAGTCATTTTATCCTCTTTGAAGAGGATCAGGGCCACCTCGACTTCAATTTATAATAATTATTACATTTGTCCAGTATTGACAACCATAATTTTTGATGCATGTGGAGCATTGAGGACAGCCGAGCACATCCTCTGTGTTTTGATAGATGGACCAGGGCAAAGGCATTCAGGAAGCAAGCAGACTGAAGCAGGAAGCAAACATAGCCATGGCAACAAGAGTAAAGATGAAGCACAAAGTCACATGGATGTCAAAATGGAGGTTCAACTCGTTGATTAGTACAAGCATCTAAATAGTGTAATCTGTTAATTAGATATGACAAACTGTTGAGAGGAGCTCAACAGAAATCACAGCCACCAAGGATGTTACATGTTATGTTTGTTTACATTCATGTTGTGTGTGATGAGAAGCTTTAAGGACAGAGGTGCTGCCTTCTTGGTTAATGAACCAGTTGGTTTGTGGTGTCCTGTTTCTTTCTCTTTTCAGCTCACCACACACGACAGGAACTAAACTGATAAATCTGACATTATCTGTCTTCATTTGTGGCTCTCTCACTGCTTCGACACCAGTTAAGATTATGAAATATCTTCATTTGTGTGCCAGGCCTTAATGTAAAATATGAATGCTTATCAAACCACAATAATAAAGAGGGCTGTTATTACTAAAATCTCATCGTCCATGTTCTTCCCCCTGCCATCAATCACCGTGCCCGGCTGGGTCACATCAGGTGGCGTGTTTATGTCCTTGAGAGCGTTGCCTCTTTTGATTATTACTGCCACCTTTTTTTCATCAGCGTCTGCTCCCAGTCTGGATACTGCCTGACCACTTTTGAATAGATGATCATTTTCCAAGGTGCTTTGAAGGTCTCCTGAGGTGGAAGAGAATTCACTCTCATTTCAAGGTGTCTGCTCTCCACCAGGAAACCCTGAATTATATTCATGCATGCTGCATGTGCATGTCCAGGTGCCACTTTTGGAATTAGATTTAACAAGAAATATGATTGTTTCAGGCTGTTACCTTAAATTACACATAATTAAATATATAAATTATGATGATAAAAGTTATTTTTATATCTTCTCATTTGCCAATATCCCAAGAACTGAAATGCTGGACTTCATTTTTTCAATTATAATTATCCTGATTACATGGACGTTTCTGTTTTGTTTTCCTGTTTTGCCTCACTCCTGAGTCCATGACAAGCAGATAGACACCATTCTTTTGACAGTGGTGCAGTAACAAGAAAGAGATGAGCAGAGCTGTTTGAGCTAATTAGCTTAGCTCAAACACTGGGAGTCAATGGGTAGTGTTAGCCTGTCTCTGCCTACAGTCATAGGATAAAATTATCAGCAACTCTAAATGGTCTCGTCTGCTTGTGCAGACTTTTCTTTACCATGCTATGTTATCTATTTTAGACTAAGATTAGAGCAGTATGTCATTTTTTGAAAGAAATATGTATGAAACTAAATTGCGGGATGCATGCGCAAACCACCAAGGACATGCTTGTGAGCAGTTCAACAAAACAAAGCCTCTGTTTTGGAGTGGAAGAAGATTAGTACAAAGGACTATGGCTGACTTTGTAGGAGAGGACCTGCATGATTTCTTCCAATCTGGCAACAATCCAAACACTTACCCACTGAACGTGAATATACAGTGGAGGAACTACATGTTTTGGAAATTTAGCATGCACAAAGAGGAGCTGAGGCACTTAAACAGTTAGTCTTGTATGTCTTTCAAAATAACAAAGTTCAAATATTTGTCTAAAAATAGATTATGTATAATAACATGGTAAAAAAAGGGTTCACAGCAAACACAAAGACCTTTTGGAGTTGCTGAAGAGTTCATTGATGACTATAGGCAAAGGCAGGGTAACGTTACCCATGGACTCCCAGTGTTTGAGCTAGGCTAGGCGAGCTCTGGCTGTCTCTTTTTGTTACTACACGTACAATTGAAAGAATGTTGTCCATCTGTAATGGACTTGAGAGGCAAGATATGAACCAAAATCATGTTGTCGTGTTCCTTTAATGCAAGAAGAGGGTCACAAGTTTTCTCCTCATTCCCTACATGCTGTGTGTAAAAATAAGATATCAAGGCCTGTCTACTTTTGATGAGTAACGTACTCTCTGTTTCGTTCAAAAGGCTCAAAAAGTTAAAAGTATAGAGGCAACTTGCAGTCAGATGTTCTCCCGTACCCCAAACCTTAATGTCCCATCCACTCATAAAAGGAGACTGCTCTTACACTCTTAACTCCATTGCTATGCAAACTCCTTCTCCTCCCCCTGATAGCAGACCCTGCTTGAGCTCTGTGTGGTACTTAGAGAATATTTTACAGGATTAAGTCACAGCAGATTAAACTGAACTGTCAGACTGTATTATTCCACAGTTTGACAGGACTAGAAATCTGCCGTGGCCTTAAAGTGTAAAATTCTCTGCAGTTCTGCCTCAGCTTCTGTTAAACATTGGTATGTTATATTTGATAAAATTGAAGAGCATGAAGTAGAGCTGCAGAGAGGCTATGATGTAGTCCCATAAGGCTCATTTTACTGTTGTTTACTGCGGCTAAAATGAGGCCTCGGGATACTTAAATGGTTCACAATATGGACTGGCATCAATTCTGTGTCTTATGTCGCCTCAAAAAGCTCTACCTGTTTATGTGGTCATTGTCACAACTGTTCAAGTCAATGTGTGTGAAAAGTAGGTTTTGAACTTCTACTTTTCATGTACTGAGTATGTTTGATAGTGCTGTATAATTTCTACTGTTGGAACTCCTTCCTCTTTAAGGCCCTGTTTACACAACAACAAAAACAGACAGTTTTAATTGCGTTTTCGCCATCCAGTTATGCCGAAGTCACACATTCCCGTTTCTCATAGCGATTGTGCACGACTGTACACGGTTGTACGGCTGTACGACGAGGCTGGTGTGATCGCTATGATACGGGATGAAATGACTGTCTCACCCATGGACACATCCTGTAAATACACCGTCAGTAGTGCTTCTACAGCGCTTCGGGGGCGTTCGTCCCACTCCAGCTAGGTTAATACAAGGATATGATGAGGATTCCATGAATTTTCATCCCGCTGACACGACGTCAGCCCCCACTGAGCCCCGTTGCTTACACCGTCTTGAACGGGACACAGTCGGGGCACAAATGGATACGTCCTTGTCAGTTGTCCTCATGAAGCTTTCAGAATTTAGCCATGATCAGCCCAACTGAGCTCTGTACATGCCACACTAATACCGTTCGCATTAGGGCTGCATTCGGCTTCCACCCCGCGTTACTGAGAGCGGCGATTCTCCACGACAGTTTTGAACAGTTCAAGACTTTCAGGCCTTCAACGTTACCCGCTGTTCATCCACGACTATACAAGGCTGATCCAGACCAAGTAGTGCACGCACCACGACCAAAGCACATTTTTTCAGGATTATGACAATCGTGCACAATCACCATGAGAAACGGGAAAGTGTGACTGGGGCTTTAGATGGTAACAGTGCCCTGAGTGTCTGAATCCTCAATCTTCTGAGACCAGGGTCCAAAAGTTTTGAAAACGTTTTCTTATCTGTATCCATGCAAACCCTCGCTTCACATGGGCAGTACTCTGTCAGATAAAGGCTGTGTGCACATGCCAGGAAAACCAACAGCAGCTTTGGCTGTCTACCGAGCACCATGTGTGCTGTTAACTGTGCCCTGGAAGTCTACACCAATATTCAAGAGCCAGAGACGAGTAAAGGAGCAACAAAAGGGGCAAAGGCAGATATGGAGAGAGAGTGTGAGAGCAGCAAGTGCAGCTCTTTTCCAAATTTACAGTTGTTAACTATTGTTAACATTTACATTTTTTCCAATATGCATTTTTGTCATCAAAGTCTAAATATATTTACATCAACACTCTAAACATAGGTGCAAAAGTGTGCATGCACAGAAGGTTTAACATTGAGTTTTTCTCAGGTTTTATTTATTTTTGTTCATCACAGCAGCAGCAGGGGTAGAGAGCATGTGTGTGAAGTCTAATCCACCACACAGATGAATATGCAAGGATTTTTTTCATGCTTTCTAAATGAAACACCCTTTAGTCTCAGTTATTCAAATTCGTAATGGCCCTGCACCAAATAAGCCACAGTCCAGTACCTGATGGTGGGCAATCATTTGGGGACATCTGTGCCAGAGTATTTCACAATCGATGATGTTCAAGAACCCTTATGGTTTTCACATACTGATGTTTGATGAACTGCATGCTCACTGTGCATGTTCTGTTTGAGCTCCTGCCACTGTAGATCAGGGGTGGGCAACTTTAATTACCAAGAGGGCCACATAAAACCATTTTCTCCAGCCCGAGGGCCACATTGTTACAAATTTTCAGAAACTCTCGATGATGAAAAAGAATGTTGGATAAACAACAAATGAGAATATAAATTTCTCATGAAATTAGCATACCAATATTCATACATTACACCATAAATACAAGTTATTATGCATAATCAAATGAACTTGAGATAGAATTAAAGCAAATTTAGCTCACATACATGGAATTAAAGCCAATGAAGCTATTTTCAAATCAATAAAAATATGTGTTTTTCAAATTTTTAAAGCTCAAATATTTTGCTGCTGCCATTTTTTAAATAAAGTATTGCTTCATGAAAGAGATTTAGAGACACTAATTTAGCAAAGTAAGGTTGTAAATAATAAGATTATGTAGAATTATTTCCATTGGATATCTGAGTTTTCTTCATATTTACAGCTGCTGGTTTTTTGGAATGAATGGCGGGCCTCATTTAGTGATGTGGAGGGCAGCACTTAGCCCCCAGGCTGCCACTTCCCCACCCCTGCTGTAGGGCCACCTTCCCCATGAGTCTGTTTTGGTTGAGTGGTATATGGTAATAGGTCAGTTTGGAGGTGTTCAGTGCTGTGATTTTAAAAGCCCTACATTATTCCAGTTCACACTCTGCACTTGGCTTCCTTGCCTGAGCCAGTGGGCCTGAACATCAGCAGTGGCAGGACATTACAGTGGAAGGTCTCTGCTATTGGCTGAGTTCACGGGAGGACAGGACAGGGTCGAGAGACTTTGTTCACATGCAGAAGACAACACCAAAGAGTCTGTAAAACCCCCAAAGAGATCCCTTTATGTCCCAAATTTGTCTTATTTACTAATTTCTGACAATTCTGTGTACAGTTAGTTGCATGATTTGAATCACTTTTGGTTTGATATATCTGTCCACCTTCATGGCCGAACAGTAGCTGTATGTTTCAGAGGAGTTTGCCACAGCCTTTCAGAGCACTATTTTAGCTCAGCAGCTGAAGGCAAATAAAGTAAGTATTAAGCCAGCTGCAGAAAGCTCATTTTCCGTGTGCGGCTGTGGATAGAGAACGCTCAGAGGTCAGAATTAACTGCAGAGTGCAGAATGTTTACTTCGCCCAATTCCTCTCGTATACCGAGTTTGTCATTCTGCTGTTACCCATTGGATGTTTACCTCCCTGCAGATCGGAGCTCTGGACTCAAGCAGTGAATGCACATGAAATGACCCCCCACAGCGGCGAAGGTCACGGTCCTGGAAAACCCTGTGCATGTGCTTCATGTGTTCTAGTCAGGATGGCTTCAGGTAATGTTCACTCAGAGATAACATGCCGGAAAACTGACCCACATTCTGCAGAAACACCCCGACACGCCGATAAATATTAGCTTTTGTACACACTCACATGAACATACAAGCACAAATAACACACAGATACACACACCAGAGCAGCATATGTGCTCTCATGCCCAGTTAGAGGCTGCCCGCCTACAGCTACAGCATTTAGCAAACACTTGACAGCAGCAAAGCAATCCCGCAGTCTAGTATTTCTGAGAGTATACTTTTTTACCAGTAAACTTAGGTCACCTCATCTATTAGATAACTGACCTGAAAATAAACAGAAACTTAAACTAATTGGTCCACTTTATATTGTTCAATGGCAAAGTTAAACTGGCAAACAAACACAAAAAGTTTCTGGGCTTTTTAAAAATATAGCATCAATACATCAGTGTTGATGGAAAACTGATGCTGGACACATGATATAACCTGTCGCTCTTCCTGTTACCTCGTGATCTCTAAATTTCTTGTGGAGTTGCAGTTCATTTCTGACCTCTTGATCCTGTATTTGAATCTGGTCAGGGCTACACTGTGGTGATTACCATTTTAATAAATATGATTTGAGTGGGTGAAACATGGATAAGTTGTAATATGGACAGTACATATATAGCTATGTATCTATACATGTATAACACACAGTACTTTAATTAGCTGGCATGAAAACAAGAAAACATAGATATTTTTCTAAAATTGTTATTGTTATTGAACATACATTTTGAACAGCAATAAGGAATTTCAAACTGAATTTACCTTTTTAATTTGCCAGCTTACTGTGGCTCTTTTGGAGTCAGAAAAATAATCAGTCATGACGTTATCTGTAAGGAATGCAGGTGAATAACTATAAGTTTGACAAATTAATCAAGGAATAATAATGTGCTATTCAACTTTTTGTTGTTTTCTAAGACAAAAAGAATTTGACAAGTCATGAATATCAATAAAAAATGTATATCAGCATTTAAAAATATATATTTCCATGTAAAGAACTTTCACATATAGATATAAAAAGAAACGAAAAAGGTGTTTTTATATACAAATGATGTGAATTAAAGTATAAACATATTTCAATCAATCAATCAATCAAACTTTATTTATAAGGCACTTTTCATACTTAAAAGCAACACAAAGTGCCTCACAGAGGCTAAAAACAACATAAAAACGGAAAACCCGTCCATCCTCCTCCCACAAATACAGACATCCAAACACACACTCGTAGACATCAACATACGCATACACACACCTGCGCCCACACACCTATCCACACACATTCATACGAGCTGTCATAAAAGAGAGAGAGAGAGACATGACTGTGCATCGAGGACTGAGGTAAGGAATAAGCTACCTTTGGGGGCCATCAACACTGAGGAGGGCTCCCGGCCCACGAGGAGTGCAGCCAGAGACTTCCCAACCCGTGCAGACACGAGGCCCCACACCACGGTGCAGGGGCCTCCGGCCATGCAGGCAGAGCCATCCCTCGGCAGCAGCCCCAGAAGTGGACAAGGAGCAGCTCCCAGTGTAGAGAGCCCCCATGAGGAAGCACTGGAGCTAAAAACCATCATACTAAAACAATAATAAAAATATAAGAACAGGCAGATAAGAAGAACAGAGATAAAATAACATAAAATGGATAACTGAAATAACGTAAAAATTTTAATTAAATATGATAAGAAGTTTGTCAAGAAGAAATAAGTTATAAAGTAATAGAAGAATAAATAATAAAGGAATAAAAAAGTTGATTAAATCAATTAAAAGCTTGATTAAAAAGGTAGGTTTTAAGCCTCTGATTTATCCATTTACGCTTTGATTTATGTTATCAACAACTCTGCGTTCATTCTTTTGTCTCTACTCTTCTTAAGACTGGATATCACAAGCCAGTGGTCTGAAATTGCTGATGAAACAATGGTAGGATGTCACACTGGTAGGTCTGTTAGGGGCAGGGGGAATATGTTAATAAGGCAACTAATGGTGTTGTAAACAGGGAAAGATTGAAACATCCCACAAATCTTTGGTTTTGTACATATAATGAGTAAATGTTGTAACGATTGTCCCGCAGAAGGCCACAGTTTGCTCTGCTTGATCTGATAAAATATTTTCAAGGTTCAACTGTGATGTTGAAGGATATACAATGTGCTTAACATTCCCAAAATGTTGTGTTGGACTGAGGTCAGGAGAGAGCTGAAACTCAACTGGATCTCTGGTCTTGGTCTGGTCATGAGACGCCACAGACTGCTGATATCCAACACACACCAACACATCACTGAGCAGCAACAGAGTCCATCTTCAAATGGAAGAAATTGAAAGCAAAAAGGACAATGAGTGCAAATGGAAGCCAGAGCTGCTGAAACCCCATTTCTCTTCATGAACATGTTTGCTCTCTGCTGGTGGAAAGGTGAATAATTAAGGGAAATTAGATTTCAGTGAAACCCGTTCCTGCGTCGTGCCTCTCGGTGTGGTTGCCATGGTCACAATGAGTGCCACAGTGATAAGTTGAAAAAGTTGATCCAACATCGTCTCAGATGGCAGTGACTCATAGTCATGCCTGTTTCTGAGAGCTGCTGCCACCCTCCCTCCTCTTGTTACTGCTGCTGAGGTCTGTGTTTACATCCAGAACATGCAGGTGGTTTTCTCTGAGCACCTTTAGGCGCTTGTTCTGCTGCCACGGTGCCCTGAAACAATCAGCTGTTGAGTGCCTTCTCCCATCTAAGCACTGGAACGGATGAGAAACACTTTTCACACCCTTCTGTGACCTTGTGTGGCCTTGTGTTTTTCATTTTAGGTCGTTTTCTCCACTCCATTGGTTGTCACTGACTTCTTTGAGATGTTGCTATGAGCTGCTGATGTTGAATAAGCAGGGGAGCTGCAGGGAGCTATGGGCCAATTGATACTCATACTCATACCACTACAATAATAAACCTAACAACCATAAAGATGGCATGTCAAGGTGCTAGCCTCCTATAAATTCAAATTCAGTAGAGACAAATACGATAAGGACACATTTATGGTCTGGTCATCTATGGCCTTAAAGCTATGGTCTACAATTTGGAAGCTTGGTACATCTTAATATACTGTTCATAAGGCTGTTATGGTCCCATGGTCCATCTACGCAATATAAAGACCAAAAAGAATGAAAAAAATCCATTCAGTATATCCGCTGCAAAGCGGCATAATAGTGGACCAATCCGAACCGCGGGGAACGGCGGTTCAGATTGGTCCTTGAGTCCATCCAATCCCCTGTCTTCCCTGCTCCGCACCGTCCTGCCCATGATCCCGCCTCCTCCCCACTACCTCCCTCAGTACCAGTGAGCAGCTAGCTGCACAGCTACTGAAGCATCATGGAGCCAGAGAAGACCAGCACCGAAACTGGGAGGCCACTTCTGTTACCCTCCAAATCGAAGGGAAGGAAACGTAAAAGTTTTGAGGAAAAGGCTGAAGTAAGGAAGAAATATGAGCAATACAGGTCCCAACGGAGACTCAACATTGCAGAATCGTACGACCGGTGGAAAAATGCTGCAGAATGATTTGGGACTAAAAACTGATGCTGAGACAGAGGAATTTCTGTTGAACAGGTAATAGCTTTGTTTACTACAGTGGGAGATGTCTGCTGAATAACTCTGGTTAGTCTGTGCCTGTACTGGCTAATGACTGAACGTTGTTGGTCAGAATGGGTAGGCTCTATCAATAGATTTTAGCATAAGTTAGCCACGCATCCTTAGCATTGTAAACTGAGCTGGTGAAGACACGCCGTGAAACATAAATCCTCGCTCTGCTCTGATCGGACAGTGGCGACGCCAGACCCACTTCGCTGCCGGTCCAATTGAAATGGCTACAGCTGTGTGTTACAAGGGGGATGACTGTTGTGTCTGTTACTTTCAGCTATGAGAAATCTCATTTATCTTCAATGCCAATGAATATTTTCTGCCGGCCGGCTTCTTGCTCTATTGGAGGGGGCGTGTTGTTAGGAGGTGACACGAGCTGGGGGGCGGGATCTCGAAACACAGAGGGGAGGGGTGAGTGAAGGGGGGGCAGGCTGCGTTTTTCAAATCTGTCTCAACAGCCAAACTGGTTTTCAGATCGTAGACCCTAGCTTTAACCTTGACCATCTGGTCTGGTTCTGGTGAAAATCTCTTACCTGTTCAAAATAAGTTTTTTTCTTGCCACTGTACTTGTTGCACGATGTGGCAAAGTGCTGTACTCATGGCCAATTCATGTTGAGTCTGGGATAAAAATAAAGCAAACTATAATTAGAAAAAAAAAGTCAATAAAAATACTTATAAAATGAAAATTATAGCAATCAACCAACTCTTTTGGAAAATGTCTTCAGGTAATATTAGTTAGAATTTTGTGTCATACAAATAAAGATTCATTGATTGATTGATCGAAAATGATAACACAATTAAGAAACAAAGGGTCAAGAAAGGACACAAATGCTCAACACTTCACTGTTTATTTTTCAGTTTATTGGTTAAGACAGGCAAAGGTGGTACACAGGAGGCAGTCAAACAACGCTAAAGTGGCAAAGACATTAGTTAAAAGACAAGATTAAAGACAAAATGGGTTATAACGGCAAGACGTGACAACAACATAATGGAAGGCATGAGGTTTAAATACAAGAGGTGATTGGACAACAATCAGGAAGCAGGTGTGACAGAGTCAGAACGTGAACAAACACAGATATGTGAATTTTCAAAATAAAACAAGAAGTACAAAACAAACATGAAACAAGGAAGCAAAATGGGTAAGATATCCAACACAGTGCTGGATCACGACAATCACATTGTGCCCCACCACTATAACCAAAATCAGCCCTGAATGAGTGATCCAGTCGCACCACAGTTTAGAAAAGAAACATGTAATGCTGAAAGAAAAATTTTGTGTTACATAGCAACTTTTGTGTATATAATGTACATAGGGTTTAAGATATTGCATTTCATCCTTGTTGCACCATGTGATTTATTCTTATCCCTTATCGACACATTTTTTAATCTGCTCCGTAATTATCACACAAAGATATGGAATGAAATATGAACTCCAACACTTTATTAGCTCTGTTCCATTATGTTGCAAACTACTTAGTATGTCATATGTGTATATATACAGTGTTTACTGGGGATTATGTATTTGTATGCATACATGCAATGTTACGTATGTTGTTTATATTTTTGTATATGTATATAGGTTTGCAAGTGGAGTTAAATTTATGTTATATGTGGGCTTGTAGGTATGTTTATAGATATATGTGTTTATGTACATGTGGGATTTGCTTATGTATGAGTAGGTGTATGTGTAATTATATTTATTTAGGCACAACATTTATATATACTGGATGTTATGAGTGTAGGTTGATTTATGGGGTTACATTTGTATATGGGTATATATATTCATGGTGTGTGGAAATATAAATATACGAGATAAAGTGACAACTTAAAACAGTTTTCCTTCCTTCTGTGGTATTTCGGTATTTTGTTTATTGTTTTATTGTTAATTATCAATGAGTTTCAGCTGAGTTGGGTCACATGCGCCTGCTTCTATTTAAATGGCTTCTCACTGATCACTGTGTAAAGTCTGAGGAAGAGCGATTCTGCTCGAAACGTCACTTCTAATAAACAATTGTCTTGGGAGCTATTTTTTGGTGTGCGGATCTCTTTACTCATTTTTCATGGAAAGAGAAATTTTGTGGGACATTGAAAAGTTTGCATTAGTAAACACAAAAGGGAAAGTGCTGTTTTACCTCTGTCATTTGCTCTTCTGTTTAAAGGAGACATATACAATACTTACATATAATATAATAAATTTGAAAACAAGACCTTACACCCCCTTAACTTTCAAAAAATGAGATATTGTATTTTTTCTGATATCCTAGAACGAGATTTGATGCCTCTGAAAATAGGTCATTGCGAGATGTCCGCGAGATTTAAATCGTCATGACAACACGAGGTACCTTTCTGTTTATTGGAGTAATCTGATAAAACACTTCCTCCCCTGTGATGTCCGTTAGCCACAAAACCGTCACCGAGGAACACATCCACCAGCAGCAGTATATAGATCCCTAGCTCACACTCACTCATTACCAGCTCTGGCCTGTAGGGGGACTCAATACGCAGTCACTGCTTTGAGCCTGCCGGAAAATACAGTAGAAGAAGAAGGACAGGCTGGCCCAACCCTCTCGGCAGCTCTGACAGAACTGACCAATCAGAGAACAAAGGGCAGTGAGCGAGGTAACTGTAGGTCATCCTGAGATCTGAGTGTTTCAACGAGAGCTTGATAATGGCCTAAAATGAGGATTTTGAGAACGCTATTGTGGGGCAATGAAGGAACTAAATAACTTGTACTGAGGGCAGAAATGCTTTACAGGCATCCTAGTCTGGCCTAGTGAAAAGGGGAAACAAGCATGATATGTCTCCCTTAATCACACAGTATTGTATTCTGTGATGTATTCTTAATGGGACTGTATGGCCTGATTTTGAGCACTTGGCAGCCATATTTTTTAGAAAAGAAGGCTTTAGAAAAGATCTGAAAGTGACAGAGTGAAAGGTCATTAATGCCCTACTCTCTGAGTCTGCTGTTCATACTGTTAAAGTCTATTCTTTGGTCAACTCAAAAAGCTACTTAGTCAGTCATGAGGCAGAAACTCTGCATTTAGGTATGTAGACATGGTAATTGGTCATTTCACACTGGATGCATGTAACGTGTGTCATGGCAGCAGTGCATTTTTTTTTTTATTTCAGGAGTCATGTTGTCGGGGCATCGATAGCGTCTGGTCGGTAATTGGAAGGTTGCAGATTGGAGGACATGCTCAGGCTGTCACATGGCATGGTCAAGACACTTGTGGGACCCTAGTTGCTCCTACTGCTGCATCAGTGTCTTGTAAAAGGGCATGAAAGGGTGCCAATGTGTTCGCTGATTCTGATGCATAACTAATAAAGAAACAGAAATCAATGAGTGAGCGTGAGAGTGAATGGATGTGAATGGGTGGATGTGACCTGCAGTGTAAAGTTGCTTTTAGTTGTCAAAGTGACGAGAAAAGTGCTATTGAAGCTCAAATCTATCCACTTCCACATCAAGTCTGAGATTTTAGGCTGCAGTCTCACACTTCTTGTGTATATATGCATGTAGAGAATGAGCGGCTTGACCAAAAAAAGACAGGAAATTAGAAATAGTGGGAGATGTATTTACTGTCATCAAGCAGGTATGTTTATCCACAGAGGTAGAATATGTCCAAAAAGATATAAAACCATATGAAAGCTCCTCCTGTTTGTACCTTTTTCAATAAAAAAGTCACTTGTGGGGGGAGATCAATTGTTGTTCTTTTTAGGCTTTCTTAATTCAGGTGAAATGTATGTAGAGATAGAGATGTGGCATGTCTGGTATGAAAGCCACAGCCACACAAATCTGTTTAAAACCACCGTCAGACAGCCTGCTAAAATTTAAACTGAGCATGACTGATAGTGTGGCTCATATCAGTATTTTAGAAACTGCTGATTTACTTGGTTTTCATGCACAATCATCACCCAGTCACCCAAATGAGAGCCTGTAGTTTTTTTTTTTTTGGCTAAACCAGATGTTGGTATTACACTGGTGCTCTTGACTAACAGATGTTTTTGCTGTGTTTTTGGATCATTGCTGAAAATAAGTCTGTTACACAATCCTCATGAAAAAAAAACTTAATTTCCATGATGTTTTTAAAATTGAAAAATAATCAGTGAGAAAAAGAAAAGCTAGTCTTCAGCAAGTATGAAACTCCACCACAGCAATTTGACTTAGAAGCAGTGACCCCACTTTTACTGCATAACATCATGTTAAAACCTCGTGTCTGAGAACTTCCTCTTAATCCAAAGGCCTGAATTAGTTGGTCTTCATAGTTGAGGCTAAGGTGTGTTTTATTGTTTGTAAAACATTATCAAAAGTCTTGCAAGAGTGTCCTTGGTCATTTTTGTGGACTTTTTTTTAGCACTTTGTTTGCAACCATTTTTAAAATTTCAAAAGAAGGGCATTTTTACATGCACTTTATTTTTTAAGTATCTGTGAGTTTATCATGATAATTCATGCAGAATTTGTCAGGCATGAGATATCTTAATCCTATTTATTACTGATTTTTCATGCATCAATTCATTAATGAGCTAACACTATTTTATGGACCGAATAGCAAAGCATAACCCAAAACATATCAGTTCTTTGGGACATATGACTGCAAACTTTTTCAGATAAATTGATATTTAATTAAACTTGCAGAGCAGATAGACCTGCCTGATTCATTGTCAATCACACATATCCATGTTGCCAAGCTCCAATCCTCTACGACCTTACTCAGGAGCTGCAGATGTGACGGCAGTGGGAAGTGACTGCATGTTAGAAAACAGTGGCTGCTTCTGAAGTGTTCTCCCAGGATGCAGCGCAAAGAATCTACAGTATTTTACAACTTTTCTTACAGGAAACAAGACTTTTGCTCTTTTCCGATCGGTTTCGTTTAGAATTTAATCGACTAACTGGCTCTTCTGGTTGAGAAAAAGATTAGAAGGGCTCCAAACCCCTGTGATAATTGTGTCTCTGCTGTTAGGACTCATGGACGATCAAATCAGAGAAGCCAGGACGCTGCTGATCACTTCTGGGAAACTGGAAGAGAATGTGGAAATCTTCTAGTCGTGGTTACTCAGTGATAACTGGTGAAATCTCCTCTCCCCAGAGGTTTACCAGGAGAATTTGACGACGAGGTTCATGTCACATATAAGTAGTAACTGATACATCTGACAATCATCTTAAAGGTGCTATGAGGAGTTTCTAAGTAATTACAAAAAGTCTCACATTTAGATATATGCCTGATCGAAATACACACTATAAGATGAGTTTTATAGCATCAAAATAGGTTATCTATAAATGCTATTCCTTAGCTAAGTGGTCGGGTCGGGCAGCCGGCTACAAAGCTACGATACTAAGTTTTCCAAAAATTGCTTGTTGTCACACATCAAAAACTAACTAACTATGTAACTAGAAAGAGATACATTACCTCGTCGCTTCCAACAAGAAGTTGTAAAGCAATGCAGAGTTCTGAGGAAGGTCCGAGCTGCATTCATTAGCATCACAACAAACACATGCTTTGGCTTGGGTCATGTCTTTTGGTGCATTCCAGTTGTAGTCAGAAGTAGGAATTTCCATGTTCTGAGTAGGAAACTGCAACTGGAACGCCCCACGAAGTTGGAATTTCCTACTGGGAACTCGGTGAAACCTCGCCACCCCCAAGTTGACAATCGAAGATGGATGCACCCAGTGTGAACAGTTATTACCTCCGCTAAGGAGGTTATGTTTGTCCATCCGTCTGTGAACAAAATAGCTCAAAAAGTAATGGATGGATTTGGATGAAATTTTCAGGAAATGTTCAGCATGGGAAAAGGAAGAACTGATTCGATTTTGGTGTAGATCGGGATCAGCGTCTGGCCGCCATGGCGAAAAATGTGATTTCTGTGAATAACTACTGAACTAAAATAGATATCATTATGAGTCCAGTTGCTAATGGTATGTTTTCATGGTCAAGGAATCTAAATATTTAGATGAAATAAAGGTAGGACTAATATTTATGGTCAAAATCACAATATGGGAGAGGACTTTGGCGCTGGCGGAGGTCTGCGCTCTCCGAGTGCTTTTCTAGTCTAGCTCCTGTAGTAATCAATTTATTTGCACTTCTGACTGGGGTGTGTCGCTCTAGATCAGCTGTATACATAGTATTGTTAGACTTATATTTACAAAAATGCTGCCATGGTGATAATCACATTCTTCATGTGATATTTGTGAACAACAACACAGGGTATGCTAACAACAGCTAACTATAGCCTGGTAGATCAGCATGTTTTTTTCCAATTTCAACTGGAACGCCGATAAGTCAGAGATGATGTCACTCCCAGTTCCGAGGTTACTTGAACGCAGCATTACGACAGTCGCCGCACGTGCTCATGGGTAGAAGAGTCTTTATGTCTTCGGAAATAGATCCTCCTCATAGCACCTTTAAATATAAGACGATAGCTTAAACTACATTTCAGTCCATAGACTAACGGCTAATAACAGGGTCTAGCCGCTACGTCATACTGTGGCTTGATTGGTCTGTGCTGAGTGTGACACCAGCTGCAGGTGCTTTTGAAGGTTCTGCTCTCTGAAAACATTTTCTATCAGCTCTTTCCCAGATGGACCAGTAAAATATTTCTGTGAAGGATAATTAGAACTGTCCTTCTGGCATGTCAGGTTAGTATTCAGTACCATTCAAGCAGAAGGAATAATGAAGAACTTCCTAAATTTTCTTTTTTTTTTTTCTGATGACACAGAAGGAAGCCTCTGCTGTGTCTCCTGAGTCACACGAGTCTGTTTACTATCACAATCATGAAGCTGTTTAAGTGCAGAAAGTGCATTTGTTGGCTCTAGTGACTGCATAAAACATTCTGTGATCAATATTCTGTAATAGGTACTGATACCAAATGAGTAGAGTATTGAGTTGTGTATGGAGGTATGGATTACTGTGGTATTGATCCGGACAGCTGTATCCCTCTCCCTCCTCTCTGGGGTCTGTGAGCTCACTGCTTTCCTCTGATCCACTGTGTTCTGAAGTGTTTTTCTGCCTCTCTCTGCTCCCATTGCTCCCCCTTCATGTTTGTGCACTCCCACTAATCTGCAGGATTAACTTATTCTGAATCTACCTGTATTCTTTGATTATCGCTGAAAGCCTGAGCGCTCAAACTGGCTGGATTATCTCCCAGCGGAGTGTTTGATGTTCCCCTCTTAATGAGGCTGGCAGCGGAGAAGCCGCCACGCTTTAAACCTTCCCTTTAATGTGGATGTAATGTTGCAGCCATCTTAAAAGGCGGCTATTACAGAGCCATCGCATTCATTCAGGCATGTCCACTCCTGCATCAATTTGGGGTCACACCCGGGTCAAACGCTGTTTATGCTCAGCTGCATTGCTAATAGTTTTGATAGCTGGAGGCAACGCTGGATTTCAGAGAGGCCTGTTGAATTGCAACATTAAGTCAATGCGAGATAACACACACACACACAAACACCGTCACAGCTCATGTGGGGAACACTTATTGGATGATGCACGGAGCTTAGCATGTTGCCTGATAAGGATATGTGTCTGTGTGAGTGAATATGTTGGACCAAAATGATCACATCAAGGGGATGAAAATGATCAAACTTGTAACAATTTGACATTTTCTGAGGGAAAAACAACTCGTTCTGCTCGAACAGGAGGTTGAAATGTGGACCGGGGATCCTGCCCATCTATGGTCCATATATGTGACAGATAAAACAAACAAGAAACAAAATGAAGGCAGCAGCCTTTCTTTTTCTTTATTTCTTTTTTTGAAATTCATAAATCATAGAAAAAAAAACTTCTGACTAAAATCTGAAATCATAATATTGTTTGGCTAAAATTTTGGCATTCTTTTGGATTTTTTTTTTTTTTTTTGGTCATTCCTTTTTTTTTGGTGGGGACAAGAAAAGTGAAAATTCTGGAAGAAAAAAGTCAGAGCTCTGAGACTGAAATAACACTGAGATGAAAAAAAAGTTACTTATGCATTTTATTGTAAGAAATCTGACCTACGTTTTGAGATCAAAGTCTGAATACTGACTTTAATCTCTGAACTCTGATTTTTCTTTTCTTTTTTTTTTTTTTTTTTAGAATTCTTAGCCAATAGTCAGAATGCAAAATTAAACTCCCTTTTTTTTGTTTTTCAACCAAAAAATTTTTTTTCAAGGCTTTTGATTAGATTCCTTAAAATTAATTTTTTTCTGTTTGGAGAAGTATGAGATCTCTAAAGGAAACTCTCTCATAGTAAAATAATTGTCTTAATTCTGATTCTAATCCAACATTTTATAGAAAGTTCTAAGAAGAACAAACATTCTGAGGACAAAATGTCCGTGTTCTTAGATTGCATTGTTGATACCTCTGAGATTAAAGTCAGAAATCTGAAAAAATATAAATAGGAAAATTCTGAAGACTAAAATCAGAATTACAATCTTAAAATTGAAATTCTGAGATTAAAAGTTAAACCTCGAGTAATATTATACACAGCAATATTATGTGTACTTCAGTTTTTCCTTTTTATTTCAATGCTATCACTCTGTTTTTAAAAGCAGAGGCCCGTGTGAAGGAAAGCCTTTGAGCATGAAGGTGGACGGTGCATCTTTGTGTATTTGTTCTGAACTTTGGTTATAGTATGTGTATTACAGTGTAATTACACAGTCTGTAATAACCTATTCCTCTTTAATATGATGTTTGAGACTTAAGGCTCACTAAAGCTAAAGGGTAATTGAGAAAATTCCAGGAAGGTAGGGGCAGCATAATTAGGTACTTTTCATTTCTGCCATATTCAAATCTTTTATGCTTAATAAATGTTATAAGATTTGAATTGTAAAAGATCTGTGATAGTGGATATTATCTATATTTAGTTCCATTAAATTACTATCTTTACCACGATGCACGGTGTCCATTACAGTGGACAGATGCAAAACTCCCTCAAATGTAACATCAAATTTTAACAGGTTTTAAAGTAAAAACAAACATCTGGAGAAATATCCTGAAAATGTCATTAATCAACATGGCAAACGTGATCCTAGAGGTTTCCTAAAGCCTGTAATATTTGTGTCTTGAATCAAACTTCTTGCATTTTACAGTATTTAGCTTATTGAAAATAGCATTACTGTTTGATTTGAGGTTATATCTCAATGTTTGTACCTCATTAACTTTAATAAAATCAAACATTAATGCATTCTTCTGTACCTTAGTGCTCATCTCCTCTTCAAACTGACAGTCATCACAATCTATGAAAATTTTACCCAATGACAGTGAAACAGTGTGGCCCTCCGGGGAACAAAGTTGCCCATCCCTGTTATGGATTAATAATTGATGAAACTCCTTTGACACAAAAAGGCGGGCAATTCTGTTTCCACTTGAACCTTTATATTGGCGATGTGATCAGTGCCTAATCAAGCTTGTTAGAGGGGTAGTTGGGAATAATTACAGAATATATTGGTGGTACATTTGGTGCAGCAACTGTATGTGGCTTTCCAAATGATGAATGGTCATTATTATTGCACATCAATTTGAGAATTACCATCAGCTGCAGAAACCAGCAGCTTGAGATAATCAGAGAGCCTGATGGCTTCCTCCACCCTGACAAACCAATCCAAGCCAGCCCAGCTGCTCTGGAAGCACCAATAAGTCACGGTTCACTAGGTGACCCTTCGAAAGGACCAGTCATGCAAAGCTGAGTGTGAGCAGCATGAAATATGTCCGCGGGGAGAGTGATGAACATGCTGGAGAGGATCTCTCACACATTTCATCACTCTCATATTTTTGCATTCATGGAAACAAGATAAGATGGGGTTTTCTATGACTCTGAAATAAAACAAATGGCTTTTTGATGATTATCTGTCCATGCTGGAAACACGAAGAAGTAATGTATATTTTTTTTATTTTACACTGCTTTGGACAAAAGCATGAGGCCTCACTTTGTTCAGGTTTGAGCTAAAATGAGTCCAGACCAGAGATGTTTGTTGCAGGTTGCACAACTGCAGCTTAGAGTTGATGTGTTGTCTCCAAAGAAATGACCAAACGCTTTACTTTTCACCTCTGCCCTGCTGGATCATCATGCTGCTGCTGAGACATCGGCGAGGACAATGATGGTGATTCATCATACTGTACTACATACAGGTGCAATTCCACTCCTGTCAAAAAGTGAAAGTATAAAAAAGCCAGACTTTGGAGCTATTCATGTTCGTTTTAACCCAGAGGGCTTAAAGGGACTGTGAGGAGAATCTATTACTGGCGACATAAAGACTCTGCTACCCATGAGCACGCGCAGCGACTGTCGTAATGTTCCAGTAACCTCAGAACTGGGAGTGACATCATCTCCAACTTATCGGTGTTCCAGTTGAAGTAAAAAAAAAACAAGCCGATCTACCAGGCTATTGCTAGCTGTTGTTAGCACGCCTGCGTTGTTGTTCACAAATATCTCATGAAGAATGTGATTATCACTATGGCAGCATTTTTGTAAATATAAGTCTAACAATACTATGTATACAGCTGATCTAGAGCGACACACCCCAGTCAGAAGTGAAAATAAATTGATTATTACAGGAGCTAAATAACTGTTCACACTGGGGGCATCCATCTTTGATTGTCAACTCGGGGGTGGCGAGGTTTCACCGAGTTCCCAGTAGGAAATTCCGGCTTCGTGGGACGTTCCAGTTGCAGTTTCCTACTCAGAACTCGGAAACTCCTACTTCTGACTCCAACTGGAACGCACCAAAAGACGTGACCCAAGCCAAAGCGTGTGTTTGTTGTGATGCAGCTCAGACCTTCCTCAGAACTCTGCATTGCTTTACAACTTCTTTTTGCAACAACTAACAGGATGCAAAGCGACGAGGTAATGTATCTCTTTCTAGTTACCTAGCAGTAGTTTTTGATGTGTGACAGAAAGCAATTTTTGGAAAACTTAATAACGTAGTTTTGCTCTAGTTTTAATTGTCTTGTTCCTGAAGTTGAGTATCCAGGCCAGTCCAGCCCTGTCCGACCTGACTGTGAAGCTAAGGAATAGCATTTATAGATAACCTATTTTGATGCTATAAAACTCATCTTAAAGTGTGTATTTCCATCAGTCATATATTTAAAAGTAAGACTTTTTTGTAATTACATAGAAACTCCTCACAGTCCCTTTAAGCTGCATTTCAGTTATATAAGAACTGGAAAGATGGGAGTCATGACATCATATCAAGTTATCAATGTTTCAGGTACAAAGTTGAAAAACTTGCCCATTTTACCAGGCTATTGTTAGCATACTTGGCGTTGTAGTTCGTATATACCACATGAAGGATGTGTATAACACAATAGCTATATTTCCATATATGCACGTCAAACCCTTCTATGTATATGTCTGATTTAGTGGTAAAAACACTAGTCAGAAGTGCTAATAAAATGAATAATACTAGAGCGTTATCACTGTTTACGCCCTGGACAGCCATCTTTGATTGCCAACCACGGGATGGTGAGGATCTGCCAACTTCGCAAAAGGAAATTCCAACATTGTTTCCAGTTAAGTTTCCCTCTCTGAACTCAGAAATCATGACTTTCACAGCTGGAATTCAGCATTACTCAAACTTATGTCATTGTGGGTTTGATGCTGAAAATGTTCAATTTTTTGGACATTTTGTTCAGTTACACAGGACGGAGCTGATGTAAGGAGTCCCATTGCCTGTGCAAATTGTAGACTCATATCTTTGTCTATAGCTGACAGGGGCTGCACTCGGTGTGGTCTTTTGCTTCAAGATTCAACATGTTCAGAAATGGAGCTGTTGATGTATGTTCAAGCAAGATTACCCAGGGGCTCACGCCAGCTTATGTCACTCATGTTGTGAGTTTGGGGCTGAAGATAATCATTTTTTGGGGCATTTTTTCAGTTATGCAGGAGAAAACTGTGATTTAAGGAGTCTCTTAGCCTTTGTAAATTGTTTCCTCAGTTTGCTGTCTATAGCGTTGCACCCAGTGTGGTCTTCTGCTGCTGCTTCTAGATTCAATGTGGCCTATACTTAGAAACGGCCCTCTGCACCCTCCTTCATCTTCTCTGGGAATTCTCCTCTTGCCTATCATTGGATATTTCCTCTTTTTTAGACCATTCCCTATTGCAACATTGTTGTGTGTAAGTGCCAGTAGATAATCAGTTCCTGGCATACTCAGACCATGTACGTTACCTAAATCACCTTCTTCATCCAGTCTGATGTTAATTGGTGAACAACAAGTCATCTTGACTTTGTTTATTTTTAGACGCACTGGGTTGCTGTTATGTGTTTTGCTGATGTATTAGCGTTAGTGAGCACTTGAATGAGGGTAATCAATTGGCAGGTTTTATTTAATCTGATAATGGCCCTCATCTGATCTGGTTTATGAGGACTTTTGAAGGTTCTCATTGTTGTGGTTGGAGATTTTTATGCTGAGGCAGATTCTGTCTGTTTTTTCTTAACCTGAAACTCTTAAAGTGTCTCTACAAATGCTTCTCTCATCAGATTCTGATGCCAAGTTGAGCTCTCATCAAATCAGCAATTTGTTCCACTTTGATTACTTTAATGGAAAATAAATTATGGCTGCAAGATTCCTCTGGTGGATTCATATGTCTGGGTTGAAAGAGGCCAACTGTGCGAAATAAAAAGTCCACTATCCGAACCAAAAACAAATGAAGAATCCTGAGTTACCCATTTTATTTTAGAGCTGTCATTCACGCCGTGGCGTTCCAGTCAAAGGGGATAAAAAAATGTCAGCTCATTCATCACCTTTTTGCAATGCTGAAATTCAAAACACATGTTGTAAGGAGGGAAAAAAGTGGCTCAGCCCTCTTCATAAAGCCCGGGAGTGACAGGAAATCCATTTCTGTCGCATGCAATTACCAGCATGCTGATTCGGTGGAAAACACTCCTGCTTTATATTTCATCAAGGCCGTAGAGGAGCTGAGGTGGCGCTCGATAGTGGCCCCGGATGCAGCTCGCTTACACATACATACACTAACATGATGAAGATAACGACTAATGCACAGACAAGCTGAACTGCTGTTTGTGGACAGAGACTGAACAGCAGAGAGTGGCCATAAATGTAGATGTTTTTCTTTTTAAATTCCTTGTTATTGAGAAGCCCTCAACCTTTTTTGCTTTAAGAGCAGATTTCATGTTCAACAAAGTAGTCACGCTTGGAGGGGGTGGGGGATGAACATGATAACGTGCACAATAAGTACAACTCCCCAAAATGAAGGATCTCTGTGGGGCCATTGTGTATCTAATAAAAATACAGCTTCATAATCAGTGCATTACTACAATGTTGCTTGGTGGATGCATCCGGCTAATTTGATGTCAGCCCAAAGTGGGATATCCTAAAAAGCCGGAAGAGGAAGTGACTACTCCAACAGATACTAGCATCAATACTAACAGTTTTATTACCAGTTTTATCAGATCTAGACCGCATTTCATTATTAACCAAGAACAGCACTTGAAGAGCACAGACCTCAGCCAGCGCCACAGTCCTCACTCATGTTGTGATTTTGACCATAACTATTAGTCCTTCCTTTATTTCATCTAAATACTTAGATGAAATTGACTGTTAGAATTATATACAAGCTAATGCTAACATTTGTCCAAAGATGTCATTTTATGCTAACAGTTATTCAAACATATTATCTTAGGGCAGATCAGTTCAAGCATGTTTGTTCAACAGGTCAAATGTGTCATAAATCATAATGGTACTGTCTCGGTTAGACAGGACTGTGGTTTCAGTTCAGGTCTGGGGGGCCAGTTTCCCCATTTCACATCCTGTAGTTGGTCCTGTGCGAAACTGCGAGAACTTTCGTTGAACTCTTGGTTGAACTTCTGCCTTAAGTCTGACCTTTACGTAGCCATTATGTTTATCTTTCTTGACAGACATAGCTTATGAAACCAGACATGGTCTTAACATGTGACAAGTTGGTACTGCCCAAATCCTGATGTGTTTAAGATTTTGTGTATACTTTTGTTCAATGCTCTTTGTCTGTACATCCCTAGTGAGGTGCAGATCAGAGCCCTCAGCAGCTGAGTATTTTCATTATTTTTGTATTGTCTCACATATTGTCAATAAATGGTCGGCTAACTGATCTAATCTGGGCTTGTGCCTTCTTTCAAACTGAACATGAACTTCCAACATGACCATGAAAACATGCAAACATACAAATGCCGAAAATGGTCCTATCTCGCAATGTTAAAGAATCCTAAAAAAATTCCTGGATCCAAAAAATAATCAAATCATTTGTTCCTTGTCCCTGCCCCTGTCAGTATTGAAGTCCATTGTTAATTTTAGCAGATTGAAAAAGTAACAACGAATGAGCTGTTTCTAATGCTGCAAAAAGAGTTAAGCTGATGCACACACACACACACACACACACACACACACACACACACACACACAATAATCTCTTAGCACCATGGAAACTGTGTCTGATATTACACATGCTAAAAAAAAACACAAAAGCAGGCCAAAACAAAGTTACAACAAAGTAGGCAAAAACGTGCTTAGCAAAAAGGTAAACAATCATGTATCATTGTGACGAAAAAAAAAACAAAAAAACTTCCAGTGAAGTTAAACAGGTTATTGTGGAACAAAATCAGTAAGTGATACAGTTCATAAAAAAAAAAAAAAAAAAAAAAAATGCAATCATTGCTGATAAAGAACAAAACAAAATTATCAGTAAATGAATGCTTAGACAAAGCCTACCCAAAACGCATGTGTTCGACATGCCCCCATATACAATTATGGCCTCTGGAGTATAAAGAAATTCAATCACAAATTAAAGGTTTAAGGCTCGAACAAAAAAGAGACCAATTATATGTAAAGGAAATGTCCAAATTGGGTAAAGGAACAAATGATTAGATTTAGGGAGTGATCCAGATCAGCATAAAGCTGCCATGATGAACAATGTCATTTTCATGAGTAACTACTTAACTAAAATAGATATCATTATGAATCCAATTGCTAACCTATGATTTTATGGCCAAGGAATCTAAATATTTAGATGAAATAAAGGTAGGACTACTATTTATGGTGAAAATTGTAATATGGATGAAGAATGTGGTGCTGGTCAGCACTCTCCAAGTGCTTTTATAGTTATATTGAAGAATCTCCATGAAGCAAGACGAGAGGCTGTTGGACCAAAAGTTAAAGTTTATTGAGCAAATTTGACTTAATCACCACGGTGACTTCATCCTGTATTCTACACATCCTGAGAAGTAAAGATCCAAAACGTTGTATTAACCTTCTGCTTTAAGAATTTTTAATGGTATTTTATCTGCATTTTATTGTACTTTCATAAATATATCTATTCTGAGCTTGATATGAATGTGTTCAATTATAGCTGTCATTTATATTTTGCTTGCTATCATGTACATTTTCACAACAGATAATTACTAATAAATGATGATCACTGAATATTCTGAAAGGAAAATGTTTTTTTGTTAACTTTAAAGTTTGGTAAGAGATTTTTTTATAATTCAGCAAGTGCCATACGTTTTCCAGTAATCATCAAGCTACTTCCATCTGTTACCTTAGTTAGTGTTTGCTGGCTATGATCCAGCATGGGGCTAAAAAAGAATCTTGTAGAGTTTATAACGTTAGAGAAATTTATCTGATTTTTGACACAAGCTGTCCCTCTCATTGTATGTCTTCATCTGATGTTAAACAGGCATCTGGCAAATCAGCAGTGAGCGTTAACATTCAGTGCTTTTATGATGTTTACAGTGGTTAATTGGACCAAAAGATTTGGCTATGAAACTGACTGACATGCTCACAGACAAATTCAGACTTTTCCAGGATGTTTCCAGGACATTTCCTCCTGTTACAATATTGGTGTGGTGTGGGTAATTATCAGGTAATCTAGACTTTGAAAAAACAAGATACAAAGTTTATGACCAATATCTCTAGGTAACCTGACAGAATCACAATGAACTTAAAATGTATTTATTTCTAACTATCAGGCATGAACATGTCTGCTGGCTATCTTTATATTCTGGCTTTTATGTAGCGTATTACTGTTTTAACTCTATAGTTTATACTTATTGTTTTATCTTTATTTACTCTACTTTTTTATGAACATATTTTGTTGATTTACTGTTTGAGTAACTTAAATTTTATTTGCAATTTTTTATTTATACTTTGTCAACATGGTTTTGAGTTTTAACATTTTATTCTACACTTTTACTTCATTTCCTATGTTTGATTTTTCTTCACTAACAAGGAGGAAGGAAGCTAAATAAATATCCTGGACAATTCAAGCTTTTCCAGGACATTTTACTTTTTTCCACATTTTCCATAACTGGAAAATTGTTCAATCATTCTCCAGGTTTTCCAGGATGAGTGGGAATCCTGTGGGACTATCCCAAATCAGGACATATTAGTGTTTGTGTTTTATGTTTGGTGGGACATGGCTGAAATCGGGATGTCATAGCTAATCTCTGTCACCATGGCTAATGTTAAGGATAATGTGCACTATGTACCTAATACAACCCCCTGAAACCATCCCTTTAAGCCCCACAGCTTTGTGAAAATGTTGACTGGCCCCTCGTTTGCCAACCTACAAACCCTGTCAAGCACCAACAGTCACTTTCAGCATGGCATCCTTCCAGAATAACATGATGATAGAAAACAGTTTTTACTGCCTGTGCTGTTACCTAATCATGTAACCTCCAGTTACAATGGCCGACATGACTTCCAGCAGCCAGCGTTAATCTGTTCAGGGCTTTAAACAAAGACGTCTGTTTAATGTTTCAGTCCATGTGAGGGTGGTGCTGGAGTCAGTAGACGAGGTTGAGGAGCCCATTTTTAACTGGGCTTGTGTGCAGATGTTTGTGTGGAGAGATTAATTTGAAGTTAATGGCCATCAAAATGCTATGATAGAAGCTTAGTTTGATAACAACTGATTGCATTCTGCCCATTTCTGCTCAGCACAAACTTAAACTGCCGCCACAGCCCTCTGAATTGCTAAATGATAATACCCAGGCTACAAACAGAAACCAGAATGCTTCTAACACTGACAGCCATGGCTTCCAGATTGTGCTTTTAAAGGGAAATCTGTCAGGAAACATTACTATTTTGGGATGTAATCCAATAACAAAACCCTGTTTGTCAGTACTTAGTTTGATCTTGTAGTTTGATCTACAAGTACTGACAGATTTTTCATTTTATGTTTTATGTACACAGTTTTGTGCCTTAACTTTGCAACCAGCATAACAATCAAAGCAGAGTCTATGCTTGTCTTCACACCTTAAGTTTTGCAGATTGGTTCATTTGGTTTGGCTTTCTTTCACACTGCTCTTTGTCAGGCAAGCCAAAACCTGTCAAATGCTTTATAACACAACTACCAACCACCAGTAGGGGCTAAAGCTTTGCCCAATGCTGCACTATGACCTGGATCTTCACAACCAGCTTTCAAAAACACCTTTTTACTCAAAGTAGCTGGGCAGCTTAAAGATGTATAGTTGTATTTATGCCGCTCAGATGAAACTGGCATGTCTGCTTGAGTCATTTGTTGCCATATCTTTAAGGGCTTGTAGACATTTAAACTGTAAAAAGAACCAGAGGCCAGTGATTCTAGCATAAGACACTCTGATGTTGAATGCCACTTTAGCGTGCCTAATGTTGTTTTCAGCCAAACTCAATCCAAAATGCTTTTTGGTTTACTGTCCCTGTTTGGTCCTCATTTGATGTGGATGGCTATCAGATCCATCTAGAACTTTGGTTCTCTTAGGGCGTTTTCACATTAGGTCCACTTGTTTTGAACCGTGCTGCGGCGCGGTTCGCCCACCTCTCCCTCCGCCGCTGGCTTGCATTCACACTGGCAACACCCAACCGTGCCCGGGCTCAGTTGTGTATTTACTCAGTTTGAAACAGCAGGGGGCGATATGCAAGTAACTGGTTACCAAACCTGCTACGAAGGAGAACGAAGAAGAGACTACCATGGCAACCGTTTCCTACATCATACAACCATTGTTTACATTTCGCTCTCTTCTACATTTTCCTTCAAATGTGTTTTTTTTTTTTATCATGTTTGAGACGGCATCGGCGACCTTCTGGACCCTCGTAAATCATCGTAATCCTCAACCAGAATAGACAAATCCACAAATTGAGTAAGCAAAAGATTCAACCACGGGATTAGCAGGAAGTAATGCATCAAAAGTAGATCGGTTCAGACCATTTTGTTTCACACCAATGAAACCGCACCAAATGTAGGGAGATGGAGCGGATTGAGACCACCCCTTTATGGAGGTCTCGGACCGGCTGATTTGGTGCGCACCAAAGTGCGGTGGTTGCATTCACATTTGACACTAATGTACCAAAACCTGGGCCAAAACTTCTTTGGTGCGCACTAAATGTGGTTGGTGTGAAAACGCCCTTAGACACAAATCAAGATCTGAGTTTGGTTCTTTGTTCTGTACCAGAGTTAGTGTGAGCTGTATGTGGAAAACAAGCCAGATTTCCACATAAGTGAACCAGAGTTTGTTTGGCTCAGACTGAATACATTGGATGTAAAGGTAACTTTACAGTTTAAGTGTCAGGGAATGACCCAGAGAGTCTTTAAAGAAGAGTCCAGAGCAAAAGCAGACGATTAAAAGGTTGAGTGAAATTTGATGTGATCCAAAACAGTTCAAAAACAGTTTCCAGAGTGAACACAAACAGGTGAGTACATACAGAGCTGATAATGGTGGTGGCGGGAGCTCGTGGAGACCTAGAAGACAAAGAGAGGCAGGTTAGTCCACAGGTAGAGTGAGCAGTAAGCACAAAAAACACCATCTGGCAAAATGAGCTCCAAGTAGCAGAGACAGGGAGCTTAAGGCCAGCACTGAGATTTTATGAGGCAAAAACGAACCACTACTGAAGTGCAACCAGCCGGCAATGAGTGAGTGAAGCTCCTGGCTTTAAATAGGGAAAATGATCAGGTAATCAGGAAGCAGGTGAGAATTCCCAGCAGCTCCGCTCCAGACCACGCCCCTGTCGCAGGGACCAGGAGAGAGGAAAACCCGAGGGGAGGTGGAGCAGAGGAAAAACTGAAGAGGAGGGTGAATCCTCACAATAAGTTTATGATTCTGCAGCAAAGATGTTTTTAGGTCACTTATTGAAATGTTTTTTGTACGTTTGATCAGATACTTAAAATGTTAATATCTGAAAAATCCAAGGTGAGAGACCCCTATGAATCAGTTTAAGGGAAAATGTAAATTCAAAAGTATTTCTTTGCATTTTTTTTTATTTAAACAACACAGGCAGCACAGAGGCACAGCAGGTTGTGCACATGCTTCATAGCAAGAAGGTTTGTACTCATTTTGCCAGGGCCTCTCTGTGTTAAGTTTTCATGTTTTCCCCCTGCATGTGTGGTAGGAATGGGACGATACACTTAAACTCATGATACGCTGCACCTCGATATGCCCGGGTCACGATACGATACGTCACGATACAATATCAAAAAAGTAAAAAAGAAAAAATATTACTGTGTAATTACAACTTATTTGTTTTTGTTTGAGTTGTACACAGGGGGCCTGTACTACGAAGCTGGATTAAGTCATCCAGGATAACTCTGCGACAACTCGCTGAACTTCACCGGATCTCCGCCATCCAGATCTGCTGTACTACGAGGCTCGTTATCAACTCGATAAGTGAATCTGGCTGGGATCTGTGCGTGTACACATAAAATGGGCGTGGTTAGCGGCCCTGGAGCATTTTCCACAATGGAGAAGAGAGCAGCCTACTTCACGGCGGAGGAGCAGCAAATAATCCTGCAAAAGTATGAGGAGTACCGCAGTATTATCCAGGTCAGGAGCAACACGGTGAAAAACATGGCCCTACATTTTCCAGAAACACAAATCACTGAAAATGTAATAAAGAACTCATCCACATTAAACCAAAATTATGTAATTAAATAGTCTTTTAAATGGTGATGAATAATTATTTTTATGTATTTTAAATGTAATTTAATTGGCCTAAATATAATATTTAATTACACTTTTATTGCACTTTGCATCTAAAATAACATTTTTCCCACTGTCATGATTCACTGCTATTGGACAGTGTAAAACATTTCCTCTTTTTTGTTAATTAAAATAATGAATGGACAGTGTTGATAACACTGGGATAAATTTATGAATGAAATTAAACGTAAATTAGATATTTAAAAATATTTGTTCCAAAGAAATTCTGTCCCTCGGTGTCATGGTGTTACTACCAAAATTTGGGGATCATATTACATTAGATAACATTTAAGATATGATGATTACTTATGTAATTGTAATTGAACTTTAAACCAGAATTATTGTTACTTGACTTTATCCATAATAAAGTTCAGTACAATTATCAGCATGTGTTGTCTTTTATCAGAAGTAAACATCCTCGGATCAAACGTTATCACTGACATTGAGAAATAATGTAAATCAAGCGGATTGCTTCGGTCACGGAAAAAACGCTCCAGACGAAGCGCTCCTCTTACAATTCGCGCACCGACATTAACCAGTTCTGGCAGAAATGTGCAAGCCATTTTCCAAGACAGCAAATTGGTGACTGTGCGGTCTTTTATGCCCGCCCGAGAGAACCGATTGGTCAGCGGGCGGTGAGTCACACCCGGTGAGCTCTTATCCTGGAACTTAACCTGTTCCAGGTTTGGCGTTCAGCATCAGTTACTGGGGCAACGTGTCTGGATAAAAAGAGATCCACATTTGTAGTGCAGAAAACCCGGAACGTATCCAGGAAGTTATCTCTGTAAGAGCTAATCCAGCTTCGTAGTACAGGCCCAGGAAAACACAAGGCCTAACAGGCCAAACACAAACAATAACACTCTCTCTAACCCTAGAGAGGTTAGAGAGAGTGTATGCTAATGACTGGTAGGCTCGTTTTTGCCGTCTTCATTTTTTTTTAATGAGAAAGCCAAAATACTGCCAGACAGATGACTCGTATCCAGGCGGAGCGTCCTCAATTTCAATCTCATTCGACTCCATCATTCGGCTTTTAAGAGGCAAGGTAGTTGGTGCTAATGTTTGTTGTCGTCACTTCTGGTCACATGCGCTATTACCGGACCTGACGTCTTTATTTTGCGATCCATTTTTTTCAAACTCGATGCGTTTCATGAAGTACTGTATCGCAATATATTACCAAACGATATTTCATCCCATCCCTAATGTGTGGGCACTCTGGCTTACTCCCAAAGGCCAGAAACATGCTCATTAGGTTGACTGGGGACTCTAAGGCTATGCTGACACGGACACTCCTGACTTAAAAACGTAAACATTTTTCCTTTGCGTTTTCAAAGTCGATCTGCATTCAGACGGCGACGCTAGAGATGTATGGACCCTCTGTAGTGTGCGTGCAGGTTCAGTAGGTGGCGATGTAGGTTTGCAGAGAGGCAGCGCTGCTACAACACACGCACAAAGACGAAAAACTTTTCACAAACAACAATGGCGAGTGGACGCACAGAGATGCAGAAGTTTCCTTTCTGGACAACAAATCAGTTCAGACAACAGTACTGCGCATGCGGTGACGTCAGCGTTTCACCCTGAAATTCAGGTTTACACGGTGCTGCATGGGGAGCGTATTCAAAACTTTTCACTCTGGAGCCCATTTTCAAAAGTTACTGTTTTCAGACAAAATGCGTAGAGTTTCAATGTAAATGCAAGACCAAAACACAATGAAAACTTATCAGATCTGACCGTAGTCTGCCCTGTCTAAACGCAGCCTAAAGTGGCCTTAGGTATGAGCGTGAATTGGTTGTCTGACTCTCTCTGTGGTTCGGTCATCGGCTGGTGAACAGTCCAGGGAGCATGCCGCCTCTCATCCAGTGTCTTCTGAGATAGACTCCAGTCCTCTGTGACCCAAAAAGGTTAAGGGTATCCAAACTAATGAAAGTCACTTATTATTATGCCTTACACTTACACTTAAGCATCTCTCTTGTTCTGAGATGCCTAAATGTTTTTTTTTCTGAAATTTGAACAGAAACATCCTTCTTAATGTCCTGTGTATGTGTTCTATGAGAAAAGACATATAATAAGAGGACACATATCAAACAATCCAGACAAAACTCAGAACAATCAAACCAATCCAATGTGTAAATATGGAAACACCAGCCATCTAGTACTAGTACTTAGAGAATGAGAGCTGACACTCTGATTGGATAGATCAATGTTGTGACCAGAACACACCCATGTATAATCAGAGGACATAATCTGAGCCTTGCATCTGCAGAATATAGACAGAAACACCCCCAAACTAAGTAAGCCTCCTTCCAATGTTTAAAGGTAGGCAAGGGTGTAGGTTTGATTTTGATATTGGTGGGGACATTTTAGGTGGCACCCCTTAAAGCTGATGTGTTTTATGTTTATGGCTGTTATTCCACGCTGATAGAGCTGATAAAACAAACAAGCAAACTATCATATTTAGCAAAAAACTATTCTATATATTATACCTGCAGCCTCTCCTCCTCCATCTCTATATGTCCCCTGACAAAAATAAAGTGATGCATGGCATACTGTATGAACAGTGAGACAATTTGGGATTCAGCGATCATAAATTTTGATGCTATGGTTATGTCTGCGGAGAAACACAGTTTCACAATTGCTACCAATGAATGAAATTTATTCCCCAACAATATTAATGTATAAAATGATGTTTTTAATCCAAGGTTTTATTGTATTTTTCCCCACAAACTTTTGTTTGTCTTAAATGGTTGCTGCCTTTCAACCAACAAATAATACCTACAGTAGATAATAAATAATACAACCAAATCTTGTATCTCTTGGTCATTAAATATAAGCTTTTTTTTTGTTACATCACATACCTTTGAGTAACTTACAATTTGACTTTTAAAGAAGTCCTTTAAATCCTTTTTATTTTTCTTCTCTTCGACATGCTTGCTGTGGCTAATTACCAAACATAAACATACACATGCAAGCACACAGACACAGATACAAATGTTAATGTAAATGAAGCCACTGTCAACATGACGTAACGTGACCCAAGCAGAACAAATGCCCAACATGTTCACAGCTTATAGCTGCAGATGGAGCTCCGGCCTCCTCTCGTGTCAACCAGTACCACATGGAGGGACAGCAAGAACTGGTAAAGCCAACCGATGAAGGATATTAGGTTAGAGGAGGGACTTTGTGTAACATAATGTGGCTGGCGGCCGGGGGTAACGCGGTGCTATGGGCGGCCGCAGTTGCTGATGGGTAAGACTACGTAAAGAGTGACTTTGCTTGTGTTCTGTGTTAGGGACCATGCAGTATTTGCATAATATTGATAGGGGCGTTTCCCAAGCATCCCTACCCAATTCTACACCCCTGAAGGTTGGTCTTAAGGACAAGCCTGTAGAAATGTTGTCATTATTAATTGGAAGAATATGCCATTTTTTGAGTGTGCAATTTTTTCGTCTCCTGTTGCTGTGAGCTATAGTAGGTGTTCATGCCACAGTGCGGTGGCTATACCTAAGTAGCATTCTTTCTCTACGCCTCTAAAGGGGAAATACTGCATCACTGGCAGTGGTTTTTGCTTATTAATGGACATAAATTGTGCCCATTATACAAAGAGTCCTCAATGAACGCTTTTGTTTGTGGGGCTTGGCACACAGGAATTTTCCATGTAAGAATTGTTGAGAACCGCACAAAAAGTGATGATTTTAGAAAACCAAAGCCAAAAGTCTGCTGTGGTAAGGTTTGCCAGCAACAACACTGTGATTCTGCAGCTTAAAGGGAAGGGTCACCTTGTGTGAGAGTGTCTTTGTGAGAAATGACCAGCACTTGGTGGTCTGACCATCCTGTAGAGATAGCTAAGAGTAGTCAGAGCCAGGATAAGAGCACTCCTGACTAGGATTGTGTTCCTGTAGGTGTTTGATAATGGATGAGGTCCAAGGAAAGAGGAAGCTGGAACCTCCTGCTCGGGCACAGGGCTAGAAGAGAAAAAAGAAGATGGGTGGGGGAGTGCATGTCCGTGTTAAATCTAGTGTGGTGAAAAGGTGAACGCGTGCATGCATGTTAGATGAAGGGCTTTTGTCTGTGTGTTTTAATCTTGAGCTTCTGGAGCCTTGAATTGTCTTAAACAGGAATCTGCCTTCATTATTTATTGAGCTGTTCCTTCCACTCCAACATTTGCTGAATGTAAAAATATGAAAACTTAATGAGTGTTTCATGCATGAAATGCTTGCTAATAATAAGTTTAATGTGAATGCCGTGTTGTCCACTGTTTTACTTTGGTCTGAAAGAAGAAACTTTGTTGTTAACATTTGGATTTAAGCGTTCAGAGGGCACAGGGAGGTTTACTGCAGTCACCTCATGCAGAACTCTTAATGTCTTTAAGCCGTGGAGGTTCAGGGATATTTCCAAAAGTTGTCGAGATGGCACTGAGACAGAGTTGCATCATGGGTGGGTGTGCACAAGCAGAGCATAGATTAAAAAAAAAGCTCTTCATGTTACACTTGTGGTTTTGAGAACAACTTTTTCAGATCAACACTTTTGGCTTGTGGCCTTTTATCAGAGCGTTTCTGGAGCTCCAACTCGTTTTCTCTCTGCCTTGAGAGCAGAAATGTCAAATCTACAAATTCACATCCAGCCAGTCCAACATTCACTCACTGATGGTTCAGTATTTGCTAACACATCAGCACCCTTTAATATCCATTTACATTAGATTACATTAGATTAGATAGAACTTAATTACCGTAGTCCCTTTGGGAGACTCCCTCTGGGTAATTAAAATTCAAGTAGCAGTTTTGTATAGCAGGAAAAAAGATAAATATATACAATCTCCTCTGATGCAGCCATGAGAGCAGCTTGTGTTGAGTTGGGGAAAGAGTTGTATGTTACTCATTACAAAGTAATGCGTTACAGTAACATCACTACTTTGTGTAATGCACTACGACTGAAATTTAAAGGTGTAGTCAGCGATGTGGGAGAAAACGAGTGGAGAGGTTGTTGAACAACGAATTTAGACCCGCCTCTCCCTTCATACCTCACCCCTGGCTCCACCCCCGAAAGCTGATGGACGTGCATCGTCATGGAAATTGAAACTGCTTAGCTGGCCAATATAGCTAAGGTAACCCTGACTCGTCAGACAACTCGACTGCCGTTATTGATATCACAACAACAGAACATTTTGGCAGATCAGACAATAAGATGAATGCCTGATGGCTGTTACTGTTATGTGAAACACCACAAAGCTAATGTTGCTTACCTATCCAGCAGACAGACAGTGACATCTGCATCCGTTTTCAGGTCTTTAAATTGGAGTTCCCTCCACTGTCGGAAAGCAACACCAATGTTGACCCGGGTCTTCGCTCTTTCATGGTCTTAGCCCTTCTTTTTCACTTTTCACTCCTCTGACCTTTTTCTTTTGGGCTGTTTTTCAGCCATTGCTGCTGCACATATTGTATCATTCTCTTACGCTAACTGCGCACGCTACGCAACCTACTACTCCCCCTCCCCCCTCTGTCTGATCCGCGCATGAGTATGATCGCCCCCTGGATGTGGGGGTGTGTACCCTCTTTTGGTAACTCGGCCCGAACCACAGTATTTACCTGCTGAAATTCAGAGCCAAGGCTGTGTATTGAAACCAGACTTTTTTCTCAACATGCTGTCAGTGGTGACATCTTGAGGATGGAGAGGAGAAATATGGTGATTTTGACAAATACTGCATTAGATTAGAAGATCGCTGACTACACTTTTTAGTAACAAAATGAAGTCCCTTTTTTATTTGGTGTAGTGTCTCTTCTCCACGGACAGATCTGGTACTGATGCTGCCTTCTTTACCGCAAGTATACAGATGAACAGAGTTGCCAAGTCTGCTTATTATTAAAGGAGACATATCATGCTAATGCATGATTTAATACTTACATATAATATAATAAATTTGAAAACAAGACCTTACACCCCCTTAATTTTCAAAAAATTAGATATTGTATTTTTTTCTGATATCCTAGAACGAGATTTGATGCCTCTGAAAATAGGTCATTGCGAGATGACTGCGAGATTTAAATCGTTGTGACGACAGCTCCCCAGCTCACACTCACTCATTACCAGCTCTGGCCTGTAGGGGGACTCAATACGTGGTCGCTGCTTTGAGCCTGCCGGAAAATACAGTAGAAGAAGAAGGACAGGCTGGCTCTACCCTCTCGGCAGCTCTGACAGAACTGACCAATCAGAGCACAAAGGGCTGTGACGTTGCGAGGTAACTGTAGGTCAGCCTGGAAACCGAGCGTTTCAACAAGAGCTTCATAATGGCCTAAAATGAGGATTTTGAGAACGCTATTGTGGGGCAATGAAGGAACTAAATGACTTGTACTGAGGGCAGAAATGCTTTACAGGCATCCTAGTCTGGCATAGTGAAAAGGAGAAACAAGCATGATATGTCTCCCTTAAGCATCTTTGGGCCTGTTTTATTTAAAAGTTGCTTGCAAATCGGATGAGTCAGGGCTGCGGCTTACATTTTTTTGGGCTTGTTTCTTAATGTGCAGTTGTTTATTGGAGCTCTTCTGTCTGTATGAATCCCTTCAATTATCTCCCAGCTCCCCACAATAAAGCAAACACGTGTGCTGTAGGTAGTTTGTGCTTTCCCCTTTCTCATTTCCTGGTTTTCATGCCTGCCTCAAACACACTCACACATAGAGCCATAGTTGCCAGGTCCACTTATTATAAGCTGTGTTGGGCTTCTATTTGCTGTGCACTGTGAAATTGAAATGAAATGTAGCCAACATTTAAAACAAAATTTATTTAGATTTCTATTTTTTTTAAAAAAGTAAAATATCCCATTGCAAAAAGAAGTAGCTGGAGGTTGCTTGTTTTAGGTTTGTTTTTGCGTCTTTTAGAAGAAAAATCTGGAAACACTGGACAGGAGCTCTCCTTCTACACGGTATGTGACATGATGATGTCCTCCATAGAAGAACTTTATGTACACCTACACATTTGGGAACAGATATGGTGTTCTGCCCAAAGTAGAGCAACACAAAAGTAACGTAAAGGTAATGAGTAACTTAAAAAGTTACTTTCCATAGAGGGTAACTAAGTAAATAGCGTATAACTTTTTAAAGAAGTAACAAGTAATGTGCAAACTCTACTTTTTAAAGTTACTTACTCTCAGACCTCATGTGTTAACCCTGTTAACTTCAATGTTCTATGTTGCTTATTATTTTAATGTAATATTATTTATAATATTTACTATTTTATAGTTTTTACTCTTTCATAATTGTGACTAAATTATAAACATATTTTAATCAAATAGTTTGGATTGGATTTTTTTCAACCAGAAATCCTTTTTTTCCTTTTCTGTCTTGCACAAACAGGAACAGATAACCACTGGTAAAAGATAAATAATGAATATTCTAACTGCAAATATTTTCTTCAAATTGTATGATTTGATTTGTAGTTTTGAATAGTCTTGTTTTTCCATCTTGTTTGTTATATTGACTTGCATGAGTTGTCTTAACATCAGTAAACACAAAGCACAAAGAATACAGTTTTAGAACATGAAGTTGGCTGTCAGCGTGTTTGTTTCATCACAACAGCGCCACTTCCTCCCAATACATCTGTTAGTGTTTGATTGTTTTATGATGGCACTAGATGCTGGCATTTGCAAAATTGTCTCTTGCAGTGTTGGCAGCACAAGACACATTTATGGCCTGAGCTTCTCTATGGATGATGCAGACAAATGTTCCCCTACATGTCTGTAACTGAGGTTAAGCAGAGGTACAAAGAGACAAGGCCGAGCTGCAGCTTATGGAATCACAGGAGTGCCAATATTAAAAGGAAATACATGTGGATATAAAAACAGAATCAATAAAAGAAGTTTGGAAATAAAAACAGAATCAATAAAAGAAGTTTGGAAATAAAAACAATCAATAAAAGAAGTTTGGAAATAAAAACAGAATCAATAAAAGAGAATCAATAAAAGAAATGTGGAAATAAAACAAGAATCAATAAAAGAAATTTGTAAATAAAAACAGAATTAATAAAAGAAATTTGTAAATAAAAAGAGAATCAATAAAAGAATCAATAATAAAAAATATATACAAACGCAGTCATATCATTGCTTTTGCTTATTCCATTTTGACATAGTCTTTTCCATGTGCGTTTTGACATTGTCTTTACCATTTGCCTATTGTCATTGCTTTTACCAGATGGCTCAAGCTGTCAATCAAATGACTGTGGGCGGGTCTTTCTGTCCAGGATAACTAGTAGATACCTGATCAGACGATTCCTGCTTGATAGTGTGTCTCAAATCGCAGACTTCCATACTCAAATACTTGACATTTTGAGTATACTGCGTCAAAATGAAAAACAGTATGCTTAGTATGTGAAAAATGAGTATGCAGAAGTACCCGGATGATGTACTCAGATCGGCCCGGATTTTGAGTATGCAGCTGTGGACACTCAACGTACTCATTTCCTCCAGAGACGATGGCAGCGGTGAGCTGTGGCTCTGCACTGACTACGGTGGATGTGACTGCGCTGTTCAAATGTAAGTTATAAACACGTGTTTTTTACACCAAGCACCATGAGCTGTTGTCGTTTTGAGTTCATTTGTTGTGTACGTTGGTTTTTTTTGTTTGTTTTGTGCCACGAATGGTCGGCTATCAGTTATGCTAACGCTAGTTGGACTAGCAGCTATCTCGAATGCTAACGCTAGTTGGGCTAACAGCTGCCGGGGTCCGAGCATTACCCTGAATAATCGGGCAAATAAAATTAACCAGCGGGCTATATCCTGCACAGGGACTATATGATCAGAAGCACCACTCAGACATCTCTGTTTATTGGTGTATTTTAATTGTCGCGGCGCCCCTCGTAGCTCTCGGTTGTCTCAGTCAGCTGCAGATACCTGTAAACACAGGTATCAGTGAAACACAGATACCTGTGACTCTACACCGCTGTTTGTGATGTCGTTAATATGGGATTAATGTTCCCCTTCGCTGTAGAGGATACTGATGTTAGAAGTGCGGGGAGGGCTTTATCAGTCATAAATACTCACGAGATACGGCAGCTATTAGCTACCTTTAGCTTGGCAGATAGCCTGTGAATAAAGCCAGTATCCGCTACGGAGGTTTATCTGCAGCATAGCATGTCATTACTGTCATGTTTCCCCTTCGATGTCTTATCTGTAAGGTTAAATGTTTTGCTCTTTCTAGGGACTGATGAGTAAACCAGGGGCCTGATAGCCTGGAGGGTTGCTGCCTGTTCACGGGGAGGCATAATGCCACAGGTACCCACTATGAGTAAGTGAAAGCTGAGGTTATAATACAACTCTATTGTTATGGTTTGTATTTAACTTTTTGAATAGCATCCTGTTGGGGGTTCATTGCAGAAAGGGGGCTGGAGGGGAATTCACCCCAGCCCTTGTCAGTAAAAACATGGGTAAACTTTGGTTTGCTGTGATGTGATCAACAAGTGGATTCTGTATGATGTGAGTGTACAGTCATAATTACATAATTCTGTTTTTCTGTATTGTGTTGTCCTTCCTGTACAGGACCTGAAAAACGGAACATGGACCTCCACCTGGTCTTTGGGGTATCAAAAGCCCTCTCCACCACACATCTGGCTCTGGACAGGTGACCATTAAATCACACCTGGAGCTGGTTCTGGAGAGACTGTCAGTAGGGTGTGATGAGGGCAATGGGCTGCCTGAGGCAGGGGTAGCCCCCATCACCAAAGATGCAGAAGCCCAGCTGAGGATACTTCTGCTGCAGGTAAATGGGGCTGTGCTTCAGCACCCTTGTGTTGTGTGCTGATTTGGGAAGCCCACAAAAATGTCCTGAAATTTTGTGATCACACACAGCCTGAAACTGAACTGATTAAAAAAATATCATGTGCAGGTAACATGCTGCATGCTGGGCTGATGGCTTCACCCACACATCAATGCTGCCAACAACCCCTCTGAAGGCTGCTGATCCAGCCAACCAGGTGAAACCTGCACCCAGGTGAAGACGGTCCTCCGCTGATGGTCCCTTTGGGTGCCAAGGGCAGCCATCAGACCCCCAAAGGACTCCCTGGTGAGGCGAAGACTGGCCGCAGGTCACTCTCCCCATCGAAGAACATCGGCAGGAGTGTCACTGTGGCGTTAAGCTTACAGTGCAGCCTGGGGTTTGGAGGCTGGGGAAATGCAGCACTAATGTCTTTGAATAAAATTAAATTTATATTAATGGTGGTGTGTTTTTGTTCTATTCTTTGTGGTACAAGTAACATGCTGATCTAACACTGATGTTTTAATATTAACCCTTTACTTCCAGCTCAACTGCAGAATATAAGTCATAAGCTATCTATATCTATATATTTCATATATGTATATATATTCTATTTCACATATATATATATATATATATATATATATATATATATATATATATATATATATATATATATATATATATATATATATATATATGTATATATATATATATACACACATACATATATATATATATATATATATATATATATATATATATATATATATATATATATATATATATATATATTTGCATTTTTATCATAATAAGTTTTTGCATATTAAATCCTACACAAAGAAAATTTTTTTTTTTGGTTTGTTTGAAATTCTGTCTGTATCCTAAGACATCGACAGAAACAAACGTTTTTTTTTTTTAATTAAATATTTTTGAATATATCGACGTCTGCCAAACAGTTGAGCTTGGAGCTGGAGGTTGTGATGTCATGGGTGCAAATAATATACCTGTCGAACTACTGTAAAACTTTAACTTAACTCATAATACTTTTTGCATTTTAACTTATACAGAGTTATCTGTAGAGCGGGAGTGGAGAGAAGAAGAAAGAAGGAACACAGACAGAATTTACTTTTTTTATTTATCTATTAAAGATGTATTTATTATAACAAGTTTGAGCATCTTCTCATCTCTGAATGCATCATCAAAGTGGTCACTCATTAAGCACAGACCTCTGATTAATAAACTGTATTATTGGTTGAGAGCACATGGTTCAGAATATACTAATGGGGGAGTTTTCAGTTGACATTGTATGTGTGAGCTTTACTAATTCTTACTGGTGGTTGAAAGTCCATCAGGAAGTACACAGCTGCCCTGAAGAAAAGACGCCCGTGGTTTTCACCTACACCAGGCAGAACTACCTGATGGTTTTGGAAATTATCATTGTTAATGAGAAGAATATAGTCGGGAAATTATGTATTTGCCAAGGAATAACCTAACAAGGTCATAATAATTCTGTTGTGTGTTGGTCATTTTAGAGCCCAATGCTGCTCATCACACGCCCAGCAGGTGGTGTATAGCCTTATCACCATGGATACACAGGTGTTTGTGTTAATTTTTTTCATCCACTGCCGCTCGGTTTGTGCCATGCAGCTGTTGATAATGAAAACACTTCGCAATAACTTGGAAACGTGAAGGGGGGGCAGCTGCTGCCCGGTGTTTACGGTACGAAACACCCACCAAGCGGACGCTTCGGTCTCGTAAAACGGCGAGACAAATTAAAAACAGTCGCTATTACAATCAACTGGGCTCATAATCGTGATGTAAATACTTACTGTCTCGCTAGAAAATATATTATTACTAGATGAATTTGTAGTTTTTCCTGAATTGCAGTTTTCTCTTATGGTCGGACTATTTTAATTTTCCCGGCGCTGCTTCCCGGCCGGCACGAAATGCATTCTGGGGTATTAAGTATGCATCTGTGTAAACGCTCGGGCAGCTGCGGCATACTCAGATCATCTTTGAGTATTCAGTATGCAGTATGTACTGATTGAGTAGGTAAGTAGATACACAGTATGCCATTTCGAACACAGTCATAGCTACTGCATAGCCACTGTCAAGCAGGAATCGTCTGATCAGGTATCTACTAGTTATCCTGGACAGAAAGACCCGCCCACAGTCATTTGATTGACAGCTTGAGCCATCTGGTAAAAGCAATGACAATAGGCAAATGGTAAAGACAATGTCAAAACGCACATGGAAAAGACAATGTCAAAATGGAATAAGCAAAAGCAATGATATGACTGCGTTTGTATATATTTTTTATTATTGATTCTTTTATTGATTCTCTTTTTATTTACAAATTTCTTTTATTAATTCTGTTTTTATTTACAAATGTCTTTTATTGATTCTTGTTTTATTTCCACATTTCTTTTATTGATTCTCTTTTATTGATTCTGTTTTTATTTCCAAACTTCTTTTATTGATTCTGTTTTTATTTCCAAACTTCTTTTATTGATTCAGTTTTTACATCCACATGTATTTCCTTTTAATATTGGCACTCCTGTGATTCCATAGCAGCTGGATGCTGAGAATGACTGGCAAATGAACAGAAGTCAGCAGTGAACTTTGACAAACAGCTCATTTATGATGTTTTTATTGGTTAAAAACACAATGACCTCACATTTTCTAAAATTTTTATTCACCATTAAGTGCATACAAATGAATATATGTTATCAGACAAAAATGTGCATGGCAAGTTGTTGCGTTGATTTATACAATTCGAAACATATAATAAAAATTAGAAAGAGACAAACTGACAAAGAAAAAAGAAGAAACAAAAAACAACTACAAAAATAACGCAAAACAAGAGAAAAAAGTGTAGCAAGCAAATGATCTTGAATGAAAAAGTTTGGTTTCTTGATTGGCTGACACATATACACCTGGTCAAGATCTTAAGACCATTCACACTGTCATGATCTCCAGTTGGTGTTACCTTGACAGTCCTGATGGCTTCAACATTACTGTCATGACATTGACCAACCTGAGATGTTTTCATAATGACACAGTGGAGGGGCCAACATCATGATCAAGGTGCTTTTTCCTTGGATTGAACAATGGAGCTTCAGGCTGTGCAGAGGTGGCCCTCATGACTGAGGGCCCTTATCTATGTGGTAATGACTGAGGGCCACTGCCTGTGTTGTAATAACTGAGGACCCTGGTCTGTGTAATATTGACTGAGGGCCCTGGTCTGTGTGAAAAAAGACTGAGGGCCGTCATCTATGTGATAATGACTGGGGGCCCCTGGTCTGTGTTAATGACTGGGGGCCCTCATCTATGTGTGGTAATGACTGAGGGCCCTGTACTGTGTGGTAATGACTGAGGGCCTTGTACTGTGTGGTAATGACTGAGGGTCCTTATGTGTGTGATAACAACTGAGGGCCCTTGTCTGGGTGATAATGACTGGGGGCCCTTGTCTGCGTGGTAACGACTGAGGGCCCTCATCTATGTGTTAATGACTGAGGGCCCTTGTCTGGGTGGTATTGACTGAGGGCCCTGGTCTGTGTGAAAAAAGACTGAGGGCCGTCATCTATGTGATAATGACTGGGGGCCCCTGGTCTGTGTTAATGACTGGGGGCCCTCATCTATGTGTGGTAATGACTGAGGGCCCTGTACTGTGTGGTAATGACTGAGGGCCTTGTACTGTGTGGTAATGACTGAGGGTCCTTATGTGTGTGATAACAACTGAGGGCCCTTGTCTGGGTGATAATGACTGGGGGCCCTTGTCTGCGTGGTAACGACTGAGGGCCCTCATCTATGTGTTAATGACTGAGGGCCCTTGTCTGGGTGGTATTGACTGAGGGCCCTGGTCTGTGTGAAAAAAGACTGAGGGCCGTCATCTATGTGATAATGACTGGGGGCCCCTGGTCTGTGTTAATGACTGGGGGCCCTCATCTATGTGTGGTAACGCCTGAGGGCCCTGGTCTGTGTGGTTACCACTGAGGGCCCTGGTCTGTGTGGTAACGACTGAGGGCCCTTGTCTGTGTGTTAATGACTGAGGGCCCTGGTCTGTGTGGTAATGACTGAGGGCCCTGGTCTGTGTGAAAAAGACTGAGGGCCGTCATCTATGTGGTAATGACTGAGGGCCCTGGTCTGTGTGGTAATGACTGAGGGCCCTCATTTATGTGGTAACGACTGAGGGCCCTGGTCTGTGTGGTAATGACTGAGGGCCCTGGTCTGTGTGGTAATGACTGAGGGCCCTGGTCTGTGTGTTAATGACTGAGGGTCCTTGTCTGTGTGGTCATGACTGGGGGCCCTGGTCTGTGTGGTAATGACTGAGGGCCCTCATCTATGTGTTAATGACTGAGGGTTCTTGTCTGGGGGGTAATGACTGAGGGCCCTGGTCTGTGTGGTAATGACTGAGGGCCCTGATCTGTGTGGTAATGACTGGGGGTCCTTGTCTGTGTGGTAATGACTGAGGGCCCTTGTCTGTGTGATAATGAATGAGGACCCTGGTCTGTGTGAAAAAGAGTAAGGGCCGCCATCTATGTAGTTAACAACTGAGGGCCCCGGTCTGTGTGGTAATGACTAAGGGCCTTGTCTGTGTGATAATGATTGAGGGCCCTCACCTGTGTGGTCGTGAATGAGGGCCCTTATCTATGTGGTAATGAATGATGGCCCTTGTCTGTAAGACAATGACTGAGGGCCCTGGTCTGTGTTAATGACTTAGGGCCCTTATCTATGTGGTAATGACTTGAGGGCCTTTGTTAATGTGGTAGTGACTAAGGGCCCTTGTCTGCGTGGTTACAACTGAGGGCCTTGTCTGTGTGGTATGAATGAGGGCCCTGGTCTGTATGAAAATGACTGAGGGCCCTCATCTATGTAGTAATGACTGAGGGCCCTGGACTCTCTAGTAATGACTAAGGGCCTTGTCTGTGTGATAATGAATGAGGGCCCTTGTCTGTATTGTAATAACTGAGGGTCCTGGACTCTGTTGTACTGACTAAGGGCCCTCTTCTGTGTGGTAATGACACACCTTATAGTTTCCTTGTTGTCAACTGCAGGATTATTTTCTCCACAAACTCTGTTGCAGCTACAGAAGTTGTTCACTACAATACAACCCCACACAATCCAGAAATAACTACTGAGAGGATTTCTGTGGGTCACCCCTAAATGTAAACTGAGAGGAGTGAAATTTATGATTCTGTGTTTTCAGTGAAATGACCCTTTAAAAAGTGGCTATAATAAGTCATAACGGCAGTCCTAAAAATAGCTTTTAAATGACAAGCTGAGCAGGCAGCAGAGGCAATCTTGCATAAACAGATTATATGGTTTCCACTTTCTATAATGTGCAGCACACACTTCTGAGGACAGAGTCAATATGTTTGCATTAACACACATTCTCGAGCTCAGAGTGCAAACCAATAATTAGAAAAGTGGAGTGGAAGCTTTGAGCTAAAATTGCTAATATGAACAGCAGGAGTACAGAGTAAATCAGCACTTAATGGCTCCTCCCTTAGCCCATGTGTTTTCTCTCTGATCAGTCATACATCAGACTCTAAACAAAGTTAAACTACAGGTTAGTGTACAGGTCGAAGGGCACAGATCCTAAGCTACAGAGTGGAAGCAGCTTTGCTAGGTTTAATCTGATCAGACATTAAAAAGCAACAGAAGGAGCAAACACTGCTCCCAGACAAAGTCATTGTTCAGGCCAAATATTAAGAAAAGATGATGGAAACATCTGAAAACATCCTAAAAATTTAACAGAGCTTAGAGGAAAGTAATCTAAAAGAGCCCGAGTCTTCTTCTATAGTTTTACATGCGCTTTAGTGTGCTTGACATCTCTTCTTAAATTGATAGTGTAGTGTCTTCTTAGAGAGCAGTAAATATCAAAGCAGTAATGATACGAATATGGCGTTTGCATATTAAAAAGCCAGAGGGAGGGGACAGGGGACTCCCCCCGTCTTCCAGAAGGTTCCTCCCCATCTCCCTTCAACAGTCACATTCTTTTAATTCTTCATTACATTGGCCTATATACACTCCTATGGAGTGTACTTTATCTATTTAGGCCAAGAAATCACATTCAAAGGTATTTCAGTCTTTATTCTATTGTTTCCTCAAAATGGCTGAATTGATCCAAATTGGCCCAAAAAGGCCCAAATATGGTCGTGCTTTCCTGTCCCTCTCTGGCTGCAGAGTGATCTGGACGCTGGGAGATTGTTTAGTACATTATGTACTTTCTTAAAATACTTGTCTCTTATTCAATAACTACAACTTTAAACCATAGACTCCATTTGATATGTATTTAGGCTTTATGGTGTGGGTGATAATCTGTTCATAGTGTGTGACACTGTTGTATTTAGACACATATATAAAATTACCGAATTATAACGAAAGTCATTATACCATATCGTGCAACATTTCTAACTTTATTGTGAGATTATATATATATATCAAACCAACCTACAATAATACGTTTTGTGTTGTTTCTAACTACTTTAAGATCTTGAAAAAGCCAAAACATTCGGTACTTAATTTCACTTTCAATAAGAACCTCTCAGTAACATTAAATGGTGATGTTAAACGTGTACATATGACTAAATTTGCAAGAAAATATATAAACATATTAAATGCAAAATATAGGAATAATATTATGGCTGCTGTATAACAACCAAAATAAATACTAAGGCCCGGCATGTAAGAAAAACCGTCCTTGATTAATAAGAAGTCCAACATAATGAAAAAAAGTGATTAATATTGACAATGTTAGATCTGTGTATTAGTGTGATACTTCATATTTCATTCTTCCAGCTAATTCTAAACAGAATGACCACTTTACCATCATTCAACATTTCATCATTAGAAGTACGGAAAGAAGAAATAATAGTAAAGGCATGTGTAAAAAGAAACCATTCATAGTGATACTAACAAGTCAAATTATGACAATTTTCCACTACAATAGATAGATAGGTGGATGGATAGAACGAATAGGCAGGTTGCAAGTAGGAAGTTGGTAGCTAGGTACTTTGTAGACTAAAAATCAGTTATCCAGTGGCAGTATTCAGGGTAACAAACAGTCCAGGTCTTGATCTACCGTCTTTGTTCAGTGTGTTGTTCAGTCTGATGTCAGTGGGAACAAAAGATCTCCTGAACCCGTCAGTCCTGCAGTGCAGTGAGGTGAGTCTCTGCAGTGAGCTGAGTGGAGGGGATGGTTACTATAGTCTACAATGTCCACACTATGAAAAGAGAGTATGTTCACAGTCAATAAGAAAATCTATCTGTCATGGAGACTGAATAAATGGATGAGTTAAAACAAAACCAAAGTCACAACCAAAGCAGAATCACTTATGTGACCTGAGTAAAAGTGCAGGGTTATCAGAAAATCCTCATTGTGCTGATTTCAGTGTATCAATCAATCAATCAATCAATCAATCAATCAATCAATCAATCAATCAATCAATCTTTATTTGTATAGCGCCAATTCATAACAAGCGTTATCTCAAGACACTTTACAATAGAGCATAAAGCTCTTCATTTTATGGATACACATCTATGCATAGATACATAAAAAAATACACATATACATACACATCCAACAGCCAACATGAATCCATATAGCCAATCATGAATCCCTCCATCATGGCTCAAGAAAAAACCTTCTGTTAAAGCTACGGTCTACGATTTGGAAGCTTTGTACAAATTAATAACACCGTTTATAAGGCTGTTATGGTCCTATGGTCCTATATACACAGTATAAAGACCAAAAAGAACGAAAAAAATCCATTCAGTATATCTGCTGCAAAGCTGCATACTAGTTGACCAATCAAGCCTTGAAGGCAGTAAGGTTCAATTGGTCCATGAGTCCATCCAATCCTCGTCTCCCTCACTACGCAGCATCATGCCCATGGTCCCGCCTCCTCCCCTCTACCTCCGGTAAGCAGCTAGCAGCGTTAGCTACTGAACTATCATGGAGCCAGAAAAGCCTAGCGCCGAAACTGGGAAGCCACTTCCCTCTCCCACGGGGCCCAACGGAGCTCTGCCCGCGGGTTGAGGCCTGTTCGCGGGCTAACGGCTAACGAATGGCCTCAGCCGGCCATCAGACCTTCCACATCGGCTGTTTTGCCCCTGGTTGATCAGGTAATGGCTTTGTTTAGTACAGTGGGAGATGTCTGCTGAATAACTCTGGTTAGTCTGTGCCTGTCCTGGCTAATGACTTGTAGCGGAGCGGGTTAGCCTGTTAGCCGCTAATCGTTAGCATTGTAAGCTGAGCTGGGAGGACAGGCTGAGAAAGATAAATCCTCCCCCACAATCGGCTCCGCTCTGGCGGCGCCAGACCCGCATTGCAGCCGGTCCAATTGAAATGGCTACTGCTGTGTGTTACAAGGGGGATGTCTGTCGTGTTTGATACTTTCAGTTGAGCTGAGCTGTTTTTGATTGAGTTTGCTGCTGATATATTATGCTAGTCGCTCGTAGCTCTGTCCGAGGGGGCTTGTTGTTAAGAGGCGAGGCGACACGAGCTGGGGGCGGGATCTTGGAACACGGAGGGGAGGGGTGAGGGAAGGGGGGGGCAGGCTGCGGTTTCAAATCGTAGACCACAGCTTTAAGCAGCGGTAAATCTTGAATGTGGATCCCAGTCTCATGATGAACAGCAAATCCACACGATGCTGTGTTGGTGTGAGGGTGAAGGAAGGGAGGTAAGAGGAGACAAGTGGACTAAAGTAAGAACTAAAGTTAGATCCATGAACCATAGACCTGTCGTCTGATTTATTAGAGGTTAGCCCCTTGAGATGCTAAATCTCGTTTTCAGGAGGGTCCTCGTGTCTGAATGGTTGTGGTGATCATTTTATAGAAGTATAATTGAGGATATTCTTACTGAAAATAAATATTTATGGTAGTGATGAACTCATGGATGCCCAGACCACAAGTGCGAGTGTAGGCTGGCCTGTTGATCTGAATGCAGCAAATTAAATTACAATCAATGAGTGGAGCCACAGGAGAGCCCCGGAAAGAATAATTTTTAAACAACTACAATATAAAAATATAGTTTTTAGATGTACGGGCTCTTAAAGTTTATATTCTATGGGACCAGGAGAGAACTTGAGTGCGAGATTATCAAGCTATTCTTCAACAGGCTGCTGCTTTTAAATCTGTCCACTATAAGAAACCAAGAGTGAGTGCCAGTTTTAAGGTTCCGATTGATGTGCCTGCTTCTCTCAGCTCCACTAAGCCTTATAGTGGAAGATTTTTGAATGAGCTGAATTTGACTTACAATCCACTTCTGATGATCAGGATAGAGACGCTAAAAAATGTTCCTCTAAAATGATTAAGTGATGGCTCCTGGTTGCTGGTGCTGAGATTTTTATTAAAACATCATGATTTCTGCCTCAGTTTTCTGCCTTTATTACTCTGGCATCAAGCTGTGCTATAATTTTGAGATATTCAGTGAAGTCATCAAAATTTGTGGAGGACCTCGGAGGTTTACGAATTATGAACAGCAGGATTTTCCATCTGCCTTTCAGCACAGAGCAGAAATATTTGGAGGCAAAGACACCAGAGAATGAGTGGGTGCACTGATTTCAGACTTTAAATTTAAGGAACGAGAACACCATCGCCTTACCTTTCACAATGACAAACAGCCCTAAGAAACAGAATAAGGGGCTACGCGATGAGAGGTGGTGCTCTGCTGTTTTCAGGCAGACATCGGCTGAAAAGCAGAAAAAGCTGGAATCAAGATTTAAGGCAACGGCAGAATCATTAATAAAGAGAAACATTTATAAAACCACTGCATATTCATAGATCCATTTGCTCCAATCATTGCTTGTAAGATGAATTGATTACTGCAGTTGAATCACATTTAAAAGTATTTCCAGCAGTTTTCTGCATTTTTTTTTTTAAACCGAAGCAGCTTGTAAGCAACTCCCCCTACATGTAATTCTTCACATGTACCAGAAATATGTAATTAGGGACCGATCTGGGATCAATGAGTCCACATGGTCCTGCATAATGTGAAAAAAACCTCCTGAGAACAAAATGGGAATATTAAAGGTGCTATGAGGAGAATCCATTACCGGCGACATAATGAGCACGCGCGGCAACTGTCGTATTGCTGCCTTCCAGTAACCTCGGAACTGGGAGTGACATCATCTCTGACTGATCGGCGTTCCAGTCGGAAAAAAACTTGCCGATCTACCAGGCTATTGTTAGCTGTTGTTAGCACGCCCTGTGTTGTTGTTCACATGAAGAATGTGATTATCACTATGGCAGCATTTTTGTAAATATAAGTCTAACAATACTATGTATACAGCTGATCTAGAGCGACACACCCCAGTCAGAAGTGCAAATAAATTGATTATTACAGGAGCTAAATAACTGTTCACACTGGGGGCATCCATCTTTGATTGTCAACTTGGGGGTGGCGAGGTTTCACCGAGTTCCCAGTAGGAAATTCCGATTTCGGGGGACGTTCCAGTTGCAGTTTCCTACTCGGAACCCAGATATTCCTACTTCTGACTACAACTGGAACGCCCGAAAAGACGTGACCCAAGCCGAAGCGTGTGTTTGTTTTGTTGCTTATGAATGTAGCTCGGAGCTTTCTCAGAACTCTGCATTGCTTTACAACTTCTTTTTTCAACAACTTACAGGATACAAAGCGACGAGGTAATGTATCTCTTTCTAGTTACATAGCGGTAGTTTTTGATGTGTGACAACAAGCAATTTTTGGAAAACTTAGTATCGTAGTTTTGTAGCCGGCTATACGTCACTACTTACAGCCTGGTGCTCTAAGACGTGTCTGAATAATATAAATTTGCTCTAGTTTTAATTGTCTTGTTCCCAAAGTTGAGCATCCAGGCCAGTCCAGCCCTGTCCGACCCGACCACGAAGCTAAGGAATAGCATTTATAGATAACCTATTTTGATGCTATAAAACTCATCTTAAAGTGTGTATTTCCATCAGGCATATATCTAAAAGTGAGACTTTTTTGTAAATACTTAAGAACTCCTAACAGTCCCTTTAAGTGACTTAAGGGTGATAGAGGAGAACATTTCTCTCACATCAGAAAAAATGGGGGAAAAGCCTGCATGGTAATAGAAACAACAATTTGATTTGATGTGCAAGAAGTCATTCAGTCCTGCAGGTGCACATTGAAATCATGCACCCTCATGAGTCCCTGCCAAAGTCTGTCCCCGGCTACACATGGATGTTTTTTCTTTTTTTTTGTTCAGAATTTTGCACCAGTTTGCCATGGTGAGGAATATGTTGTCACATCACTGGTGCGTTTCTTGTTTAGTGATACATTTGAGATCCAGTCAGAGACATTTTGACACATTCAGGATGGTTCAGTACAAATTTGACAAAGAACATGATGTCTTTGGATCCTATTTACAGAGTATGAAATTTAGATTTAGATTGAAAACAAAAATGTTGAGTGATGAAAAATTGTTTTTTCTGTCAAAACAAAATGATAATATCTGTTCCATTATGTAACCGAGTTAATACTCGTAAGCATGTTGACTTTCATCAGTTAAACTATTTGCACTGGTTTGTCTGTTGAATTGAATAAGTAGATTTAGTTTGCTCGTTAGTTATGTTGATAAGTCACATAAATCAAGCTAACACCTCTGTTACATTTGTGGGGCTTTTATTTTCTGAAGGAGACCTTCAGCTAGAGACCATGACTTTGAGAAAATGTTTTCGGAGGTAGCAATTTTAGTACGAGAGAAGACTGTTCTGTCACAGCTCTCTATAATATCAAACTTTTTTAGATACTCATCTTTTGGTCGTAGGAATGTAATGTTGGTTTTTGTTTCCTTTGTGTTGGCTTTGCCTCCTGAGGGCTTCTATCCGCTCCACATACAGTCACTGGTTTTACTCACAGGGCGTTACGATAAAGACATCCAGCTCTTTACCAGCAGAGATTAAGCACCCACTTTCCAGCTCTGCCTGCCTGTTTTAAATGCCACTTGCAAATGCTTTGCAGGGTGACTTAAAAATCCATTTCCCACTTCAACTCCTTGTTCGCAGTCCATTTGTCTTCCCAGGATTCCTGTGTTTTGTTTATCGATTTGCTGCCGCCTGCTGTCATGCTCAGGACCAGAGGAGACCTTGAGAGGAGCAAGGGCTGATAATGGAGTCGTCTCCCCCTCGTTATCCATCGTAGGACAGGAGGCTCCTGCAGCTCCCATCTGACCTTCACCCACTCCAAAAAACAAGAGGTGACAGGCTGTCCTGCTGGTGTATCAGAGAGTTGACCTGTACTATGATGGATGTCGCATCTGTTGTGCTAACTGTCCACTGGGGGACTGAAGAAACTGAAGAGGGTGGACAGAGGAGCGTCTTCATACAACTTGTATGGAAAACCAGGCTGCAGATGGACAATACACCAATTTTTTTTGGACAACGCTTCTGAAATGTGTCCTAAACATGGGCAGGAGGTCCTCCATATTGAGACAATTGTCCTGTTACCACTTCTTCTGGAAAAACAGACATGTTGTGCTCCATTTAACTGAGTCAGGATATCTTGTCTTAGTTTGTCTTTGAGTTTGAATCTGCTGGCATCATAAACGTTTTTTGTCTTTTGTTGCCCATAGGTGACATGTATTACTGGAGGATACCGCTAGAGGGCCCTCTAAGACCTAAGGCTTTGTGCAACTTCCTGTTGTGATAGGTTGACTGTAAGAGTGATATTGATTTAAATAAATGCAACGAGCCCAGATGACATGCCAAGTTATTTGGTGTTGAAAACAGCTTTATCTCAGTTCACGTATGGCACTTTTTCACTAGCACACCTTGGCCCTACTCTTCTCGGCCCTACTCCATTTGCAGCGTGTTTCCACTAACCTGGTACCTCCTAAAACAAGCCAGTTTTTGTACCTACTCCGCTCTGGTTCCAAGCGAGCTGAGTCGATACTAAAAGATGACGTCACCAACTGCTGGCTACTGATTGGTCAGACAATGTCGTCATCGATGAGTCATGAGCGCGATGACCTAGCATGCTGGCGGTAGCTACCATTAGCTTACCCTCATATGTCTTTTCTTTGCAGCTCGATTGCTCTCGTCCTCGGCTTCATTCTGTTGTATAGCTTCAAAAACTCTCCTGTGCTTCTCAAGGGGTATTTCTTCTTACCACCTGCAGCCTTCTTCTGCTTTACTTTTTTACTCGGTTCGTGACAAAAAGCCACAGACTGTTGTTTAGCGCTCAAAATCACATCACCGCAGTGCTGCTCACCCCGTTGGGCAGGCGACTTGGGTTAATGGAAAAGCAGCACAAGGCCAGTAGAGTAGAGCCGGGTAGAGTCAAGTAGAGAAGAGTAGGGCTAATGGAAAAGGGCCAATAGACAAGGATCTGGATCTAGGACTTTTCCTGAGGACTGGTTGGCATAGGCAGATTTCAAGATGTTCGCCAATAATTCCACTGATGAAGACTTGGCCAGTGTTTGTGCCCTCTGAGCTCTTCTAGTTCTCCTTTGAATAAAATTAAAAAGTTGAGCAACCAAGAAGGGAAAGAATTCTTGGAGGAGTTATTCTTCAAAATGTGTAAAACTGCACTGTCTTGATGTGAGCAGTATGTGCTGGATGCAGATCACCACCCAAAAACTTTCCCTCATAAAGTGAACAATGTCTCCTGAAAAAAGATTCATCGAGAACTACTTGGGTCCACGTGCTCACAGGCAAATGTCAAACATCTGCTGAGCCACAGTGGGATATTTTTAATAGCCATATAGAAAATGAGCTTTAAGAGGCACCATTTGAATTTTAAAGTCGTTGCTACTCAAAAAAAATGATGATGTACTTCAACATTGTTGACACTCTTTTATGAAAGCAATTTCTCAAATTAAGCAGCTTAGCACATTGATCTGGGACTTTCCATAATTCTTAGTTACTACAATTCAAAGTTACAGTCCGCCCTCTCTGTCAGGGCAGTAATGACCAATACCATTCTTAGTTGCTCTCTATTTGTATATTCTTATATTTTTGTATAAACTTCAACTTATCTAGTATTTTTTTGATGCAAGTACTGTGTAGCCTGACAAGCCAGATGAACACCCTATATATCTGCCACAAAAATATTTCACTTGTCCATCTGGGTAAGAGCCCTTTAAATTTGTTTTCAGGGGCAGAAGGTTTTAAAAAAATACAAGCTTGTGATTGGACAATCGTTCTGCTCGTCACATTCATCACAGACCAATCCACATCAAGCAGGGTTGCCTCCTATAATGTAGCAATGTTTTCACTGAATTTGTCTTTTTTTTTCTTTTATATATACATTTTATTTTATTATTTTGTGTATATTGACTGCTGATGCTGCTCAGTGACTTTTGAAGACTTTATGATGCAAAATGTGCCTGTTTGTTACTTGAAATGGCTGAATAAAGAATTGAAAAAAACTTTCTCCTCTCAGCAGTCCCTGCTGGACGGGGAGTGAAAAGGAGGGGATCACAACAGGCAGTACAAGATGAAATATAGAAATATACACAGCAGAAGTAGGTGTTTATAATAGGTTAGTGGGCAAACCAGTTATATCCTAACTTAAAAACTGAAGCACGCAGAGATAAATATGAAGCAGCTTCACTATAGTCATGATAAAAACACTGGCGAAAGAAATCTGCATCCAAAAGCAGCTCTGGATGCACAAAAACCTGCTGGTGACTGTTTTAGAGCAGATGTACAACAGAACTTTGATGATATGCAGTGGAAACAACAGTTTTAAATGTCCAGACACACATTGGAGTTTGTGTTACTCTCCTTAAAGTTAGATAAACTTCTCCCACTGCAGCATTTGTTTTTAATCCATCCCATCAAGTCTCTGTTTTCCTGGTTCATACCAGTCGCACAGGACAATGTGATGAGTCTTCTCTGCTCGCCCTCAGTGAGTTTTCTTGATAAATCGCAGCAGCGTTCAAACATGAGCCTACTCGGGCTTCACAAGGATAAAAAAACTAGAGGGTGCGAGGAAGTTACTCATTTAAAGTTTGGAAGAAAAAACTCTGATGTTTGCGTGCACACATTTGGCCCACCCAGATAATAGTAGGCAAACTTCAGGATTCTTTGTTGTTGTTTTTTTTTTTGAAAGCATGAACAGGATTTCAGACTGCTTCAGAAGCACAGAACTATATTTAAGTCTCTTTAACCACAAGATAAATGTGAATAATAACCATGTTTAATCACTACTTACTTTCTATATACTGAAGGCTAAAGAGCTAACAAAAAACTTTTTTTCTTTCTTTAATTAACTTTTTCCTTCAGCAGTACATTTAGTTCTTGGTAACTAAAAGTCTCACCTGGCCTGAAACTCTAAAACAGTGCAGGCCGGAGCCATGAGGAGTCCACAGCGAGGCTGTGTCAGCACTAACAGAGATGTTATCAGAGCAGAGGCTGACAGACAGCTGCTGTAAAGTAAAAAAAAAAACGCCTCCACAAACGCTGTGTGACCCAGGAGAGCACTGATACACCCCATCCCATCTACTGTCTGCAGCTTCTTTATTTATACTCACTCTACAGGGAGATAACTCCACTTTCTCCATGCCGTGCAAACAGGGCACACTGCCATGCCAGTGTTACCAAGAAATACAGAAAGGCAGAGTTGAAGCATGCTGACAGCCCTGTAATGCAACATCTGCTCATCTTCCTTTGAATAGAATGTGAATGAGACACCACGGCTCAATAAAACATGCTACAGACGACTGCTGAGCTACAGAAGAGGTAAGTTTATGTCAGGATACATTTAGAGTTTATGCAGTTTGGAAATCTGAGTTTTGAAGAGGTAGCTTCTTTTGAGCTTAAGGTCAATATCTTCAGAAGGAGACATGTGGGTGAAAAGAAACAAGGAGCTTACAAACACCTCAGTGACTAGCAGACCTGATGATTTTGTTGTTTTAAACAGATTTTGTTTTTTAAAGGCCCAACTGGAAATGGGCATTGCAAATTAGCTCAGGCTATAAATGCTGTAGAGTGTGGCAACATTCTCTTGCTTCATACTGTCCCTAAACAAATGAACATTAGACAAATAAATGTAGCCTTGTGCAGCAGCTGGATGCACTGGATTCTGTCTTTCATCAGGAAGATCTTTCTAATTTAGCTTTAAACAGGAACACTTAAAGCTATGGTCTACGATTTGGAAGCTTTGTACATATTAATAACAGCGTTTATAAGGCTGTTATGGTCCTATGGTCCTATCTACACAGTATAAAGACAAAAAAGAATGAAAAAAATCCATTCAGTATATCCGCTGAAAAGCTGCATACTAGCTGACCAATCAAGCCTAAGAACCTGCAACTATTAATTGGTCCGTGAGTTAGTCCATGAGTCCATCCAATCCTCGTCTCCCTCACTACGCAGTACGCAGTATCTTGCCCATGGTCCCGCCTCCTCCCCTCTACCTCCGGTGAGCAGCTAGCAGCGTTAGCTACTGAACTATCATGGAGCCGGGAAAGCCTAGCGCCGAACCCGGGAATCAGCCTCCCTCTCCCAAGACAGTCTGGCTGCAGACCACCCTTCTCCTCTCCCTTCTCCCTCGTCTCCCTCACTATGCAGTACGCAGCATCTTGCCCATGGTCCCGTCTCCTCCCCTCTACCTCCGGTGAGCAGCTAGCAGCGTTAGCTACTGAACTATCATGGAGCCAGGAAAGCCTAGCGCCGAACCCGGGAATCCGCCTCCCTCTCCCGCGGGCCCAACGGAGCTCTGCCCGCGGGTGGAGGCCTGTTAGCGGGCTAACGGCTAACGAATAGCCTCAAGCCGGCCGTCAGACCTTCAGCATCGGCCGTTTTTTTCCCCTGGTTGATCAGGTAATGGCTTTGTTTACTACAGTGGGAGATGTCTGCTGAATAACTCTGGTTAGTTTGTGCCTGCACGGGCTAATAACTTGTAGGGGAGCGGGTTAGCCTGTTAGCCGCTAATCGTTAGCACTGTAAGCTGAGCTGGGAAGGACAGGCTGAGAAAGATTAATCCTCCCCCACACTCGGCTCTGCTCTGACGGCGCCAAACCCGCATTGCCGCCGGTCCAGTTGAAATGGCTACCGCTGTGTGTTATAAGGGAGATGTCTGTCGTGTTTGATACTTTCAGTTGAGCTGAGCTGTTTTTGATTGAGTTTGCTGCTGATATATTGTGCTAGTCGCTCGTAGCTCTGCCGGAGGGGGGTTATCTGAGCCGACACGAGCTGGGGGCGGGATCTTGGAACACGGAGGGGAGAGGTGAGGGAAGGAGGGGCAGGCTGCGGTTTCAAATCGTAGACACCAGCTTTAATAGGCTAGCACTCCCCCTTCTGTCAGCCTGTCCCAACATACTTCAGCAAGAGTTTGATTTTCTGACTGGTTTGTGTGACTTTTTTACAACAACAGAGTTAATTAAACCATAAGCAATTTAATTTATCCTCCTTTAATCATTAATGCTGTCTTAACAAGCTCGAATGGTGGACTCAAAAACTTCACATGCCCTTTGGTGTTTTATATTTGTCTTATGTCCAGGTGACCACTCAGATCATTAGCATTCCATCACTATACTGGGTTTAAGCTCTGTCCAAATGGAGATGAAAACGCTTTTAGAACAACAATGTTCTCTGCAAAGATGGCACTCTTTTAGTAAATGTGTTCTTCCACATGAAAACACTGTTGTGTATATGCCAGGCATGTAAGTGGTGCTGTAACATACACCAAAACCAGAGAAGACATGGAGCATACAACTACATCATGAGAAGTATAAATAAACACAGGCGTCTGCTGTTCTCTGTGTCCCTTTGTTGCTCGAAGTGGTTGTAGAGGAGCAGAAGATTTTACTGTAAAAAACAAAACAAGCTGAGGAGCTTCTGCAGCACGAACATGACATCGAATTCTGCTATTATTTCTGTTGTTGTCAGGGTTCTTGTGCCAATTTAAGGGAAAGGTGGGGCTATGACATTGTTTCTGGAAGTATCTGTATTTGTTGTCCACATGGAAATGCTTGTCTGGTGTTTTCAGATTTATTTACTTTGGGACCTGTTTGCCAAAATGAATTGCTGTATCAGTGTGGACAAAACCCCTTCACCACTTCAAACTTGATATGCCTGCATTTGTCTTCTCTCTGTGGATGACCCTTTAGGATGCACTCACACTTCTGATACTTTTTTTCAAAATTAACCTGTTTAAATGTTATTTTATGGTTGAGTGCATGTTAATAAAGCACAGTTCATACCAGTTTGATACATACATAAGGTAAATACGAATTAATGTATTCAGTGTATTGTTAGATTTATTGTCATTTACATTGATGACCCAGTGAAACAAAAATATGACATGAAAATACACTAAGGCAAGGTCAGATAATACGATTTTTGTTGGAAAAATGGTCGTATTGGAGCAATAAAATGTGTTCAGGAACTTGCTCAAGAAGCATGATAGACCACACGACTGGAACCAACAGCATGTGAGAAGTGATGTGATAATGGTGTGAGGAGCAGAGGCAATACTGACGACTTCAAACAAACAGACTGTAATGAGAGAACAGTACTTTGAATCTACACATGCAATGATGATGTATTAGTTTGCTGATGAATGTGAGCAATTCCTCACTGTGTTTCTCTGCTGTTTCTCTCCAACATTTCTCTGTTTAGAGTCTGTAGTAGCTCCTCTTTAACACATCAGGGATATTCTTCTTTTCAGAGCTTTGCAAGCTTTGTTCTGTCTTATGGTGCGTTCACACCGGAAGCTACTTGTACTACCTCGGCGATCACCCTCCATGCAAAATCAGTGTTCAGCCGTGATGGGTCGGGGCTAACCCTCCCACAATGCGACAGCCGCTTTTCACAGACAAAACCTAGACCTAGACAAACTGTTATTCATCCGGACTACAGAGTAACAATCCATGTCCATGTGGGAAACATTAGTCAGTGAGGACATTAGTTCCGCCTAGACGGACCGCGGGAAACTCACAGATGCTGCTGCAGCAGGACATCAGCTGCAGTGTTTGTGCTTGATAAGTGAATGAAAAGGATACAGCTGGAATAATGTCCACTTATACATCCTACTGCATTATATGGTATATGATATGATCGCGGTGAAACTCGTCACACGTCCATATGATATGATCGCGGTGAAACTCGAGCAGACGTGACGTCACCGCGTGACGGCCGACGTCGCTACCAAAATGAGGTATTTATGGACGTGTGACGATACGTCATTGGGCGACGCAATTTTGGTGGCTGGATCGCTTGCGGTGTGAACGCAGCATTAGAGTTCTTAAGATGATCTCAAGGCACAAAACTCGGTTTGTTTATATCTGTGATTTTCACATGTGCAGAACTCCCAGTGCTATCATTGGTTAAAGTCTCTGATGTGGAGAACAGATCATAGGAAGCAAAGCTGCCATACACAGTAGCCACCAAAGGCGGCCCCTCCACCAGCCTCACGATGAGCTCAGCGGAGGACATAGCGTCCTCTAACCTCTCCATGACAAGCATTGAGGGCTTTGATAGGATTGAAGTTGGGATTACAGTAAAGGCAAAAATATTTTTCTACTGAAACAAGAGAGGACGGCTCTCCTCAGGCCCCCTCCTTCCTTCTCCAACCAGCAGTCCAAGCATACGAGGAGGAAGAGGAAGGAGACTCATTAAAATACAATTTATTTTTCTCATAAATGATTTTGTGTATCTTTAATCAGACTGAGTCAATTGTGGCCAAATCATAATCATGTATAAATGGTAGGCATATAAGCACATTTAAGGACAGAGCTGTGCATCTAGGTGGTCTCTCCTCTCCTGTGCGCACTGTGTGCCTGTCAGCCAAATTACCAGTGCATCGGGTACGCTTCACCTGTGCCGAGAATAGACCAGGTTGGAGCTGGCGAGCTTTCAGCACACCTTCTGCGCAGTGTTTTGCCACAAAATTGTCACTGCCCCAACCTGAATCTGTCGACACCTCCCCCTGGTGCACCGCCACACCCATCGGCGCAGTCAGTCTACCAAATTGCCAAATTGGCTGCGCAGGGTGCACCAACGAAATTAACACTGCATTGGGTGCACCAGGCCACACCACCTGGCACTTCGCCAAGAAATTAGAGCCCATTATATCTCAGGCATGATCAGGTCACACTGGATTAAAAACACATTTTCTGCAAAAAATATTAAACATAAACAGAAGAAGAAGGTGGACTCTGATGGACGGACTTTTGTTCTACCTTGTCATCATGAAAACAACAGTAATCACTAGAACCGTGGACTTTATCACACCAGCCTGGTGGTGCATGTGATTTGTCTTGCTTCACTTTTGTCATTTTGGTATTTGTTTTTCCTTTAATATTTCAAATTAATTTTTGTAATATGTTAATGTAAAACATACCCTGTGTGCTTTGTTTCTTTGTTAAAGTTATCCAATGTTAAAGATGCTTTGAGGAGTTTCTAAATAATTACAAAAAAGTCTCACTTTTAGATATATGCCTGATGGAAATACACACTTTAAGATGAGTTTCATATCATCAAAATAGATTATCTATAAATGCTATTCCTTAGCCTTCCTGTGGGGTCGGACAAGGCTGGACTGGCCTGGATACTCAACTTCAGGAACAAGACAATTAAAAATAGAGCAAATTTATATTATCCAGACATGTCTTAGAGCACCGGGCTGTAAGTAGTGATATATAGACGGCTACAAAACTACGATAATAAGTTTTCCAAAAATTGCTTGTTGTCACACATCAAAAACTACCGCTACGTAACTAGAAAGAGATACATTACCTCGTCGCTTTGCATCCTGTAAGTTGTTGAATAAAGAAGTTGTAAAGCAATGCAGAGTTCTGAGGAAGGTCCGAGCTGCATTCATTAGCATCACAACAAACACACGCTTTGGGTTGGGTCACATCTTTATGACAGTCATCACGCGTGCTCATGGGTAGCAGAGTCTTTATGTCGCCAGAAATAGATTCTCCTCATAGCACCTTTAAGAAAGAAAATAAGTGCTTCTATATTTGTACTGAACTGAACTGTAACATCGACTGCCAGCTCCTCAATAACAGAAGATTTAAAAAATAAAAATAAAAAAGACAAACGTTAATGCCCTTGGACTTTTTACTTGAACTGATATCAAAGGTCAACCCTAAGACTTACGCGTGAGCATTTTGGCTAATGCACTGTATTAACAAGTTTATAGCACATCACTAAAATAATATAAAGTGAAAAGTGAGAAACAAATGTGACCAAAACATCTGAGAACAGATTGTAAGTGGCTCACGAGGGGGTGAGCCACTGCTGAGCAAATAAGGGCAGACAACTGTATCCCCTGCTCCTCCTGTATCTCCTAATCCTGCTTTGTCTGTCTTTGGGAACAGTGATGAGACAGGAAGAGAAACAGCATGAAACTGCCTCCAGATTGAATTATGCATGCCTCCATCTGCTGACAGAGGACGAGTCTGTCAGGCCTCCTCAGTGTCAGCACACACACACAGATACATACACAGCTCACTTTACTCACGGCAGATCTATAGTTCATGGGCCCGCTGTGCCTATAACAAACACAATCCCTCAGGTTAAGTGTGCCATTCACTTCACTCTGCTGTGCCGCACTTCATCCTCCAGGAATCAGCTGATTTAAGGGCAAACATGAGGCCTGCATCAGAACTCCCAGCAGGCCTTGTGTTCCTGAAAACATACCACAGATCCTACTTCTACCTCTCTGTGGTCACACACATACATTATATCTGACTCATATTTCATAAATGATCTTTATACTTCCACAAGGAGTGAGAGGGGCTGGAGACATTTGAGGTTAAAGGTTTGAGTTTCCCGGTTAAAGAACAAGTTTATTTAGAAAAAGTCAAAACGAAACATTGGGTTTCATTAGATTTTTTTCAAGGTTGAGGAGGAAAACTTAAAGGAATATTTCACCCAAAGAATGATATGCCTTAATTTTCTACTCACCCTCATGCTGAGCAACACTCTGGAGCACTTTTTTGATGTCTCAAATGCAGCCGGAGGTCCGGGGAGATTTTCGCTGTCAACAAACGTCCATCTAACAGGGGACGACGGAGCCCGTAAGAAAAAGGTCCATAAAAGTCCACAAAAACGTGCCTATTTTCCTTCATACTGCACGTCTACGCGCGCTCACTGCACTACGTAAGCCGCAGCAGACCAATCCAGACGGCTTACGTAGTGCAGGGAGCGTGTGTAGACGTGCACTGCGGAAGTACGACATAGCACTGTTTAGGCTCGAAAAATGTACTAAATGACTTCGTTTCGAATTAATTATGGACGTTACCCGCTCAGGACACTTGGATTACAGCGGACGAGCAGTATGAAGGAAAATAGGCACGTTTTTGTGGACTTTTATGGACCTTTTTCTTCAGGCTCCGTTGTCCCCTGTTAGATGGACGTTTGTTGACAGCGAAAATCCCCCCGGACCTCCGGCTGCATTTGAGACATCAAAAAAGTGCTCCAGAGTGTTGCTCAGCATGAGGGTGAGTAGAAAATTAAGGCATATCATTCTTTGGGTGAAATATTCCTTTAAAGGTGCTATGAGGAGAATCTATTACCGGCAACATTAAGACTCTGCTACCCATAAGCAGTCCAGTAACCTCGGAACTGGGAGTGACATCATCTCTGACTTATCGGCGTTCCAGTTGAAGTCGGAAAAAAACATGCCGATCTACCAGGCTATAGTTAGCTGCTGTTAGCACGCCCTGTGTTGTTGTTCACAAATATCCCGTGAAGAATGTGATTATCACTATGGCTGCATTTTTGTAAATATAAGTCTAACAATACTATGTATACAGCTGATCTAGAGCGACACACCCCAGTCAGAAGTGCAAATAAATTGATTATTACAGGAGCTAAATAACTGTTCACACTGGGGGCATCCATCTTGGATTGTCAACTCATGGGTGGCGAGGTTTCACCAAGTTCCCAGTAGGAAATTCCGACTTCGGGGGACGTTCCAGTTGCAGTTTCCTACTCGGAACTTGGAAATTCCTACTTCTGACTACAACTGGAACGCACCAAAAGACGTGGCCCAAGCCAAAACATGTGTTTGTTGTGATGCTCGGACCTTCCTCAGAACTCTGCATTGCTTTACAACTTCTGTTTTCAACAACTTACAGTATGCAAAGCAACGAGGTAATGTATCTCTTTCTTGTCACGTAGCGGTAGTTTTTTGATGTGTGATAAAAAGCAATTTTTGGAAAACTTAGTATCGTAGATTTGTAGATGGCTATTATATGGCTACTTACAGCCCGGTGCTCTAAGACGTGTCTGAATAATATAAATTTGCTCTAGTTTTAATTGTCTTGTTACCGAAGTTGAGTATCCAGGCCAGTCCAGCCCTGGACTGGCCTGGATAAGGAATAGCATTTAAAGATAACCTATTGTGATGCTATAAAAACTCATCTTAAAGTGTGTATTTCGATCAGGCATATATCTAAAAGTGGGTCTTTTTGTAATTACTTAGAAACTCCTCACAGTCCCTTTAACATGATGAGAACATTGGAAAGAATACCCTAAAAGTGAACTCTGTCACTGAAATGTATGTATTTAAAAAATATATATATATATATTAAATGTTTATGGGCTTTATATTGACCTTGTGCCTTCATCACCTTTTAAAACATTTAACAAGTACCTCTAGTTGTACAGTAACTGATGAAGACAAACAGCCTACAACGGCATGATGAAGTTCAATGAGAAAAAACACCTGCAAGAGCAGAATCGCAGCAGGACCAAGTACAACAACACAATTGCCCCCCTCCTAAATCCAAAGTGCTCATGTGTTTGAACCTTTAAAATTCTCCATGCCGAGCAGGAGGTGCATGACAGACTGCGATGCTACTGTGTTCCTGTTTTCATTTTACGATCAAAACTGTGAAATAAAAAAGTTTAATAACAGCTGTTATCCGACCGGCCTTGCCCAGCAAAGCACAGGGCAGGAGCTGTGCTGCAAACTGCCACACAAGAAAACTAGATGCAATAGTTGCCAGGTCCATTTATCATTGGTGACTTTTGGCTTGGTTTTTCTTTTTTTTTCTAATTGCTTTGAAATATTTTTCATTGCAAAATAAATGCTGAATTAAAAAAAAAGAGTTTGTCATGCACCAAACCTGTTTTTAGCCCAAATGCACTATATCCTCTTGACAAAGGCCTTAATTTAACCATGGGCATCATGCCACGATAAAGGAGGCATCCAAAAGTCCAGGACGTAAACAAACAAAAGGACTGAAGTGTATCCGTCAGATACAGTCTTTTGTGTAACAGTCACCAGGGGAAGGTCCCTGTTTGTAAGGCGACCTGTATTTAAGTGTTTGGTCATTCCCCAATCCAGGGGGCTTCAGCTGTTCAGCAACTTGTTTTGAATTGAACAAGAACATGAGCATGGTGTCAATGCTGATGGAATTTTGGCAGCTTTTTCCAAACCTGGGCATAGAGCACAGCTTTCCAGTATGGGGCCACAGTTTTCTCCCTGCAGACTCGGCTGCCACAACCGACTATTTTGATAGTCAACCTGTCAACAACTGTTTTTGTGAGGAGTCGATTAGTCACATCAATCATGCATGAACTGCGGCGTACCACACCAGCTTAGGGCTGATGACCCAAATCATTTATAATGAGCAGACATGGCAACTGTGGCGCCTGCGTAGTTGTGAATGCACCACATGCATGAGTGTGTTTGGAGGTGTGCTGGATTGATTCCTGCCGGCGTGATAACCAGGAAATGGGGGATAAAAAAGGACAAACTACCTACACACTCATGTCTTGCTTTGTAGTGGGCAACTGGGTAATAATCATGTGAGATTCACACAAGTAGAAAAGCAAGACCAAAGTCACTTTTACTGAATGGACTTTGCAACATAATAACTGTTGTCTTAGTCTGCACTCAGCCTGCTCCCTCACGCTTTCTGCTTCCTATGCGGCTGTAGTAATAACATTTGTTCTAGTAGACACAAAATAGTAAAATACTGGAATCTGGCACATTTGCAGGGACAGCTTTAACTGGGGACAGGTCATCAGAAACAGGGACTATCCTTGGAAATCGTTGACATCTGGTCACTATACTGTTGGCGCTAATGCTAGCAGCTAACTAGCCAAGTAGCTTATCGAGACAACTGTCCCTCTTCATGAGCAATTGAATGAGCCACGACGTGCTGTGAAGTCTTTTTCTAGGTTGAAATTTATTGGCGAATAAAACCATCCAGTTAATGGTTATGTTGTTGGATGTTAAAACCTGGAAATTTATTTCATTTTTATAGTTCAGTATAGCACCATAAACATTAGCTCTTTTTATTTTGAAATATTTTATTTAACTTGAGATGTTTGAGTTTGAAATGTTAGATTTTAGCTCAGTAAAGCACTTTAAGCACAAGCACTGTTATTTGGAGATGTTTTATTTAGCTTAGCTTAATGTTTTAGTTTGAAGTTGTCAATTTCATTCAGTGAAGCACTTTAAATGTTCTGTTTTTCTTTTAATATATGGTTTTGCTTCAAATAAAGACAAGTATTTATTTCAATCTTATTCTTGTTTAAAAAGCATTTACATTATATTAAAGTTATGGAGAGTTAAAAAATGGTGACATGATGTTAAAGGTGACGCTGAAAAATGTGGGTGCACCTAATTTTTGTGCTGCTGCACCTTAAAATTTTTTTAAGTGTATCGTTGCAATCAATGCAAAAAGTTAGTCTGGAGCACTGCCCCCAAACTCAGGAGAGATCAGATGCACATTCTACTACCAATTTAAACACCATTCCTATGTTATACAAACTTTTTCATCCTACTCAAAACAAAAATGTAATTTTTAATTTAAAAAGAGGGTGTTAAAGAATGACTCCTCTACATGTTTAAGTTGGTCCCACAGCTGAAGACCAAGGAAAACAAATGTTTGACAAAAAAATTATTGATCATAACTCCAAACAAACAAGGGATGGGACAGTCCAGTGCTCATGATGAAATAAGGTGAGTATACACAGATAGGCAGTGTGGAGGCTCCAGGAGACACTGTGAGGAGAGAACAAAAGACAGAGGTTGGTATCCAACAGCGAAACGCTAAGACACATTCCAAAAACACTCTTCTTTACAAGCCAAAAAACTCCAAAAGGAGGACAAAGGCTTAACGCCAAACAAGGTAGAAACAGGGGAAGATGAGGCCAACAAACCAACTCGGATACAAGGAAATTTGCCAGCGAAGACGAGGTGAATCTATGAAGCAGCAGAGGAGTGAGGAGAGAGGTAGTCATGCCTCCTGCCAGCAGAGGAACAGGAAGAGAGGGGGAGAGAGACTGAGAGCAGGAATGATTCCTCACAGAGGCAGAAATGATGTTTCCACCAAGAAGAAATCCTTGTATAGGAATAAAGTTTATTTCTAATGTAGCTGGTATTCTTTTCTGTATAATAGTTTCTGTCCATAAATGTCTGTTTGGTGAGAAAAATCAAGTTTAGACCGGCTGTTCAGCCATGACAGAGTCATAAATAACAAAAGCCCTTCCCTTTACTTCTGTAAGTATGTTTAATAAGTAAATTAAGAGCCAAATATGAAAAAATGTAAGGGAGATTTAGTTTTCTTAAAGATGCTATGAGGAGTTTCTAAGTAATTACAAAAAAGTCTCACTTTTAGATATATGCCTGATCTAAATACACACTTTAAGATGAGTTTTATAGCATCAAAATAGGTTATCTATAAACGCTATTCCTTAGCTTCATGGTCGGGTCGGACAGGGCTGGACTGGCCAGGATACTCAACTTTGGGAACAAGACAATTAAAACTAGAGCAAATTTATATTATTCAGACACGTCTGCGATATATAGCCGGCTACAAAACTACGATAATAAGTTTTCCAAAATTTGCTTGTTGTCACACATCAAAAACTACCGCTACGTAACTAGAAAGAGATACATTACCTTGTTGCTTTGCATCCTGTAAGTTATCCTAGAAGAAGTTGTAAAGCAATGCAGAGTTCTGAGGAAGGTCCGAGCTGCATTCATTAGCATCACAACAAACTCACGCTTTGGCTTGGGTCACGTCTTTATGGCAGTCGCCGTGCATGCTCATGGGTAGCAGAGTCTTTATGTCGCCGGAAGTAGATTCTCCTCATAGCACCTCCAAATATGCTCCAAGTAGATTTCTCTCTAAACTAATAACAATGTCACATTGAAAAAATGGTGGTTGCTTGTTTGGGTTTGTTTTTATCAACCTGGTTATTCCAATAGAAAAATCTAGCAGCACTGATAAGATACAACAATGGCAGGTCCGGAGAAGTCTGCTGAGCTGAAACTGGCGTTTTCAGGATGGACATACAGGCTGATGTAAAGGTAAGAGCATACATGTGAAGTGTACATTATGTCTCACAGCAAAGTGTTTAGCCTCGTCCATTGTGAGTAACTGGGAGCATGCCAGGAAACAAAAGGAAGGACACGGAGACGGAGCCACACCATTCAAGCAGCAGATGTTGTTTCTAAGAAGTTACTTTCCCTGGTAACTACTTACATTTATGAAGAATAAAATCCATTAGTAGTTTAACAATTTTTTTAGGAAAGTAACTGGAAGCTATCACAAATTACTTTTCCAAAACACTTTTTGCCAGGGAGTGATGTAAATGATCTATTTTGTCATGAATTTAAACCATGGCTCATGACCCACTTTAATTTAACTTTCAACTGATCTATAATAATAATAATAATAATAATAATAATAATAATAATAATAATAATAATATTGTTGCAAATCATGTAGATTTTTTTTTTATAAATTTAACTGGTAAAATGGGAGATAAACCTGAGATAAAACATATTTATTAGACTCATTAGACTCAAGAAGGGGCATGCTGCTCAGCTCTGCCCACCTGGGATGCATGGACTCAGAATTGCTGTAATTATTTCTAAACAGGGGACTCTCCTCGCTTACAATTTCACTCCAGGAAGTACATTTACTAAAGAGTAAACCGCTGCTTCTAATGGATGGATTTTATTTCATCAGAGGAAAAAAAAAACTTTTATATGAGGCTTGTGGTTTTTGTTGTGAGTGATCCAAATATGATCTGCATGTTATCTCAGCACAGGCCCAAAGAGCATCACAGAATGTTACATTTATTTTTTAAGCTTAATTCTTGTCTGTTAATGAAGGCGGAGCAAGCTGACATTGTCTTAACCCTATGTTTGATTAAAATTATAGGAAATAAATGAATTTTATGCTGATGACACTGTCAAACATTGTGTAGCACCCACTCCAGACCAAGCGCTTTCCCAGTTACAACTTGCTTTTCCCACCATTTTTTCACAGCTTGAAACTATTTATTTATGGATACCCAGACATCTTAACAGAGGAGTGTCTCTCGCTTACCCACATATGCAGTAGCAGGTAAAGAGGTTAAAACTAATACTGCATTTTACATGAAGATAAATCTTGTCTTCTTTTGAATCCCAAAAGATACCAGTCTGCTTGGTTATGGTACTTTGTACGTGCACGCTGTGTCTTGGAGCTTCAGCTAGAGTTCATCACTTCACTCATGCTCATGCAGGACGGTGTTCTCTGTCTACACTGTGAGCCTGATCTACTAAGATCCAAAATAACAGGTGCTAAATTGCGCGTGCAAACTAAAAAATTGCACCTGCTATTAGTGGGCGTGTTGCAGGTGATCTTCTGTCCTGCGTGCACAATTGATGGCAAAAGTGGTGTGGACCTCCCTCTTTAAAGGAGCATTTTGCGTATAAAGTTTGAAGCCATGGAGTTTAAGCAAACAGACTTGCTTATTCTAAATAATATCCGTCATTTTTTATTTTCCTTTTCTGATTCCAATTTAACATAATACAAGGGGCAGCATTCACATAGTTGCACAGCTTCATCATCAATAACCTCTCATGTGAAGAGCAGTCACACAGTAACGCACACAGACCGTGCTGGTTACTGTTGCCTTTTACACACTGACTGCATCACACTCACCGCACACTGACAGCCTCTAAACTCTGTTAGTGCATAAAGAGTATGATGCAGTCCACTCTGAGGGACAAATGGAGTGATAATGGCTATTATGGAGATTTTATTTTTTTAATATATTTTTTTTACATAGATTAAATGACCTTTGCGATGTAGAGTGCAAAGCAGAGAGGGTTTACTTTACGTGGTCTTCATGGCACACTGAATTGTCCCTCTTTTTCCAGTCCTTCACAATGATTGACAGCCTCCAAATCTCTGTTTTTCGTCAAAACAATATGTCAGCGATGGAAAATATTTGGGTAATGTGACCCCTGTTTGCCACCATGATTACAACCTCCCATTCGTAACACTGTACCCGTTCTTGCACCTGCTTTTAAAACGTACTTGTAGATTCGAAAGTAGACCAATCAGATAAGGTATGGAAATGAACATATACTGTTATGTAATACTATGTCCACAGACTCAACAGCTCACCAACTGCCATGAGTTTACATCCATGCAGCCTGCTCAATACAGGGTTTGTCTGCTATCACATTACCCCAAAATGTGTTCAAAAGTCTTAAAAAAGTTTTTTTTTTCTTAATATAAAACAGTATGTCCCGTTTAAGAGCAGCTGAAAAAATTCCAAGAATGTAAATTTTGCACTGTTTGATCCTAAGGTCCTACGTTGAGCTCTCGGGGGCGGCAGTAGCTCAGTCTGTAAGGGCTTGGGCTGGGGGCCGAAGGGTGGCTGGTTCAAATCCCGCCGGACCATGTTTGGAAGTTGGTTTGGTAGCTGGAGAGGTGCCAGCTGACTTCCTGGGCACTGCCGAAGTGCCCTTGAGAAAGGCACTGAACCCCCCTCCAAAACACTGCTCAGTAGCGCTTCTTCAGGAGCAGCAAGCCATCACTCTGACATCTCTCCATTAATGCATGATCTTAGGTTGTGTTTGCATGTGCATGTGTGTACTTCAGCCTGTGTTTGTGCAGCATGTTCAGCAGAGTGTAAAGAACTGAATTTCCCCATGAGGGACGTATAAAGGATGTAAAAAAATAAAAAATAAAAAATAAATAAATAAATGAAAAAAAAAGAAATGGAAGGGACAAAAAAGTTTACAAAGAAATGTACAGAAAAAAAAAAAAAGAAAAAAAATTTAACTGAAACAGGCTTTACATCAGCTGATCAAAAGTTTAAGACCACAGCTAAGAAAATGAAACTCCCTAAAAACAGAAGTAAAAGTGTCAAAAAAGGACTCAGTCATGAGCAGCTTCACACAGACTGAGGGCCCTCAGGTATTAACATAAATCAGGGGTGGGCAACTGGTGGCCTGGGGGCCATGTGCAGTCCTCCACCTTACTAAATGCGGCCCGCCAGTCATTTTCAAAAATCAGCAATTGTAAATCTGTAGAAAACTCAAATATCTAATCAAAATAATTCTATATAATCTTGACTGATATCTTTATTGGATTTTGTAAGTGAATCCCGACTTTATTTTGCTATTATAGTATCCCCAAATCTCTTTCATGAAGCATTGGAACATTATATCAAGTATTACTCAAGACTATATTTAAAATATGGCAGCAGTAAAATCTTTGAGCTTTATAAATTTGGAACACTCATTTTTTCATTGATTTGAAAATAGCTTTGTCAGCTTAAATTCCATGTATTTTGGCTACGTTAGCTTGAAATCTGTGTCAAGTTCATTTAATTATGCATAATAACTTTTATTTGTGATGTAACATATGAATATTGGTATGCTAATTTTAGGATTATTTAATTTTCTCTAATGGTATTTATCCAACATCCTTTTTCCCCTGGAGAATTTCTGAAAGTTTATAACAATGCGGCCCTCAGGCTGGGAATAATGGTCTTGTGTGGCCTGAATGAAAGTTGCCCACCTCTGCCATAGACCATGCTCTCAGTCAATACTACACAGCTAAAGGGCCCTCAGTTATTACCATAGACCAGGGACCTCAGTCAATCACACAGATGAGGGCAAACTACATAATCCTCAAACGTAGATATGCTTCTTTGAATAGAGTCAGAAAATAAACATCTTCAACGCCAGCAGCATGCCAGTAGTTTATATTTAACTCAGTCAAATTTTTTGCTGCCTGTGACTCTTCCATGCCTTTTTTGCTCAGACTGTTGTGTGTTTCTGCATGTTACAGATGGCTGTGCATCGCCGTCCTCCCACCCAGATGGTAGCGAGAGGAAAAAATCACTCACACAGTAATCATCCTGGAGACACCTGGAGAACCAGAGCAGAGAAGGGAAAGGTAAAGCCAGCTCTAAGTGAAGCATTCAGTCAGCCTAATAAGAGACCAAATTATCGTATGAATGAAGGCTGTGCTCTCACCACCCTCACAATCCAGTCTGCAGGGTAAAATAGTTTCACGGTTTTGAGAACAAGACCGCACCAAACCAAAGCAAAATCATTCTATGGACCTTTAAAGCAGCACAACGGAAGATCCCTGCTTGACCACAAAGAGAACTCAATTACCCATGAGCACTAGCGCTCGCCTACTGTCGTAAGGATACAGATCTGCCCGTCGCGTGCATTTGTTTTGTAGGCAAATCACAGAAGCCAGGACTTCGCTCAAAAGTATTCTTCTGTCTTCAGCGGCTGTTTGCAGGATGGATAGCGACGAGGTAATGTATTTATTTTTGACTAAATGACGATGTTAAAAATCGCTAAGTTCAACTTGATTTTATTACCGTGAAGTCGCCCCCGTCCTGTTGAAGCGATAAAGTGAATAAAAGTAAAGACAACGACGAGCTGGTGATATCACACACTTGAAATAGGTCCGAACAAAACTACAAACTGGTACATTCTGGATTTGTTGTGCTGTACTTTTTTCCTGTCAAGTTTTTTTGAGGAACTTCGTCATACATTAGTCGCCCAACATACCTGATAGTAGTCGGACATCCCTCCTCGTCTTTTATTTCACGCCAGCGAGTAAACGCCGAACCGATGTTTATTCTGGTCCGAGCATTCAGCTTGTTTTCCTCTCGCTTTCTTTGTTTTGTATCCTCCGACAAAACTCTTCTCTTCATTACGTTTTTTGTTGCCTCCGCCATGGTTACAGCTACGCGTTTGGCTTTCGCCGAGACTTCCGTGTTTTAAATGAATCGAGAATCGGGGGAAGTCACGTATGCCGTAAAGCAGTCCAAATGTGTAGTTTTTTAGTGTGGCAGGGTTCCCACCATCCACCTCGAAGTTACATAGCGCCAGTGAAAGGGATACAGACCACTCCAGACCACGACAGAGGTGTCATTGAACTCATTGTAAAGTGGTGGACCATCACAATGAATATCGAAGGATTATATTATGTTTGAAAAACTACATAGTGTTGGTTTAACAGTGTGTGCTCTTTCTAAATAGAGCTTTCAAGTATTAATCAAATATGGAATGAATTCAGCTTGAATACACAGTAGTTTTTATTGATCAGCAGCTCTTTGTTTCTACTGTGACTTACCTGTGGAAAGAGAATCAGATTGGCTCTTTGGTTTTGAATAAAAGATAGTGAAGAAACACCTTTGACCTCTGCTCCTTCAAATGATCCCCGAAAGAACATCTTATTATCTGTAGCACAAAATCATATTTTGTCACTTTAAGCATTAGGATTACAAAACCCTCAGAAACTGACTGCAGCTCATCCAGAGTTTGAAACATTTTTAATTCAACAGACTTCAAAATTTAGTGAGGGGTGGCAGTGACTAGACTAGCAAGGGCGACAAGTAACGGCACTGAGGCCCTGTCCACACAGGGAAGAAATATATTTATTTATTTATTTTGTATTTTGTCTCTGCAGAGATGGCATTGTTTCTGTAAATGTGTCTGTCCACATGAAAACACTGAAAAACACTACAGTACATATGAAAAGGTGTTGCTGCTGCAGATACACACCAACACCAGAGAAGAGGACATGCTAAAGCAGACATCTTAGATGTCTCAGCCCTTGTCCTACCCCTTGGTTTTGCTTGTCCTCATCTTGTGAAGGGGTGCCCAAATTATTCCAATTATTCAAGGAGTAGGGCTAAGACGAAGGTCTACACAGCCTTTGACACAAAGACAGATCTCACTTGACAGAAAGGGTTATAAGAATTTCCCATAATGCACCGTGCCTACAAGAAGGCAGAGTGAAGACCAAAGGAAGAGCATAATTATAAATAATTACTAAATCATGAAGTAAATATTAATCATGTTTTGAATTGTTGGTTGTATTTTAAAATTTCATGATAAATTGAGCTAGCTTTCACAGCTGTAGCTACGGCTATCGTAGCATCTGCCTACGTCACAGCCAGCGAGCAGCTCTGGATGATGACGTAGATGTAAAATGTAAATGTTCTTTAGTTATACAGCCCTTTACAACAACCCTTTCAGTGAACCAAAGTGCTTTACAATAGGTGGAAGTAAATAGCAATAAATAACACAATAACAATAACAGCAATAAAAGCAATGAAACCAATGAAAGCAATTAGGGCAGTAAAATACTATAAGATAAAGTAAAACAGAGTAAAAGTAAAAGTGTCATCACACTACTGGGTATTAAACGCCATATTAAATAAATGTGTCTTCAGTCTAGATTTGAAAAGGCCTAGGTCAGAAATGAGACGCATTTCAACAGGGAGCTTATTCCAAAGCCTGGGAGCAGCGATGGAAAAGGCTTGATCACCCCAGTGTTTGTATTTCGACCCGGGCGCTTCCAGCAAAAGTTGGCGTAGCGGGAATCGAGTGGCGTCTCGTTTCCCAGAAACAAAATTTCACTCCTTCCTCAAAGCAAGATGAAGGGGTAAGACCAAGGGAAAGGGCTAAGGGGTAGAATTGGGACTGACCCCAAAGCTGCTTTAAAATTGGAAAATCAGAAGACAGACTACAGTCACACTGTTGTTCAAAGTGGAACTTTGGATTAGTGTATGTAATCTTTAGAACTAACTGGAGTCGTTGACCGGAGACCTTATCTGGCAAGTCTTGCTAGGATCTGTTTGCACCTCATTTTGCCTTCAAAATCAGCTTGTTTTTTCTTGAACAGATTCAACATGGTGCTGGAAACGTTAATGCATAGATTTTGATTCATGCTCACATGACAGCACCACATCACCTGCTCTGTTGGATTGAGATCTGGTGGTATTAAGAGAATGAAAGAGTGCAAAGAAAATATCCTCAAACAGAGTAACAGAGGAAGTGCAGACTCAGACCAGGCAGCACTTTTTCAGTCTTCTAATGTCCAAATCTGATGACCTCGGGTATCATGAAGGCATTTTTGTCCAGAGAGCTGCTGCTCATTTGACAGGTTTTTGAAATGTAAGCGCTTTATGAATGTACTGATGGGCTGATCAGTTGTTTCCTTTAACAAGCACTTAAGTGGATGTTTCTAAAGTGACCAGAGAAAGTAAACAGTGAATGGATGACTGGACAGATTATACCACACGGCGTCATGCTATCAATGACTTAATTAATAAAAAAGAAAAGAAAAGCAAACAAAAGATGGAAAATCCCATCCTCTGTTTTCGCCTTTCAGTACCAAGGCCTGTGAGCTTCATTCATTCAGAAGTCATTGTTCAGATTCCATTTTTTAGCTTTTGGTAACTTTAGTGCTATAAACCATACATGTACACTTGAATCTTCTTAAAAACACCATTATAACATTTTGAGACCATATTACCCACTTCAAATAGCATCAGTTCTCTAATGTGTCAAAAGTCCTGCACATGCAATAAAAAATAGAACCAAACATAAATTGGTTTTCCCTCAAAAAATGCACTGAAATTTGTTTGCAATCACCTGGAGATATTTCCAAAATAGGACCCCATTTGTCTTTTTGATCCAAAATATGTTAATTAGGCCCAAGAGCAGCAACGATGACACTGCTGATAATTTTAGTCCCAAAATGTGCAGCTTCTGGGTGGGCATCATTTGTGCTCTCTCTCTTTGGAGGCACAGCCCAAAACCAAATAAAGATGCCAAAAAGGAGGAAGAAGGCTTCTTCAGAAACTGGTGATGGTTTTCCAGCATTAGAGGGAGCAAATATGCATGCGAGGAAAACATTTTGTAACACTTAATATTGTAAGCATCTTTCTTCAGTTTTCTAAATCACTTGTAGTGCTGCATGACCATAATTATAACCTCTTCTGTTACATTTCAATGCCTTGTAAACATATCATAAAGATATTATAATGTTAATCTCTGGAATTAGTTATGAACAAACTTAAATGGAGTAAAATTGTACATATATAACTACAATAATAAATATTCAGAAAGCTTTTGCCAGTAAATCTGACACAGAAATTCTTATTTTGGTGCTCAAATTTAGATAAAGACAGATTCTTGCTTTTAGTAAGAGATCTATGTTTCTTCACAGCGAGATTATTAACAATTATTTTCAATTTATTTTATTTGAACAGTTTCAATTTTACCTTTTGACGTTTTAAAGATAAATATATATAATATATTTTAAATCCCTTTGTTATTATTCACTAGTTTCATTAACTGTTTTGCCTTGAATTTTTTCAGTTTGAAATGTTTACCACAAAGCATCCACCCTTTATCTATACTGATTATCCCTTTTGGGTTGGAGGGGTGGAAGCCAAAGAACCTGAAGAGGACCCCTGCATGAATAGGGAGACGATGCAAAATCCAGACAGAAAGGCCCTGACTGACACAGGATTCAAATCAGCAACCTTTTTGCTGAGACACATGCACTGACTGCTGTGCCATGGTGCCTCCATGATAACAAAACAGTTACTATTGACCACATACAGTCACTTATAATCAAATATAATATACTATAATATAATATAATATAATATTACTGCATATATGTTGAATTAACACTTAAAGCCATGGTCTACAATATAGAAGCTTGGTACATCTTAATATCACCGTTTATAAGGTCGTTATGTTCCTATCTACGCAATATAAAGACCAAAAAGAATGAAAAAAATCCATTCAGTATATCCGCTGCAGAGCGGCATAACAGTTGACCAATCCGAACTGCGGGGATCGGCGTTTTGGATTGGTCCGTAAGTCCATCCAATCCCCCGTCTCCCCTGCTCTGTACCGTCCTGCCTCCTCTCCACTACCTCCCTCATATACCGGTGAGCAGCTAGCTGCACAGCTACTGAAGCGTCATGGAGCCGGAGAAGACCAGCACCGAAACCTGGAGGCCACTTCTGTTACCCTCCACATCGAAGGGAAGGAAACGTAAAAGTTTCGAGGAAAAGGCTGAAGTAAGGAAGAAATACATTATTCATATATGTATATATATATATTATATATATATATATATATATATATACATATACATACATACATATATATGTGGTTAGGAGGCAACACGAGCTGGGGGGGCGGGATCTTGTAACACAGAGGGGAGGGGTGAGGGGAGTGGGGGCAGGCTGCGTTACTCAAATCTGTCTCAAATCTGCCGTGAAGCATTATTATACCTCATAAACATAAACACACTTATAATGTGTTTATAATGCATTAGAAAAATGGAGCTTGATAGAAAGTATTACCCTTTTTTAATTTGTGGTCAGTTTACCTTGGAGCTCCTTGGACGTCCTGTGTGGTGTTGATCTTTGGAAATATCTGTGGCATCTGTCGTGATAAATGTCCGTCTGTTCCTGTCTGTGTGGCCTCTCCACACTTCTGCCCCGCCCCGCTCTGCTCTGCTGGGTGCTCTGTATATACATAAGTGTGATTCTCCTCACTCCTCTCCTCTCCAGGTTAAACAGTTTGAATGACTGAAGCACCAGCCTTTTCTTTGTCGTGTTTTCATTGTCAAATAAAACATTTTGTTTTGCCTTTTGAAATGCTCTTCATCTCCTCTCCTGTGTTTTCAAGGTGAGGCTGTTTCTGCACAAAGAAAGAGAAGTGGCTGCAGCATGAATGACAAAAGGCTTTTTATCAAACCAGGAAATGCACACACACTCTTGCTTTACAAAGGCACTCTGCTCATAAAAACATACACTCAAGGGAACTCCTCTCACTCACTGGAGGTCAATGGCAGCCAAATGGTTCACATTTGTTGTGGGCACTTTTATTTAATTTGATTTCATTTTCTCTCTTATATAGTTCTTATTTCTACAAATGAAATTTCTAATTGTAGAAAACAGTGAATTATATCATCAATGTTTAATCAGAAGGCACAGAGGCAAAGAACGTCCATGTTTGGATTGTACAGAAGTTACAGATGATGTACCTACTTTCTATTGTGTCAATGTTTAGTTGAATAGCATCATTTTGTAACAGGTGTCATCAAAAGGCAATTTACAATAGAGCAGGCTGAAGCCATTCTCTTCATTTATAGATACACATATGCATGCACACATCCATCCATCCATCCATCCATCCATCCGGTGAATTCAGGTAATTTGGGACGGAGAAGGTAAAACAATGCTTCCACTTCTTTTTATTGGGCTGTGGCAAAGTAAGATGTGCTAATTCATTTCAGTGGATGTCTCCTTTAAAAGTCACGACATTTTGAAGGACATTTTGCGCTTTTGTTGGATTTAATACAAGCCTGTTAAATTTGTATGACTTATTTGCTGTGGTTATGTGATTCATATTAAGATGTATGCTGCAATGGTGTACTGAAATAAACATACATTGTTTTGTGATGATGTTTAAATGTTCTTAAACTGGACATTTTATTGCTGTCCCAAACTACCAAACATGGTCTGGTAATTTGGGACAGCATGTTCAGGTTATTTGGGACAATCTTTCTGGGTTTACATTGAAATATTTCAATAGTGTAGTCATATATTACATGCTTTAAATTAAGAAATTCTCACACATGCTGGGGAAAACATGTGCCTTTGTACCTTTTAGCACGTCATGTCAGAGGTTAATGTCGCTAACAGTAAGAATATTTAAAATGGGGTTCAAAAATTGGTCAGATTGTGATTTTGTCCTATAATTTTATAAGTTATCAGATTTAATTTACAAACAATAAAAGAGATTTCAGTAAAGTAACCCAGAAAGTTATTGAGGTATAGTTATGGCGTGACAGGAGGCTATGAAGTAGGAAAATTAACGCAGTCATAGAGCTGTATGCACGTTACTTAATCATTCTAGGCCTATTTGTCCTCATTTGTGAAAATGATTTATTTGCAGAACAGAATGGCATCCAGGGAGAGAAAGCAAGGGAGAGTTGAGAGGGAACAATCTTGGATTAATGTCCTTTTTTATGTAATTGCAGCTTAATGCAATATTCTACATCCATAGGCCTGTGTCCCAAATTACCAAGCCCACTGTCCCAATTTACCAAAGTTGCAAAATACAAGTTTTGTGTTAACACCTCTAAAATAGAGTGCTATGCTACATACTACATATTTGTAGTACTTTTTTTCCCATCAAAAATAATCAATAACAACCATGGAGTTAGAAATCAAATATTATCATTGATATGTATAATAATCTCAATTTGGAGTGGGATGATAATTATTAATGTAAGAGAATTGAATTGGGTTTAACTGGTCTAAAAATAAGACATGATGTTAAATAATGTCATTTACTTTGATGGGTGTGCAGAAGAGAGCATTGGTCCACAGCAGCAGCTCATTTATGATTGTCTGTGAAGGTCATACTAATATATGTGTGCCGTTAGCAGGAGTTAATATCTTGAACTGTAATGATGATGAAATGAGGTTAAAAGAAAGGCCAGATATTTATGATTGTGGTTATTACAGCTTTGTAGGTCCATAGCAGCAGGCCATCCACACCAATAATCCCAAACAACCAACAAGACAAGAAACAGAGACAAAAAGAGACAAAGAGACATAGTGATGAAAGAAATTCTGTAACTTTGGCCTCTGGATCGGTCATATGTGGGTGTTCAGGATACCGGACAACTCCTCACACACAATAGGAAAAGATCTTGAGTGTTGTGTACAGCTATTGTTTGTGAGGCAGTTTCTTTGGTAACACTTTACTTTGGAGGTCCGCAAATTTCCTCACACTTAGGTAATAATTAGACAAAGTTTTTTCTTATTTCTTTGAAATTACCCCAGAATTTCATGAGAATTTAGTGAAAAAGCACAAAACTTCTTTAAAATAATGTCCAAATTTATTGTCGCAAGTCAGAATTGGTAGGTTACTGTTTTTTTCCAGTTTCTTTGAAATTTACTCCAAATTGCAAGGTAAGAAGGTGACGATTAGCAAATAATTTATTTGAAATTAAATCACAACCAATCATAAAGGTATATCATTCATCTCTATTTTGCATGTGATCTCAATTATGCATATCAACAAACTCAGCACTAAAGAACTTGGTGAAAATAGATAACAAATAGCTAACTATCAACTGCTTATTGGGAAATTGAATTATTCACTTAACATTTCAAAACTAATAATCACAGGAAACAATGAACCTAACTTCTGTATTCAAGAACTAAGCAGCTATGTATCACCTGCTTCTCTGGAAACAGCAGAAATGTTGAGATACTTCTAAAAACGTTTCGTAGTGGGTTATGCTTTAATTTCAAATAAATTTACTAATTGTCACCTTCTTACCTTGCAATTTGGAGTAAATTTCAAAGAAACGGTAAAAAACAGTAACCTACCAATTCTGACTTGTGACAATAAATTTGGACATTATCTTAAAGAAGGTATGTGCTAATTTTCCCAAATTTTCCCAAATTCTCATGAAATTCTTGGGGTAATTTCAAAGAAGTAAGAAAAAAGTTAATTATTACCTAAGTGTGATGAAATTTTTTTGGACCTCTAAAGTAAAGTGTTACCTTTTATTTATTAACCCCTTAAAACCCAGCGTAGCGTCGGCGCTACGTTTTGCACACCCATTTTTGATTGGCTATAGATTTAAAACCAGATAAGATAGACCGATCATTCTTTTTGCATTTTAAATCTGAGAAATTACACTAACATGTAATACATTCATCATGTCTCAGGGCGCATTTTATTTTAAGTGATGGGTTTGTAAAAATATGCAATAAAGCGCTGGTAACGAGCGCTCTGTTGCTCGTTACGAGCGCTTCTGACCGAGACTGCGAGTATTTTCAGCACTTCCTACATTGAAATAAACGTCATCACGTTGTGGTAATGAGCTGTCAAATCAGCTCCCTCTATGATCCTTACGTATCACTCAACCCCAAGTATTACCCTATCCCCCCACCTCCCTCTCCATGCTCACTCCTGCCCCCAACAACAGAACGTATTGATTGGTTCTTTCCTCGGACTCTGCGAGTATTCACTTCTGCCTTTTGTACTTTTTCAAAACATTCAGACACGTAACCCAAACTCACCCACAGACACACACACACCCCAGACATCCATCACACACACTGTGACACACTTCCACACATACACAGTGATGGAGCCGCAAAAATCTGGTCGCGTAAAACTGTAGGTTGCGCGAAGCTACTGATCTTATAACAGCGCCGGATAAAGAATCTGAGTGCTCATCTGGACCCAGATTCTGCCACCAGCGGGGATGAAGCCTACCTCATCGAAGGAATTGATAACTCCAATGACATGTAAGTTTATATTTATGAAAAGTTGTGTGTTCAAAGTTTGAGAAAAGTAAAGAAAATATTTATGTAACGCCGCCGAGAGTATTCTGCGTCAAATACGCATCATTCTTACAAGTTATGTGCTACACATATCTGACGTGCACTGTAACTTTTTCTGTGTGCAGTGTTGACAGTGTTGTGGAAGAGGATGAGGAGGAGAGAACAGAGGATGAGGAGGAGAGAAAAAAGGATGAGGAGAGCATAGAGGATGAAGAGGAGAGAACAGAGGATGAGAAGGAGAGAATGATCAACAGGAGAGGAAGTCGCCAAGACATCATGTCTTTATGAATATCTTGTATAAAGACAAGATGTTCATATTTTCTTTATACAAATTTTACCTTGTGTCAATATATTTTTTTTAATCACATATGTTGTTTGAAAGAAATTTGAATGAATGTGTACCTCTATTCTAAAGTTAAAACTTTATTGTATTTTCAAATGCACCTTTTATGAATGAAAATGATCTTGTATATAAAATATGTGTTCATAAATATCTTTCCCATATAGAAATTTGATTTTCCTAATGTTTGTTTTGATGTTTATCTTGTCTTTATACAAATTTTTCCCCTTGTCAATATATTTTTGTCTAATTGCATATGTTGTTTGAAAGAAATTTGGACGAATGTGTTCCTCTATTCTAAGGTTAAAACTTTATTTTATTTATAAATGCACTTTTTATAAATGAAAATGGTTTGTTACATAAAATAAATGTGTTCATAAACATATGACACTCAGAAATTAGATTTTACTAATGTTTGTTTTGATACTTATCTTGTCTTTATACAAACTTTGCCTTGTGTCAATATATTTTTGTCTAATCACATATGTTGTTTGATAGTAAATTGAATTAATGTGTTCCTCTATCCTAAATTAAACTTTATTTTATTTTATTTTCAAATTCACTTTTTATGAATGAAAATGGTTTATTACATAAAATATATGTGTTCATAAATGTATGGCACTCAGAAATGAGATTTTACTAATGTTTGTTTTGAAGTTGTCTCTTTCCCAACTGTGCACTGTTGTTGATATTCGATTTTTTACAGGTTACAAAATTGACTATATCTGAAAATGCAAGTGATATACAGACTCCAAATAAATTTCCTGTGGTTCATAAAAATATTGTGCAAGTTTTTTACATTTAAAATTTTGAGGGATAAAGCTATGCAGTTTCTGTATTTTGAAATATATAAGAAAATAACAAGAACGATTTTCATTTTTTTAAGAGTTTTCATTAATTTAAGTTATTTATTGTAGTAGTGAAGACAAAAATCAATACATATTATTAAAATTTGGGATATTAGGGTCATATTGATGTAAGATAAATAAAAATATTCCAAAAAATGACACTACAGCATGTAAAAATGTAAAAATATGTCCAGGCGGACTTGCATAATGGTGGGTCTTAAAGGGTTAAATAAACCCCACAACTATGCTTTATGAATGTTGCCTGGATCTTACCTCTGATTAAAATATGAAATCACTTTAACAACCAGAGCTGTCAGCGTGTATTGCTTCTCTGGACCTTGAGCCTCTCTGTTTCATGTCTGCATCACTGAGGTGCATCATCAGTAACATCAGGAGAATCCTCCATCACCTCTGCCATGTATCAGTCTGACTGCTGAGATCCAGATCTGTCATTAACAGCTCCTTCCCTACATCTATCAGTCTCAGAGTGGACAGGACAGCTGGCCTCGGTCCCTGCAGTTTTACTGACCATATGCAGCGTACTGATCAGACAGCAGGACGCTGTGTGAAGGTCACTGCGTGTCAGGGAGGCAGATGTCTCTCTGGACTCGATACCGCTCAGAGATCCAAGTTTGAGGAGGAGCAGCAGTGAAATCAGAGCAGGGATCACCTGGGCGGCACAGGGGGGAATAAAAATGAGAGTTTGCACTGTTAAAACAGAATACATGGCTTTAACACAAAACCACATCTGTTTCATTACAGGGTGGATCTTTTCCTAAAACAAATAATAAATCAGTGATACTGTAGAGAGATAGAATTTGATACTGAAGGCTCATGTAAGGGACAAAATATCTAGACTAAAAAATTATCCTTAAAGCTATAGTCTACGATTTGAAAGCTTTGTACATTTTAATAACACCGTTTATAAGGCTGTTATGGTCCTATGGTCCTATCTACACAGTATAAAGACCAAAAAGAACGAAAAAAATCCATTCAGTATGTCCGCTGAAAAGCTGCATACTAGCTGACCAATCAAGCCTAGAAGCCTGTAAGGTTCAATTGGTCCCTGAGTTGGTCCGTGAGTCCATCCAATCCCCTGTCTCCCTCACTATGCAGCGTCATGCGTAGTGCGTCATGGTCCCGCCTCCTCCCCTCTACCTCTGGTGAGCAGCTAGCAGCGTTAGCTACTGAACTATCATGGAGCCGGAAAAGCCTAGCGCCGAAACCGAGAAGCCGCTTCTCTCTCCCGCAGGGCCCAACGGAGCTCCGCCCGCGGGTCGAGGCCTGTTAGCGGGCTAACGGCTAACGAATGGCCTCAGCCGGCCGTCAGATCTTCAGCATCAGCCGTTTCGCCCCTGGTTGATCAGGTAATGGCTTTGTTTACTACAGTGGGAGATGTCTGCTGAATAACTCTGGTTAGTCTGTGCCTGGCCTGGCTAATGACTTGTAGCGGAGCGGGTTAGCCTGTTAGCCGCTAATCGTTAGCACTGTAAGCTGAGGTGGAGGACAGGCCGAGAAAGATAAATCCTCCCCCACAATCGGCTCTGCTCTGGCGGCGCCAGACCCGCATTGCCGCCGGTCCAATTGAAATGGCTACTGCTGTGTGTTACAAGGGGGATGTCTGTCGTGTTTGATACTTTCAGTTGAGCTGAGCTGTTTTTGATTGAGTTTGCTGCTGATATATTGTGCTAGTCGCTCGTAGCTCAGTCCGAGGGGGCTTATATGAGGCGCCACGAGCTGGGGGTGGGATCTTGGAACACGGAGGGGAGAGGTGAGGGAAGGAGGGGCAGGCTGCGGTTTCAAATCTTAGACCACAGCTTTAAGGTGCATTTTACACTGAACATGACTTGTGCAACCGAGATTGTGTCGCCTGCCCAGATAGCTCATTTTGTCAACTTTGTGTCGCCAAGTTATGTCAGGCCCACTTCACTTTCACCACGATCATAGCATATGGATCATATATTTGAATTTATTAGCTGACATTATTCCAACTGTATCCATTTTACTAATCAGCTGTTAAACACTGCAGCTGATGCAGATAAGAAGGACAGGACTGCAGAGAACTGACACTCAGGTAAACTATTGTACTCACCAACTAATGTTCTTACACTGGCATGAACTGTCACTCTGATTTGATCTGGAATAAAACAGATGTTGTGGGTGTCACACATTTACACCATGCTGATTGGCTTTATATACACCTCACAATTGACTTTCTATGGAGAGCGGTCGCCCTGGCTACCCGTCGCGTTTGGTGTGACCGCAGCTTTAGTCAAGAGAAGCCCTCCTTCAAAGGTGCTATGAGGAGAATGTGACCCAAGCCAAAGCGTGGTTTTCAACAACTTACAGGATGCAAAGCGACGAGGTAATGTATCTCTTTCTAGTTACGTAGTGGTAGTTTTTGATGTGTGACAACAAGCAATTTTTGGAAAACTTAGTATTGTAGTTTTGTATATATCTCTACTTACAGCCCAGTGCTCTAAGACGTGTCTGAATAATATAAATTGCTCTAGTTTTAATTTGTCTTGTTTCTGAAGTTGACGCCAGTTCAGCCCTGTCCAAACCGACGGTGAGGCTAAGGAGTAGCATTTATAGATAACCTATTTTGATGCTATAAAACTCATCTTAAAGTGTGTATTTCCATCAGGCATATATCTAAAAATGAGACTTTTTTGTAAATACTTAGAAACTCCTCATAGCATCTTTAATGAGTAGAAACTCTAGAACAATTAAAGCTACCTCATGATTTGACTAACTTAAGTACAAGTACTTTCTAAATGAATCATCAATGAATCAGTGAGACTGAATCAATGATAATCTATTTTTCTAAGATGCAAAACTGAATTCTCTGAAAAAGGAGAACTACGTATAAATTTTAAAATGTTACAGCTGTTTGCAGAGCTAGATTATGTAGTTTGGTGTCTCTTTAGGGAATCTGCTGTTCTTGCCTCATAGGATGAATGTTGCTGCTCAGATCCGTGTCTGTCCAACAGACCAAAAACATGCTCATTAGGTTGACTAGTGACCCCAAAGTGCCCTTACATTTGAGTGTGAGGATGACTGGTTGTCTGTCTCTCTATGTGGCCCTGTGATTGGCTGGTGACCGATTTAGGTTGCGCCCAACTTCTTGTTCGATGTCAGCAGGGATTGGCTCCAGCCCCCTGTGATAAGTGGCGTAGATAATTATTCACAACACTGAAGAGCACAATAGCACTGCCAAGTAATGTCATGTGAAAAAAAAAACTGTAAAGTGTAAAACCAGATGCAGGAAATCAAATGGCAAAAATAAACTTTAGTCCGGCAGAGTAGAGTTTATGATGATGAAAAAAAGTTTTTAAATACTATTTCCAACCGTCCATATGTTATGATGATTATTCTGGATATGTTGACAAATAAAACAAGGATTAATTCAATACCAAACATCTCATAAATTGTTGAAAGAAGCAAAATAAAGAACTTGCAGTTAATAATTTTTAATATTGGACCAACACTATTTTTTTGATTCTATCAATTCATTTTTATCAATTTGTTTTCATAAATTTGAGTAAATTGCTGTAATGAGCAGGGTATTAATTGAATCTCTTTAATCTGCTTTATCTTGTATGTTCATCATTGCTGTTTATCTACTGCACAGCACTTTGATGGCTGAATGCACTTTATGTTTTGCCTGATTCTTGGTCTTTAGCATTTTGTGGTATAAGTGCTGTCATTTTTCACTTGAGTTCAGGATTTTTCCTGATTTTCTTTATGTTTTATGTGTTATGTACTGTGTGCTGATGCCAGCTGCTGAAAAACTATTTTCCCACGGGATAATAATAAAGTTGAAGTAAAATATTTTACACATATTTTGTTTTATTTGTTTGGGCTGAACAGCGGTGATGCAGAAAGTGCTGGTGCCTTAACAGTGGGATTGACTTCCTACTCAGAGCTCTTCTGTGAGGGGTTTTCATCGTCATGCCTCAAAGACTTTGAGACTTATGTTTTACAGTGTTTGAAGTCACCATGTTTGAGTTGTATACACTCAACATAAAGTTTTGGTAACAAAAGTTAAGAGTTCTGTTAACTACGAAACCATAATAATGTTGACCAGGTTTGTATCTGGATAACTATCAGGGTAAAATCCAAGCTTTTTTTGGGCTCATATTGATGAATTCTTGACTTTCAGGGGGTATAAACGTGACCTTACAAAGAAATTGCCAAAATATGTTGGCATATTCTTCAAACCAAGATGTATTCTCCCTATGGATGCTCTCTAAACTTGGTACAGATCTCTATTTGAGCTCCACCTAAACTATTGTATTGTTGGGTGCAACACATTCCCAAGTTATCTGATGAAACTAAAGATATTACAAAAGAAACTCATACATACTCCATGTTAATGCTCCCCCGATCCTCAGTTTTATTATCACAAACTCCTTAAGCTGCCTGAATTCATCACTCTCCTTGAGGCCTGCCTGATGTTTAATATGGTTCATAAACTCAGTGATAGACTCTGCAGTCTTAGCCCAACATTTCTCTCCTCATGCACAAAACATGAGGAGAAACTACTTATATAAGGGAAAAGAAATGCACCCTAAAATGACCAAGCTTCAGTGTGACCTGCAGAGGGGCCACTGATGTGGGATGAGCTTGAAAGCACCATAAACATCTGCATCTCTGTCCAGCTTCATAACAAAACTGAAGGAGAAGCTGGAACAAAAATGCATCAGTTCCTTCAACTGTTGTTGAGGGTTTTAATGATCTCTAAATAACATTATTCATGATATATAATGAGTTATGGCAGAAATAATTTTTTACCATCACTTTATGTAATGTTTGTGGATAGTTTAGGGTGTTATTAGAGCTTAGGAAGTTTTAGATATTAGGTTTATATGAGGTTATAGGATCACAAATCATGCTTGTGTTATGTTCTGACTGTATGTGTTGTTTTATTAAGTCCTTACTTATTTTTGGGGAACTATATTTGAAAAATAACTTTCATGAGCAACTACAAAAGCACTTGGAGAGCGCAGACCTCCGCCAGCACCACAGTCCTCTCCCATATTGTGATTTTTACCATAAATATTAGTCCTACCTTTATTTCATGTTAATGTTTAGATTTGTTGATCATGAAAACATACCATTAGCAATTGGATTCATGATGATATTTCAATTCAGCAGTTATTCACGAAAATGGCATTTTTCGTCATGGCCGATCCACCCAAATTTAATCACTTCTTCCTTTTCCTATGCTGAACATTTCCTGAAAATTGCATCAAAATCCACCCATTACTTTTTGAGTTATTTTGTTCACAGATACGGACAAACCCTCTCGAAAACATAACCTCCTTGGCGGAGGTAACTATGATTACTCACATGTGCCTTCAATTTATTTTTGAGCATAAATTGATTGATTGATTGATTGATTGATTGATTTAACTTATTCTTCTGAACTTAAAACCCAAATATTTTTCAGCTATGTTAAAGCTGGGGTTGGCGATCTGATTTAGATACACTTTTTGTAATACTGGTTAAAATGGTCTTTATGACCCGATGGTAATCAACTCATAATGTGTTCTTAAAACAGAGCGAAAAATATCCGCTATCTACAGCAGGAGTAAAACAGGGAAAACACCAACCAATAATCTTGCAGGGATACCTTTTTTTACACCAATCAAATCCCGTCACCATTCTGCGTGCCTGCTGCGCGTGCATTTTCCCGGCGTGCACAGACAGTGCATGTAGCATATAGCATGTAGCGTGTAGGGAACAGACTCCGCTGGAGAATGCTTACCTTTCAAGTTTTGTCTTTGAAAATAAGGGAAGTCCGCTGTGAGCTGTCCCACAACACCAACCAAGCTCCAGTATCCCTCACATTTAAAGACAGATTTACAAGAAATCTAAAACAAACTATTTATTTTTCTAAGTTTGTTCCGCTGTTGGCTCTAATCTCGGGAGAACTGCCATCCATGCTACTGCAGGTGACAGTTCTCGCGAGACTTCTTCTTCTTCGGTGGTTGGCATCCATCATTTTGGAGCATTACCACCCAATTCAGGCTAGAGACAGAGTTCAGTTTGGAGAGGCAGAGGAATGTTTTTATTATTATATCGTCAGACGGGAGATTTACAGGAGAATACTGTTACAGGAGGACGGGAGAAAAGAGGAGAAAATACGGAAAATACGGTAGTTTCATGGCCAAAACGGGAGATTTGACAGCTATGTGGAGAATGTCAGAGGAACTACCTATACCCCGATCAACATCGGCTGTGAGTACTAACTAACTTTACAAGTTTGTTTGGTGTTTTCTTCGTGCTGACTGAGACATGACTTGGTGTAGTGTAAAACAAACACGTTGTGCTGAGGGTTTGGAGTTGAATCAGTCTTCTGGATATAGCGGCTGCGCGCGTGCATGTGAGCGGGGGGTGGGGCTAGGCGGAGCCCTGAGGAGATGCTACTTTCAAATTCATGCTAGTTTTCTAAAATCGCCAACCCCAGCTTTAACTAAAATTATTTGACTCAATGAAAACTTGACCTGTAAACAAAGATAGTTCTTTTTAATTAACAATGATACACGCCAGAGCCACTGTTGTGAGGACCAACTTGATGAGGTTAAGAGTAAAGAGGAAATTCTCAAACGTGAGGTTCTAACATGCTATAAGATGAAAATATTGTAACTTCTTCTACATCAAAGCATTTTGGTAATAAAATTTAAGCCACGTTTAAGCTTAAAAATCATCACAGTTAAATTTGTCCAAAAAGATTATGACAAAGAATACAACGTGTGCCAGCTGTAAGCCTTCTTGTCAACAATGATCCAAGAACACAGTGAAGACTCTTAGTTTAACCCTTTAACTCCCAGCTCAACTGTTTGGCAGAGGTCATTCAATCCAGGAATATTTATTGTGTTGAATGAACATATCACGTCGGTCCGTGTACTTTGCGGCCATTCATTTTTCGTGTTGATATGGGTAAACAGAAAACGGGAAACCATCCGATTTCCGTTTGGATGAAGGGAAACAAAAAACAGGAAATGACTCGTTCCCCGTTTTTCGTTTGGTAATCGAAAATCCAAAAACAGAAAACGAGCCTTTATCTGATATCTATTACGGGTTTATTTTTACACAAGTCGGGACATAAAATACGGCCGTAATTCCTTTCGTAAAGCTTGCTTTGCCTTCACCTGGAAGCACTTCCTTCTTCTGCGCTGCCGATTGTAAGTTGTTTTGAGATAACACTTGTTATGAACAAATAAAGATTGATTGATAAAGCATTGCAGAACCGAGGCTTACCTTGTTTGTAATGTGTAACTGCCCATTTGGTAATATGTGTTTAGAATGTAGTAGCATAATAGAACATAGATATATAGTGAGAATTTGAAACTCAATTTATAGAAAAGAATTATGGTTACGGATGATGCTTCGAAATGGGCTTTAAGCTCGGCAAACTAATAATTTCACTAGAGGGCAGTAATACGCCGTAGTGTAGCTTCAGAAGCAGAACAAGGAGAAGAAGCAGCGCAGAAGAAGAAAGTGCTTCCGGGTGAAGGCAAAGCAAGCTTTACGAAAGGAATTACGACCGTATTTTATGTCCCAACTTGTAAAAATAAACCTGTAATAGATATCAGATAAAGGCTCGTTTTCCGTTTTTGGATTTTTGATTACCAAACAAAAAACAAGAAACAAGACCTTTCCCGTTTTTGTTTCCCTTCATCCAAACGGAAAATCGGATGGTTTCCCGTCTTCCGTTTACCCATATCAACACGAAAAACGACTGGCCGCAAAGTACACGGACCCACGTCATTGTTTGTTTCTGTCAGTGTTTATGATACCGAAAAAACTGCAAACAAACCAAAAGAACTGATACTTTGCTTGTGGGTTTTAAAGGTTTAAAAAGCTGAAATCTACTTTATTACCATAATTACACCAGCGGAGACAAGTGGTCATCATTACTTCAGTGAGAATCTACAATGTAATTAGTGATGAAAATAAAGAAAACACATTGAATGAGAAGGTGTGTCCAAACTTTTGGCCTGTACTGTATAAAGTCTGTTATTCATCAAAAACATTTGTCAAACTCAGTATCATATATTTTAAGTTACAGTCATTTCTGCCTTTTCCATTTGATTCTGTCCCAAATATTTCTACATTTTTATGTCATCACAGCATCAACTGTTAGCTTTTAAAAGCTTTCAATCTCACACCAAAAAAAAATCTGTTTTTTGGTTTCTTTGTGGTTTCTTTTCGTTCCTTGGATATTAATGGAACCAAACAATGATTTGATTTGTTCTGTTTCTTAAAACGTTAAATATGCCTGAATTTAATGAGGACCTCAGACAAACATTTGAGCTGGTAGTTAAAGGGTTAGGTCAAGCAAACTGACTAACATCCGGGTTGGCCTTACAAAAACACCATCCCTGCATTACTCTATACAGAATGCCTGGTCCTGTAAAAGTAAGGTTGTCTTGCCTTGTCTATTAAGCATCTACGATTCATTTACATCTGTGTTATGAATCATAAAATATCATCAGAGACCTTCCTCAGAGTAAAAAGCACCGGCACCTCTTGTTCTGTAATTCTGCTGACTTTCCTCCCCGGCTCAGGAGGTTATTTATAGAACAAAATCCCATCCTGTCTCTGCTCTGCACTACAAGTCCCAGGGATCCTCTCTCCCTCTAATCTGGTCATATGACCCGGCAGTGGAGCAGGTGGTTCTTGGTCATATGATGTTGTGAAGCGAGGCTGAGGAGCAGGAACATCAGAGCTAAATCACAGCCCACATCCCTGCACACGCTCTAAGGTAAAGCTGGAGGAATCTCTCTTTTTCACATTTTCTGCCTTTAGTGATGGATGCTGCAGCCTCTCACACGCACACGAGGAGGAGGAGAGGCTGTGGAGGAGGAGGAGATGCAGGGAGGATGAGGGGGATGGTAGGCCATGAGGGATGCTCCTGCGTTGCTTTCTGCAGAAAACATCAAGCACAGATGTTTGTGGTGTGTGAATGTCCGTGCTGACGATGTGTGTGGGGAGTGTGTTTTTGTGTAGGTGCCATACTGTTGACATGCAGAGAGGAGGATGTTCCTCCTTCACATAAGAGCTTTTTGTTGTTTCTGTGGCAGTAGGAGGTCACACATGGATGGGTGTTTCCTGTCTTTATTTGCTCCCATCAATGCAAACATGGCACAGAAGCAAGAGCGGAGCAGTGTGTTGTTGGGATGTGATTCATGCAGAGGAAAAAAAATCAAATAAAAGGGTAAAATATGGTGCAGTGGGCTATATCTTTGTCTACAAGGACAAAAGTGATATGGTTTTTCATGCAGCAACTAAATCCACACTTCAAAACTCAGTACAACAGGAGTTACTCCACTCTCCTCTCCTCTGTACACAGTTTTTAAACATTGTCAAGCAGACGAAAGCCTGACAAATGTGTGATTTAGCCTCCCACCACTAGTTGGGGCTGTAACTGAAGGCTTGTCCCAGCCACCTGGCCTATTTAGTAGTGCAGAGATGAGGTGTGTTTGTAGTAGGGGTGGGCGATACTGGGAATTTTGGTATCGATCTGATATCAAGTAAATACAGGGCTAGTATCGCTGATACCGATACTTTTTTACATGAAATGTAATGATCATTGAATAATTTTGTAATTTTGCCTTGAGTTGGTTGATTATGATTATGGTAAAACACAGCACAAAGATTTTAGGCAATAAAAATGTGTTTTATTAATGAACCACAACAATAGAACAAAATTTTAACTGTATAAAAGTAATAAATTATTCCACGTTTAAGAAAAAAATTACAAGTGCAAAATAACAAAAAAAAATAGCAATGTGCAAAAATATAAATATAACAATGTCAACATCACAACAAAAAAATCCTTCCATTGCACAAAGAAAGTGTAAACTACAGTTAACCTTAACCTTTGGCCTTCTGCTCACAAAGCCCTCTCTTGGGTTGCCCTTTTGGCTCTGTTTCCATATTGACAACAGATTTATAGGTTTTTGTTCAGGAACAGTAACATGTTGACATAGAGGGAGAGAGGTGCACCGTTTAGAAGCGGCGGTCGGAGCGGAGGAAAGTAAAGTAAAGACGACATAAGAGAAACTGCAGTATCGATCTCATCATGCTAGTATCGATCTGGTACCAATACTCAGCTTGGTATTGATACTATCGATATTAAGATTGATACGCCCACCCATAGTTTGTAATTTAGTATCACATTAGTTTTCTCCATTATAAGCCACTGGGATTATTCAGCACTTTTGGGTCACTCCTGATAAGGTCTGTGGAAAACATGAAATTATTAAACTTGTGTTTTGTTTGTTATGATAAAATTATAAATCAATCTGCTGGCACAATTTTTTAAGCTGAAACTTAATCAGCAAGTTATTCAGCCACTGTAGAACTATGAAGCAACAATGTTTCCATTTCAAAATGTATCAGGGATGCACAACACATTTGGGCCCACTTTAGGCTCAAATGGCATAAATTATTGAAGCCACCTTCTTGTCAGTTTTAGATTATGGAGATTTGATCTACAGGCACGCCACAGCGAGCGCACTTAAACCATGGATTCAGTTTACCACTTTGCCATAAGGTCCATTACTGGTGACAGCTTTTCCACTCATCACTGCATACTGTATAACAGTGTGCAGGCCTTCTTTGTCAGTTAGATGAGACAGGCATTGGTCACTTTTCATCTACGAAGCTCTTTATGGACATCTGCCAGGGCATCTAACCTCTCGATTAAATGTGACCACAAACCACTACCAAACTCGTTCTAGCGACTGGCAAATGCTTGATGTTCCAAGAGTCCACAGCAAGATGGGAAAAACATCTTTCAGCTTTTGTGCAGCCCACAGCTGGAACACTTTACAGCAAACACTAAAACTCAGTTCACTTATAAGCATAGGACAGTTTCAAAATATGACAAAGAACAACTATGTTCATGTCTGTGACTGTTTTTGAATTTTACTCCACTGTTATATACTCTCAACGCCATTGAAAATGAGAGCACACTCTCAAAATGTCTGCGTCCTATCACAGGCCAAATTATCTGCAGGTTTATAAGATGATCTTACCTGATCATCCTGTGGTGTGAGGTGTGATAAAAATAATTGTATCCTCTAAGAAAAGAATCAGTACCGCCATGGCTTGAAATCGTAAATATTCATCATGTTCAATATTTCTGACCAGAAGCCTTGATATGTGTGTGGAGCACCAAAGTCAGCCCAGCACATCCTCGCCAATCAGGAAGCAACCAGAGCAAAGGCAACGTATAAAGTCAGGTGGCTGTCAAAACGGAGGTTCAATTCATTGATTTGTTTAAAAAACACAAGCGTCCAAACATATTAACCTTTAAATTATGTATAACAAACATAATGAGGAGCTGGATAGAAATCACAACCACCAAGGATGTTACAGGAAGCTACCTGCTAGTCACATTGAGCCACCTGACAATTTTCACCATGATTTTTTTTCATTGAAATCACTTGTGATCACTTAAGATCACAAACTACAAGAGCAGAGGTGCTGCCTTGTTGTTAAATGAACCAGTTGGTCTGTGGTGTCCTGTGTCTCTCTTTTTGTGGCTAACCACACACTACAGGATGATAATATAAATGTGCTCTAGTTTTAATTGTCTTGTTCCCCAAGTTGAGTATCCAGTCCAGCTATGTCCGACTCCAACACGAAGCTAAAAAATAGCATTTATAGATAACCTATTTTGATGCTATAAAACTCATCTTAAAGTGTGTATTTGGATCAGGCATATATCTAAATATCTTTTAATTACTTACAATAGTAGAAACTCCTCACAGTCCCTTTAAAGACTGCTTTCTGTCCTGTTCTGTTTTCACTGGAACCATCTTGACTTTATTGGAAAAGAGGGCTGCCCTCTTAAACAGCTCCCAGAGTTGAAATAAAGGTTGACTGATTGATTGCTGCAGGGATATCATGTTATTTGACGTGCCTTTATCAGCAGAGGAAAAGCTGATTACATAAACCCTAACAGAGGGAGTGGAATACATTGTTCTCTTTCATGTAAACAGGAGTCCACGTGTTGTGCGTAGGTGTTTAGTTATGTATTAAAATGACACTATCCCATAAAATGTTCCATCATACGTGTTATATAACCTATGAAAGTTGGAGCAGAATGTTTATTAATGTGATCGGAGCTCTCCATATTTTGTTGGTGTTTCTGAAATGATTTTTCTGCTGTGGTGTGTCTGTTGGTGTGTATGTAACAGGATGTTGGGTGGTGGGTGTTCTCAGCGTGACTCACTGCTCATCTCGCCGATCTGGACAACAGATTGTTCCCTTAAACCACTCACTCCTCTCCTTCTTCTTCTCCCTGGTTGTTATTGATTGTTTATTTGTTATAAATATTTAGTGATGATTCATGGAGAGTAAAAACATTCAAACTTGGCAGACCATACTTTCTCATAATTTAGATGTAAACAGAGGTCAGCTGCTCATTTGTAGACTCTCTGGAGGTGCATCATTTGAAGAATTAAAGTTAAATACAACTCTGGGTATTTTTAATTATTTATTCATTCATTTTTGTACCTGGAGGGCTAAAGAAAGTAAGAAAATAGCTGCATGATAATATTTTGTAGGACATGCCACTGACATAGCAGATGTATAATAACTTTGGGAATTGTTTAAATGCATTTGCTTTGGATAGTATTGAAAACCATGCCTATTCTCCACAAATGTTGTTTTAAATAAGGCTGGACAGAAGTGTAAAAGTTGACATATTGGTTCTGTTGAACATTAGTATCAATGCCCAGATGTTTTTCAGTTTATCATCTTTTATTAATTCATATATGTAAAATGTAACCTGTGATCTAGTTTTCATTTTGTTGCAACAAAAAACTACTCGTGTCCTCAACTAGTCATCCAATATATGGTTGATTAGTTAACTGCTCTGGTGCTTTTTCCCCTCCAAAATTAGCAAATGGCTCTTATTAATGCTTTGTGATATTAGCATTGTATCAAATAAAGATGTAACTAATGGTTAGAATCAGTTTAATTCTTCTTGGCATTATTATTCTTTGCTTCTTGCATTGGACCAAGCTCTTTCAACTGAAAATGTGGAGTTTTCATTTTAGTTATAGCCAAACATTTCTCATGTGCTAAGCATTATTATTGTTAAAACAAATAGCTGATTTTGTTTTAATGTGATGCCTGGTAGCCACAGTTTGTAGATCATCGCTATCAGACTTACCGTTTAGTGGTGTGGAGAAAGAACAAATGGAGGAAGATGACGTTTGAGAACCAAAAAGGCTGCAAGTTTTACTGTTGAAGAAACATATTGTTTTATGTTAAGTGATTTTCAGTGTTCCTTCTCCTTTACTGCTTGTGTGGCACAGACATACTCTAACACCAAATGGCTGCAAAATAAATTAAAAAAGATCCTTTAACACTGGTCTATCAAACTGTAGCTGAGTGAGAAAGGAGTAGAGATAAATGAGACTGAGTTTGAGTTACAATCTCACATATTGAGCGCTAAAACCTGATCTCTGGTAGAAATAAATAGTGAGAAAAAGGTTTCCATCTGCTGCATTTTGGGTAAGCGCTTGTGTCTGCTCAAAGCAGCTGTAGATGGAGATCGGTTATCTCTCAAATTAGCCACAACTTCAGCCCTGTTAAATCTACAACTTTGGCCTTAGAGCATTCAGAAAAGCCTTAACTTCTTAATCATCAGTGTACAGGATGACATACACAGAGAGAAATGGAGGTTTGGGACGTGGTAGCATAACAAGTGGCTAACTCTGCTATGCTACGTTGTTTTCCTGATGTGAAGTGGCCAATGTTTGATGATGCTCTATCAAATACAGGAGAGGGGTATTATGACTCACTCCACTGAATCATCTGCTCCAGAAACATTAAAATGTTCATGCATTACACTAAAAACCTGAGATGATGTGATTAAAGGACTATCTGTCAGTAAAATCCATCACTGACCATTTATGTCATCAAATTTTTCAACTGTCAACACTTCACCACGCCTCCACTAAACATTCAGACTGAAAATGTTTCTCTGAACTTTTTGTGATATTAGCATTGTATCAAATAAAGATGTAACTAATGGTTAGAATCAGTTTAATTCTTCTTGGCATTATTATTCTTTGCTTCTTGCATTGGACCAAGCTCTTTCAACTGAAAATGTGGAGTTTTCATTTTAGTTATAGCCAAACATTTCTCATGTGCTAAGCATTATTATTGTTAAAACAAATAGCTGATTTTGTTTTAATGTGATGCCTGGTAGCCACAGTTTGTAGATCATTGTTATCAGACTTACTGTTTAGTGGTGTGGAGAAAGAACAAATGGAGGAAGATGACGTTTGAGAACCAAAAAGGCTGCAAGTTTTACTGTTGAAGAAACATATTGTTTTATGTTAAGTGATTTTCAGTGTTCCTTCTCCTTTACTGCTTGTGTGGCACAGACATATTCTAACACCAAATGGCTGCAAAATAAATTAAAAAAGATCCTTTAACACTGGTCTATCAAACTGTAGCTGAGTGAGAACGGAGTAGAGATAAATGAGACTGAGTTTGAGTTACAATCTCACATATGGAGCGCTAAAACCTGATCTCTGGTAGAAATAAATAGTGAGAAAAAGGTTTCCATCTGCTGCATTTTGGGTAAGCGCTTGTGTCTGCTCAAAGCAGCTGTAGATGGAGATCGGTTATCTCTCAAATTAGCCACAACTTCAGCCCTGTTAAATCTACAACTTTGGCCTTAGAGCATTCAGAAAAGTCTTAACTTCTTAATCATCAGTGTACAGGATGAAATACACAGAGAGAAATGGAGGTTTGGGACGTGGTAGCATAACAAGTGGCTAACTCTGCTATGCTACGTTGTTTTCCTAATGTGAAGTGGCCAATGTTTGATGATGCTCTATCAAATACAGGAGAAGGGTAGGATGACTCACTCCACTGAAACATCTGCTCCAGAAACATTAAAATGTTCATGCATTACACTAAAAACCTGAGATGATGTAATTAAAGGACTATCTGTCAGTAAAATCCATCACTGACCATTTATTTCATCAAATTTTTCAGCTGTCAACACTTCACCACGCCTCCACTAAACATTCAGACTGAAAATGTTTCTCTGAACGTTATATATAACAGTGGCATGGCAGGTAATGCACATACCTCACAGTTTGCTCTCCCCCATACATGCTTGGGTTCTTTACAGGCAGTCTAGTTTCCTCCAACACACCAAACACCTGCTGATTAGGCTAACTGGTGACTTTAAGTTGCTGTTTTTCACAAACTTTGCATTTTGAAAATTGATGTTAAAAAACACAATTGAAATGTAAATCTTTGTTTGGTACTTTATACTAATTCCATATGGTATACTTTACAATTTAGCCATCAGATATATCGCCCATTTATTAAAGATGTTATGAGGAGTTTCTAAGTAATTACAAAAAAGTCTCACTTTTAGATATATGCCTGATCAAAATACACACTTTAAGATGAGTTTTATAACATCAAAATAGGTTATCTATAAATGCTATTCCTTAGCCTTCCGGTCGGGTCGGACAGGGCTGGACTGGCCTGGATACTCAACTTCAGGAACAAGACAATTGAAACTAGAGCAAATTTATATTATTCAGACACGTCTTAGAGCACCGGGCTGTAAGTAGTGATATATAGCCGGCTACAAAACTACGATACTAAGTTTTCCAAAAATTGCTTGTTGGCACACATCAAAAACTACCACTACGTAACTAGAAAGAGATACATTACCTCGTGGCTTTGCATCCTGTAAGTTGTTGAAAAAAGAAGTTGAAAAGCAATGCAGAGTTCTGAGGAAGGTCCGAGCTGCATTCATTAGCATCACAACAAACAAACGCTTTGGCTTGGGTCACGTCTTTTGGTGCGTTCCAGTTGTAGTCAGAAGTAGGAATTTCCGAGTAGGCAACTGCAACTGAAACATCCTGTGATAATCACATTCTTTATGTGGTATTTGTGATCAACAACGCAGGGTGTGCTAACATCAGCTAACAATAGCCTGGTAGATCGGCATGTTTTTTTCCTACTTCAACTGGAACGGAGTCGGAGATGATGTCACTCCCATTCCCGAGGTTACTGGAACGCAGCATTACGACAGATGCCGCGCATGCTCATGGGTAGCAGAGTCTTAATGTCGCCGGTAATAGATTCTCCTCATAGCACCTTTAAGTATATGTGCATAAACATGTAGTTAAATTCAAATAAAATAGTAGCAGGTAGTACATTTGCCTCACAGCAGGAAGTATGCCAATTTGATCCAGTCAGGGCCTTTCTGTGTGGAGTTTGCATACTCTCTGCAGACATGAGCTCTCTCTGGGCACTCTGGCTTACTCCCACAAGATCATTAGGTTGATTGGTGAATCCAAAATGCTGTTAGGAATAATGAGCGTGAATGGTTTTCTGTCACTATGGGCTGGGTGTACTCCGCCTTTCTCCCAATGTCAGCTGGGATAGGCTCTAGCCCCAAATAACCCCAAATGGATGGATGGATAGTAGCAGCAACAGTTTGATTGTGTCCGATTTTGGCTTTAGATCAGTACTTTATAGGCTTGAACTTTTCTCTGTATTTTTTTTTTACCTTTATTTAACCAGGAAGTCCCATTGATATTAAAAACATCTTTTTCAAGAGAGACCTGTCCGAGGTATCAGCCAATACAATGATAAAGACTGAAGAAAAAACAAGACAAAGCATTAATAGCACACAACTCACATTTAAAACAGGCTTGTACAGTGACCTTTCATGAAAAGCAGCTACTCTTCTCTGTCACCACACTCTATGTGATCCTTTTAAATGTCCTCAGCGAGATCAATGAAAGTACATTGAGCTTGTGAGCAGACTTTGACTGTGCCTGTGTGCATGTGGGTGTGTGTGTGCAGTTTTGTAAATGATGTGTAACTGCACTGTTGTTTTAAATGGCTTGTCAAAAAATGACCCTAAGGTGATAAGTGTCCACTACTTGTGTTGAGAGACCAGGGAAATATTAACAGAGACAACATTAACTTTTCCAAGGTTGCGGACACTTTGGGAAAAGTATGTATTTAAAGCTGAAGTGATCTTATTTAGGGAGTTGAAAAGGTTTTTGAGTCATGACACAAAGGGAGGGTTCAGAACATTTGTTGTGGTCATTAAGATCTGGTGTAGTGTGTCAGTGGTAAACATGTTACAGTTTCCACTCAGGACACACCCTGACACTCAGCGTGACACCAGACCCACAACCTCCATCACATTTGTGAATAATGTTTACATATGGCTCCCATTCAGAGCCGCCATCTGCTGCTCTGTGTGTACAAATACACCATCATCCTTTGGCAGACACTCAGTCACACTGTGCTGATTATTTGTTTTTTCCTGGTATTGTGATTATTACAGCAAAGACAACACAAAAAACAATTGGTAACACTGTCTCTGAAGACCCCTTCTGTAATGATGACAAACACATTACAAGAATGTTCACAGGTTTCTTATAACACTGCATAATCACAGTAATAACCACTCATTTTATTTTTAAAACTTTAAATTAGACATCATAACTCATTATAATTGTTTATGGAGTATGAGCATAGTGAGTTATATTGTAATGGCTTTAATAATTATAAACAAACAAAATGCATCATACCAATAAATCTGACTCACAGCAAAGCCTTTCACCAAGCTGGTGTCATGGTGGCACAGCAGGTAGCACACATGCCACACAACACGAGTGTTGCCAGTTTGATCCCCGTGTCAGTCAGGGCCTTTTTGTAGGGTGTTCGCATGTTTGCCACGTGCATGCATGGGTTTTACCCAGGCACTATGGCTTCCTCCCATAGACCCCAAACATGTTCATTAGGTTGACCGGTGACTTCACAGTGAATGGTTGTCTGTCTCTTGATGTGGCCCTGTGATTGGCCCTGCCATTTGAGGGTGTACTCCTCATCTCGATCAATGCCAGCTGGGGTAGGCTCCAGCACCCTTGTCCCCGAATATTTTCAACTATTTTTGTCAGCAAAAGATTTTCAATGGTGCATTTAAATCAAAGACACAGCTGACAGATGAAATGTTGATGATAAAAACATTTAATGAAAACAGCTTTCTTGCTTTTCTTGCTCTTATAGGATTTTTTTTCCATTTGCTTTACTTGGGGCTTCTAATGACCACCTAAAGTGACTTATAATGTATTTACAGTGGATTATAATCATATTTAAAATGTGTTATAGACAGTGTTGGGCAAATTACTTTTAAAAAGTAGTTAGTTATAGTAACTAGTTACTCTCCCAAAAAAGTAACTGAGTTACTAATGGAATTACTCCTTCAAAAATGTAATTAGTTACCAGGTAAAGTGATTGATGCGTTACTTTTTTGAAAAAGCTTTTACTGCTTGAACTGTGTGTCTCCGTCTCTGTGTCCTTCCTTGTTGTTACCTGCTGCAGCAGCTCTGACATCATCAGCGGAGTTCTCGCTGTTTTTGGTCTCTAGATTTTAGATTTACTAACAACAGACAAACACTTTGCTTTAGGACATAATGGACACTTCACATGTGTGTTCTTGCCTTCTACTTTTTGTCTTTCCATCCTGAACACTCCAGTTTTAACTCCACAGACGCTCCGGACTCACCGTTGCTGTCGCTAGCCATGTTGCCAGATTTTGCGCTTAAAGTAAGCATTTTCAGAGAGAGAAACCAAGATGAAGTGTGTTTTAATTTTTATCCAAATTACTTTTTGATTTCAAAATCACATTTCTTTTTTGTCTCTTTATTTACTCATTAAACATCCTTTTGTTTGGAGGTGAAACATCCTTTTCTTTACACAGAAGTGAAGAGAGGGGCTGCTGTTATTTGTAACTCCATTATAGCTAAACAGTCTGTCTAATCTTGATATACATAACCAAAAAGACATGTCAAGGTTTTATCTAAGTTTTATCTTAATCCTCTACAGCTTTATCATGGTGGTAACAGTCCTAGCTACATTAGAAATAAATCTTATTCTGGCTTTAAAGATGTGGAAACATCATATTAACAGTAAAATTTTAATGTGTTTTAGTGTGGGTTAAAGTAATTTAATAACTTCTGAATTGGGTTTATATTGATGGTAGATCATGCAGAAGTTTTCTCCTGGGTTTGAGGGCACAACAAGTCCAAATGACCAACTGTACCAATGGAACAAGCCCAAAAACTACAACTCCCAGTATACACATGCAAGTTAGAATAAAACAAAGCCGAAAGTCCTTATAATAAGCAAACCTGGCAACTCTGGCATCGAGTATTCTCATGTGTCTGTTAGCGGTGCAGTTCCTGTCTGTGTCTGACTGAGCGAGGTAGGTCAGATAACAGCTGCTTGACATCAAAAGTAACGCGGCACATTCCACTGTCGGTAACAGCGTTGTAACATTTTGAATAGTCATTATAAGATTACCCGTTACTGGGAAAAAGTAACGTCGTTATTTGGAATGCTGTTAGTTCCAACAGTGGTTATAGATTTATTATCATGCATTGCAAAAACAAAAGTTTTAATTTTAAATAAGCAATCAATTACCTGCATAGTTGTAAATGTAAATCTTGTACCATTAGTCTTAATGAAGTGCTTTAGAGTGTGTATTTTATTATGAAGCATAATGAACATTTATAATTTCTATCAGATTAAAGCACAATTTAATACCCAAACATATTTTTATAACCCATTACTAACACTGATATTGAAATGAATAACAATTTATTTTGTAAAGCATTCTAGATTATCTAAATGATAAATACTTTATATATTCAGCATTTTAAGAACAGTATAATCAGAATATCATCTTACAAACATAATTATAAGTTCATGATGTGTTGTAAACAGAAGCTTCATAGAAAGTGATACCGATCGATTTATCCATCTACAGCCATTATAGAGTAACTGCAACATCCAATTCTGATAATGTGTTGTCTTGGCTGCTATTAAGAGCAAATTTAACAATGTTTTCTAATGATTTAAGAAGCAAAGAAGAGAACAAGAAGACAGTAAAAACTCAAAGACAAACTTCTTCACCCTAAAAGAAGTAAAACTTTAGTCTGATAATGTCAAACATGATTTTTAAAGGCAGAAGAACATCATTTTTCAATAACAAATACATCTTTCCCTGTGTTTCCTTTAACTGTGTTTTAGATTTGTCAAAACTTCACTTAAAAACAGGAAGGAAATGAAGGTTTCATCTGCACTGGGAGCTGAAAGTGTTCTCCAAGGGCAACTCTCTTTCCACTTGGAAAGCTTTTACGGTGTCTGGTGGTCCTCAGAGTTCAACCAGTTCTCAAACAATATATCATTTATTAGCGTAGGAGAGTTAAAGCATCTTTGTAGCAGTAATAAAACTTTTCTGCTGAGGATCTACAGAAAAAGAAAAGATCCTTTAGATCATAATCCTGCTCCAGGAGTTTGTGAATCCAAATCCAGAGGTGACCTGCTGTTTCAAACTGTGAAGGCAGACATAACTGTTAATATACTTACATGTGACACATGATACTCGAACACAAGTCACACAAGAGAGTTCAGGCCATGCGAGAGTACTCGAAGCCTGGACTTTAATTTTTGAAGTGGGGTTGTGTGATATATACTGTATATACCATCAATCAAGTGAATCCGCTCCACTCCCCTGGGTCCTACCTTAATCTTCCCAAACTATGTGTTCGCAGTTTCTGGTGACCAGTTAAAGGTGCTATGAGGAGAATCTATTACCGGCGACATTAAGACTCTGCTACCCATGAGCATGCACGGCGTAATGCTGTGTTTCAGTAACCTCGGAACTGAGAGTGACATCATATCCGACTTATCGGCGTTCCAGTTGAAGTCGGAAAAAAACATGCCGATCTACCAGGCTATTGTTAGCTGTTGTTAGCACGCCCTGCGTTGTTGCTCACAAATATCACATGAAGAATGTGATTATCACTATGGCAGCATTTTTGTAAATATAAATCTAAAAATACTTTGAATACAGCTGATCTAGAGCGACACACCCCAGTCAGAAGTGCAAATAAATTGATTATTACAGGAGCTAAATAACTGTTCACACTGGGGACATCCATCTTCCATTGTCAACTCAGGGGTGGCGAGGTTTCACCGAGTTCCCAGTAGGGAAATTCCGACTTCAGGGGACGTTCCAGTTGTAGTTTCCTACTCGGAACTTGGAAATTCCTACTTCTGACTACAACTGGAACGCACCAAAAGACGTGACCCAAGCCAAAGCGTGTGTTTGTTGTGATGCTAATGAATGCAGCTCGGACCTTCCTCAGAACTCTGCATTGCTTTACAACTTCTTTTTTCAACAACCTACAGGATGCAAAGTGACGAGGTAATGTATCTCTTTCTAGTTTCATAGCGGTAGTTTTTGATGCGTGACAACAGGCAATTTTTGGAACACTTAGTATCGTAGTTTTGTAGCCAGTTATATATCTCGTGTCTGAATAATATAAATTTGCTCTAGTTTTAATTGTCTTGTTCCTGAAGTTGAGTATCCAGGCCAGTCCAGCCCTGTCCGGCCCGACCACGAAGCTAAGGAATAGCATTTGTAGCTAACCTATTTTGATGCTATAAAACTCATCTTAAAGTGTGTATTTGGATCAGGCATATATCTAAAAGTGAGACTTTTTTTTAATTACTTTGAAACTCCTCACAGTCCCTTTAAACTAACAGAGTACTCAAAATGGACGACATTTATATCAATGTCTCTTTGGGACTCTTCTGATGAAAAAGTCATTCAGCTCCTTTGTCTTTGCTCCTCTCTGGTCACTGACTTGGTGAGAACACAGCAGGAGCTAAATTGTTGCTGTAAACTCGCCATTCTGATTTTCTAAAGCTTATAGAGAGTAAAGAATGAAGCTGTGAGAAAAGGTGTATCAGAATTTCTTTGGCTAAACAATCTTGTCAATCATTTTGCAGTCTCTTCTAATTGGTTCAAGCCATGGGGGCTTGGATTGGGATGGGTCCCATCAGAGTGCACCAGCATTGCTTGGGTGTTTGGGTTTCTTGGGCTCATTTGCAGTGTCCTACTGATGCAAATGAGGTGTCAATCAAAAGGTTAGAGTTCAGATTCCATTTTAAATACAGTATTGTTAGCCGAAGCATGAAGCTAATTGCGCTTGTCAAGCCAAATAAGAGAAAGACTTGCACATAAAACAGAAAATTCAACGTCAATAGTGCTGCACTTCATGGCCGAGTACTGATATGTTACTGTACTTTGGACCAAATGTTGGATTTGAATTGATTTATGCACACGTTGGAAATATATCAAGGCTTAGTTTGCTGAACTTTTACTATCCTTTTCCAGCTGGGAAGGCTTCAAATGTGTGTAATATCATTGTTTTTCATCAGTTTTATTTGCTTCTTTTCTGACAAAAAGCCAAACAAGGTTGTTGTTGTGTTTTTCCCCTGATTGGTTTACATGGATGATTTTTTTTAAATGATGCTTTGAAATGGTGTGGATCACTTGTGACTTGGTTACACCTGCAGGGTTGTTTTATGCAGAGAGAGATGAGCAGGTTATGGCCTGTTAAGAGGACCATCAGTTTCCATGACAGTGTGATTGCTAAGTTTTCTCCATGGCCTAAAATTTTCTGACTCAGGCACTGTTCACACTGATGTTTTAAAATTGTATTACAAAAGTAAATACCATATAAAAGAAGCCAGGTTTAACATATTTCAGAGTAAAGCAGCTCAGAAGCTTTAACACCAACTCTGTGTTTTAGGTTTTAAATATGCCAAAACATCATGGAAGCTCAGCCGTGGTTCTGCTGAGCAGAGCAAAAGACGTGTTTTAGTGCTGGCCTGTGGGTCTGTGTGGAGCTGATGTGGGAAAAGACATCAAAATAGCTCCTGCAGAGTTTTATAACTACAGACACATGTTTGAGCTGAGGTCTTGTTCTTGGGATCTTTGGGCTCTTCTTTAAAGAGAAATTTCAGTGATCAATTCCAGTAAGATATTTTAGTGTGCTTAAAAATGTAGCTGCAGCAGGAAACTGTTTTCAGTGTGGTGCTTGCTCACATTTGGACTGAGTCAACAAGCCAAACAATGCAACAGCCTTCCTCACAGTTTCCTTCATGTCTTACTCCCATTTTATTTTGACATTTTTACCCACATGGTAGCCAAAGTACAGATAGAGTGGTACCTGTTGATTCATAACCTCACCTGAGGTGGAGTCTGCAAATAGCCCACAGGCTAAATATTGCTTGCTGGTAATAATTACTGGCCCACTCTATGAGAATAATAGCCTCATTATTATCAGTAATAATAACAACTAGAAAAGCATTCTGAGAGTGCAGACCTTAATTGTGATTTCAACCATTATAGTTCTTTATTTCATACGCACATTGTGGAATGAAAGTTATCAATCTGCAAGAGTGTGATTATTGTTGATGTAAATATCATCCACTAGAGTGACCTAGTCAGTCGTGGGTCTTGTGACTTGTTGACTGAGCCAATTTGCTGCTGCCTGTACAGATGTTGGTGTTGTGTCCGCTGCACGCTTCCAGTGGGCGATGTTGCCAGCCTGTTGCTCAGAGCAAAACCACGGCGCTTCAATTTGCAATGTGTTTGCTCAGCGTGGACTTAGGGGTTAAGTTTTTACACTCACACACACAGACTTCTGTTATGACAGACTATTGCCATATTGACATAATCAGCAGCCTTGATTCGAGTTATTAACAGGCACAGCTTGAAGGACAGCAGCGAGCAGAGCTGTCATATATGTTTCTATAACGTTAATGGGCTCACGGTAATGTTACAAGTAGTTGTGTGATGTAGAGGACTGGGATGTTTATTACAATGTGGGGAAAGACTGCTGCCTTAATTTATCTTAGAAGCCAAGGCTCCAGGAACAGCGCCTGGCTTTCTCAGCAATTTCCACCTCTTCTTCGCTGTGTCTGTGAGCAGAGAACTCCTCCTTTGGCATGGTAAGGGAAGCTGGGAAATGTAGCGACATAAGCTTGTAAAACCAGACATAAGTTTCCAAATAAAGTGCTGCAATCCTCACAATGCTGTAAGCTAATGTGACTTTCCATTAAAAATTGAAATGTTTTCTTTGTGACACCAATCTACATCGGATCAGCATCAAAAGGTGTTGGCTTCTCTCTCGGACCAAACCACACTTCTGGTAAAATGTTCATGTAAATCCATCCTGTCTGTTTTGTGTAATCTTGCTAACAAGCAAACTGACAAACAGACTGACCCTAGGGAAAACACAACCTTCTTGGCTGTGGTATCTATTAGGGATGCAGATTATCGAGTAATTCATTAATTGATAGTTGTTTTATCTTATCGATCGATGATCGATTAATTGATTTTTCTGGGAAGCTGAATTCCCGTCTGAATCAAAAGGTTCCTTTCTATGAAAATGCTATCTTTCTTATGAAAAAGAAAATGCAAATCATATTCCTTAATGAAATATTTATTCCTAACAGAATGTGACGTATTGAGGTGATAATTTAGCAAAGTTGTGGAGGAGTTGTACTTTAAAATACTTCCACAGATGGTGCATTTGGCGTCTTTGTCGTCATTAACCAACTTAAAGTGGTTCCATACCGAACTTCATCTTGTACTCTTCATCCTGCCAGCTTACCACTTCTCGTTTGTCTTGTTGTTGTTGTCGTCTTCTTCTTCTTCGATTAATTGCAATTAATTTACTTTTATCGAGTAATTTCTTATCAACGATTAATCGATAATCGATTAATTGTTTGCATCCCGAGTAGCTATAAATGCATTGATATGTTAATTTTAGAGACAGAAGTCTACAACTAGACATCCATGTGAAGACATATAAAAGGCAAAGAATAAGAACACAAACACAAAGAATCAACAGTCTGCAGCGAGGTACCCAAACATCATCAATCACACAATACATACAGTACTTTCATTTAGGCCTCAAGTGGTCACTCAACGAGAGGAGTGTCAAAATTATGGCCCATAAATGATAATGAACTACTGCAGCTTCGTTTCCACATTAATATGGCCCATATCAGCTCCAAAAATACTGAAAGTTGCCCCTAGTTAGAACTTAAAGTTGGTGCTTGACCAATGAATAAAGAAAACTGATGACAGCTTTAAAAAGTAGCATTAATTGCTAGAGTCCTAATCTTCTCAGTTTCAAGATCTGGTTAAAAAAAGAATGTAAATCTTATTTGCTTCAAGCACCAAAACTCTCCCAAATTTTTTCTACTTTGTGCAGGTGGTTCTTGTTTTGAGTCAGAAAGTGGTGCATTAGCTGTCAGCCGGGACAATTTTATGTGGCTAGGGCTCCCTGAAGTGAGATAGGCCACCCCAAAAATCTGTACAATGGTGGGTATCGTATTAAGCCATAAAAAGAGAACTGTCTCTGTTTTCAGTATTGAAGCTTAACAGACTCAAATCCACTTAAAGGACAAGTTCAGTTTCTGCAGCTTTCACATTGTTTATAGAATGAAGTAGAACAATATACTCACCCAGAAGGCTTTCCTGATCCAAACAGTGCTTTGGGAGATATTTAGATCCAAAATCAAGCGGCGGACATCCATATAATGGTAGCACACGGGGCATGTATAGCACCGCTCCTAAAACTGCATTAATCATCCAAAAACTCATTAGTTTCACCAATATTTCATCACGGTCCGCTCGGGCTACTCCTCCACGACAGTCCGGGGTCGCTCCACCCATGTTTTTGTGACTGTGCTGACCTCTGAACTGGTCACAAAGTCAGAGTGATGGATTGTTTTTTCTGAAGAAGTGCTCCAAGCAGTTTCAGGGTGCAGTGCCTTGCTCAACTGAACTTCAACAGTGCACAGGAGGTGAACTGACACCTCCCCAGCAACTAAAACAACTTTCAAACATGGAGCAGACTCCTTTTGGATAGAGCTACAGCAGCCTACTGCCACCTGTGCCAGAGTCTTTGGACCTTAGACCAGACTTTGTGTGGTCCAAGGCAGCAGGGGTCGTAAAAACTGCAAAGAGGAGATGCAAGATGTCTTCCACTGAACAAATTCAAGCTAAAATGTTCTAAAATTACATATTTATGCATCATTATAAAAGTTAAGTAAAGTAACTTCAGTTTAACACAAAACCATGTGAGGTGGTTTGCATGTGCTCTTGAGAAGTTTGGGAGCCTCTTGATAGGAACAAGCCAGCTTTGCGCCTGACTACCGTCATCTTTGTATCAGGGCCCAGTGTGTTTCCACCTTCATCCAACAATGAAAAGAAAAGGTTGAAAGAACTCATCATTGCAGATATGTGGTGCTTTAAAAATGTCCCCTCCTGTGGTCCAGAGGATTATGCAGATATCTAGAATAGGACTGTGGTAATACAGCTCACCTAATAGTTTCAGTAAGTGACTGAATGCTTGATGGCATCTGAGACCCTTTAGTAAGGACAAAGAGGGAAAGAAAAGGAGCCTTTTTTTCTGGATGTGAATTCAGAGAGACAAGAAGCCCTGCCGTCAGAGATAACAAGGCCGGGTTATGTGATGTGTGAATAATGGCCGGACAGAGGTTTAGACATCATTAGAATAATCAGTCCTGATGCGGACGGAGATGCACGGCAATCCAGGAGAGGCCCACGGATGGCCGATGGTGCACTAATTAAGATGCTGCTGGTGCACTCTTGTCTTTTTATAATCAGAGATGGACTGTGATCCAACCTTTGTGCAGGAGCTCAGTTTTAATATGAATTTTCTCATTTTTCATGATTTTATAAGCCCATTATTCAACCTCCTTTATTCATTAAGACTTCATTTTCCCATGGTCTGTTGTTGCTGTGCTGTGCTGTGCATTTTGTGCATGAGAAGGTTCTCTTTTGTCTGGTTTCAGTTGTGTGTTTTTCATTTTCTGCTTTTCGCTGATGAGAGAGCATCATGCTTTTTGGGGACGGCTCACTGCTGCTGGGGTCCACTCAGCATGTTTGTGGTTTTATCGTATTCCGCTACTCATCTTGCTGTCTGCTGGATTGGAAACCCCATTGATCATATCAGATTGGCTAAGTAATTGATTGTTACTGGTTATTAACCTCCCAGAACTTTGGACCTGCTCGCCAGCCTCTGAGAACAGCCTGTAATCAGTCACAAATGGCAGCCGCTAATGAAATTAGTTCCTGGTTCTGCCTCACAACTTTGTTTGTTCCACAAAGTATCGGCAAGGGCATAGAGACGCCATGGTTTCCTCTCCCTCAGGAATGAGGTGATAGAACAACAGAATGCAGATAATGAGCTGCTGTGTCTGTGTTGTCTTTTAGTAATTACTCATGTGTCTGACCAAAATATAAAGATGAGGACATGGGAAGCTCTGCAAGCAACAATTTGGGTAACATCCTCAGTGTTGCTGCAGACAGATGCTGGAGGAGCCTTGGCAATAATGATTAATGATATGATCCACAAATATTGTTTGGATTTGTCTGGTCGCTTGACAGTTATTAACATTTTTATGCCTCTGTGTAAGCCAATAGCCAAGGTCAGAGGCATGTTTTCAAGCTGTCTCCATCATTACGCCTGTGATAACATAATCAAAAGCATGTTGAGAAATTATCACACGCAAAATCAATTAGATTGTGGATGTTAAAGGTCTTGGTCTTTAGGTTCCTGGTGTATTCATTTGCTGGGTCTTATCTACAGAGAATAATCCATTGCCTGGTCTGAACTAACCCTGGCAGGCTAGTTTAATTCTTGTCTTTTGATTGTGCCTCTAAACACAAAGAACAATCACAAGAAACTGTATGAAATATGATTCTCAGACTAAAGTTTTGGTTCACTGAGTTATTCCCACAACATCAAGATCAACCCTAAAATATGGGCTGAACACTAACTGATCTTAAACGTATTATTTTTAAGGGAGCGTGTATATGCTCTGATCCATATTTCTGTCATTGGTTGCAGATACAAGATTATGGACCTTACTTGCATAAAAAGTAACTTCAGCAGCCTCTTATGGATTTTCTTCTAACAAACCTTATACTCCAAATCAAGGATATTCTGGTTACAAAAAACAACTTAAGCAATTTTTACCAGTTCTGAATAGCTGGATTTAATAGACGATATAATAAGGAGTGTCTCTCTACACTTACTGTCATCCTTATAGAATCATTACCTGTCATGTATACCCAATAACCTGAGTTTTCAAAGCTGAAAGACCACCTCAGATGCTTCTCTAACAACAACCATCACTTCTGCAGTTTTTATATGCCTGCCCACAATAATGCCCATGTTGAGACCGACGGAGAGTCATTTTTGGAAAGGAGAGGCACCCCAATCAAAAACGCCTGCTCTGAAATCAGCTGGTGTTTAGGAAACACAGATCAGCTCATGATGACGCTGCACGGCTCAGTCTGTGTCCTCACTCTGTTAAAAGCTGAGGTGTGGACATTATACAGCCACAAGTTATTATCTAAAAAAAATCACCTGCTGTCTGCAGCTGCCTGCAACAGCTGCAAAAAAAAAAAAAATGTCTGCTAAAATATGAGAGTATAGTGCATTTTTGGAAACCTTCGAAATGTCCAGAAACTTTGTCAGTGATTGGACTTTATCTAATCCTCTATTTTTCCTCTTCTGCTTCAGGTTTCACGAAGAGATAATATTTTGAACAATTGATCCTACTTTATTTTTTTTGCACACCAGGTTTCAGTTTCACTCTTTCACTTGCTGTTTGAACTTTTACAAAGTTTTTACAGTTACACTTTAAACTAGAAAAGCACTCGGAGAGTGCAGACCTCCGCCAGCGCCACAGTCCTCACCCATATTGTCATTTTGACCATAAATATTAGTCCTACCTTTATTTCATCTCAATATTTAGATTCCATGACCATGAAAATATACCATTAGTAATTGGATTCATAATGATATCTATTTTAGTTCAGTAGTTATTCACAGAAATCACATTTTTCACCATGGCGGCCAGATGCTGATCAACACCAAACGTGGATCAACACCAAAATCGAATCAGTTCTTCCTTTTTCCATGCTGAACATTTCCTGAAAATTTCATCCAAATCCATCCATAACTTTTTGAGTTATTTTGTTCACAGACGGACAGACAGACAGACAGACAGACAAACAAACTCTCCCGAAAACATAACCTCCTTGGCGGAGGTAACAAATAAATGTTATTTATATATCTCCACAGATGTGAAACAGTGTCTGTGTGAGAACATATTCATGAAAGTAATTGTTTCAGTTCCAGTTAATATAAATTAAATACGAGGGAAACTGTTTGTGTTCAATTAAAAAATATATATTTATGCATAAAAACTAAAATACAACAATAAATAATAATAAAAAAAAAACACAATCAGGAAAAACTGACCTGAGAGGCTCCTGGCTTTTTTAATAAAATTCTTCTATGACAAACCCCTTTTCACTCACAGACACTCTGGTACTTTTTTGGCCTCTGACAGGTCATTGCTAAGAGTTGATCATAACCGAGATGACTATCAAGACTAAGTTTTTCATACAAGTCAATCGGGGATTTTGTTTAATTTTAAATAATTAAGGGATAATCTTTAGTGCACACAGCTCCATGAAATGTTGAATAATGATGATACACACCATCATGTAAAATACTCTTTCAGAAAACAAAAATAAAACACAATTGATTTCTAATACATGCAAACATATTGATTATTGGTAAAAACATTTCTTGATTTGTCTGATTAAATTCTATGAAAATATGACCAACTTATGAGATGTTTGAAAAAAAGGACTGTTGTTGATGAGTAGAGCAAAGTGGTCTGGTCAGTAATAGCTGCTTAATTTCCCATTCTAGTGAACAAAAGGAGATGTGTTTGTGTTTATATTAAAACTTCCTCCAGAAGAGTTGGTCACATCTATCCACACCTCTCCAATAGAAAACACCCCAGCGCGGCATCTAAAGACAACAAGCCCAGTGCATTATGGGCACTTGAAACCTTTGTGTATAAAAAAACACCTTCAGTGGAATTTCCCAGGATATGAAACATGTAATAAATACGTGCATATATATATATATATATATATATCTATATCTATCTATCTATATATCTATATAAATATATATATATCTCTATCTCTATATATATATATATATATATATATATATATATATATATAGATATATATATATGTGTGTGAGTATATATATGTGTATATGTATATATATATATATAAATAAATATATATATATATATATATATATATATATATATATATATATATATATACACATATATATATATATGTGTATATATATATGTGTGTGTGTATATATATATATGTGTATATATATATATATATATATATATATATATATATATATATATATATATATATATATATATATATATATATATATATACATATATATATATACATACATATATATACATATGCATCAACCTAGCCAATGCTAAAGAAGCACAAAAACTACTCAGTCCATCTTCTGTACAAACGTCTTCTGCAGTTTCAAGGATTTCACAAATGAAACACAACAACAAGGTGATTGTTGTAACTTTCTCAGCCATCCTGTTTTTGCTGCCTGGATTAAATTTGACAGGTTTTCAATTAGCTGCTTTAGTTGTGTGTCAGTGTGTGTTAGTTGATCTCGACAATAGTTTCAGTTTGTAAATTTCACCGTCTTGAATAAATGTTACTCTACCTTCTGTCTAAATAAACATTATTGTAACATGTATAAGAAAATAAGTAGCCTCTGTAGTTAGTGACAGTGGCTCAATCAATCAATAAAACATATGGAATCAGTTAGCAGTATTTAAACTGAATTTGTCTTAATATAATGACTATCATAAGGTATGTTTTAACTCAACTTGATTGCTATAAAGGTTTGTCAGCTACAGCCAGACCAAAATTACCAGTGATTAAAATGTGATTTATATGTGCAAATATGTTGTCTCATGACTTATACTGGAACTAAGTATTAAAATTAGGGCTGTCACTTTAGTGAATTAATTAGATTAATTAATTACAACACAAATTAATGCGTTATAAAAATTAATTACAAGATTAATCTAACACACAAACGTTTTGATATTGTCCCGTACATGGCAGTGTCACTTTACGCATGCGTCGCTCGCCAAACCAAACAAAGCCGAGGTGACAACAGGAACGGCCTACCTTATACTCAGCCTTATTTTATTTCTAAATGTATTTATCTGTATTTGTACTGCATTCTTATTAATGCAGGGTTAATTGGTTTGTTGGATGTCCTCGACCTTTTTCTTATTTTGAATTTGATTTCTGAAATACATTTAAAGTAGAGTTTGAGTTGCCTGATTGAGCTTAGAATTTTCTGGACAAGATGCCCTGACTTAGATTTTATTCAATCACCAATAAAAAATGTTCTCTTCTTAGTGTGTTGATTTTATTAGTCATTCACTACAATTTTGTGATGTCCAAGAATTCCAATTCTTTATTTGGGGACTTTAAGCAGATATAAAATTATGATGTGATTAATTAGATTAATTAATTAAAAGTCATGTAATTAATTTTTTTAATCTCCTGACAGCACTAATTAAAATGCTGCTTAAATTAACATTTTGAAGGATATTTGTCCAGTTTTTCTTTTTTTTTCCCCCACAGAAGTACTGAACTCTGCATACAAACCTGATACATATGCTAATCTAATGTAAATAAGCTCAAAATGCTTTTCTTTCCAAGGGTTTTCCTCAAAAAAAAAGAGGATGTTTTTCAGGTTTTCTTTCTTTTGGTCCACCTGCCTTTGAATCAGATCTACCACACTCTGTTGAACAAATTAGATCACCATGCAATCAATCATATTTACTTTCAAAGTCTTCCAGTGATTAGCCCAAGCTTATCAGTCAGCCAAAGCAGCCAATTGTTTCCCAAAGCATGACCAGATGACTGCTGGGCTTTGTGTTTGGAAATGCCTCTGATTATCTTGTCATAACCAGACAGTGAAATCCATTCACTCAAGAGTCAGCTTTTGTTGAGGCTTGACTGAGACGCATCTTATCATCTTCTAGCAACGTTTCAGCTCCACGACACGTGAAATCCCAATATTAAGGAATATTAAGTGATGGCAGTTTCCCACTGTGGAGCATTACCAGTGTGTGTCAGGCTGATAAAATAATACCCCACAGTGGCATTGGGAGGCCTTGCATGCAGTGATTCGGGGCTTCAAGAGGATTTTAATGTTGCTGTGTGTATATATGTGTGTGTATTTGTGCATGCCGGGGTCTGTTTCCAACAATTGGGATTGTGTATCCATGGAGACGGCTGTGAGGGACTGTGAGAAAGCAATCTCCAGGAAGTCATAGCCGCGGGGTGAAGCATATGTGGCATGAGGATGGCACCAGAAGGCTGAGTTGTGGATGTCCAGTTGGCCATCTGTTGAGGCCCTGCAGCCGGGGCCAGCAAGCCCCCCAGAAACTACACAGGAAGAGCGACATTTTGAAATGCCAGAGCCCGGGACAGCGCCGGTTTCCCCCAGGAGCTCCTGGGCACATCCCAGACACTGAGCCTCAGACTCTCTCAGTGGGACTCCCAGAAAACATCCTTGACTGGAGCGACGACTCCGTGCGGTGCATTTGTTGGTGTGCAGATTGAAAATGCTGGAGTGGAAGCGACCGCAGCATGGCCCTGGAAACGGCCAAAGAGCATTACTATTCCTCATCTCGGGCCAAGTCCCCAGGTTGCTGCATTTCCCTCCAAACAGGGAGCCCATTACCCGACTACGTCACCAGAGGCCGGTCCGCAAGGCCTGAGGAGACATGTTGGCATTCCACTGCTGCTTTCTCTCAGGGACATACATAGCTTTACTTCCAATAGCTCTTGTACTCAGACAATCAAATGCTCTGTGTGCTGCTGGGCTGGATGTTACATGAACGATCAAAGTTTCATTTGGTCATAAAGTTTTAGTTAAAAGTGATCCAACACCCTGATATAAACTAAATCAACCAGACTTTCCTTACATTGTGGCAATAAACCAATGATGTGTGGATGGACTTTTTTTTTCTGGATCAGAGCCTCTCTGAACTTGAGTCTTTTAAAATGACTTCCTGTCCAAAGTGTGATGCCTACAATACCTGATGAAAATTGGCAGACAGAGTGGCATTATTAACCAGGGCCTGTATTCACAAAACATCTTTTGGCTAAAAGTTTCTCCTAACTTGCTGATTTAGGAAGAATTCTCAAAAATAAAGGGTGTGTCAGTCCTAAAATTAGGACTTCTAAATTTCTCTCCTAAAAGTATTTCACAAAACATTTTAGTTCTAAAACAAGCTCCTAAACCTGTGAGAAGTTAGTAGTAAAGAGGACCTGAACATTTTAGAAAGATACAATAACAATGAGCTTGTAATGATTAGTCAACAAAATGAACACTACCTCTTGCAATGAATTGAATTTTTTGCATGCTCAAGTATTGAGGTGATTTTTCAATCCTCAAACTCAAAGGACAGGAGGGGTGGGGTCTGTCTCCCGGCCACAAACGTGTGTTGTAGCCCTCTTGATCCGAGGTCATCCGTGCTGGATGTTTCTGCACTCACTGCCCTCCTCCTGTTCTCATAAGTGAAAACTAAAGAAAAGTCAGGGATAGAAACACTGTTGATGATCCGTCACATCCTTCAGAGTCACACATGGAGAGTTTCACCACAGTGGGCCCATGACGAGTTCAGGGTGTGCCTCACCTTTGGCCCAGTGTCAGGTGGGATAGGCTGCAGTTCCCCAACAACCCTGTAAAGGAAAAGTGGTATAAGTGATGGATGGATAAGTGGATGTGGACTTCATCTGCTGCAATATGTAGTCCTTCAAATGGAGCCTCTTAAAATTTCCCAAATGAATCTTGCCGTGACCTTGGCATGTTTATGATGGGTGTAGTGAGATCCCCTGAGGCAAAGGTTGGAGCCCAGTGTGTAAGCATGCCATCTCATTGGGACATCCTGTAATTACATGAATGGGCATTTTTATGGTGGAATTTAGGCACAGCCCCAGGAAGGGGAGGGGAACTTCTAGTGGTTGAAAGGCAGGTGTTAATTGGCTGGAACATGTCAGGCTTTGGGTGGTTGGGGTCTCTTCTGTACTCTATGAGCACCTCTTTAAGTGAAGTTGGTATAGCTCTGCTTCTGATATTCTCAGGTGCCATTTTTCCAGGATTTGTGTGAATCAGCGGTCGCCAACTAACGGCCCAAATTGGCCCGTCTCCAATAATGTCTAGCCCGCTAGATGAAATTGAAAATCTGATTTAAAAGGGGCAGGGACGAGCTGGCCATCAGGGAAACCGGGAAAGCTCCCGAACGGCTGGCACACCTAGACAGCCGGTGGTCGCAGCGCGTCACTGAGAATATCAATCAGCACCACTATCACCCACCCCCCCACCCCCCGCTCTGATGAATGACATTCGGCCGGTCTGGTCCAAACAATTCCCGGGCTGATTTTCAGCTCCAGCACGTCTCTGAAAAGGAGTACTTAAAAAAAAAAGTTAAGTTATTTAGCTACTATCACAAAAATCTTTATTTATAAATCTTTTTTACAAATGTGTTAGCTGGGCTCAAAGAACTAGTCATTTTTAAAAATGAAATTACTCACATTTTTTTCAAATGTGTGGGGGAAAAATATAGTTGGCTATGGCACATTTATGATGACTTAAAAGACAGTCTGTGTAACAGGTTGCTGATTAAAGACAGCAGCTTTATTATCACCAAATTACTATTATAAGCAGTTTTATGACGCAGCCACGGTGGAGCAAAGGCAGTAATAACACAGTAATAGTCTGAGTAATAAAGTTTCTTTATTTAAAACAAATTACTTTCTTAAATTAGTCTACATTTTGTATTCACACGATATAATAGTATCCTATAGATAAGGGGAAAATGTTCTTTTTTTTTTTGAAAGAGAGAGAGAAACAAAACATGTTTCTGATTGATGTGATGTTTTGGCCCACCATTCAGTTGCTTGGAAAAATGTTGGCCCAAGGCCAAACTAACCTGCCAACCCCCGGTCACCTTTTACTTGACGTAGTTTGTGTTAATAGACACGGCTCTGAAAACATGCCCTTTAAGGATGAGGACTAGACCTGTCCATCAGTACGCTGTTAGTGTCTCCAGTGTGAGGTTTTTGTGCATCTGTTTGACTAAAAATATGTCTCTCTAACATATGAGCTCAGTTTTCATGCTTCAGCCCTAAATATAATCCAACATGTGCCTTCTGGTTATTTCGTATTTGCCTTTTTCTCCCCCTCACAGTCCTGTGTTCTAAAAATACAATCAGCTGAGATAGCCTTTGAATAGGCACAGATATTACTGTAGGTATGTGGGTGCATGTTACACAACCCGGAGGTAAGATAATAGCTACTTTTTTTAAAGGTCAGATGAAAAAGAGGCCAGATAAAGTCCTCTGCATGCTTGGCTGTTCTTTAGAAAAGGCCACAGCCACATTGGGATTGAGAGGCTGCGGAGAGAAAGGGATGAGGAGAACTGCTTTTTCAGTCACAGATTAGTGAGCAGAGTTTGTGGAATAATGAGCAGCTTCCCCTAAGGACCATCACCTGCTCCACGCCACATTTCTATGCATGTGTGGCGTCAATGTGCGGAAAAAAACTCCCGTCCTGCCATTGACAATCCAATCAAATGAGAGCGGGGAGGACAACCTTTTTGGTCCTTTCAAACAAATGAAAGCAGCACAACGCTTTAGCCCTCTGACTCAAGGTCACCTTTCACTAAAGCATCCCGTCTCTCTGAGGGACATCCAGGCTCCCCTCCTCTAAAGTGTTATTGATAATTGTGTTGTGAGCAGGAGAGTGTGCTGTGCCCGCACACCTGCCTCACTAATAGAGATACAGCTGGTCCCTTCAGACTCAGAAACAGCACATGGATCATTGAAATGACGTGACCTTAAGCCTGAAGGATAAGTCCACTTTCACCCAGATTGTCTGTAAGGTTTTTTTTAGGGTATATTTTGTAGTTTTTCATGTTAAAATATCTACATCAGGTGTGGGCAACTGCTGGCCTGGGGGCCGCTCTTAGCCCTTCTTAATGCAGCACCGGTCACTTTATGCTTTCCAAAAGTGTTTTTACATCAGAAAGAAAAAGCCTGAATCTGCCATGACAGCACTGACAATAGCAAAACAGTAATGGCTGTTATTTTCTGGAAATGTTTATGTGAAGCTCTTCTTTATGGACTTTTAAAATAGAAAATAAAAATGTCAGTAAATTATTCTATAAAAAAAACAATAACTACTCTGCTATTTGAGTGAAGCAAAGTTAAAACTGGGTTAAGTTTAACTGGGTTAAGTTTTGTAATTGGATTTGAATGTAAAAGGTTCATTAAGTTATTCTACACATATACAACACACACACACAGGTGTTTTGTCTTTATTTATTTGATCAACTTCTGACGAGGTGCTATGAGCTGAAAGTTCAGTGAATCTGCGTTCGACTACTCCGGGCTGCATTGTCGAGCACAGATCTGCTGAGCTGTGCACGCAGCACCTCCCCTTTCATTCGGCCAAGCTGCTGAGACAGAAGAAGCTACATACGCTAGGGCGCTGCAACATGTCGAGTGCTTTACCTTCAGCTGAAATTGAAGACCCTCCACTATCATTCAGATCTGGCGTTTGGAACTACTTTGGCCTCCGTGTTAAGTATGACCCTGATGGTAAGCGTGTCGTGGACAAAAACACGACAGCATGTTGGAAGTGCAACACGATGCTAAACTACGTCGGGGGAAAACGACAAACGCCAACATCATCCCGGAGTTAAAACAAGTGGAACCAGACAGAAACAACAAGCAGCACACATGCTACAGACTTTACCTGGGTCATTTAGACGGACATTAGCACATGATTCAAAGAGGGCAAAGGAAATCGACCAAGCCACAGCTACTTTTATTGCTGTCGACATGAGACCCTTTTCTGTTGTGGATAACACCGGGTTTCAGGACATGGTACGGACACTTGATACACTTATAGCTCATTCTTTGTAATATTTACTCTGCTGCTAAGAATGCACCACATAAGATGGTTGAGTTCTCCATTAGATACATTTAATTTTTACTTATTCTTATTTTTACATGGTATATAATGGCTGTTTTTTTAGTCTGAACAGTGCAATACACTTCATTCCACATAAATATTTTGTCAATAGTTATAGGTCACTTTTAACTGACAGTGTTAATCGATATTTCTTGCATAGCTCTTGTATTCATATTTATTTTTCATACTATTTATTCTGGCCCTAATAACATTAATATTTTTAAACACTTATTCATTAACAATATCACTGTGTGTTGTTACAATCCAGGAAGCCAATGCAACAAAATTTCATTCTAAGTGCACTGCTGTGTAATTTGCGTAATGACAATAAAGGAAGTCAAAGTCTAAGTGAGGCTTTTGTTCTTTATGATTCTAAGTATGCACTGAAGAATGTGCCTGGTTTAGTTGCAAGAGTTACATTTAATTCAATTTAATGAAAATATACTCTGAGTTAACACAAATATTGTTTTTTTTAATAAACCACAAGTAAAAAAGGCATTGAAATTTCTCATATTTTGTATCAGAAAAGTATTGAACCGTGACAGAAACGTATCGAACCGAACCATGAATTATGTGTATCGTTGCACCCCTAGTGTATGCACACACACACACACCTATATACATATATACACAGTATATATAGCAACTTTATGCAGATTAATCCATCATCATGATTAATCTGCTTTAATATTGAACACAATTAACCCATCTGCAGTGCAGAATGACTCTAAACCATTGAAACACCTTTGGCAGTTTGTAGAATTACTATCACACATGCCACCTCACATACAGAGTGTAAATATTACTGTATGTTGCTCTGCTGTTCTGTTTTTGTTTTGTGTTCACATTGCCCAATGACAGGGCTGCCATGCTGCTTACCGTGTTCCATTTCCATGTGGTTGGTTCTGTAACTACTGTCAGGGCTGCACATTTGAGAATGTATGTGTGAATGACAGTAATTCTACAAACTGCTTGAAATAAGTTGCCAGAAATGTTTTATTGACTTTAATTCATTCTGCACTGCAGATGGGTCAATTGTGTTAGATTTTTAGGGCGCTTTCACATTAGGCCCGCTTGTTTTTGAACCGTGATTCGCCCTCTCCCGCTCACCCGCTGGCTTGCATTCACACTTGCAACATCGAACCATGTCCGGGCCCACTTGTGTATTTACTCAGTTTTAAACAGCAGGGGGTGATATGCACGTAACTGGTTGCCAAACCTGCTACAGAGGAGAACGAAGAAGAGGCTACCATGGTAACCATTTCCTACACCAAACAACCAATGTTTACGTTTCGCTCTCTTCTACATTTTCCTTCAAATGTGTTTCTTTATCGTGTTTGAGACGGCATCAGCGACCTTCTGGACCCTCGTAAATCATCGTAATCCTCAACCAGAATAAACAAATCGACAAATTGAGTAAGCAAAAGATTCAACCGCGGGATTAACAGGAAGTAAATAATGAAGGACTTTACCCATAATTCAGTGCTTCCAATACCCATAATGGATCAAAAGTAGATCGGTTCGGACCACTTTGTTTCACACCAATGAAACCGCACCAAATGTAGGGAGATGGAGCGGATCGAGACCAACCCTTCATGGAGGTCTCGGACCGGCTGATTTGGTGCGCACCAAAGTGCGGTGGTTGCATTCACATTGATACTAAAGTACTAAAACCTGGGCCAAAACTTCTTTGGTGGGCACTAAATATGGTTGGTTTGAAAACACTCTTAGTCTGATTGATCATGATGATGGATTACTCTGCATTAATTAATTAATTTTGACATCCCAACTTTAAATGTAGATTATTATTTCAAGATGCAAAAGTTTGATGTTCGTGTCTTAAACCACAGGTGATTGTATCAATTACTTCAGGCATTATTTCAATCAGCCACTCATGTATCTTTAACTGATTTCAGAGTTACCTTTAATAAACATGGCACTGTCTTGCTTTGGCCTTTTTGAGCTCTTATTTATTGCAGTAACTCTTGTAATGGTAACACCAGCCAACAGTGCCTGAAACTTTCAACCCTCAAATTAGGAAGATAAAAATCAAAATTTGATTCCCAGTGTTGGTCTTTTCATCCTCGCAGGCTTGTGTCATTGCCAGAATTGTAGATCTTTTGTTGCCTGGCCTGTAGTTGTCTCTTCTAAAACTTTCTTAACTGAGAAGCTGCATCAGAGGAGCATGCAGGACATCGTTTGATAGATGGGACTCTTCATGCCAGACACTTCTACTTCCCTTCACTTTAACGTGAAAGACATCTCCGTCACTGCAAAGCCAATACAGCCTCACACATCATGGTCTCCTCTGTTGAAGGTGTCTCTTACAGCACGTCAGCTCCCTGACCGAGCGGCCGTCTCCATGGTTTCCAAACCCAATTAAGGCAGTTGTTCCAATTAGAGAGCTGAGAAATCTGAAGTGTGATAGGTAAGAGCACCGTGAGTCTGGCCTCACCCAGTAAGCAAGCAACCCCCCCAGTACTAAAGCATCAGGGTGCTGTGCCCCTGTCTTTGATTTGAACGTGTCTAGACAGTCGTGGAAGCAGCAGGCTGTTGGAGCTAAATATTGTTTCAGTGCCCACATGTGTGAGGTGCGAACAGGTTGACTCTCAGAGATTCAGTCTGTCATACAATATGTGACAAAACAGTCATAAATGTTTATGAGCGTATTACCCTGATGGTGATGTTGTTTTAATGAGCATGGATTTATTTGCTAACCCCTGGGCTCCCATTCATATGCAATCACCGAAAGATTAGTGACAAATTCACACAGACACTCCAATCAACATGTGAGAGGCTCCAAGGTTAGAAAAGCTTGTTTATTAACTTTTTTACAGAGAAGTTAAAAGGCAATGCAGAGAGAAAGAGGTTCTGACAGATGGATTAAATGTATTAAAAAAAATGATAAAGGTAAAGCCAGAATGTTGCAATAAATGTTGATGTACAGATTTTTAAATATTATATTCTCCAAACTTTTAACTTTAACTGATGTTTTGACTTTTACCTCAACATGTAACCCTCATTCTTCGGACATTTTTTAACACAATGGCCGTTTTTGAATTTGCCTACTGTACTAGCAGTGCGTACTGATTTTCTCAACATGTAGTATGTAGTATACAGTATGTGAACAAAAGCAAAGCTGCATTATGCAAAAAATACCCGGATGACGTATTGATTCACAGTATGCATCAGACCAGTCTGCTTCGCCTACTGTTACCCACAATGCAAAGCGTCTTGACGTGAAAATGACTGAGAGCAGAGCATCAACAACCTGAGCAGCACACGAATGTAAATGTAAGAGCCAGTACTTGTTATCTTTACCTGTTCGACACGTAATAGTGTAATAACTTGTAAAAAAGTCTGTTGTTGTTTTTCCATTAACGGTTTGTAACAGTCGGACGGTGATGTTAAGTCCGTCCTATACCTGCGGCATTATTAGTGTAAACCACTGACCAGTCTGACATTTTACCGTTATGCTCTGTATTTTTCCTCTGTAGTACCTTAAATTTTCCTGCTTCTCCTCATTCTTAATACTTTATTGTGCGTGTGATGTTTACTCTTGATATGTTGTTTTTTTTTCTTTTAAGTGGACCTAATATGCCGTTGTACGCCATCACACAAAAATTTACAAAATAATTCCTCCAAAATAATACGTATTCTCCACCACTGACTGTTTCATATAAAATTCTGCTTCTGGCAGTATTTTGCAGATTAATAACTGAAATGTCAACATGTGCTAATGTTTGTTTGTGTTGTACAATTAAATTTAAGTTTGGAAAATAAATCAGCTGTAGCCGACTTTCGCTTTGCTCAAACTGGATAGCAGTGTAGCATACTACAAAATAAACCTAAGAGAACAGACAGACTACATTCCAGTGTAGTAGGCAGTATGCAGTGCCTACTACATACTACTTTCATACACAGAATGTAGTAGGCGAATTTGAAAATGGCCAATGCTGTCTGCAGGGCTGCACAGTGGTGGAGTGAGCAGAACTGTGGTCTCAAGGGAGAGTCTGTAAAGTTCTGTGTTGAGTTTGCATGTTCTTCATGGAACCAAGTGTGAATTCTCTCCATGAAATACACCAAAGTGACATCCTTCCATTGGTTTATTATCAACAATGTGCAGTAACCTGGCACCCCAACAGTCCATCTTGGAAAAACCTCATATAAAGTATTTGGGGAGGGCTGAAACTCTCAGAAGTATATTCGGCAGGTGACTTGATGATCATTCAGTCAATCAACATTTATTATGGCCCAATTAGATAACATTGTAGGCGGGAAGTACTGCACTCCAGAACGTGTACCACTTCGTACAAACAAACTCATCAAAACATGTCAAAAGTGGAGTAAAAATCTTTACCATCGAGAATTATGAGTGTGTGCATTTGTCTTTCATTTCATAACAAAATATGGTCACGATGTGATGATACTGCAGTTGAAGCTGTTAGCATCAATGCTTATTACCCCCGCCAAGGAGGTCATGTTTTCGGGAGTTTGTTTGTCTGTCTGTCCGTCTGTCTGTCTGTCTGTGAACAAAATAACTCAAAAAGTAATGGATGGATTTGATGAAGTTTTCAGGAAATGTTCAGCATGAGAAAAGGAAGAACTGATTCGATTTTGGTCTTGATCCGGATCAGCGTCTGGCCACCATGGCGAAAAATGTGACTTCTGTGAATAACTGCTGAACTAAAATAGATATCATTATGAATCCAATTGCTAATGGTCAGTTGTCATGGTCAAGGAATCTAAATAATGACATGAAATAAAGGTAGGACTAATATTTATGGTCAAAATGACAATATGGCTAAGGTCTGTGGCGCTGGCGGAGGTCTGCGCTCTCCGAGTGCTTTTCTAGTTTTGTATTTGTACACAGGTTGTTGTGGGTAAACTGAGCTAGAAAAACATCATTTGTCAAGCTTACAATGCCTGGTCAGTAGGATACACCTTTAACATTGTACTCTTAAATAATCTTTATAGAAGATGAAGTATTTTTGTGTATTTGGCAAAACTGAAGTAAGCTCAAAGTTTTATCCTGACTTTGCTGGCAGAAGGACATGTTGGCTGTGTTTTGCCTCATAATGGTTCCTTATCCAAGCAGCTTGGTGGTGGAAAAGTAAGCTGTTGTAAACATCGTGTTGGCTGTGATGACCTTGTGCTGCTTTGTGGCTTGTTTTTAACCGTTTTTGTTTTACTTCGAAGGAGAGTTTGACATCATGTACAGCACTGTATATCAGTATCATCAGTCCACAACTGAAACAATTTCTAAGAATTGTTTTGAAAAATAAAGGTTAAAAATGCTTCATTATTTGTCACAATCTCAGCTTCAGCCTCAGCCTCATCCGCAGCCTGTCACTCACCTGCTCCACTCCAATCAGTCCAGATTCACCCCACCTGTGTCGCCACTCACACCTGCGCCTCGTCTCTGGCAATCAAGCCAACTACTAAAGCCCCAGCTCCGCACTCAGTCATTGTCAGACTGTCGTCGCACTCATGCTGAAAGGTCCAGACTTGTTTCCCGGATTGATCACCCGTTGCCAACTAGTTTCGTCCCAGACTCTGCCTCATACGCCTGACCCTCGGCCTGACTCCAAGGTATCGACTAGCTTCTGTCCTGCATTCACCCGCCTGTCTGAATCCCCGGCTTTCGATCCTGCTGCAGTCCCCTGTTGCCAAGTCCTGTCTGATCTACGTTGTGACCCACGTCCGGTATCTGATCCTGCTTCCGTCTCCTGTTGCCGAACCCTGTCTGATCTACGTTGTGACCCACGTCTGGTATCTGATCCTGCTTCCGTCTCCTGTTGCCGAGCCTGTCTCTTCTACGTTGTCCCGTTCGCCTGGTGTCTGACTCCCCGCCTGTCCTCGACTACGAGAGCTCGCCTGAACCACATCACCGAGTGTTCCTGAACGCCTCCAATCGTCAGCAAGTGAGTCAAGCCTGCATTAAAGCTTTGAGTGAGCTTCTACCTGTGCATCTCCTGAGTGGCCTAGTCGGTAAGGCGTCCGACTCACGGATCAAGTGGTCACAGGTTCGCCTCCGCTCAAGCCACAGTCTGTTCACGGTCCTGTCTGTGTGGCTCTCTGTTTTGGGAATCTCTTTGTTTGCTGTCGCGGGTTGAAGCCCGCTCAAGAAGCAACTTTTCTCCGTTAAAAGACTGTGTGAGTTGTCACCCCTTTGTTTGCTGTCGCGGGTTGAAGCCCCGCTCAAGAAGCAGCCTTTCTCCGTTAGAAGACTGTGTGAGTTGTCACCCCTTTGTTTGCTATCGCGGGTTGAAGCCCCGCTCAAGACTCAGCTACACCCGTCTGAAAGACTGTGTGCCCTGTTACCTGAGAAGATCTGGGTTAGCTCAGTTGGGAGAGCGCCCGGCCGCAGATCAACTGGCCGCGGGTTCGCACCCCGCTCAGAACTGTTCCTGGTTGTGCTGTTAAATAAAGTCTGTCTATTCCTAACGTCACCCACTTGCTTCTGGGTCCTCACTCACAACATTACAGTACAGTCTGACCAGAAGATGGACCCAGCGAGTAGTTCACCATCTGCAATGGACAGACTAGAGAGGGTGGAAGGAGTGTTGGCTCATCATGAGGGACTGATCGCTACAGCCACCACTCACCTACAGGGGGCCGTAGATACACTCACTCGGACTGTTACGGAATTGGCCTCCAGGTTTCAAGCTCCACCAGCTCCAGCTCCTGATCCTGTACCTGCTACTCTGCATCCTGCCCTGCCCGACGCTCCAGAGCCACGAGTGGGCTCCCCTGAACGCTACGATGGAGATTCAGAGGTCTGTGCAGCCTTCCTTACCAACTGCACCCTGCTCTTCGCTCTCCAACCTCGCACCTTCTCCTCAGAAGCCGCCAAAGTGGCCTTCACCATCAACCATCTGACGGGGCGTGCAAGACTCTGGGGAACGGCTGAGTGGGATCGTCAATCTCCTGCATGTTCCAGTTTTCTCACCTTCTCTGCTGAACTTCGGAAGGTGTTCGGTCAAAATCCTGACAGAGCTGGGGTAGCGGCAGGTCTCCTGAGACTCCAACAAGGTCGACGGTCGGTAGCAGATTACTCCATCGACTTCCGCACACAAGCCAGTCGCAGCGGGTGGAACTCTTCGGCGCAGATCGACGCCTTTGTTCACGGGTTGGCTGACTACATCAAGGATGGTCTGGTCCCGCATGAACTCCCTTCGTCCCTGGATGACATCATCGCCCTTGCCATAAGGATCGATCTTCGCATCAGGGCCAGAAGAGGAGCCAAGAATCAGACACCGACTCATCTGCCTGTCTCCAGTCCACGACCCAAGAATCCACCTCGGCTTTCCAGTAAAAGAGAGAGCTCTCTCATAAGAGAGGAGTTACGGGTGAGCTCTTCCCTCCAGCCTCCTCCAGTTCATCGTCCTTCCCTGCCTGCTCGTCTGCTCCTGCCTGGTGGACCTCAGACCCTGGCTACCCTCGTAGACTCCGGCTCCGACTCCAGTCTCATCAGCAAGAGTCTGGCAAAACAACTTGGACTGAGTCTGGTTCCCCTGAATCATCCCATCCCAGCCAAAGCACTGGACGGCCACAAGATGGGTGTCATAACCCACCAAACCATCCCGGTCACCATGCTTATCTCAGGCAACCACAAGGAAACCATCCAGTTTCACGTCCTTGACCACCCTGAGGTACCTCTGGTGCTTGGTTTCCCCTGGCTTCGTCGTCACAATCCCCTCATAGACTGGTCCACCAGTTCCATCCGTGGTTGGGAACCACATGTCATCTCACCTGTCTGAAGGACGCTTCGTCCCCGCTGCTTCCTGTCAACCCCGAGGTCCAACCTGAACTCTCTCGAGTACCCCCCGAATATCACGACTTCAGGGCTGTGTTTAGCAAGGCTAACGCCACCTCTCTGCCACCACATCGACCCTACGATTGTGCCATAGACCTTCTTCCGGGGACTACCCCACCTAAAGGAAGGCTGTATTCCCTCTCAGCACCTGAAAGAAAGTCCATGGAGGAATACATCGGCAATTCTCTGGCTGCTGGCATCATCCGTCCGTCTTCGTCCCCTGCTGGTGCAGGGTTCTTCTTCGTGGAGAAGAAGGATCACTCCCTAAGACCCTGCATCGACTATCGGGGTCTCAACGACATCACGGTGAAGAATCGCTACCCTCTGCCGCTCATCTCCTCGGCCTTTGAGCTACTCCAAGGAGCAACGGTCTTCACCAAACTCGACCTCCGCAACGCCTACCATCTCGTCCGCATCCGGGAAGGGGACGAGTGGAAGACGGCCTTCAACACTCCCATCGGTCACTACGAGTACCTGGTGATGCCGTTCGGACTGACCAATGCCCCAGCAGTTTTTCAGGCCCTGGTCAATGACATTCTCCGAGACATGCTGAACAAGTTTGTCTTTGTCTACCTGGACGACATCCTCATCTTCTCCAAGACCCTCAGTGACCACGTGCATCATGTCCAGTCCGTCCTCCAAAGGCTCCTGGAAAACTCACTTTTTGTAAAGGCGGAGAAATGTGAGTTTCACGTCCCCACAGTATCCTTCCTGGGCTTCATCGTTTCTAAGGGCAACATCCAAATGGATCCTGCTAAAGTCGCCGCAGTCACCACCTGGCCTGTCCCTGAATCCCGTAAGCAGCTCCAACGTTTCCTGGGCTTCGCTAACTTCTACAGAAGATTCATCAGGAACTACAGCACAGTCGCTGCTCCCCTCACCACCCTCACCAGCAGCAAGAAGACTTACCTCTGGTCCCCTGAAGCCAATGCTGCCTTCCACACCTTGAAGGACAAGTTTACCACTGCCCCTATCCTGCAAATGCCCGACCCAGATCTCCAGTTTTTGGTGGAAGTGGACGCCTCCGATGTAGGGGTAGGAGGTGTCCTATCCCAGCGCTCACCTACAGACCACAAGCTCCATCCCTGTGCCTTCTTCTCTCGCCGACTAAGCCCCGCCGAGAGAAACTACGACATTGGCAACCGCGAGCTTCTAGCCGTCAAACTGGCCCTGGAGGAATGGAGACACTGGCTCGAGGGAACCAAGGACCCTTTCCTGGTGTGGACCGACCATAAGAACCTGGAATATATCAAGACGGCTAAGAGGCTCAATGCCCGCCAAGCACGGTGGTCCCTGTTCTTCTCCAGGTTCAACTTCACCTTGTCTTACCGTCCTGGTTCCCGCAACACCAAGCCAGATGCTCTTTCCCGCCAGTACCTCCGAGATGACGACTGCTCAGAGAGACCTGTTCCCATTCTGGCTCCTCCATTCATTGTCGCCACCCTCGTTTGGGAGATCGAGGAGAAAGTAAAAGCCGCCAATCAAGGTCAGCCTGGTCCCAGTTCCTGCCCTCCTCAATGTCTCTTCGTGCCTGATGCTCTTCGGTCGGAAGTCCTGCAGTGGGCCCACTCTTCCAACCTTTCCTGTCACCCTGGATCACTCCGCACCCGAGAGGTCCTCCTGCAACGTTTCTGGTGGCCCACGCTCGAGGAAGACACCCGGAACTTCGTTAAAGCCTGCCAAACCTGCAATCAACATAAGTCTGCTCATCAGGCTCCTGCAGGTCTCCTCCAGCCTCTACCCATCCCTCATCGCCCTTGGTCACACATCTCCCTGGACTTCGTTACTGGCTTACCTTCTTCCAATGGACACACCACCATCCTCACGGTAGTCGACAGGTTCTCCAAGATGGCGCACTTCATCCCTCTGCTAAAACTCCCTTCCGCCAAAGAAACTGCTCAACTGGTCTTGCAACACGTCTTCCGAGTCCATGGTCTGCCAGTGGACGTGGTGTCAGATCGAGGGCCCCAGTTCTCATCAGCCTTCTGGAGGGAGTTCTGTCACCTCTTGGGAGCCACTGCCAGCCTGTCGTCCGGCTTCCATCCACAATCTAACGGACAGACGGAGCGGATGAACCAAGAGATGGAGACGGCTCTGCGTTGCACAGTATCCCAGAACCCATCTACCTGGTCCCAGCAGCTGTTATGGGTCGAGTACGCCCATAACTCCCTGGTCACATCTTCCACTGGCATGTCCCCGTTCCAGTGTGTGTACGGCTACCAGCCCCCGTTGTTCCCGGCTCTGGACAATGATGTCTCCTGTCCTTCCGCTCTGGCCTTCGCCCGCCGATGTCGGAGAACTTGGGCCCGAGCCAGAGCTGCACTCCAGAGGGCTGTTCACCGTTACTCCTCTTCAGCCAACCGCCGTCGAACTCCTGCTCCAACCTATCAGGTAGGTCAAAAAGTCTGGTTATCTACCAAAGACCTACCTGTTAGAGTTGAGAGCAGGAAGCTTGCACCTAAGTTTGTGGGTCCTTTTTCCATACAGCGCATCATCAACCCGACGGCGGTGAGGTTGACGCTTCCCCGATCCATGAGGGTCCATCCCACGTTCCATGTCTCGAAGATCAAACCAGTCCATGAGAGTCCTCTGTCCCCTGATGTTGCTCCTCCTCCTCCTCCGCGGATGATCGACGGGGGTCCTGCCTTCACCATCCGACGTCTGCTCCGTTCTCGTCGGCGAGGGAGAGGCCTGCAGTACCTCGTGGATTGGGAAGGTTACGGTCCAGAAGAGAGGTCCTGGGTACCCTCCCGAGATGTGCTGGACAAAGACCTCGTCAGGCAATTCCACGAGGATCACCCGGAGCAGCCGTCCCTGAGGAGGCAGGGACGCCCGTCTCAGCAGCCCTCGCTCGTCAACCCTGTCGACCCATCGACCGTTGAGGACTCTGGGGAGGAGGAGGAGGAGGAGGAGCTCCCCGATCCACATGACGTCCGTGATGACTCCGCCTCAGAAGAGTATTAGGCACTCTTCCCACCCCCCCACCCCTGTTGATGTTGTGGACGTCGGGAGCCGTCCCTTGAGGGGGGGGTTCTGTCACAATCTCAGCTTCAGCCTCAGCCTCATCCGCAGCCTGTCACTCACCTGCTCCACTCCAATCAGTCCAGATTCACCCCACCTGTGTCGCCACTCACACCTGCGCCTCGTCTCTGGCAATCAAGCCAGCTACTAAAGCCCCAGCTCCGCACTCAGTCATTGTCAGACTGTCGTCGCACTCATGCTGAAAGGTCCAGACTTGTTTCCCGGATTGATCACCCGTTGCCAACTAGTTTCGTCCCAGACTCTGCCTCATACGCCTGACCCTCGGCCTGACTCCAAGGTATCGACTAGCTTCTGTCCTGCATTCACCCGCCTGTCTGAATCCCCGGCTTTCGATCCTGCTGCAGTCCCCTGTTGCCGAGTCCTGTCTGATCTACGTTGTGACCCACGTCCGGTATCTGATCCTGCTTCCGTCTCCTGTTGCCGAACCCTGTCTGATCTACGTTGTGACCCACGTCTGGTATCTGATCCTGCTTCCGTCTCCTGTTGCCGAGCCTGTCTCTTCTACGTTGTCCCGTTCGCCTGGTGTCTGACTCCCCGCCTGTCCTCGACTACGAGAGCTCGCCTGAACCACATCACCGAGTGTTCCTGAACGCCTCCAATCGTCAGCAAGTGAGTCAAGCCTGAATTAAAGCTTTGAGTGAGCTTCTACCTGTGCATCTCCTGAGTGGCCTAGTCGGTAAGGCGTCTGGCTACGGATCAAGTGGTCACAGGTTCGCCTCCCACTCAAGCCACAGTCTGTTACGGTCCTGTCTGTGTGGCTCTCTGTTTTGGGAATCTCTTTGTTTGCTGTCGCGGGTTGAAGCCCCGCTCAAGAAGCAGCTTTACTCCGTTAAAAGACTGTGTGAGTTGTCACCCCTTTGTTTGCTGTCGCGGGTTGAAGCCCCGCTCAAGAAGCAGCCTTTCTCCGTTAGAAGACTGTGTGAGTTGTCACCCCTTTGTTTGCTATCGCGGGTTGAAGCCCCGCTCAAGACTCAGCTACACCCGTCTGAAAGACTGTGTGCCCTGTTACCTGAGAAGATCTGGGTTAGCTCAGTTGGGAGAGCGCCCGGCCGCAGATCAACTGGCCGCGGGTTCGCACCCCGCTCAGAACTGTTCCTGGTTGTGCTGTTAAATAAAGTCTGTCTATTCCTAACGTCACCCACTTGCTTCTGGGTCCTCACTCACAACATTACAATTATTTATCTTTACGAAGCATGCTAACAGAAATAACTTGACCCCTTAACTGACCCCCTAATTGGTCCTGGCATGGTTATACAAATAAGTTGTGAGTTGTCATCATGTAAATAACTTGTTCATTTAGCACCCTGACCAAGATCAATTTCATTAAATTTGAGGCTCATACTGTTTAAAAAAATAGGGGCTTACAAATTGAATTGGGCAAAATTTAAACAGCTATGAAATTGTACGTAATAAAGTTATTTAAACCTAAATATTGTATACAACTGTGATGTGATTTACAAAAGGTTTTAAAACGTGCAAACTTGAAAGGTCACAAATCCAATCTTTTAACAGGGTGCACTGATGATGCATCCGTCAAATGATCAAAATAGCATGAGCAGTCCATGAAGCATGTTTGCCCTCATGAATATGTAGAATACATGCAGATCATCAGAACGCACATAATACTGGGATGAGGAGATGCAAATATGATCATTTAGCACCCACAATGTGATTTATCAAACCTGCTACTGATGCCCTTGGTGTTTTGGTGCAATTTTTCAGTTTGCACATGCAATTTAGCACTCATTATTTTGGATTTTAGCAATCAGACCCTGAGTAGACTCTTTTTTTACCATTGCAGGATGTGTTTTTAAAAGGTTCTGCCCTACCCAAACACTTTAAGTGAGCTGTTGCTCAGATAGACCAGTAAAATATAATCTGTGTAGTAGATAATAATCTGTCTATTCAACATGTCAGAGCACCCATTTCTGACTCTGGAGCTTTACCCCTTTCCCCCGTACTGGTCACCTGTCTGCACATGTGGACATGGTGATGTGTGTTATATGGAGCGATGTGGGAGGTGTTCTCAGACATTTATCTAAACTGCATATGTGTGCAGAGATTCCTGTCGCTTAAAAACCTGCTTTAAAATGACACACTTTCTTTGTTGATGTACCAAGAAAGCCGTCTTTAAAATCTTGGACGTCTCTTGTGTTTGCATGTTGTCATGCAGAGTCCTTGTTTTGTAATGACGGTCAGTGCCAGCATATTTTAAGACTTAAGCTCACATTAAGTGACATCCTGTCAAGCTTCACCATTCTGCTGTTTGGCTTAGATATCTGCTGGCATCTCCACACTCATCCTTTCACACTAATACTTCATGACATGTCAAAGCATTTTATATAATTCCTACAATGTTTAGTTCTAAGAATATTAACTTGATTTGAAAATGAAGTCGTGATGACAGGAAAAAGTGGAACACAAGTCTTTGACCCATCAATATCACTGACTGGTAACATTTTAGGTGAGGCGAACTCTTTAGTGCAATCTGAGTGTGTTTTATAATGTTCTGTAATGCAGAATTCATTTTATGTCAAAGTAAAAGCATTTCTGTGAGCTGCTCCCTCCCAAATGCTGAGGCCCTGCTACCCTCAGTTCAGCTGATTGACTTTTAATCGTACTAATGGAGGGAAGGAGCAAGCTAATGTGCTGAGGTGTCAGTGAAAAGTAAATTTTTATGAGACCATAGGGACCCAGAACAAGCAGATTTTGGGCAGTGTATTACCACATGGATTTTGTGTTTTATTGCTTAGAGGTCCATTTGATAAGTGAGTTTCTCCACCTTTTTACATATACATTTGTGAGTTAGAATGCTGAGCTATTAATACAAAGCAGAAACCATCAATTAAATCATTTTTCAATTAGCTTTATGTATGAATGGTTTTGTGTTTTGGTGCTCACCAACCATGTCTGGAGAGACTACAACTGCACAATGCAAACAAATTAATAATAGACTAGAAAGCAATCAGAGACCGAAAACCTCCACCATTGCTGTTACATCTATAAGAAATAGCTCCATGATAAAGTTAACATCATAATATGATTGATGACCCTGAAAATTCACACCTATACTCACATTCATGTTGATGTTGTTATTAGTTACATCCCAGACATGATAAACCCAGTATGGTTACATTTCTGACAGACAGAAAAGCATTAATAGAGCGCAGACCTCTGCCAGGCAACTCAGTTCCAGAAGTGGCTTTTCAACAACCCTGTAAAGATACAATTCTGGATCATCAGATCCATAATCAAGCCAGGATCTGGACCCAACTCTGCAAATACATGGTGGTTCTTTTCCTGTATAAATACAACAAGTTTGGGAACATCACTTAATATTTTGAATTTAATATGATTTATTGTCAAAGGGATTTCCAATTAAGAAGTCCACTTTCTTTTGTAAAGTTAATCTGAATTGGTTTACCTTGATGTTAGAGACATGAACCCCATATTATCCTCTAAAATTGGAAGCAAAATCATTAAAAAATGGCAGAAATATGATTGTTTAAATTTCTACCAATGTTAATTTGCAGGATTTTTTTGCATCCAGACTAATATATGTATCACCACAAAAATCTAATCATATAAAGTTGGGCCATTATCAACATTTCATAAACATATCAGCCAATCTGTCCAGCAGTTTTTGCATAATCATGCTTACAAAAAACAAACAAACAAACAAAAAAAAAAAACATATGGCAGCAAAATCAAACCTCCTTGTTGGAGTTAAAAATGCCTTTTCCAGGAAAAGGTTTGTGAGGAACAATTTGACTCTTGTATATATTGTATATAGTTTTTTCTTATGTATTTGAACTATCCTGAATTCCTGTTAAATCATTGCATACATGGGGTGCTGGTTTGGCGGAGTGGTTAGCAACCAGGAACCCCATGTATGTGCTTCTGCCGGTCCAGGTTCGAATCCCGCCTGTGACCAGTTTGCAGAGTGTCCTCCCCTACTCTCTCACTCCCTTTCATAAGCCTATCCACTGTCTCTCTACTATCAATAAAGGCACAAAATGCCCAAAAAAATACATTTAAAAAAAAAAAAAAAATCATTGCATACATGACCTTACATAACCTGTACATGACCTTACATAGCTCTCTCCTTGCTAGAGACTACTTTCCCACACATACACACACACTACATGACCGTACATAGCCCTCTTAGCCCTCTCGTTGCCCTTTCTTCCCAGAAACTCAAGTTATTCCCATGAACTTGCCGAACTTACTGCACTTGCAAGGCCATCTGCCTCACCAAACTCAACCCCACGTGGCCACATACAATGTTATAAAAAGGAGATGACACTGTATAGTTTTCAATTCAACTCTCAGACTGCTTGTCTCTGTATGGTTATAACTCCTTGTCGGAAAGTAAAGCTCCATTTGATTGCATCCAGCTGCTTCCCGTCATCTTTATTCTGAATAAATGTCAGGTCTCGGTAGGAACCAACTCAGCTATCTTAGGACTGTAAAGGGAAAAATCATGACAATGTTGTCTTTTGATTTTTTTTTGGCATTAATTATTGAACAAATAAATAATGAAGTCAATTGTGGAGATTTTATTTGTGTTCCTTCCTGAAGTCAGATGTAGCTGAAACATTGTACCTAACAAGCCCCTGCAACAGAGGCTTCAGCCAACAGTCTATCATCTACAGCCATAAGGGTCTACCTTAGCGCCACCTCAATACCTCTGTTAATATTGGCTGAAATTTAGTTTAAGAGAGCATTTTCAGAGGAGATAGGTGTCTTCAGTAATTATAGACTGATGTCACTCACTCATTGTCAAACACATAGTCTGTGAAACTAAAGACTTCTGTATTTAGAAGGTTGTGAATATTATCATTTCCTCTATGCCTGTATAAGTCCCACTTTCTTAGAAAGCATTTAGCTTCCTCCAGCACTTTTTTTTTTTTCCAACAGTGTGTGTGTTAGCTTTGGGCCTTTTTTTAAATTTTTACTTTTTTCCCCCTTGTCTGCATTGTCTTTTCAGCTGGGCACTGTGTCTGATGATGGCATTGGAAAGACCAATGCATTTTTTTTCTAGCAGCTTGAGATATGTCAATATGATTCACTGCTACAGTGACCATCACCAGCCCTCCCTGCAGGCTACTCCATCAAATCAAACTTTATTTAACCCCTGATGTGAGCTGAAGGGGAGGGCTGTGCCACACCACAGTGTGAAAGAAGGGGAAATAGTGACAGACAGGACAAGACGAGACAAGACAAACAGATAGGAGGACAGACAAGCAGTGTTACTGATTGAGCAGTACAAGTGTTATGCTGATCTAAGCTCCTACAGGAATTAAAGGCAGTAAGAAACCAGGGACATCAGAGATGTAGGGTCTTGATAGCAGGGGGAGGTGAGTACAGAAGGATCAGGTATGGAGGAACATGCATCACAGGATGTAAGCAGATGTGTTGAAGTGTCCAACTCAGCATGTTCTGACCATGGATGTATTATAAGAACTGGATAGCGTGGCTCCGCCTTCTACCATTCAATGGTTTTGAAGCCATAATATCCCCCGTCAGGGCGCCACCATTGTGCAGCCAGTAGAGAATCTGGACCATATCTGGACGCAGCTGTCGTAAACGGTCACAAAACTCTGCAGCATACAGCGTACACAATCATTGTGAAGCTGCCGTAAACCGTGGTTATTTTTTAAACTCTAATAACTGATGAAAAAGAATTTTTTCAGAAAAAAGAGGACTTGAAAAAAATGCAGCCCAATAATACTTTCATATCACCACAGCATACGGATGGGATAATTATTTCTACGAGGTGTATTGATTTTTTGAAGTTTCACTACGGCCCGTTCAGATGAATGGGGGAGACGGTGAATTGACCTATACTGCAGCCAGTCACCAGGGGGAGCAGTTTTTGTGGCGACTTCACAAAAGCCCAGGGACATGACGTCCATGTTTTTTACAGTCTATGGTTCGGGAAGAACTATTTCTTTACAGTAAGTCTTGACAGGAGCTTGAGTGTCTGTACAAGCATGCATGTGAATAGTTGCTCCTCCTCCTGGGAGACCATGGCCACCGGCACCCCCCGAACCACCAGGGCACCCGAGATCCACCACAAGTGGATGTTGTGTAGCATTAAAAACAGAGGGAAGTTGAGGCATGTGGGAGGCGAGCAGAGAGGGGACACAACCTAAAACAGATTGCGCCCACCCCCCCACTTCTGTATTTGGAAGGCTGTTATTATTCTCATTTCCTCTATGCCTGTAAAAGTCCCACTTTCTTAGAAAGCGTTTAGCTCCCTGCAGCACATTTTATGGTTTTGTTTTCAACAGTGTGTGTGTTAGCTTTGGGCCTTAATGTTCAAAAACATATCTTGGTGTAGATCATAGTGTCAGACTAAACCAACCAGAGGCAGTATGAGCCCCTCTGGCAGATGCAGCTTCAGGTTGGAGAGCACATGTGATAGCTCAGCCTGGATGGCAGATGCCACTGGAAGGTAAGCTGAGGCAGAGTTTAGTTATGGGATAGAATGGGGTGATTTATCTCAATAATGACTCCTTTTTGTGTGACAAGGCAATTTCACTGCCCAGAGGTGTTTTTTCTCTCCCGCTCCTCCCAGGGATGAAGGTTGTTTTCAAAGGGAGGCAGTGCTGATGGAATGGCCCGAGATCAGACTGGGGACAGGGACGGGGGGGCTTTAGCACACACACATGAGCAATCCTTAAGTTTGGCAGTGTCAGCTGAAGGGGCGACAATAAAGAGAGGGGATAAAGCACAGACACTTTCCACTGGAGAGGGGGGGACGTCCATTTGGAGTTCATCTTTCTTTCTGTTGTGAGAGGTTTCTGTTCAGGGTCAAGACAGAGCGTCTTTTTATTCTCATCTTTTTCTTTGATCCAGTCGGACAAATTTACCACAGAGTTGCATCTCTGAATCTCTGAGCATGCCTCTTGATTGTTCATACTCAAAGCAGAAATAACTTAGTTTTTCTTTGTGGTATCAGCCCAATATCCTCTCTCTTTTATCTCACATTATAGCAGACATGTGACCTTTAGCGTGCAGCTATAAGGCGCTGAAATCTATGGCACAGAAGACTGCTTCAAGGGTATTTTAGGACCCAATCTGCCACAGCTGTGAAATGCTTTCTGTGGTATTTACTTCACTATAAGCAGAGAAAGGATCTGCTGCTTATGTTGATTTGTGGCAGAAAGTGTAATAATAGCCAAGGGAGAGTGATTGAGACATTTCTTGAGAACATTCACAGCTATGTGTTTCTGCTGAGCTCCCTCTGTAAACCTACCTACACATTTAATATTACAGATGAGGTGTCGGGGTCTACTGGACCAGGGGGTACAAACTGTGCTGTGAATATTTAATAGCCTCTTTTACGCTGTGAAAGGATTTGTCTGTGTTAAACTTGTCTTTTTTATATGAAAGAGAACCTCTAGTGTAGGACTAAAAGTCTGCAGCTTCAGGACTTTTTCCCTTGCTATAGACCAAGTAGATGTTTGTTTTAATGGCAGTATTGACCAATTAGACACAATGAGAATCGAGGTGGATCAGGGGTACTCAGTATATAAAAACTGGAATGTTTTGAATGTTGGTAATTGTGAACATACTCTAGCAGTCAGCAAAATCAAACAAACATGGTTAGAAACAACAATCTCTCTTACTCTCTCCAACCAAAACCATCAGTGCCATAAGAGCCTGAACAATCACAGAGGCTATTTTTTAGAAATAGAGTACATAGGAGGCAGACAGTCCAGTACAGTTCATCCATCCATCCATCCATTATCTTCACTGCCTATCCTTTTGGGGTCATTGGGTAACTAAGATCCAAATACTGTGGTGGAAGCAAATTCACATTATGAGCATCCTTGTTCCAAATTTCAAATTATAAACAAGATCTCAGAGAACCTGAAAAATACATTTTCTAAGCTGTTGGACCATTTAAACATTGTCCTTAAAGTGTTAGCCTTGCAGAGCAGACGGACCTGCCTGATTCTGAAATCATGCATATCCGTCTTGCCAGCCTCCATCTTCCAACGGTTTCACTCGACTAAATGCTTAACAGCCCAATCAGAGAAGAGAGACGGGAGCAGTGGGAGCTGCAGACGTGACGACAACAGGAAGTGACTTTGTAAAATAATGGCAGCTAATGCTGGTTAGCCTGTGGTCATAATGGTTACTCAGTGATACTTGGTGAAATATGCTCTCTTCATAAGTTAACAGAGTCTTCAGGACTTTTCTGCGGAGTCTCCGGGCCAGAACCAGCAGGCTCAAGGACAGCTTCTTCCCCCAGGCAGTCAGGATGCTAAACTCCCTCCCTGCTCTGCCCCTCTGCCCCACTGCCCCCCACCACTGACCTCAGGACTGCACTCATTTGCACCATTGGACACTGCTGCACCTTACTATAACTTATAACTACCTCCATATACATACATGTACAAAAAAAAAAAAAAAATTCTGTTCATAGTAAATTCATCCTGTTCTTTCATTCTGTTCATAGTTAATTTATTCTATGTATTACTTCAATGCTAGTAGGCTATTTATACTATTTTATTTTTTATACTGTATTTTAGTTTAGTTTCTTATATTGCCTGTTTGCACCGTGGGCAAACAGGCAACAGAGGACTGAAATTTCATCTGTGCTGTATGTCAAGCATGTATAGCATATTTGACTATAAAGTTGACTTTGACTTTTTGACTTAACTTCGCAGGGATTGTCTTTGACGAGGTTCATGTCACATATAAGTGTTAAATCATACATCTGTGCAGTATAATTAAATGTGAAACTATATTCTTAAGGTAGTTTAGGTAACATCTAACAGCCGTTAACTGTTTTTTGTCCTTGTATTTAGCCGCCCAGTATGCTACGTCATAGCAGTGCTGCTTGATATGGATTGGTCTGTGATGAGTGTGATGAGCCGAATGATTGTTCAATCTCAAGCTGCTGTTGTTTTTGAAGGTTTTTCCACTGAAAACATTTTCGCAGGGCTCTTTCCCAGATGGATTAGTGAAAAAATTCCAATATGGAGCTGTCCATCCGGTGTTTCAGGTTATAAAGCTGTTTTTTAAGTGCAACTGCAGCAGAGAATTCTGTAAAAGTTGTAAGCAGTATCCCCATTTTATTTGTACCCTGATATTGTGTCATGGTCTCTGAATCAGGATTATCATTCTATCATGAGGTTAGCAAGGGGGTACAACTTGAACTAGTTGCTAGCCAATCACAGGGCTAATACAAAGACACAGACAATCATGTGCATGAGTCACCAAAGAACCAAACAAGTATGTTTTTGATCTTTGCTGAGAAGCTAGATACCCTGAAACAGAAAGCTAACGGATGTTGGAGAGAACATGTCAGCACCACACAGAGTCACCTAACTTGGCCGGGGAGTGAAAACAGCAGCCTTGGTCTTCTTGGACTGCCCACAGATATGACTCCATCCCAGTTTTGTTCTAGCACTGATAAACATGGTCATTGTCCCATGGTTGGTGACCTAAAAATGAGGTTCCTGTTAGTTTTCCCATTTCTTGTTAGTTTTCATTACCTAAGAGGACCATATGAGGGTGCAATTGCCACTGAGCATCTTTGTTGGTGTAGAAAATATTTTATTGTTTCTTAAACACTCATTGTTTTTAGACAAAATGTTCGACTGCTTGCCAAATGGCTGATTGTCTGATTCATATGCTCATGGACCCCATACATCAGAACTGCAAAAATGGAAGGCTCATACTTCAAAAAGGGACATTTTTGCAAAGAGGTAACAGTTAAAATATATACATTTGAAGATCTAGGAAGTAATGCTCAGTGTTTGTTTTAGATGAATGTAAGAACTGCTTACATTCAAATCAGCCCATTTCTTTGCTCACTCTTTGTGGGCCCCTCCATGACCCAAAGAGCTTCACCCTTTTCACCCCTTTGGTAAAGCACTCATTCATCTGCATCACCCCTGACTGTGTTTATGATTCAATGTTTGAATAGAGAACCCCATTGTTGAGTCTGATGTTGGGCTTCTTGTGTTTTTGTATCACACTCTGGGAGGGCAGTATTTCACTATTGGGGTCATTGTGGGGGGTGTCAGTGGTGCAGTATGCTTGGCCTGTAATCTGAAGGAAGCAGGTTTGAGCCCAGCTCCAGCTGTCATAGGGCAATGTGTCTTTGGGCTAGACACTAATGCTGCTTTCCAGTAACCTCGGAACTGGGAGTGACGTCTGTGACTTATCTGCGTTCATGTTGAAGTCGGAAAAAACATGTCGATCTACCAGGCTATTGTTAGCCGTTGTTAGCACGCCCTGCGTTGTTGTTCAAAAATATCACATGAAGAATGTGATTATCACTATGGCAGCAGTTTTGTAAATATAAGTCAGACAATACTGTGTATACATCTGACTTAGAGTGACACACACAAGACAGAAGTGCAAATAAATTGATTATTACAGGAGCTAAATAACTGTTCACACTGGGGGCATCCATTTTCATTGTCAACTCGGGGGTGGCGAGGTTTCACCGAGTTCCCAGTAGGAAATTCCTACCTTGGTGGGCATTCCAGTTGTAGTGTCCTACTCGGAACTTGGAAATTCCGACTTCCGAGTACAACTGGAGCACACCATTAGCCCCAAGTTACTCCCACTGCTGCATCAGTGGCATGTAAATAGACATGAAAGGGAAAGTGTTGACATAGAAACTCCATCCATCAATGAGTGAATGTGGAAGTGAATGAGGGTGAATGGGTTGGTGTGACCTGTGGTGTTAAAAGTGCTTTGAGTTGTCAAATAGACTACATAATAACTATGAGCTCAAGTCAATTTGCTATTCATAATTGTGAGGTTTCTATATTACTGTCGTGGTTTACAATGTAGCAAGGCCTTGTCAATCTTTCTTCCTCCTTAAATATGGCTAAACATTGTTCATTAGCCTTTATGGGTCTTTTAAAAAAGTTAAATTTAAGTTTGACGGACAACAATTAGGATTTAACTGTGGAAAAGAATAAGTGAAAGTGGTCAAAGTTCTCAGAGTGCAGACCTATTATTCAAAGAGTTTCATCATTTTGTGCCAGCATTCCCCTTGTGATTGGCACACTCTGTTATCTTGACATAAGATGTTAACTTCCTGGCTATTTCTGTTTCTCTAACATCTATTCTTGAGTTGTTTGAGCTGCCTGAGGGAACAGATAAACATTAGGGTTAAATGAGAAACATTGCAGCAGAGTATGAAGTACAGAATAATTCCTGCAGACATTTCTGGGTTGGTAAATGAATCATATCAAACACATTCAAACATCCATTAACCTGATAGAGTCACTTAATCAAACAGTGTGAGTGAGATAATTAGACAGCAAGTGTCCATCACTGTTGGATTCAGGATGTCTGGATGTCAGGAGGAGCAGATTGGTCAAAGCAGTGTGGCTGATTAGGGTCAGAGCTGTCTCACAGAGACAACATCACAGAGTTCACGGTCATCATTCCTCACTGACCTGATTCAGACCAGTCAACTGATGTGCAGTCAGTAAAATGGACCACAGTCATCCTTTTGCTTTAAAACCTCATTTCATGTTGCTGTCAGGGCTGCAGGAGGGTGTAGAGCTTTTGGAGGAAGCAGAACTTTTAAACTATAAAGGCAGACTACATTTTAGAAATCACATATTTACTGCTCCGTGTAGCTTTGTTAATAATAGAACCACAAGTAACAAAGTTCTGTGTTCCATTACTGTATTAATGCAAAGTAGAAGTTATCATGTAAGAGAATTTTTTTGTAAGCCCTATCTACTTTTATTTATCTTTTGTTACAGAAAGTAAACGTGATTGATAAAACAATTGGCCAGTCCCCCCAATCACTTTCTATAGGTTGTTACCAAAATGTACTGGTGACGTACAGTACATCCTGTGTAAAATACTCTATATTACCAAAAGTATTCACTCATTCATCCAAATCATTGAATTCAGGTGTTCCAGTCACTTCCTTTAACCTGACAAGCCAGATGGACAGCTCCATATATCTGCCAAAGAAATATTTCACTCGTCCATCTGGGTAGGAGCCCTTTAAATTTGTTTTCAGGGGCAGCACGTTAAAAAAAAAACACAAGCTTTTGATTGGACAATCGTTTGGCTCATCACATTCATCACAGACCAATCCACATCAAGCAGGGTTGCCTCCTATAATGTAGCATACATAGCGGCTAATGTAGCGGCTAATGGCTAACAACAGCTAACAACAGTTAGTGACCATTAGCCGCTAACTTAGCTGCTAACAGCTAACGGCCTCATACTACCGTCTTGCACTAAATTGTACCACACAGATGATTCATTTAACACTTATGTGTGACATGAACCTCGTCAAAGACAATCCCTACAAGTAAACTTCTGAGGAGGGCAGATTTCACCAAGTTTCACTGAGCAACCATGAGGACAATAGGCTAATCGGCATGTCCGTTCTCAACTTCCGGTTATCAACTTCTGGTTGTCGTCACGTCAGCATTCTGCAGCTCCCGCCTCTCTTCCCTGATTGGGCCATTAAGAATTCAGCCGAGTGAATTTGTTGGACAACAGAGGCTGGCAAGACGGACCTGCAGGATTTCAGAATCAGGCAGGTCTGTCTGCTCTGCAAGGCTACAATTCCATGACCACAGGTGTATAAAATCATCACCTCTGCATGCAAACTGCATCTACAAATATTTATCAAAGAATTGAAGCTCAGTCATGTCCAACATGATGGGAAGCCACCTGAGCAATAAGTCTGAGCAGCCACAGACCTTCCAACATCAGATTAGCCCAAAAGCAGTGAGTGGAGAGCTTCATGGATGGGTTTCCATGGCCAAGCTGCTGTATCCAAACCTCACATCACCAAGTGCAATGCAAATAATTGATGCAGGGGAGTAAAGCACACTGCTGGACTCTAGAGCAGAGGAGACGTGCTCTCTGGAGTGACCAGTCATGCTTCTCTGTGTAAAGCTGGAGGGGGGATTATCGTGTGGGGGTGTTTTTCAGGACTTTTGGACTTTCTGGAAATCATTTTCTTATTAGCATTGCCCTTAAAAGTATCAACTAAGACATCAGTCATAATTCTCAATCCTCTTCATTGTTTTTTAAACATTTTTATCAAAATACTTTCTCAGTTGTAGACATCCAAAAATTCTTGGTTGTTGAAAAGCATTCGAACTATAATTAGTCTATAAAAAGAAAAAAATGAAGTGATCCTCTTTCCTGTCCAGTTTTTTAATCTTGGATCGATCATAGCTGGTATAAAATTTGAACTACCCATTATTTGCAACGCGAAGGCTTATTCCTTGTTCATCTTGGAGGGTTTTTCTTTTTAGCTCCCACAATAGACTGAAGGTGAATGTCAAAACAGGTTTGTTCAAAAAATGTCTATTTTGCATCAAAGTTAGAGAAAGAGAAAATTGTAAAGTCCAGCTTTGGTCCGATAAATATTTCATAAGATTTTATTGAATGTGGATATATATGAAATTTTTTTTTGCCCTGTGATGTCCATCCATTCATTATCTACACTACTTTCCGTATAACCAGGGACTGGGGCCTTGCTCAGGTGACATGGGTGGAAGGCAGGGTACACCCTTAACCAGTCACCAGCCAATCCCAGGGCCACAGTGAGAGAAAAACAAGCATTCACACTCACACCTAAGGGTAATTTGAAGTCATCAATCAACCTAATGAGCATGTGCCCATCACAGAACATGCACCTGACCGGGGCATGGGATCAAACCATCAACACTTTGGCTGCAGGGCACATGCACTACCTACTGCACTACCTGCTGCACCATCATGCTGCCCCAACCCAAAAATGTAAAAAGCAGCTCTTACTGTTCAGCAGATTTCACGTCATCTTTTTTCATGCGTGACACATCCCTAAAATATGATCCTTCCTGCTAGATTTCAGATTTGAACCTGAAAAAAGCTCTCTGAAAGTTAACAAGGTGGGAAAAATAGAATGCAGTTTACATTCTAGATTTTTACTAATGACCAACCTGAGATATCAAACTTAAGGCATTCAAGCAATGCCACAGTAAGTGACTGTCCCATAGAAACAAACTTTGATTATAAGAAACATAATGAGATCACATTAGTTAATAACACAAAAAAGCTGCTTCATTGAGTATTTAATCTTAAGAAATCATCCATAAAATAAACTTGAAACATCACGACCGTGTTCACTTTTCTGCAAGTTTAATTTTGAGCTTTCTTTGGGACTGAAATAAATCAGAAAGTACTTATCTACTGTGCCAACTGCTCTTTTTCTTACAGTAATTATATTGTAATTGCTCACTCCTCAGCAGGAAACCTACTAAAATATATCAAAATACCATTTCCTGTCTGGGAAATTATTCAACAAAACTGACTCACCTGCAATTTTCCAAGTCTAATGAAACATACAGAGGAGACTGCTCAGAAGGATGATAATAATCTAAATCCTGCAGGATTCACTGGAGGATTGTCAGCATTAATGAACAGCACAGACAGTTTTTCTACTTACTGCCAATCTAATTACTCTCATTTGTTGGTGCATCACAGATTGTTGTTTAAATTAAGGCTGCATAAAATTTGTGGCTAAGCAAGTGAATTAATAGTATTAGGATGATGTTACATAGCAAATTATGGAGCTGTGAGGATGATGCAAATCTGATTTTGATGAAGTTATTCAGATCTGATCAGAGCTTGTGGGTGTCAGACTGTTTTTTATTTATCTGGGAATGTAAAGAGAATCAAGGGAAACATGTTTTCATCAATCAGTGTCTCATTTGAAATCTGGTTTTAGGCTGACAATGCTGTTGATCAGTTGGCATAGTGGCACAGCGGGTAGTGCAGATGCCATACAAGAATGTTGCTGGTTGAAACCCTGGTTTGGTCAGGGTGTGTGAAGTTTACATGTTCTCCTTTTGTATGTGTGGGTTCTCTCTAGATACTCTGGCTTCCTTCTACGGACCAAAAACATTAGGTTAGCTGTTGACCCTTTTGGTATGAGTGTCAGAGTGGATCATAGTCTTTATGTGGCCCTGTGATTGGCTGGCAGCTGGTTCATGTGTCCCCCACCTCTCCTCTCTCAAATGAATTGCTGATCAGGGAAAGGTGAACTTTGGTTATAAATGATGATGCTCTCATTTAGATACAATTCAGGACAAAAAGCTCCAATTAGAAGGTATTACATCAACATTTTTATATTTTGACCCAATGCAATAATAATACACTTTTTAATAAAAAAAAATCATAAAAAGAAAAACGGTAATTTTCCGGCAGCTGGGGCGCCAAAAAAATACAGTGAAATAACAGAAAATTGCCTTCTCATAAAAATGCAGTTTCTTTCCGTAATTAAAATACAATAATTATCAAGATTTTGCCTTAATTTAAGGTTCTTTAATGTTTAATTACATAATAAACAGAATAAAATTACCCATAAAGATGGTAAATTGTCATTGTAATACGAAGACTTATGCTTAAATTTACAGGACTGTGCTACTAATATTTGGTTTTAATGACATTATTATTTTTTTTTAATGTAAAGGAGACATATCATGCTTGTTTCTCCTTTTCACTATACCAGACTAGGATGCCTGTAAATCTCAAACAAAGCATAAATCGTGTCAACTGGACCAAGCTCGTGTGAGCAGAAAACGTTTCGCTTCTCATCCAAGAAGCTTCTTCAGTTCCAAAGATCCTGACTTGTTTTTGTGCTTTGCTACCTCCCTCCTGGTGTATAAATATCCTTACTCCCCACCAGGATCTTTGGAACTGAAGAAGCTTCTTGGATGAGAAGCGAAACGTTTTCTACTCACACGAGCTTGGTCCAGTTGACACGATTTACGCTTTGTTTGAGATGAGTCATGGCCTGGATGACTGAGAATATCCACAGATGATGCCTGTAAAGCATTTCTGCCCTCGGTACAAGTCATTTAGTTCCTTCATTGCCCCACAATAGCGTTCTCAAAATCCTCATTTTAGGCCATTAACAAGCTCTCGTTGAAACACTCGGATCTCAGGCTGACCTACAGTAACCTCGCAACATCACAGCCCTTTGTGCTCTGATTGGTCAGTTCTATCTGAGGTAGAGCCAGACTGTCCTTCTTCTTCTACTGTATTTTCCGGCAGGCTCAAAGCAGCCACCGCATATTGAGTCCCCCTACAGGCCAGAGCTGGTAATGAGTGAGTGTGAGCTAGGGAGCTTTATACTGCTGCTGGGTAGATGTGTTCCTCGGTGACGGTTTTGTGACTAATGGACATCACAGAGGAGGAAGTGTTTTATCAGATTACTCCAATAAAAAGGAAGGTACCTCGTGTCGTCACGACGATTTAAATCTTTCGGACATCTCGCAATGACCTATTTTCAGAGGCATCAAATCTCGTTCTAGGATATCAGAAAAAATACAATATCTCATTTTTTGAAAAATAAGGGGGTGTAAGGTCTTGTTTTCAAATTTATTATATTATATGTAAGTATTAAATCATGCATCAGCATGACATGTCTCCTTTAATGTATTTTTGGGCATTTTGTGCCTTTATTGATAGGAGAGAGACAGTGGATAGGCTTGTGAAAGTGGGTGAGAGAGTAGGGGAGGACACTCTGCAGACTGGTCACAGGCGGGATTCGAACCTGGCCCGGCAGAAGCAAGTACACGGGGTGCCTGGTTGCTAACCACTCCGCCAAACCAGCACCTCGTAAAGACATTATTTTATAGAAAAAGTTTTTTTTTAGAGTTGTAGGTTGAATTTTATAGTTTATTCCCTTAAATAACAGAAAAATATTTGTAAAATTGCAATACACTTGCTAACATATTTTTAAAATAAATATCTGTATTTCTATACGGGTTTCTTTGTAAAAGAACACAAATATTTTGTTTTTTCATACTTACAGTAATTTCTTGTTATATAACATTTGACATGTAAAATCACAGTTTATTTTTGTGAATTAATTGACATTTTGAAAATAGAGAAAAAACTGTAAAATAAACAGTAAAATACTGTTATATTACTATTTTTTTTACAGTGCACCTGATTTAATGAGCTTGACACAGAATTCAGATGCTCTAAAATTATTTGTTTTCCGTTATTTTCATCCTGTGTTCCTCCATTTTGATTTTCTTTGGCAGTCTTGAACACATAGAGATAAATAAAGCCATCACGTCATGCCATTGGAAATGGTTGAATAATGTGAAATGAAAACATCAATGCTCACCTCAGTCTAGAAATATTTATCTCAGCCTTTACAAGTCAATATCAGCTGAACACACACCCACACACTCACACATCCACACACACACAGTCCCGCCTTGCTTGTTTGTGATAAATGCAGCATTTGTGTCCAGGGTGTAGGCTTATTTCTGCTCAGTTGCCCGCTCTGGCTAAGCTAAGCCTTGTGCTGCTGATAATGACAGCTGTGAAAGGAGTGGGGGACTGAATGAAAACCAGTGGGGGTGGTGAGGAGCTGTGAATCCAGTCTGTGTGTCCTGCCAGGCCTGTATTTACCATCCTTCTGTGTCCTGCCGTGTCACCCAGGGGTGCACGCTGCTCTGCCTCACTTTGACTCTGTTTACCAGTGGAACGGTGCTTTTCTCCGTGTGTGGACTGCCTCCATTCAACAGTGGCATTTCATGTGCTAGACAAATCTCCCACCTCCAGCAAGTGTTGGTATATTATTTATTGGTGTAAAACTGTTGCAGACAGATATTTTAGCTTTAGGAAAATAGGAATAATTTTAAAGCAGGGAGGAGGCTGGGAAACACGTCAAATCTTGGGATATTCATGTATTTTTCAAACAGGGCATATGGTGAGGCAGGAGTTGCCCATTTTGAACTGTAATCTGACTTTGGCATACCAAACCCCAATTATACCGGAACATTGGACTCAAAAATATTTACCTTCCTGTTTAGTTAATGTGACATGTGATTTTTGCCAATATTTAGTCTCTGGTTGACCTGAGCTGCTGTTTTTTTCATTATAAATGTATTTTTGTGCAAGAAACAGACATGAAACAAGCAAAAGAATGTTTAGTTTACACAAATGAAACTATATTGTTTGTTAAAGTATTCAAATGTTAATTCTAAACTGAAATATGATATATGATGTCAAAATTTTCATTTTATCATCGTATTTGACCAAGTTTGTGCTTTTTTCAGTCATATATAATAATAATAACTTTATTTATATAGCACCTTTAAAAACAGAAGTTTACAAAGTGCTTTAACAAACAGAACAAAGGCAGAAGAAAGCAGAATAAAATCAACAATCAGTTCACCGTGGACCACAAGAGTCAGAGGAAAAGGCACAGAAGGTCATGTTAACCAAAGCAACAAAATGGGAGAAAATATTATAACCTGGTTGGATTGAAACAGCTGTTAAAATGCATAATGACAAGGAGATAATCAGACAGTAGGCAGATAATAGATTTCCAGATACATAGATAGATAATAATAATAATAATAATAATAATAATAATAATAATAATAATGATAATAATAATAGTAAGAAGTAAGTTAAAAGAGTAAAAAAATAATAATATTGACAATTTAGCACACTTTGCGTGTATTGGGTTGTTTTATTTTATTGTTTATTTATTAGTGTCACTGGTTCAACAAGGAGATAGAAACATTAAGATATTTTGATCCATACTGATATAAAAACATCGTCCCACATAGCATACCAGTCTGGGCCAGATCTAGCATCAAGCCTGCCTACTGCTGGCATGGCAAGAGGTAAGTGAACCGGATGTGGGCCAGATCTGGTATGGCAAACCGGATCCGGACCAGTAAAGGACCGTCATTCCTTGTGGTATGAGGGCCAGATGAAGTGCATCATGTGGGACAGAACTGGGCTAGACCAATTTTGCAATGTGGGATGAGGTTGCTGCAGATTTCCTGTTTCAGCATGTTCAAAATGTGAGACCAAGTGACTGTGGAGTCCTGCTGGCTTGTCCACAGGGGTACCTCAAAGTTCAGTGCTTGGTCCCCTGCTCTTCTCATTAAACATCACCTCACTTTGTGCGCTTATCTATCTTATTTTTTGTTTTTATTATTATTTATTTATTTATTTTATTTTATTTTATTTAACTTTATTTCAATTTATTATTTATTCTTATTATTTTTTTTCACTATTATTGTTATTATTAGTTTTTATGATATATTTAATTTTACACTTTTAACTTAACCTCCAGTGTTTTCTCATTTTTAAACTTTTAAGATGGTGTTTCCTCAGTGGATAATGGATAATTGATTTTTCAGACCATGCTCTGTCAAACCTAGATGGTTGAGCATGGAAATCCAGCAGATAAGCAGTTCCTGAAATTCCCAGACCAGCCCATCTGGCTCCCAAAGCCACATTCAAAGTCACTTATATCACACTTATTACTTCCGCCAAGGAGGTTATGTTTTCGGGAGAGTTTGTTTGTCTGTCCGTCTGTGAACAAAATAACTCAAAAAGTTATGGATGGATTTGGATGAAATTTTCAGGAAATGTTCAGCATGGGAAAAGGAAGAACTGATTCGATTTTGGTGTTGATCGGGATCAGTGTCTGGCCGCCATGATGAAAAATGTGATTTCTGTGAATAACTACTGAACTAAAATAGATATCATTATGAATCCAGTTGCTAATGGTATGTTTTCATGGTCAAGGAATCTAAATATTTGGATGAAATAAAAGTAGGACTAATATTTATGGTCAAAATCACAATATGGCTCAGGACTGTGGCGCTGGCGGAGGTCTGCACTCTCCAAGTGCTTTTCTAGTTTTTATTCTAGTGGTTTTTGATGTGATGGTTGGTTTGACTTCAGTAGGCCATCTAAAAAATGTCTACAAGTCTGAAAGCATGAAGTTGCTACCATTGGCTGACTAGCTATTTGCCTCCATTAACAGTTAAACAGCTATAAAACAGTGGACTGGTGTAGTTTTTAACATTGTATTTAGAGACAGCTCTGTTAAAATCTTCAGCCAAAGCCTTATTAGCAAACTGAGTGATAATGCTTCATGTTAGGATCATAGACCATTAATAATGGGTTCCAATGATTATGCGTGCAAGTAGTTAATTAACTGTTTTCAAGCCCTAAATTCTCAATTTTTTAAGAACAAGATGTTGCCACATTTGTGTTAAAGGGTGGAACTGCAGTTGAGTATGAGGCTGGCAAAGACAAAAAAAAAAAAAAAAAAACAGAGACAGCACTTTTAAGTCTTTAAGAGATGGCGCATTTTCTGAAAGCATTAAGTTGCTACCATGTGTTTGGCTGACTAGCTATATGCCTCTACTAACAGTTAAACAGCTATAAAACAGTGGACTGGTCGTCGTTTTTAACATTGTATTTAGAGACAGCTCTGTTAAAATCTTCAGTCGAAGCCTCATTAGCAAACTGAGTGATAATGCTTCATGTTAGGATCATAGACCATTAATAATGGGTTCCAATGATTATGCGTGCAAGTAGTTCATTAACTGTTTTCAAACCCTAAATTGTCCATTTTTTAAGAACAAGATGTTGTCAAATTTGTGTTAAAGGGTGGAACTGCAGTTGAGTATGAGGCTGGCAAAGACAAAAACAGACCAAGAGAGCACTTTTAAGTCTTTAAGGGATGGTGCATCTTCTGCAACAATCACTTTGTGTTGTCTACCAACATCCCAGTGACCTTCACTTTATCTTGAAGAACATACAGTGTAAAGATTAATAGTTCATTCCTGTTACTAAGCGTAGGATTATCCAAATGTCTGAATGACCGCGTGGGGAATGTGCATCCATGAATGTGCATCCTTCATGCAGATAGAGGCGTGCACGTTCACACTTCACAGGAACGTCAGCCTCAGTCGCTGGGCTTGAAATCAAGCAGAGTGAAGATTGTTTATGGACTGCCAAAAGTAATTAATCTCCCCTCTCTATGAAAATTAATCGGATTAAATATCCTTGTGGCCCAGTGAGTCTGTCTTCTTGCAATGTTCGGACACTGAATCTCTGACTGCTTCTCTGTACCGCCTTGTGCACATGGCACCCCCCCATAGGCTGTATTCACTGACTCCAGCACAACAATGGACGGCACGATTATTCAGGGGTGTAATCACATTGGCCTGCCTGTCTGAATGCTCGTCTTTCACGGTGGAGAACAGAGCGTTGGCCACTTGACTCGTATCATGTTGTGACCTTTGTTAGAGACGCTGAAGTGCTGAGAGAGATTTGTTGATTAGTGTTTCATCTGTGTGTCTCTAGCCGTGGGTGAAACACATGTTCACATGATGGTTTGACCTTTTTAACAGAATTCAGATGAGTCCTCGGCCTTTCTTCAAGGAAGTGGGTTAACATCCTAAAGGGGCTGACTCCAAAATAATCCCTGGTTATTTTAGCTTCACGCTTGTTACCTCTACTTGTTACCAATCGTGACCTCTTATGCTTTAAGCAGCTGCACCCCGGTGAAGCATGCTGAACAGTAGGCTTGGATAGATTTGTCACATCTTAATTTAGCAGACTCCACCACAATTTTTTACACTACGTACATCCAAGACATTTCAGCATCCATCTTAGCCTTGTGTGGCTCCCATAGCCAAAATATGGAGCCAAAACAAAAAGGCTCCACAGACATACTCCTTCATTCCTGAACTAACTCTCCTCCTCCTGTCTCCACATTTCCCATCGTCTCTCGCCAGTTTTTCCAGCAAGTGATTGTCCATCCATCCCTCACCTATACCACTAACCCTTTTGGGGCTGCAAGGGGCTACAGCCAATCTCAGTTGACACTGGGCGAGAGGTTCTCCCTGAACACACACAAACCCCAAACATACAAGGCTAACACACAACATGCTAACTTCAGCCTAGTTACTTGTAGTAATGTGAACAAGTAACATGAACATCAACAGACATGTTGTGCAGTTACCTCTGGTTCACCTTACCATGTTAGTATTAGCTTGTAGCAATGAACAAAATAAATACTACACAGCATTACTAAATTATTAAAAATGCTCACATCTGCATCATAAGGTTTGGCGACAGGTTGTTGGTACTGAGCCTGGGTTCAGGAAAAGACTAGTGTCCAGTCCCGTGTTGAACTGACTAAAGTTGAAAAAACAGACGGCTGCGAAGTTGGTGGCACATACAAAGAGGCTTTAGCCGACTGTAGCTGCTCATTCGTTTAAATAAAACAATCCACTGGGCCCTTTGGTCCTCCAAGGCTGGCCGCCTATACGTGAAGATGTTTGTGGTTGTTTACAGCCAACAACTGAGCAGTGACTGCTTCTGGGCTTAGACATGCTGAACACCGATCTCTGTGACATTATATCCAAAGACTCAACAGCTCGTCAAATGCCATGAGTTTACATTCATGCAGGCTGCTAAATATAGGTTTTGTTTGTCTACTATCTCATTTTGTGGGGTGGGAGGAAGACCAAATACCCAAAATGTGTTCAAAAGCCTTAAAAAAGTCTCTTTTTTTGCATGACATGTCCCTTCAAGCACTTCATGGACACCTAAAAACAAGATTCTGTGATGTTAGGGCACAGCTATGGCCTAACCCAGAGATATAGCAGCCAAACCACAAGGTCACAAAGAAGCAAAAAAAAGGAGCTGCCTCTGGCCTGATTTGTTGTGGTTGAAGAGAGAGGGTTATAGGGATGGGAATCGAAAACCAATTCCAGTTTAGAATCGTGAACAGCTCCATCAAAGAATCGATATCATTAATCTTTTTGCTTTTCAATTTCCTTATCAATTCCTTCCACTGACAGCGTTCAGAAGCATCAGAATTGTAGCTTAATTTTCATTGCACCTACTACACAACCTTAAGTGAGTGGAAACACCAGCAACTTGTAGAAGCAGATATCTATGCCGTGACTTGTTTGACATTGTTGCCACTGAAAATCAGACCAACATTTGCCCACACGAAAAATCTGCAGGAATCGATAAGGGAATTGTTAAAGAATTGGATCGATTAGCAGGATCGTTAGCAGCATTGGTATTGATAAAATCTTATCAATTCCCATCCCTGGAGGGTAAAGGGTGTGGGGATCCAGAAGTTGAATCAAACTATGGCTTAAAGTTGCAAAGTTAACTTGTGTGCCATGCTTAACTTGTGCAGCTAAAGCAAACCCACCCACAATAACATTGCCATAAATAACAATTAGGTTTTAGCTTACCTAGTCATTGGCAACTTTCTCCAGCTTAACCAGGACAAAACTGAGTTTTTAGTCACTGGTCCTGAGGCCCAGAGAGAGGAGCTCTTACCCAAACTACAAGCACTGTCTTTTAGTCCTTCATTACAAGTAAGACACCTGGGCGTAATATTTGACTCTGAGCTGACTTTTATTCCTCACATTAAGAATTTAACAAAAATAGGTCTTTATAATTTAAAGAACATCACCAGAGTCCGCTCCATTCTCTCTCGGGCTAACACGGAGACGCTAATGCATGCTTTTATCATTAGTCGTATTGACTACTGTAATGCCCTGCTCTCTAGTCTTCCAAAAAAGAATATTTCAGGTTTACAATTACTTCAAAATTCAGCAGCACATGTCCTGGCTAAGACCAGGGGGCGGGCCCACATTACTCCGGTTTTAAAATCACTGTATTGGCTCCCCGTGTGTTTCAGGATTGATTTTAAAGTTCTTTAATTGGTTTTAAAATGTCTTAATGGTCTTGGGCCTTCTTATCTTTCAAAACTTCTTTTACCTTACGAACCCTCGCAGACCCTGCGCTCCTCCAGCAGTCGGCTCCTAGTCATCCCAAAAGTCAGGACACACACATGGCGAGGCGCCTTTCCAGTTTTATGGCCCGCGACTGTGGAACAGCCTGCCGGAGGACCTCAGGGCCGCAGAGAACGTTCATGTTTTTAAGAGCAGGCTCAAGACCCACCTTTTTAGCTTAGCTTTTAATTAAGGTTTTATTCATTATATTTATTTATATTAAGTTCCCACTTTGTTTTTATTTATGGATTTTAGTCATTTCTTATCTTAATGTTTTAGTAGTACTATTTTATGATCTGGTTCTTAGTTTTTATTGATATCTTAGTTTTTACTTATTTTATTCTATTATTATTAGGATCTCCAGTGTTTCTTCCTGTGGGAGCCTTCTGCACCAGGAGCTGTGGTTTACTGCGGCTGCAGGGCTCTGTCTCGTAGGTTCCTGGAGGAGTTTTGAGTCCATCGTCTCTCCTCTGGGTTCTGCGTCGGTGTCCTGTGGCTGTGGTCGACTCTCAGCTCCTGGTGCAGACGGCTCCTCTGATGACACTTTCTCACCTGGTCCGTCTGTACTCAGCCTTTGTTCTTGTTCTTAGTTTCTTGCACTTTTTTAGTCTGTGTGTGTATATGTGTTTGAGGGTGAGAGTGTGTGTGTGTGTGTCTGTTAGTGAGTGCGTGCATCAGTGAAGCCTTGTGTCCATGCGTGTGGGTAGTTTATGTAAACAGGGGTGGGAAGGTGGGTTTGAGGGAATGTTTTAATTTTTCTTCAATGTAAAGCACTTTGAGCTACATTCATCGTATGAAAAGCGCTTTATAAATAAAGTTTGATTGACTGATTGATGTAAAAGCACCTCCAGCTTTAATATAAATTATCGAATGAAAAGGAAAGTGCCAAACAAATATCAAATCATAATCGTATAAAAGTAAAAAATAAGTGTCTCAGAGTTAATTTGGTACTTTAGTTGGTAAATAGGTTGTAAAATCTGTACGTTAGACAATAATCTGTCATTATGCCATCATTCAGAGCATTCTTGAAAAGTGGGGCCACCTTTACATCTACAATGTACGGGGCTAATTGTCAAAGAACAAGGAGATCACAATAAAAATAACATACTAGAATTGACATCACATTAACTGGTAGCCATCATACAGTCCACTCTTCTTAAACAGCTGAAAACAGACAAAAAGCAAAATATGTTCATCAAAAAAGTTTGTGATAATACGAGAGAACGGTATTTAAAAAACCTCTGAAAGTCATTTATTGGGCAGTTTGTTTAAAACATTTGACAGTTTATTCAAGAAAATGTCCCAAGGACACAGAAGGAGTAAGAGACTTCTGGCTTCAAGGTAACTCTCAACAGAGTATGTGATGTATGATGTCCAAGTCCGAATGACTAAGCGCAAGCAGCATGAGTCAACAACAAAATCATTAGTGCCTGAAAGATCTTATTAGATTTCCAGGGACACTGTCAGAACTCAGGGAAAATATTGTTTTTAGGACACCCGGACCTCAGCTTCAATAACCTGAGAAAATTGAAAAACCTCAAGCAAAGGAAAATTTGTATTCTCCAAGAAAATATAACTTCTTTTGGTGAAATCTTGGCAGTAAAATTGGTCTAAATCTCAAAAAAGGAAGGATGGCATTCATTGATTTTTTTTTGACTCACTTATAAAAACACAAACTGTCCTACATTCTGATTAAAGTGGATGTCATTTTTTGACCCCATTTTTTCTTTGTAATGTGAGAGGAGCATTTTTTTATTCAGAAAAATAGTTAAAAAATGCTTTCTTGGGTTGTTTACTGGTCTCTTTCTTTTTCTATATTTAAAGTGGGCTTAATGGAACTTTGTACACATACACAAACACACGCACACTCCTATACACTGATCCATGCTCTTCTACATCCCTTCTCAGCCTGCCAACTTCTAGTCTGTTACCAGCCAAATACCAGCTAAGAAAATTGAGCAACATGCTAATCTTAAAGTATTGGTAAAAAGTAAATAAATAAACAAAAGTCTTCTCCTTTGGTACATTAACTGAGGTGTTTGGTGAACACTGCAAGTCATGTGCAGAAGTGTTTGAATGGGACAAAATATATTTAGAGGGCAGAGGACGTCTAGGACAATGTAAATTCTGGACACTCATGTACTTCAAAATCTTCTGAATACATTCAAGTAATTGAATTAATCAATTAAAACCACTAAAGGTAAGAATAATGACGGACATGATCTCTGCTAGTGGCAAAAATAGTGTGGAAAAGTTGTACCAAAACACTCTCTAATTACTTCTGATTAAAATGTATTCCAAAATATCGTCACAAACTTGTTTGCATTGCAACTTTTTTTTGACGCCAAAGCAACAACACATGCAGTTCAGTCAGTTGCTTGCAGTGCAGTGATGTGTCACACTCCAAAGAATTGAGAGCTGACTCTTGGGAGTGAATCAGAAAAGCCGGTGTAGGTACCAGATCTGTCCCCCCGGCCTGCACCTGCACATCCCAACATTCCTATTGGCTGTGCTGAAGTTCCAGCTTTGTCATTGGTAGGATCCCCCATGAGCAACACCCAGCAACATGGAAGAGAAGAAGACGGCAGGAGAAGACGAGATGAAAAAAGAAATAATGAACGATATAACATTCCCAAAAAAGGGTGCTTGTATACGAAGAGTGATGTTAAGAACTGAGGAAATCTTCAATAGGAACATGATGAGACAGAAACTGACTGTAGTACGGTGTACATTTTAAAGCCATCAGACAAACCACTGGAAAAACGGACTCAAATAAAAAACAGCGTCAGGTCGTAACAGTATCATAACCATCGTAATATCATAAATGTTAAATCATCTTGAGACGGCATTCAGCTGAAAATCATCCACTAGTAAACTTCCCGTTTTCAACATAAAAGCATCTTTTATTATCTTCTTTAAGTTCTGTAATGCTTTTGTAAATTGGGCTCTTGTTTTGGATCAGACCGCAAGTTTCTTCGATGGCATAATGGCGCATAACAGAATGTCCAAAATGACAAAATTAAATTTGTATTTGTACGTTTTCTGGCTCAGATGACCACATTTCGGTATTCTATGTGGTGACTTTCTCTCCTGAAATGCTCTTTGAACTTTAAAATGTGGCGAATCAACAGAGATATTTAATAGCCTGGTGTGCTTCCATTTTTTGTTGTAGCGGTCTGAAATGCATCATGGGAAACTTACTAGTATACTACAGTGTGAACGGTTGGCATTCTAATCATACTTTTAGTATGTAGTATACAATATACACATGAATATGTAGTATGTACTTCGTTAGTATGCCATTTTGGACATATATAATATAATAATGTCTATGATACCAACTTTTGATGATGTCACGCGCACTTCCGGTCTCTTAAAAATAATGTTCAGTTGTATGTTATGACCTGATGCTGTTTTATTTGAGTCCGTTTTTCCAGTGTTTTGTCTAATGGCTTTCATTTTATCTGACATCGTTTTGGTTGAGGCAGTTTAATTTGACTCAGTTTTGTCTGATGACTTTTATTTTGAAGCCTGAGGCTACACTGTACTGTAGACTTTTGTAGTTTTTGCTGATCATTTGATGCAGATTTCAGTATTTTGTTTCATCCAAAAATGTGTGACTAAAGTTTTCAGTATTAAAAGGAACATCCCATTTGTTTAATTTCTATTAATAATTACCATTCTAATTTATAGTAAGTATATTAAAATTCTTGCAATTAGGACGATGTCGTGACAGCAATGTTATTTTTAGACAGTTACATATTTGAATATTATGTCGTTTAATCGTCCAACAGCACTCAAACGAATTTACAGCAAAAATAAAATTTTACCCATTCTGAGTAAGAGAGGTAACGCGATACAGACTTATAAATGCATCATATTATTTATCACACAGATATCGATCTATCTAGCGTAGCAAAGTTTGTCTGTGCCGAATTGCCGCAGATATGTTCAGCAGGTGCAGGCCAGGGGAACAGATCTGGTACCTACACCGGCTCTCATAGTGAGAGCCAGTTCCTAGATTTTTCCTTTTACTGCTGAGCTCTCACAATGCTCAGCCCCAGCTCTGCTCATGGTAGAACTTTGTTTTGATTGACCAGCATAGCGGTTATCTGGATAATCACATGTGAGGATATAGGAGTGAGGAGAGTGTGTGACTGCGTTGTGTTGATTTGTAGTTTAACTATGAGTGACTCGGGAGCTAAGCAGCATCTGGCTACAGTGTAAAGATATTGGCAGTAAGATGATCTTATAACAGAATGAATGCACACAATTTAATTATAATGATTTTCGTAAAAAACACCAAACACAAATGATCAATTTTTACAATGTTAAGGTTACATATAAGGGCTTCAATAGACCCTAGACGAAGAGCTGCTCAGGAGGCTCTTCTCTGGGAGTTGAGTCAAAAGAGCCGGATCTCTGAAAAGAGCTGAACTTCCCATCACTATTGCAGTGAACTAAAGATGCATCTTATTGGAAACTTACAGCAGTCGTGTGTATCCACATGGTTTCATCTTTATAAGTACAGTTTCATAACCTCATAGCCACACTTCATACATGCAGAGTATATGCATTTTGGTGCAACACAAGCATGTTCCTCTTGTTCATGAGTGGTTCTTCTCTGGATACTGCTCCTTTTGGTTGCTGTTAATCCCTTATAGCTGAGAATGTGTGTGTGTGACTAGTTGTCTGTTACTTCTATGTCAGCCCTGTAATCAGCTGGCAACAATTCCAGGAAGTGCCTCTCACCCAGAGTCAGCTGGGATAACTTACAGCCTACTGACAGAAAACGTGACTTCCTTTCCTTTTCATGGATAATTAGATACATAAGAGTCTGGATCATGATAAAGAGACTGTGAGGAGTTTCTAAGTAATTACAAAAAAGTCTCATTTTTAGATACAGTATATGCCTGACCGAAATACACACTTTAAGATGAGTTTTATAGCATCAAAATAGGTTATCTATAAATGCTATTCCTTATGCCTAAGTCACACATTCCAGTTTCTCATGGTGATTGTGCACGACTGCTATGATACGGGATGAAATGACTGTCTCCCCCTGGACACACCCCTTAAATATACCGTCAGCAGCGCTTCTACAGCGCTTCGGCGGCGTTCGTCCCGCTCCAGTTAGGTTAATACAGCGATATAACGAGGACAGCACGAATATCCATTCCGCTGACACGACGTCAGCCCCGCTAGAGCTCAGTTCGCGTCACGTAAGCCTCGACTGAGCCCCGTCGACTGTGTCGTCTTGAACGGGACACAGTCGGGGCACAAACAGATATGTCCTTGTCAGTTGTCCTCATAAAGCTTTCAGGATTGAGCCACGATCAGCCCGACTGAGCTCCGTACATGCCACGCTCATACTGTTCACATTAGGACTGCATTAGGCTTCCATCCCGCTTCACTGAGTGCGGCAAATCTCCACGACAGTTTTGAACAGTTCTAAACTGTCGGGACCCTTCCACGTTCCCCGCTGTTCATCCACGACTATACAAGGCAGATCCAGACCAAGAAGTGCATGCACCAAGACCAAAGCACGTTTTCTCAGGATTGTGACAATCGTGCAGAATCGCCATGAGAAACGGGAATGTGTGACTGGGGCATTAGCCTTCCGGTCGGGTTGGACAGGGCTGGACTGGCCTGGATACTCAACTTTGGGAACAAGACAATTAAAACTCGAGCAAATTTATATTATTTTTTATTTATATTACACGTCTTAGAGCACCGGGCTGTAAGTAGCGATATATAACCGGCTACAACTATGATACTAAGTTTTCCAAAAATTGCTTGTTGTCACACATCAAAAACTACCGCTACGTAACTAGAAAGAGATACATTACCTCGTCGCTTTGCACCCTGTAAGTTGTTGAAAAAAGAAGTTGTAAAGCAATGCAGAGTTCTGAGGAAGGTCCGAACTGCATTTATCACAACAAACACACGCTTTGGCTTCAGTCACGTCTTTGGTGCGTTCCAGTTGTAGTCAGAAGAAGATATTTTTGGGATCCAAATAGGAAACTGCAACTGGATCGTTCCCCGAAGTCTGAATTTCCTACTGGGAACTCGGTGAAACCTCGCCACCCCTGAGTTGACAATCGAAGATGGATGCCCCCAGTGTGAACAGTTATTTAGCTCCTGTAATAATCCATTTATTTGCACTTCTGACTGGGGTGTGTCGCTCTAGATCAGCTGTATACATAGTATTAGACTTATATTTACAAAAATGCTGCCATAGTGATAATCACATTCTTCATGTGATATTTGTGAACAACAATGCAGGGCATGCTAACAGCAGCTAACAATAGCCTGGTAGATCAGCATGTTTTTTCTTTTACTTCAACTGGAAGTCAGATGTCACTCCCATTTCCGAGGTTACTGAAATGCAGCATTACGACAGTCGCTGGGCGTACTCATGGGTAGCAGAGTCTTTATTTCGCCGGTAATAGATTCTCCTAATAGCACCTTTAAAGTGATAGTCCAACTTTTTGTTTTGTTTTCATGTCTCACCTCATTCCTGAGTCCACAACAAGCAGATAGACACCATTCTTTTAACTCTGCATCCAGTTGCAAGTAGAGATGGACAAAGGTCACCAACCACTAACTAGCTTAGCTCAAATAGCTGGAAGTCAATGGGAAGTCTTAGCCAGCCTCTGCCTACAGTCATGAAATAAACTCTTCTGCAACTCTAAACTGTCCTGTGTGCTTGCTTTGACTTTAATGTTACATTATCTTTTACTGACATCATATTATTTTATATTTTCATAAACAGAGGCATTGTTTTGTTGACCTGCTTCGCTGTGGTTTGAGCTAGCAATATATTATTCATGAATGAGTCGAAACTTCAGCTCTTTTAAGTGAAAGATAAGAACCCATTTGCAGTTGTGAGTGAATTTTAACCCTTTTATTTTGTTTTATTACTACATTTCAGTTCAGATTTTTTTTTGGAATTGTATTCTTTGTTAAATGCTTTTCCTTTTATTATCCTATTTTAGCTGATTTTATTATGCACCTGATGTTACACTTTCTCATTTTAACATATTATTTATCCAACTTTCATTCTATACTGTTATATTATTTTATTTATTTATGTATTGACACATTTATTTATCCTACCCTCTAGTATTTTTGAGTATTTTTAAGAATTATTTTAGTTTAGCTCCTGTGTTTCCTCATTCTTAATTCAAGATAACATTTCCTCAGTCCTCTAATTCTGTTCTCTGTCAGAATTTCCTTTTTATGTCTTTGTGTGTTTGAGTAAGTGAGTGTGTATATTGAATGTGGTTTGGGGGAGGGGGGATTGTGGGGGTCTTATGCTTTCATTTTATGCAATTATGCAATTTTCTGCTTTTAATTCCACTTTTTGTTATTCTATTTTATCTTTTTCTCATGTAAAGCACATTGTATTACAAAGTCATGTATGAAAAGTGCCATTAAAATAAAGTTTGATTGATTGATCTCTTTCTTGAAGTAACAAAAAAAGAGTCAAAAGAACGGTTTCTATCTGCTTGTGAACTTGGCGTGAGGAAAGACACAAAAACAATGGAAAAATGTTGGAATGTGGCTTTAAGTGTCAAGTATTTGATACTTTGTGGGAGAAAAACCAATATGTACTGTTTTCTAACTCAAATTGTTGTTTTTGTTTTTTTCTCTGATCCAGAACCAGTCGTCAGGCAGAATGTCATACGGGTCAATTGATGGGGGATCTTTTGGCACTCGAAATCCTTTCGGAGGCCCTACAAGGCAAGGCTACCAGCCAGTCGGTGAGGATATTTTAAATCAAATATTTCACACATTTTTATTGTTGTCATGAAATTTGTGTTAACAGCCTCTTTAAAGAATAGACAGAGCAGCAACAGCCCTCAAGTGTTCTGTGTTTAAACTGTCATATTTCAGCTTTGCATCAATTTTCCAGCTCCCACTGGTTCATACTCAACAGGTAATCAGGATAAGGTGCAGAAGTCATTTGAACGCACTTATTATTCATAAAGAAATGAATTATTTACGCAATCAACCCTCCATGTAGATAAAAACAAAACATATAAATACATCAATTACACATTAATACAAACAAATTTATGCTGCGAGGACACATGATACTTTTATGTTTGTTCAGTCATATTCCTGTCATCAACACACCCGTGTGATGGCATGTGTTTCACAGGTTGTTGTCAAGATCAAATTATGTTGAAGTCAACTTCAGTGGATTTAATGGTTTCTCTGCTCTCATTAGCCTCATAATGGGGAGCAAGACAAAACCCCTGTGGCAGGTTCTACTCACTTTTCCCCCACATATCTGTCTATATATATATATATATATATATATATATATATATTCACATTAGGTGTGCAACGATACACATAATTCACGGTTTGGTTTGGTTTGATACGTTTCTGCCATGGTTCGATACTTTTCGAAACAAAATATGAGAAATTTCAATGCCTTTTTTACTTGTCGTTTATTAAAATAACCAACATTTGTTTCAACTCAGAGTACATTTTCATTAAATTGAATTAAATGTAACTCTTGCATCTAAACCAGTCACATTCTTCAGTGCATACCTAGAATCATAAAAAAACAAAAACATCACCATGTAAAAATAAGAATAAGTAAAAAAATTAACTGTATCTAATGGAGAACTCAACCATCTTATGTGGTGCATTCTTAGCAGCAGAGTAAATATTACAAAGAACTAGCTTTAAGTGTATCAAGTGTCCATACCATGTCCTGAAACCCAGCGTTATTCACAACAGAAAAGGGTCTCATGTCGACAGCAATAAAAGTAGCTATGGCCCGGTCGATTTCCTTTGCCCTCTTTGAATCATGTGCTAATGTCCGTCTAAATGACCCAGGTAAAGTCTGTAGCATGTGTGCTGCTTGTTGTTTCTGTCTGGTTCCACTTGTTTTAACACCGGGATGATGTCGGCGGAGATGTGTTGACGTAGTTTAGCATCTTGTTGCACTTCCGACATACTGTTGTGTTTTTGTCCATGACACGCTTACAGTCAGGGTCGTACTTAACACGGAAGCCAAAGTAGTCCCAAACGCCAGATCTGAATGATAGTGGAGGGTCTTCAATTTCAGCTGAAGGTAAAGCACTCGCCATGTTGCAGCGCCCTAGCATATGTAGCTTCTTCTGTCTCAGCAGCTTGCCCGAATGAAGCAGAATGATGCTGCACGTGCAGCTCAGGGGATTTGTGCTCAACAATGTAGCCCGGAGTAGTCGAACGCAGAATCACTGAACTTTCAGCAAATAGCACCTCATCAGAAGTTGATCAAATTAATAAATACGAAATTGTGTATTGTTTGGTTCACAGGATGTACCAAACCAAGGCCACTGTATCGAACAGTTCAATCCCCTAATATACATATATATGTGTGTATGTGTGTGTGTGTGTGTGTGTGTGTGTGTGTGTGTGTGTGTGTGCGTATTTGTGTGGGGTATGTTAAATAAACAGACGTTTCGAGGAAAACCCTGTCTAAATAAATATTGTACAATAATGTTACATGTTCTGCAGCTGCCAAGACAAACAGGCATAGAGTTGGACAAAAATGTTTGTTCAGCAGCATTAGCATATTTGAATCAAAACTGATGTCTTGCCTTTTTAAAGCCATTTATTTGGATGCTTAATTATACTCCAAGCTTTGATTTTTTTTTATGAATTGGCTGTAGCTGTGTTGGTTTTTCTGAGCCAGAAGTGACCACACTTGGAGTGACACTGGTGAAAATTGGGCCCCTAGTAAAAGCCAAATTGTTACAGCTCAGCTGTCTGTGCCCATGCATAATTCACATGCTTGTAATTGAGTCAATTTAGTGGTGTGTTTGTAACAAAACATGTGAGAAAGCTGTGGACCTGTTGCCTCACTTTTTTCTCATGGGTAGAAGGAAAAAAGCTTCTGACCTGTCTATATGGAAAAGGACAGTAAGCTTACTTTTATAGAATTAAGGATGCAATATTTCAAGGGCATTTTGGTTTTCTCCTGTTTAAAAAACCTGCTGAATAAACAACTTGGACATCACAAAAGTTTTTAAGAACAAAGAGAAAATGCTGAATGCAGAACCATCAGCAATCTGTTATTTAAACTCTTATAAGCCTCACCTAGGAGGTTTTGTTTTTACCTCACTCATGTCTTTATCTCACCATCTGTCAATTAGTCTGTGAACAAGATAACCAAAAGATCTCAACAGGTTTGAATTAATTAAACAAGTAGGCTAAGAATGTCAGAGATAGTGGTGGTGGGCGGATCGATCCAAAAATAGCGATATATCGATCCAACATTGTTTTGATTTTGATGGATACCAGCATAGTTGTATCAATACTTTAGTTCATATCCACGGTGCTGCAGAGGCGACCTGTCTGTATTAGTGTATTAGTGTCTGTGTTAGTGTTGCTGCTTTTGAGTGCAGCTACTGTCAGCGTGAAGCACAGCCAGGCAGACACACAGGGCTCCTCCTCCCCCCTCCTGTGTTTAATGTCACATGACCCAGGTAAACAAGCAAGATAATGATAATGTTGTGAATAAAGTATTTTACTTATAAACTGTCATGGATGGATAACTATTAAATAATAATTAACTAACTAATAATCCAAATGAAAAGACGGAGTAGCATGAAGGGAGAGCTGTAGGTATCGTATCAGCAATACGGACTAATATCGGATCGTATCGGATCTATAAAAAATCTTATTGTAGTCACCCACAACTAAGAGATACCTTGGTGAAGGTTTGTGCTCACTATAAATTATAGGTGGGTAATCTTTTTACTGAACCTTGTTCAGGGAGATTGGTGTGGTCTGGTTTTAGACCTATTAGCCGCAGTGCATTGTTGTTGTTGCTTTCTTCTCCAATATGCCTTTCCAATATTGTTCAGTACTCAGCCTTGGTAGGTTAGCTCATTTGTTATTCTTTTGCCACTGTGAGTACGCTTTGGCTGGTTCTGTGAAGAACAACTGGTTCATTTGACTGGCCTCTATCTCTCTTGTGTACCTCTTCAGTTGTGTGGCCCAGGCTTTGAGTCTTTGTTTAGCAGTTTCCACGGCCTCAGGGATCTTTGGTACCTCTTGGTACCAAAGAGGCAAACTCTCTGGAGATTTGCTGACCTCTCTCTCAGTGTCAACTTGATTTTAGCGTCCAACCTTCTTCTCCATGGTGGGCAATGCCATTCGCTCTCCTTCACATTACCCATGTTCATAGTGGGAGTCATTTTTATCCCTAAATTTACAGGATCTCTGGAGGTACTTCACTAATCCTCACTAGTCGTGTCGGGGTTGACAGGCGCTCATCTTAGCCATGATCTTGTCATTCAGGTCAGTTAGCTCTTTGCTCAATTCTGGGTCTTGGCACCCAATCTTAGGGGGGGGAGTCAATGTTAGCTCCCCCATCTGACCTATCGTCCTGGCTCCCCCTTGCCGTAGCATTAATGTGTTGTATCTCCTCAATCTCCAGTCTTGTTAGCAGATGCCATTTCTGGATGATGGAACATTGAGCTACTAGCTGTTTTGGTGTTAGCATTGACTGTGGTTATTAAAGTAACCACATTTTCCATAGCCTCTTCATGTCACCCCACTGGCTAGGGTTACCGGAGTAGTAGCATTCCAACAGGCTTTCTGTAGCATCACACACATGTAATGAGGTAGGCAGTTGCGTCAAGGGTATATTTAGGTCAAAAGGTCAATTTATGGAGCCACATGCTTATCTCTCGCTTAGGAATGCAATACTTGAAGAAAGCTTGGAGAGTTTCCTGCATTTTTCATCGCTGATTCTTAAACGGACATATGAGACTTTTGGATTTGACCTCATGTTTTTTCCCTTTTTTCTAAAAGAAACCCTGCCGTTATTCTCCCTTATCCCGCTGCGTAACACTTGTATAGCATGTAGGGGGTACAACAGTCAAATTGTATTTATTATTATTGTTTTAAAAGCTTATAAACTTTGCATGAAACTATGTTATTTCAAAAAAAATCCTTCAGCTTCAAACTAACAAGACATTATCTAGAGGTTAAAAAGTTTCCAGTTCTGCTTAAGGCAGACTTGCCCTTTCTATCAGTGTGGTTTCTGAATATGAAAAACTGATAATCACGTTCATTTTAATAATTTTGCCTCTGCAGTTATTGCTGAGAGTGTGTTTGCTGCAGTGTGTTTCAGGCAATCAGAGGCTCAGTGAAATGAAAAAGCTCAAACCGCTGAGCAGAACATTTAGTGTAATCCACTGCTGTTAGCTTTATGAATACGGCCTCGGGTGTTTTTTTCCATCCAATGTTTCCTATTTGGCCAGTCAGCGCCAAATGAAAATGCCCTTATCTGTCGGCTTTGTACCGTACGTTTAGCAGTGTGTACAGAATGTATGTTCGCACCAATCACGCCTGACACTGGAGGGGAGTAGCTGGCATAAGTCATTATGGTGCGGCTCAGATCCACAGAGGAGGAGGCAGCGAGGAAGTGTCAGAGGAAACAAACATCACATGTGCTTTTTGTCTCAGGACTTGGGCGTACTGTATGAGCCCAAAAATACTCCCTCTCACTCAGTCTGACAGTCAGCTCCTCTGCTCGTCTCCTCTTTTGTGGAGAGACAGATGGATCCTGAGTCCCCAGAAAGAGAGGGGGGTCTTTGATCACAGTGAAGTCTGGGTACATTATGAGGGATGTGAGTGTCGGCGGAGGGGGAAGTGGGGGCTAGAGCAGCAGCCTGTCAGATTTGCCGTCTGTTGCTCGGGCTGATCTGAAGGGGAGCTCAGGAAATGATCAAAGCTCAGGTTAAGTCTCTAATAGAGCTGTCTTTTAGGCTAATCTCTCTCCTCCCTCTCCCGGCAAAAAGCTCTCAACCCTCCACCCGGCTGTGCGAGGCAGAGTGTCACTTTCTGCACAGCTGAGTGCCTCGTTCAGAATGACAGACAACAGGCTTTAATATCAGCACACACTGATGCACCATGTGTTGTTTTCAGGAGGCACTGAGGATGGAAATATGCACTGGTTTAATATCAGCCATTCACGGTGGCAAAGTAAACAAAGGATGACAGAAAACATTTGAATATCAGAAAGTCCTAAAGGGTTAAACGGTTTTAAAAACCAGACCCTTAAGAATTTCATTGGAATTTTGTATGATTGTTGCAGTAAAAAGTGACTGATGTTGAACAAGTTTTTAAAAAGGTTTCCGCAGAAGTTGCATATTATTCCAGTTTTATTTTATCAATGATGTTACAAAAGTGAGTTTGCAAAGTTACTGCAACTGTCTCTAGTAGGGGTGGCAGTACTTATTATGCAGTATTGAAATATCAATACTTTTAGAATCCTTTTGGTAGAGAATACTTCCAAATTATATCTCAATTCCAAATTATATAAGGGCATATGGGCTTCCAAACATTTACATGGGTCATTCTGCCAAAAGAGTGCAATTTATTTGTTGTAACGCTTCAAAATCAAACATAATTTTTCATTCCATTTCAATATAGAATTTAGTAATATACACATTTACTCATTCAAAATGAGTACTGGTCAATCTCAGGCTACTTTATTTAAGTTATCACAACTTTCGACAGTTTATTATCATTGCAATTTTTTTAATCTGCTGTAACCAAAACTGAAATTTTAAAACCGTTTCATTTTAAAACCATGTTTAAAAGAACATCAGCCACATACAATGTTTTGTTAATTAGAACAAGAAATCCCACATTCTGCTGTGAGCAACGGAGCCGTGGACAGACATAAGAGGGGTCAGCAGAATGTGGGATTTCTTGGGTTCTTGTTTCTTTTTCTACGCTCCTAGTTATTGCAGAGTGCGCATTCCTTTGTTTGGTCATCCGCGGCTCCCGTAGGCACCCGTAAGTGTATCATAGAAATGCGAAGTGGTACTGTTTAGGCTATAAACATGTGCTAAATGATGTCGTTTCGAGTAAATGGTGGACGTTACCCGCTCAGGACACTTGGATTACAGTGCACGAGCAGTATGGAGGAATATTGCCGACTTTTTGTGGACTTTTAAGGACACTGTTCGTTCGGGCTCGTATCTAAGTCATGATATCAATGTCAGTGGACAGCGAGTATCCCCCCAGATCTCCGGCTGCATCCTAGATGTTCCAAAACTACTCCACAGTGTTGTTCAGCATGAGGGTGAGTAGAAAATTAGGCCAAATCGTTGTTTGGGTGTAGTGTTCCTTTAAGTAGAGATTTATTTTTTTTGTGGCAGCATGTCTTTATCATCCAACAAACTTCTGTACCGCTTCTTCATTTTGGAGTCGTGGGGGCACAGGAGTCCATCCCAGCTGACACTGGACGAGAGGCAATGAACCAGTTGTCAGCCAATCCCAGGGCCACATAGAGACCAACCATTTAGACCCACACTCTGTTTGCCATTCTTGAAGTGAAACCAACGCATGCACTGGGGGACATGCAAACTCCATGCATAAAGGCCCTAACCACTGGAGGATTAAACCAGCAACCCTCTTACTGTTAGACACATGCACTACCTGCTGTGCCACCATGCTGCCTATGTTTTAATTTTTGCTTTATTTTGTTTTTAATTAGCCTTTTTGACTGTTTGAATGGAGTTTTTAGATATTAGCACTTGCTTCCTTCTGCATTGTGTGGAAATTTGTGCACAAATCACTTACAAAGCTAATGATTTGAATCCAAACATAAACATGATGACTCTACGTTACATGCTTATTCACAGTAAAGCTGTTTTTGCACAAAATGTTGTGGCTTTCCTTGAAGCTACAGAGGCTTCAGCTTTTGTTATACCCACTTTGGAACACTAGGCTTCATTTCTGAACATTCATTCACATAAAAAGCCATTTAGCCTCTCTGCTGCACCAAAAGGGCTTCAGTGAGACTTATGGTTATGTTCAAAATTTGAACATGGCATCTTGTAAACCAGGGTCCAAAATGCCACACAGATTCACACACACTTTAGGGTTCAATATTTAAATTTAACCCTCCATAGGTGAAGGGTAATGTGTTCTTGTAGGCCAACCAGAAATAAGCATCATCCTAGACTAAAAGACCAGGGGATTTTTCAATGTAGACTTGGATCATTGCAAAACAAGGGCTGTTGTAAAACAAATTTAAATAATATGTAAATAAAAATGATAACATAGTCTTTATCAGTAAACCTACCATTCAAAAAGTATTAAAAGCTACTGCAATGCCACTGTGGAACTACAAAATGGCGGTTTGACTTGAATCTTCCAAATCAAGGCAACGTCAGGTGCCTTTTATGTTGCAAAATTAATCATTAAAACTTTTTAGGTATGCATTTGTCCATCATAGCCTTATTTTAGATATTTACATGGCAATATGGGCAGTTATGGGTGTGACGGCTTGAGTATGTGAGCCACTGATTATGTCAAAACAGGAAACAATGCAACCTCAAACACGGAAGCACAGACATTACATAAAGATGACCGCCATGTCCTACTTACTGGGACTCACCCTCTCTCTGTCCCAGAGCATGTTTAAGGATACAAGGAACCTTGTAAAATGATGGAAATCATTTATGTAAGACATCAACAAGCTGCCTTTAGAAACTTTTTTGACTTTAAGCCTCTGGAGATGCACGCCTCTCAGTTTTTGTTGAGGTCAGGATGGGAAGACAAGTGGAGAAGTTTTGGTGTTTTGATAAAATATGAGAAATGTTGACCCTGTAAGAATTGTCTGATTATTCATTAAGTGTTGAAGCAGAAAAAATGAAGTTTCCTGGGGGGACTGTTTATTTAGTTTTATATCCCAAACGTCTTTCTCTCTGCTGAAAGATTCAGTTTTGAAACCAGATCAATAAATGTACTCAGTATTACAAACTAAAAGTGACAATGATCAGGGAATAAAGATGTTGATTTTCTTGTTGCAATAGATTTATTTTTATTTGAATATGATTTTAATTGACCTTTTATTTGAGTGCAGCTACAAGAGCAACAGTAGATTTGGAGAGGAAAGAGCTGGGAATTGCACAAACTGTTTGAAGGCCAGGAAGGCCTGGCACCAGAATGAAGTAACTCAGGAGCAGGTGATACTGGGGAGGGGTTTTGTCTAATAAGTCCTTCCCCACACAGACTGCACAGGTGCACTTTGTGAAACTGTGGGTCACCAAAGGCAGGCGACCAGGGAGAAACATCTTTTTGGAGCTTGTGGTGCCCCTTGACTCTGATTCTGCTATTTTAGAGCTGAGCTACATACTGTTACTTTGAGGAGTCCCACCTGGTTCCTGATCTACAAAGATAGAACATAACAAGTGCTAAATTGCATGTGCAAACTAAAAAATTGCACATGCCATTCCTGGGTGTATTGCAGCTGACACGGCTACTATTACTGTGTCACCACCAAGAGTTTGGGAGAGCAGAGTGGCTGAAAATGAAAAATGACGTTCAATGCCATGGACTTTGAGGCAAATAAACACACTTGCAGTAACCTTTTTGTTGTCTGTTATTTTAACGGACATGGTTGTCACTTTTCCATCAAACCATATTTCTATCCATCATTTTTCATTTTCATTTTCTGATTGCACTTAAACATAATCTAAATGACAACATTCACAAAGCTGCACAGCTTCATCACCAATAACCTCTCATGGAAAGAGCAGTCTTACAGTTATGCACACACAAACGGTTTGGGTAGTCTTGCCTTTTGCACTGACAGTCTCCAGGCAATGACAGCTCCTAAACTCACTGACGATGTGTGGAGTGGGATGCAGTCAGCTCTTACGGCATGTTCCCACCGAAAGCGTTGAAAGCGAGTATATTCGCGCATCAAGTGAAATCGCGCCACGCTAGACGCTCGAGTTTTGACGTTGGTACAAATATGCAAAAAAACACTCACCGCTCGCCGCAGCATTGTTCCAGTTTGAAGACCTGCTAGCCAGGGTTGGTGCCAGGATCTCCCACCTGGATACCAACTACAGGCAAGACAGTCCAGCTGCAGCTGCGGAGCACCTTTCCATCTGTCTCCGGTGAGTTTAGCAGTTTGTCAAATTAGCAAGACTCCGACCCTCAGAATGCCCTGCGTCAGTGACGATCTCCACGCTGATAGGCTGTCCCGGGGCGTCAACACGTTGCTCGCTCGAAAAGTTCAATTATTTCAACTTGAGCGTCAAGTGTTGAGCTGTGAGCGGCGAGCACTTCCAGCGAAAAAACGCTTGTCGCTCAACGCTTGACGCCGCTCTATGCTCGCCCCGATGCAGCGTCAATTCGCGTCTTTAAATTGACTTTGTATGCAATATCAATGCGCGAAAAATTTGCAACGCTTTTGGTGGGAACGCACCGTCAGTGACAAACAGAGTCTCATTCATGACCTCCTCCATGATGTAGAGCCCAAAGCAGAGAGGATTTACTGTGTGTATGTCTGCATGAGTATGATGGCACACTGGATCATCCCTCTTTTCCCAGTCCTTCATGATGACAGACAGCCTCCAAATCTTTCTGTTGTTCATCTAAAAATGTATCCAGTGATAGAAAATATTCAGTTATAGTGAACCCTGTTTTTCGCCACAATGACCACAGCAATCTGTACATAATGCTGTGCCTGTTTTGCACCTCCTTTCAAGCATGCTAAATTTAGTTTGCTCTTGCGTGTTCTAATGATCTGCATCTATTCTGCATATTCATGAATGCAAACACCCTAAATGGACTGCTCACACTCTTTTGCTTATTTGACAGGCGCAATCCTCAGTACACCAATGTTAGTAGATCAGCTTTGCGCACTTTTAAGTTTGCATGTGTATACACACAAACCTTTAAGTGGATCAGGCCCTTAGAGTCCAAATGTTGATCTCCCCTGTGATGATCTCTCAAATGTATGTTTTTTCTCATCGGGCTAAAAGAAGCAGGAGAGAGGATGGGATGAGACAGAGCTCCATGTCCTCCTGATGGGTAGTAAGTGACCAAAGTGGGCCACATGTGAGACAAACACGCTCTGATTAATGAACCAACTGAGACACAATTGATTCCAAGCCTGATGTGACCCTGAATCCTGAAACGATGCTGGTATCACTGTGCCCTCTGCTGTCTCTCTTTATAATCTGGAAGACTTTAATAGATGTTGGATAATAATAATGATAACAAAAATCATTCAAATGAACAAACGGAGTAGGGACAGTCACACATTGAACTCTTCTACCTGGTGGGTTAGAGTTATATAATGCAAAATAAATTAATAAATAAATTAATAAATCAAAGAGGAGGTTGTGAACTTGTATAGGTTTTGTTCAGATTGTGTTGCAGCACTTGCTATGAGATGAATACTAACTGAATTAAGACTTTTCCATCCAAAAGTTTCATTCATGTTCAAGGACAAACTCCTTAATCAGTTGTTTCTTCTGTTTATCTTTTTATTAAAACTTTTTTATGTTAAATGCATTCATTAATGAAGGCCACATATGAAACCAAGATTTAAATATTTTCTTGATGTTATTTGAAGAAAAAAAATCAATGAAATAAAATTATGAGTGAGAAGAGATTGCAATAATAATCATTAAAAATTGTGTTTTTAAATTATGTCTGATCTGCAGCATAATCAGCTAATTAACCCAAATTTAAATCACTAGAATGTGTTTAACTTACTGTCAGCAAAATTGATTCTGAGCTGACCTTGTTAACGCAGAACTGAACTTTAAGCTTTGCTCTGACAAGCTTTAAATCTTGTTATACCTGCTATCTGAGAGGAAAGATGGAATAAAATTTACTTCATTTTGATTAAAACATATCAATATTAAATAATTAGGCTGCAGTGTTAAAGAAACAGCACTGATTGTGCTGGAATTAACAGTTGAAACAAAAATTAAACCTTTCTATCCTCATCAATCAAATGATTCTTAGTCTGAATAGGTTTTTCTGTCTCAAAGAGCCTTTTTAATGACAATTGTTGCATATTAGGGATTCTACAGTTCTCCATAAGAGAATTTTGATGCATAAGAAGATGGCCTCACTGGCGTCTGTGTGGGTCTCTGCTGAAGAGTCAGTCTACCTCATTAACTGTTTGGCCTTCTAAATGTTTTTTTTTTCAATCTATGCTATCTCCTTATCCCTTGGCAAATATTTATATGAAATTCCTCAGACTTATTCAACACCATTTGCTGCAGAGCTGTTTAAATTTTGCCCTCCACAGTGGCTGACATTGAGGCTTTTAAGGCTGCACTGCAGACATGAAGATGAGCTGTGTGCTCACTTTGACGCAAAACTTCATCCACTTCAAAAAAGCATGGATACACCACAAAATGGTATAAAGAATTTTTAAAACATCCCTGCTCTGAGACTGAACGATTGAACTCTGGGCATAGACTCCACTGTGTGTCCCAGGAATTCATTGGTAGGCAGAACTGCTGAGCCATGGTCATATGATCCACATGTCGGGGTAGGGGGAAGGATAAAAGTCTCCAACACATCATTGTTTGTCATACTGCATAAAAAGCTTGCTTTGTCCTGAGATAAACTGAGAGACCTGACTGGTCTGTTGTATTGTCCCCTCTCTCCCTTTGGCCAAAGGCATTGACTGGGCCCACAAAGTCATCGGCGAGGCCTACATTAGATTTGTGCTAGGCCTACCAGAGTATAATTCCACAAGTATCAATACCCTCCTGTGGAAACCAAATTATTTTGATTGAACAAAGAATCAGCAGCAACAAAGACAATGTCAGTGGTTTATATTGGCGAGTCACAGCAAGAAAACTTGAGGGGGAGAGTTGAGGACCAGGGGGGTATTCCACGAAGCTGGCTCAAACAGGCTGGGCTTTCACCAATAAGCGTGGCTTGAATAAGCGGCAACTTTAATCTTAGCTGCAAGTAGTTCCACGAACAAGGCTCGGATGATTTTCAGAGACGCTCATTCAAGCCAGGCTGATCCAGGTTCGGCTGAGCGTGCGCCCGGGGGAGAGAGAAAGCCCTGACGAGTCGATTGTCGAAATGACAATTTCATGTCAAAACCAAGAGCAGAGACGTCTTTAACTGCGGAGCACAAGCTCCTCTTGAAGTTTTATGAGGACTACAAGGGGAAAATAACAACAGGGCAGTACGGTTGCAATTAATAAAACCAAAGAGGCTGCCTGGCAAAGCACTGCCGACCGTTTAAAATATATATATGTATTTTTTTAATGAAGTGCTTTGCCTGTGCGTACACACGCACACTTCTGCAATGATTGAGTTTCTGCTGTGGTCGATGACCTTTTTTTCTCACCCTGAAGCCCCTCACACTGTTGAAGAGGTTGATTTCTCCATATCTATATATCTATATATCTATATATCTATATATCTATATATATATATATATATCTATATACATATATATATATATATATATATATATATATATATATATATATATATACACATACATACATACATAAATACATAGAGAGACAGAGAGATAGATAGATAGATAGATAGAGAGATAGAGAGATAGATAGAGAGAGAGATTGAACAGCAGTCTGTTTCATAGTTTCATAGTTGTGTATATGATGGTGGTTTTCACTTTACTTGTAGGCCTACTTCATGTTCTTGATTTGACAAATATTTATATCCATCATAGATGAATATAGCAGCAACATAGGTAACACCTAAAAACAAAGTAGTGCTTAGAAAAAAATGACCAACTTCATGTGGTGATGTTTCATCAAATATTGCATAAAACAGTATAAAAAACACTTAGGCCTACAGAGGACATGTCATTTTTTTTATTAGGGATGTTAGTTCTACAGTGCCCTACATTTAAATAAGGGAGAAGACACAAGCTTGTACACGAATAAACTAGTTATCTCATCATTTGGCATCACCTTTAGATTGTCATCATGGTCAGATTGGACTGCTGTTAAAATGAAGGTATTCTTTATGGAAAACTGTGGCTGTTGTCACCTTCACCTGTCACCTTTTTTTCTAAGACAATTTGTGCCTTTATCCTGTTACGTGTTGACTGCACTCAGAGGGTGAAAGAAGGAAGAAAATCAGATATATTTTCAAATTGTTTGCAAAGGTGGATTCGAACCCACGGCACCATGAAAAATGACTTCATGTGCACCTTAATGCCCTGCAACCTAACCACTCACCCACCTTATGTCTGACATTCAGTGAGAAAATGCAGTACCTAACATCTCTTAATTCACGGTTATTCCAGTGTTATTTAAAAAAGGTCTTCATGTACGTCACCGAACAAGAACATCATTGATTACAGATCAAGATGAATTTAATGTGTAACATGCAGTTCACAGGCGTCTTTCTGAAGCTCGTCAGAACCTTCTCTGACATGGAGCTAAAGTAAGCCTGACTGTTAGCCTGCCCCGGACCAGGCTTGTCGCTCTGGCTGAGTTTCCATGGTCACCAAGCCAGGCTAGCCCTAAGCCTTGCTAGTGGAACAAAACTCTCACTAAAGTAAGCGAAGCTGACTGAAATAAGCCAGGCTTAGACCTAAGCCAGCTTCGTGGAATACCCCCCTGGTCAACGCAAGACTCCTCCAGTCTCTGTTTCCTGAATGCACCCGAAAAAGCTGATGGCAGGATACACTTGGTTTTCTGCAACAATAATTCCTATGCTTCTTGACTAAATTAAGTTCCCAGTGCTTTTGTCATCGAGAGGAGAAAATTGAAGTGGCTGCATCCACATGTGAATAATTGAATTTATTGGCTTTTTTCTCATTTTCTATCTGGATGTATAACTAAACCTCAGTTTGAGATCACTTTTACACACATATAGTGAAAGCCCAGATTGTCTTACATAAGTCTTTAACCCTTTGACTACCAGCTCAACCGTTGAGCAAAGATCATTTTGAGGAATATTTAATGTGTGAAAAAACAACAACAAAAGCATTGATTGCTTCTGTCAATGTCTAAAGGGGACAGAAAAAATGCAAACAAACAAAAAACAGATGGTTTATTTCTTGGTGTGGGGGTTGATGGTTTTAAAAGCTAAATTTGATTACTCGATGACATGAAGATTCACAAAAATTTAGAGCAATATCAGTTACAAGAGGAAATGCTGGTAAATAAAATTGCAATGGTTAATGGTTTAAAAATGCCATACTCTAGTAATTCTCCATTTATTGACATGATGACTTATATACATATTTGTAGAGCTGTTATTCTTCAAAATAATGCTCATTTGTATTAGTCAAACTCCGTATCAGCTTTTTAAAGTTTTCTTTATTGCTCTGTTGTGTGTGCATCTTTATTTCATCACATAGTCATCAGTTGCCATTTCAAACCTTTAAATCCCACATTTCCATTTTTTGTAGTTTCTCTGTTCCCCAAAATGTTAAAGGATTAAAGCAATGATTTGAATTTTACTGTTTTTAAAACATTAAATATTCTTTTTGATGACCTCTGCCAGATGGTTGAGCGGGTAGTTAAAGGATTAATGAAATACTTTAAAGTGTTTAAGTTCTACACTGTAAAAAAGGCTAGTTGTTTTAACTTAAAAAAGTTAGTGCCAGGGCTGCCTTAAAATTTAAAGTTATCTGAATTTAGAAATTTAAGTTCAGTTGAATTAAGAACGATTCAGATCAAGTCAACTTCTTAAGTCCAATAAACTTGCTATTAAGTCAGCTCCACTTGAATTGTTTAGTTTAACAAACTTCTAAAAGCAATCCAATTCCAATAGTATTTTTTATGCCAACACAGTAATTAAACTTCTTTAAACTACAGTTTAAAACAACTTGATCTGAAGTTCAGGTCACTGATCCTCATCCACAAATGTGAAAAAAGAAATAAAACAGTAAAAGATGTGAGCTATAAGCTCGTTTTCCACCAAATGAGCCGTCATGCAAGACAGATGAATTTTACTAAAAGTTGATCATTTGTGGATGAGGATGCATTTTTCCCACAAGCACTTTTTTGTGTCAAATGTATCTTGAATCTGTTCAGAGCTGTTTTGCTATCCACATTGAACATGTGATAAAAATGTCCAGTTGTGTTATTAAAGCATGAAGAACAGAAGTTGTTTTGGTTTGTCTGGCAATAATACCCTTTAAATACTAGACCTTTTTTCTGCTTTAAGATTGTTTTTCTTAAAGCAAATATTAACTTTATTTTATAAACTTGTTTCAAAGTAGAACAAAATGAGCAAAAGTTAAAGAGAAATATTAAGTTAAATCCAAATGCAATAAGTCAATTTAGCTCAAAATCATCAGTGACCTGAACTTCAGATCAAGTTGTTTTAAACTGTTGTTTAAAGAAGTTTAATTACTGTGTTGGCATAAAAAAATACTATTGGAATTGGATTGCTTTTAGAAGTTTGTTAAACTAAACAATTCAAGTAGAGCTAACTTAATAACAAGTTTATTGAGCTTAAGAAGTTCACTTGATCTGAACTGTTCTTAATTCAACTGAACTTAAATCTCTAAATTCAGATAACTTAAAATTTTAAGGCAGCCCTGACACTAACTTTTTTAAGTTAAAACAACTAGCCTTTTTTACAGTGTACCTGCAAAGCCACCAAGAAAGACCAAGCATGGCAAAATATGTGTAGGAGTAAGAAGATGTGCTTTTGTTCAACAGTTGTTTTCTAAGGTATTTTATCTTTTTAGGAATAAGTTACTCATGCTATCAGTAACAATTCACAGCACCTCACTTGTGTTAATTATCCGCTGGTTTTGCCAAAAAAAAAAAAAAAAACGATGAGACATGGAACATTGTGGTTTTCTTGATGCAGTAGTGTATAGCTGGATTTGATAATGAGAAACACTTTCTCTCCACATTAGTCTAAAGTTGGATATTTTCATTTTTCCCCTGAGTGTTTCTAATGTTTCTGAACCCTCCATTAATCTGTTTCCATGTACTCTACCTCTGGAGAGGTTCAATTATGAGAAACTTTGTAGCAACAACGTGATATCGTGCTGTCAGGTTTTAGCTTAGTGTGGTGTGCCGTTAAACTTAATAAATATTCTCATGGCTGTTATTTCATGGAGTTTTCTGATGTTTAGCACAGCAGACTGAGCACCAAAACCTCTGAGCAGATGCTATGGCATGATGCTGCCCAGAGTGTGTGTGTGGGTGTGTGTACATGTGTCTTTTGGCAGTATGTAAGCCCTTAACTTCCTCCTTGTGAACTCAAGGTTAATATTTTATGAATTCCTGGGGTTTGTTGCTCTCTACAGGTTGGTTCCCAGCTTGGTCCAGTGGCATGCTAAAAATATCTCTGTTGTGTATGTTAAATTACACATGGAGGAGTCACAGGGTCTTCTACTCGCTGACTTAAGATGTGGATAATATTGTAAAGACTGTTGTGTCTGCAAGTTCTAGTATGTGTTTAAGCTTTGGATCAAAAGTACTTAAATAAAACCTTTTATTTACTGAGTTACAGCCACTTTTTCAGTGATAGGTGTTTTAAATATGACTCTGTTTGGACCCTTCATGCATCATTTGTGTGTTTTTGATTGTTACCTTCAGACGACCACAAAGACAGGTTACAGAGAATACAGAAGTGTCCGGAGCTTTTCTTGCAAGAACCATCTTATTTTTCTTTTTTGTTTATTTATTTATCTCAAACTTTAAAAAAGAAAATAAAAGGAAACAACAACAACCAAATCCAACAAGTAATATGTAGACCAAACTGTATTGTTCCTGTACATCGACATGTGGGTATAAACACATGCACAGCAACCAGTTTGAGAAGGAACAGAAAGAAGCAGAAAGCTTATCTATTCCTGCCTCTTCCTTACAAAACAGATACAATATGAATTATAACTCAATACCAACTGTCATTATTCATGGAAACAATGTAAATTCAATTCAAACAAGACGTCCTAACTATAAGTAAGCACTTTAGAGAAATCAGTATATTCATTATTTTAAACATCTCTATTCTTTTATATGCGTCATATTGATTTACTTATATTGCTTTTTCTCTCTTTCCCAAATTTTCTGTGTTTTATGTTTTATTGTCTTCTTCTTGCTTTAGTATTTTGTAAAGCAGGTGTCCCCTAATTCTGGTCTGGCACATTGGTGAGTTCCTAGTTTGAGGATTCAGAAACTGACTGTGCCTTAGACCTCCTTCGACCTGGTCTATAGTCTCCCATACCCTCTATTTCTATTTACTGTTGACAGGGACATTTGCAGTTAAGTACAGTTTTAATTATTATTATTGTATTATTATTATTGCATTTTTTAAATTAAAGATCTGGCTGTTTAGCATCATTAGTCAGTAAGCCAGACAAAGCTTCAGGTCTTTGCTTTTGAAATCTTCAGAAAGCAGCTCAATTTTTATCTGAAGACCCCTGAATTAAACCAACACATCCTTAAGACATGCCACCTAAAGACATCTCAAATCTTTTTTGTTCTGCTATGTTTTCATATTTTTGTTCCTTTATTCATTAAAGTTTTTTCACTAAAGCTCTATCAACTTGGGTGGTAGTGCACATGCCTCACAGCAACAAGGCTGGTGACTGCTTCAGGGTGTACCCTGCCTCCTGCCCAATGTCAACTGGGATAAGGGGAGCCCCAGTCCCCTGTTCTAACATAAACATGTGGACAAAATTGTCGATACCCTTCAGTTAAAGAAAGAAAATCCCACAATGTTCACTGAAATATCTCAAAATTGACATAAGTAATAATAAATAAAAATTGACTGAAGATTCACGAGAATGAAAATCAGACATTGCTTTTGAGTTGAGGTTCAACTGAATCAATAAAAAAAATAATAATGAAACTGACCTGGACAAAAATGATGGTACCCTTAACTAGTATTTTGTTGCAGAACCTTTTTTAGGCAATCACTGCAAGGAGGCAATTTCTGTAGCTCTCAGTGAGACCTCTGCACCTGTCCACAGTTATTTTGACCCACTCTTTGCGAGCAAACTGCTCCAGCTGTCTCAGGTTTAAAGGCTGTCTTCTCCAGACTGCATGTTTCAGCTCCTTCCACAAATGTTCAACAGGATTTAGATCAGGGATCATAGAAGGCCACTTCAGAATAGTCAAATGTTTTCTTCTGAGCCATTCTTGAGTGTTTTTAGCTGTGTGTTTTGGCTCATTATCCTGTTGGAGGACCCATGACCTGTGACTGAGACCAGGCTTTCTGGCACTGGGCAGCACATTTCACTCCAGAATGTTTTAAAAGTAGAGCCCGACCGATTGATCGGCGAGCCGATTAATCGGGCCGATTATAGCCTGTCACCGATTAATCAACATCGGCCAAAATGTAGCCGATTATAAAAGTTTTTAATCCGCGGAGATTCTGTCGTTCCTGCTCCTGTGAGACTGTATGCTGGGCCTCACGCTGCCCGAGTGCCCGGCCCCTCCCCCTCACACGCAGACCATGCAGCCTCCTCTCCCTCACTCGGTCAGACAGCTACAGTGAAGAGGACGGCAGCAGTTTCATTTACTTCATGGTAAGCTGTGACTTTGCAAAACAAAATAACTCTACACTTTAGTGCTCCATGACAAAATCACACTGTTAAGACATGCCAAGGAGAGCATTCAAGTTTTTTTTCACGGAAGTTTTAAAGAGTGTGTAACAATGTTTAACGTCATGTAAGTTGCATCTTTGTGAAATAAACAAAGATGTATGTAACAGTACATACACACGTCCACCATTATCTGATATAAGACTATAATACGGCGTTTTAACGTCGTGTTAGTTACCTTTTTGCGAAATGAACAGAGATAAGTGCTAGTTTAGTCCCATGCATTAAATGGAAGATGGAACTTTTCAATAGCTAGTAAATATGATTAATTGATATTGCTAAAATGTTTTTGAGCCTTTTTAAAACAAATAATGTATTAGTATAACAACACCTCCCATTAGCCTGTGTTTTATCACTTTCAGTTGAATGCAGATACTTGTTTTTATTTTAAAATGGTCAACTATGATATCAAATTCTATGCTTATTATTAAAATGCATTAAATGTATGTTTTCATTACACAGGCAGAGGGGAAGAGTAAGGTGTGGAGTCATTTTACCAAGGACTCCTCAGGTGTTGGATGCAACATCTGTGGCGCGAGTTTCAGCCAGGGCTTGTGTTTAAAGTTAGACTTTTTTATTTATCATTGTATGTTTACAGTTTGACTTTTTTTCTACTTACTGTGTTTAAAGTTTGACTTCTTTATTTATTATTGTGTTTACAGCTTGTTCTTATTTATCATTGGTTTACACTACAGTTCTTATGTTGACAGTTTTATAATTAAAGTTCCTTGTTTTAATTTATAGTGCTCAATCTCTGTCTTGAATCATATGGGTATTATAATAATTTGTGTTCATATACAGTATATATCCTGTGTATATCAGTGAATTTATTATATATATCAGCCGATATATCGGATATCGGTCGATATATCGGATATCGGCCGATAAATCAGAAATCGGCTTTTTTTTGCCCCCAATATCGGTATCGGCATCAGCCCCAAAAATCCCATATCGGTCGGACTCTACTTAAAAGTTTTGAGATTTCATTGTACCTGCACAGATTCAAGACACCCTGTGTCAGATGCAGCAAAGCAGCCCCAGAACATAACTGAACCTCCTCCATGTTTCACACTAGGTACAGTGTTCTCTTCTTTGTATGCCTCATTTTTGTGTCTGTGAACATAGAGCTGATGCGACTTGCCAAAAAGCTCCAGTTTTATCTCATCTGTCCAAAGGACATTTTCCCAAAAGCTTTGTGGTTTGTCAGTATATGCATTTGGCAAATTCCAGTCTTTTCTATGATTTGCTTTCAACAGTGGTGCCTTCCTTAGTCATCTTCCATTAAGTCCAATTTTGCTCAAATAATGATGCATGGTGTAACCTCTAATCTCTTTGATGACAAACTGAAGAGACGGATAATACGAATGGAAACCAAAGAGCCCAGAACAACTTCAGTTTTCCTCCTGCAGCCACGTCCAGGGAGGTTGGCTACAGTCCCGTGGACCTTAAACTTCTGAATAATCTGTGCAGCTGTAGTCACAGGAACATCAAGCTGCTTGGAGATGGTCTTATAGCCTTTACCTTAACATGCTTGTCTATGATTTTCTTTTCTAGTCTCCTGAGACAACTCTCTCTTTAGCTTTCTGTGGTCCATGTTCAGTTTGGTACACACCACAATACCAAACACCACAGGTACTACTTTCACCATTTAAATAGGCAGACTGACTGATTACAAGCTTGAAGACACCTGTGATGATAATTACAGGACACACCTTAGTTTAACATGTCCATATGGTCAATTCATTTTTAATCTTTACTAGGGGTACCATCATTTTTGTCCAGTCCAGTTTCATTATTTTGTTTTTACAATGATTTTTGAACCATAATTAAAAAGCAATGCCTGATTTTCATTCGTTAATTTTCAGTAAATTAAAAATGTATTTTACTTTTGCCAGTTTCAAGTTATTCCAGCAACCATTTTGGGTTTTTCCTTCTTTAACAGAAGTTAAACAGCATTCTTGTGTGTAACCTTTGACTTCTGTGAACAGTAACAACACAGAGTGACAAGTCTCACAGCTGCAGCAGCTCTCAAAATTAAATAAAACATGAAATCAATCCAAAACCCATTTCTAAAGACTTCCTCTTGAAGTGGTCATAAAGGACTTTTATTGGTTCAGTGATGACCTTTAATGCATAATTAAAGTTGTTTCAGCTGTGAAAATGGTCTTTTTGTCGCCCACAGATGATACTTTATATAAAGAAGTTTAAAATGTGATCACTTTTCTCTGAATACAGCTCCTGGAAAGTTTAGTTAACAGAGGACGCAGCGCAGACAGGGACTCGTGCTTGTATATTGGTCCAGTCCCTCTGAGGACCATAATCAAACTCTGCCAGCTCCACCTGCAGTGGCAGCTGTTGGGATCATTCCAGGTTCTCATCCTCTCCGTCAGCTGCTCGGTGGCCTAACTGCAGTTTTTTGGGAAGAGCAAAATGTGTCCCTCCCGACTCGCTGAGGAGAGACAGCGGCTGACCTCGGGCGTAATGAGATGGCAGCTCTTGATTAAGTTCCTCTCTGATTTGAGAGTATAATTGAACATGTTGCAGATAGCACATTTGGGCTATCGACAAGCCACTCCGTGAGGGCGTGATGGTAATTCATCCCCGGCGAGCTCAGGACTCTCACTCATTACTGTGGGAGAAATCAGGGCACTTTCCATTGATTATTCAGCGCTTAAGAAGGAGAAAAAGAAATCCAACCTCAGTGCCAAACTGATAATCATCTATAATCAGTTCACTGGGGTTTATCATTGGCAACTGTGAATATGCAGCAAGAGACTCTGCCCTGCAGCTTTTTTCCAGCAGTTTGGCTTCAGACTGAGGCTCTAATTTTGACAGCTATGATCCTTTAAGCAAAACAAACACTGAGAACTTCAGCCAAAGACTCAAACAAACATCATATCATTATTTTTGCTATGGAATTTAAAAACACATTTTATGTTTAATATGTATCTACTGAGTCATTTTCTGTCCCTTCTGTTCGTTACCATGTGCACACTGAACTAAACTTTAAAGGAACACTCATATTTAACAACATATTTGTTGTTTCTGTGTCTTGCCTCTTCGCCGAGTCCATGACAAGCAGGTACATAAGGCACCCCATTGTTTTGACTATTCGTCCAGTAGCAAGGAAGAGATGGACAAAGTTTGCTTAGCTCAAATGCTGGAAGTATATGGGTAGTGTTAGCCTGCCTCTGCCTACAGTCTTTAGATAACTCACGATGGTCCTGTGTGCATTTTGTATTTTTTTATTTGTATGGCCAACAGTATGTCACGCTAGCTGTTGTTATACTACACCAGGGGTAGGCAACCTGCAGCTCCGGAGCCGCATGCGGCTCTTTTGCCCCTCGCCAGTGGCTCTCTTGACTCAGAGGACAGAAGAGGAAAAAACGTCATCTTTGACCTGCATTAAACTCTAATTAATTGATGTTATTTTTGCATGTTTTAGCGCCATCTGCCTTTTTTCTTTTAATGACAATTTCTTGGTTTTTACATCGCTAACTTTGCGTCATGTGTGCACCTCCCATGACCTCTGCGTGACCTGCAGCAGGTCGGAATGAGAGCTGGACTCTGCTACATCTTTAGCTGTGAGCTCACTTGATGTTCATTTTAAGTTCTGATGAAGATGTTTTGATGAACTCTCAGACTTTCAACTGCTGCTGTGAAGGGATTTAAACTTCTTAAACGGAGGCATGTCGGCGATAAAGTTTTGGAAAAGACGAGCGACACGAGGAGACGATAATTCAGCACGACTATGACGGCGTTGTTGCAGAGGGGGATTTTTACTTGAAATCAATTTTAAGATATCAGGTGGATGTTTTTATTACCATTTCTGTGTTATGATTGCAGTCAGTCTCTCCCCCTCACATGATCTCTCATTCACTAACTACAGACTCAGGTGTGTGAGTAACTGTGTTTTATATATACATGTATATGACAATTTTTTAATGACACATCAAAATTGGCATGAAACTAAACATTGAGTAATTATGTGGGATAAACTTCTAAAACACTGATGAGAAGATCGAAAAGCACCTCAAAAATCTCAAGACTACTTCATGATTATGATAAAATTGTGCATAATAATGATCAGAATGCAGGAAAGAAATAATTTAAATTTAAAATGTGAGGGGAAGGGGTGTTGGTTTGGTGGAGTGGTTAGCAACCAGGCACCCCATGTATTTGCTTTTGCCGGTCCAGGTTCGAATCCCACCTGTGACCAGTTTGCAGAGTGTCTTCCCCAACTCTCTTAACCCCTTTCACAAGCCTATCCATACTGTCTCTCTCCTATCAATAAAGGCACAAAATGCCCAAAAAAATGCATTTAAAAAATGTGAGGGGAAGACCTACTGACCCCCATCTCACCTAATGATATCAAATAAATATTTATGATTTCTCCACTGCAAGCAAAACCTGAGTGTAGAAAAAAAAAACAGAGCAACCACAATAACAAAAAAAAAAATGAAAATAACAGTGTTAACAGGGCTAATATTAATAGATGGTTATTTTTGTTGAAAAACCTGAAAATTAAACTAAACACACCATTGTTGTCATTTTAGTTCTAAATGAATTACTTCAAAATAATATGGTATAACACTAATGTCAAGTTAAAGCAGCAAAAATACATGGCCCATTATAGAGCAGTCATGTCAGGTGGTAAAGCAGTTTGCTTATAGATCTAATGTCATTATAATGTAGAGTCAGCAGGTGCTGCTGTCGTCATTTTAAGGCTCAAATGTGTTTGTGGCTCCAGACAGATTTTTTGGTGGGCCTGACGGGCAAAATGGCTCTTTTGATTGAAAAGGTTGCCAACTCCTGTACTACACTGTAAAAAAAAAAAAAAAAAAGTAAAAAAACAGTCATTTTCCGGCAGCTGGGACACCACTGTCTTTCTCCAACTGTTTTCTCTATCACTGCCCTGTCACACAAAAAAGACCTGAAACCATCAAAAAATAAAATTCATGTGACACCAACAAAACATCTGAATGTTGTATAAGTACTGTTTGTGTTGGGAACATCGACCTCCCTGCATATCCCTCTCAGGGTCCTGGGAGCTAGAGCTGACTTTGGGCAAGAGGTGGAGTAAAATGTATATGATGAAAATAAAATGGAGAAAATTATTTTTATTGATGTCAGCTGATCTCACTAACAAGCAAGAAAAGAGCCTGATCAGGGCATCTAGTGTTTAGGTGAAAATAACTGGAAATCATGCTCTAAATTTGGGAAGGGCCTGTCTTTACTGACCTTAATGGGATCTGAAGGGAGGCCTGGCACCATGTAAGTGTGCAAAACTGTTCTGAACCAACCTGCCTGCTCATTAAATAATAGAGTAACTGCAAATCAAAAGCTTTGCACTCCAGCTCATCTCCTTCCAAAATGTTTATGGTCTGGTTCAACTCATAATGCTGCAGATGCTGGACCAATCTGTCTGTCCGTCTGTCCATTCTCTGCAGAAGGGGGTATTTTATAAACAGGTACAGTGGGAGATTTGTTCTGTTAAACTGAATGAAAAATGTCAACAAGTTGGTCTTGTTAACATTTTATCAAATAACTTTTATTCTTACATCAGAGGCATTTTCAAAAAGTCTCTGCAGGGACATTATATATTTGACAAAATCAAAGTTATGACTGTGTCAGACACAGAGAGACCAAATTTGTCTGGTGTGATTTTCAAAGAAGTGCATATCAGTGGAGCTTTGAAGTGTCCGCTGATACGAGCATGTTAGAGTGTCGACATATTAATGTGAGAGAAAAAAGTTTCAAGTGTGGAGAGATAAAAAGCTTCTGAAATGATCCAAAGCATTTACCAAACAGTGCCTCTGATAGAAACCTCTGTGGATCTCAAACCTTCCAGGGAATCAGTGTCAGTGGAGTTTGTGAAATAAGCATGAAATCAGACGTGCAGATTAGGGTCTGTGGGCTCTGATGTGGAAATCACACTGGTGTGAATGATTGGGACAAAAACAATAAAAGAGCATGTTCTTTTACTGACTGGGAAGAGAAGAGAAGGGAAAAAAGGAAAAAAGGCGAAAAAATAAAAAAGGGGAAAATAAATATACTGAGAGAGAAGAGAAGGACAAAAAGGAGAAAAAAGGGGGAAAAAATAAAAAAGGGGAAAATAAATATACTGAGAGAGAAGAGAAGGACAAAAAGGAAAAAAAGGGGGAAAAATTAAAAAAGGAATAAATAAATAAATAAATAAAGAGCATGTTTTTTTACTGAGAGAGAAGAGCAGAAAAAATGGGAGAAAGGGGGAAAAACAGGGAAAAAGGAATAAATGAATAAATAAAAAGGCATTTTCTTTTACTGAGATAGAAGAGAAGAAAAAAAGGAAGAAAAGGGGGAAAATGAAAAAAGGAATAAATAGATAAATAAATAAAAGAGCATGTTCTTTTACTGAGATATAAAAAAGAAAAAAACGGAAGAAAAAGGAAAAGGAATAAATTAATTAATAAAATAGGATGTAATTTTGCTGAGAGAGAAGAGAAGGGAAAAAGAATAAATAAATAAATGAATGAATAAATAAATAAAGGAGAATGTTCTTTTACTGAGAGAGATGAGAAGAAAAAAGGAAGAAAAAGGGGAAAAATTTAAAAAATGAATAAATAAATAAATTAATTAATTAATTAAATAAATAACTTAAATAAATAAATAAATAAAAGAGCATGTTCCTCTACTTCATCATCCCAAAAAAGATCCACCTGTCTGTCACACATGATTTGTTTAAGGGGCCTCAGACTCAAGAGATTCAGGGATACTTGCAGTCCTGTCGTAAGGGGGCTGTCCTAGGGGGGCACGTACTCTCAGATTATTTTCTATATGGTAGTCACACATGATGCCTTTCCTCCAAACAAATCCAAATCGAAATTTGGACTGCCAAAAAAATTTGACCATAATGCAATCTAGAGGAAAAAACTTTAATTTTGAAAGAAAAGTCAAAAATTTGGCCAAAAACATGCTGCTGCTGCCCTGTCACTATCTGGTGTGATAATCAGCCATTTTTACCAAAAAAAAAAAATCCTTATTTGGACCAAAATGCCATGATTTCCACTATGTCATTTTTGCAGAGTCATATTCAGGCCCATAACTTGATGGTTCCAGCCCTGTTTCCACCTTGAGTAAAAATGTTCTCTGTATATCAAAGAACGTTGCCTGAAAGGTTGTTAATTATTCAGAAACAGCAAAACTGATGCCTTTTCCATAAAAACAGAGACTGTGTTCAATGTCATTTTTTAAAAATCATCTCTTTTTTCAGAAAGACCATGGAAACTGTGGATGTTTGAATACAATCCACTTTCACATGAACAAGAGAATTAATAATAGATAATATATATCATTTAGTTCAACCTATTTCTGTACTCCCACTTGTGATACATTTGCTTTTGCTTTACTGGAAATGCATTACCAGGATCCAGCTCTGAACTTCCTACATAGTGAATGAGCACTCTGACAGATACTTGGATATAGAGGTCTGCCTCCAAAAGGAAGTCTCCTTCAAAGGCCCAGTACTCTCTGTAACTCTGTGAATGCAGGTCCTGGTCTATACAAACATATTTGAGGATTTACGATTCGCCACGCTATTGAACTACATGGACATCAAATGTATGACAGATCCTCTTGTTTTGCCATGAAAGCTTTTATCATGGGATTTGCTGCACATGTATAAAGAGAGAGTTATGTTTTGACTTTGACATAATTCATATCATATAATGTGTCCTAATATGTCCAATTTGCCAGCACCTTAAATTAAATGCCCAAGTGTGCCTTATTACCTCCGCCAAGGAGGTTATGTTTCGAGGGAGTTTGTCTGTCCGTCCGTCCGTCCATCTGTGAACAAAATAACTCAAAAATCTATGGATGGATTTGGGTGAAATTTTCAGGAAATGTTCAGCATGGGGAAAGAAAGAACTGATTCGATTTTGGTGTTGATCCGGATCACCGTCTGGCTGCCATGACAAACTAAAATAGATATCATTATGAAACCAGTTGCTAATGGTGTGTTTTCATGGTCAAGGAATCTAAATATTTACATGAAATAAAGGTAGGAGTAATATTTATGGTAAAAATCACAATATGGGAGAGGACTGTGGCGCCGGCGGAGGTCTGCGCTCTCCGAGTGCTTTTCTAGTCTTAAAATATGTGGATGAGGTGTTAAAACCAGATCTGTTCCTTACTCTATTTTGTCTGTTAAAGGAATGAAAAATATAAGGTCGAGTCAGATTGATCAAAACTAGTGGCCTTTACCCAGCCCATTAGGTGAAAAAATGATCGATAAAACAGGGATTAAACAGAACCACTTGTGTGCAGTGTCATGATTCTGTCTGTTCTGTTTTGTTTTGTGTTGTTTTGCTACTTGTTCTGTTTTATTTAGTATATGCTCCTTGTATTTCTGGTTTGACCTCTTGTGAAACTGCTTTGGTCTTTGTGAAGTTACCCATTTTGTTCATGTTTCATGTCTTGTCTTTGCGTTTCCTGTTTCATTTTGAAAACTTACTTGTCTCTCTGTATTGCTGTTGGTTTTACTTCTTGTCTCATCCTGTCACTCCTGTTCCTGATTGTTCTTCCCCAACTGTTTCCCATCAACCCCAATCACCTCATTCATTTAACCCTTGTGATTTCCCCTTGTCTCTTTGAGTTCATACTACGACCGTTACTATTGATTCTTGTCCTTGTCCTCCTTATGTCACAGCCTGAGCTTAAGTTTTTGAGTTTACTTAGTTTGTTTGCTTTTGTTGCTGGGTGTGTTGTTACTTTGTTAGAGATTTTTGTTTGATACTTTGACCTAAGCTGCAGTCTAAAATGGATTTGAGTAAATTGGTGACTTTGAGTTTAATTTGAGTCGACACCATGGTCAACTCTGTCTGTGGGCCAGTTTGTGTCAGCTCAGTTTTTTGGCTGAATTTTCTCATAAATAAAATACCAATTAGAGTTTCTGATTCGAAAACACTCCATGGCGAAGCATTCCACTGTAGTTATTAAGAGGTTAGACTAAGTTAAAAGTAAATCTTTCTCTTTTAAAATTAAAACATGTGAAAAGCTCTATCTTAAAGCTAAAGCAATAAAGTTAAATATTACGAATGTCAAGAAGTCAATGGCTATTAAAACATTAGCATGAAGGAACTTTCAAAGTAATTAGTAAGGTGAAGTGTTTATATTGTGAAAAGTCACATTTCTTAGCATTGGATGAGCTGTTATTACCTCTGCCAAGGATGTTATGGTTTTACCAGTGTTTGTTTGTTTGTTTGTTTGTTTGGAGATCATACTAAATTCTTGGATGGATGTTGCTGAAATATTCAGCAGATGTTGGTAATGTCCAAACTTAAAAATGGTAAAAATTAACAAAAAATTGCCTTTGCTCAATATCTGTCGAACTAAAAACAATATCAACATGTTTCTGAATGCTAGATGTGTGTTTTCATGGTCAAGGAACCTTATTATGATGGTAACATTATCATGGAACTATTGCTTACAGATGTTACAGCAATATGCGAGCTACCTGGTGGAGGTTTAAGCTCTCTGAGTGCTTTCTAGTCTTTATAATGAAAGATTTTTAAACTAACAACCTAACTAACTAATAGGCTAACACACTGTCAGAATAAACCAAACAGCTTTAAGAATCAAAAGTCAAAATCACTACACTGTAAAATAAAACTAGAAAAGGTAATTCAAGTAAATCAAAATAGATCCCAGCCTAAGAGGAATCATGTTCATCTTTTGAGTCAACACCAGTCCCTTTCAAGTTTGGGAATATGTGCAGGTAAAATGAACTTGACAAAAGCAGATAATTAAAACAGATAATTTTGATCTCTTTTGGGGCACAACATTTCTGGTAGCATCCTTGTTTATCAACAACAGATAACTATCCACTTTTTAAGCTTGGTCATACGCTTAAACCAGGGCATGCAATTAGAAATTCAGTCTGGTCAAATTTTCAGACTTAGGACATGAGCTTGGCCAGACATTTTCGGCAGACAGTGAGCAAATTTAACAACGTAAAAGAAACACAAATAGATACCAAACACACTGGATGTTTATTACTTAAACTAAACTTCTGCTGAAATACTGTTGTAAAGCTTCAAACAGATAAATTCGACACGTTTTGACTGGTAAACAGAAGCACATATTGAGGTGCATATGAACATAAAAAAGTGCATATTAAAAACTCCATCTTTTGGTCACATTTGAAAGTGCATTAATTGTCACTTGATCAGCAACAACCTTTCAGAATGTGTTGCATTCAATGTCTGTAATAATGTTGGAATTCTTAAAGAGCTTGATAATGTTTGTAAAAGTTTTTCCTGTTTTTCTCGCCGGATCCTAGTCCCGGTCACATTGATTTTGGGCCTTCGAGGGTTGCTTTTGGGCCGCATGTGGCCCTTGGGCTGCTAATTGAACAGGACTGGCTTAAGCCTTCCTGCCACGCAAGCAGTCATCTTGCCATGTTGTCCTCACCAGGCTGCAGACATATTCTGTTCTGAATGTCGCTCTGGAGGAGAGTAAGCTGCAGCTGTAAAATAGACAAAGACCAACCATTTCTGAAGATGGAGACAATGAGACACATTGGACAAGTTTGACATGGAGATTAAAAATGTCCCACAAGGATCTTGTCTCACTCCTCATCATGGAGACTCCTACACAGAACATCCCACACAGTGACATGCCGTCTGAGATGCTCCTCCTACTTCTCCTCCATGACTTAGGTGTTAGCCCAAAAACTTGGCTGCACTGTGAAAGTAGAAAGTTCATGTCATCTGTCTGAGGGTGCTGGAGAGCCTCTGCAGAGCGTGTGGACTCAGAGTACCAAGCCTCTGAGGAGCCGCTTCACAAGAACTTTCCTTTTTTTTTTTTGGTTATGATTTTTCACACATGATATTTGAATTCAGTTGTTTTATTCAGCCCTTCAACCAAGCTTGGACACAATTCAGTTGTTCACTCTTTTGTCACATTGGCCTTGTTTACATGGGTCAAAAAATCCTATTTACAATCAGATTAGAAATGTCTCATGTAAACACCTTAGTCAATCTGATTCAACCGGATTTTATTGTATTTTGGATCAGATTGTAAGAGGTAGTCTATGCCAATTGATAATCCGCTCCATGCTTCATGCAAACAGCTGAAAGGAGCAGATTGGGTTGATAGAGAGGATTGTTCGGTCTACGCAGGCGCTCCGTAGTGCGTACGTAGTGACGTACGCAGAGCATGCCCCAACAAAACATGACATGGATCCATCTTTCTAGAGGTAAACAGGAAGCAGGAAGTGCACCTCTTCTTCTCTTACACATTTGCAGGTAGTGGCAGAGTGACCTTCTGCGCATGACAAAAAACCCAATACTATCAGATTCAGCTGGGGCCATGCAAACGTGGATTGAAAGTGGATCTCTCCACTCAATGTTCATGTATACAGATCAAATCAGATTCACTTGATCTGATCGATTTCAATCAGATTGAGGAAAACTACCCATGTATACGGGGCCACTTTCTCATTCCGTTCTGTTGCTGCTGGACGTACACAGCATGTGACTTAAAGTACGTTTGCGCTAAATAAATACATGAAAATGTCCATGCAACAAAGTAAAGTAAATCTCAATCAAAGTCAAGACTGAAAAGCTTAGTCTTGAATTTTCTCTTAAAATACTGATCCTCTGCTCGGCCCTCAGTCGTGACGTGAAGTTTGGTTCTTTTCAGAGAGACGATTCTTTTGGCTCAACTCCCAGAGAAGAGCCGACTCTTTCGACTCCCCAACAGTCCAGGACCTTTTGTAATCCTATGTTACCTTAACTTTGTAAAACTTAATAGTTTGTGTCGAAGAAACCTTTTTTTTGTTCAGGGTTTTTAAGAGAATCCTTATTATAGCCTTTATTTGTACATTTATTCTGTTACAAAACCAGTCTCATTGACAATATTTGCAAACTCCAGCCAGATGATGTTTCGCTCTCGGGTCACTCATTTTATGTAGCTTTATTGAAATGTTTATTTTATTTTATTTTATTTATTTTCAGATAGGGTAGACATAATAAGCTTTTGCTCCAACCTTCACCCTTTAAATCAATCTAAGTCCTAAATGTTTTGTTGTGATTTGTTTCATTAATCTGAAAGCATTGATCGAGGAAGCTTTGACTGATTTATGATTGAGTTCATTAAATCAAGTAATACAAATGAGGGCATTCAGGCAGCCTTATCTTTAAACAGCCTGGGGCTGCTTTACACTGGTCATTCCCCACTCTCTCCTCTCATGTTTTGGCCCTTTGCTCTGATCATGTGATGGTAAGTTGCATGCCATGGGCCACATCAGGCCCTCCTCAGCTCCTAACCTGTCTCCAAGAGCTTTAATTAAATTAATTAAAACTTCATTACAGTGTTCCCCTCTGTTTCATCTTTTAAGCCCAGTTTTTATCTCGTTTTAATGGTATGTATTGATGTAAGAATGCTCTAGGTTCAGGCCCAGATGGGTTTGGATTATATGGATTATACACGTATGGTGCTGGCTGCCAGCTGATGACAGATTTGTGTGTTTTTGTGAGTGCATGGCAATAACAATAAAAGTGCAGTAAAGATCTCTCAGTTGAGAAATTCCTCATGTATCACCGTCTTGTAATGCTGCTCGATTGACTGCCTGCAATCATGTAATTACCTGGACCATTTGTCAGAACAGCTCAGTGGGTGAGGTTAATGACTTGAGATATACAGTGGAGGTCTCCACTTCTTCTCCATCCCACATCATGAATATCTGCTCATTGTCCAGGTCTTCTGTGTCTCCTCCTTCTCCAACCCCTTAATTTAACATCAATATTCAGTCTTCATCTCTTTAATAACAGGCACTTTGGCACATTTTACCACCTCTACATTCTATCTGAGCCCCTCTACTCTGACCACGTCAGAAAAAAATGCCAATTGCAGTCATTTATGGGTGCAGTTTTTGACAAAAGGGTGGGTGAGATGGCTTGTGCATGCAGCTTATACGGGTCGTGATGTTGATCTCATCCTGCTGTAATGGCTCAGGGCCATTAACCCTCGCTGTCATTTGTAATGACATGTGCTTTTGAAAGAGGAAAATGGTGCTGCCCACATAACTTATCCAGCAGACTCACCGCTCCTGCTGCCAGCCAGTGGCTCTGTGCCATTTTTCCCGTCCACTCCATCATCATCGCTGCAGTCGGATTTTACATTACGGGCTCCCGCAGCCTTTCATGTCCATTCAATTTCCACATCTATTCATTATTCTAACAATACAATTTACTTCAATATAATTACTGTAAATGGCAATTTCCCACTATCTCCTGTAACTCATTAATGTAACTTCCATTTGTTGCTTCTGCAAAGTCTCCACATTTATTCTTCAGAACTCCCTTTGTCAGCAGAGCCTGAAGTAATTAACAATTCATGAATGTTTGAATTTGAAAAGCAGATTTCTGCATATTGCATTAGAAGAAAAGAGGACCATTACTATCATTTATAAAAACGTGGCTCTAACCGTGCCAAGTCTTTCATTGAGAGATAATGTGAGAGCAGTACTGTTTCTAAAATTACACCACTAGAACTGTATTCTGAAGAGCTAAAAATGGCAACCCAAAGGCACTAATGTGGTTTATTAATACATAAACCCAACAACATCTTAACCAGTTCATAATCACAATTTTATTTTGGCAGTCAATGACTTTCTCCTCCAAAGTCTAAATAATAAAATGGTGCCAACTTGTTTCCAAGCTCTAGCTACAGTCTCGTTGTTGATGGCAAGAACAAGAAGTTTCCACCGGCAAGAGTCCATGTCCAAAAAAATTATTGTATTGTAGCCCTCACCACTTGTCAGACTGCACAATGATGTGAAGTGGAGTGGACCAACAGGTCGACCTCAGTCTCCTGGTGGAGCCACAATGTGGACCATGCATACTGGTTGTGGATGCTCCAGGGCCATTTTCTGCAAAATAATGGGAGGGATGAGGAGGGTTTCAGGACACAGAGAGGATTAAACCTTAATTGAATTGAACTGAAAGCATTTATTGCCATTGCACTTTGCAGTACATTGAAATTCAGAGTGCTACTCCATTTGGTACACATACAAAACCTTGGTGCTTTTTAACAAACCAGTATACATTTATACTAGTTTATGTGGGACGAAAGTGGGAGGGTGTTATTCTGTGTTACTGAGGTGGAGGTTAGTAATACACCAGAAGAATAGCTGGTTGCATCAATATTCGTAAAGCATTTGTTTCTTAACTCATCCATCCTCATTTTCATCCAACCATCAAGCGTGCAGAAACTGTTGCAGATGAGGAGACAAAGACATACGGAGAAAGTATTTGGTACCTTAAAAGTGTGTTTGTATTCTTCTACTTCCTTGACTTCCTGCTCATTTTAAGAACACAGAGTATGACTTGCCCACCGTTGATCTTATATTTTTCTTGGTTCAAGCCAGGAGACCAACTTCTCAGGTTCCAAACTATTGTTTCTTTTTTATCTGAACATGCCTGATGGTTCAAAATTAGGTACCAGTTAGCTCTGAGCCATTTTTGATTTTGAAAGCACTTTTTGATTTAGTTTTAGTATTTTGCACAAAGTATCTTTTAGTTTTAGTCATAATTTAGTCATCTAAATTGCCATGTGCCTCACAGCAAGAAGGTTGCTTGTTTGATCCCCATTTGATTAGAGCTTACCTGTGAGGAGTTCCAGCTTCCTGCCACAGACCAAACATGCTCATTAGGTTGTTTGGTTACTCCAAATTGCCCTTAGGTATGAGTGTGAAGGGTTGTCTGGCAGCCCTGTGGTTGGCTGGCGACCAGATCAGGGTGGTGGGTGATATTGGATGGATGTGTGGACGAATGAGTTTGTATGTCTATGTACTAACACTTCACTGTATTAGCCATAGATGTAAATTACCTCGTTAAAATTGGATTTGTTTTCATGCTATGTTCATAATCATTGATATTCTCAAATCAAGCTGTCATAATCATTACTGTATCAGTCAGAACTCTTGCTAGTCTTTTCAGTTTTTGCACTTAATAATTTAATCACTGTTATGTATTATAAAAAAAATGCAATAAGAAAAAATAATTCAGTTCTGCTGTACACATTTAGATGGACCTTTTCTTTCTGTTCCATTAAAATGAGATCCGCGTCATATCTATTGGCTGTTAAGGCTTTTTTAATTACAAAATAAAGTGTTTTTTAAGATGTGAAGAGGAAGGGACTTCCCGAACCACCACCTTCGTAAAATTTCCTCTCCAGAAATATCTGTATTTTATTTCTGTGTTTATTCACATCACCCTCTGTGTTTGTGACGGGGTGGGGGAAGTTAACAGCGCTATCGGACACAAAGGACACAAAGGTGGACATGGGGAGGGGAAACACACTGAAACAGCTTGGATTGGGTAGAGTGAGGGCACCCTTCAGTTCCATCTTCTCTTTGTCATTTAGGCCTAGGCTAACATTTTTACCTCCGCCAAAGAGGTTATGTTTTCGGGGGAGTTTGTCTGTCTGTCTGTCAATCTGTCTGTCCGTCTGTGAACAAAATAACTCAAAAAGTGATGGATGGATTTTGATGAAATTTGCAGGAAATGTTCAGCATGGGAAAAGGAAGAACTGATTCAATTTTGGTGCTGATCAGGATCAGCGTCTGGCCGCCAAGGCGAAAAATGTGATTTCTGTGAAAAACTACTGAACTAAAATAGATATCATTATGAATCCAGCTGCTAATATTATGTTTTCATGGTCAAGGAATCTAAATATTTACATGAAATAAAGGTAGGACTAATATTTATGGTCAAAATCACAATATGGCTAAGGACTGTGGCGCTGGCGGAGGTCTGTGCTCTCCGTGTGCATTTTCAAGTTTTAATCTTAAACGCAATTTAAGAGCAGCACAGTTAATAGATAAAGAAAGTTAAACTTTCCTTTCCTTGGCAATGTGTTGGTTGTTCCATGTCGGGAAAGTGCTCTGACCTGCCCACCCCTAATGGTTGTTATAAGATCCCCCACAATGACATGCTAAACATGTTATTCTCACCACTTATATTGTCTAGGATATATAAATGGAACTTTTGCTTAGCAAGGAAAATGCCACAATGCACAGAAATTGAGAACAAACACAACCAAAAAATCCTCCTTTTGACTCCCAGTGGCTGCAAGTTGGCGGGTAACTGGATGAAACTCGTCTGGCATTTGGCTGGGAGGGGAAAATTGAAGCTGCTACATCTGAAAATATGACTTGTAAAATGCAAGTTAAAATCAAACCAGAACAGAGAGATGATGATGCTGTCCTCTGTCAGGCATACTGTCCTGTACTGTGACAATCATAAGATATTTTAAACCATCGAGTCAGACATAATGGACCAAAAAGTTTTGATAGATTTACAGTCAGTAGACACAGTTCTATGAAAATATAGAAGTGCAGATATTTCTCATATTTTCGTTCCATCCCAGCAGTCCGTACATGTTGTTACTGTGCGGTCAGCTCTTTTCTCTCTTTAATGTCACACTCCGCTGGGCTCTGAAGTGTTTGCTGATTTCATGTTTTCTCTCCAAAGCCACGCAGGTCAGCCCCTCAGAACTGCAAGATGTGTTTCAGGAGACCTCCTCCAATATCTTCCAGATCAACGCCAACGGTAAAAACACCAATCATCAGCAAAAATCTGTGTGTGTAGTTGTGAGAGTGCATGTTTGCTTTTGTCCTCGACAGTACTGCTATAAGACTTTTGACCATGGAAAATTTGGTCCATCTCTATGCTTTCAAAAGGTTTTTAAGATGATGATGAAGGTCTGAATAAAAGTAGGTCAGCAGGATTAGAGCTCAAATGTCAGTGATAGATTAGGCTAAGCATGAACTCAAATGAAATCATCTGTATTTATAAAGCTCCAGTTAAACATCACAGTTGATCCAGAGGGCTTTGCAGTTTCAATGGAAGAAAACAAAAGACAACAAAAGAGACAAACACAGATGGAACCAAAAAATAATGAGACAATAAGATAAAAAAAAAACTTATCTTAAAAGGACTTACATCATAATTTCACCAAAATGAAATCAGGTTTCCTTTTATTTTGATGGAGTTTAACTCAGGTTCTTTATTACAGAGCAGCTGTGCAAAGTCCAGTGATGTAGCCCCTGTACTTGATACCCAATGATGCCATTTATATTTTATTTTTTTAATTCAAAGTTTATTTAACCATGAAAGCTTCATTGAGATAACTCATTTTCGAGAGTGCTCTTGCCACAGCAGGACAAAATACAGAAATAAAGCAAACACGGATAAATATGAACAATTCAAAGTCTGAGAATTTTTTTCTGAACCCAGATCATTTCTGGTTGGGGGCATAGACATTAGGGCAACCAGTCCTTTCAAACAGACTTCAAATCTCTGATGCTAACATGTGGTCTCATTCCTCAAAACATCACAGATCATTGATATGAAGCTAAATATTTAATAGCTCTCAATTGCATAAGAAGATGTAATTAAAGGATAAGTTTGGTTTCTACAGCTTTCACATTGTTTATAGAATGAAGTAGAACAATATACTCACCTAGAAGGCTTTCCTGATCCAAACAGTGCTTCAGGAGATATTTAGATCCAAAATCGAGCGGCAGACATCCGTATAATGGTAGCACACGGGGCATGTATAGCGCCGCTCCTAAAACTGCATCAATCGTACAAAAACTCATTAGTTTTTGGGTCCTGTGGCTCTGGCAGCGTGGGGTGGGTCCCGGGTCCCCTGGTGGCTCTGGGGGAGCCCTTGGCCGTGGTCTCCCTGGGCGTGGGCAGCTTTTTGGGTATTCGGTGACCACCTCACATGCATGTGTGCACAGATACTCAAGCTCCTGTTGGGACGAACTATAAAGAAATAATTGGTCGCGTCAGAATAGGCTGAGTTGGGCACTCCTACACATCTTGTCACGTCTTGTGATGCATGCTTCTCCATGTCACACCCCTGTGGGTCCACCCCCTACTATCAAGTCCCACATCTCTGGTGTCCCTGGTTTCTTGCAGCCTTTACTTCCTGTATGGACTAAAATCAGCACAGCACTTGGACTGCTATCTCAAAATATTTACACTACCTGTTTTTCCCCTCCCTGTTGTCTTGTCTTGTCCTGTCTGTCACTATTTCCCCTTCTTTCACACTGTGGTGTGGCACGGCCCTCCCCTTCAGCTCACATCAGGGGTTAAATAAAGTTTGATTTGATGGAGTAGCTTACAGGGAGGGCTGGTGATGGTCACTGTAGCAGTGAATCATATTTATTTACTTATCTCTCACTGCTAGAAAAAAATGCATTGGTCTTTCCAACGCTGCCATCGGACACAGCGCTCAGCTGAAAAGATAATGCAGACAAGGGAAAATAAATAAATAAATAAATAAATAAAAATAACTCATTAGTTTCGCCAATATTTCATCATGGTACGCTTGGGCTACTCCTCCAAGACAGTCCAGGGTCGCTCCACCCAGGTTTTTGTGACTGTGCTGACCTCTGAACTGAAGACTTTCTTTACAGCTGCCGCGCATGTGCAGTACGGCTCATTGTTTCAGGGGCGACCGCCGGCTACTCAACAACTTTCTTCTTCCAGTTTTGTGCAAAATGGACTAATATCTATCGGATGAAGATGTTGTGGAGGAGGACTTTGAATATGATGGGTGTCCTTACAGTTTCGAGCCAGAGTTTACAGATGAGGAGCTCATCGAAAGGAGGACGCGGAGGCAAAGAGAAGAACAGCTGGCCAGAGAGCAGTCTTCAGTTCAGAGGTCAGCACAGTCACAAAAACATGGGTGGAGCGACCCCGGACTGTCTTGGAGGAGTAGCCCAAGCGGACCATGATGAAATATTGGTGAAACTAATGAGTTTTTGGATGATTAATGCAGTTTTAGGAGCGGCGCTATACATGCCCCGTGTGCTACCATTATACGGATGTCCGCCGCTCGATTTTGGATCTAAATATCTCCTGAAGCACTGTTTGGATCAGGAAAGCCTTCTGGGTGAGTATATTGTTCTACTTCATTCTATAAACAATGTAAAAGCTGTAGAAACCGAACTTATCCTTTAATAGATTAAAAAAAGAAAAGGATTGGATCGTTGTCCATAGACTGTGAAAGACTGGATGATTAAGGGCACAATCTGTGGTAGTTGTTGTTACATTTGAAATCTTAGGTCATGTGTACAAACGCATGTCTTTTTTCTAAACAAGTAAATCAAACTGCATCATATTCATGCTTACAATGCCAATGCTTTATGTTTGGGTTTGGCACTACATGGTGTAAACCAGAGCCTAATTAAAGGCCTCAGAGTGCTCTTCAGGTTTTCTAAATCTTTATGATCAGTCGATAATTGTGGGCATAAATCTGGCATCAAAATTCCTGTTTAATTCAAGTGAGTATGTGATATAATGATTAAGGCTTTGGATAGAGTGTTTAAAGAGCTGTTATTACGTTAAATGACAGGGTTTGGATAAAGTTCAAGCAGTTTTAAAAGTTTCTCCTCGCTGTAGCCTCGGGTAACTGGTTTAAATTAAGATAATGAACATGATTAGCAACAAGACTTTTGAAAGTTTGAGAGTGGGGTTAAAGTAATATTTAATTAAGATATGAAATAAGTTAAGACCATGATTAGTTTTACAGCAAGGTTAAAAAATGACTGCAAGGATTTCATATTTAAGTTCTTATATGTGTGCGAGTGTGTGCATGTTTGTGGGTCAAGCTTGTTTTAATGCTAAATTTGTTTCTTTTTTTCAGTTGTCACATTAGAGAAAAACCTTCAGTCATTGGGGACATCGAGAGACACACCTGAGCTACGACAGAGTCTGTGAGTGCCTTACACGCAGAAGAGTTTGTTTGTTCTGTCATTTATTTTAGATTGTCCATGTCTATTGACGCTGACATACAACCAAAGCTTTGGATAACCAAAAACTGGAGTTCATTATCAGCAGAGGAACGACTGGTGAAGCAGCCTTTATCGACAAGTTCTTGAAGAAAAGGCAAAATTCAGTGTTTCTAGTTGAGCTGAAAAATTAACATTGAACTTTGCAAAAACTAAAACGAGTTGTTGAATTACTGCACCTATCTCTAGTGCCATTACAGAAGCTATTTCTTTTTTTTTTTAAATGTATATATTTGGGCATTTTGTGCCTTTATTGATAGGAGAGAGACAGTGGATAGGCTTGTGAAAGGGGGTGACAGAGTAGGGGAAGACACTCTGCAAACTGGTCACAGGTGGGATTCGAACCCGGACCGGCAGAAGCAAGTACTTGGGGTGCTAACCACTCCACCAAACCAGCACCCCACAGAAGCTATTTCTAACAACGACCAAGCTTGGTTAAAAACATTAATTGGCCTAAAGCAGTTAGGCAGTATTTTAAGTTATAAATGAACAGCTACATTTAGGCAGTGACAGCTGGCACTGGCATACTAGTCAGAGCAATCAATCACCATATTCAGCACAAAATTGTAGACGATTATTAAAGAGGCGCATAGGCTAACACGTTTTAAAAATCACACCATTCTTTGATGAATATATGAACACTTTGTTAGCTTGCTTTCTGTATCTAATATTCGGCTAGATTCAAGCCTCAATGTCCTGTATTTTGGTCCACTGTCCCCATATGGTTCTTATATTGTTTTGTTTTTTTTCCGATGGCTTTCACACCCACCAAAAAGGGACTCAAGACCTCTTGTTTTTAGGAAGACCTTAGTTTGGTTCTTGGGTCCACACTGTGAACTGTGTGTGAACTTTCATACACCCTCAAATCAGACAAACCTTCCCAAAAAAGGGAACCAGTTTGTTTGGTCTGGACCAAATTCGTCAGGTTCCAGAGTGGGAAGATTTTGAAATGCTGTATACGCAGCTCAGACATGCTTACGTCATAGTTTCATATCTTCATTGACACGCATGCGCCACACGTGGCAACGACAGCAACAATGGCGGCGTACGGTGTAGCATATGTGCTGATGAAGCTAGTGACCCTACTATCCCTGTTGCAGCAAAACCTTCTTCTCAATCACCAGCGAGTTGAACAAACAATTATCGAGGACACATTACGGCACTTTATCACAATCTCTGTTTACAACTTTTGGAGCAAGTGCTCATGCCCACTGTTTTTTCGTCTGTTTCCGCTTGTTTCCGTCATATCGTTACAGCACCCCAAGAGGTCTGGCATGTGTTTTACAGCGTCTTCATGTGTATCGAGTGCATTCATGTAGACGCACACATTTTCTGAGACGCCTTCGTCTTTATGACGATCGTTTTTGAAACTGTTCAGCGTTTTGTCTTCGTGTGGATGAGGCCTGAGCCTAGAATTAAAACATCTCTTATCAGCTTTTTATTTAAAATCGTTAAATGAAACAATAACATAAATAATAATAAATAATACAAAAAAGGTTGAGCTTTGGGTTTGTCTTCTCAAAGTGTTGTACATGCTCATTAGAATGCCTTACAGGGAGAACCCTGTTGAAAATTCAAGTTCAAATCTCTTTTTTCGTGTCTTGTAATTACACACTGTTTAAAGCATTTACAACTTATTAATGACAAATACCCGCTGCAATGTTTTTTGTTTACATGAAAAAAAGTGCAAAATAATTTACTCAAAGGCCATTGCATGCATAGTGGTAAAGGGGTTGATATTTTTAATGAAGCGCTGCACTTGATCACTGGCATTGTTTCAATGTACCTACCTGTCAAGATGTTGAGCATGAATGCCGCATGCAAAATGATGCAACACATGCTGCTGAGGGTCCTTTTTTGGCTTTTTAAACTTGGTCACCATAGGTTTGCAGGCAACCCAGAATCTATTATTAGAGTTTTTTTTAAAGACAAGAAACTTAAAACAGAGAAAACTCTTCAGGAAGCATCCAGGAGTATAACAGGAGGCCTGTGTGTTGGTTTACCTGGTGTGAGCAGGAAATTTGCTTTAGTATTTTAGTGCTCTCGTACTTAAAGTCATTCATTCCGACCCCCTCCTGTCTTATCACACAGCGGTATCAGTCCAGCCTGTTGTACGGGTTACATTTATCTCTGCTTTCCAGAAAAGTGCTTATTTTCTCTTTGTTTCGTCACCCTCTTTCATATTGATTATTCCCTTTTAGTTGAGCTGCCAGCAATTACCAGATTCAAAGCTGATGACAAAGTGGCCAATCTAAGATGATTGCGTCTGTTTAAAATGCATTACATCCCACTGTGTTGGCTGGCATGTCATCAATTCTACTGAACATTTTTTATGATCGCCTTGGAAACTTACTGACAATGCTTGGCTGCTTTTATTTTTAACTGCCCATTTTCCTTCAGCGGGATGCAAACAGCACATCTAGCGCCGCCGACTGATGCAAATTACATCCGGGATTATTCTTTGTGTCGTGCAGCAGCTCCCTGTGTTTTTGAGGGGATTGTTCCAGAAAACAGTCAGAAGGCTTCCTATTTCATGAATGTAATGGTGACTTTAGAGGCTCATTAAGCAAAGGCTTTTGTTTTTACAGTTTTCTCTCATCGCCTCAGATAAACTTTGACATGGGCTCTTTGTAAGCCTCACTGGCAGAAACTCAAGAGACCAGCAGTGGATGAAGTTAGGAGGGGGTAATGAAGAGATGCCAATGTTCTGTTTTTAGACAAAATAAAATAATGAAAAAAATCATCATTGATCAATCATCATAAATCATAAGATCCAGGGTTACCAACCAAACAGAAAGCAACCTTATCCTACAATGTCTGAATTTCCTTTAGATGATTCAGTATTTATGAACACGTTGTAAACAGAAGTCTCAGATTCAGTCTCCACCCTCTTCCGCAGGAGGCTAAGGTCACTTTCACACCTAAAATTCAGCAGATTATATTTGATTCGGAGTAGAACATGCAACATTATTTCAGTTTTCTCTTGGTTTGGTTTCATACTGCACTTAGTCGGGCAGCCAAAAGCCTTTCAAATGATGTGTAATCCAGCCTCCCACCACTAGGTGAGGCTGTAGTTGCAGTGTTAGTGCATGCCATGCAGCCCATCTTAGTTACAGTAACATGAGTATTGGTTGTGATCAAAGTGCAAAAGTGAATCTAGCCTATGTACCTAATAGTGGAGGAGACTAGGGGCAAGTGTAAGAGGGAACAGTGATCTCCATATACTCCGTGGTTTACTTATTTAATGAATATTAATCTGAAACAACTTTATCATTGACCATCACACAGATTGTATCAACATATTTGATCACAATTTTAACGTTTAAGAGGGTGAGTTTATTCATGGTACATTATGCTTTCTAGTTAGGACACATTCTAGGTATACACTTCTTTACTCAGAATCTTAATATTAGTATTGAACATAAAATAACATTGTCAATATTTCCTGTTACCCTGATAGTCAAAAAGCAAAATCACAAGAGCAGAAAAAGGTGCAACACAAAGTTTTATTAACCAAGGACAGGTCAGGCAAAGCAACAACTGGGAGTGAGGCAATGGAGTGTGGCTGTTTTACTCCAGGAAGCACTGAAAGAGAGGAGGAGAAGCTCAGTTAGGTGGCTTTACATGAGTTCGAATTTTAAGACTCCGGTAAAATAAACTATCGATCTGGTGATATTGACACACGGAGACGCGTATTTGTCCATAACTCTGCATCTTTTTTGAAAATGGGTCTGCAGGTGGATATCTGGGTATTCGTCTTCATGCAGCAGTTGGTATAAACAGATAAGTCCGAGAAAGACGGTGACCTCATAGCACCCCTCCTGCTCCCCGCCCCCCAACCCACTTTGTCACACACAACAACAACAATAATGGCGGCAGCTGGGCTGATTCTGATCTTGTTCTCGCAGCTACAAATATTGTAGTAATTGTATTGTATTGTAATTTACAAATATTGTCATTACTGCTGTTGTTTACGTTCAGAACAGAAGCATGGACAGGAAGGAAGTCGACCTTGCATGCGCATACGCATTTTCTGTTTTTGGTGCTCTGTGTCACCTTCAGGCCAGGCGTATGTACTACAGGATTTTGCGTGTATTTTGCGTTGTCATGTAAATGCACAAGCCCATGTACAATACAATGTGTAAACAGCGATACATGATTTGATGCCGACACCAAGACAATACGGGGCCATCCTCGTGTGAGGAGGGCCTTAGTCAGCAGGTACACACAAGGAAGAAGACCAAGAGAACTGACAGTCAAAATTGGTATGACGTGAATGATATACATAAGCGATGGAGCGACTGGTATGACTCCATCATTTATGCATACAAATTCAATATGTGCATACAATATACCATTATATATAATTGTATTTTATGCAGTTCAATACACATACCACATATAATTGTATATGTTTATGTCAAAATTCTCTCTCTCTCTCTCTCTCTCTCTCTCCCTCTCTATATATATATATATATATATATATATATATATATATATATATATATATATGTATACACATATATATATATATACACACACACACACACACACACACATATATATATATATATATATATATATATAGATAGATATATATATATACTGTATATATATATATATATATATATATATATATATATATATATATATATATATATATATATATATATATATATATATATATATATATATATATATATATATATATATATATATATATATATATATATATACTGTATATATATATATATATATATATATATATATATATATATAGAGAGAGAGAGAGATTTGTCTAACCACACTTGGGCAAATTTACAAATCAGCGTAGCGTAATTAGTGCCCAAATTCTCCAATTTTTTAATATGCATAGTGACCAGTCAATTTGTAAAACAGGCTCTGAATGTAAGGACTTGTTTGTAAAGCACTGACCTTGAATATTGATTGAAACTTCTTTAATTTATGGTCATTTTACAAAGCCGAATCAATGATCAATGTTGCCTTGAAATCACAACCGAAAACAGGTGATGTTAGTATAAATTGTCAATAGGTCGGCTTCAGCTACTCGCAATTAAACCCTTTGTTGGTTTAATACACAAGATTGTTGATTTTTATGTGCAGATGTAAAATTCATTGTGAATAATGTGCCCTGATATCATAAATCAGAAATAAGAATATGCAACACATTATCACTTTTGAGTTTTTACAGATTAAAGAGAAAAAAATATGTATATTTGCTTTGGTGAAATTAAAAGAAAGAATCGACACACAGACTTTAATCTTTCTTTCCTGATTCAGTGATCCTTTATGTTACAACATTACTTTGGAGATGGACATGTTTAGTTTATGTTTGACTCTTTGGCCTTTTCCTTCTGTTAAAAATGAATGAACCAAATCTCCAAACTACTTTCTATAAAATGATGTCCTTTTATGCCCCTGATATTTTCTCCAGTCTTAGGAGTAATAATTTCAACACCTTTCTCCACCTCACTCATAAGAAAATCCCAGGGGCAAAAAAACCCTGAAATATAAAGTGACTTTAACAGTACTTCAAAAATAATAGTCCCTCTTGTGCCTGTGTCATAGATTGGTGACAAAAAGCAGCGTGCAGCCTGAAAGAAAAAACCTTTAAGCTCTCCTGATGAGGGACAATCGACTGCTCAGTCATTCTGTCTTTGAATGTGTATTGACTAAGCTGTTTATTTTCCCAGCCTGGACCCATTGACTGAAACACTGTTGAACAAAGCAAGAACATCTAAGGTTAGCATAAAGTGGCCTGAAAATTGCTATGAAATGGTGGCCTTATCTTCAACTTTAGATGGACAATTCTGAAGAAGAGCGGAAGGAGGAGATGATAGTTTCAGTTAGTTATTTCATGATACTCTCAGTAAAGAAAATGCCACATTAGGGGGGCCATTTTGCCTGTTTTTAGCTTCCCATCATTATATCTGGTGGAAGTCTGCATCTTTGTATTCAAGCACAACAAGGATACACCAGATGCCAAAGGAAACTTAGAAATGACTTTAAACTGACCTTTGTCTGCAAACTTTACGACAGAGTTTGTTTTGTTGAGGTGAGAAGTTGTGGCTGAGTGTTCAGGCAGACAATGAGTCTTCTGTGATGTAAATGATGTTTATTGAAATATGTATATTTAACATTATTGCGACAGGGGGAGGGGATTTTAAGCAGACAAATACAGAGGGATAGAAGTCAGCTGGCCATGAATTCGACTGTCTACCCTCTGCCTTAACACATACAGTTCACTCAAATGATCAGTAAAAAGCATTATGTTAGATGCTGGTCTTTGCTCTAATGGCCTCCAAAGGCCTCTGGGCTCTAATTTCGTGGCGCAGCGCAGGGGGCACAAGCCTGGCGCACCCCGCGCAGTATTAATTTCGTCCGGCGCGCAATTTGGTAGACCGTCTGCGCAGAGGTGGGTGTGGCGCGCAAGGGGAGGTGATGGCGCACCAGGGGGAGGTGTCGGCAGATTCATGTTGGCGCAGTGACAATTTCGTGCCAAAAACAGTGCAGAAAGTGCGCTGAAAGCTCGCCAGCTGCAACCTGGTCTAACCTCGGCACGGGGCGGAGCGCACCCTCCGCAGCTGTAATTTGGTGACAAGCGCACATGTGCGCACGCCTCAGAGGCAGGTTTCCAAAGTGCCAGGCACATTTTAATGCAATAAACAATCACAGCAATCACTATTTAATGTAACCATCTGAACCAGCATATACATTTGTATCTATAATAACCCTCCCGTCACATCTGATGTCGGATTAAAGCCGTTTGTCATAATGGAAACTTAACCTGACGGCAGCTGGAAGTTTGATGCACATCTTACAAGTCAACAATAAACAGCCTTATCATCTGATACTGAGTATATATCTGGCTTCTCTCATTTCATTAAATTCAAAGAAAAAAAGGAGAAAAAAGACGGAGAAAAACGAGAGAAAATAAATGTATGTCACTCAGGATTTACCTGTTATTTCCCATATTCCTCTATTTTAGTCTTTATTTTTAACGTGCTCTAAAAAGATGGAGAGCATTATTGCAAGGAGGATGAGGAGGAGACACCGGGAGTACAGTTTAAGGCTCTGCTATTTGGCGATGACAAACCAGGAATGCAGGTGATCACAAGCATTATGAATGGATAAGCCAGCGGGTGTGAAACTGTCTCTTATTTTTTTACTCCTATTAATGACAAAGGAACAGATTACATCTGTCCTGGGAGCTGGCCCACACGGTGACACGCCCGCTGTCCATTCTCCTGCTGAAGGGACAGCGTCTCCACTGCTGGGTCTTTCCAGCACACTGTTTCCGCGGTGGCGGGGATAATTCAGACCAATCAGATGCTGCGCCTCAGCCGCAGCGCATTTAAAAGGCGAGGAGAGGCGCTCATTTGATTGGTGAAGACAGCGATCGGCTGTGATAATCCCACTCACGTCTATTCTCCTCCTATTCTGACATTTGCGCGGAGAGGCAGAGACGTGGGTGTGGACGCGCAACCTCTGCGCCCCTGTGCGCCATGAGTGCGCCTCTCTTGGCACTGCAGGAAACTTGCAAAGTGTGCAGGTCACACCCAGTCCGCGCGGCGTAGGCCGGCGCAGGCAGGTGCGCCTGATCTACGAAATTAGAGCCCTCTGAGTGTAACTTCATTCCAATTTAATTAGGGGTGTCAACATCTAAACGTGTAAATGGATACACGGATTAAAAATCACAACTGTTTAAAAAAATCAATAACCATTTACACGTCATTTTTTCCTCCTCCTCCTCCTCGTTCATTTCGACTATACACTTACACTATACACTTAAATTTTCCCACTAGTGCAGTTATCCGCATATAGGCCTATAGCAGATGATGAATGGGGCGCAATGTTACATGAATATGAAAGATCTGCAGCCACAGCCAGTGTCGCATACGTCACTTCAGGTTGCCTCGGAGACATGGAGGCCACCATCATCAAGCACTGTGTGGCAGTTTTTCAAACAAACCACCAGTGGAAATACTGTTTAGTGTAGGCTATGTCAGGCCAAACTGGCTCATAACAGCAGCACGGGATGCATGCAAAACCACCTGAAACACCCGAACAAGTCGGAGGAAGAGACTGCTGCTGTAGCTCTCATAATCTTCTCCATACGCAAATGTCGTCCAGCTAAAGACAAAAACTGTTAATGGCTGGTTATTTTTGCCTGTATTAATGCATGTTGTTATACATTATATTGTTCGTTGGTGCCCTGTCTGCTTTTCTCGACCTGATCACAAATCCTCGCATCTAAAGCTGAGGAAGAAACACATTTATCCAACAGTTTAGTGAATAATTATAACTTTTTTTTTACTTTGTGCATATAAAGGTAAAGGTTCTTCCTCTCACAGCTTACTTCAGCTTATTTCTGAGTTACTTTCTCTCACCAATTCCAGATTACTTTTACTGAGAGACATATTAAATTCGTGACATGGCTCTAGTTGTGAAAGAGGGATGCAGTTTGCACGTTAAGTTTTAAAAAATATTGTACAATAGTGAGCAAAAGTTAAAACAATGAGTTAAAAAGAAGGTTAAACCTTTTTTCAGCTTTCACTTGTACATGTTCTTGTCTGTCATAATTATAAATGATTTTATTTTCAGCTTGTTTTACTTTCTGTCATAAGTAGGCCTAGGCCTTAAAATGGTGAGATGGATTGCCTTCTTATTAAGTTCTTCTCGCTGAATAAAGTTTTTGTCTGATAACTACTGTAATGTCTTTGATTTAATGAAATAAGGAGGTATTCTAAAGGAGACATAACCTTCTAGTGTTTATATAGCACAACTGCGTTTGAAAAAGATCATTAATCTCTGTCTTGTAACCGTGTACAGGTCGGTTAGTAGCCTCGTGTACGCGGTTAGTAAAAGTTCTACACGTTCACATCCCTAAATTTAATATATAACCTTCTCACAAACATCTGCTGACATACAATGGATGGTGGAGACAGCTGGTAAAGATGATTTGAGAAACCAGTGACTGTCATCAACCTATGAGTGACAGTATTATCATTATTTAATGTGAAAATATGGCTTTTGTTGTTTGAACTGCCCATTGCCAACAAACTGTTCACATGTAGACCGTGCATTTAACTGCTATCGTGGTATCTACACCCTGTGGCTAAAAGGTCATTTCTGGGAGGTCAGTTCATTGCATACTAGTTGAGACAAAATATATGGATTTACTGTCAAAAAATAATCATAAAAAAAAAATTAATCTGTGGATAACATGATGGCAGGGTAAACAAACGTGACAAAAACTGAGGCTGCATTTACACAGGTCAAAATGGGCAAATCCAAGTTTTCATTGCGTTGCGTTTCGGCCTTGCGTTTACACTGAAATGCGTTGTGTTTTGCCTGAAAACGGTAACTTTTGAAAATGGGCTCCAGAGCGGAAAGTTTCCAAAATGCTCTCCATGCAGCTCCATGTAAACCCGTGAAACGCTGACATCACTGCAGTACTCTTTCACATGAAGGCTGCGCATACATACCAGGAACAACAACAGCTTCGGCCGTCCGCCAAGTAACGTGTGAGCCTCTTACCGTACTCGGTTTGTTATCCAGACAAAACCATCCAGACAGATTTTTCGTCTGATTTGTTGTCCAGAAAAGAAACTCCTGTGTCTCTGTGCGTCTATTCCCCATTGTTGTTTATGAAAAGTTTTTCTTCGTACGTGGGCTGTAGCAGTGCTGCCTCTCTGCAGACCTACACTGCCATCTACTGAACCGCCATGCACACTCCAGCGGGTCTATATGTCTCCAGCGTCGTCGTCTGAACGCAGAAGAATTTGAAAACGCAAGAAAAAATCTTTGCGTCTTTAAGTCAGGATTTTCCGTGTACATGTAGCCTTAAAATACCAACTGAGCTCACCTGACCTACGGAGGATAACCCGCTCATAGTCTGACTTGCAGCCTGATGTTTCATATAGCTCTTGCCAACATGTTGTATTTACTCTAGTATAACTTTGCTTGGTCAGTTGTTCTTTCTTTATTAGCTTTATCCATCAGCATCCCCTTTGTCTCACAGCCTCAGTGGATCACCATAAAGAGACGAACAACCTCGTCATCCCTGATGCAAAATGAAAGCGGCCTGTTACCAAACTTACATAGTGCTACTTGCAGACAAGTGAATTGCTCTTAAGAGGACACAATTTCTCCTGTTGAAGGTCCTCCTACCTTTAGGTCAGGGATATCACGTGTTGTTGCTGTAAGTAAACTTTTTACCACTGATCTGGCAGGCAGGTGAAATATTGTTTATTGCTTGGTTCATGTGATTTGTGTTGTTACTATCTTCTCCTGGTACTAATCTCCAGCTGATTCCAGAGAGTAGGCAGCCTAAGTTGAACTCTTGGGTATCATTGCAAGTACTTTGTACAGAGAGGAGTGCAACCACCTGTAGTTGTTACACTTTTACAGATTAGGACATTTTCCCTCTCCCAGTCAGTGGGGATGATGCCTGTTGTTCATATGGAGCAGATGAGAGCATGCAACCATAGCAGGAGGTTTCACTACCAGTGAGGATCTCAGTCTGGTGCTTACTTAAGTTTCATCTTGTTCACCATGTCCCTAGTTTCCTCCAGGGCTAGTGGGTCACAACTTCCAGGTTGGTCTGTGCTCACTGCATCCCAAAGACACACACATTAAGGGTGAACTCACACTCGAGCCAATCGCTGCAACAAAATACCTGCTTAGTCTGATTAAACCATTTATTATCTGGGCTGAAGATATCGACAAGTTTGCTCACAGGATTTGGACAGCCTTGCTTCTTTTCTTCTGTGTGATCCTCTGCTCCGGTGAGTTAAGTCATATTTGATTAGCCTGCTGTGTAAATTGTGCATTTTGCTGGACTGATGGATGCACAGTGGTCTTTGGCTAGTGTCAGTGTGTGTCTATCTGAGAGTTTGTTGCCCTAGAATTAATCTAGTTTTCAAAATAGATATCTGGTTTGCTGTGTCCTTCTGTGATTTGGAGCACTACTACCATTATATAATCAGACCATGAGGATTATGCTTTTATTTTTAATTTAGGCTAATGGCTCTACAAACAGTAGTACAGTAGTAATATCACTGTTTACTTATTGATAAAGATTACCAATACTTTAAAATCAAAAATTTAAGAGGGTTACTCTTTTACAATCTTCACAATCTTTTTGCTGTTCAGATGTGCATCCGTCTGAATTTAGGATACCTGTGAGCTTAAAAGAAAAGATGAAGAAGAAGAAAGAGAGAAAACCTGCAACACGACTTCCAACCAGAACCCTCTCATTACAAATTAAAATACATCCATAATTTTCTCAAGCAAAAAGGAGCAAAAGGGCAAACAGACCATCAAAAGAGAAAAAAAAACACCATGTTACCGTCATACAAGACATCTCAAGACCAGTGAAGCACATTCTCTGTATGAAATGTCATACATTCATAAAGCCAGTCCCACTGGCTTGGGCATTTGTCAGCATACAGACCAAAGCTGCTGAAATGCTAGGAAGTGATCCTTGAAATTAGAACGTCAGACATGTGTTCTCAAGGTCAAGTATGAGCCTTCACGCTCAAATTCCTCTATAGTACATGGCGACAGAACCTCCTCTATGTGAGTGAGTACGTCATGAAGGAGTCTAATATAATACATCCCAATGAGACGCTTTGGTTCTTGTTATACTGTTATATACCAAGCAGAACAGGCACAAAACACAGTATTAATTTAAAGACACTATGAGTTTAATCAATCAATCAATCTTTATTTGTTTAGCACCAAATCATAAAAAGTGTTATCTTGAGTGTTATCTCTTTATTTGACCTTGGAGTAAATTAGTCAGTTTTACAAATCAAAACTAGGATTAAAAAGAGGTCTACTAAATGAACAAAAAAGACGTTAAGTCAACAAAACAGACCTAAAAAAAAGAGACTAAGATAGCAAGAACATTGGAGCCAAGCTGTAGGTATGATAATCACCATATGGCCCTTTTCCACTAGCCCTACTCTACTCTACTCATTTCTACCCGACTCTACCCGGCTCTACTCTACTCGCCTTGTGCTGCTTTTCCATTAGCCCCTGTCACCTGCCCAATGAGGTGCAGTGTCGCTGTAAACAGCTGAACGGCACTGCGGTGACGTCATTTTGAGCGGGACACAAAAATCTGTGGCTTTTTGTCACAAACCGAGTAAAAAAGGAAAGCAGAAGAAGGCTGCAAGGGGCAAGAAGAAATACCCCTTGAGAAGCACAGGAGAGTTTTGGAAGCTATACAACAGAATGAAGCCGAGGACGAGAGCAATCGAGCTGCAAAGAAAAGCTGTATGAGGGTAAGCTCATGGTAGCTACGGCTAGCATGCTAGGTTGTCGGGCTCATGACTCGTTGATGACAACATTGTCTGACCAATCAGTAGCCGGCAGTCGGTGACGTCATCTTTTAGTATCCACTCAGCTCGCTTAGAACCAGAGCGGAGTAAGTACTAAAACTAGCTTGTTTTAGGAGGTACCAGGCTAGTGGAAACACGCTGCAAATCGAGTAGAGCTGAGAAGAGTAGGGCCAAGGCGTGCTCGTGGAAAAGGGCCATAAGACTGCACCCTGTAGGGATATGTTTGGGAAAAGGAGAGCACTCTTAAAACACCTGAACAACTCATTAGTAATGATAGCATTCATATTTGAAAAGGAAGAGTTGGCTCTGGGATCAGGGCATGGTCCTATCACTCAAAGGGAAAAGCACTTTTGACCTCTACCCATCAAAACACCACCTGACTCCCCTTACACGCCAGCATACCCCCTCCACCATTAACAGCAGTGACACAGAGGACTACAACCATCTGATGTCCACCCACTCACACAGAATCAGTCCACCACATGAATATTCTGCTCCAGTCCACACACAGCTGACTGTCATACACGTACTCCCTCTGCTCCAGGAAAACCTCCAGAGTTTTGTCAAATAAAAGCCAGTCTCATACGTGCCTGTTGTTAAAGTGGTAACTCGCCATCTGTCTGCCTGTCTTCAGGCAAAAAAGCCTCAAATCTCACGGTTAATAGAATTTGACCCGCCCCCGTAATCGTGGAAATGCACACGGCGAAAAGTGTAAGTGGATTAATGGCCCGCACCCTCTGAGTGTCATTGTCTTTGTTAGCACATTAAGCATTCACTGATGTTCCATATGAAACACACAAGAGGACATGGTGCTGTTATTTAAAAAGAATGCCCCCTACAGGCTGACAGCTTCTCTGCAGACACAGTGCTGTACAGTGCAGCGTAATAACAGACTCAGGATGACAGGACTATAGGTTTACAAAAACAAACGAACATATTATATGCCGTCTTTTACAGTCTACATTATTTTCACACACAGGGCATGGAGTCCACTTTTGACACATTCAGCTGGCTGCAAAAGCATCTGTTCATACAAATGATATTCTGAACATTCTGTGACCATCAGCACCAGTATAAGCTTGGCCATTACCCCTCCCTTTCTGCTCTGCTCATTGAACATCATCAGTTGCTCAATGTCATCAGTATCCAGGCCAGTCCAGCCCTGTCCGACCCGACCGCGAAGCTAAGGAATAGCATTTATAGATAACCTATTTTGATGCTATAAAACTCATCTTAAAGTGTGTATTTCGATCAGGCATATATCTAAAAGTGAGACTTTTTTGTAATTACTTAGAAACTCCTCATAGCATCTTTAAGTTCACAAATTAAGCCCTATAAGGTCGCTTTCACAGTTGAAGTTGCAACATTGCTTCATTTTTCTCTTGGTTTGGTTTCGCTCCGCACTTTGTCAACCACAACAAAGCCTGTCAAATGTTGTGTAATCTAGCCTCCTGCCACTAGCTGAGGCTTTAGTTGTGTTGTTAGATCCTGCCACCCAACCCATTGATATTATTATGAGCCAGAAATACGCAACCAAAATAGGGCAACAACATTGTTCAGCCCGAAGCAGGTGGAAGTTTTCTGTGCCATAAAATTAAGATAAATCTTCATTCAGCTTTGGGTGGCAGATGCATATTGACTGTTGTAATCTGTTAACACATTGCATGTAGATTTTAATCAATCAATATTGATTTGTTTAGCGCCAATTCATAACAAGTGCTATCTCAAGACACTTTACAATAGAGAATAAAGCTCTTCATTTTTTATAGGTACACATATATGCTTAGATACATATATACATATAAGATACACATATCCATATATATACACAAATATATACATCCAACATTCAACATGAATCCATACAGCCAATCATGAATCCCTCCATCATGGCTCAAGAAAAAACCTTCTGTTAAGCAGCAGGAAATCTTGAATGTGGATCCCAGTCTCATGATGAACAGCAAATCCACACGATGCTGTGTTGGGTGTGAGGGCAAAGGAAGGGAGGTAAGAGGAGACAAGTGGACTAAAGTAAGAACTAAAGTTAGGGACAGATACATGAACCATAGACCTGTCGTCTGATTTAGGTTAGCCTCTTGAGATGGTGCATCTCGTTTTCAGGAGGGTCCTCATGTCTGAATGGTTGTGGTGATAATTTTATAGAAGTATAATCGATGATATTCTTAATGAAAATAGGAATTTATGGTAGTGATGAACTCATGGGTGCCCAGACCACAAGTGCATCCCTACCATAGTTGTCTCTGTTAAGTATAAATGTATTAAAGGCCTCTTGAGATGTGACATCCCATTTTCAGAGGGACCCCATGACTATGTGGTGCTAAACATAGTTACTACAAATGTATCAACCATGGATAGAGAGATCATGCTACATTAACAGCTATAGGGAATGGGATGTTCCTAATGAAATGGCCAAATATGTGTCATGTCTGTAATTGTAGTTATTGAGGCTTCGTGACTCCACATCAGCAGGCAGTCTACACCAAGGATCCCAGGCCACCTACAAGACAAGAGCCAGAAACGAGTACAGGAGCAAACAAAAGGGGCAAAAACAGATGTGGAGAGGGAGTCTGAGAGAGAGAGAGATAGAGCCCAATGTGCCAGATCCCCCCGGCAGTCTAAGCCTATTGCATCTTAACTATGTGTCTAATTTATGGACTATGAGCTGGTCCTTAAGTGAAAGCTTTATCAAAGAGGAATCAGATTTGTAGACATTAACCTGTTAAAAGGACTGAAGGCTGGTGGCCTTAAATGTTAGCATTAGTTGCTCTCTGCTTAAGCTTTTAGGTTGCGATATTCAAATACAATTCTCTCACTTGGTTCACTTGCTGCGTCCTTGTTTGGTTCACCTACTCAAACTAGTGTCTGGTCCAGTTTGAGGTAAACCAGGACCACTGTTTTTTGGCAGCTAAGAGTTTGGTTCTTAGGCCCACACCAGAGTTTGCACACTAGCCCTAACAAACCAAACCTTCCATGAAAGCAAACCAGAGTTTGTTTGGTCTGGATTAAACGTGGTAGTTGTGTGAGTAAGTTTAATGTGGTGTGAGGAGAGTAACTCTCAGTGTGCTGAAGGCTGAGTGGAGTGAATTTAGGGAGGAATCTGGAGTCCATCACCCTCGATGACTTCTAACTGTGGAGCCCTTCCACATCCTGGTTACCAAGAAGGCACAGCAGCAGATGCCAGAGTCAATAATGATGCACTTCTGCACCTCCATATTTAAGTCAGTCCTCACCTCCTCCATCCCCATCTGGTATGTTGTTGCCTCAGCCAACGTCAAGAGCAAGCTGCTTCACGAGATAGATTTTAACCAAGGCGGTGACTTAGATGCTGTTTGCAGTCCCTTAAGGACGTTTATGCCCCCAGGACTCGGAGGTGTGTGGGAGAGATTGTGGTCACTTCCTCCCATCTAGGACATTAACTCCTTGAACCATTCCCCTCTGGCAAAACGCTACAGTAAACCAAGATGCCACAGGATTTCTCTGATCAAAAATGTCTTTTTCTCAAATACTGCATAACTATAACCATTTCAAGCATATTGAAGGCATGATTAAAACTACAACTGTTTAGTTAAAACTCAATGTTCATGGGAATGTAGTGATACTGTTGATCAGTTCTTTTCCCACAGTTATTTAACTCCAAATCATTTCCAACCAATGCAGAACCCCTAAATGATATTTTTTTCAGCTTTGAATTTTATGAATGTTCTAAAAGTTACCAAAACTTGGAAAAAAAAACTACATTCTCATATTTCCATGGGTGCCAAACACAACCAGTTTACAGCTGCTATGATCTTAGGATTATTTCTGGCAAACTATTCAGAACCTAAATAAAATTGAAGTTACACGTCACATTATAAAAAAATTTTAAAAGTTCAGTAAATTTGATGATGATGCCTTGAGAAGGACAGATTATGTTTAATACGTGTGGGTCTCATATAACTGAAGGAGGTTTGATTCCATGGCCGGTTTAAAGTTAAAAATAGAGAAGTTCATGGCTAGGCAGAGATACATTACCTCGTCTCTGCATCCTGTAAGTTGTTGAAAAAAGAAGTTGTAAAGTAATGCAGAGTTCTGAGGAAGGTCCGAGCCGCATTCATTAGCATCACAACAAGCACAAGCTTTAGTTTGGGTCACTTCTGTTGGTGTGTTCCAGTTGTAGTCAGAAGTAGGAATTTCCGAGTTCCGAGTAGGAAACTGCAACTGGAACGTCTCCCAAAGTCGGAATTTCCTACTGGGAACTTGGTGAAACCTCGCCACCTCCGAGTTGACAATTGAAGATTACCTACTGTAATAATCAATTTATTTGCACTTCTGACTGGGGTGTGTCGCTCTGGATCAGCTGTATACATAGTATTGTTAGACTTATATTTACAAAAATGCTGCCATAGTGATAATCACATTCTTCATGTGATATTTGTGGACAACAACACAGGGCGTGCTAACAACAGCTAACAATAGCCTGGTAGATCAGCATGTTTTTTTTCAACTTCAACTGGAATAAGTCGGAGATGATGTCACTCCCAGTTCCGAGGTCAATGGAACGCAGCATTACGACAGTCGCTGCGTGTGATCATGGGTAGCAGAGTCTTTATGTCACCGGTAATAGATTCTCCTCATAGCACCTTTAAGGAAGTTCCTACATTAATATGACGATTTTGTTTAGCCTTATGATACTGTCCATCCATCCATCATCTATGCTGTTCATCCCTTTTGGCCATGGGGATGCTGGAGTCTATACAGGACATTCCCTTCACTGTCATACTCATACTTAAGGGAAATTTGGAGTCACCAATCAACCAAATGAGCATGTTTTGGTCCATCAGAAGAAGGGAGCTGTTGGTTATTTGTTTATATATGTTTTAAAATGGAAGAGGAAAGCTTCTTTAAAATGACCTGCCTACATGTGGACAGAGCCTTACGCTTGAACAGGCTTTTGCTTTTTTTTTTGTTTCTTTTCCAAATTAAACCACCTATTTTACTCATTATCTGTTTACTGTAGGAGGAACACAGTCTGACTGTGAGTCACCCAGATAATCCTTCATCATTTCTAACAATAATTGTCTGCATCTCAAGCATACATGCATTTTTTTTCTAAAATTGATTTTTAGTGTTCTGGAGTACTCTGCAAAATTCAGGCTGAGTCACAGTCAGGTCAAACCCAAACAGCTGATCAATGTACTGTAGGTGGTAGATTATGTAGGCTATGTGATGTGCTGAAGTAGTGCTTAAACAAAACAGAACGTGAAACACTTTCAGTCTGATCAGAAAAGTCTACATTTACAAGGACATCATTTGACATCTTTTTTTTTTTTAGAAACAGAAACATTGTAAAAGGGGAACATAACCATCAGCTGTTAAACGCTGAACTTTCAGAGTAATTCTTGGGAGGGACATTAAAATAAATGCTTTATTTTTGCTGACTTAAGAAATAATGTAAAAGTGTTATAATTGGATGAATATAAGGAGTGGAAATTAACAGTCAGAACATGAGTGAACATCTAAGTCCAAATTATAACTTCTTACTTTTGAATAAATAAACTGGAATAAAAGTAAAGTAAATAAATGTTTAAAGATAGTTCTAATATAGTGTGATATTTGTGTCATAAATGAGGAAACTCTGGATCACAGATTCATTACAAACTAAAATGAAAAGGTGTGCTACATACAATGCACATTTAGTTTTAGCCTAAAAATAAACACCCATATTTAACCACGCTGTTTTAATTTAATTGCCGGCAAACTTCGAACACAGGAGTTAAAATTTTGCTTTAATGTTGTGCTTGTTTAACAAGTACAGTGATAAACAACGTATCAACCATTCTGTGTTTTGATACACTTACTTTGTCTGATCACCACGTCTTTGTCCGTCTGCCTCTTGTGTACATGGCTCGCCGGTCGCTGGGAGAAAAAGCTTGGACCGAACCATTGTGAGGGCAGGGGGGTTGTAATCTTTAGTTAAAACTGTCTGACAGTGTGTTTTTTAGTAGCGTTACTTGTATTGTGCTGTCTAAACGCGTTACTGTACTACGAGAAAAATCTTATTTGAATTCATCTTTGTGGAAGGGCAGGAAAAGTCGCCTGTTTTTCCTGAGACACAAGTCTGTATTTCTTAAGAATTAGAAAAATATCTCTGAGACGTGAGCCCGTTTTTGTCAGAGACTTGAGTCTATTTGGTCAGAGGTCTTCTTCCTGAGACATGAGACCTTTTTCCCAGAGTGTGTTTTGTTTGAGAACATTTTTACTGAGTCATGGAGCAATCTTTCTTGAGACCTGTTGCCATTCTGTCCATGACGTGGTGCCTTAGGCTGTTATTTCCCCAAGACCTGAGGCCATTTTTCCTGAGACACAAGCAGTTTTGTTTGGGACCTGATGCCTTTGCCCTTTTTTCTATTAGTCTGTTTGTCTGAGGCAGTTTTTCTGTAGACTTGAGTCTGTTTTTCCGAAAACCTGAGTCTGATTTGTCTGAGGCCTGATTCCGTTTTGTCTGAGATATGACACCTGACTCCATGTTGAGACCTCCATGTTCCAAATTTACATTTTCAGTCATTGTCAGGTGAATGCACCTAACTTCTTTTCTATCAATCAATCAATCAATTTTTATTTGCTTAGCGCCAATTCATAGCAAGTGCTTTCTCAAGACACTTTACAATGGAGCATAAAGCTCTTCATTTTATGGATACACATATATGCATAGATACATATATACATATAAAAATACACATATACATATATATACAAATATATACATCCAACACTCAACATGAATCCATATAGCCAATCATGAATCCCTCCATCATGGCTCAAGAAAAAACCTTCAGTTAAGCAGCAGGAAATCTTGAATGTGGATCCCAGTCTCATGATGAACAGCAAATCCACACCATGCTGTGTTGGGTGTGTGGGCGAAGGAAGGGAGGTAAGAGGAGACAAGTGGACTAAAGTAAGAACTAAAGTTAGTGACAGATCCATGAACCATAGACCTGTCGTCTGATTTATTAGAGGTTAGCCTCTTGAGATGCTACATCTTGTTTTCAGGAGGGTCCTCATGTCTGAATGGTTGTAGTGATCATTTTATAGAAGTATAATCAATGATATTCTAACTGAAAATAAGAAATTATGGTAGTGATGAACTTATGGATGTCCAGACCACAAGTGCATCCCTACCATATTTGTCTCCGTTAAGTATAAATGTATTGAAGATCTCTTGAGATGTGACATCCCATTTTCAAGACAAACCCCATGACTATGTGGTGCTAAATATAGATACTATAGATGTATCAACCATGGATATGGAGATCATGCTAATATAAACATTAACAGCTATAATGATAATGGGAATGAAATGTTCCTAATGAAATGGCCAAATATGTGTCATGTTCGTAATTGTAGTTATTGAGGCTCTGGTTAGTCAAGTTTTGGAAGTCAGCTATCCATCATAATCTTCTGAGTAAACAGACATGATTGTCTCTGTTGTCTCACATATTATTTAAGTGTTAATGATTGTGGACTTGATTTATCAGTCTGTCCTTACGTCTGCTGTTATTCATCCGTCTTCTCTTCTCTGCCTCTTCACTGTTCCTTCCAGTCATCTGAAGACTGCAGACCCAATTTTGAGACCACCTTGAGTCTGAGTTTGTGAAATATAGCAAGTATATCTCTGGCCTGCCCTTCAGCCTTGGGTCTTTGTAAACCCTCTAATAGTGTCCTTCAATGCAGACCATAATGAGAATGCATGGGCACAAACACTAGGACAAACAGAAAGTGTTTCTCCAGCCAAGACTCCTTACCCTTTTGGACCCAGTGTCAAATTTCCAGCAGCTCTTTGGTCCTTGTTAGCTTGCTATGGTGATTGTACTTAGACTGGACAAATCAGTGGTGGGACATCACAGTGGGTGTGCTATTTTAGGGAACAGAGGGAACAAACCATACTGGAGGAGCTGAAGGAGGCCTGGACCACACGAATATGGATATATTCCTAAACGCACATTCTTCTGTCCAATTGGGCCTCTCAACCACACGAACACGGCGATTTCACCCACATAAATGGAGGTTTTTTAAAGCAGATAAAAAAGTGAAGAAACAAAAAAATATCCGGTTGAGTAGATCCGTGTAGCGATGTTTAACAGGGCTGGTGTTGACGCAATGACGTCAAGCGCCTAGCAACAAGTCACTGTAGCAACGGTTGCCAACAACAAGAACGATGGCCGACATTTACTGCGCTACCTCTAGCTGTGTTTGAAATCGTCCACTCATTCACTCACTCACCATCCCCTATGTATTGTAAATGAAATACTGGACAATATAGGGAATGGTCAAACAACATTTTGGACACTACACTGAAATTTTCTAAACATCGTAGCGTCAGCAGATGAGCCTAAATTCCTGTGATGGAAGTGGACGTGCCAAAATTCACGTAAACAAACCGGGCACTCGGGAGGATAAGTAGCAAATTCCGAAGCTGTTTACAGCCGCTAAAAGACGTTAAGGAGCTACACTACGAATGTGTTAAAGATATTTTAACGTTTTTTTACATTTATGAATGAAAGCAGAGCCTAACAGCCTTCCTTCTCTTCTTCTTCTATGGAAAAACACAACGGCATTGCATTGTGATGTACGGGAGTACAATATAGGGTACATCATATGTACACTCACTTTTGCTGTGCATTGTGGGTATTTTGTAATGCACTATATAGTGAATGAAATTAACTGCTGAGAATTCGAACAACACTATAAAATGGCGAACACACTGTATAGTGCACTATATCCGTGATAGTGAGCGATTTCGAATACAGCTAATGTGTTCTTTGCACTTTTTGCCCTCATTACAGCTCTACAAATGAATGTAATGTTGGTATTACATTCATTTGTTACCCTCTTTGCCGTTGGACACATTACACTACCAGAAACTCCTCCAGGATGTCAGGATATTTTGTAAAACAAGACTCCCAGTCAACATTTTCTTGGGCCTTTTTGTTTTTGTGATCCATGTTACATGAAGTAACAAGTCCTCCTCATCGTCCGTCCATACAAACAACTCAATTTTATTCGTTTTTTTCGGCATCTTCTTCCTCCGTTGATAGCTTCATCTTTCTCTTTTTGACTGCGCATGCTCATAATGTTCTTCTTCTATGGTTTTCACATTTTGCTCACCTGCTACTATAACCAGGCATGGCATTGCAGGCTTCAGAGACGACCGTTTTCAGTTTTGCCTCTTCATATGGACAGAGATATTTCGGTGGTGTGGACAGAGATTTTTTTTTTCAAACAAGGACAAAGATATGCAGTCAAAAAAATATCCGTATACGTGTGGTCCAGGCCGGAGACTAGTAACACGTGCTATTAGCTGTTTGAAGCTTAAGTCTATAATGGGCTCTCTAAACATGAAAAAATAGCTTAAAAAAGTCAAATTTAATACATTTTAATACCTACTGGTCTCTTTTTGATTGTGACTACTGCGTTGGGTTGATATGATTCATTTAGAAGACACTGACAAAGACTGATTCAGCCATGTTCTTTAAATAGCCCTTTTGGTTTATTCATGACGCATTTATATTTAAATCTCTGTGACCATATGGACCAGCACAAGAGGGAGACTCCATAAGTGAACACAAACACAGCTGCAGCAAACTAATTGACCATTTCCACTCGTTTGCCTCCGTGACACAGGAGGCCTCGGAGTCATAGAACTGGTGATTACTGCGCTGTGTAATCACGGTGCATTTACTGAAAAGCAGAGATATTACGTTAATCATAACCTTAGCAGGGCAGGAAACAGGTAAAATGTCACAGCCTCCTTTAAAGACCTGGATTATGAGTGTGTGGATGCACCGCTCCACCTCCCCACCCTGTCCTCCTCCACTGTTACACAACAAACCAGCATCACTGACTCTCAAACCCACGTCAACGCACCGCTCACATATAGCCATGCGAACGTGGACCGGCTGTAGGTGTGTGTTCTGCACATTTAAATGTCAGATGGATTTTTAGGCTTCAGCAGTGTGTGTGTATGCCTGTGTTTATGAGGGTTGGGTTGATCTTGGAATTGACTTCACTTTCCTGTTGCTTTCATCTTCACATGAGCACCTCAGATATGTTCCTGTAAATGTAAATAGAAAATGTCAAGTGTGTTTATACTTCAGAGCTTCATGCACATGCAATCAGCGTGTCAGGAACATTGGGATCTTTTTCAAAGAAGTGCTGTTGAAAGTCTCTTGTTGAATTTTCTAGCAAGAACATCCAATCATAAATGAATTTAAATGTGTTTTTATAGGGACTGTATGGAGCTTGTGAACATTGCTGCACACCACTGCATTTATAGCCTGAGCTTATTTGCAATGCATGTCCCTCATAAACTCATAAAAGCAACAACAACCAGTGGGAAGGCCAGCTGTTACCCTGCCCATGCTATCCACATGCCTTATCCTGGTGTGATATTTTTAAAAATATTAAGAAACATTAACAATGAAAACAGCAGATCTTGTATTTGATTCTTTTTTCTTTCACGGTGTTTCTGCTCTCAAGGGTCAGTCTTCAGCTGTTCCCACAAACAAGAGACGTGACCCAAACACATTTAAAGACAGATGACTGAAGTAAGGAACAGTTGAAGAAGAATGGCTTGAGTGCAACCCCCTCCTTGCTAAATGTAGCCCATAAGCCATTTAAAATGAGAATACCTTGGTGGTCTCTTTGAATAGGAGGTTTGGTTTTATCCTTTAAAGAAAACAGTGATACAATTTGCTGCAATGGCTTCTTCAAAGGTCGTTGATTAACTATTACTAGTAAATGGATATTTATATAAATAGACATATATAGATAAGTTGATATAAATTTGAGATAACATATCACATACAGATGCAGCCACTTTGATTTTTCCCTCTCAACCAAATGCCAGCCAAGTTGCATCCAGTTACCAGCCAACTTCCAGCCACTGGGAGTCTAAACAGGGATTATTCCTGGGGTTTGCTTTTTGTATGAATTTCCTCCTGATAGCATTTTCCATGCTAAGCAAAATATTCAGTTATATATGACCTATAAGTGAGAGGGGCGAAATAATTACCATTTAATTGTTTGGGATCTAGCTACAACTATTAGGGTGGGTAGGTCCAATCACTTGCCTATAAACAAAAGAAGACCAATACATAGGAAAGGACGCACCTCATATATGAAAGCTAATAATGGTTTATTCATTGAAATGCCAAATGAGAAACAATTGAATAAAAAAAGCTGTTGTGCTTTATAAACTAACTAAAAACTAACCAAACTAAAAAATAAACAAACAACCAAGAAACTGCAATCCAAACTAAAACTAAACAAATTACAGCAGCCGAGCACTAATGCGTAACAGAAGGGGGAAAGGGAAAATAAAATACATGTAAACCAAAGAGAGCAGGAATGAAGGAAGTGTGAGCAGAGCCCCCACACGTCATTGATCATCTTGTTTATATATACAGAAGAAGACAATTTCCCCACTACCATTGACTGACTTTTGACTGGTCCATGACCGGACAACGTTGGGACCTCTAAATCATTGTGGTTGTAATGTTGTAATGACCCCCGATGCTGGGACAAGCACATAGTGATGAATTAAATATTATGGTACTTCAGTGAAAGCAAAGACCATGCCCACATGATTTCTTGCTGGTGATATGCCAACTCATGGGCACATCCTGCAATTGCATGAATCCTAACTCCTAATAATCTGATGTAAAGTAATCTAATGTAATCTAGACTGTGTTTGCTACTTATTGTTGCGAGTGAGCTTAACTATAAAAAGTTGATCTTCACTTAAAAATAAAGTATTTTGCATTTATTTTGCAGTTTTACACATGCAAGTGATTGTTACTTAATAAATACTAGTCATAAAGGCAGATTTTTGTTAACATAGTAAAGTTAACTCATATTTGCAAGTCAAGGCAGCTACTGGATTTTACAGTGTGATCTAAATATTTTACTGGAATTTATGCACATCACCAGAGAGTTGGGACTTTCGGTGGCTGGAAGTTGACTGGTAACTGGCTGGAACTTGGCTGGCTGGAAATGGAAAATCTAAGCAGCTGTATGTGTGCAGTTTCCTTGCTGAACAGCCAGCTGAGGTCTTTGTCCCTTCATTTCTTTGTCCCTAATCAACATAAACTGTTTTTGTTGTGTGCCCTTTGATCACTGTTACGGTCTTAATTATACACTAAACGAATGTAATGTTTAAACAATAAAAACAGTGAAGTTGTAGCTGAGATAAGCTCTTTCTGTTTTAAGAGCAGGTAGTTATGTTTTTTAAAGTTTTACTCTCCCCTCTGCTTTAGCAGGAGATTGAAGAATTTGTGTGTGAAGAGAAAGAGAGGTGACACAAACCAATCATAACAGCACAATTTCACTTAATTTCAAATCAAATAAAAACAATAATAGAGTGACCTTACACATTACTCAATACACTTTATTCTTTATTCTTATTCGGATCCCCATTAGCTCCCACTGTCGTGGTTGCTAATCTTCCTGAGGTCCATATAAAACATCACAACATAAACAACATACAATAATCAAAAACTGACACGTCAGTGTAAATCAAAGTAACATCAATCACAAACAAAACAAAACTAAAAACAAACACAAAAAAACATTGATTATTCTAATTATTCTAATTGTGTGCTCTCTCTCATTAATATTTGTTTGATAGATCGTTTGAATAAGTATTTGCTTTTGATTCTTTTAATATTTTCAGGTAATAAATTCCATTGCTGAATGGCTCCATAAAACAGTTTTTTTTTAAGTTCTTCTGAATTTGGTTTTGGAAGTTTTAAATAGCCCAAGCTTACTTGTCTAGTTTTATGATTATGATTTAGACCTGCATTTTTTAATTGTTCACTAAAGAAATCTGGTTTCCCCTCCATAATTGCATTTCTAGAAAATTTTATGATACTAGATGTTAGCTTAGCCTCGACAGTTAACCATGCCAAACTGTGATGCATCCTTGCTACACTGGTTTTAAAAGAGCAATTAAGTACTAATCTCGCAGCTCTATTTTGAGCTAATTGTAGTTTTTTATATCCATTTTAGCAGCTGAGGACCACACAACCATACAGTACTCCAAATGAGAGAGAACCAATGCCTGCCCCATTTTTGCAGCAATAGCATCAATATGATCTGACCAAGTCAAGCACTCATCAATTGTGACCCCCAGTAACTTAAAGCAGCACTACGGAAGATCTCCGCTTGACCGGAACGAGAACTCAACTACCCATGAGCTCTAGCACGCACATACTGTCGTAAGGATACAGATCTGCCGGTCACGTTCATTTGTTTTGTAGGCGAATCACAGAAGCCAGGACTTCGCTAAAAGTATTCTGTCTTCACCGGCTGTTTGCAGGATGGATAGCGACGAGGTAATGTATTTATTTTTGACTAAATGACGATGTTAAAAATCGCTAAGTTCAACTTGGTTTTATTACCGTGAAGTTGCCCCCGTCCTGTTGAAGCGATAAAGTAAATAAAAGTAAAGACAAGCTGGTGATATCACACACTTGAAATAGGTTTGAACAAAACTACATACTGGTACGTTCTGGATTTGTTGTGCTGTACTTTTTTCCTGTCAAGTTTTTTGAGGAACTTCGTCATAAATTAGTCGGCCAACATACCTGATAGTAGTCGGAGATCCCTCCTCATCTTTTATTTCACACCATCGAGTGAATGCCGAACCGATGTTTATTCTGGTCCGAGCATTCAGCTTGTTTTTCTCGCGCTTTCTTTGTTTTTGTATCCTCCGACAAAACGTTTTTCTTCCTAACGTTGTTGCCTCCGCCATGGTTACAGCTCCGCGATTGGCTTTCGCCGAGACTTCCGTGTTGTAAACGAATCGAGAATCGGGGGAAGTGACGTATGCCGTAAAGTAGTCCAAACGTGTAGTTTTTTAGTGTGGCAGGGTTCCTACCATCCACCTCGAAGTTACATAGCGCCAGTTAAAGGGATATAGACCACTCCAGAGGTTTCATTGAACTCACTGTAAAGTGGTGGACCATCATTATGAATATCGAAGGATTATATTATGTTTGAAAAGCTACATAGTGTTGGTTTAATTTTATTGACTTGCTGTATTGAGATACCTTCCATGGACAGACTGAATCTGTAATCTCGAGCCAACACATCTCTAGTACCCGAGACAATGCACTTTGACTTGGACACATTCAAGACTAATTTGTTTTCTTTGACCCAGTTCAACACTAATTGCAATTCATTTGATAACAATTCATTTAGTATGTTACATGTAGTTGCAGCACAAAACATGGTTGAATCATCAATACACTGCCATTCTCTTGTTTGAGTTTGTTTGCCTGAACCTTTTTTTTTGCACCCTCTACAGTATTAGAGTCCAACGCCTCTTCTTAAATCTCTTGTAGCCCCGCAGAAAGAGCCAAACTCCTTCTTGATAGCCAAGGTCTAAAGAGCAAGGCCTCAGGTCTGTTTCCTGCTGCTGATGTGTTATTTGCAAAGTATTTTCCCTCTAGAGTTATTGATGTACATCCTTCCTTTCACTGGAGGTCTTTCAAGCTTCATTCCGTTTTAAAAAGATCAATGTCACCAAATTTTGTCTAGACGATGTCCATCAATAACACACATTCCAGCGCTCAGTGAAGACCGGCATCATCTCCAAGCAGCAGTGCATCAACAGGTCCACACAGCATGCACCACTACAGTATGTGAATATAGAGCTTTTTAAAATCAATACTCCTCTGTGAGTTATTTTACACTTTTCTTCTCATGCAGAGCCAATCTCCCCCACTGTAACACACCAGTCAATAGCAGTCTGAATATTCTCTTTACAATGAAGAAGCTTTCTGACAGACTCCGATATGTTCTTGTCGGCTGATCCGGTAACTTGATCACAAACAAACAGGGCTCCAGCATGGCTTGTGCACTTCTTGAGCTTTTTGTCATTTATTTATTTATTACATTTGTACCTTTGACAAAATTAGACTTTCCTTATTCAAAGTAATTTAGTGATTGTGCCTGAAAAGGGGATTTTACATGTGACCTCTGCTGGCTTGGTCTACAGGAAGTCCTTAATGTTGTGAGTCATTGTCGGTAAGTCAAAGCAGGAAGTGCTCCAAAAAGTCCAGAGAGCTGGACTCACTCACGGTCATTTTTTTTCCTTCCAGACAGTCAGAGGCTGAGCATATGGATGAGCCACATGTGCACAGGCTGAGTCATCCAAAGATGGGACATATTTATGTAATGGTCCTGAAGTTTGGGTTACAGGTTTAGCTGGAGGAAGTGGAACAAACATCTTTTCCTGCTTTGCCAGATTTATTAAATTACAAAACCCTGAATAATCTGTGTCCTTGAAACTTTGTAAAATCACTGCAGCCTTTTGTGAAGCTGTTACTAATTGACTCAGAGTCCACATGACAAAGCATCTGTCTCCAATGCTGAGCGTACACACTTCATGATCCGGGTCATTCTACAGAAACATGGATTTTTGGGATGGCTAAATGTCTTTTGTTTTATTTCTTTTTTAAACATTTAAACTTCAACTACATTGTTACATATGCCATGGACTTTATGAATACACATAAATGAAAGCTTAATGATTTTTTGTTTTTTGGGTACATTTATCACAAAACACCATTTAATAAAGTGTATCCACACATCTGATTGTCACTGGTGTTACTTATTGTTACCCATAAGAAAAGAACACCAGTGACAGTAACACAAAAAATGCCCTTTAACAAAATGGCTGCTGCAGAGCATGACACAGCATGTTACTAATCTTGATCTATTCACTAAATGATGTCTTCTAAATACATTTTTATTCATTTGTTTGCAATTCCCTCCAAATAAAGTTGGTTACACCAGTGACGTAAACTAAAAGCTTCATATGAAATCATGAGATAAATGTTAATATTTCTGAAAACTGAAAAAGGACAATGTTCTTACCAGGGTCCCTCTTCATAGATCTTCAAGAAAGAGGTCAAAGGAAGTCAAGTGATGTCATCAGAGTGATTTCTTTTTCCAAAATAAAAGACTTTTGTCACATGGTAACACCAGTGACATGACTGCAGGGGACAACTACTTTTAAATTTAATTTATAATACCTATTGGTCATTTTGTTTTAAAATGTAATTTATATCATATATTTCCATAGCTGTTTATGCATTTTTTTTACTTGTTTTTTGGAAAAAAATATTCTAAACTCAAAATACAGCACTTTCTCTCCATCAATGACTGTGGGGACGAGCACTTTTGTTGTGGTTGGGGTTCTGAATAATTGATTAAAAAGCAAATATTACCAAGTTGATGGCTCCAAATAGTGTGATAGCTGAAATAATATGTTTTTTAAATAAAATACTTTAAAAAATGTAACACAAACTGTTTTCTTCAGGAGTAATATCTCGTAAGACTATGAAACATTGAAATCCACATTGAAAAAAACAATATTTGATTTTTGCATCTACTGCTGAGTTGACAGAATTTGGTCATACTTGAAGATCAGAAGTATATGCACTGTTATAGGCTAAATATTATAGTTCACAGTTCAGACATTTATAGGTCTAAACTACAGCTCTGAGGACTGCTATTTGTTTTCCTTTTCATTCAAGAATGTACTTATCCTGATTGTTACAACAACAAATAACTTTTTATTGAGATTTTTTGTTTGTATTTGCACTGTAGTCTAAATAAGGGGGGAAAAAATACAATATAATATTTAGTTTTTTTTTCAAAGAGCATTTATTTTGTACTGATGCAGCAATATTTTTTTGTATTGTATTATTATTGTTTTGCATTAGGAAGAAAATAAAGAAAATGAGATTTTAGCACAACTTCCTACTGTTGGGGATTTTCTATAATGTTTATTTTGTATCGTGAGCCCTGTTTCGTATTTCGTATTGTTTTGTGAGTTGACCATTTTGTTACACCCCTAGAAAATAACAATTTAAAATGATGAATAAAAACAGGGCATGAGAGAAAGTGATGATCTTGTCACTCAAAATGACGGACAGCAAAAACGGTTTTCATTTGCCTCCAACTCTACGGCTTCAAAACTTTTTACAGCCTCTCTGCTCTCCCAAACACTCCATGGTGACAGCCGGTAGTCCAAGCAAAATCCTCCTATAGAGAGGGTGATCAGCTTCACTTTTGCGCCTGTTCTGAATTGCAAATGCTGTGATAGTAGATCACCCACAACACGGCCAGTAATTGCATGTGAAATTAGTTTGCACACGCAATTTAGCACTTGTTATTTTGGATCTTAGTAGATCAGGCCCAAAGCGTTAACGCTGAAGACTCCAGACTTGACCTGCCTGCCTTTCTTTGGTGATTTCATTCAATTTTTCTCTCTTTTAAGTTGTCATGACACCATATTTGGGAACAAGCACTTGTGACTTACATTACACTTAAACTTACAAAGTGTTATCTGAGCCTTCAGGCTTTTTTATCCATATGCATGTCAAGGCATCACATAATGTCAGCTAACAAAGTTTAAAAAGTTGTTTCTCATGTTGAGATACGACTTCATTTTAAATTAAGGAAACTCCCTCAAAACATCAAACTTGAACTATTTCTGTAACTTTCTAAAACTTGAACTTCAAGTCTCACAGTAACTTCAAACCATGGTTTGATTTGAGAGAGTAGAGAGGATTAATACTCTCCTCCCTGCTCTCTTTTTCAGTCTGTAGATTACTATTTTGGGGACATTTTGAAGAAGAATTTAAATGCTTTGGAGGACGTTTGGACACTTCTCACACCTCAAATATATAAACCATTTAAAATAATCAACTGAGAGCCATGGCTGACTTACAACTACCAACTTTGGTTCATGTGGGCGTGCAGTTTAGAGAGTCTTATATAGAAACAGATGGAGGGCTGTGATCTGAAGTGTCACCTTCACTCTGGGCTCATTTTGGAGAGATGTCAGGATACAGTGCAGCTGTATTATGGACATAAGTCTGTGCTGAGTTTCACAAATGTTCTGCATTGTCATCTGAGTGTGCGAGAGGTCAGCAGCTAGTCCGAAGAACTCCAGTTTGGGGGTTTAATCCTTATCAGAGCCCAGTATGAGCACTGCTCTATCCCTTAAAGCCCTGAAACTATGATTGCACACCGAGGACAGCACTCCTTGCAAACCACCTTGTCTCCCCAACACTCTCCCCCCCTCCGTCTTTACACCTCCCCCTGCAGCCAGCTGCTCTCAGACTCCTCAGCTCCCCTTCACCACGGCCGGCCAGACCTCAAAGGAATACCAAACACCAGAAACACACAACAGAGGTGACTGATTGAAATTCACAGTGTGAGCAATTCCAATCTTTTGCATGCTGTTTCTGGCCGCCTGGCTCTGCAGCTTGGTGTGGGGGACGAGTGTGATGAGCAGATGTATCAGCGTGCAGAGATACCGCAGAGGTCTTCTCAGGGGTCCCGTGTTGTGGGCGAGCTCTGATTGTTTGGTAACAGTGTGTCGGTGGTGGGCGGGGCTCCAGTGACTCATAGATGATCTATTAGAGCTCATCAGCACTGAAGCACTGCTCGGGAAGTATTTTTAGAACCACAAGTTTGAAAGGATTCCCTGCGACTCAGTCATACTTCTACCTGTCAGATAAATCCCATCAACTGTGGGAAGTTGCTGTTTAACAAGTGCTCTTAAATCCTCCCAGTCAGGGTATGAAAAGGGTTTGACTATAAGTATATATGTTTAACGCTGACAAATTTTATCTGAGTCTTCAGGCTTCTTTTTTTACCCTGGGTTCTTGCTATGCTGCTTGAATCTTAATTTCCCTGAGGGAGGAATAAAGTTCTATCGAAGTGATCCATACATTTGACATACTAAGCCTTCAGTACCACACTTCTGTAGTAGTTAAAACCAGAGGCGGCTGGTCCATAGTGGGCGATGGTGCATCGTCCTCCTTCAGCCATATGAAAAAAGAGAGAGAAAAGAGTTTACTGTGCCCTGATTGTTCCTGTCTAAGTCTTCATATTATTGTTTAATCAGCAGCATGAATATCGCTGTGATTTCACTGTCTAACCAGTGGCCCCGCACCCTTGTGGCGAATTCAGTCGGACTCAAAATCGCCCCAGGCGCTCTCATAGACTTACGTGGAGAGACTCTTTTTTTTCTAATTTTGGACCTTACAGTGTATTTCTATGGGCTCAGGAAGGGTTTGCCCTAATGTGATTTCGTCATACCCTCTGATGCCTGCTCGGACGAGACGCACAGCGCGCACAGGAGTGATTTATGGATTGTTTATCAGTATTTTCGTCGTAAATACTATACAACTAATGTAAAAAAGAGCATTAATATAATTCTGGAGTGTTTCTTTGTTGTTCTTTTGCCATATTTTTGCCGTATATTCGCCATATTTTTGCCGTTTTTGCCGTATATTCACCGTAACATGCACGTATGAACACATTAAGACCAAGTATGGGAAGTGAACGCAAATTACAGTTGGGAATCAGTAACAACTCCCTCAAAGAACAACAAAAGAGAGCATATTGAGAATTGACAAAGGGAGGAAGGGGGAGGAAGCAGTGCACTGTGCGGAAAAATCCCTCCATGGATGTGAGGAGAGCAAACCCTGTTTTCGAAATGGCGTACTACTCGTCCTACTCACACTAACCCCGCCCCCATATTGAATATGCAGCGCATTCACACTGTACAGTATGTGAATTTAGTGTATGCGAGAAATGCCTGGATGTATACTCAATCGGCTTCGATTTCTGAGTATGGAGCGGAGCTTGCTTCACGTACTGCTTCTGCCCCACAATGCATTGCGCACTTCTGATGTAGACGGAAACACCCACCAAGCGGACGCTTCGGTCTCTGAAAATGGCGAGACAAATTAAAAACAGTCGCTATTTCAAACAACTGGGCTCATAATCGTGATGTAAATACTTAGTTTCTCGCTAGAAAATATATTATTACTGAATGAATTTGTAGTTTTTCCGGAATGCAGTTGTTTTCTGTTGTTTGTGGTCGGACTATTTTACTTACCCAGGCCCTGCTTCCCAGCCGGCACGAAATGCATTCTGGGGTATTAAGTATATCTGTGTGTAAACACTCGGGCAGCCACGACATACTCAGATCATCTTTGAGTATTCAGTATGCAGTATGTACTGATTGAGTAGGTAAGTAGACAGTAGACAGTATGCCATTTCGAACACAGCCTTGGACTCTGTCTTCATCTGGACAGGAACTGCTTCAAGAACTTATTGTCAATGAAAAAGCCTGGACATGGTCTAATAAAACAAAAAACTGTAACATGCACACTAAATGCTGTCGGCAAACAAGAATGTTTGATTGTATGCTAATGGGTTAATTTTATATTTTTTATCATCTCAAAAACATTTTTACTTGGTCATTTAAAATTTATTTGAAGAGAAACCTGTTGAACACTGATATTAATTTTCTTTTCTTGTAGTTACACACTGTTTTGAGCATTTATAACATATTAATGCAAATATTTGCCAGACCTGTTTACGTTTCTTTCTCATGAACATAGGATGAATAAAATTTGTCAAAAGGACATTTCCTGACTCATTTACTGACAAAGAAAGACCAGGCATCCTGTTATAAGTACAATATTTAAATATTATTTAGGACCACCCAATAAGTAAGTGTGCACTGTGGAACCAAATGTATAGTATTTTACACATTAACCTAATTTAGCTTTACAAAAATACTGTACAGTACATGTTATGTCTGATGTACCATCAACAGGAAACAAATTAAACAATGCCATTGAACACTGCAAAGCAGGCTATATGACTTTTTTAGATTATTAATTTACCCTCTGAACGGTCAGTCGTAGCCATTACCACAAATGTTGCCCCCCCTAAGAAATTTTTCAGGAGCCGCCACCAGTTAAAACTAACCTTGCATGGCAGCTGGATCAGCCTGACTTAATGTATGTAACAGACAGATCCGTCTCTATTCAACCACTGCTCTGCTTCCAATTTAAGTCCCATAGAGAAGAACTACAAGATGAAACTGGCTAAAAAATGTGTGCTTGGTGATTAGATTACATATTTTAATTGCATTTGAGATGAGACAAACATAAAAGTTGATTAAATGATTTCTTATGACTATATAGAATGTATTTTTGTCCCTCCTCTGCTTCAGATGATGCCTTCGATAGGTGAGGATGGCATCAATGTGGCCCTCTCGGTAACCAAGGTTTCCCATGCCTTGTCCAAACACAAGCTGTATCAGTGAAGGATTACTCCTGTGGTATTCACATGGTTGGTGCACCAGCAGGGAGTTAAGCTCAGTCAGAGGGAAGCTAATCCTGATGCTCTACAGGGCCAAAAAGATGCACTGCATGACCAGCCATGCTGTGGGGGACTGAGCATGAAGGTTTTGGCAAAAAGGTGAAGCTGGCTGTCTAGATGAACTTTTGATGAAAAGCAATGTGAAACCAGCTGGCAGGACTCTGCAGTGAACCCGAAGGTGAAGACAATGCAATTCAGGCTGCTTGTTTGATAGCTCCAGAGACGACCCTCACCCTGACACTTCAGGCCTTTTACTGAGTCATATTTTGTTCTTATTGGATTTGTTATGATTACAGACACACACGTACACAACATGAATCATGAACAAACCACTTATAAACATTTGTAAATGATTACTATATCATTTATACCATAAAATACCAAATAAACGCCGAGTTCCAATTAATTGCCGGTTTCTAATTAAACACCGAGTGTAGCAGTACATTCTGACAAATAGACGCCCATTCCAAATAAAAGCCCGGTGTAATTTATTCTGCGCAGCCTATGAGCTACGGTCGAAGTTACAGAACACACATGTGAACGCTGAGCTCACAGCTGACAGTGCAAGCTTGAAAAGAAACATTATCAGACCATACCTTATCAGTCCACATTGTTTATTTGTCTCTCTGGACGTCCTGTCAGCTCGCTTCTCCTTCCTCTGTATGTCAACAAAAGGCACGTTGGTGTACAGCGCTCTGTTCCACGACAGTGCAGTTACACTCAATGTCCACAGAGGGCACTGGAGCACAAAAAGCCGGAATCTTACACACGAGGGCTTCACAAATCCAAAGAAGAAGACGTTGCCACTGCCACTGCAGGTTATTTGCCCTTAACGTCAGGAGGCTGGACACGTCAGTTATCTCCATGGCCCCAATGCAGCCAAAAAACAGAAGTAAGACCTTGACTTAACTACATACTACTGGTAAGATAGTTCCTTACCAGTTTTTAGAGTGTTTGGAGAGAGCTGAGTTGAAAGAAGAAGACAAGAGTATAACTACAGTACTGTAATCTTGCTGTAAAGGTGATATTCATACTGGTGTAATAAATAATTTGATTACATTTACCAAATTTTTTTCGCTTTTTGCTAAGCAAGATTTTTTTGGGAAAGGAATTAAACGCCTCTTCCAAATAGTCACCTGGTCCCAAATAGTCACCTGGTCTGCTCAGTGATTGAATCAAATAAACGCTCGGCTATTATTTGGTATTTTAGGGTAAATCATTATTAATCAATTACATGATTAAAAACACTGCACCAACATTATTTGTACATGATTTTTATATCATTAACAGCTGTTATTTTAATGAGTAGGAAATTTTTTTTTCATAATTTAGGGGAGCATTTCTTAACTACATGTTTAATGTTTTTCATGATTAATAAATGAATTGTATTAAGTTGGTATAAATTACGAGTTAAGTCTTTGTTACAGCTCAAGCATTTGTGGAAAAAAATCTTCATGCTTTAACTATGTATAAATCAATTAAATTTTGTGCAAGTTAGTTTTAGATGGTTTAATCATCATTTACAAATGTTTCTATATGGTTTATTCCTGATAAGTTCAACATCAACTAATAGCTGATAAAAGTCTTGTAACATAAGTTGTAACTGATTTAATAACCATTTTTTATGATATAATAATCATTTACAAATGTGTATAAGTGGTTTGTTCATGATTAGTAAGCTATCTACTAATGTCTACTAATAGTTTATAAATGCCTTACAAATTATCGTTATTCTAAAGTGTTAACTTTTTGTAAATTTCTCAGTTCAAGATAGAATCTTAGTTTTCTCCCAGATGAAGCAGAGTTCAGTCCGCAGTGGGAATGACAGTGCTCTGAACCAAACAAGAACTTCACAAAACAGGGCATGCACTATGACGTGAACTTGTCCAAACTCCACAACAGTGAGATTTGAGATTTTTTATTTTTTTTTAAAGATGCTATGAGGAGTTTCAAAGTAGTTACAAAAAAACAGGACTGCACTGGCCTGGATACTTAAACTTCAGGAACAAGACAATTAAAACTAGAGCAAATTTATATTATTCGGACACGTCTTAGAGCACTGGGCTGTAAGTAGAGATATACAGCCGGCTACAAAACTATGATACTAAGTTTTCCAAAAATTGCTTGTTGTCACACATCAAAAACTACCGCTATGTAACTAGAAAGAGATATTTTACCTCGCCGCTTTGCATCCTGTAAGTTGTTGAAAAAAGAAGTTGTAAAGCAATGCAGAGTTCTGAGGAAGGTCTGAGCTGCATTCATTAGCATCACAACAAACACACGTGTTGGCTTGGGTCACGTCTTTACGACAGTCGCCGCGCATGCTCATGGGTAGCAGAGTCTTTATGTCGCCGAAAATAGATTATCCTCATAGCAACTTTAAATAGGACAGTATGCAGTAATGTACAGTTACATGTTAAATACATGGGATCATAACTGACTGGCCAATTTCCATCCCCAGTCCTGTAAGAAAGCTAACAAAGTGTTCACTCTTGGCAGATTCAAATCTACAGTCCCATGCATAATATGACTGCACATTGCTCCAGTGAAAAGTTTTATAAAATTGGCTTAAATATGTTATTATTTTAGCGCTCAAAATACTGCTGGACTGCTTTGAACTAAATAATGGGCATTTTGAAACTATACTTCAATAACAATGTGTTTTGATTTTGCCTAAACGTAGTATGTGGTGTCAGGATGCACACTTGTAAAATCTGCAGGATGCCAAATTACCCAGATGTCAAAGCAGAATACATTGGGCCAGTCTACCTCACATTCTAGTACCCACAATGCAAAGCGCAAACAAGAGCCACAGTATATATCCATGGCAACAATCTTAGCAATATCAGCATTAGCATTAAGGTCTTTACAGCCATCCCTACAGGTCCCTTATACAGAACAGCAGACATACAGTATGAGCCCTGCTGAGCAATACAAGAGACTAACATAATGGAGTGTTAGCTGATTGTGATTATAGAATAATCATTCATTTGTAGTTATGCAGCTAAGTGATGGCACTGCAGGCTGAGGTTTGGCACTTGGTAATGTTACTCCAATATGTGTTTGTGTGCCTGTGTTAAGGAGACTGTGTTCCCATTTTATATGTTACTGATGTGTCTGAGTTGCACACATTTGTGGCCTCGGTCGCACCCCGAGAAGACATCAGACCCAATTCAGACATATTGTTTCAGACTCAGGCTCTAGTTTTAAGAATTTGTATTCCAGGCACAGTGCTAAATATCATAACCTTGCATCATATGAAGCCCTCCTTAAATGGTGCCAGCAGCTATGCTTCACAGATGACACAATGGCCAACACTGAAGGGCTGGATAAAAGCACTCATTACAGGTGGAGACGCAGGAAATGACTGCGGCTCAAAGTCCCCCAAACCTGGTCTGAAGTCTGTATTGCACTGCTTATGGTTAAAGCACATGTTATAAAGATGGACAGACATCCTCACGGTGCACATCAGCTGCAGTTTGACATCAGAACATTTAAGTTATTTATCTTTTAGCTGCTAGAGGGTTAAGGGAGAGCATCCCTCAGTTTGTTTCCAAGCTCTGCAGCATTTTCTTCCTCAATGTGCACATTACCAGCACATGTCCACACACACAAAACACACATCTAAGGACTCTTGTGCAATATGAAGGTACATTTTTAATATTCTTACACCTGTGCAGTGTTGTGTGTAACGCGTTACAAAGTAATGCGTTACTGTAACGTAACGCGCTACTACTGAAAATTTGGCAACGAAATGTAGATCCTTTTTTAATGCGGCGCGACATTACGTTGGCAAGTCTGCTCGTTCTAAGCTTCTAAGGGCCGCAAATCTTCCACTTCCTCATTTCCTGGTTATTGTGCACACCCCCAAACACAGTCACACACATAGCACATGCTCCAGAGCCAAAGTTGCCAGGTCTGCTTATTATAAGCGACAGTCTTTTCTCGAATAGATGCTTGGCACTGTGATATTGAAATGTAATGGAGACGAAAATTAACACACTTTGTGTAGATTTCTCTTTTAAAAAAGTAATATATCGCATTAGAAAAGGAAGTAGCTGGAGGTTGCTTATGTTGGGCTTGTTTTTAGCAACCAGGTTACTTATTCCTGAAGCAAAATGTGGAAACACTGGTCAGGAGCTCTCATTCCATAGGGTATGAGACATTTTGCAAAATAAAGAGCACAAAGAATTAACTGTTATGCTCGCTGTAGTAGAACTTTTTGTAGGCCTTCGCATTTAGGAACAGATATGGGGTTCTGTCCAAAGCCGAGCAATGTAAAAGTAACAAATAACGTGAAAAGTTACTTTTCATAAAGGGTAACTAAGTAAAGTAAGAAGTTACTTTTTTCAGAAGTAACGAGTAACGAACAATCACTACTTTTTAAAAGTAACTTCCCCAACACTGCACCTGTGCCAACATGTGTGCTTTCAGATGCAGGCGAACAAAGATTAATACAGACTGTCCAGTGTGTTTTGTACATATATTGTAAAAAGCATCCAAGGATTTCAACAGAAATAAATTGTTACTATTGTTTGACACATACAGAACCTTTATGTAATTCTCAGCCAAGCATAGATCAACTTTAGAAATCCTGTTTAATCCTTAGCGTGTCTGTAGAGTTAACTCATCAATTTTTTGCACAATTTAAAAAATGTCCATAACTTGTTTGTGGCCTTTTTTGTGTTGTGGGAATGCTCCAGGCAATTATAGCTTTAACTTGCAACCTGACGTCATGTGTGTTTATTGAAACAATGAAAATAGAGAAACCAATTCATTCAGAAGCAGTTTCAGACCAGTGTTCTTTTTTTTTTGGCTAATTATTTTACTCTTAGTTTTCATCTACAACCTTTTTCTCCTGACAAAATAAGACAGTGATAAAAACAAGTACACATGGACAAAAACAAACTAAATTAACTGGTTTTTCCCTCAACAAATAAAAATTAGACTGAAATGAGATTTAATCCAATCAGACTTAATTTGGTCATGTTAAGAATCTATCCAATCACAGCTACTTTGGTTGTGGGGAAAGGTAGGATGAGTTTAGAGAGACATCCAATCACAGCTGCTTTAGCCTTGTGGTGGTGGGATACAAGTTACTTTTGGATTGGTCATTTTGTCTCTATGGTCATAACCTTGCAGAGCAGATGGACCTGCCTGATTCATTGTCTGAAATCATGCAGATCTATCTTACCAAGCTCTAATCCTCTACAACATCTCTCGGCTAAAAGATAAATGACCCAGTCAGGGGAAAGAAGTGGGAGCTGAATATGTGACGACAGCAGGAAGTGACTGCATGTTTAAAAACAATGGAGGCCTCTGGAGCGGTCTGTGAGGATGTGGCAGTATCCGCAGCTTTATCAGAAATTGACTACATTTCTTTTTGAAAAAGGAGCGTTACATCAGTTTCTTTAAGACTTTCATTTACCAGCTGGCTCCTCTGGTTGTGTAAAAGTTAGGAGGGTTCCAAACTGGATTGTGATAATCGTGTTTCTGATGGTTGTCCTCATGGACAATCTAATCAAAGAAGCCAGGAAGGTGTGGATCTCTGCTGGTAAACTGGGAGAGAATCTGAAAATCCTACACGGATAATGCCGGTTGGACAATGGTAATCATGATTACTGAACAATTTAGTTTTGTGATAAATTCTGTCAGATTCAGTTTTCCTTTTTTTTTCTTTTGTCTTAATGGTCATATTACTATTTACACATTCAAGTGACACTCCTGCAGCATTTCAGAATGTCCGGCTTGTCCTGAAAAAAAAAAAAAAAAAAAGTCTAATACATTATAATGTATCCCAGGGTTAAGGTTTTACATGATTATAAAACGAAAACTTCAGGCGCCCCAAAAACAGGAAAAAAATAGCTTAGACCGCAGAGGGTTAACTTGACTGTACTGGCAGGGTGTACAGTCAAAGACAGACTTAGAACAGCAGAAAATGACTCTCTTTCGTAGAGCAGGCGCAACGTACCTGCCCTGGGTTGGGCCGACAAGGTGTGTCCAGCGCACTTTGCAAGTTTCCAGAGAGTGTGCCTCAGGCATTCCCAGGCTAGCTAAGAGACATAGTCCAGTGTGTCCTTGGTCTTCCCCGAGATCTCTTACCGGTGGGACGTGCCCTGAACACCTCACCAGGGAGGTGTCAGGGAGGCATCCTGATTAGACGCTCAAGTCACTTTTTCAGACTTCTTTCAACACGAGCCCATCCTCATGATCGAATTTCTCACCCTCTTTCTTCGGGAGAGTCCGGACACCTGTACCTTTTACCTGTGATCTCATTCTTTTAGTCACTACCAAAAACACGTGACCATAGGTGAGCCTGAATAATAGTAAAGACAAGTCAACACACACCCTGTGGCAAATTATCCATTTAACCTACATATGTCATTGTTTACATCCTTTTATACTCCTGTTTTTGGTTACTCTGCTTGTCTTATCTTTGAAGCTGATAGAGCATCAACAAGTTTACTATCATCTCAGTGCAGCAGCATTCAGTCTGCCTGAATCCTGATGAGATTATAAGTGTAAAACCTCTTCACACCGAAGACACTGTGTCGCTCTGTTATGACTTTGGCCGAGGAGAGACTGGCTGCTGTCCAATTTAATTATTTCCTCACAGTAAAACTTTATTTCTCGTAGCAAAATTACCTTCCACCCTGACTCCCTAACCGCCTTTAACCCTGCTCTGCGCTGATAGGGTATGCTGCGTTTTTCAAAGGCTTTTTTTCAGTGTGACTCTGTGACTTTTTCCAACAACAGACACAGAGTTATAGTGACATGCTCCTTCCAGCCGTGGTGCTCTGGACTCTGTGTGCTCTTCCTGCCAGCAGATACATGTAGATCAATATTTGAGGAGGGTATGCAGCTCCAGCAGCAGCGGTCGAGATGTGTTTGTGCAGCTCTCTATCTCTGTGTGGCAGGCCGCCGTGGTGTCAGCTCCGGAGGATAGGAGCTGGCCTTTTTGGGGAAGTGTGCTGCTGAAGGGGGGAGATTGGACGACCAGGATGACCTTACAGTGTAGATATTTAATAACTGCTTTGACCTGGACTTCCAGAGGACGTGCTGCAGAGTTATGAAAATGGCTGCACCTTCAACCTTTAACCCTGGTGGAGATTCCCGGGTAAAAAGGAGAGTGGATGAGGATTTGACTGTTACAATGTCCAGCTATATCGGACAGCTGCTAATGCTCAGTAGTTCTGCTGGTCCATGTAATCCCAGACACATGGACTGGAGAGCAGACCAGTGCCTTTAAGGAGTCCTTGACAAGTTAGTCGAGGTTATTTAGAGGAAATCTGTGGTAATTCAGTTTTCTTGGGAAGATGCTATGAAACAGTTTACTCATTTTTTTAAGATAAATGGATATTGGATATGGATATGGATATTGTCACAGTTTGGGAGTGGACATTTTAAAGCTTTTTACATCTACACATGCTGGACAGCCGTTTCCTCTCCTCTGATGTGAAGAAAGGACAAGTTGTCTAAAGGTGCTTACACACCGGACGCTACTTGTACTACCTCGGCGATCACTCTCCATGCAAAGTCAATGTACAGCTGCGATGGGGTGGGGCTAACCCTCCTGCGATGCGTTTGCTGCCTACAAGACGATCACTTCACACGTCGCGGGATGTCAAAGTTAAAAAAAAAGTTGATCTTTTCAGGCGATGTCGTGCGTGGCCAATCAGCGGCTTGTGCACGTGTGACGGTACCCTAGACAGACAGTTATTCATCCGGACTACAGAGGAACAATCCATGTCCGTGTGGAAACATTAGTCAGTGAGGACATTAGTTCTGCCTAGACGGACCGCGGGAAACTCACAGATGATGCTGCTGCAGGGCATCAGCTGCAGTGTTTTGTGGTTGATAAGTGAATGAAAATGATTCAGTTGGAATAATGTCTGCTTATACATCCTTTTATACGATATATGATGTGATCGCGGTGAAACTCGAGTGGACGTGATGTCACCGAGCGACGGCCAACGGCAACAGTGACCAAAATGAGGTATTTTATTCAGAAACAAACAAACAAAAACACTTCACAAATAGCCTACTTTTAAAATTTAAAATTGTTACAAGATAAAAACACAATGGAAAATAAATATGTTTGGAAGTACAGTTTGTTATAGATTGGGCAGAGTTGAGAAATTATTATGCATAAAGTCCCTGCTGCATAACAACCATTTTATTGATTGACTAATCATCAGTTGGAACAACCAAATATTGCTCTTATTGTTATGGCAGCAGTTTTACTCAGACAGAGTTCAGACTTAAGACTGCAAGTTTTAAAGTAAGTGCCTTCTTTATAAAGTTTATCATAATGAACTATAGAGACACATATTCTAAAGCTTCTGTGTGTAAAGCATATCGGAGCTGTTGGATAAGTCAGTGTCACTGGCTGCAATTAAACTCAGTAACTAAAACTCAGATAAGTTTGTCCTCAGGAGTATTAAAATGTTTTTTTTTTACGAGATGTAACCAAAGCTAATCACACTCAGATGTCTGACCTTGGTTCACACAAACTTTAGCTGAACTTTAGTTTGTTGACACTTGCAGAAGCTGCCAAATCAGTTTGCTTTCATTAGGGATGAATAATAAACCCCCACCTTTGTGCTCAAGGTTTTAAAATAATGTGCACATCTTCACAGCCTTCTTGGTATGCTGCAGACCGCCTGCACAGGCTCTAGTCTCCTGACTTGCAAGCCTATGTAGTTCATCAATATTATCTAGGGATAGATAGATAGATAGATAGATAGATAGATAGATAGATAGATAGATAGATAGATAGATAGATAGATAGATAGATAGATAGATAGATAGATACTTCATTGGTCCTCTTGGAGAAATTTGGGGATCCAGTAGCTTTACACTGTAAAAAAAATTGTAATATAAAAGTATTTTACTGTTTATTTTACAGTTTTCTGTATTTTCAAAATGGCAATTAATTCACAAAAATAAACTGTGATTTTACATGACAAACGTAATACAACAGGAAATTACTGTAACTTTGAAAAAACAAAATATTTCTGTTCTTTTACAAAGAAACCCCATTAGAAATATGAATATTTATTGTTAAAATATGTTCACAAGTGTATTGTAATTTTACAAATATTTTTCTGTTATTTAAAGGAATAAACTATAAAATTCAACTTTACAACTAAAAAAAAAAACCTTTTTCTATAAACTAATGTCTTTAAGGGGTGCTGGTTTGGCGGAGTGGTTAGCAATCCAGGCACCCCATGTACTTGCTTCTGTTGGTCCAGGTTCGAATCCCGCCTGTGACCAGTCTGCAGAGTGTCTTCCCCTACTCTCTCTCCCCCTTTCACAAGCCTATCCATACTGTCTCTACTATCAATAAAGGCACAAAAGGCCCAAGAAATACATTAAAAATGATAATAATGTCATTAAAAACAAATATTAGCAGCACATTCCTGTAAATTTAAGCATAATTCCTTGTATTACAATGTCGATTTACCATCTTTATGTGTAATTTTATTGTTTTTTAATGTTAAATGTTTGTAATTAAACATAGTCTTGTTAAAATTACAACTACAAACTGTATTTTAATTACAGAAAGAAACTGTATTTTATGAGAAAGCAATTTTCTGCTACATCACAGTATTTTTTGGCGCCCTAGCTGCCGGAAAATTACCGATTTTTTTTTACAGTGTAGTTGTGGTAATAAACAGTCCTGAAGCCCTGGTCCTGCAGAACAGTGAGATGGATCTCATCCATGCCCTCTCATTCCCATTTACACACCACTGATGCAGCAGTGGGAGCAAATACGGGATAAGGATCTTACCCAAGGACACACCATCATGTGACAGCTGGAGCTGGGCTTGAACCTGCAACCACCTAGTTACCGACAGAGTGCACTTTCAGACTGTTCAACACACCAGTGCATCAGGGATTGGCACAGCTCCCTACAATTTTTAACCAGAAAAAGCTGCACAGATTCTTTGTGGACTTGGCCCTGGAGAAAAAACTTACTCACAAAAAACACAAAGCCAATGAAGGACCTCACACAGAGCACTTAGTGAAAGAAGGATACACAAATATTAGCTGTGGCTGTCCTTGCAGAGTTGATCAGGCCCGGGGTCTTTTTTGTTTGTTTTGTTTTCGAAACATCTGTTAGTGCCGCAGAAGAAAAGTAAAAACAGGAAAATAACAAATGAATAGTGAACAAGTCCTCTCGTGCACTCATCCAGGTCGAGGCTCTGTGTCTCAAAGTATTTTATAACTAGAACTCGGAGAGTGCAGACCTCCTCCAGCACCACAGTCCTCTCCCATGTTGTGATTTCTACCATAAATATTAGTCCTACCTTTATTTCATCTAAATATTTAGATTCCTTGACCATGAAAACATACCATTAGCAATTGATTTCATAATGATATCTATTTTAGTTAAGTAGTTATTCACGAAAATCGCATTTTTTGTCATGGCGGATCCAGACGGTGATCCAGATCATCACCAAAATTGAATCACTTCTTCCTTTTACCATGCTGAACATTTCCTGAAAATTTCATCAAAATCCATCCATAACTTTTCGAGTTATTTTGTTCACAGACAGACAGACGGACAAACTCTCCTGAAAACATAACCTCCTTGGAGGAAATAAAATATGGATTATATTCAGCATTTGCTTCATTATATCAGCTGAACTCTTCTAAGAATGCGGTTGCCTGTTGTTGAGCACATCTAAGTTTCAAGTGTGTGATGACTTCTTTTTCACCTTCTCCTCTCCTCTCTCTCTCCGTCTGTCTCTCTCCTCCATCTTTCCTCCCCAGACACTCCGTGCAACAGCAAACCAACAAAGTCATCACCAGCACAAGCCAGCTCATCAAGCAGCTCTCTGATATAATCAGCGGCTCTTCACGGGTATTTAATGCTCCCGCTCCACCCTCACTCACCGGCATCCTCCAGAATAAACACTGGATTAAACAACATTTGAGCTAATTAATGCTAATCTTGATTTGTCTCGCAGCAAGATCGTCTGCGCCTGACCAGACTAAAGACTGAACTGTCAGAGTCTGTGCAGCGATATGGAGATCTGCAGAAGGTATCATCAACTAGGACTGACTCTGGTGGACTAATGTAGACTTTTTAGTTATTTTAACTGACTTTTTGTCCATTAAAGATACAAAAGAGAGGAAGAGCAACTGGGAAAAAGAAGAGATTTAACTTTTATTAATTTCTTTAATTGTTTTGTGAAAGAATTCTAAGATTTAAGTCAAAACTTTGAGTTGAAAATAGTAATCCTGTGATTGAAATTTTAAGAGTCAGAAGTAAAATTGAGTGAGAAAAGTCAATTATGTGATAAGATTCAGAATTTTGTAAGAAAAGTCAGCAAACATTACAGTCTGAATGCTAAGACTGTCAATTTAAAAATCATAAAAATAAAAGATAAGAGTTCTAAGATTTCCGTTAGAATTTAGTGAAAATATCAGGATTAAAAAAATCACATTTCTGTAACAAGTACCAAAACTATGAGGTCAGACTAAGAATTCTTACAGACTAGACAGATTTTTTTTCAAACTTCTCTTTATTGAGGTTCTGGTATTCAGCATTACAATTCAGTTCACAAATCTAGAACCCTGTTTTTCTTCTTTTTTAACGCTGAACAAATACTACTAAGAAAAATAACAATAATAATGAAATAACAAGAAGAAGACAAGGACAAAAAAGCTACAAGACCTAATCAAACAGACCACAAACATCACCAGATGGGCGTGTTGATGTCCGGTGTTCTTGTGGTTGCTACTCTGTTCATCATGCTAACCAGGTAAAGAAAAAGTCTGTCCATCAGAGAGAGCAGATTTTTTTTCTTAAGAGAAGTCAGATTTCTGGAATTAAAAGTATTACTATGAGAGACAGGGCAGAAGTACGAGCTCAAAATTGAGTTTGATAAAAGAAAAATATTCAGAATAAAATGTTTGGAAAAAAGTTCAGAATTAAGGTTGAATTAAAATTCAGAGAAAGTATTCAGAATTCTGATAAATCGTCAGAATTTTAGATAGATAAGTGAACTTTAAGGTCAGAATTCAACTATTTTTTCTTCAATTTTTAACAACTCCAAAATTTTCCCTCTTCATTTTCTTTTTTTCCCCGTTTGCCCTAACCCTCTTCCATCTGTAGAGGACATGTTTAATTCTACTTCATATACTTAAAAGCAAACTGATTAAAAAAGATGTGACCTTTTTAATGCCAAACACAAAGACTCCTCTTGACCCTCTCTCTTCATTTGCTCCTCTTTCAGAAAATTGCAGAGCGCTCGAGGGCCCTGCTCCCCCCGGCACAGAAAGACAAGAGAAAGGTGAGCGAGTATGGAGGATGAGAAGCCACCTTTTGTTTCTCTGTCATTCACAAGAGAGCGGGATGATGAGATGGCATTTCTCTGCCTCTGAGCTCCTCATCAGGGCTTCTTTTGAAGCTCTGTCGAGTATCTCTACTCTCTCTTTTTTCCAGTGGACCCCATCCATCATTTAAAACTCATATGCCCTGCTCAATATCTTTTTTATCTGAGTCTAAATAGGTTACTGCAAAGAGTTGGTTTCCTCTGTGATGGTCTGTGAAAACTGAAGGAGGTGAAGGCTTCAGTCATTTGGTCTGACGGATGAAAGCCAATGCATACGGGTCATTTATGATTGCTTTGACACAATGAGAATAAAAAACTAATGATGAGGTTTGGTATCCTTAGGTTGAGTTCTGGTACCTTCTAAAATGGTGCTCAGAACTTGCTCAGTTAGACACTTCAACACATCTGCTCACATCCTGCGATGCATGTTCCTCCATATCTGATCTTGTGTACTCACCTCCCCCTGCTATCAAGACCCCACTTCTCTGGTGTCCCTGGTTCCTGTAGGAGCTTAGATCAGCATAACACTTGTGCCCCATCCACACGAAGCCAAACCAAGGTCTAAACGCAAAAGATTTTTGCAGAATCTGCGTATCATCCATACCAAGACAGCGTTTTTGGGGTTCTGTAAACGATCATTTTTGAAACCAGGTTCCAGAGTGGAAAGATTTTGAAATGCCATATATGCAGCTCCGTGATTACTGGCTCTCCACAAGTTTTCAGATATGCTGACGTCATAGTTTCATATCGTCATTGACACGCATGCACCACATGCGGCAACGACAATGGCAGCGTACCTGAAGCATATGTGCTAATGAAGCTAGTGACCCTACTATCCCTGTTGCAGCAAAAATCTCCTTCTTCTTAATCACCACCGAGTTGAACAAACAATTATCGAGGAAACATTACGGCACTTTATGATCACTTTATCACAATCTCTGTTTGCAACTTTTGCAGCAAGTGCGCATGCCCACTATTTTTCGTCTGTTTCCACTTGTTTCTGTCATATCGTTACAGCGCCCCTAGACGTCTGGCATGTGTTTTACAGCGTTTTGATGCGTATCGAGAGCATTCATGTGGACGCACACATTTTCTGAGACGCCTTCGTCTTTATGACGATCGTTTTGGAAACTCTTAAGCATTTTGTCTTTGTGTGGATGGGGCCTTGGACTGCTCAGTCTGTACACTGCCTGTCTGTCCCTCTTTCCGTTTGTCTTGTCTCGTCTTGTCCTGTCTGTCACTATTTCCCCTTCTTTCACACTGTGGTGTGGCACGGCCCTCCCCTTCAGCTCTCATCAGGGGTTAAATAAAGTTTGATTTGATGGAGTAGCCTACAGGAGGGCTGGTGATGGTCACTGTAGCAGTGAATCATGTTCACATATCTCCAACTGCTAGAAAAAAAATGCATTGGTCTTTCTGATGCTGTCATCAGACAAAGTGCCCAACTGAAAAGACAATGCAGACAAGGGGAAAGAAAAAAATCAATAAATAGAATAAAATAAAATAAAACAAAATAAAATAAAATGGTGCTAGTGCCATTGTATGGGAGCTAGAAGGTAGTAAAGGCTCAGCATCTGTGGCTTAGACAGTGAGGTAGTTTTACACACCTACAGCCTGTTTCCTTTGCACAAATTAAGCTGAAAATAGTTCAAATTCAAACCTGGCAGGTAACTGGATGATTGTTCCATCAATCAGATTCAATACAGGCCATTCAAATAACGTCGTAGGAGGGCGCTAAGGCTGAGATGTCAAATACTAAACATAAGCTACCATATAAAAGAAATTGTCATGGAAATACGAAAGGAGTCAAGCAAAAGTACCCCCCCCCCCCCCCCCAACCCTTTCATGCATGAATTATTAAATCAGAAAGGAATACTTTATAAAATCTTGTTTTTTTTTTAACTTTCAAACAAGTGAAAAATCCTGCTTATTTTTTTTATGCTATATTTTGAGGGAGTTATGCATCTGTCCACAGTGGACACCATGCATCAGCAGCATAAACATTAGTTTAGTGGAATTTAAGATCCACAAACACGTCCTTGACAAACATTTATTTAGAGTAAATAAAAGAAAAGGCAAAATCTGAAGTATATGCAATGTTGCTATTGATCAAACTATTCACTCGTGAATTACACCAAAATGTAAGATAAAAAAAATACAAAATTATCATTCCCACTACTTTGGATATATGATGCTAAATCTCAGTGTGATGAAAATGGGCAAAAGCATTTTTTAAAAAAAAATAAACTTAGGACAAGGGTTTGTGAGTTTACCACTTGGTAGCTGGACATGGTACTGAAACCTAAAGGGTATACAATTTATCCCAAATATCTGTCTACTGTAGTGGACACCATGCACGAAGGGGTTAAGAAGTGAAGCTTAGCATCTATGCTAATATCTGGATGAGAAGTCACTTCCTGCTGTCGTCTCACTGATAGCTACCACCTCTACGTTCTCCAAAGGACTCTGATTTGGCTATTCACTTTGGAAATAGGCAAGATGGATCAGCCTCATCACAGACATCAAATCATGCTGATCCTGCTGCACTGCAAGGCTATAGAGCACTCCAAATGTTATTGAATAAATGTCTAATTCAAATCAGTGTTGAACAGGATTCATGCTACAAATGAAAGTTAAGTCTGTGCATGAAGAGGGACTTTAAACACACTGGTGTCTACAGCAGACCACACAATCACAAAGAACACCAGATAACATGGTAACATTTTACACTGTCACACCTGGAGAAGTGTCAACAGTAAAACTGTGGACAGTATTTGAGTCACACACATAGCCTCAAAAATAATTCACACCCCAACACCCAGCATCTCAGAACTTAATGAAAGAGCATTAGCACGCCTCGGTAGAACAATAGCTATGGACATAGAGCACCCTCTCAACATCCATTGGGACAATAAAGTTATCTATCTATCTATCTATCTATCTATCTATCTATCTATCTATCTATCTATCTATCTATCTATCTATCTATCTATCTATCTATCTATCTATCTATCTATCTATCTAAAGAGCAGCATTGCCAAAATGGAGTTCAGAGTTTTAGCAATGTTGATCTGCTGACTGGACGGTGACTCATTTTACCTGCAGGTATTTTTTGCCTCAGCACAAAAAGTGATCACAGTGGAGTCCAAATTGTTATTACCATCTGAAGTGCTTCGCCATCAGTTGAAATCGAAGTTGTCTGACATCTGTGATGCTATTATTATTTCTATTATTGTGGCTGCAACCATATCGCTCTCGCAGGTTGAGAACCCCTATTTTAAAGGACTTTGGCAAAGTTGTTTGGTACCAAAACAAAGTTTAATTTCTGGGTTAACAAACATCCAAATGAATCATGACAAAGGGGGGACGCTAGCTTGTGTCAGAATAGGGATGTAATGGTAAATTTCCTGCAGTAATCATTACCGTGTCCTAATAAAATTACTGTTATACTATGTTTGGCTACCACACTGCGTCAATAACTCACAATGATGCTGCTGTTTGACTGGAAAAGCCTGAAGAATGTATATGTCCTCGATAAAGCAGCCTCACGGGAGGCGTGCATGCGCAGTTTGCATTGTTTGGCCGCTGAGTCTTAGAGTGAAAGTTTGAGACACTACAGTGGAGACTTTCCTCTCAAAACGGACTCTGGAGTCTGGCTGAATTTTGGATATGGCAAGGATGCAGAGGGGAAATTGATAGAAGACAGTCTCTCTGTTTAAACATGAAGCTGCAGCGAAAAAGACGTGCACGGTGAAAACTGATGTAACTCCTCGAGTAAATGAGCTGACCGAGCCGTAGAGGTACAGAGAGAAAGAGAAGATTGAGTGAGCCATACCTGAGTGAATTACAGGTGGTTATCAGTATTTTCTGTCTAAATAATGTAGGAATCTTGTAATTAACAGCATTAGTATCATTCTGGAGTGTGTTCTTGCCGTACTTTCACCGCGTATTTGCCATATTTTGAAATAGTTCGTCTTTTTCCATCAAATTTTGTGTTTTATGGATTCAATCAATCGTAATTTGGAAATATTAAAGAAGGAGATGTCGAGAAGATCTGTCAGGGAGAGGGGAGACCAGAGGAGAGTCATGAAGGGGGCTTGCTGCTTCAGGGACTCGTCAGTAAAACAATAAATAAATAAATAAAAAGACCTCGACATGGTCCAATATAACGAGCTGTAACATGGACACTGAAGCTGTAGACAAACTAAAATGTGTGAGTGTTTGTAAAATAGGTTACATTTATCTTTGGCTGTTTCAGAACTTTGAACATGTTCATTTACAATTGTTTATGAAGAGAATCCTCTTTAAAGTTCATATCTGTTTTTTCTTTTCTTGTAATTACACACAGTTTAAGCATTTATTACATTATAATGACAAATACTTCTTAGACTTGTTTACTTTTATTTCTCATGAAAGAAGGGTAAGAAAATGTACTCTAAAGGCATTTCTCGACACATTTATTGACAAAAAATAAGTGTTATGATTATAGTATTAAAGGGATCAAATGATTTCAATTCTGTGTTAAAGTAATTTTTGAACATTTTGAGCACACCACAACAATACTGCAATAAAAATGATAACCGCGATAATTTTGGTCACAATAACCGTGATACAAAATTTTCATATTGCTACATCCCTATGTCAGAACAACTCTTCCAAATAGTCAAGGTGTGAAAAGGGCCTTTGTAAAAATACCTGAATGAAGCCACAGATAGAACATACACAGAGTAATTTGGGCCACTGGTTCTTGATCTTTGTTTCCTCAGGTAGTTTATAGAGACAGCAGATAGAGTCAAAAAGAGGGCAGGAGGTGACAGGCAGGAAATGGACCACAGGCTACCTGCACAAGGCAAGAACCTTAGTTCATGGTACGTAGGCAGACATAACCCAATCAAACACTGGTGCCCAATCTGTGCAGAGCCACAGACCTGCCCTATGAAAAGTGAAAAACAAGAGCAAATGCCTGTTCTCTTCTGAAACTGAACTGGTGGCACAGATGATTAGAGAAAAGAGTTCTGAGAATTCAGTGGTAATATCAGATGGTTTGTATTTGTGAATTTGTCCCTGTGTTTTATGTTTCTTTTTATTTTTACATCATTGGATGTTGGATGATTGGATGATTTTAGAGGCATTTTTTTAATCATAATTATTTTTTCATCTTCATTTTCAACCCTTTTGTCATAATAGTTGTGTTCCATCATTTTGATTGACTTTTTCTCTTTCTTTTTTATTTGTTTGTTGCTGTGATTTTTTTAATTAAAAAATATCTTTGGTACAGAGGAGGATTAGAGACACTGAAAAAAGTTTGGGGGCTATTTTTTCTATTTTTTACACCTGTGAGAAAAAGTCAGAAACCTGATAAAAAAAAAAATCTGGCTTTGGTCTCAGAATTCAGGATGGGGCCATCAGAGGCTTTTTTTTCTGTTTTTCCCTCTTACCAAATTGATCCAGTGCATTCCTTCACTGATGGACCTCATCAGTAGGACATCAATGATTTGATCATATGGGAGCTTGGTGAGACTGATGTTACCACTGATTTTAGAACAGGGAATTATGGTGGATATTTAAAAAGAAGAATTTCATTTCATTTCATTTATTTTTTTTATTTTATTTTATTTTTTTTGTTGGTAACATACATACTTGAAACAAAATAAAATACAATTTTCCAACAAAAATTTGTCAATAACTAGAAAAGTTATAGACTGCAGCTAAGGTTCATTTCTGCCTTTCCTGTACAACACAAGATAAATTTGACACATAAGAAAAATATATAAGAACATGTTTCTTTAAATCATAATACTGTACTATCATGGTAACCTTCAAATACAATATAATTTAAGGTATTTCTGAACTTTAGGAGAGTCTGACATAATTCTAATTCACCATTTAGCTCGTTCCAAATGTTAACGCAAAAACTGAGACACATGTAATAATATTTATTAAACTTTTCTTGGTTCAAATATAGGTACACCTAGTAAAAATATTCTTCTTAAAAAAAGGAAATAATTAGCTGTTGTTAGCACGCCCTGTATTGTTGTATGAAGAATGTGATTATCACTATGGCAGCATTTTTGTAAATATAAGTCTAACAATACTATGTATACAGCTGATCTAGAGCGACACACCCCAGTTAGAAGTGCAAATAAATTGATTATTACAGGAGCTAAATAACTGTTCCTACTTCTGGCTACAACCGGAACGCACCAAAAGATGTGACCCAAGGTACGTAGTGGTAGTTTTTGATGTGTGACAACAAGCAATTTTTGGAAAACTTAGTATTGTAGTTTTGTAGCCGGCTATATATCACTACTTGCAGCCCGGTGCTCTAAGACGTGTCTGAATAATATAAATTTGCTCTAGTTTTAATTGTCTTGTTCCTGAAGTTAAGTATCCAGGCCAGTCCAGCCCTGTTTGACCTGACCATGAAGCTAAGGAATAGCATTTATAGATAACCTATTTTGATGCTATAAAACTCATCTTAAAGTGTGTATTTCCATCAATCATATATCTAAAAGTGAGACTTTTTGTAATTACTTAGAAACTCCTCATAGTCTCTTTAATAAATCCACAGGTTTGTAAAGAATTGATACAGATTTGGATAATTTATATTTACGATGATATATATGTGATTTCCTACTAAGTTTATGGTCTATGATCATTATCACGAGTCATTGGTGTTTGATATGATCGTAACAGAAGTCATTTGTGTGTCGCTTACTCAGGACAGAACAGAACACGGTGGTTCAGGGGTGTCATTGTGCAAATTAACCTTTTTTAATCTGGCCTTGCAGTACAAATAAGAAGGATACTCGTGGGAGTGTGACCCCATACATTGTCAAAGAGGGGATTTATGTTATTGCAGGAGCTCACAATAACAGGAAACATATGTTAATGTAGGACAAAATGTTGTTTGTCTGTAAATAGTACTCTGGAAGTGCTCTGTCCGACATGAATTCCCCAGAATTGCTGTTTTGGCAGAACATCTCCCTCCAGGCTTTCTTTTTTTATATATATATATATTTTTATTTTTTTTGGGGGGCATTTTGTGCCTTTATTGATAGGAGAGAGACAGTGGATAGGCTTGTGAAAGGGGGTGAGAGAGTAGGGGAAGACACTCTGCAAACTGGTCACAGGCGGGATTCGAACCTGGACCTGCAGAAGCAAATACATGGGGTGCCTGGTTGCTAACCACCCTGCCAAACCAGCACCCCCCTCCAGGCTTTCTTGACTTGATGTGGTGAGGAAGTCAGCAGGTCTGGCTGTTAGGAGAATGATGATATAATGATAATATAAATATTTCTAATTTCAAGACAGAAAAATTGGCAAGCAGTCAAATTCATGGTCTGGTTAGGTTGAGGGAGATTTGGTTGTGATTAGCTCACCTATTTCCAAGAAATGGGTGAGCTAATCAGGAAGAAGCTCTAAAGTCATTGAAGCACTAAAAAGTCACATCGGCATCAGATGGTGGGGCTCCGTTCATTCAGATTTACTTGAAAATGTTCTCTCTAAATCCTTAGTAATAAACTGAGGGTGAGACTGCAAGCTGAGGTCTGAATCTGTGTTTTGTTTATGTCTTTTTTACATTCCAGGAAGCCTTAACACTCACATCAGTGCATAAATAGTTCAGTTAAAATTATTTCATTGTTCCTTGTTTGACAGTCAGCGGGACGGAAGTGAACTCCCCTTGTCTTAAAAGATAGCATCTTTCTAACTCTCCTCCCTGTGCTAAACAGAAAAGTGTTTACGGCCTCTTCAAAATAGACCCTGTACAAGGGGGAGTGTCTGATGTACCACAGTTTTATGTTCCTCTGAAGGCACATTATCAGGACTTCACACTGGCAATGTCGGAGGTAAAAGGAAATGGGGGCGGCAGCTAAGTGGAACATTATATAACTGACTACCATCAATGCATAGCAGCAAGTGGACTTATCAGTGAATGTACTGTGGAGGAACAAACTGATGAAATCTTGTAAGAACAAAAGTCTGTGTTTTCTGTAGCAGAAGCTTTTAAAAGGCCTCTGGTTGTTAGGAGCACAATACATATGCATACAGACAAACACTTTGTGATCAATTCAAATGCTGTCCACTGCTTCCCTCCCACATTCTTAAATTCACATCATCAGAGTTAACTGCAATCGACGGCAGGAAACTGGAGAAACTTTTTAGTGGTGCGTGAACTTGTGCAATAAGGTGCCCGAACGATTGTCTCCAGAGTTTTCCTGCCGTGTGATCTTCTGATGTACTCCACAGAGTCTGTATGTGGAGGAGTGAGCACAGAGCTCTCGTTTGCTGAGGAGGGTGAGTCAGATCATGGCCAGTACACCGAGCGCTGTGACTCACTGCGGGTTGGTCCCTGTGCACTGACCCACACTGGCCCTTCTACCGGGAATTAGCCGTGCAATCAGCCAAACAAAGTTGGAACATATTAGCAATGCAAAAAAAAAGTCAAGCAGGCATTTCAGTATTTTCTGCTGTTGGTCTTATCTGATTTCAGAGTCTGTTCATACATGTAATGATGGATTAAAGCCTCAGACTGAGCTGCAAGCTGCATTCCTCACTGCATTAAGAGTGAAGTGTCAGTGGCCCCGTTTACATGGGTAGTTTTCCTCAATCTGATTGAAATCGGTCAGATTAAGTGAATCTGATTCGATCTGTATACATGAACTTTGAGTAAAGAGATCCACGTTCAATCTGTGTTTGCATGGCCCCAGCTAAATGCGATTATATTTTTTTTGACATGCGCAGAAATGTGTAAGAGAAGAAGAGGTGCACTTCCTGTTTACCTCTAGAAAGATGGATCCACGTTGTGTTTTGTTGGGGATGCTTATTGTGTTATGGTTACATTTATTTGAGGCTCTGAAGTCATTTTTAACTCTCGCAGGGTTTCTATTAAAAAGTTTGTTTCCTTGGGGTGCTGGTTTGGCAGAGTGGTTGGCAGCCGGGCGCCCCATGTACTTGCTTCTGCCGGTCCAGGTTCAAATCCCGCCTGTGACCAGTTTGCAGTTTGTCTTCCCCTACTCTCTCACCCCCTTTCACAAGCCTATCCACTGTTTCTCTCCTATCAATAAAGGAACAAAAATGCCTAAATAATACATAAAAAAAATAAAAAAAGTTTGTTTCCTCCACCGTCCAGTTCTTCTGTTTGTTCGCCATGTTTGTTTGGACACGCTCTGCGTACATCACTACGTTCCTCTTACGTACTACGTAGCGCCTGCGCAGACTGAACAATCCTCTCTATCCGCTTCACTCAGCCGTTTACATGAAGCATGGAGCGGATTATCAATCGGCGTAGACTACCTCTTACAATCTGATCCGAAATACAATCAGATCCGGGTGAATCCGATTGGCTAAGGTGTTTACATGAGACGTTTCTGATCTGAATGACCTTTCAATCTGATTGTAAATAGGATTTTTTGACCCATGTAGATGGGGCCAGTGATTGGCTAAAGTGGACAGTCCACTATGTTAAAGGTTAAATTCTGAAATCTGTTTGATTTGATTGGTCTGTTGTTTCAATATTTGGATAGAGGTGAAAGGACTGGTGTCATTAGAGGTGTTATTCTTCCCCAATCTGACAACTATATGTAATTTCAATTCTGAAACTAATTAGAAATTAGTTTTCATCTCAGTGTGATTCATGATTGTCAATGAAATCTGTTTTGGTTCAGAAAAAGGGATTATGTTAAGATTTACAGCAATCTGTTGTGCACTTGACTTTTAGATTCACACAAAAGCTCATGATACCATTTTTAAAAAGTAAAGTGTAATTATACTGTAGTAATTTTCCATCCATTATCTATACTGCATATTAGGGCTGTCACTTTAGTGCATTAATTAGATTAATTAATTACACTGCAAATTAATGCGTTATAAAAATTAATCGCGATCAATCACAGCACACGAACACTTTGATATTGGCAGCTGGAGGACCCGTACATGGCAGTGGCACATGTCACTTCACACTTGCGTCTCTAGTCAAACCAAACAAAGCCCAGGTGACAACAGGAATGACCTATTTAAGACTTAGTCTTATTTTATTTTTGAATTTATTAATCTATATTTGTACTACATTCATTAATAATGCATCAGGCCTAATTGTTTTGCTGGATGTCCTCGACCTTTTTCTTATTTTGAATTTGATTTATGAAACACACTTAAAGTGTAACTTGAGTTGCCTGATTGAGCTTAGAATTTTCTGGACAAGTTGCCCTGACTTTGGTTTTATTTAGTCACCAATAAAAATGTGGATTTACAAATCTTCACTTCTTAGTGTATTCATTTGATTAATCATGCACTGCAATTTTATAATATCCTAGAATTCAAATTCTTAATTTGGGGACTTTAAGCAGATATGACATTAAAATGTGATTAATTATGTTAATTAATTATAGATCCAGTAATTAATTAGATTAATTTTTTTAATCGTCTGACAGCACTAATGCATATCTCCATGGGGTTGCTGGGGGGCTGAAGCCTATCCCAGCTCACATTTGGTGAGAGGCGGGGTACACCCTGAACCTGTCACCAGCCAAGCACAGGGCCACATAGAGAGACGGACAACCCTTCACACTCACACCCATTCCTAAGAGCAATTTGGAGTCACTAAGCAACCTAATTACCATGTATTTGGTTTGTGAGAGGAAGCCAGAGTGCCTGGAGAGAACCCACGAATTCACAGGAAAGAACATTCACACACTGAATGGGGATCAAACCGGCATAGTTTTAAACCTTTTTGGATCAACTGGCACAAACAAGAATCTCAGTTTAAAAGTATTCTTTAAAGATGAACAGTGACATGAGTTGACATTCAGTCCAGTCATTTTAAAACCTGTCATTTCTTTACTTTCTCTTCTCCTCCACCACAAACAAAAGCTCATCTTTCAGATAGTCGTGACATTCTGAGGTTTCTTGATTTCAATATTGTGATCAAAAGCTCTCTGCCCTTAGCAGCAGCACAATACATCCCTGTTGGGAGTCCAGACACATGGATCAATGACAGAGACGAACATGAGATAGAGACAAAACTGTCAAACGTCTCTGCCACACAGATTAAAAGGTCAACAAATGGATTCAAAATGATTATGATAATTTGTCTTTTTCAGTAGGGAGCAGTGTAAAAAGATATATTCTACAACAAAGACACACATGTCTTGTCCAAATATCAATCCAAATTCTGTGACTGAAGCAGATATTCTCTTCTCGTTAAATAGAGGTGACTTAATCTTGCATTAAAGTTGGATCAGCCTCATTACCTCTGTTAAGTAGGGTATGATTTTGCAGGGTCTTTCTATGTGTTTGTTTGTTTGTCTATTAGCAAGATTGTACAAAAACTACTGAATGGATTTATATGAAAGTTTTACCAGAGGTGGGGTTTAGTCAAAGGAAGAAACCAGTACATTTTGGTGGTGATCTTTATATTTGCCTGGATACAAAAAAAATCCAACGAGTAACCTTCAGAAAGTCATATCTCTGACATCACCTGATGGATTGGCTTCCAATTTACAGGATAATATATATGATATAACTCTATCATCACAGTAAATTTTCTCTGGAGCCGACCTAGATTGAAGGTTCCGCCCCTTGTACATCATTCATGGGAATTGTAGTTTATTTGTAATTGATCTGCAAACTGGCGTCAACCTTCATCAGGCCTACATCACTACCTTACCCAACTTCCCATGCAATGCCAGTGGAGCTCTCCACATGGACAGACATGAGCAGAGACTCAGCCATCATCGGAGCGCGTGGTGATCCAGAATTGTATCTTGGCGAAGGTCTGCGCTCTTCGAGTGCTTTTCTTGTTTTTTTTTTTGTCTATATTCGTGCTGATCCATCTTTCAAAGATCCAATCTGGAATGACTAAGCTTGATCTGCAGGCAATGACCACTCTGTGTCCTGTAAAAAGAAAGAGGCGGAAGCTATGAGTGAGTAAACAGCGAGTGGGTGCAAGTCTGTAAAGAGAGGCTTCACATGTATGCTTCAGAAGCACTTTTATTAGAACTGAACAACAAAAACAACAATCAAATAGTTTTTGACGTGTTTAATATAGCATTTGCAACCCCCTCTTTTGCTTTTTCTTAAATCTTGTTCATTACACCCTTTTTTACATCATCTGATTGGTCCATAACTAGTGTTATTGACAGAACAAATATCCATTTGCCTCCTAAATCTGTTTAAAAGGTTGGACCTACACCAAACATATTCTATGGACTGTTGCCTGGACAGAATTATCCTCTTTGATATTATAGATTGTACTAACTCTCTGGTGTGCCATGTTAAAGGTGACTATGTCTCCCAAACATGAAGATGGACATCCACAAAAGCAAGTGGATGCAAAAACTGACTTAAATGATAGATCCCAGAGTAATTCGCGTATGTTTTCGAAGCTTTTGATCGTGGTTGTTTTATTCTCTTTGCAGTTTATACATTATTTGAGAATTTCCCTTCATTCAACATCCAGGAAACCTTTTTGTATGTCCTATCAGTCACCCATCCTCTTAAAGTTCATGCTCATTCTCTGTACAAATATAGATTACTATATTTCTACAGATATCACTGAACATGTTCTTGCTCATGTTTTGCCAAGCTGTCACTTGTGTCAGAACATATGCGTGTATGCATCTGTGTCTGTTTATGAGTGTATGTTGTTGGCTGTAGCAGCTGCTACCATCCATGTCTGTGGTGGTTGGAGTCATCAGCCATGGTTCCATTCAATAATGGCTGTGGAGGTCTGTGTGTGATGGGTTTGTGCTGTCCTTGGTTTTTCTGCCATGTTTTTATCTAATCATTTGGTGTGCTGCATTTGTTTTTAATTCTTGTTATTTCTATTCTAATGTTTCCCACTGAAAGCACTTTGCCTCAAACTCTTTATATAAATATGCTATGAGGAGTTTCTAAGTAATAACAAAAAAGTCTCAGTTTTAGATATATGCCTGATGGGTATACACACTTTAAGATGAGTTTTATAGCATCAAAATAGGTTATCTATAAATGCTATTCCTTAGCTTCGTGGTCTGGTCGGACAGGGCTGGACTGGCCTGGATACTCAACTTCAGGAACAAGACAATTAAAACTAGAGCACATTTATATTATTCAGACACGTCTTAGAGCACCGGGCTGTAAGTAGCCATATATAGCCGGCTACAAAACTACAATACTAAGTTTTCCAAAAATTGCTTGTTGTCACACATCAAAAACTACCGCTACGTAACTAGAAAGAGATACATTACCTTGTTGCTTTGCATCCTGTAAGTTGTTGAAAAATGAAGTTGTAAAGCAATGCAGAGTTCTGAGGAAGGTCCGAGCTGCATTCATTAGCATCACAACAAACGCACGCTTTGGTTTGGGTCACATCTTTACAACAGTCGCTGCGTGTGCTCATGGGTAGCAGAGTCTTTATGTTGCCGGAAATAGATTCTCATAGCACCTTTAACGAGCTCTATAAATAAAGTTGAGTTAATAAAGTTGAGTTGTGTCATGTCCACCACATTGGAGTAGACTTGTATGACTATTTCCACTAAAAGTTGCAGTCCCTCATAGACCTTAACGTCTCCTTCACTTCCATCCTGTTGATACACTCCAGATCAAAATCTTAAGGCCAGTTGAAAAATTGCATGAGCTAGCATTTGGGTCTTAAAGGAACACTCCAACATTTTTTATGTTTCCATGTCTTACCTCATTTCCCAGTCCAAGCAGGTCGACACCATTCTTTTGACTGTGCATCCAAGTAACAAGAAAGAGATTGACTCAGATCACCAACCGTTAGCTCTACTGCGTTGTGCCTTAGCGTTTTTTTGTCTACAGACATCAGATAAACTCCAGATGGTCCTGTGTTTTTGTTGTTTTTTACTGCCTGTGTAAAATCTGAAATCAGATACAGACCAACAGATTGGCATTGCATAAAATTTTTGTAAGAAATAGTTTCAAAACTAAGCCACCATGGAAGTGCTTCTTAGCATGTCAACAAACTAAAGCCTCTGTTTACGAGTGAAAGATTGCTTTTAAGGATTGCGGCCCACTTTATGAGAGAGGACAAGGATGATTTCTTCAGGACTGATGCAGATTCAAAACCTTAACTATGTGAACCAGAATAGACAGAGGAGGATCTACATGTTTTATAATCTGAGGATGCATGATGAGAGTGGCAGTGGGGCTGAAGGGAGAATCCAAATCAGAATTTACTGTGGTGTATGTGTGGGTTAGCCATGAGGCTAACGCTGGGTCAAATGATGTAAAGATGCATCTTTTCTTTTCTTTTTCTCTTTGTGGGGGTGTTTTTGTAGTACGTTTTGACCATCATGTAGTTCATAACTTGGTTTCATTTTACAAATAACTACAGTGCATTTATTCTCAGACTGGGTTTTCCCCTGCAAACAAAGTAACTCAACCAGGGGAACAGGACGTAAACCCTGAAGTTAAGGGTCAATGGCCATCCTATTTATCTCGTCTGCCTCAAGATAATATGCCGAGCTAAGTGCTTACCTCATTTACTGTTTGTGTGACACCTAATGGTGGGATGGTTGTATTCTTCAAGAATATCTCATTGTTTGGGTGCTGATTTTCAGTTTTTTAAAGTACTTTAGCCTCAAGGCTAGCCCACATATACACCACAGTCCATGTCGTTTCAGTCTCTCCCATCAGCCCCACGCTGTTCCTCTGCCTCAGCTCCTCTTCTTGCACACTAAGAAGATCCTCCTCCATCTATTCTGGTTCAAAAAGGTAAGGTTTTGAATCTGAGACAGTCTCAAAGAAATCGTCCCCATCATCTGTCATAAAGTCGGCCATAATCCTTAGTAGTAATTTTCTTCTGTCTCAAGTTTGTTCACATGCTGAGAGGCACTTCTGTGATGGTTTGTTAATGCCCCTTTGGGGTTTAGTTTCTTAAGTATTTCTTTCAAAAATTATATAAAATGCTAATTTTAGTCTGAAATAGATACCGTAACAACAGACAGCCAATAAAAAATACCACAAGCATACAGGACCGTCTAGAGATGTCTGTAGACAGAGACAGACTAAAGCACTAGGCCTGTACTCCCACTGTTTGAGCTCCCACTGTGTTCATTTAAGATAGTCTCTATGTAGAGGTTCAACATTCAGAAAGAAGAAACAGGCAAGACATTCAGACATTTTGACTAAGTAATAACTTTCAGTTGCAGTTTCATAAGACCTTGGCGCTAATTATTTATAAAATGAAACCAAAAGTTTCTTCATACTCCTATATATTAAGGATATTGTTGCTCCACTTTTGAAATAAGAATTTGTTTGTCTGTAGTGCAGTAGCGTCCACCTATTACATTATCTTTGCCAATTATTGACAGAATGATCGACCAATCACTTGCCAGATATGCTTTGCAAGGTACTGCCCATCCGAAACACTTTCATTGGCTCTTTTGCAGATGGGCTAGTGAAATACAGTATATTGATAACTGGTGTGTCAGATTGACATGTAACATTTTGAAAGCTAAAATCAGCCTGGAACAGAGAGGTGCTCTTAGTTTCACCCCTGATTATAAAGTAGAGATTTTTTTAAGCAAAGAAGCTGTGAGCAAATATTATTTTATGATGTCAGCTGTCTGCTCTATTTTTCTCTGGTTTCAAACTTAAGTTGAAGACTTAAATAAACACAGGGTCCCAGGGTCAAGGAACGTATTTTTTATGCTTTACAAATGTCTTTTTTAAATGAGATCAGATTATCTACATTAACAGCCTGTTCAGTTCTTGCATTTCTTTATGTCATTATGGACCAGAATCTCAGAGGAAAGTTTCCAGCTTCTTTTTTTAACTTTAAGGCAGTACTGAAGGCAAAAGGGAGTCCAACCTGGTAATGGCTGATTCTGATGAAATGGCCTGTGGGTGCACAACACCTGGGTTCTCTAAACTATACCATTTCAGCATGCTTTAGCAGATTGATCTGCACTACAAGGGATTTAAGATTGCTCTTGGCATGAACCAGGGAGCTTTTCATCCTTCGATAAGTTATATTTATTTGTCAGATAAAATCATGAGTTTGGTGCTAAAGAAGGGCAGTTTTAATGGAAACAGGTCCTTAAAGAAATAAAAAAAAGAAGCTCTGGTGTTGAGGAAAGCTGAGCAGAGAGTCCACACATGACTTTGAAATTCCAAATTAGACCTCAGTATTATTTTAGGATGAGGATGGAGTTCAGTGTTCTGGGGTAGCTTGGACAACAACACATGTAGCCAATGGCTGATCCCAGTCCATGATTGAAGAGCAGCACAATTCATGGATGAAATATGGAAACAGAAGATCCACTAACTCCAGTTGGAGTTAGTCTGTATTCCTAGGTGGCAGTCTTCAGATTTTCTTCATCAAGATAATCATGTAATTCTTGTAAAGATCTCTCTAGTTTTGATTTCATTGCAGAGTCTTTGTTTGTTCATTACTTAACTGCTGTGTGTTTGCCCCTCCAGAGTCCTCAGACCCCGTCCACAGAGTATATCGAGCAGGGTCCACTGTTTGAAGAAGCTCTGGGCTCAGAAGGAGCTGAAGCCTTCCTGTCTGAAATCAGTGAGGAGGACGTGGAGGTGCTTCGCCAGAGAGAGGAGGCTCTGCTGCAAATCGAAGTAAGAACACAATTTGAAATATTTCACAACTGAAAAGTGAAAAGAAACAAAAAAATCACTCACATACAAACAGAGATGTCCCTGTGAGAGGCTCCACAGGGGCAGCTGAGGGTACTCTGGGAAAAGGATCCTCTCTTTTTTTGTTTATGTAATCTTTTTGGGTGACCCCAAATAGTCAAATATTTGGCAACCCATTCTTAGTATCTTCATTTGACAGCCAGTTTCCTGATCGAACACCTACTAATGAAACACAGATGATTCTATTTCAGAAATATGGAGGAGTTAAAGTCCATTTTGCCAGATTTCCAAATAAATTATGACTCATAGCCTGTTTTGGTGTAAAAATACCAGTCTTTTTGTACTTTTTGATGTAATGTTCTAAAATGACCCCATTCTCTTTGCAACAAAGCAGACAAATCACATCAGTGCTTTAATCAAATGTATTTTTTCTCCCTATAGTAACTTTTGTGACATTTATAAGTATTGAGGGGCATTCATTAAAATGTGGCAGTGGTTTTAATCAATGTTACTGATCTGTTTTTAAAGGGTAAAACAAATCTTACATGATGATGAGGAAGAAATCCTTAGTTTAAAATATCAGTGGAACATGTTCTTTTTACAGGTCAAACTTCATTCACCTACTGGATTTTAAGACATTCAAACCTGATCAAAATCTTAAGACCAGTTGAAAAATTACTAGAATTTACCTTTTGCACATTTGGACCTTAATGAGGTTTTAAATAGAGCTACAATATGCAAAAGCAAGAAGGGGGAGTGTGACAAAAAGCACTTTGAAAAAGTAATGTATTGAAAACAACAAGTAAACTGAAATAGGCTGATTATCAGCTGATCAAAAGTTTAAGACCATCGCTCAGAAAATTACAAAAAACTCTCCAAACCGGAACAAAAATGTTTCTCAGTAGGACTCAGTAATGAGAAGCTCCACCGTTCTTGTTAATCACTTCAAAAATTCGTTTGGGCATGTTTGATGAGAGTGTTTCCAGGAAGCTTTTGGGAACATTGCTCCAAGTGGTGAAGATGGCTTCATGAAGGGCATCAACTGTCTGGAACTGACGGCCATTTTTATAAACTTCTCTTGCCATCCATCCCCAAATGTTCTCTATGGGATTTAAATCAGGGGAACATGCAGGATGGTCCAAAAGAGTGATGTTATTCTCCTGAAGAAGTCCTTGGTCAAGCGAGCATTGTGAACTGCAGCGTTGTCCTGTTGAAAAACCCAGCTGTTACCACACAGACGAGGGCCCTCAGTCATGACGGATGCCCGCTGCAACATCTGCACGTAACCAGCCGCCGTTTGACGCCCCTGCACCACCTGAAGCTCCAGTGTTCCACTGAATGAAAAAGCACCCAGATCATGATGGACTCCCCTCCACTGTGCCGGGTAGAAAACATCTCAGGTGGGATCTCCTTGTCATGCCAGTAACATTGAAGCCATCTGGACCGTCAAGGTTACATTTTTTCTCATCAGAGAATAAAACTTTTTTCCACCTTTCAATGTCCCATGTTTGATGCTCCAAAGTCTAAACGGGCAGTTTTGTGGCGTTGAAGGAGACGAGGTCTTTGAATTCGTTTTTTGTTTTTGAAATCCTTTTCCGCAGATGCCGTCTGATGGTTATTGCGCTGCAGTCGGCACCAGTAAGGGCCTTAATTTGGGTCGAGGACCGCCCTGTGTCTTGAGGGACAGCCAATCGGATCCTCCGGCTCAGCGCAGGTGTAATTTTTTTGGGTCTGCTACTTGACTTTTTTGTTCCACAATGCTCAGGATCTTTCAAAAAATGTAGAATGACTGTCTTACTGCGTCCAACCTCAGCAGCAATGGCACGCTGCGAGAGGCCTTGCTTATGCAGCTCAACGATCCGACCACTTTCAAGAAGAGAAAGCTTCTTAGCTTTAGCCATCAGGAGGGCATGACCGTGTGAATGCCTGACAGAAAATGAACATTTTGAGCAGATTTTGGCTTTAATAGCCTGTGGTCGTAAACTTTTGATCAGCTGATAAACAGTCTATTTCAGTTTTTTTTTGCTGTTTTTTTTTAAATTACAAGTACCAAATGTTTTTTGTGGCACTCCCGCTTCGTGCTTTTGCATATTGTAGCTCTATTTAAAATCTCACTAGGGTCCAAATGTGCAAAATGCATATTCTAGCAATTTTTCAACTGGTCTTAAGATTTTGATCAGGTCTGTATGAAGCTTCTTAAAACTTTCCCTGATAGGGTCTTTGCTGGTCCATGACAGGTCCATGACTGGGCCTACCCACCCTGACAGTCATAGATTGTAAACTCCAGGTCATGTTTGGGTGGATCTGTGGCTTCAAGTTTGCTCTCAGCTTGTGTTTCAACTGGTTTTCCTGACTAAGTAAAAGTTTGAGGCTGTGTCATCCTGTAAGGGAGGCACTATGATGGTAGTGCTGCAGAAGTTACTGAGCTTGTTTTGCCTTTCACAGCAAAGTCTTCTGCTCCTGTATGAAGACTGGATTCCAGTTCATTTTAGAATTTGATTTAATCTTGTGTTGTTTGTTTTTTAATGCAATTCACGGCCTGGCTCTGGGCCCTGCGTTCATCTGGCCAGTTTCTCTTGGACATTCCAAGGTCAAGATATCTTTTGCTGTCGCTGCACCTACATTGCATAACAAACTGCCCCCAGACATCCTCACCACAACTGACTTTGGTCTTTTAAAATCTAAATAAAAACTCACTTTTTTAGAATGGCTTTTAACCCTGACTAAGGCTTGTAGGTCTTATGCTCATGTTAGTTTTATTCTGTTTTTCCTTTTCGGAATGGCTTTTAATCACCTTTCTGCTGTGTCACACCTTTCGTTGCATTTTTATGTCTCTTTTTCTTTTATGTATTGTTCTTATGGTATTGTTTTATGTTGCTTGTATCCATAGAGTTCTTATTTATTTTCTGACACTGCTGTAAAGCACTTTGGGGGCCTCTTGGGTTACTGTAAAGGGCTTTAAATACAAACATTGATTGATTGATTGACTGTGAGTAACAAGACGGCACAGAGAACAGCAGACGCAAGTGTTTGTTGACATTTTGTCATGATATGTGTACGTGTACATGCTCCATGTCGTCTTCTGTGGTTTTGTGGTATGTCTGCAGCAGTGAAACAGCGCCACTTACAGGCCTGGGATATGCACGACAGTATTTTCAGTGTTTTAGGGCACTTTCACATGAGGCCCACTTGTTTCAAACCGTGCTGAGGTGCGTTCACCCCCCTCCTCCGCTGGCTTACATTCACACTTGCAACATCGAACCGCGCCCGGGCCCACTTGTGTATTAACTCAGTCTGAAACAGCAGGGGGCGATATGCACGTAACTGGTTACCAAACCTGCTACGGAGGAGAACAAAGAAGAGGCTACCATGGTAACCATTTCCTACACCAAACAACCAATGTTTACGTTTCGCTCTCATCAACATTTTCCTTCAAATGTGTTTTTTTATCGTGTTTGAGATGGCATCAGCGACCTTCTGGACCCTCGTAAATCATTGGAATCCTCAACCAGAATAAACAAATCGACAAATTGAGAAAGTAAAAGATTCAACCGGGGGATTAACAGGAAGTAAATAATGAAGGACTTTACCCATTGTTCAGTGCTTCCAATGCCCATAATGCATCAAAAGTAGATCGGTTCAGACCACTTTGTTTCACACCAGTGAAACCGCACCAAATGGGAGATGGAGCGGATCAAGACCACCCCTTCATGGAGGTCTCGGACTGGCTGATTTGGTGCGGACCAAAGTGCAGTGGTTGCATTCACATTGATACTAACGTACCAAACCCTGGGCCAAAACTTCTTTGGTGTGCACTTCATATGGTTGGTGTGAAAATACCCTCGGTGTGAACAGACACATTTCTTGAAACAATGCCGTCTTTACAGAGAACACTTTCAGTACAAAAACATTTTTGTCTTCATGTGGACAGGGCCAATATTTGATAGAGTAAACCCTGATCTTACTAAGTTAAAAAGTAAGAGCACTTTTGAGTGCAATCTTTGTCCGCTTTTTGTGTTGAGCAAAACCCACAACCCACAACTACACCAATCACAGGGCTGCCTCAGCTAGTCATCATGCGGTCTGTTTAGGCTTTCAGTCATCCAGGTTGTGGTTGTCCAAGGATTCCTCAATGCTGGCAACTGGACTCAGTAACTGCTTATGAATCAGAGGGGATGAAGAATTACATAACCCAAGGTATTCTCTGAAGATCTGAGGTCACCCAACTGGATCTTCTTTAAAACTTAAAGATGCTATGAGGAGTTTCTAAGTAATTACAAAAGAGTCTCACTTTTAGATATATGCCTGATCGAAATACACACTTTAAGATGAGTTTTATAGCATCAAAATAGGTTTTCTATAAATTCTATTCCTTAGCTTCGCAGTGGGGTCAGACAGGGCTGGACCGGCCTGGATAATCAACTTTGGGAACAAGACAATTAAAACTACAGCAAATATATATTATTCAGACACGACTTAGAGCACCGGGCTGTAAGTAGCGACATATAGCCGGCTACAAAACTACAATACTAAGTTTTCCAAAAATTGCTTGTTGTCACACATCGAAAACTACCGCTGTGTAACTAGAAAAAGATACATTACCTCATCGCTTTGCATCCTGTAAGTTGTTGAAAAAAGAAGTTGTAAAGCAATGCAGAGTTCTGAGGAAGGTCTGAGCTGCATTCATTAGCATCACAACAAATACACACTTTGGCTTGGGTCATGTCTTTTGGTGCGTTCCAGTTGTAGTCAGAAGTTGAAATTTCCGATATCCAAGTAGGAAACTGCAAATGGAACAACCCCTGGAGTCGGAATTCCTTACTGGGAACTCCGTGAAACCTCGCCAGCCCCGAGTTAATGATCAAAGATGGACGCCCCCAGTGTGAACAGTTATTTAGCTCCTGTAAAAATCAATTTATTTGCACTTCCAACTGGGGTGTGTTGCTCTAGATCAGCTGTATACATAGTATTGTTAGACTTATATTTACAAAAATGCTGCCATAGTGATAATCACATTCTTCATGTGATATCTGTGAACAACAACGCAGGGCGTGCTAACGACAGCTAACAATAGCCTGGTAGATCGGCATGTTTTTTTCTGACTTCAACTGGAACGCCGATAAGTCGGAGATGACGTCACTCCCATTTCCCAGTTCCGAGGTTACTGGAATGCAGCAATAGTCAGAAGACAAGACAGGTCGGAAAAAAGTTTGACAAAAAAGACCCCCATACTGTCTGGATGTCTTCAGTCCTGTTCTCAGACTAGGAGCACACCCCAGATTGATAACTCTCATGTGATACCTTTATCATCTGGTCAACCTATAGGCTTTGCATTCCAGCTTTAGGCCCAGTCATGTTTTTAAGAGAAGAGGCCTTTTGGAGAAGGGGTTGTTGAAAACTTAAAAAGTCAATTTCTCAGCCCAGAAGAAACCTCCACTGAACATGGTCTACAAATAAAATGTTTTATTTTTCCTCCCAGAAAACATGCATACAGTTTTAAGCCTCTCTTGAACCTGAGCTATGTTGCACTGAGCTGTATTATATGCAATATTGTCAGGAGGAATCAGTGGGCTTGTGCTTGAGTTAAAAACAAGAGAGTAAAGAAGTCAAAAGTACTCAATGAGTGAGGGGCACATGTTGGTGTTAGTCTTTTAATTTATTTATTAAAATAAGAAAACTCTGACTCCTAACTCCCCCGCACTGTCCTTAAATAACTATCAGATCCCACAGAGGCTTGCGGTTTGGCTTGCTCCCTGCTAAAATCGTACTTTCTCGCTGTTAATAATCTAATTTCTGTTTTGCGTTAGCCATAAAATGTGGTCCCTCCGTAGATTCATTTCCCACATGCATCCCCCAGCAGCCAAAAAATTGCCACTCATGGTTCACTTTCCCCACTCGAGTATTCTCAGCCAGCACACAAAATCCAACCCACCAACCTTGTGATTATAAGCCTGTTTACCAATATTCTCCCAGGGCTACATTCACTTAGCTGATTGAAACTTGTTCTAATTATGTGAAAGTCTGCACAAGTCTGATGTGCAGTCCTATAAACACAATAAATAAAAGCTGTGGCCGCTTACCTTTAAATCAGACTGGGATCTTAGGTGGAGAACACCTGAATTTCAAACACTCCAATATAAAAAAAGAGACAAATTGTATTTGTTTTCTTCTAAAATTGCCTCCCAGGAGACCAACACATGCCAAGTTAGTAACTCCAACTCTGACAGACTCACACTTTCCAAAGCTTATTAGTATTTAGTCACAGTACCCCCATGCTGCTGCAGGATATTGAAAGCTACCCAATTACTAAAGTGCTTATATAGACTTGTTTGTTCCTTTACCTGAGTTAAGTGTGTGTGGAATTAAAATGCTCCTGCACTTAACATCTGAGACACAGACGAGAGACAACGTCACTCTCTTACATCATTCTCTCTGAAGAACTGGAGACTTTTGTAAATTATTCCCAATTTTATTTTCTCACTCCAGATAAGGAATAAAAACTTGTTTTTCTGGAGTAATTAACGTAGACATGCTGGGCTCCTTAGATAGCTCATCAGATAATCACATGGCAGAATCCCAATGCTTTCAGGGAGGTAGACATGGTAAAGAGGACTTGTGAAGTTCAAATCGAGCAACAACATTAAGAAGACAGGTGAATGATTTGAATATGTCAGAAATGAAAGGTCAAAACTTCTGGCACAACTTCACCAACTTACAAGGTGCTTGGAGATAAAAAGTCTTGAAGAGATTAAAAGAGCTTCAGCAACACTTGTAGTTCAGGAAACAACTTTATTAGACCAACACGTTTCGGCTTGTGGCCTTCATCAGGGTAATCAGAAAAGCATTAAAAACCTTTGTACAGAATTTGTTTTATCAAAAACTCTGTATACCCCTGTGTTATCCTTCATGGTCCTTTTTGTATATATAATGTTACACTGATCTTCTGCTCAACTAGCATTTTAAAATGGCTGCCAGTGCCAGCACAATTCAATGAAAGCTGTCTCTCAGGCCTTTTACCAAAATGGTGCAGATGATTCCTCCCTTTGGACACTTCCCCTCACCCTTTGCCAGCTGCTCACAGGTCAAAAATCACATGGTGACTCAACTGACACACCCCTACAGCCAATCCAGAGGCTGTCTCAGATTGTAACTTCACCTGACTGGCCAATTCTGGGAAATGTTTGATCATTCCAAACTTTTTTCAATTTCAACTCTACACTTTCTAAGTGTTGTTTTTAATGCTTTTCTGGTGACCCTGATGAAGGCCACAAGCCGAAACGTGTTGGTCTAATAAAGTTGTTTCCTGAACTACAAGTGTTGCTGGAGCACTTTTGATCTCTTCAATATTTTAGAAATTACAATCTACACAGATTTTAACATACAACCATTAATAAAATTCTAAAAAAGCCAAGATAGTCAGTGAGCGATAGTTATCTAGATCAAAATGCCTTTTTCATACCAGAATTTAGGAGAGGTTGACCAGAGTGGTTTGGGATAATAGAAAGCATTCATAAACTTAAATACCTTGTTGGAATAAAGATCTTGAAGCAGATAGGCTTCAGCAGAGGAAGACCACACTGAGTGCCTCTCCTGTCAGCTATAACAAGAAACCAAAGTCCAGCATGCAGGTTCACCTCACTAATACCAGGTTAGACCACTATTTTCTCCAGGACTGCCTTAAGCTGAATTTCCATCAAGCAGTCCAGTTTAGTTCCTTTTTGGTACAGCCCACATCTATAGCTGTTCCACTGCTGGATGAGAACCCTTGACTAACCACTTTGGCACTCTTCTAATGGGGGCCAAGTGTACCAAACCAATTATTAAAAGTGGAGCTAAAAGTGCTGAAGTCGGTTGATTAGTAACTAAAATTATCGCTTTCCCTGTGATGGCTGCAAAGATGAAAACACAAACCTCACCATGCTCATGTTATGTGGATTAAAGTGATCTGGTCACTGCTGTTGCTGTAAAGTATGTCTGCACAAAAAAACAAACTCCAAAAAAGAGTGCTGGATTTCTTCAATTGCTGCTGTTTGTATTCAATCTGTGGTCGGGGCAGTGACATCATGGGCCCTAATTCCCTGATGCAGCACAGGGTGGTGGAGCCTGGTGCACCCCGTGCAGTAGTAATTTTGTCTAATTTTTTGCACTGCCGTGCGCAGCCAATTTGGAAAATTGGTGGATCAGCTGCACACTGAAGTGGGTGTGGCAGCATACCAGGGGGAGGTGTCCACAGATTCAGTTTGGTGCAGTGACAATTTTGAGCCCAAAAACTGCGTGGAAGGTGTGCTGAAAGTTCGCCAGCTTAAAGGTTTTGGTGATGCATAGTGTATACACGTCACCAAAACCTCAGCTGGTACAGCTGGAAGTGGGGTACAGAGGGAAGCAGTACACACCACATTTACCTCCATCTCCCTCTACGATGCACTCTGTTCTTCTTTCTGCTGGATTATATTGAAAGAATATCCATAGGTCATCTCGTTTCTGACCACCAAGCCTCTTTGTTGGCGCTGCCACAATGGTTCATTTGTGAATTGTGTGTCAGTGTGTGACCAGCTGACCGCAGGTGTGTTGTGTAGAATGAGCGCTGTATGCAGGTGGTGGGCGTGACCAAACACAGATCTAATGCAGCAGCATTACCGATCATTTTTAGCTTTGACAAATGGATTACATGCAAAATAGGCATTAATGTCATGCATTGTAAACATCTGACTGACCATCCACTGACATTTTGGTCCTAACAATTTGATGACCCCATGGAAATTGTTGCCTATGTTTCCTGTCCTTGGCTGACATTATTGGCACACAGTGTGGTCTTCCTCTGCTGTAGTCATGCTGCATGAAGACTGGGTGTCTTCTGCATTTCGAAATGTTTTTCTGCACACTTTGCTTATAACAAGAGGTTATTTGAGTTACTGTTGTATTTTTCTCTTTCTCAGACCATTCTCTGCCCTAGAGTTGGTTGAAAAATACAAATCTGAGTAGATCAGGTGCATCTGCAACACTTAAGACAAACTTGCACCATAATCACCTTTCTTCTCAATTTTTAATTCAGCAGGTGATATTGTGTATCCCCATTCATCCAAAATAATAAATTGCAGATGTTGATAGTGTTTTCTGGCCATGCTTTCCAGCCGTAAAGCAACAGCCAGCTTGCAAATGACACATCTCCACACGTGGCAGTCCAGTTTGGGACTGCAGTTTGCCATCCAGCAGTTTGAAGACTAATGACAATGTTTGAGCAGCGTTTCACAGCATAATGAAGATGTATCTCTGTGCCCAGTTGGAGCTGTCTGAACTTCATCACTGCTTCAAATCAGCTAATCCAGCTGCAGGAGCTGGCTGAATAGGAGCGAGAGGAGGGAGAGCATCAATCTCCTCCTGCAGAGTGACACAGTGAAAGAGCTGCAGCACGAATGACAGCTTCATTTCAGCTGCACTGTGGAGACGAGCCGGTCGGAGGATTGGTGTTCAGACAGGGCTGTTTGGACACCACTTTAGTCATAGCGTCATGGATGAGTGTCATCGTCAGTGCTCAGGCAGGTGCTGAGGGGCTGCTGCTTTGGGGGGAGTGATAGTGTCTGACAGTCTGTTCCTCCACCTCCATACCGCCCTCCCAGTCCAATCCCGTCATAACACAGTGTCAGCAGAGTTATGGAGTCTCCAAACACTCTCATTTCTTCACCGTGCTCCTCCCCGAGGACCAATACAGTGTAGATCCTGTCATCATTATCGGCCCAGCTCCCTGCAGGTTCATGCTGGAGGTTAATTTATCCTCCCTCTGAGCCTGGACATATGTGTGATCTCTGTGAAAGCTTCATGTCCACAAGTGTCACAAAGCATGAAGCACTGCATTAAATTAAACAAGTCTCTTTGGAGTCCCCCTCATGTTCATGTTTACACCTCTGTGATGTCAATACAGAGCTGAGAGTTGCATGGTACAAAGTGGGGCTGCATGATATGAAGCTCTCATAAGAGCTTTAAGAGTCATATATTAGTTTCTGCAAGTATGGCATTGACAAAAGATACATCAGCCACATCAGCCAGGAAAGTTGTCTGACTTTGCCCACCCTAATGGTTGAATTAGATCTCATACAGCATGTAACCCTAAACACTTTTGTTTTGATAAAGCCCATGTCCTAGTCTCATAGTCCTAGTGGCTGAAAGTTGGCTGGTAACTGGATGGAAATCAGCTTAGAGGCAAAAATTGAAAACAGCTGTGTCTGAACATTATATTGACTAAAATATCTGCACAGTTTATGAATTTACCAAAATATTCCACTTTATTATCACTCTATGTCTACATTAAGTGTGCGCATTTACAGAGTTCTGTAAATGCACATACTTTTATAATGGTTTCTATGTGGCTTCTATCTTGCTTTACCCAAATGATTCTCCAAAAGAGTATACAGGTACATCTCAAAAACTTAGAATGTCATGAAAAAGTTCAATATTTTTTATCACTCATTTCAGAATTACCAAAATTTCAAGCAATAAATGTTTGAAATGTTTCACTCTATCTGTAATGAATCTATATAATATATGGGTTACACATTCTGAAATGAGTAATGAAAAATATTGAACTTTTTCATGATATTCTAATTTTTTGAGATGTACCTGTATAAACAGACACATATGTGTGTATTTTTTATGTAAATATAAAAGAATATATATTTATGTGCTTTATCTTGTATGTTTTTCTTTACTGTTTATTTATCTACTGCACAGCACTTTGATGACTGTATGAACTTTAGGGTTTTGCCTGATTCTTGGTCTTTGGCATTTTGTGGTTTAAGTGCCGTCCATTTTCACTTGAGTTCAGGATTTTCTGGATTTTTGTAATGCCTCTATGATTTATGTGTTATCATGTACATGTGTGCTGATGCGTTCTGCTGAAAACAATTTTCCCATGGGATTATAATAAAGTTGAAATTGATTTAGATATCAATTTAAAAAACAATAAAAAAAGGAGTGACATCTCAGCTGCTATACTGAAAAGTAACTCTTTATCAATGCTAAAAATACGACAAAACATCATTGTTACGATGAAATAGCCTGAGGGAAAAGGGCAATTTAAAGAAACACATAAAACATTATAAAACAAATAACGATAAACAATACAAAAACTAATCAAGAAATGCAGAAGAGAGGGGGCAGTGTCGAAATACCAGACAATTAGACTTGAGTCATAGGGACTCAGACTTGAGGCGACTTGAGCCGCTAATGAGATGACTTGCAACTCGACTTGGACTCGGGAGGTAAAAACTCGAGACTCAACTCGGACTTGGGAGGTTAAAACTCGAGACTCGACTCGGACTCGTGTGAAAATGTCTCCAGACTCGACCTGACTTGAGACAATATGATATGGAAAATTGCACACACTCAGGCTTTATATAAAGAGCCAGACAGGAGATATACACCACTCTTTCCTTTTAGCTTCACTTTATTGATGCTCCATTCACAGTACACTTGTCCGTCACCTATTATTGTCCCACACACGACACAGTACTACACACATACGTTCCTACCACACACCCGCTTCTGCTACAGTGATGATCAGTGGGCAGGGTGCGTGGGACGCGGGTTTCAATTTGGCAACCGCTATGTCTTCTGTGCCCAAAGTTATTTTCTTTGCAAATAAAGAATTTCAATCAGATGGAAAACGAAGACATGCTAAGTGCACACGCTAAGTGCACAACCGGCAACGCTTCAATAAGCAAAAAAGAGGGCACAACATCAAACTTTATCTGCCACCTGAGGACACATGAGGCCAAGTAAGTGAAACCTGCAAACGTTAGCCAGGTAGCTAACGTTCCTGCCATAGGTCAATATGACAGGAACGTTAGCCGACCTGTGGTCAATATGAAGTTAGCAAAGCTAACATTAGTAAAGAGGGTGTACGTGTGTTGTATGTGTGGGAAGATAAGGTTTCTCTTTTTATGATAAAAATCTGAGTGATTCTTGGGTGGACGGGGGAACAATGGTGAGGGACTCGACCCGTCATAACATGTGACTCGACTTGACAAACCTGTGACTTGACTCGACTCGACTTGCCCACAACAGAACAAACTTGAGACTTGCTTGGGACTCGGACCTGAGGGACTTGGGCAATTGTCTGTGAAATACACAATAAAATTACAGTGATATACTTAAATTTCCTTTTTTTAAAAACCCTGGTTCAGTGGACCTTACCACCTCATAGAGCTGGTATGCAGAGTGAACTTAAGAAAACAATTTCTGTGAATGTTCTTCTCTGAAAATGGGCCAAATAATTTCAAAATTATGCAGTAAGCTTCAGACTTAATCAGCGATGAAAAAGGGCTGCAGACCCAAACACCACACGAGAATCAACCAAGACTAAAATATTAACAAAGTCAAAGATTTATGGACCAGTTCTGTGTTTGAAGGAATCGTCTTTTTGAATGACCCTAAGAAAAGGACGCTTTTTGAATCCCCAAGTCCTTTAATTGAATTTTTGTGGTTGTTGTCCTTGAGGATTTTTGTATTTTTCTGTATGTCTGTCAAAAGACAGAAGTCTGGATATTAGTACCCAGCCTCTGCAGCATGCCAGTGTTCCTGTTAGACTTTCACCTCCCAGCTGCTCTTTATATGCTTTGGCACCAGAGATCATTTCATCAAAAATGAATTCATATAAAAAAAAAGCTGAGGGCATAGCAGAGGACAGCTTTCAAGGGGAATCTGAATATAACACCTGGCCCGACAGAAAAGGAAAAAAAAAAAAAAAAAAAGTCCAACAACAAAGCGTGTCTGTCCTACCGATGTACGGCCAGGACGATCTATCCAGCATTTACCCTTGAGCAGAGACAGCACGGATGGGAAACACCCACAGAAAAAAACAAATTACCAGCAGAAAAAAGGAAACTTTTCTACCCTCAGCAGAAAAGAGAAGTGGTTTATCAGAAAAAGGATTTGTTATTAACCCTGGCAATCAAAAGCACATTGATTTTCCTCTCTTTACACTGATGCTAATATCACAATGGCAGATCACGTACACTTCTCGCCAGCCCCTGTGAGATAATGAGAACATCAGCCTTCTGTGAAATCCAAACCCCTTTAAACTTGATTATTCACTAAAGCTTAAGACATGGCTATTACACTTTTCACTTTGTATACCTATTTTAACACTGTAAATGCCAGGGAGCAGGCAGGAATATAATCATCACTGCAGGTGAATGAAAGCATCCCTAATAAGCTGTGGCTGCTCCCATGAATACGGCATTAAAGTGTGCTGTTAATGAGCTCTGACACTGCAGAGCAGAGAAAGGTAACAGTTTTGATGTAAAAGTCTGCTTAATAAAAGATAACGCAGTAATAATTTTAATTCAAGTACATTATTACCTTTATTTCATGTCCAGTGGAGAAAGATTCAGAGGGCTGAGGATTGATTATGTTTTAATTAAAATGTTGTACAGTGAAAAATGAAGGCCTGGAAAGCCACTTTTGTCTTTTTTTTTCTAGCCTCCTGCCTGATGGACTGCCACTGCTGAATACACAGCAATCAATTCTTCAACACACACAGTAAAAGTTTCAGGAAAGAACAAAACCTCAGGCTAGAATATTCTTTACTAAGTACATCAGGAAGTCTGCAGCACAGTCTGCAGTCCTGTGGCATGAAGTTATAGAATTAAGAACTTTAAAAAACAATGATCATTATTTTTTTAAACACAAGTGTCCTAGTTTGATGGCATGAGGATTAAGGTTTGATGGCAGTCAGACAAAATGTGTCAGGCATGTCTTAACAGCACAGAAACAACTGGATCTCTGTCAGGGTGTCTTATGGTTCAGAGAAGTATAAACATATCCATAGAGTCACAGTAAAGTGGGGGGTGACGTGGGGTCCTGGCTGTTTAAAGAGTCCTCATTGGGATACTTCCTCCTTCAAAGGAGGGAATTCTTTTGCAGGCGTTCTTTTGTTTCAGTGTTTGCTTGTTAGCAAGATAGAATGAATAACAACAATATACTCACCCAGAAGGCTTTCCTGATCCAAACAGTGCTTCGGGAGATATTTAGATCCAAAATTGAGCAGCAGACATCGATATAATGGTAGCCCGTAGGGCATAGATCGCCGCTCCTAAAAACTGCATTAATCGTCCAAAAACTCATGTTTTTCACCAATATTCCATCATGATCCGTTCCGGATGGTCCGCCATTACAGTCTGTGTCACTCCACACAGCGCTGTGTGGCTGTGCCGACCTCTGAACTGACTAGTTTGTTTACGTGCCCTTCGCGCATGCGCAGTATTCTCTGGAGTGCTGCCTCCGTTTCCTCCTTTCGATGAGCTCCTCATCGGTAAACTCTGGCTCGAAACTGTAAGGACACCCATCATATTCAAAGTTCTCATCTACAACATCTTCATCCGATAGATATTTGTCCATTTTGCACAAAACTGGAAGAAGAAAGTCGTTGTGTAGGCCGCCGGTCTTCCCCTGGAACAATGAGGCGCACTGCGCATGCGCGAAGGGCACGTAAACAAACTCGTCAGTTCAGAGGTCGGCACAGCCACACAGCGCTGTGTGGAGTGACACAGACTGCAATGGCGGACCATCCGGAACGGATCATGATGGAATATTGGTGAAAAACATCAGTTTTTGGACGATTAATGCAGTTTTTAGGAGCGGTGATCTATGCCGTACGGGCTACCATTATATGGATGTCCGCTGCTCGATTTTGGATCTAAATATCTCCCGAAGCACTGTTTGGATCAGGAAAGCCTTCTGGGTGAGTATATTGTTGTTCTTCATTCTATAAACAATGTAAAAGCTGCAGGAACTGAACTTATCCTTTAAAAATGATTAGATTTTGGTGGTGATCCAGATAACCGCCACTGGCAACCAATCGTTTCTCAATAACTGTTGAACTAATAATGATATAATGATTAACATTATCCTGAGTATTACATGTTGGTTTTCAGGGTCATGAATCACATTATGATGGTAACTTTATGATGGAATTAATTCTTAAGGTGCTTACACACCCCACGCTACTTGTACTACCTCGGCGATCACTCTCCATTCAAAGTCAATATACAGCCGCGATGGGGCAGGGCTAACCCTCCCACAATGCGTTTGCCGCGTACCAGATCACTGCTCTCCAGCAATCTGAACAGTTTCCTGCTCTGAAAGACAAAGTGAGTCCAAGTCTGCTTCACTCTATAGACTCTGAGTGGGAATTTTAGTGTGTTGCTCCTGCGCGGCCGAGTGGACCAAGTAACCCTCTCGTGTTTCAAGGATTGCGGTTTCGATCCCCGCTCTCTACTCAACTGTTTCTGTATCTGTTCTGCTAAATCTGTCTTGCTTCTGGGTCCTAACTGCCCCTACCCCTCAGTATTTGGGTAGAGTTAATAACAAATATGTAGTTGAAACAACCTAGACATTTAATTAATTTGGGTAGAGTATATAACAAATATGTGTGGTTGAATTTAACCAGGGTTGCAGTGTATTTGATTCAGAATTTGGGGTAGAATATTTAACTCATCTGGCTCAAATTAACTACTGCTGGGTTGGTGCTATAATGACCCAGCTGTTGGGTTATAAAACAGCCCAAATTGGGTTATTTTTAACCCAACAGTTTTTAGCGTGTAAGATGACAAAGAAATTCCTTTATCTTGACCTTGGACCTAGCATTAAGCATTTCTATGATGCCTACATTTCTAGTTTTGTTCAAATAGCCTGATGCTCCGGCCCGTCACCTGCAGTGCTCACAGTATGGATGCAGAGTTTTGGTGGTGAACAGTAACGCGGTGAAAGACATTTGTAGCCTCGCTCCCTTTATTTTTACATCAGAGGAAAAGGACACAGGTTGGGCCTCTGCAGACTGTAACCTCTGTCTCTGATATTTTCCTCCCTGCCCCCTCGCTGCCCTTCAGGCCCCGCTGCTCCATGCTCAGGCCCGTTAGGTCCTTGGGCTACTGCCAGAGAGGGGACAAGGTTTTACATTTTTAAACCGTTTACTCAGTGGAGGAAAAAAGAGAGAGAAAGATGTGTCTCCTGTGGCCAGTGTGAGAAAAATGTCATCGTTTTTTTACTTCTTTCCTCCCCCCTCTTCTCACCAGTAAGCGTGTGAGTAAATCTGCTTAGCGGTTTTTCTGCTGTGGTAGTGACACTGTGTCCTGTTGCCCGATGCCTTTGGGCTCGGGTTGGAGATGTGGGGAGAATTTCATATCAGCATTAAGCACACTTATCAAAGAGAGTGAGAGGGTTGTGTGGGGAGGGGAGACGACGGAGCATGAGAGGCAACAGCAGATAAACTTATTTGTCCTCCGCCGTGCCTCTTTGATCGTCCTTATCTTTACAAAGCTGTGTGTCTTACAATCTGTGCCCTGATTACATACAACAGTTTGACAAAGACTTCAACATGAACCCTTGCTTGGACAAACACTCATAATCTGTCCCCATGGTGTCAGTGAAGTATTTCTTTTTTAAGTATGGGCATTTCTCTATGCCTGGTATCAATGATTTTCTAATCTATTACTCAACACAGTAGTCAGTGCTTATGCATCAGTACACTAAATAATCAACCTTTCCCTCTTAAGTCAGAATAACTAACATGGCACAGCAGCTGGATCAGTCCAATTCAGTCTCTGTAATCAGACATATCCTTCTTGTCAAGCTCTATTCTACGACTATTCTGACTGTAAAAAACAGTTTATCAGAGCAGGGAGAGGTGAGAAGGACGTGACTGCAGGATGTGACTGCATACACAGGGATTAGCAACAGTTTCACTGCAGTTTTATTAGATCTGTAACACATTTCTTTATTAAATGAAAAACAAATATTAACCCTTAAAACTTCTCTGTAGAAGGGATATTTTCTGTCCATTTCTGACATGTTTTGGCCTGAGTTTGTGTAACAAAAAGACTCACATTCTGTGACGCAGTAAAACCTGCTTACTAAGTTAATTAATTGGCCCATAATGAATATTGATTGATGAAAAAACGTCCAGTCGCCTGTAAGATATTTTCTAAAAGATTCTAACTATTGCAAACATTTTCTATGGGCTCTCTCCCAGATGGATTACATAAATGTATAAATCCATGAATGATGGATACACAAATGTATGTATATTTTTTTAACTTTTATTTGGGAAAAAGTAAAAAATATATAAATAAATAAGATAAAAAACAAACAAAAATAAATTACTGAATTTTAGGACATTGTCAACATCGATAATGGTGGTGAGGATACATATATCTATACACACATATGCATACATGCACACATACATACACCCATGTATACTATGCATATACACACATGTACAGTCATACTGTATCTGCAAACATAAAGACACATATACACAACCACACACACACATATATACATACATCATATTCTGTATATACATTTATAGATAGATAGATAGATAGATAGATAGATAGATAGATAGATAGATAGATAGATAGATAGATAGATAGATAGATAGATAGATAGATAAACAATGTGTTGTACCAGAAAGGCACCATAGGCAGTTATGAGAATATAAATTTAATGCAACCACCCAATATTTATGATACAGTTTTTGATGGTTATAGTATTAAGCTGTACAACCAGGCTAGGCCAGCCAAGAAGAACATAGGTAGCACCCCACCAAGATTCCTTCCTGCAGCGCAACTACCGACCTGCTGGAGGTACAAGGCTATCAAATGACCCTCATGTAAAGTACAGTTTAGTAGGGTGGTCTGCCCTCTGTAGGGCCAAAGTGAGACCCATAATAGAGCAATGGCAAGGCAATTTTATTTATATAACACTTTTCCTACAACATATGTAACTCAAAGTTCTTATAGCAGAGAAACAATAGGAAAGGGAGGAGTAAAAATATTATTCCAAACGAGGCACCTATCAGAGAAGCACAGTGTAGGATTGGAAAAAAAACACCTCAACACATGAGACAACAAACACAGAGACGAGCACATGGGGTGGGGGGGGGAGCCAGCGGGGGCATTGATTCGAAAAAGGAGTCCAATGGCTCTTTTTACCCTATGTGGTCTACTCCTAGGCCATAAGGAGGGGGCCTGATTACTCAGGAGTGCTCAGAGAAGTTTATTTTCTTTCTTATTAGTTGTCCCTATGAGAAATATTCTGAATGATCCCTCTAGTGATACAGGTTACAAAATAACCCGAAAACATTTTCAACATAAACCCTCCAAAAGATGTTTTTGGGCTCAGTATTATTTTGCTTTTCCTAAAGTGGTTCCATTTTTTGAATGTGGCAGTTTCAGGGCAATGTTTCTCCACCTGTGGTTTCATTTCCACTGGAGAAATGAGGAAATGGGGGACCACAGAGGGAAATGGCTTCCTTTGCCATAAGCTGGATATAAACCATTAGACAAGGGCCAACAGTTGATCATCTGACACTGTTATATGACAGCAGCTGCATGTTAAACATTACAGTCATTGTGTGTGTTTTGTATTGTTATGTGAGGGGTAAAGGGCTGAGTGTTATGTAGATAAACCCATGATTTGAAGGGGTTGATCAGGGGGTTGATTTGTCACTTAAGAGTTCTACTTTGTTGGGAGAATTTCTCTCACAGACAACAACTTTGGAAAAAGTGAAAAATTGCCTTTGGTTTATAATTCCATGCACTGTATGCAATCACTGTGCTGCTATGGCCTTAGGGTCATTTTTGACTTGCCATTTTAAATCAAAGTCATATTTCAAGTCACACATCATTGAAACACACTTTCACATGTACACACACTCATAAGTCTGCTCACACTTCAGTTCTGAGGACTGTGAAAATGTCCAAGTCTGTTGATCTACAAGACAAGGACTACAGTCATTACAATCTGATAAGTTCTTAGGATCATATATGAAGTTCTTTAACTCCTTAAAAACAAGATTACTTAAAAGCATCCATCCATCCATCCATTATCTCTACTGTGTATCCCTTTTGAGGTCATGGGCTGAGTCTATCCCAGCTGACTGGATGAGAGGTGGGGTACATCCTGAACTGGTCCCTTGCTGAACACGGGGCCACTTAAAAAGACCCGCAGAATAGTCGGTCAGTTCTCTGCCGTCCTGTCCAGGCAGAACAAATGTACTCACTAACTAATGTCGATTGTCACTCTGTGATCCGAAATACACACAATCCACACAACGCTGATTGGCTGTCGCAGCACAGCCACAGGCGACATTGCCTGAAAAATTCAATTATTTCAACTTTGGTAACCAACTGATGAGCAACCAGGTCACCTTTATCTCATCCGTCACATTGTGGGAGGGTTAAACCGGGCTGTACATTGACTTCTCAACCAATCCTGATGTCTGGTATTAACCATACACCTTGTGTATCATCTCCGACTTATCTGCGTTCCAGTTGAAGTTGGGAAAAAACATGCCGATCTACCAGGCTATTGTTAGCTGTTGTTAGCACGCCCTGCATTGTTGTTCACAAATATAACATTAAGAATGTGATTATCACTATGGCAGCATTTTTGTAAATATAAGTCTAACAATACTACGTATACAGCTGATCTAGAGCGACACACCCCAGTCAGAAGTGCAAATAAATTGATTATCACAGGAGCTAAATAATTGTTCACACTGGGGGCATCTATCTTCGATTGTCAACCTTAGGGGTTGCGATGCTTTAACTTCATGCACATCATTGGGATGTCTGTCATCTGCTGCCACGTCTGCTCTGTCATCCTCTGTAAAAACTGAGGTCCGGTTGTTAGGTGACAAAGGACTATTTGCAGAAAATCCACAAATAAATAAATAAAGTTATTTTGAACAGTAAATATCCTGTATTTGCTGTGTATTCAAATGAGTGTAGGTCACAATGATTTGCACAGCATCAAATTCTGCATTCTTATGTGAGTTCATGAACATGCAACATCTGACTCTTGTGTTGGAACGAACATCGAGCTTGAAATGTTCAGCTCTTGACATCCACAGCTTCTCCTTGATCTGCACTGCCTTGAATATGATTAATATGTAGCGGAGGAGAAAGCTCCTGCCAAATGAATACATGTATAATATGAGGAGTGTTCTCATCCCATGATTTCTAAAAGGCATGGTCTTGAGTGTTTCTACCGAGGACCCTCATGTGGAAAAACCCATCTGTGTTTTCTCACCTAGAGCCAACTCTTGATGTCCGCGGTTCTCTGAAGTAAAGGGCAGACACTCTCTTTGGTTTGCTTGTTTTTATGTTTTTGTTTTGTCTCTTTCTCCATATTGAATGCCAGGTAGAAACTTCACAAAACAAATTAAAAACCTCCTGTTTCTTAATGTGTTGTGTTGAATTTGAATTTGATGTTATTTTGGAGATTGTTGGAGCTTTCAGAGTGTACTCCCTCTTAAATCTGAGGCATAAGTGCCCCAGTCCTAAAGCTCAAGACATTTCAGGCTGGCACTTGCCATAAAGACATGAAACTGATTAACTTCATTACATTTTTCAAATCACAGAGACCAAAGGGTGTTTTATTTTGGAGGGATGACCAGATCCTTGCATGTTCATTCGTGTAGCTTGACCAAGCAGACTTTGGACCCACTGTCACCACTGTAATGAAAAAAAAAAAAGAGGCACAACCTCACAGACAGTTGGACTCGAGCCATAGGGACTCAGACTCGAGGCAACTTGAGCTGCTAATGAGACGACTTGCAACTTGACTCGGACTCGGGAGGAAATGTCTCCAGACTCGACCTGACTTGAGACAACATGATTTAGAAAACTGCACAGACTCAGGCTTTATATGAAGAGCCAGACAGGAGATATACGCCGCTCTTTCCTTTTAGGTTCACTTTATTGATGCTCCAATCACAGTACACTTGTCCGTCACCTATTATTATCCTGCACACAACACAGTACTACACACATACGTTCCTACCACACACACACTTCTGCTACAGTGATGATTAGTGGGCGGGGTGCGCGGGACATGGGTTTCAAATTGGCAACCGCTATGTCTTCTGTGCCCAAAGTTATTTTCTTTGCATACAAAGAATTTCAATCAGATGGAAAACGAAGACACGCCAAGTGCACGACCTGCAACGCTTCGACAAGCAAAAAAGAGGGCACAACATCAAACTTTAGTGAAACCTCTAGATGTTAGCCAGGTAGCTAATGTTTCTGCCATAGGTCAGTATGGCAGAAACATTAGCCCGACCTGTGGTCAATATGAAGCTAGCAAAGCTAACATTAGTAAAGAGGGAGTTTGTGTGTTGTATGTGTGGGAAGATAAGGTTTCTCTCTTCAAGATGAAAATCTGAGTGCGTTTTGGTGGACTGGGGAACAATGGTGAGGGACTCGACCCGTCATAACCTGTGACTCGACTCGACTTGCCCACAACAGAAAAAACTTGGGACTTGCTTGAGACTCAGATCAAATGACTCGAGACTTGCTTGGGACTCGGATCAGAAGGACTTGGGCAATTGTCTGCAACCTGAGAAAAACTTGCTGTTAAACCTTGTGCATTCATCCTTCAAAATCTTCAGACCAGTTGAAAAATTGGATGAATTTTCATTTTGTACTGTTGGATTTTAAGAGGACTCCAAGTAGGGCTTTAAAATTAGGAAAGAAGAAACAGAAATGAGAGACAAAAAGTCTGAGTGACCAATGTATAAAATAACAATTAAACTGGAATGGGCAGGGGTGCTGGTTTGGCGGAGTGGTTAGCAACCAGGCACCCCATGTACTTGCTTCTGCTGGTCCAGGTTCGGGTCCCACCTGTGGCCGGTTTGCAGAGTGTCTTCCCCTACTCTCTTGACCCCTTTCACGGGCCTATCCACTGTCTCTCTCCTATCAATAAAGGCACAAAATGCCCAAAAAATACATTTAAAAAAACAAAACAAAAACTGGAATGGGCTGATCAAAAGTGAAAGACCACAGCTCAAAATAAAACCTTATTCCCCCTCGAAACAGAAGTAAAAGTGTCAGCAAAGGACCCAATAATCAGCAGTTCTATCGATCTTGTTGGCCACTTCAAAAATCATTTTTGGCTTGTTGATGTGAGTGTTTCCAGGAGGCTAGTTGGAACGTTAAGTGGTGAAGATGGCCTCGCGAAGAATGTCCAGTGTCTGGAGCTGATTTCCATTTTCATAAACTTCTTTTACCATTCATCTGCAAATGTTCTACCAGTACTGTTGAAGCCATCAAGACTGTCAAGGTTAGTTTTGTAACTTTCTTCCACTTATCAGTGTCCATGTTTGGTGCTCCTTTGCAAAGTCCAAATGGGCCATTTTGTATCATTGAAGGAGACGTGGACTTTGAAAATGCTGTCAGATGGTGGGATGCAGTCAGCACCAGTCTTAACTTGAGTGTCCTGATGGACAGCCAATCAGATCCTCCATAACCCTCAGGATCTGTGGAGAAATTCAAAATGACTGTGGCTTACTGTGTCCAACCTAAACATTGATGGAGTGTTGTGAGATGCCTGGCTTATGCAGCTCAACAATCCTACCACGTTCAGTGACAGAGAGCTTTATTGCCTTTGCCATCAGGAGGTCATGACAGTGTGAATACCATAAAATACCAAATAAACGCCGAGTTTCGATTCATCGCCGGTTTCCAAATAAATGCCGAGTGTAATTTATTCTGCGCAGCCTGTGAGCTACGGTCGAAGTTACAGAACACACATGTGAACACTGAGCTCACAGCTGACGGTTCAGGCTTGAAAAGAAACATTATCAGACTGAACCTTAACAGTCCACATGGTTTATATTTGTCTCTCTGGACGTCCTGTCAGCTCGCTTCTCCTCCCTCTGTATGTCAACAAAATGCACGTTGGTGTACAGCGCTCTGTTCCACGACAGTGCAGTTACACTCAACGACCACAGAGGGCACTAAAGCGCAAAAAGCCGAAATCTTACACACGAGGGCTTCACAAATCCAAAGAAGAAGACATTGCTGCTGCTACTGCAGGTTATTTGCCCTTAACGTCAAGAGGCTGGACACGTCAGTTATCGGTACATTGCTGCTTATCTCCATGGCCCCGGTGCAGTGAAAAAACAGAAGTAAGACCTTAACTTAACTACTTACTACTGGTAGAGTAGTTCCTTACCAGTTTTCAGTGTTTGGAGCGTGCTGAGTTGAAAGAAGAAGACAAGAGTATAACTACAGTACTGTAATATTGCTGTAAGAGTGATATTCATATTGGCGTAATAAATAATTTGATTACATTTACCATATTATTTCGTTTTTTGCTAAGCAAGATTTTTGTGGGAAAGGAATTAAACGCCTGTTCCAAATAGTCGCCTGGTCCCAAATAAATGCCTGGTCTGCTCAGTGATTGAAACAAATAAACGCCCTGGCCATTATTTGGTAATTTACAGTACCTGACAGAAAATCACATGAATCCACATTTTGTGCAGATTTAGTCTTTTGGAGGCTGTGGTCTTACACTTTTGATTTGCTGACAAAAACATGTTTGAGTTTAAATGCAGCTTTCAATAAATTACCTGCTCAAAATGCTTTGTCTCTCACTTCCATTTCTTTTTTTTTCTTGCATTTTGAAGCTGTACTTAGAACCTTTTCTTCAGATTTTGATCAGGAGTGTATTTCATTCTCCATAATGCATTTATTGATTATAGAGTGAGTCCTCATGAATGCCTCCTTACTGGGGTTCGGAAACAAGCTTATCTGGCTGGCAGTGAGCTATACTGTAATAAGCATAGCGTGTGTTTGTTTGTCATGCCCTCAAACCAAGGCCAGATTATGTTGTCCTACAGAAAATGATGATGATATAGTGAACATAAATGATCACCACAACCACTCAGACATGAGGACCCTCCTGAAAACGAGATGTAGCATCTCAAGAGGCTAACCTCTAATAAATCAGATGACAGGTCTATGGTCCATGAACCTGTCCCTAACTTTAGTTCTTACTTTAGTCCACTTGTCTCCTCTTACCTCCCTTCCTTTGCCCTCACACCCAACACAGCATCGTGTGGATTTGCTGTTCATCATGAGACTGGGATCCACATTCAAGATTTCCTGCTGCTTAACAGAAGGTTTTTTCTTGAGCCATGATGGAGGGATTCATGATTGGCTATATGGATTCATGTTGGATGGTGGATGTATGTATTTGTATTTATATGTATATGTGTATTTTATATGCATATATGTATCAAAGCATATATGTGTACCTATGAAAAATGAAGAGTTTTATTCTCTATTGTAAAGTGTCTTGAGATAACACTTGTTATGAATTGACGCTATACAAATAAAGATTGATTGATTGATTGAAATCTACATGCGATGTGTTAACAGATTACAACAGTCAATATGCATCTGCCACCCAAAGCTGAATGAAGATTTATCTTAATTTTATGGCACAGGAAACTTCCAAACTGCTTCATGCTGAACAATGTTGTTGCCCTATGTTGGTTGCGTATTTCTGGCTCATAATAATAGCAACGGGTCGGATGGCAGTAACTAACAACACAACTAAAGCCTCAGCTAGTGGCAGGAGGCTAGATTACACAACATTTGGCAGACTTAGTTGTAGTTGACAAAGTGCGGAGCAAAACCAAACCAAGAGAAAAATGAAGCAGTGTTGCAACTTCAATTGTGAAAGTGACCTTACAAGGCATAATTTGTGAACATGAAGATGCTATGAGGAGTTTCTAAGTTATGACAAAAAAGTCTCTTTAAGATGAGTTTCATAGCATCAAAATAGGTTATCTATAAATGCTATTCCTTAGCTAAGTGGTCGGGTCGGACAGGGCTGGACTGGCCTGGATACTTAACCTCAGGAACAAGACAATTAAAACTAGAGCAAATTTATATTATTTGGACACGTCTCAGAGAACCGGACTGTAAGTAGCGATAAATAGCCGGCTCCAAAACTACGATAATAAGTTTTCCAAAAATTGCTAGTTGTTACACATCAAAAACTACCGTTACTATTGTAAAGTGTCTTGAGATAACTCTTGTTATGAATTGGCACTATACAAATAAAGATTTTATTGATTGATTGATAAAATAGGTCTGTGGTACAAAAATAGGGTTGGGACCACTGCTCTGCTGCATTGATCTGCTGGATCCTTGGACTTTTTGTAATTTCAAAGCTCATAAAAAGTGAAATCTTTCTCTTTCAGATATCTGAGAGTTTAACCAGATGTTGGTTTGATATGATAAAAAACTTTGTGCTGCAACTATTACTGTAAAAATATCTTCATCCTTTCCATTCGCCCTCATCGGGTCTGAAATAAGTTGAGGCTGTTTTGGAGCAAAAGTCTGTGCCTGTCTTCTTGAGTTTGGAATAATGAAGTCTGAATAAATACTGATTGAAGAAGACAACTGTAATATGAAACATTTTGGAGAAGATCAGCAGGCAAAATGAAGGTGAGAGGTTCGCCTATGTCTCTGCAGGCCAAGAGATTATCCAGCATCTGCAGTAAAGCAGGTTAATGAAGTTTGTGTTCTTCAGCTGAGACACGTTCAGAAGTAATGTTTTGATCAAATTCTCTCAATTAAAAAGCAAACCTGGCCGCTCTCCGTCTTCTCAGTGAAGCACACGACTACCACAGGGAGGCAAAGTGAAATCTGAAGGTGTAGGTTAGCTGAGGTAACTTTTTAATCAATACATGCATCTGTCCTCAATCCTGTTCCTCCCTTTTGGGGTCACCAAGACCCCAATGTTATCATGTAGAAGTAAGGACAAGTTAGGAATAAATCAAATCACAGCTACTGTGTTAAAGGTTGGATGAGTTCAGAGGGACATCCAATCACAGCTGCCTTAGCTTGGTGGTGGTGGGATAAGTTGTGGAGCGATCCAATCAGAGCTGCTCTCTTTATGAACTGATATATTCATGTAGAGCAGGTTCACTGTTTGTTGTCAGTTCTGGTATTTTAACTGAGATGCTCTGCCAGGTAGCCTAAATAAAGAGGACTGCATTTCACACTAAAGGTTAAGTTTTGTGGTCTGATTTTTGGTTGGGTCATTAATTACAGTATTTTAATGCTAAGATGAAATTTACACATCTCAAACAGGGGCGGATCTAGTCATATGGGGGCCCAAGGCAAACCCAGTCATTGGGGCCCTTCCCTGTTCTGTGCTGATTTTTTAAATTATTTTTATTCATTTTTCCAACTTATGGAATGGCTGCAGAGAAAAAAATAAACAAGGAACTTACAGATATCAAACAAGAAAAGGGGAGAAGGGGGCAGAAGAAGAAGAAATGGAGGGTAGTAAATACAATAAAAAACTAAAATTAAATTAGATTAAATAATTATGTGAAAAGCAAACAGGGTCAAAACTCAGTATTTCATTGGTTTTCAGCATGCTGATACATTTTTATTATTATTTTAGTCTTGCACCAGGTAACATAACGAAACTAAATGAATTTCCTTAAATTCTGTAATTTAGTTCAATTTTGACAGAAGGTGAGTTTGTTAATTAGCCCTGCGTTTGAAATCTGTTACAGTTATCTGACAGCTTAAGTTACAAGTTACATACCCATGTTCATATATCCTTCACAGCTAGGGAATAATATTCATGACCAAAAAAAGATTTTGAATCTAAATGGGACATCGGCAAAAATAAATAAGAAGTTTATCATGCCCACGCAAAATTATCCTGTGCATGGGCCGTAAACTTTTAATACTAAGTGTCATATAGTTTGAAAAGTTATGAATTAAAGTGTTTTACAGGATATCATGATTGAACATAAAGTCAATGACATCAAATGTATGAGGTCTACTGTCAAAATGATTATAAAATATGGATGTTGATCTTCTCTACTTCAGACTAAAGCATGTAAATTAAGAATAAAATAATAATAACTGCTCTGAATCACAGAAAACTTTAATAATACATTTTTGTGAGATGTTTGGGGGCCCCTGGACTTCTTGGGGCCCCAGGCAATTGCCTGTGTTTGCCTAAGGGTAAGTACGCCCCTGATCTTAAAGCATTTCAGAACATCAGAAACCATCAAACAAGTAAGACGGATGAGCATGAAAGAGAAACAATGATGATCATTTCACTCTGCAGATGAATTGGGATCAGACAGGTTTATGTTTATAAGCGGTTTACTTTACATTCAGTAAATCTCAGCGCTATTTTTTGTCTCATTCTCTCAGAATGTTCCTTGCTTCCATTATGCCTGTGCTAAAATAAATATATTGTGACTTGCTTCTTACAAATAATAAATACAGACTCAACAGGTGCCTGTATTGGGATGAGCAAGTTCCTTCAAACGGAAGCAACCACAATTTTTTTTTCTAAATGTACATATCCAAACAATTACTAAGCCTGTCACGATAATAAATTTTTGCTGGACGATAATTGTTAAAAAAATTATTGACGATAATTGATATTATTGTCAATATTATGTGATTTTTTTTTTTTCATTTTTTCATTGATGTAATTATAATATATGTCATGATAAAGTGAGTAAACCATATCAAAAGCAAGAGTATTTAACTGTAACTGGAAGGTCAAGATATTTTAAATAAAATAAATTAAACAATATAATAAATTTAACAAACAAAAAAAAGAGAAAAATAAAAACAATGAAAATGAAATGGATTCTCTTTTAGGAAAAACTGCATGTAAATAAAAATAATTGTACTAATCAAAACAATAAAAAATAGACCCTGTCTCTGTAAAGAAAAAACAAAACTCCAGTAAAAACACACACAAAAAGAAAAGCATAAAAAAGGGAGTTTATACAGCTCCTGAATTGTTTGTGACATGTACTTTCTCCCAGTCAATCCGTACTGTCTGTCAAATGTTTGTAACATTTCCGGCTTTTCACCCGTATTGAAGGGTTGCATTTCTTTTGTAATGTATGGAATGACACTCTCTGTGAGCGTGTCATTTTGCCCTATTTTATTTATATTTACTTTGCCGACCAAACACCTTAGTAAGCGCTGACTGTCAGGACGAAGGCTCTGCTGAACCTCCCCTTCTTCGTCGCCACTACTTTCAAACAAATTCAACATATCGGCTCGTCGGTGTTCATGAGCTCACACCTTGCTCATTCTGTGTAAAAACAAAATGTTCCCACACTGGGGCTGTGGCAGACGGCTTCGTGCCATCATTCATATCAGTGTTTGTTTTGTTACTCCTCAGGACGCTCACTTCAGATCTCTCCCTGTGTACGCGCGAGCGCCCCCCCAAAGATTGCATCAGGGACAGATGCTCACTCCGCTATTAATCGGCTAAATCCGCTATAGAACTGATGCAGCCCGCTGTTAAGAAAGACAGACGTAGTGAGCCATCTTCTCATCCAGCCTGTTTGGTAGAAAGAGAGGAGGAAAACAAACATGCATGCACGTGTCAGTTTATCAAGGCCGGCAAACTTACCGAGGATGTTTTTATTATCGTTCGGCCTGACAGGCCTAACAACTACATTTTCTTTTCATTTATTTATCCACTGATATAAAATGTGGGGTAAAGATTACATGTTAACCACATTACTGCAGAAATCTCATATCAACCACTTAGGTGGGCAGGCCAGAGCAGCGTTGCCAGATGTATAATAATTATTGTATTTGTACGATAATTTAGCCCTCTGTACGATCAATAATTCCAAAAAAGGCTAAATGTACGATAATTTGACAGGTTCTTGTGGTTGTTATAGATCTACTCAAGTCTGATGAATAGTTATTTGTAAACCCTAAACGCGTCTTATATCACGTGACATTTCCAGCCAATTATAGTTTGAGGGTCATTTGTCTCAGAACGATTGACAGCCAATCATGCTTGTAGGAGCTCAGTCAGGAAGTCAGTTGAGAAAAAATGAGCACCGCAGGAGAGGCATGAACATAGATATCTATAGACTTCTTGGATATCTATAGATGTCTTTGTTCATGAATACATCCACGAGGAGAGGATGAGAGTGAGTGAGCCTGGAGCTGCTGATGTGGGGCAGGGCGATGAATGCCCACAAAAGTGCCTGTAGGACACTAAACAGAGTGAGCAATTGTGACTTTCACGCAACAATAAGACAGTTACTTTGATCATGTCGGGTGTACGATAATTTCCCTCAAAATACGATAATTTTGAGACTCTGGTACGATAATTTCATATTTCCCACCTGGCAACGCTGGGCCAGAGCTCTTCACTGTCATGGACCAGTCACGATTCTGCCAAGGAGATTAGGGAACATTTTTGTGGCTCCATCTTTATGCCGATTTTTATTTTATTTTTTTCAGTGTAGGCACTTCTTTTCTTACTTGTAGGAAAAGGTTAGGCCAGGCCAGGTCAGGTCATGTATGGAAGCACATGCAGGGCCAAGGCTTCCCCATTCATCATTCTTGATGGTGCCTCAGCACCACCAGCAACATTATCCCTTCTTCATTTGTTGGTGTTTATGTGCAAGAAAGTTTAAAGGTGCACAGATGCAACTGTCATGACTCCCCGGGAGGTGAGCTGGCTCTTCCCCAGCTACCAAACCCCTAAGCATGGTTCAGTTGGGACTTGTAGTGGCCATGCTCCAGAATCAAGCTCTTGTCCTTACAGACTGAGCTACATTTCTATGTCACTTTCTGTTGAAATTGCACAAATAGATTCACATTCTATGGGTTAAGATGGAAGAACTGGTGAGGAGGGAAGCTTTCTATTGTTGCCCCTATTCAAATGTCACCAGCTTCTCTGTTCTGTTTTATTACTGCTTAGTGAAAAATACTTATCGACACAATCTTAATTGCAAGAATAAGTATCATTTCCTACATTTTTGCAGTTCAGACATTGCTTAACATCTCTCTGGGTTAAAAAATATGACAGATGGATATTAAGTACCTGTATGTCTGCTTTAAGGAATTCTCTGTCCGTTCAATAATGCATCTTCTACCTCCTCTTGTCTGCACTGTGGTCCAACTGTGTGATTTAAGTTGGTAAAATGTCTGAATATCCTTCATGAAAATGTTGTCATGGTAGAAGTTCATCTGAGCTTCATGCCAGTCTTCTTTCATGGATGATGGAGGTTTTGAATTTAAATGAGCTATTCAGCACATTTTAAAGAAATCGTTTTTCCTCTCAGACTGTAGATTTGTTTCAGTGCACTGAGATAGGAGGAGGCTTAAACTGAAAGTGCTGGCAACAAAACATGACTTTATGTTTCTTTGTGGAGTGGAGACATCACTGAAAGCTGAAATTTGATTTACAATGAAAACCTTGCAGCATCAAGGGACAAAAAGGACGTATTGTGAAAGAGCAGCAGATGTCCCATTGTGTCCAGGTGCTTGGATCTGAATGTGAGCACCTAGATTACACTTTAGCCAGGACTGTCCTGTTTTCAAGCTCGCTGTCCTGGGTCTTGATGAATATCTTCAATGCCTATATGTCCCAAAATCATAAACAAAACTAGAAAAGCACTTTGAGTGCAGCTCCACCAATCAGCTCAGATACAGCAGTGGCTTTTCCGCACAGATTGCACGGCTGAATCTCCACTCATGTCTGTCATGTGGAGAATTCTGCGTTACATTTACATCTGAACTGGGAACAGGGGAGTGTGAATTACATGATCTATCAGTTCAAAGTGTTCCGGTTACAAACTTGGAAAAAACATGACCATCTACCAGGCTATTGTTAGCCGCGTGAGTGAGCAGGACTCCACCACTGGCACTGCAAGGGAAGCTGGGAAATGTAGTGACATAGGCCTAAGAAACATTGAGGTCCATTTGCAAATAAACTACAATTCCCATAAAAACGTAAATGAATGGGATTTGCTGGAACAAAATTAAAAGGTTTTCTGTGATATCAATCTGGATCGGATCAGCATTAAAATGTAGCGGCTTTTCCCTGGACCAAACCAACCCTCTGGGAAAAATTTTATGCAAATTCATCCAGTAGTTTTTGCAGACAAACAGACTGGCAAAAACAAAACCTCCTTGACTGAGGTAACAAAACAAAAGAGCAGCTCAGTGCCATCGTTTGTGTTAGTGTAAGCAACATCACAGACATTGCTGTTGATTACATTAACTGGGAAGAGGAAGTGGGAGTGACATCATCTCTGAGTTATCAGCGTTCCAGTTACAAACTCTGAGAAAAACTTGCCCATCTACCAGGCTGTTGTTAGCCGTTGTAGTTCACAAATGCCATATGAAGAATGTAAATAACACTATGGCAGCATTTCTATAAATATAAGTAGAACAATACTATGTATACGGCTGATTTAGTGCGGCACACCAGTCAGAAGTGCAAATAAATGGAATATTACAGGAGCTAAATAACTGTTCACACTGAGGGCATCCATGTTCGACTGTTAACTGGGGGGTGGCGAGGTTCCCCCAAGTTCCCAGTGGGAAATTCCGACCTTGGGGGCTGCTCCAATGGAAATTATATAACTGCACGCCTGTTCCTCCAGATCTATGTAAATGCTATCAATTTCACAACAACTCTGTGTGAATGCAGAGGGCTTTCTCTCTGTTTCTGCTGACAACGTTGCCATGTAAATGGAGCCTTACTGTGCGTTCACACCAAAAGAGGCAAAAGCGGCAAAAGCGGCAAGGATGCCGGAAGTTAATACATTTTCAATGAGAGCCCGGCGTCCTGAGCGGCTAAAGCTTCCTGAGCGGCTAAAGCGGCTAGAGCGTCAAAAGCGGCACCAGATGAGAAGTTGAGCCTGGGTCAACTTTATGGTAATTAGCTATGACGCAGTTCAGCAGCAAACGGTGGCAACCAATCAGAGTAGTAATCCTTCGACCTAGTGGGCCCTAAAGAACAACGCATGGAACTTCGGTTCCCAGTTCCGTCTTGGATAATGAAAAGCTTATAAATTTTGTTCGGGCTCATCCAATTCTTTTTACGTCCAACCTGAAGTACCGCTGGAACCGCTCTCTATCCAGCCGCAGCTCCAACACCAGCCGATGAAACTCACCCAGCTCCTCACGGCGCCGTAGAATCTAATGCACCCAAACCTGGTGATGGTGTCTTTGTCGGATGCACAACGAGGCAGCACACATCACAGTGATGTCATCCAGATCCATGATGATTTGGTATGATTTTGAGGGTCAAACCACATATTTATAGTCATGGCAGACCATGAAAATGATACAGTTATTGGAGGGTATTAATCTTATTGGCTTACTGCCACAATCTATTTTTTCCGGCTCCTGTAGAATACACACACACACACACACACACACACACACACACACACACACTGTGCAAATACGCGCTCCATACCAACACAGGATTTTAGTATATTTCAAAACTGTAAAGTTTTATGTCGTGGATAAATCAATATTATCTCCTTTGTAAATTGCTTCCTGCCTGTCAATCCGCTCGTGACTGATTAGATGGTGATTTTACGTTATGTTCATGCTATGCTTTAAACTGAAGTTGAACAACAGCAAGCAGCTGCTGCTGTGAAGAAGTCAGCTGCGCGGCTCCTTTAAATGACAAGCAAGATTTTACGTTGATGTCAGTCACGTGATGAGCGGCCAAAGCGGCTAAAATATTTGGCCGCTTTGGCCGCTGTCTGCTTTCTCGGGCGTGCTTGCCGCTTTGGCCGCTTTGGCCTCTTTTGGTGTGAACGCACAGTTACACTGTGCAGAGGAGAGGAGGGAAACTGACTAATTGCTTCAAGAACATTTGGGTGATATGTTTTGTAGTTTGTGTTTGAGATGGAGCAAACAGAAAATAAAATCATGACAGTTCATGCTGCTGTGCTATCTGATTCTTTCATCAGGGCATTTAGGTTTTGTCATCACTTTGGTCATAAATATGCTTTCTCCTCATGCTGTCCCAAAATTTTGGACAAGTTTATCACCAAGTAGTGTAAAAAATGTAAAGCACAAGCTTCACAGTTTGAAATAGGTATTTTTTATTGGATTGTTTAATTTTAGCCACAGCCAAATACAGTTCCCTGGCCAAAGCTTTACACCCCTTAACTACAGCTTTGACACTTCTGCATGGGCCTCCTATTATACTCCAGATAGTAAATGCACTTAAGTTTATATAGCACTTTTCTAGTCTTTGACTTCTCAAAGCTGCTTTACGCCGCAGGTCACACTTTCCCATTCACACCAATTCACTCTCATTCACTCACTGATGGTTTCTGAGTTTCTATTTGAGATATCCATCAGCATCTCTAACCCCCAGAGGTGGGAGAAAGTCACTGTTTTGCAAGTCTCAAGTAAGTCTCAAGTCTTTAAACCCAAGTCCAAGTCGAGTCTCAAGTAAAGACAGGTCAAGTCAAGTCAAGTCTGAAGTCTTAGGCTTAAAATTTTCAAGTCCTTCCAAGTCATAAGCACCATTGACCAAATTAAAAAAAAACAAAAAACAATAAAAACCAGGACAGTTTCATCACTTTATAAAAAACAACCAGGACAGTCAGGGCAGGACATGAAAACAGGACACTTGATCACCCTTGGCCTTAACGTATTTTCAGCTAATGTCAGTCTCAGTTTTTAGCCACGGCGAGTTTACGAGCGAACATATTGTTGCATATAACGAATGCTAAGCTAAAGTTACCCTAAAGGATCGTCATCGGCTCTCCATCTGTTATTCTCACGCTGGTGGTTTTGGAAACGACAATTCGTTTTTTGTTTATAACATTGTAGTTTGTGAATGCAAATGAAATTATCCTTGATGGCATGGTTTCGCATCTCTGGGTTGTTCCCGCACTCCTGCAGTCTTGTGCTCAGGGAAGTAACTGTGTAATCCACACCATCTTTGTTAATTCTTCTAATCCCTGATTGGATGTTAGTAGATGCATTCAATGGAGCAGATCCTGTCGGAAAAAATATTGTTTTGCTGGAAATGACAAAAATCAGTCACTTAGTTGAATATTTTGAATGGGAGCACATTTTATTTGACAGTCTTACTGAAGGTTTCAAGTATTTTCAAGTCATCAGACGAAAGTCAGAGTCAAGTGCAGAGTCATTAATGTTGAAGTCCAAGTCCAGTTGCAAGTCTTTGATGATATTGTTAAGTCGAGTCCAAAGTCATCAAAATTGTGACTTGAGTCTGACTCGAGTCTAAGTCACATGACTTGAGTCCACACCTCTGCTAACCCCCAAATAATATTTCTTCCCATGTCATATCTGCACTGCTGGCATGTGTCGTGGACGACTCGTGGCCCAGGATGTGGTAACAGACTGATAAAACAGTTTTGCTGCAGAATGTGCAGTGCATAGGAAACAATGTAGTTAGTGGAAATTGAGAAAAAGATTTCTGCTCTGAAATCAGCAGAAGTTTGAATGCCAGGTTGTTGTTGAATGAAGGCAGAGGTGTTTGTAGATATCAGTGTCATGAACCACGGACTAAAAAACTCTGCTCTTAATGAAATCACTGACTCACAGCTTGTTTTACTCTAATTTGATGTGTTTTACTGTGTTCACATAAACATTCAGTGTATAGTTCAGCGTGCCTGCAGTGGTTGGATCTGGTTATATCACATGCAGAGTCCAGAGCAGATGTCAGTCTCATCGCAGCCTCGCTCAAATTGCTCCTTTTTCAATTGTCCATAAGAAGCAAACTAAGTGGGAGAGAGTACCTCCGAGTTCTGAGTAACTTCTCGGAGCGAACAAGGTGTGAAAATGCCTTAAATCTCCCAGACGCCTCTTCAGGGGTCGTGCTGTCTATCAGCGCCTTCCCTCTTTGAGGCTGACTCGCATACTTAATCAGCTTAATAGTGAAGCTGCTTCACCTTAAAGAGGCTGATAGGAGCGCTCTGCTGTGCCACACTTCCCTCTGCAGGCTCAACGCGGCAGTTTGTCTCATCACAGCTCTGCAGTGTAAGGCTGAATGACATGTTAGCATGTATGCTGCTGGCTTTTATAAACTGCAAAGTGCACCGCGTGTGGCCCTTTCTCTAATCCCTGCTGCTCGCTGTCATACTCTGGATTGTAAATCTTCTGCATCGGGCTGATAGCTCTCAGGTTTCAAACTGTGCCCAGCAAATTTCCTCTTTAATAAAGAAAGTACGGTTTAATACCCCAGCTGAATAAAGTAATCACACAGCGGAGGATTATTGATGCTGCAACTGATTCTCTTGGAGATTAACTGAGTTGTCTTAGAGGAACAAAATGCAGAATTTTGGCATGGAATGTCTGCATTAATTAAGAACTAATGATCATATGTGATTTTAGTTGGATACTTAGGGGAGAGTGGGGTAAACTGAGCGAGTGGGTAAGTTGACCCACCCCCTGTTTCTGGGAAACCGTCAACAATTGTTTTCATGAGGCCCTAAATTCAGAAAGCCCTTATCACATCTCCCTGCCTCTGTTGAAGAGGAGCACCTGGCACAAAGGGTTGGTCTTTTTTAACACAAAACAATCATTGTCGTGTGTCAGAGTAAATTTTCAACATGTCAGGTATACTGAGCTTTGTATCAAATCCAATTATCCAGGTCTAAAATGGTGTATTATACATATTTGTAATTTACCAATGTATAAAGCTGTATGAGTCATTTGGCCAAAGATGAGTCTGACGAGCAGAGCAAGCAACATTTTTCCAAAATGTTTGCTATGGGGCAAAGTCAGCCACATGCTGTGGGGTAAATTGAGCCATTGGTTCCTTTTATACCACCAAAAGTTGAGAAGTTATATTGATGTATTGAATCATAAAATACTATTTAATGTTATGTTAACCAACTGACTTGTCTGATTAAATATTAAACAGAAGAAAATCATGCTAAGAGTGAACAAGAGGAAAACCAACTGGGGCTCAACACCCCTGCAGAGATGGAGAAAAAGTAATGAAGGAAGTCGTGGGTGAAAAGTCGATCAGATCTGTTTGCAAAGGAGTGAAATTGGGACAGGTCAAACCTGCAGAGGTAAGCGAAGAAGAGCGATGTTGAAGCTTTCTTCTTTTTGCAAGTATGAACTTGTAAAAACTTTAAACATACAAGTAAATGTAACTTTTCTAGAAGGAATAATAATTTTCTTTCTGCCAAGAACTGATTTGTTTCTGTTTGTTGTTCAAAGCTTGGCTTTACTTCATATGAGGATCTAATTTTCCCAAAAAGTTGCAAAATGTGTCTATTTATGCCATAAAAATGTGAAATTAATGATTTTTTTTCTAGGGTGTTTAAGTTAGAGTTAAGAAAATAAATGTGACTATTTGTGAAGTGAACTATCTCTTGTTAACGGACTCTTTTGACAACAATACATTATCTTTTAATAATTCTCAGATTTAAAGTGTTTAAGTCACATGGTCAATTTACCCACAGACTTGGCTCAACTTCCCCCTGACCTGGGGCAAGTTGAGCCGCTTTATTTTGAAAGGCCACAGGCTATTTGTCATTGATATGTCCTTATAATCTCAGTTGACAGCAAACATTCCTAAATAAGAAGTTATGTTGTCATTTTATCTCTGTTGCATTTTCCTTGCCTCAGTGACAACACAAGTGAAAAAAAAGGCTCATCTTACCCCACTCTCCCCTATCCATCCATTGGTTATCTATATCACTTCTCCACTTTGCAAACACTTTTCAAGACAGAGAATTGGAATTAAACACTTGCAACAGTCCTAGTTATTGTGTGGCCACCGTGACAATGAAGACAAGTAATGACCGCTGAAAATTAAAGGTGTGAAAAAGTGTGAAGCTCCTCCTCTGTTTCTGTAGCTCATTTATGTTTTGTGCCGTTACATAGTGCTGGATCATGTCACCCAAACTCTCTCAGAACAAGAGACAGGAGCAGGACAGGCAAAGAGAGCTGCAAAGAGGAAGGGTGTAGAAAGAGTGTTAAAGAGATGTGAGGTGGTAGGTTTGGCGGGACATTTGGGATCATTTGCATGAGGTACATGGCACTAGCACGCAGACAGCTGCTATTCATCTGTGCCAAAATGGTCATCATGTAAGCCTGGACTATACAGTACTGCAGATGGTGCAACCAAATATGTGTAAATCTTAGAATTTTGGGGGAAAACACAACAAAAACGGTGTTCATATGATTTACCATGACTTACTCTTACACTTGTACAGCCAGTGTGTCCTTCCACTAGTGATGGGTACCTTTCACATTTGAACCGATACTGTACCGATGCCCGGTACCTGGGCATCGGTATCAGTACTCAACAGTACCAATTTTCTGTATTTTTGTGTGTGTTTATGAGATAATAAATATTAATTTGTTTCATATTAAGATCTCAAATTTTTTCAATGTAAATTTATTTCTCAATATATAAAATTTGACAGATATATATCAAAACAACATTCAACTGTTTGTATTGTAACATTGTAGTTGTTCCAAAATTGTCTTCAACATGAAAACCAGAAACTAAAATGAACCACAACTTAATAAATTAACTGCAGCCCTCACTTTAACTTTAGGGCAGTTAACAATGGGTCTGACAGAGCTGTAAATAAAAAAAGCATTTACATTAACGTTACAAAGTACGAGGAACCAACCTGATAATGATAACTGACGCACATTAAAATGTCAAGCTTATACCACCTTAAACACGAGGCTTATTTACCTGGACCAGGTATCCTCCTTGTCCCATTTGCTGCCATCAGTGAAGTGGATTCATTCATAACACAAGGATTCATTCCATCAGTGCTGAATGAATCCTTTGTGGTCATAGATCTGAGGCTATCAAAAATTGTGCACTCTTCATCTTCGTCACAAATATTGCAGCGAACATAATCTCCATCACATTTAATAAAGTAGAGCCATACTTTAGAGCAATTTCTCTCAGCCATGCTTGCTTTGTTGACTGAGCCCGCGGCTGCTGATGTCGTTACGCTATTGCTGTGCTGCGTTCAAATATGTATGGAATATATATGTATGGAAATATGTATGTAAATTCAGCTACTCTACCCAATAGTATGCCGGCTTCTTCCACTCCCTCACAGTCACAAGGATGCGTTTAGATACCTAAACATGGCACCATTTGATTTTACATGAATCAGTACTCGGTAGTACCTACAGAATTCGGTCGGTACCTCTTAAAGTACCGAATTCGGTACCCATTCCTACCTTCCACCAGCAGCAACAACCTGCTTTTGTGCCAACTATAGTGTGGTTGAGTTCAGGCTAATGCCTTTAACCTCATAAAACCCCACTTCAAAAATACAGAACTATCCCTTACTAATGCTGAACCATCACTTAGACTTGTCAAACAAAGAGAAAAGTATCTTACAGGCTTAAATTTATTTACCATTTTCATCACTGTGTGTCATCTTTTGTTGTAGTTTTGTATCAGTAACTCCCTGCTGGATCAAATTCACTGACTGTGCATGTCCTATGGGACGTGGGCATTAAAAAGGAAAAAGGAGAAAGTGTTTACCTCTTTGCTCATCTTCTATCGAATAATCTGCATGCTGCAAAGCTTTAGACGGAGCTGACAGTTCTCCCACAGGTGACTGTATCAGCCGAATCAGACGGATCCTTATGAGGGGAGAGAAGAGAGGCGTGCAGCGCGGCGACTGAGGTGTCAGTCAGACGCTGCCGGCAGGCTTGTTTTGGTGACTCTTTTTTATCTTGGCCTCCAGTTTAATTGTGTTTCTGCCGTCTCTGCAGTGGCCCCAGTGTCAGATTGGACAGATGTCTGAATCGTAGTCTGACATTTTAGTCTCATGAAAATATACACAGATCCTTGGAGTCTTTCATTTGTTAGAGTTTGCTCTTTTCACCAGTCAGAAAAAATCAAAACAGTAGCAGCACCGAGCAAGAGCGTCATCAGCAGAGGTGAGTGCTCATTCAAAAGAGAAATGCTCAGTTTACATGTCAGTGTGACTCAATAATCACAAGATTAAGGTCTAATTAGCATTTGTTTCTAAACCACATCAATGTTGTATCTCTTCATTGTTTTTTCTGACAATTTGCCTCTGTGATGGTGCATCACCTCACTTTGATATCACCTGTAAGATTTACCTGGAGACTGACCGACTAGAGCTCAGAGGAAATAACACTCTACCATCACTTAAAGGTGTAGTCAGTGATCTTCTAATCTTCTAATCTGATGCACTCTTTGTCAAATTCACCGTATTTCTCCTCTTCATCCACAAGATGTTCCCACTGACAGCATGTTGAAAAAAAAGTCCGGTTTCAATACACAGCCTTGGCTCTGAATTTCAGCAGGTAAATACTGTGGCTAAGTCCACCAAAACAGAGTACACCCCCCCATCCAGGGGGCGATCATACTTATGCGCAGATCAGACAGAGGGGGGAGGGGGAGTAGTAGGTTGCGTAGCGTCCGCAGTTAGCATAAGAGAGAGATACAATAGGTGCAGAAGCAATGGCTGAAAAACAGCCCAAAAGAAAAAGGTCAGAGGAGTGAAAAGGGAAAAAGAAGGGCTATGACCATGAAAGAGCGAAGACCCGGGTCAACATTGGTGTTGCTTTCCGACGGTGGAGGGAACTCCGCCAATTTAAAGACTTGAAAACGGACCCGGATGTCGCCATCTTTCTGCTGGATAGGTAAGCAACATTAGCTTTGTGGTGCTTCACATAACAGTAACAGCCATCAGGCATTCATCTTATTGCCTAATCTGACAAAATGTACTGTTGTTGTGATGTTATCAATAATGACAGTCGAGTTGTCTTACAAGTCGGGGTTACCTTAGCTACGTTGGTCAGCTACGCAGTTTCTACGGCCGTTTCCATGACGATGTACGTCCATCAGGTTTTGGGGGTGGAGCCAGGGGTGAGGTATGAAGGGAGAGGCGGGTCTAAATTAGTTTATAAACAACCTCTCCACTCATTTTCTCCCACATCGCTGACTACACCTTTAAGCAGCTGAAGAAGGTGGTTTGGGAATTTTCCAGTTTTTTTCCTTTTTTTTTTGACCACCATGACTAGAGTATTGTGTTGATTCTATAACTCAAACCATGAACTTCAGGCTTATCTTCCAGGCAGGTGTGGGCAACAGGTGGCTTAGTGCTCATATGAGATCCTTCTGCTTCCTCAGTACAGTAAGATTAGTTTAAATATCAAGGAATGATGAACATGAAGAACACCTGAAAAAATAAATCAAATGAGAGAACAGACATTCTCATATTGATCTCTGATATAAAAAGGGTATCTGAAATGAACCACAAGTAAAACTGTTTATGATTTTCTACTTATAACTCTAAAAATGGTCCCATTACGTGGTTTTATGATACACTATCTTAAAGGTCCCATTTTGCTCCTTTTCTGGAGTTTTATCATGGATCCTTGAAGTCGTCATTAAATGTTAGTAACATGCATTGGTCCAAAAAACCTATGAATAAAGAACAGGTGTATAACCGCTCTTTTCACAGCCTCCATATGCTAATGAGCTGGAGCAGCGTGCACACAGCAATTCACAATAGAGCAGCATAACTCAAGAAAAGTGGGTGCTCCAGCCACGCCCCGCTCACAGTCCTGAAGACTTACAAACCCTTAGTTCATGCTACCACACACAGTGACAACAGCAAAGCCATTATATATTCAGTCAACTGTTAAACTTATCTTGACTGATGTAAGAATGCTCATACATTGAAGTTTTTCACCCTGGACCAGTCACCAGCTAATTGAAATGTCACACAGAGAGACATTCATGCTCACACTCGTACCTACGGGCAATTTGGAGTCACTAATCAACCTAATTAGCAGGTTTTTGTCTGTGGGAGGAAGCCTGAGTACCCAAAGAGAACACATGTATGCACGTGGAGAACATGCAAACTCCACAGAAAGGTCCTGACCAACATGGCATTCGAACATCGCTGTGAGGCACGAGTACTGCCTGTTGTGCCTCCATGCTGCCCACAAATAACCATGTTGAGCAAAAATAATATCTGGTTTGAATTAGCTCTTAGAACTCCACGTTGCTATTTTTAGTGCACCTGTTTATGTTTTGTTTGTTTTTAGGTCAGAACAACCTGGACCATCAGACTGTGTTTGCTTTGATATTGTCAGATTGAATGTTTTTATCAAAGAAAGAAAAAATGAATAAGTAAATAACAGTACCGAAGCAAATTAATCCACCAACAAATCTAGCCACCCATGTGTAAACATGCTGAAGCCTGTATAAGAGCTCAAAGCTGTCAAGCAGAGAAGTTCCACACTTTTAGTTTATAATGATGTTACAAGCTGCACTTTCACACCTGCAGCTTACTCTGCCCTGTGTTAATCAGTTAATCAACAGTGGTCTTCTATTGCCTTATTTATGTGTTTTATTCATGGTATTATTGTATATATTGTCTATTATATTATGTTAAAACCCTTGGTCTCCATTTAGTGTGTATATGTTATTACTTACTCTGAAACAAGCTGCTGAAAATAACTCAGTTTCTCAGCTTGGGATCAATAAAGTCCATCCATCCATCCATCCATCCATCTTTGTATCTAAACATACAAGACTATAAAAACCACATGCCTTAGTTTTGTTTCAGCACAATTTATCAAAAATTTTAATTACAAAAGTCCTTATCTGTATTTGTAATGTACACTTCATTGGTTGGTTTCATTTTAAACTCTGGTTTGGATGATTGAATAATTGAAACACTGAAACTGGTTTGAAAAAATGAGGACATAATGTGACTAAAGCATAAAAAACAAAGTATGTGTCATGGCGATATTTATTCACCTGGTTAAAATAAAATGTTATCTTGTCTATGCTACAGTTTTCTATCTTTGCTAACAGAGGCCCCGTTTACATTGGTAGTTTTCCTCAATCTGATTGAAATCGATCAGATTAAGTGAATCTGATTTGAACTTTGAGTAAAGAGATCCACGTTCAATTCACGTTTGCATGGCCCCAGCTGAATCTGATTGTATTGTTTTTTTTGACATGCGCAGAAGGTCACTCTGCCACTACCTGCAAATGTGTAAGAGAAGGAGAGGTGCACTTCCTGCTTCCTGTTTACCTCTAGAAAGATGGATCCACGTCATGTTTTGTTGGGGTTTCTATTAAAAAGTTTGTTTCCTCCACCGTCCAGTTCTTCTGTTTGTTAGCCATGTTTGTTTGGACACGCTCTGCGTACGTCACTACGTGCCTCTTACGTACTACGGAGCGCCTGCACAGATCGAACAATCCTCTCTATCAACCCAATCCGCTCCACTCAGCCATTTACAGTCATGGAAAAAATTATTAGACCACCCTTGTTTTCTTCAATTTCTTGTTAATTTTAATGCCTGGCTCAACTAAAGGTACATTTGTTTGGACAATTATAATGATAACAACAAAAATAGCTCATGAGAGTTTAATTTAAGAACTAAGAACTATTCATTTTCCATGGTTTTCTTGATAATAACCAAAATTACTTAAATTCTTACATCAATAGCTATGGCATTGTACCGCCAAAAACTCTACTTTTAAGCATTCCATGTTTTCTTTTCTGTTTGCTTTAAACACATGATACACACAAGAGTTAATACTTGATTGCATAACCATTGTTTTTGATGACTGCAGCCATGCGTCTTGGCATGCTCTCCACCAGCTTCTGACATTGTTCTGCTGTCACAGCAGCCCATTCCTGTTGGACAAATTCAAACAAATTTTCTTTGTTTTTGGGCTTGTGGTTCTCCATTTTGAGTTTGATGATTTTCCACAGGTTTTCAATTGGATTAAGATCTGGTGATTGAGCAGGCCAAGGCATGGTGCAATGTTGTGGTTCTCCATCCAGGCTTTAACTGACCTTGCCGTGTGGCAAGGGGCATTGTCTTGTTGGAAAATCCAGTCATTGAGGCAGGAAAGAGTTTTCCAGCTGATGGAAGAAGACTGTTTTCAAGGGTAGTCCTGTACATGACCTGGTTCATTCGGCCTTCACACAGTTGCATTTGCCCTGTTCCTCAGACTGAAACAACCCCAGATCATGACTGATCCACCCCCATGTTTTACTGTAGGGGCAAGACAGTCTGGGTTGTAAGCTTCTCCAGGCTTCCTCCTAACCAGTAAGTTGGCTGGAGTGGGCATCAATTCAAAATTGGATTCATCACTGAAGAGAACCTTAGCCCAATCATCAACAGTCCAATCCTTGTGGTCTCGAGCAAAGAGTAACCGGGCCTTCCTCTGCCTTTCATTGATGAAGGGCTTCTTGCGTGCTCTGTGTGACTTCAAACCAGCTTCAACAAGTCGTTTCGAACTGTCCTTGCTGAACAAGTCACATTTCTCGACAGTGCCCACTCATTTTTAAGGTCCCTGGAGGTCTGGCGATTCCTGACACAGGAGCGGATGAGTGCAGTCATCTCGTGGGGTAGAAAGATGTTTCCTGCCACGGCCAGGTAGCAATTTGGTAGTGCCATGTTCAGCTTGTTTTTTTGTTGTAATGAACGGCTGTCTTGGAGATCTTCAGTTTTTTCGCTACCTGTCTCTCACTCATGCCAATTTCCAGCAGTGCCAAGATGGCTGCCTTTGTGGCTTCACATAATTCTTTTGTTTTAGGCATTATGTGAGAGCTGACAACTTCTGAGTTGTGCTACGGCTTGAATGTAAGCAGGAAACCACTCTAGGCCTTTGCATGTGCAGTGCTGCTTGTGACATGAAATGGCCTCTTATATACCCTGGGAATCAATTAAGCTTAAGAATGTCAAATAGGACATAAAGTATTATGTGACCAGCTGCATTTTTTGTTGTGTTCATTGTATTATACGTTTAGTGGTACCAGATATTAGAATGAACAAGAAATTGAAGAAAACAAGGGTGGTCTAATAATTTTTTCCATGACTGTACATGAAGCATGAAGTGGATTATCAATCAGCGTAGACTACCTCTTACAATCCGATCCGAAATACAATCAGATCCGGGTGAATCAGATTGGCTAAGGTGTTGACATGAGACATTTCTAATCTGATTGACCTTTCAGTCTTTTTGTAAATAGGATTTTTTGATCCATGTAAACAGGGCCACTGTTGTCTTGGAATAGATGTAGACATCCTTGTTGATCTTTATGTCCTGACAGTTTAACCTGAGGGGGACACTTTGCTGTGTTTGTGTGACTTTAAAGGAGAAGAATAAAGTCCACTTCATTCTCCTGCCTCTCAGGATACATCAAATCTAAAAAAGTTGATTCATCCAATTTTTGAAAATCTCACGGCTTATTGTGAGTGAAAATTGCCCGGCATGTCTAGCTACACATCTTTTCACTGTACTTTAAAACAAAAAATAAACCATTCACAACCAAAGGAGGAGAATTAAATGATCCTGCCACAATTCAGAAAAGATGAATTCCAGGAGAAATGAGATCTGATAATCTAATTTTTGGTTGATACATTTTTGCCCAAAACACACCAATGTATAAACAAGTCACATAATCCACTGGCTTTGCACAGCTAGTTTAAGGGACCGTTGTTCAATGTCTTGGAAGTAAGATTTTTGTCTAAAGTAGCAGTCTATACCTGATTCAAGACCCTCATGGAGTAACATTTTGCCCGTTCCCATGGCAGATATTTTCTCATAATAATAATTTATTCAGTGTTTTATTTTTGTTTTCCATTCCTTGTTATAAGATATCCATCTGGGCTCCTCAAATCAGTATGAGATTTTAGTAAATATTATGGATATTTTTGACTTGAAGTTATCTAAATAAACTTGCTTTTTGCAGTCTATAACGTGTCCCAAGAAAATTGTTTGACCATTGTTCTGAGTCTTACCTGGGTAAATGTTAATTAAAGGCTATGAGGAGAATCTATTACCGGCGACATTAAGACTCTGCTACCCATGAGCACGTGCGGCGAATGTCGTAATAATGCGTTCCAGTAACCTCAGAACTGGGAGTGACATCATCTCTGACTTATCGGCGTTCCAGTTGAAGTTGGAAAAAAACATGCCCATCTACCAGGCTATTGTTAGCTGTTGTTAGCACGCCCTGTGTTGTCACAAATATCACATGAAGAATGTGATTATCACTATGGCAGCATTTTTGTAAATATAAGTCTAACAATACGATGTATACAGCTGATCTAGAGCGACACACCCCAGTCAGAAGTGCAAATAAATGGATTATTACAGGAGCTAAATAACTGTTCACACTGGGGGCATCCATCTTCCATTGTCAACTCGGGGGTGGCGAGGTTTCACTGAGTTCTCAGTAAGAAGTTCAGACTTTGGGGGACGTTCCAGTTGCAGTTTCCTACTCGGAACTCGGAAATTCCTACTTCTGATTACAACTGGAACGCACCAAAGACGTGACTGAAGCCAAAGCGTGTGCTTGTTGTGATAAATGCAGCTCGGACCTTCCTCTGAACTCTGCATTGCTTTACAACTTTTTTCCAACAACTTACAGGATGCAAAGCGACGAGGTAAAGTATCTCTTTCTAGATATGTAGTGGTAGTTTTTGATGTGTGACAACAAGCAATTTTTGGAATACTTATTATCGTAGTTGTAGCCGGCTGTATGTGGCTACTTACAGCCCGGTGCTCTAAGACGTGTAATATAAATCATAAAATAATATAAATTTGCTCTAGTTTTAATTGTCTTGTTCCCGAAGTTGAGTATCCAGGCCAGTCCAGCCCTGTCCGACCCGACCGGAAGGCTAAGGAATAGCATTTATAGATAACCTATTTTGATGCTATAAAACTCATCTTAAAGTGTGTATTTTGATCAGGCATATATCTAAAAGTGAGACTTTTTTGTAATTACTTAGAAACTCCTCACAGTCTCTTTAATACAGAAGCAAAATTTTCTAATACTTTTCAGTGGGAGTTGACGAGCAGCATGTCCAAGTGTATTGACCGGCTGCAAGGCGTGATAGGTCTGTGGTGTTGGCGGCCAGGGTTTAGCGACAGGTCAATTGGTGGCTCAGTGGACCAAACAAAGGGTCAGTTGTTGTAGTAGCTCTATCAGTCTTTTTTGTCAACACTTCTGCTCCTTTCATTAGCCCAGGATCATTGGTTAATCACAAAGATCACACCTCAGCTCGTGTACATAAATAGTCAACAGACCCCAGAGAGGAGTTTTCACAGCTCACCTGTCGTAGCTCAAACAGTTCAAGCACATTTGTCCATTAGGTACGGCCCATTTAGGCTGTAGTCAGAGCTGTTTTTGAACAACCGTACAGAATCCCCCCAGGACAGTTGGTCTTGGTCTATTACCCGGAAAATTCAGCTGTATCCGTGTTTGTGGTGAAGAGAGGAGGAAGACAAACAGGGTATCATTAAAAAAGTCTGAAACAATTACGTTTACACAGTGTACCTGCTTGTTGGTGGTTGGTATGGAGGCAGTGTCCTTTGTAATAACTGTGCCACTATCTGAAAATGATATTTGTCAGCATGGAGATGTGTCTGAAGAATTCTAATGTGAAGATTTATTAAGAGGGTGAGTCGGATTTCAAGAGCCCCGCAGTGACTGTTCATTGAAATAATTTAAGATCCCCTGATTAACTGCTGTGGTTTTAGTTTTGTTATTTCTGTAACATCAGATAAAACTAGAACCACTTCACTGTTTTTGTTTGTTTCTACTGTAAGAAAATTAAAGTGAAATTAGAGTGTCGGGTCACATGGCCCCTGACTGTATACCTCACAAATTTTATCAGCTCATAGAGTGGAGCAGGAATGAATCCAAAAACCTGGATATGTGTTAGCATTTTAGCTTTTGGATAAATACCTGAAGTAAGGTCAGAAGTGATTAAATTATTATTATCAGAGTTTTTAAAAGGCAGTTGTTAATGGACTGCTAATCAAGGACAAATAATAGCAGAGGGCCTTCTGCACAATTCAGATATTTATTTTATTTTTCATACAAACAATACAACCCACAGCATAGTTACAGTCAAGGGCAATAAGTCAATCAGGTCACTTGACTAAGAGAAAAATCTAAAAAAAAAAAAAAAAGGGTAAAAAACATGGTTTTAGGAGAAAGTGAATGTGTGGTCACTACTTTTACAAGTCAAACCACCATATCGTAGTGTCATGATAGCTGATTTAACTTCAAGTTGAACTCTTTTGTTTCTATTTTCCTGAAACAATCAAATTAAATAAATTATTTATTTACTTATTTATGTTTAATTGGATGTTGTTGATCAAAAAAAGGATGAACACAGATTAAAATTCTGTCAGACTACAGAAGTTTACCATCAGTTACTGCGGTCAGCATGTCAGACAAGGCAACCATGATGCCATTAATTCACACAATGACTCGACCGAGGAGCCTGACAGACTACACTACTGAGACAAACTGCATGTAACAACTGATGACAGTGAAAGGAGGAGGGGCGACACTAAACGTCTCATATGGCCCTTTTCCATTAGCCCTCCTCTACTCTACTCGCCTTGTGCTGCTTTTCCATTAGCCCCAGTCGCCTGCCCAACGGGGTGCAGTGTCGCTGTAAACAGCTGAGCGGCACTGCAGTGATGTCATTTTGAGCGCGACACAACAATCTGTGGCTTTTTGTCACAAACCGAGTAAAAAAGGAAAGCAGAAGAAGGCTGCAGGTGGTAAGAAGAAATACCCCTTGAGAAGCACAGGAGAGTTTTGGAAGCTATACAACAGAATGAAGCCGAGGACGAGAGCAATCCAGCTGCAAAGAAAAGACGTATGAGGGTAAGCTAATGGTAGCTATCTCTAGCATGCTTGGTCGTCGTGCTCATGACTCATCGATGATGACATTGTCTGACCAATCAGTAGCCGGCAGTCGGTGACGTCATCTCTTAGTATCGACACAGCTTGCTTGGAACCAGAGGGGAGTAGGTAAGAAAACTAGCTTGTTTTAGGAGGTACCAGGCTAGTGGAAACACGCTGCAAATCGAGTAGGGCCGAGGAGAGTAGGGCCAAGGCGTGCTAGTGGAAAAGGGCCAATAGTTCTCACAATGCTCTCAAGGCACAACCTGTTTGTTTACATCCTTGATCATTGCACATGCCCTCATGTTGCTCTTCCTGTTACCCTCCAGAGCCACAATTACCTTGTGAAGTTGTGGTCCTTTATGATGTTGTGTTTCAAGATTCCAGGCCTGCAAAGCAAAACTACTGTGGAGAAATGATGCTCCACAGCCAGACTTAAAGGAAATTCAGGGTTGAGCTCAGTCTGGAGAGGAACTGCCCCTTCAGAGTCCTCAGAGGAAGACGAGGTTGGACTTTTAAGCCTAATGACAGTGAAGAGGAGCTGCAAGCCTGTAAACAATAGCTGTGTTCGAAATCGCTCACTGTCACGGATATAGTGCACTGTATAGCATTTTGTAGTATTGTTTGAATTCTCAGCAGTTAATTTCATTCACTATATAGTGCACTACAAAATACCCACAATGCACAGCAAAAGTGAATGAACATACGATGTACCCTATATTGTACTCCCGTATACTACGATGCAATGCGGTCATGTTTTTTCCATGGAAGAAGAAGAGGAGGAAGGCCGTTAGGCGCTGCTTTCATTCATTAATGTAAGAAAACGTTAAAGTATCTTTCACATGTTAGTAGCTTAGCTCTTTAACGTCTTTTAGCGGCTGTTAATGGCTTCAAAATTTGCTACTTATCCCCCAGAGTGCCTGGTTTGTTTACGTGATTTTTGGAGCGCCCACTACTGTCACAGGAATAACCGGCTCATCTACTGACGCTATGATGTTTAGAAAATTTCAGTATAGTGTCCGAAATGTCGTTTGGTCATTCCCTATATAGTCACCTGTTCCATTTACACAACATAGGAAATGGTGAGTAAATGAATGAGTGGACAATTTCAAACACAGCTAATGGGTGCTTGTGTAGAGATTAGCAAAGATGCTAACAGCTTCAGTTTTTATCTGGAATGAACAACATTGCTGTGTTAAATATATAACTAAAAACACCATTTAATCCATTACTAGGGTCCAGAGCAAGGGTCAACCATCAGGGCCGAGAAAGGACACAGTGTGAAAGTGTCAAAAACGGTAGTTCTCGCGTGTCAAGTTGAGGCTGGCTGCGGGAGCCCTGGCTTTGCGAGCATAATTGCGGCACCCACTTAAGTCACATCGCGTGTCCATACATACCTCTTTTATGTCACCATCATCTGGCGCAGTGGCTCGATGATATCATTTCCACTTGAGTTTCACCGGGATCATATTATATATTATATAATAGGATGTATTAGCTGATATTATTCCAACTGTATCCTTTTAACTCACCAACCAGCCACAAAACATTGCAGCTGCATCCTCTATGAGTTTTCTGTGGTCCGTCTATGCAGAACTAATGTCCTCACTGACTAATGTTTCCCACACAGACATGGATTGTAACTCTTTACTCAGGAATAAAAACTGTCCGTCACGGGTACAGTCACAACATGCACACACCACTGATTGGCTGTTGCTGCACAGCCACACATGACATCTCCTGAAAAGATCAACTTTTTCAACTTTGGCAACATGCGACGAGCCAAGTGATCACCTTAAACGCAGCAGTCACATCATGGGAGGGTTAGCCCCGCTCCATCGTGGCTGTACATTGACTTTACTTGGAGAGTGATCGCGGAGGACGCTCGAATCGCATTTGGTGTGTATGCACCTTTATGATTATGAGGAGGTTTGTGCAGTTAAAGGAATGAACTATATTTTTACAGCTGCGTTCAGAATATGGCTTTGGTCTTAAATATCTAACATGGAGAAGCTGTCGCTGTACAGGTACAGATTTCTTGTCCATTTCCATGTTATTTAGGATTTCTGGTTTCAGGAATAAGGGATTGACATGGCTCCATGGCTTTCAGGGACTCTGCCATGTCTGGGAAACTGGAAACCAGAGGGTTAATTAATGGTTGGAAAACAATCAAAATTATATAATGAACATAAATGTCAGCTTCAAGGGGGCAAAATTCAGATCCACCCTCCTCTACCATTGATTTTGGAACACCATGCAGCTTTTTGAAGACAGCATCATCTACATAGTGAAAAAAACAGATTGCACCTCCTGATATGAATGTTTTTGTTCAGTTGAAACAAATGGAAACAGACAGATGATGCCAAATCAACCACAGCCCTTGACAACCATCCTTTATAAACTGAATCATGGACTGTCTTTTATCGGTGCTAATTCATGTGTTCTGTCAAATAAATCAACCTCTGGTGTTGTTGTAAACATCATAGAAAAATATCCAGTCCCTGTTTCCAGCTCTCTGCCAGTTTCCAGTGGCTGCTGGATCGTCCATGAGCAGAATTTAAAGCCCATGAAATATGGAAAAGGCCACAGTGTTGGCCCACAGCCTGGCCACCCACTCAGCCCTCGGGCGGAGGTCCCAACCCATCACATCACTGTGTGTGTGCCTGCCCAGTCACTTCCACACACTATTTACTAAATTGGTTACACACTGCTCCGTCATTATGATGAAATGGGCCCTGATTGCCCAGCACTGTGCCAGGTAAAATAAATTTGTTATTCTATTACAGCTTGATAGACAGGGTTGCCCAAAGATAAATGCAAAAAAAGGTCTTTAACGTCACCGGGTGTGCCAGGGGCCATTTTGGCTCTACTCAAATGCATTTTGCCAAGTGGCAGAATGGCTGCCAGTTTCCACAGCAATCTCCGCCACCTGTGATGGATGGCCCAGTGGGTTAGGCTACACAAACGCAGCTGTGATTGCACGCAGCCATAATGGAGGGAAAAGGGGACCTGCGAGCAGGAGATAGACAGAGGTTTTATAAGCTCTCATATTGCTTTGAGCTGAAACACTGAGAGCAGATTCAAAGCTTGGAGACTGAGGAGAATTAGCGCCGGTCAACCATAGCTTCTCTGCTCCGCTCTGTGCCATGACGGAAAAATAATTGAACAAAAACTTTGAACTGCTGTTGGTTAACTGTTAGTCCAGCCAAGCACACAACATTTGGGATTAAACAACAAATCCTCTGACTTTGTCAATTGAGGGGACATGGAAAAGGTTTTTAGAGCTTCACTTTCAGAAATTCATGCATAGATTGATGCCAGTCTGAGGTCTTGCTTGATGTCAAAAGTTTTCACTGAAATAACAACCAAACGTTTCTGGAGTTTTATTTGAGGGCGCATATGTTTCGTATTAAAATTCTCTATGGGACGTCTCACTTTAGCTAGAGAAAAGTAATTAAATAATACAAATAGAGATGACGATTTAGGCCAGAGAAAGTACTGTTTCATTTTACATTAACTGATAAATGTGTATTATAGGTAAGGGTGAGTATTGATAGGGTTTATTGATAGCGATGCCATTATCAGTTCTGCCTATTAATCACATTCTTTATGAATTACTCTATCCATTTCTGTGGATATTCTGCATGGAAAAAAGTCAGCCTAAAAAGATTTCTGTGGTCTCAGTGGCACTTGATTACTGCCTTGTTGTCATATCGGCTGACTGCCTCTGATGAGAGCTTGTTTTTCTGCACATACACAGCATGCAGAACAAAATGGAGGACATTAATAAAGGAATTGTTTTAATAATTTGTCATGGACATCATTGTTTTTCTGACTGCAAATCAAATCTGAACCTTAGCCTGACATTCCCATAATCTGTTTACCAAGTGAAACATTTATCCATCCTTTACCTCCCGTCCCTTATGAACCAAAAAAGCATTCATTATGCCCTTAAGTTGCCAGATAAGTATGTTCATGAATTGACAGACGGCAGTTTGCAGTCCGCTAATCACTAAAAGAAAAGAAAAATATCTTCAAACTATTGGAAATTTTTACTTATTGGGGAGAATTTGTGGTATTGACTATTATATCCAATTTTAAACAAAAAATAGCTTAAAATCAGAGTTTTGAAAATGTTTTAAAAATATTGAAGCCCAAAGGTGTTCTTGAGAGTGATGTGCTGTCTCATGGAGACCCTCTGGAAATGCATGAACGTGCATGTTTGTAGTTATTTCAGCTGTACCTCCAGAGAGGTGAAAGGGCTCCCACTCACAGGAAGTTGGGTGTTAACTGGCTGTAACTCGGCTGGCATCTGTAACTTAACAGAACAGGAACTGAACTGGATTAATTATGATGTAGATATCTTAAGTGGCACATGTAGACTCTCACAGCACATTCTGAAACAACAGTAACAATCGTATACATGAGAGGGGGCTCGCTGATGGGCAACTTTAGCCACAGTTTGGGAAAAAAAGTTAAAGATTTCTGAAGAATAACAAAAGACTGGGCCCAGATGGCTATATACACAAATTTTACAAAGTTTTAACAGATATGTTATCCTCTCATTTTCTAAACACCTACCATCATGCATTACAATCTGGAGTCATGGCCCCCTCCTGGAAACAAACTACATTGTTGTACTTCATAAGGATGGTAAAGATCCCGCCCAATGTCAGTAATACAGGCTGATGTTGTTATCAAAGACAGACTTGTGCATTTTAATAGCTAGTCGGCAGCAACATTATCATGGAAATGATCCATCCTGATCAGACAGGATTTATTAAGGGAAGATTTTATGGGACTAATATTTAAAAAATATGAAATTTCATGTGTAATGAAATTTCATATTTTTTTAATCCCAAAGCTAAGAAAGTAGGAGTCAATGCTACTTTCCTTAAGCTGTCTGCACACTGAATGCGACTTTGCGACCTGGGCGACTACTCTCCATGTAGAGTCAATGTACAGCCGCGATGGAGCGAGGTTAACCATCATGAGATGCCAGGAACACGCATTGGGAGGAAGTGTTGGAACACTCAAAGAAGTACTTTGCAGAAATGTTACAATGGAGCCATCAGTGGCTCAACAGTTAAATGCTTTAGAGTTAGGTGGCTGTGGCCGGACCCCCAAACACAACATGAGAATCAAAAAATATATATCTGATGGAGAAGTTAACTTATTCTCTGAGATTTCAGAAAGTCCTATTTATTAAGAAGGTGGAGCAGTGCCATAAAAACACTTAACTATGTGTGTGTGTGTGTGTGTGTGTGTGTGAATACAAATGCTTTTGTTGAGTCCTAAATGTAATTAATATTACCTAGTATTGGAAATTTGTTCTGACAAAATGGTAGATCTGATGAATATGATTCTGTACGTTTGATTATAGATGTAACTGAAATAAAAAAATAGGTCAGTATGTAACATATATATTTGCTGAAGAACAATAGAATATATGATGCATTAAGCACCGATATCAATACATATCTGTAAACTCTTATTTTCCCAAGAAATTAAATGTCTTATAGTCTCTGAATGCTTTTCTGATCACTTCATGCACAATTACCAAAGGAGCACAGAGACAGATGCTCAAGAATGGGACCATTTTGTCCATTAAAATAACATGTAATTATCATAAAATGAGCAATCTACACACTGACTGTATGAATGCAGGGACAGGCCCCTCGAGGGACTCCAGCTCCTCTTGATATTTTTGTCTCCTCCTCATCCTTTTTGTGTCTTTATGGCACTACAACGCACCACATTCATGAGGCCTCGGGATAAAAAGCATAATTTTTCTCTAATTGAAATGTTTTCAACTGAGTGGATTCATCTTCATCTCCTCCCGAGCCACCTTGGGTGCTTGCTGAGTTTATTTACACCAACTTGTGTCTTTCATTATTTGATTTTATGAATAAGCTTTTTGTTTCCTGCCAAAGAAGATTGTTGGAGAGTACTATCAAGAGTTGGAATTGGAAAACATTAAATACTAGCATGTCTATAATCCCTGTCATGACAAAGTTTTTAAGGAATCTAGTTCGGTGTTTTTTTTTTTCCAATAATATCTTTATTTGGATTTTACAGCAGCATAAGATTGTCACTCAAGCATTTTTGGCATGTATGACATTAGTTATGGCCACAAGTCATTTCTCATAGATCCTCTGCAAAGTGTAGCAAAAAGAACACACATCTTAAAACAAAGGGATCACAATAGTAGTAATAAAAAAAAATAAAATAAAATAAAATAAAATAAAATAAATACAAAACAAAACAAACAAAAAAAAAAACACAAAACAAACATGCTTCTCTTGGTATAGAACAGATTATAAACCCGATATAAATGGTCGTGACATAAAATGATAATGATTAGCTATGGGCATTTGAAAAGTAACAAAAGAGACAGGAAATATATTCTCCTGTCATAGTTAGTTAGTCCTCAGGTTGGTTTTCTGTAAAGTCTGAGTTCTTGACATAATCAATAAAGGGCTTCCATATACCTTCAAATTTATGCTGTTTGGCTTTCTGAATATAAGCAATTCTTTCCAGCGGTAGGCTTGACAACATTTGTTTTAACCATTGGCTGGTACTTGGTTGACAGGTTCTTTTCCACAGCAATGCTATACACTTTTTGGCATTTAGCAAACTTAGATCTATAAATACTTTTTCATACTTACTGTAGTTATGTTTCTCTGGATAAAGCCCCAACAGGAAAAGCTTTGGGTCCAGTGATATTGATTTGGAAATAATCCTTTCAATCATGACTCTTAACTCTTCCCAGAATTTAATAATTATTCTGCACTGCCAAAGGCAATGAAATAATGTTCCTCTATCTTCTGTACATTTTGTGCATACATCTGGTATAGTGGGGTCATATCTATTCAGTTCTACCGTCACATACATCCGCATTAGCCATTTATATTGTATTATTCTGAGGCGTGCATTTATGGATGCAGAGTGGCGTTGGTACATGCGACTTCCCAGTCTACTTTGGAAATATCTGTTTGTATGTTTTCCTTCCAGGCCTTTAGTTTATATGTTGAGTTCTCACTAGAAAATGACACCAACAAATTGTAGATTTCTGATATTGCACCCTTTCTTAAACAATTCTTTGAAACAATTTTTTCAAGTTCTGTGTAACTAGGTTTTGTAAGTGCATTGTTTTGATTTATTCTAACATAATTTCTAAGCTGAAGAAACTTGAAGAAATGTTTTCTATCAAGGTGATATTTCGCTCTTAGTTCATCAAAGGACATCATATCATCTGAGTTTGTTGTGTACAGATCTTGAATTGTTCCAAGTCCTTTAGTTAACCATGTTTTAAATGTTGCATCTGCCCTTCCTGGTACAAAAAGCTGATTACCCCAAACTGGAGTAAATTGAGATAGTAATCGTGGTTCGTGCAAGTACTTTTTCACTTCATACCAAATCTTTATCATATGCTTAACAATTGGATTTTTAGTTTGTTTACAAAGCTTTTGTACAGTGCTTGAATAAATGTATGATGGGAGAGATAGATTTAAGCCATAGGATTCCATCTTGACCCAGTGAGGTGCATTATCCTTTGAAAAATAAAACATAATTGTCCTTAGTTGTGCAGCCCAGTAATACCACATCAAGTTTGGGCATTTAAGCCCCCCCCTGTCAAATGGTAGGTATAATAAAGACAAACGCAGTCTTGCCTTACGGTTGTTCCATAGAAAGCCAGCAAATAATTTTTTTATTTTTGAGAATAAATCTGTAGGTGGTGGTAATGGGATATTTTGGAATAAATAAAGTAATTTTGGTAAGGTATTCATTTTTAAAATATTAATTCTGCCCATTATGGATACTGGCAGCGACATCCATCTGTCAATTGACTCATCAATTTCTACCATTAGAGGTCCATAGTTGGCACAAGCTACCTGGTCTAACCTGGGCACAATACATATTCCTAAATATTTAAATTGATCCACAACATTGAACTGAATTGCTTCAGCTATTGGATTTTTCCTTTCACCTGAATTAAGTAATAATATGGAGGATTTGGTATGATTCACTTTATACCCAGAAATATCACCAAATGATCTTATCAGTTGTATTAGGGCTGGGATTGATTTACTCAAGCTGGACATAAGTAAGATTACATCATCCGCGTACAGGGCGATTCTGTGCTCTATTGGTCCTACTGTAATCCCCATAAAACCGTGGATTAGAGCGTGCGGCTATAGCAAAGCGGTTCTATTGCCAATGTGAACAACAAGGGCGAAGAGGACAGCCCTGCCGGCATCCTTTGTTAATACTAATTGGTTTTGAGATATTTCTATTCGTTAAAATTTCTGCTGTAGAGTTATTGTATATGACCTGCACCCATTTAATGAAGATATTACCGCAGCCAAATCTTTCTAAAACATTAAAAAGATAAGGCCATTCGACCCTATCAAAGGCCTTTTCGGCATCCAATGATAACAGGGCTGTATCTGGCCTATCTTCATTATAGTAAACAATATTCAGTATTCTTCTAACATTATGGAAGCCTTGTCTTCCTGACACAAATCCGTTTTGGTCCTTATGTACAACTTTTGGCAGAATTCTTTTTAATCTAATTGCTAAAAGCTTACATAATATTTTAAGGTCTGAATTTAGCAGGCTTATTGGTCTCAAATTTTCGCACCTATCAGGGGTTTTGCCTGGTTTTGGCAGTAAAACAATTAGCGCTTTATTCATCGACAATGGAAGACTGCCACTCTGAAGTGCCCCAAGAAGCATTTCCAAGAGTGGTGCTATTAGTAAGTTCTTAAATTTTTTGTACAAGTCTATCGGCAGACCGTCTGGTCCTGCTCTTTTTCCTGATTTCAAATTGTCTATGGCATTACTGATTTCTTCTATGGTAATATCAATATCCAAATCTTCTTTATATTCACCTGGGGTGCAGGGAATAGTTAATTCATCTAAAAATCTATTCATATTTTGTACATCAATAGTGTTATTTGTACTATATAATTTTTTATAATAATCTCTGAAGGTATCATTTATTTCTATGGGGTTCACCACAACATTCCCATTGGATGTTATGGTTGTGATAGCTGTTCTGATCTCTAATTGTTTGATTTGCCACGCTAACAGTTTTCCAGATTTATCACCTTGCTCATAAAATGTCTGTTTTAATCTTAGAAGACTAGATGAAGCTCTAAAAGCAGATTGTTTTTCATATTCAGATCTCAGAATTAGTAGTTCTTTTTCAAGTTGAGGGTTGTTTTTTTCATAAATTTTTTCTTGAAGAGTCTTCATTTTTTTTTCCAAATTAAATCTCTCCTCTCGTGCCTTTTTTGATTTTGAACCTATATAACTTATTATATGCCCTCTGAGAAAGGCTTTAAATGCCTCCCATCTTATAATTGCTGTTGTCTGTGTAGTGTTAAATTTAAAGAACTCCTCTATGTGTTTCTCTATGTACTTTACAAATTCGTCATCTTGTAACCACTTATGGTGAAAGCACCACCTAGGTGGATCTTTTGTTAATTTATCATCTTTGTATACCAAACAACATGGTGCATGGTCTGAGATCACAATGCTATGGTAGAAACTGTTATGAATTTTGGACCGTAATTCTGAGGAAATTAAAAAATAGTCAATTCTTGAGTATGTTTGAAATGTGCTGGAGTAACATGAGTAGGTTTTAGCTTGCGGGTTACATTCTCTCCATATATCTACCAACCCTAGCTCTTTTATAAAGCGGAGAATAGTTGTTCTGCATCCACTGTGTGACTGGTCTATTCTTGTGGACCTGTCCACATCGGGTTTAATGTACAATTAAAGTCTCCTCCTATTATATAAAATCCCCCTAATGTTGACAGAGTAAGGAACAGATCCACGTAAAAATTTGCATCATCTGTATTGGGCCCGTACACATTCACTAAATTAATATTTTCTGTCAGTAATGAACCTCGGATTATTAAGTATCTCCCCAATCTATCCTTTATTACTTCTTTGACTTGAAGTGGGACAGATTGGTGTATAAGCGTCATCACACCTCGGGCTCGGGATGAGAATGAAGCAGTATATACACTTCCTTGCCATCTTCTTCTAATTTTTCCGTTATCCTCATCCAAAAGGTGTGTTTCTTGTAAAAACACTATCTTAGAGTCAATATCCTTAATTCTGTTCATTACTTGCTTAATTTTTTTAAGTCGCTGCAGGCCTCTGCAATTCCAAGAGACAAAATTTAACCTTACTCCCTGAGACATCCCTTACAAATCAAAATCAAATTGATCCATAGTACCAAAGAAAACTTACAGAGAAGCATGAAGAACCTGGATGTTTGAACTGCCATCCAATACAACAAAAACACACCGAACGTGAACATTTCCCCTGGTCTCATATGAAGAGACGTTCCCTGAAACCATATTAATTTCCTGATATGGCTAGTAATAACTGTTCCACACACTAAGTGAGGATCAGTCAGTCCACCTTTAATCTTCTCCAACTCAAGTCCCTCATCAGTCTCACCTACTGCTGTGCAATGATTTTTTTTTTTTTTTTTTAACTCTTCTGTAGCTCAATACTTAAACAGTTGTATGAATCTAGCACCATATCGAGTAAATAAGCATGTTTTACACTCTGTCTCATAAACTGTCGTGTCTGTCATGTCACCTGTGGCTTGATTTAGTTTCCGCCAGCATCCTTCTGGATCTTTTTAACGAATTCCTCTGCTTCAGTCGGAGTTTTGAAGGTGTAGGTTCGGTCTTTGTGAGTCACCAAGAGCCTGGCTGGGTGAATCAGTCCGTGCCGAATTCCTAAATTGCGGAGTTCCTGACGAGCCGGGTCAAATTGTTTTCTCAGCTGATGTAGTCCTGCAGCCAGGTCCGGATAAAGCCGTACTTGTTGGTTCTTATACATGATCTTTTTTGCCCGAGCAGCACCCATAATTTCCATCTTGTTCTTGTAGTTAAGAAACCTCATTATAAGTGTTCTTGGTGGTGCCCTGGCGTCTCTCATCGGACCGATCCGGTGTGCTCGCTCCAAAACCACTGAAGGCTGCAGTGTTGAGCCCAGTGCCTCAGGGATCCACTTTTCTAGAAATGCCACCGGGTCTCCTCCTTCAGCCCCCTCCGGCAGATTTATTAACCTCACGTTGTTCAATCGGGATCTGGCTTCTAGGTCCAAAACTTTGTCCTCCAGACTTTTATTTTGCGACTCCAGTTTCTGCACTTTAGTTTTTAAGGTAGTCACCTCGTCCTCGGTGCTAGATATCCGCTGTTCCGTTTGCGACACTCGTTCATTGCAGTCATTTATCTCCTTTCTCATGCTCTCTATTGCCGTCATAACACCGTCAAATCTCGATGAAAATTCTGCTTTCATGGAGCCTATAGCGGCCAGTATCTCATCCGCCTTCTGGCTCCCTTGCTCCTCGTCTCCGCTGGCTGTTTTCTCTGCCATGTGCTCGTTGTTGTTAGCCTTGGGAGTTGTCCCGCTAGTTTGATAGACTGGTAGCTTCAATTGTTTGGACGAATTAGTCTCTCCTTTGTTCGGTTTGTTATTCCTCCGCATCTCCGTGTCAGCTCAACCACAATAGCAGATAATGAGAGTTATTTTTTGCCGAAATTAAAGAAGTTACAACAGAGCGGTGTGGGACACTTCCTATCAGATGGTCGCCATAACCGGAAATCCTCTAGTTCGGTGTTTTAGTTTTGATTTGACTGATGCAAAAAAAAAAAAAAAAAAAGGTAAGACTGGGCCTTATTGTAAGTTAGTAAAATGAAGTTAAACCTTCAGTATCCTGTATTATTACCAAGGGGGAAGTCTGCCCAAGTAGATAAAGGGGCCGTCCAGATGGAGACGAGTCAGGTGTAGCCGCAAAGGTTCTTAATCATATGGCCATTTCATCTACATGGATACAGAGTTTTGGGTGTCTTTGAGAAAGGCAAAACTTGACAATAGAAGAATCAATGGTTGAATATGATGTAGTGTCCATGCTGCAGAAGCTACGGAGCTTGTTTGGCTTTAACAGCAAAATCTCAGGCTGCATTTACACAGCGCCGAAAACAGTCAAATCCGATAAGTTTTCATTGCGATTTGGCCTTGCGTTTACACTGAAATGCGTTGCATTTTGTCTAAAACGGTAACTTTTGAAAACGGGCTCCAGAGTTGAAAGTTTCCAAAACGTTCTCCATGCAGCTCCATGTTAACCCGTATCAGAGCGCTTCAGGGTGAAACGCTGACGTCACCGCATGTGCAGTACTCTTTCACATACGGCTGCGCGCACATACCAGGAACAACAACAGCTTCGGCCATCTGCCGAGTAATGAGTGTGAGCCTCTTACCGTGCTCGGTTTGTTATCCAGACAAAACTATCCAGACAGATTTGTTGTCTGAACTGATTTGTTGTCCAGAAAAGAAACTCCTGCGTCTCTGTGCGTCTATTCGCCATTGTTGTTTATGAAAAGTTTTTCTTCTTTGTACGTGTATTGTAGCAGCGCTGCCTCTCTGCAGACCTACACCACCATCTGCTGAACCGGCATGCACACTACAGCAGGTCCATAGATCTCCAGCGTCGTCGTCTGAACGCAGAAGAATTTGAAAACGCAGAGGAAAAATCTTTGCGTCTTTAAGTCAGGAGTGTCCGTGTAAACTTAGTCTTAGACAGACAGACACCATGTTTGTTAACATGATGTATGCGCAGGCTTCATGTCTTCTCTGGTTTTGGTGTTTGTCTGCAGCAGTATTATAGCACCACTTACGGCCCTGGCATATGTATTACATTGTTTCATTGGACAGACACATTTACTGAAACTACTGTACGTCATCTTTACAGAGAATGATTTCAATGCACTGCTGTTGGCTGTGCTGTGTACCAGTGCAGTGCCAAAACAAAGCTGCTGGAAAGTGGAAAAGTAAGACAAATGTGTTCAGAGCCGACTATGTTGGTATAGACTGGGACTGATGTCTGTCAGTGTGGCTAATGTTTAAGTTGGTATCATGAATCTAATACAACCCCACTCCAAAAAATCCACAGAATACCTTTAATAGCTCGGTTTCAATATGCAGATTTATTGATTTTATTATTATTTTAAGACCACCCTAAGCATGGTTCCATCCATTATTTGTTCAACATGGTGTTTATTTAAAGTTTTTTCCACACGGTTTTGTCTCATTTTTGCCCAGGACTGCTTTTAGAAGTGCAGCAGGAGAGCCACTTAAACACAAAGGAGGGCATATTTAGATGAGAACCTCCAGAGAACTAAAAAGTGTTGAATAGCGTACTCCCAGATAAGTACTGGTACTCTAACCGATGAGAACTGGTCGACTGTGAGCACTACTTCTGCTGATTTTATATGCGAATAAAAAGTTTGTACCTGTGAATGTGACCAAGCGGAGATCAGTGAAAGTCCAACAACATCCTTAAGTCACGTTTTTTGGTGTCAGACAGGCTGAAGGGCAAATGAAAAAGGATAAATGATTTATGGATAAGACATATAAGTAGATGCTTCAGGGACAACATTTGTCTCCTCTTCACTTTTACTTTCTTCTTCAGCAGTTGTGTACAGAGAGCCTGCATCCCCAAAGACTCAGTGAAGAAAGTTTTAAATTACTGTCTTAAACTGCTTTTATATTCACTTTGCCCTATGGCTTTAAATGGAAGCAAACAGAAAGGCAGATCCTCAGCTCACAGACACAAGTTTGTGTGTTTTTACAAAATAAAAAACATTTCTGACTACTGTTCTCACATTAAAACCTATGCATGTATTTTAGGTTTCTCAGAAATGGAAAGTTTCAGTGACAGTTAACCACAGTTTTTTCGAGTGAATCAAACCAATTACTGCCATGATGCATGTCTTCTAACTTTCGGCAAAGGAACTCTAAGCACAGTTTCACGCTTTTTGAATTACCTGCAAGTTCAGCATAGTTCAATAGCAAAGCTTTGTGCTGTGTTCACACCGCAAGCGACCCAGCTACCAAAATCGCGTAGCCCACTGACGAATCGTCGTGCATCCATAAATACGTCATTTTGGTCGCCATTGCCATCGTCCGTCGCTCGGTGACATCATGTCCGCTTTATTCCAGCTGTATCCTTTTCATTCACTTATCAAACACAAAACACTGCAGCTGATGCCCTGCAGCAGCATTATCTGTGAGTTTCCCGCGGTCCGTCTAGGAGGAACTGATGTCCTCACTGACTCATGTTTCCCACATGTACATAAATTGTTCCTCTGTAGTCCGGATGAAAAACAGTCTGTCTAGGGCAGTGGTTCTCAACCTTTCAAAGTCGCGACCCCCAATTTAACGTTCAGTACTGTCCGCGACCCCCCTCCCCCCGGAACGCAATGAAATTCGCTGTCCGCGGTGCTGAAACAACACCCGATCGATGAAACGTATGTCGGATATACAAATCAGTAATTGATTTTGAGTAATAAAATGCCTGTTTGAGACCAATCACTTGTTGTCCTTTAACGTCCGGTCGGACGCCACATTAATTTTGCGCATTTATATTTTTCCTAAATGATTTGGCGACCCCCAGAAATCATCTCGCGACCCCAATTAGGGTCGGGACCCCAAGGTTGAAAATGGCTGGTCTAGGGTACCGTGACACGTGCACACACACCACTGATTGGCTGTTGTCGCACAGCCACACACGACATCGCCTGAAAATATCAACTTTTTTTACTTTTACATCGCACGGCGAGCTATGTGGCTGTGTGAAAAGCGGCTGTCGCATCGTGGGAGGGTTAGCCCCGCCCCATCGTGGCTATGCATTGACTTTGCACGGAGAGTGTTCGCCGAGGTAGTACAAGTAGTTGGTGTGTATGCACCTGTATGCTTGTCCTCACCATTGGCAGAGTATTAAATGGCTGAACCGTATTTGTTTGCCACGTGCATCTTAAAACACCAAATGACATGATATGAGTGAACAACAACTTTACAACACTGTGAGATTTACCATTAAAAATGTCCATTCCTCTCCCCAAGGTCTCACAAAGCAGGTTTTATTCAAAAATACAACACGTTTAATCTATGACTAGATGGGTAAATGGAAATATTAAGGTATGGTCATTTTATTGCAAGTAAATGAAACTATTTTCTTGCTGCACCTCCCTTAATGTTCACAATCAGGGTCACCTGCAGACGTGGTCATCTTGGGTGCCTGTTGAGTCTACTAACACTCTCTCGTGTCTTTTATTATTTGTGGAAGAATGGGTCTCAGGAGCTCGGTGAATTTCAGTGTTGTACCGTGATAGGAGGCTGCCTGAGCAATAAGTGTGGTTATTCAATTTCCTCTCTACTTAATATTCCACAGTCAGCTTTTAGTGATGTTGTAACAAAGTGGAAGTGATTGGTAACACTGGCAACTCAGCCATGAAGTGGTGGACATGTAAAATCACAGAGATGGATTCATGTTGGCTGTTGGATGTATACATTTGTAAACATATGTATATGTGTATGTTTCATGTATGTATGTATTTATGCATTTACTGTATGTGTATTCATAAAATGAAGAGTTTTATGCTTTAGTGTAAAGTGTCTTGAGTTAACACTTGTTACAGCTACACACCTTTTTAAAGGAGAAATGTTTTTTCTTTTTCTTCATTGTTCTTGAAACCAGATCCACCCCTGTATAGGTCAATTAGAATATTTTCACAATTAATTGAATATTTATTTAAGTTTGAGCATGCTCTGATCTTCCTTGTGTAGAGTTGTTGTAGACACATTAATGTAGCATGTATTTGTCAAGGTTCAGGCCTATGTGTTTTGTTGTCGTGTAGAAATATTTAGAATATGAATTGGAAGAAAAATAGCCACAGACCACCAAACTTCACGTCTCTTAGATTAGCTAAAGAACAGTGTGATTAGAGCTTCATGGGATGGGTTCCCATGGCTAAGCAGCTGCATCCAAGCCTCACATCACCAAGTGCAATGCACAGCATCAGATGCAGTAGTGTAAAGCAGTGGAGACTTGTTTTTATGGAGTCGCCGATCGCACTTCTCTGTCTGGCAATTCTATGGACAAGTCTGGGTGTCCTAAACCTTATTGAAAGCCTTCCCAGAAGACCTAAGCCAGGCATCTGCTGTGCGATTTTTGGCCCTTTTTGACATGATTTTTCACCCGTGCGACTATTTTGGGGATCGGGCCGAGTTTTGGCTCAATCGTGCATCTCACATCGTGTAGTATACACGAGATAACGAGAAGCGATCAACACCTCACGACCACCTCCCGATCGATCGGATGGAAATCAAACCTGTTTGAAATCCTGGTCGCCCCTCGTACGGCTATGTCACACTACACATGCGCAAACATAGATACGGAATAGAAAACAAATGCACAAGACGGAGCAGCATGGAATCACAGCAGACCTGGACCCAAGCAATGGAGGGTCGACTTGTTGAGCTGTGGCAGGCACAGCGGAGCCTATTCAGGCAATGCGTTTTAGTTTGTTAATCACTGGCATCTGTGAGCATCCGACCACTTCCTACTTCTTCTTCTACTACTACTTTTAACGTCGCATTTCCGGATACAAGGGTGCGACATGTCGACATGGATGTATTATAAGACTGTATTATATTATAAGTTCTAATAATACACCCATGGGTGTCGTACATGGACCTACAGTGTGAGCAGTCAGATCACATCCGAGCATCAGTTGTATAGTGTGAGAAGAATCGTGAGCTGTGAACTGTTAACCCCTGCGATTCACTCGTACAGTATGAGCAGCAGCTGAACGCCACAATCGAAAAGGTCGTGCCGTGGATGCCCGGCTTTAGAGATGTTATAGCTGCAAAGGGTGGGTCAATGTCGAATCAAACTCTATGGATTAAAAATATAATGTCACTAAAGTTCCTATGTGTGTGAAGGCAGACAAGCAAATACTTTTGGTGATATTGTTTTTAAACTGAGGTCTTTGAAGCCCACCAGTGACTTTTTCCACTAATATAAGTATATAAGTATACAGGCAAGTATATGCAGAAAACTGCTCAGGACACCTATGGACGCACACATGAACACAAACAGCACGTTTATTTTCACCCTGATTCTGCAAACACAAACCAACATACAGCCGATTCAAATGATGCTTTGTGGACTTATTCCTTGGTGTTTTTGGACATTTTAAGATATTTCAAAAGGTTCTGATTTAAATGTTGAAGCCAAACATGAAAGACTTTGCCTCAAACTGCACTGATATTTCAAGACTTTTGATCGTTTTCGTTTTTGGACCTTCATGAAATAAAGATTTGATTTGATGAGGTAGCTGAAATGAATCATTTAGTTCAAGTTTTCTGTTTACCATGTTCATTTATGCACTCTGTTTGTTGCCGTCTTGCTGATGATGTGTTTTTTTCTCCACAGAGAGACATGCTGGATGTCAGTCAAATCATGAAGGATCTGGCCAGTATGGTCCATGAACAAGGAGACGCCATAGGTAAGACAGTTGTTTGGATTTTGTTTATATTGCCATTCCAATCAGCAGAGATAACCTCTGTGGTCATGTTCTCATTTGATATGCTCCATTAATCTCATAAACAAAAAAAATCTGCAGGGAAAACAAACTTTTTAACCTCCACCTCTCTGCCACGCTGTGAAGATTCTTTGATGAGGAGCAAAATGCTGAGGGTTTATACAAACTGTGGCCTGTTTGAGAAAATCCATTTAGACACCCTGATATCTGTAAACGCTCTCCACGCCCTGCAGTGATTCAGGCTTGGCAGAACAGAATGAGAGTTAGCACACAGATAAAGAGCAGATAGAGAGGCTTCGCTGCTGGGTCATACATCTGCCATCAGCCTCCGTCGTCAACATTCAGTGCAGAGAATAGGCTTTTGCTTTATAATGTGAAACAAGCACAAAGACAAAGAGACAGGCCTGAAATATATTGTTGTGATGGAGCCGTAGATCAATCCTGAGCTCTGTGAAAGGTCTGATAAGGCAGATGGCTCTCCAAACGAGGGGAATGTTTGCAGCTGTGGTAAGTGCTGAAAATCACTTTCAGCTGTGCCTGGAGGAGATTGGGTTCATTTACAGTTTATCTTTTAGCATATTGAGCTGAAAAAGTAAATGACAGAATACTTTTACTATTTAACCCAGTAGAATTTAGACACCCTTCAATATATGATCCATGAATGCATGCATGATTTCTTACAAGAGAGAAACATGAATCCACGTGCCAATCAAGACCAGCAAAGTCAGGTAAAGGGAAACTGATCAATTTGATGAATTTAAGACATTTGAATTATGATGACTTAAACATTATTTATTCTTGACATCATCATGTTTGTGTACCCTTGGGTAAAAAGAAACACTGATGCATTACAATCAGAATAAGAATCAGAAATACTTTATTAATCCCTGACAGGAAATGTGGTTGTTTTAGTTACTCTTATACACAGTTTAAGTATTGAATAAAGACATTAAAAATAGATATGTCAACATCCATATGAAGGAAAAAATAAATAAAATGAGTAGATTGAGAGGACAAGGAAATGTGAACTCTTTAACATTTCCAATATTTTCAAAATGACAGCACTGTGACAGGAGACCACATTTGACTGGGTATTGCACTGGATATTATTACTGCTTATTAACAAAAATTAACACATTTCAGAGGTATAAACAGTAAAAAAAAAAAATGTATTTCCAAGACCTGATGGAGCAGTGATATTATAGAGCGGATTAAATCGGGGAAATAGGACAAACCAACAGGAACAACTCCAACAGGCTTCTTGCACTGTCTGTGCATTTGATTGTAAGAGGCAGTTAAATGTTGTGGATGTCAATGATGAACGAAAATTAATTGTTCAGAGTGAGCACCTATTGAGCACCACCTGCAGCAGCTGGGTACTAGAGCATGTAAGGGAGCGGATATTCACTCCTGTCCCGTCCCACTCCCAGAGAAAAAATCCCGGGCCGGAGTAAAAAAATTAATCCTGTCCTGTCCCACTTCCATAGAATGACTCCCACTCCTGTCCCGTTCCCGTTTGAATAAAGCCAAACATGTTGAGAAAATGTTGCATTTTTATTTTAGGTAAAGTTGCAGTGCAGATAAAAGGCCTTGCCTTTAAATTTTTTTACTTTGTGCTTCAGCTCTTTTTTCAATGTGTGGTCTTCTCCCTCCATGTTGTTTTGTTATGTGTGTCGCCGGCAGCCGCTCAGTCACTTTTCACTTCCGGTGGTGACAGGAAGTCAAACCACTTTTGTAGTTTCTTTTGTGTTGCTAGCGCGGTGAACAGTGTAGGCTCTCACTGAGAGATGACTACAAAAATGGATGCATCTGTTCATCTGGTTTTTTAACTTGGCTGAAAATTATCATCTATTAATGTCGTTCCAGCTCCTGTCTGCTCCCGTTTCTTTTTTTCTTGCCTGTCCCAATCACGGGATTAATTAAAAAATGACTCCCATCCCGTGGGATTCCTGCAGGAATCACGTGACCCACGGGAATTCCCGAAAAATGTCTTCCTCTACTGAGTACTCGACCTCAGAGCTTTGGCTGAAGCATGGATGTTCTCTGAGACGCGAGTCGCCAACCAATCCAAAAAAGTACTTACGACAAGAGGAAGAAACAGCACGTTCAATCTTCTTAGAATTTCTTCGACAAAGATGGGATTTCAGGACACTAGAAGCCTAGGCTAAAAAATGAACTTCCTAACAATTAGAAAGGGCAACTTTTTCAAACTGCCGAACAGTGCTCAGGTGCAGTGTTAATGCAACTTGGGCAACCTCTGCGACCACACTCCATGCAGAGTCAATGTGCAGCCACGGTCAGCCACAACCACACATGACCAGATTGTGACGGACGTGATCTGGGCGACTTCATCACATCTTTGGAGACATGGGGGGTGACACCACTGTTGCTGCAGATGGGAACTCTGGGGTTGCTTTTGACGCAGAACAGGTCAACAAAGTTAAAAGATTTGAACTCTTCAGGTGATGTTGTGCCATGACAGCCAATTGGCATTGTGCAGGTGCGTGATGACACCCATGACAGACTGTTTTTAGTCTGGTTCACAGAGTGACAATCTACTGTATGTCCGTGTGGTAAACATTAGTTAGTAAGTTCATCAGATCAACCTGGACGGACTGCAGAAAACTCACAGACGATGCTGCTGGGCCAGTTGCAGTGTTTTGTGGTTGATAGTTGAGTGAAAAGCATACAGCTGAAATGATGTCAGCTAATACGTCCTGGTATATGATACGATCCGTTTGTGGGTTAAACTCTAGCGGGCATGACATCACTGAGCAACGGTGACGGCGACAAAGTGTGCTTAAAGGAAAAGTTCGGTTCCTGCAGCTTTTACATTGTTTATAGAATGAAGAACAACAATCTACTCACCCAGAAGGCTTTCCTGATGCAAACGGTGCTTCGGGAGATATTTAGATCCAAAATCGAGCAGCGGACACCGATATAATGGTAGCCTGTAGGGCATAGATCGCCGCTCCTAAAAACTGCATTAATCGTCCAAAAACTCATGTTTTTCACCAATATTCCATCATGATTCGCGCCGAATGGACCGCCATTGCAGCCTGTGTCTCTCCACACAGCGCTGTGTGGCTGAATTAACCTCTGAACTGACGAGCTGTTTACATGCTCTTCGCGCATAGCATTGTTTCAGGGAAGATCGGCAGCTACAAATCAACTTTCTTCTTCCAGTTTTGTGCAAAATGGACGAATGTCTATGGGATGAAGATGTTGTGGAGGAGGACTTTGAATATGATGGACGTCCTTACAGTTTGGAGCCACAGTATACAGATAAGGAGCTCATAGAAATGAGGAAGCGATCGCAACTCTCCAGAGAGTACTGCGCATGCGCGAAGAGCATGTAAACAAACTCGTCAGTTCAGAGGTTAATACAGCCACACAGCGCTGTGTGGAGAGACACAGGCTGCAATGGCCGTCCATTCAGCGCGAATCATGATGGAATATTGGTGAAAAACATGAGTTTTTGGACGATTAATGCAGTTTTTAGGAGCGGCGATCTATGCCCTACAGGCTACCATTATATCGGTGTCCGCTGCTCGATTTTGGATCTAAATATCTCCCGAAGCACCGTTTGCATCAGGAAAGCCTTCTGGGTGAGTATATTGTTGTTCTTCATTCTATAAACAATGTAAAAGCTGCAGGAACCGAACTTTTCCTTTAATACAGACGACAGGACATGGGTTTGTGACAAGTCATGGCCGCAAAGTCGCATTCAGTGTGATACACCTTAAAGCTGTTCATTAAAGGGATATTTCTGTCCCTTTTGGGGTTTTTTTGAGGGGAGGTAAGTGGAATAAGTCTGACGTGCCACAGTGTCACAACTCAGTTCTTTCTTTGTTCAGAAAAACTCAAGACAGATGCTAATGTTGCACATTGATGTACATGCTGCCAAACTCTCCGTGTAATTAAAAGAATTCTGGGAGAAAAGAAGCCAAGCAAACAGCTTGGGGTCTTCACACACTACAGTCAGTTTGTTTTTATCTGCTTAATTTACCACAGCCAAGCTTTTATTAGGCATTACTCTGAGACACACCACAGCCTGCAGGTCATTGCATCAGCAGTGGCAACAAGTTTGTCTCACAAGAGGAGACAGCCGCCCCCAAAAAAGATAAATTAATGTTTTTGCCACAAATGTGACAGCGGTTTAGTCTGGATACCTGTGAATACTTGTATGAAGTGGAGTTCACGGGAGAAACTTCTGTAGATGGAGAGTCAACAAGTCTGAACTGAAAATGGAAGAATCTGCTCTGAGAACTGGAGAACAAGAGAAACACATGTACCTGTTGATTTAGGTGAACACATTTTGAGCTCATGTTGTCAAACTAGAAAAAATAAAACTGTGACAAAAAAAAAACACTTCATGATGTTTCAGTGTCAGAGGAGACTTTCGGCTTTTATACATTGGTCTGCAGTGAGCAGGTCACATCACACAGAGCCTCGTTGATTCAATGGACATTACCATACAGACCAAATTAACTGTTTTAGGAACTCAAGGACAAAACGGGGGATGCAAAATCGAAGTTCATCTTCAGAGTAAGTATTCAGCTCATCAGGGGCGGCTGGTCCATAGTGGGCGATAGTGCATCGCCCTCCTTAAGCCATGAGAAAAAAAGAGAGAGAAAAGAGTTTATTGTGCCCTGATTCTTCCTGTCTAAGTCTTCATATTATTGTTTAATCAGCAGCACGAATATCGCTGTGATGTCACTGTCTAACCAGCGGCCCCGCCCCCTTTGGGCGAATTCAGTCAGACTGAAAATCATCCCAGGCGCTCTCATAGACTTACATGGAGAGACTCTTTTTTTTTTTCGAATTTTGTACCTTACAATGCATTTCTATGGGCTCAGGGAGGGCTTACACACTGATGCCTGCTCGGATGAGACGCACAGCGCGCGCGCATGCGAGACAGATGATTCAAAGTTAATATGTGAGTGATTTATCGGTGGTTTATCAGAGTTTTCGGAGAAAATACTGGACAAGTATTGTTAATAATAGCATTAGTATTATTCGGAGTGTTTCCATGTTGTTCTTTTGCCTCATTTTTGCTGTGTTTTGCCGTTTATTTGCTGTTACGTGCACATGTTTACACAAACACTAAGACTAAGGATGGGAAGTGAAAGTAAAGTGTAACATGGACACTAAATGCTGTTGGGCCACAAAATGTTTGGGTGCATACTAATATGTTTTATAATCTCAATCATTTTATCATCTCTGTTCATTTTCAATTTTTATAAAGAGAAACCTGTTGAAAATTCACATCATTTTCTTTTCTTGTAATTACACACTATCTTAAGCATTTCTAACATAATAATGACAAACACTTGCCAGACTTGTTTATATTTATTTCTCATGAACATAGGAAGAATAACATTTGCCAAAAGAACATTTGCTGTCATATTTATTTACAAAGAAAGAGCAGGCAACCTGTATAATTACAGTATTTAAAGCGTTTTTTGGGACCACCTACTAAGTAAATGTTTTACTGTGTAACCAAATGTATTGTATTCTCGACATTAACTTGATTAAGCTTTACAAAAATACTGTACAGTATGTACATGTTATGTCTGGTGTTGCCATCAACAGGAAAAAAAACTAAACTATGCAATATAAACCTGTAAAGTAGGCTATCTGACTTTTAAATTATTAGTTTAGCTATCGAACAGGTGATCGTAGCCAGTACCACATCTGTTGCCCCCCCTGAGAAATTTTTCAGGAGCCGCCACTGCAGCTCATACTGATGTTTGATTTATTAAAGGAGACATATCATGCTGATGCATGATTTAATACTTATATATAATATAACAAATTTGAAAACAAGACCTTACACCCCCTTAATTTTCAAAACATTAGATATTGTATTTTTTCTGATATCCTAGAACGAGATTTGATGCCTCTGAAAATAGGTCATTGCGAGATGTCCGCGAGATTTAAATCGTTGCGACGACACGAGGTACCTTTCTGTTTATTGGAGTAATCTGATAAAACACTTCCTCCTCTGTGATGTCCGTTAGCCACAAAACTGTCACCGAGGAACACATCCACCAGCAGCCGTATATAGATCCCTAGCTCACACTCACTCATTACCAGCTCTGGCCTGTAGGGGGACTCAATACGCGGTCGCTGCATTGAGCCTGCCGGAAAATACAGTAGAAGAAGAAGGACAGGCTGGCCAACCCCCGATAGAACTGACCAATCAGAGCACAAAGGGCTGTGACGTTGCAAGGTAACTTTAGGTCAGTCTGGAGACCGAGTGTTTCAACAAGAGCTTGATAATGGCCTAAAATGAGGATTTTCAGAACGCTATTGTGGGGCAATGAAGGAACTAAATGACTTGTACTGAGGGCAGAAATGCTTTACAGGCATCCTAGTCTGGCATAGTGAAAAGGAGAAACAAGTATGATATGTCTCCTTAAAGGACAGAACTTCCAGTTTAAATGATAAGTTTACTCCATGATGGCACAGTGTGTTCGTTTTTGTGGGTAAACTGAGCTATAAAACAATCCGTCAAATGACGGAGCTTGATCAGCAGGATAATCCTTGAACATTCATACATTTGGCTAAAATTTATTTGATATGAAGTATTATTTGTGTATTTGGAAAAATTCAAGTAAGGCTGTAGTTTTATCCTCAGCCTGCTGGTGAAAAGGCATGTCGGCTGTGGTGTGTCTCTAAATAGTAGGGGTGTAACGAAATGGTCAACTCACGAAACGATACGAAATACGAAACAGGGCTCACAATACAAAATACTCACGACACAAAATCAAGATTATAGAAAATTCCCAACAGTAAGAAGTTGTGCAATAATCTCATTTTCTTTATTTTCTTCCTAATGCAGACATACAAAAAACATTGCTGCATCAGTACAAAATAAATGCACTTTGAAAAAAACAAAATTGTTGTTTTTTTCCCCACTTATTTAGACTACAGTGCAAATCCAAACATAAAATCTCAATAAAAAGAGCTTTGTTGTTGTAACAATCAGGATAAGTACATTCTTGAATGAAAAGGAAAACAAATAGCAGTCCTCAGAGCTGCAGTTTAGACCTATAAATGTCTGAACTGTGAACTATAATATTTAGCCTATAACAGTGCATATACTTCTGATCTTCAAGTATGATCAAATTCTGTCAACTCAACAGTAGATGTAAATATCAAATATTGTTTTTTATGCAGACTTACACAAACATACAGCTGCTGCCTGTCTCCAGTTCAAAGTAGTTGGTAGTTGTACTCGCCGCAGTATACGGTGAACTGTAGCGGCATATTTTGCACTCGGTTGTTGTTTTGTCCGCAATCTTCTCACCGTTCTCTCGTCTTTTACATGGGAAGCCAAAATAGGTCCACACAACTGATTTATTTGATGAAGGAGAGTCAGTTAATTCCTCAACCTCGTCTCCTCCATTCTGAAGCGAGTGTTTTGCTACGGTAGGCAAAAAATCACCAGCGCCCCTTCGCGTTTTTAATTTCGTGCTTTTATTTCACATGTTCAGGCTCATGCTATGTACCTCACTCAACCCCACTACAAAAAAAGAAAAAACTAAACTGTTCCTTTAAGATGTCTTGCAGAAGCCTGCATGCTAAAGGGTCAAGAGCTAAGAGTGCCTGCATTATCACCTCTGTCTGGATTTTATTTCTGTTGATGACATTTAGAGCCACCCATGTTTTTGCCCCATGCAGGTATTTCAGTGAGTTCTGGCAGTGGCTTTTCCACCACCCCTAAGATACCACCCTGGATCACCAGATCCAGACCAAACCCGGCACATACACGGAGGTTGCTGTCCTTTCCTTCATTCATTTTGTATACCTGGCTATCCCTTTCGGGGTTGCGGGGGGCTGGAGCCTATCCCAGCTTTCATCGGGCGAGAGGCGGGGTACACCCTGAACCGGTCGCCAGTCGATCGCAGGGCAACAGAGAGAGACAGACAACCATTCACGCTCACACTCATACCTAAGGACAATTTAGAGTCACCAATTAACCTAATGAGCATGTTTTTGGTCTGTGGGAGGAAGCCGGAGAGAACCCAAGCATGCACGGGAAGAACATGCAAACTTCACACAGAAAGGCCCTCTCGACCCGGGAATTAATCCAGAAACCTTCTTGCTGTGAGGCAGGTGCTCTACCAGCTGCACCACCGTGCCGCCCAATTGCCGTCCTGTATAAACAAAATAAGTTTAGGGAAGTTCACTTGATATTTAGATTTTATGTGAATTATGGATTGTCATCAATGGGGTTTCCTATAATAAAGCTCAAAGTTTTTTTTTTTTTTGTGACAACAGTCTGGATCAGATCCAGATTAAATTTACCCTAATAATAGAGGCATGGAGCGCATATCATTATTATTATTGTATATCTTTTTTAAATTGTAATCAAATATGTTAAAACATGGCACAGATTGAATATATAGATAAATGTATAGATATATATCACTTTTGTTTCATTTATTAGAATTCTTTTATTAAATTTCAGGATTTTTTTTCAACCAGACAAATATACTCATAAACACCTGAATCTAATAAATTCTAAGTTGGGTTATAAATTCAGCAAAATCTATCAAGTAGTTTTTGTGGAATCTTTCTAACAATAACAGTCAAACAAACATGTGCCGGCAAACACATAACCTCCTTGGTGGCCGTAAAAAGCCCTACACAGCAGCTCTACCATTGACAAGTAGATATAGTGACTCATTAATGAAATTTAGAATAGGAAGTCTGAGTCACTGTTGATATTATATTTTCTTTTAATGGGATACGTCACAGGAAACATATGGATCATTACACATCCTGTTTTTAAATTGTAAAGAAGAGCATGTATGCTGTTGTGACTGTCAGAGAAATCTGAGGAAACTAAAATGTAAAGGGCTGTAAAACATTTAATGTTGGCCAGAGAATTTTAAAGACTGAACCCGGACCTTCATTTGTCTTTTAAAGTAACGGGTGCAAATGTTAGAGCACAAAGAATACGACAGAGAAATAGCCCACATTCAGGAGAGATCAGCTTCACATGTCAATAATCAGAATGGATTAGAGCCTGCGCCACACCATCAGCAGAGCCGTTACAAATACTTAAAGCACATCCTCGGCTTTATGGCGCCAAACCCTTGGGTGTGAGGACTGTGCAAACGTGTGTTTTACTGTGTATGTGTGTGATGAGGAATTGGGAGCTATAACTTCAGCTAATTGCTGCCTTTTTGTTGGAGAGTGTCCTTTTGTCTGCTGCTCTCAATCAGGCTAATGCAGATGCCCTTTAAATACCCTTTAGAGTCAGGCTGACTCACACCGACTTACCCCAATTCCCTGAGATGAGAATACCTGCTTCTTTTCCATTTTCTTCCCATAATGCACTGCTCTTAATTTGCATGCCATATATATAAAGAGAAATGAATGACACTCATTATTCAGAAATTGTTTTTTTGTTCATCTTCTCGTCTTATTTAACCTCAGCCAAGGAGGCCTGGTTTGTTTGTTTGTCCTCAGGCCGGATTTTACAAAACCTCATTAAAGGGACAGTTCAGTTTATTTAAAGTGGAGGTGTATGAGCTCCATTTGGCCTCTAAGTCCTTTAGATGCAGTAGAAAGTTCTCTCCTCTCCCTCAGTAAGCCACAGTCTGTAAGAGTCTGTTACGAAGAACTAGCCACAAACAGGGAAGTATTGTGCCCAGTACAAAGGGTATTTGCTCTGCCGACAAGCAGGGCTTGACGCTTAGCATTTTCCCAAGTAGCACGGGTGCTACCAAGTTGAAAAATGTAGTAGCACACAAATATTTTTAGTAGCACGATGAAAAGTTACCAAGTAATGTGTTTTTTTTAATTAGATCAAATGTTCACGTGCATCGGCTGCACCGCGAAAAGACATTAATGACAGACAACAACAGTAACAGCCACACTTCATACACACTTTAAATGAAAAATATCAGGCCAGTAGTCCACATCGTGGCTACATCAGACGGCGGAGAATGCATCCTCGTGCGTAAAATGGGGCTCGCGAGGGACAGCGCTGTGCGTAATGGCATAATATTGATAGAGACATGTCGGAAGCTGCATTTAGGAATACAACCGGCCAAAACTTCCAACGTATTCAACACAAGATAAAACATGTTTTGAACGGTCATTTTTTGTAGTCACACGGGTGCTACCACATGTAAATCACAACTCGCACTGTAATATTTTTAGTGGCAAATGCGAGTACCTCCTCGCACTGTCGAGCCCTGCCTACAAGAACTCTCATCAAAAATTGATGTCACAGTTTAAAGTTGCGTTCAAACCGCAAGCGACTCAGCGGTCAAAATCGCATCGCCCACTGAAGTATCGTCGCATGTCCATAAATACCTCATTTTGGTCACCGTTGCCGTCGGCCGTCGCTCGGTGACGTCACGTCCACTCGAGTTTCACCGCGATCATATCATATATCATATAATAGGATGTATAAGTGGACATTATTCCAGCTGTATCCTTTTCACCCACTCATCAAACACAAAACACTGCAGCTGATGCCCTGCAGCAGCATCATCTGTGAGTTCTCTGCGGTCCGTCTAGGCAGAACTAATGTCCTCACTGACTAATGTTTCCACATGGACATAAATTGTTCCTCTGTAGTCTGGATGAAAAACTGTCCGTCAGGGGCACCGTCACACATCTACGCACTGCTGATTGGCTGTTACCGCACAGCCACACAGGATATGCCTGAAAAGATCAACTTTTTTAACTTTGACATCGCGTGGCGAGTGCAGTGATCGTCTTGTACGTGGCAAACGCATCGCGGGAGGGTTAGCCCCGCCCCATTGCGGCTGTATATTGACTTTGCATGGAGAGTGATCGTTGAGGTAGTACATGTAGCCTGCAGTGTGCAAGCACCTTTAGAGTACGCTACCTAGAACTTTTTTGATTGCATTTACTTTCAGAACAATAAAGTTTATCTGGAATTAATGAACTCATGTCAGGTTTTCCACGTATCCCTAGTTCCAGATACATTTTATGTTGAAGTAAAAGTCGATTTTTTTAAATGCAGTTCTCCTTTCCTTTCCTCTTATTCCCCCCTTCCTTGACCCTGTGACATTTTCCATCGGGGTAAAGGTAAATTGGATAGGAAAGGACTTAGAAAGGACTTTTTGAAAGCTCTAAAAACACTGATGAAACATCAAGCACAGGTGAGACCATTGACAGGTGGAGGGAATCCTGATCAGAGGGTCACAGATGGGAGGGCAGGAAGACATTTCAAAATAAATCAGGAAGCAGAAGAGACAGGGGGAAAAGAGGTCACAAAGACAAAAAAAACACAAGGAAAAACATGCAAAATTAAACCAAGACTACCCATATCATAACAGTAAAGCTGATTTTTTTTCATTTGCATCTGGCAGATTAATCACTACATTTTATTGGTAGCTTGCACATTACTGTGAATTTATACATAAAATCATCTAATATTGATCACAGGCTTATGAATTTGATCAGTATCCTGTCTTGCAGGCTTTGTATTTTTGGCATATGTCCTTTCGTTGTGCAGAAAATCAGTAAGATATTCTGCTGATACTGGTTATTAACATTTGTAACAGCAAGATTAAAAAAAAAAAAAAAAAAAAAGAGAATGGGGTGCTGGTTTGGTGGAGCGGTTAGCAACCATGCACGTCCCCTATACATACTTCTGCCGGTCCAGGTTCAAATCCAGCCTGTGACCAGTTTGCAGTGTCTTCCCCTGCTCTCTCTCCCCCTTTCACAAGCCTATCCACTGTCTCTCTCCTATCAATAAAGACAAAAAATGCCCAAAAAATAAATTCAAAAATAGAGAATAAGAAATTAAGAGACATGTCTACTTATTACTGTTGAGTTGATTAAAGTACTGTATTTCTTTTTTGTTTTCTTTCTTTGTGAACAAGTTTAAATTATTTTACTTTTCTTTCTTTGCTTTCTGAAGCCATTTTCTGTTAGGTGATGTACATTTACCTGATTTATCTGATGTTAGTTAACTTATAGAGACTTCTGATTTAGGCTACGTTTACACAGACACTCCTGACTTTTAAATGCAAAGATTTTTCCTTTGCGTTTTCAAATTCTTCTGAGTTCAGATGGCGACAGTGGAGACGTATGAACCTGCTGTAGTGTGCATGCCGGTGCAGTAGATGGCGGTGTATACTTGCAGAGAGGCAGCGCTGCTACAATAAATGTACAAAGAAAAAAAACTTTTCACAAACAACAATGGCGAAAAGACTCACAGAGACACAGGAGTTTCTTTTCTGGACAACAAATCAGTTCGGACAACAATCTGGATAACAAACCGAGCACGGTAAGAGGCTCACACGTTACTCGGCAGAGGGCTGAAGCTGTTGTTGTTCCTGGTATGCGCGAGCAGCCTTCATGTGAAACAGTACTGGCATACGGTGACGTCAGCGTTTCACCCTGAAACGCTCTGATTCGGGTTTACATTGAGCTGCATGGAGAGCGTATACAAAACTTTCCACTCTGGAGCCCGTTTTTAAGTGTTATCATTTTCGGGAAAAACCACGTAAACCTAAGGCCAAAATGCAATGAAAACTTAACGAATTTGACCATTTTTGGTGCTGTGTAAACGCAGCCTTAAATGCTAAGGTGTTAGGGACACAACTGTTCAAAAGGCAGAAATGACCCTGTTCAACATTTTGCTCTTTAACATGTTCACTGTTCAGTTCCTCTGTCACACAGAAACTACTGAACATTTCCCTCCATGACACTTAGGCCCCTTGCAGGTAAATTCTAACAAACCTCATGCTTGCTCAGCACAATCAGACACACATGAGCTGCACTGGCTTCTTCACACAGACTGTCATTTGCATATGAAAGACCTTAGGTACGGTATTTTGGGGCATGGTAGGTGGAGGAACACAGTGTGCTCCCACCCAAATGGGTCGACAGAATAAAAAAGAGGGCTCGGTGGAAGACTGCAGAGTTTATGACATTATAACACAGCAGAAGTCCAATCTGATCATTACAGCACGGAGCAACAGGAAAATGGGCCTCCCCTATCAAAAAGACACGAACTAAAACTGCCTTTGGCCTTTTCTTCAAGGAGGCTTCCTTGGTGTTGTGGCAGACATGAATAATATGTGGTATGCTGCGGAGGCGTTTGTATCAAAGCAGCAGGTAATACAAAGAAATGAATAGGCTCAAGGAGGAAGGATTAGTGCTTTTATGGCCTATTCACGCTGGGTAAGGACACACTATATTAAAGCCCGGGTGCTGAGATACACAATCAACAAGGCTGGTTGAGCGCGCAGACACAAACTCTGGCACGTCAAACAAAAGAGGTGTTAAAGTGCAGTCATTTTGTGCACATCAAACAGACACCCTGGTTTAGTCTGAGGGTGATTAGAATATTCTGGGATTACTCCTGCTGAGAGCTCGTTCAACAGGAAAGAACAACATGCACATGTGTTTATGTGTTTATCAGAGGGCTCTCCAGTCCCAGAGGGTCCTGACAGGGTTTCTCTCCCTCTGGTTTTAACATGTCTAAATCAGACGATGAAATTCAAACTGGAAGAAAATCAAGGGGGCAACAGGGTAAATGCTGATGCCAAGCAGCATGACGCAGCACATGAGGCTCAGCGAAAAATATGATCTGTCTCAGCGGCTCTTTAATGGTGTGGCAAGGCTCAACCGTGTGCTTCAGGCAGATCCATGTCTGCTTTGGGAAATTGTACAAGCATGATAATACAGCAACTAGTGCGTGCAGGTTCTATTAAAAAAAACTTTGAAGCCACACTGTGTAGTTTGTTCTCCCATCTAGTGGTGAAACTGTATATTGCATTCAAACAAACATGGTTCTCTAGTGCCTCACATTTCCAGAAGTGCATTGAAAAAGCAATCGCTGAACTCTGCGGTAGCCGATACGTGCCTAGGAGACCATGTGTCTCCTCAATTTCACTTTTATGCAGACCGCGATTCTCTGGTGACGTGGCATAAGTTTGATCTTCATGATGAACGAAAGAAGGTGCAGGCTTTCAAATTTGCTGTGGGAGTGACAAGCGTGTCTCGCAGTGTTAGCCTTAGCCAGTATTACGACAAAGTGCTTTATGTCTCTCTTGGCTGTGCCTAGTTTTTGTTGAACTGTAGGACATGGAAGTCGCTACAGGAATTACCCGTTACGGGTAAGAAATACTTTGCCCAGGAGGACAAGTCAGATTATTGGCAGAGGCAATTTGACACAAATGAGGACATATTTATGAATGTAGGTATTGTTTTTAGCTCATAAAATGCTTAAAATGCTGCACATTGTCCCTTTAAAAATTCTACAGTTACCGTAATATAAATATGTATGTACAGACTAAAACGGTCAACTCATAAGTTAAGAGGCTATTTTTATGGTTCAGACATGGTGTACCTTGTGCACAGTTCAAGTCTTAGGCCACTTTAGCTTATCAAGGTCTGTTCAATAATTTAATTTAAAAAAAAAACTATCCCACCATGAAGCCAAACTGCTTGTGGGATTTTTTTTCTTTTGCCTTGATGGTTTATTTCCAGAATAATGACTGAACTGTTGACTTAAAAAACATGACTTTTCAATCAATTAATCAATCTTTATTTGTATAGTGCCTATTCATTACAAGTGTTATCTCAAGACACTTTATTATAGAGCAGGCCAAAGACAGACCTGTCATTTAAAAGAAAAGCGAACATGCAGTACAATACACACACATATAAAATACACACATATGCATGTTTAAACTCAGACATCTGAAACCCAACATGAATCAACCATGGCACTGGGCCAACCAAACTGCAGGAGCCAACCATACTAAAGGAATGTCTGGAAAAGCAGCCCAAGCTTATTTGAAGTTTCAGTATGAGCTATGAGCTGGTCCCTAACTGAAAGCTTTATCACAGAGGAATGTTCTCAGTCTAACTTTAAAGGTAGAGAGAATGCCTGCCTCCAAACTGTGGTTGAAAAATGGCTACAGAGAAGAGGAGCCTGATAACTGAAGGCTCTACCTCCCATACTACTTCCAGAGACTGATGGTACCAAGAGCAGGCCAACATTTTGGAGGTCTAATGTTCTTGAGGGTTGGTAAGGCACAACAAGCTCTTTAAGATAAACTGGTGCCTGTCCACTGACAGCTTAATCTGGAATCTATTCTATATTTAATGGGAAGCCAGTGCAGAGAAGCTAATGCAGGAGTAATGTGGTCCCTTTTCTTAGTTCTAGGCAGTACACGTGCTGCAGTATTTTGAAACAGTTGGAGAGTCTTAAGCCACTTGCTTTGACAGCCTGAAAAAAGAGAATTAAAATTGTCCAGTCTCGAGGCAACAAAAGCATGGACTAGCTATTCAGCATCGCTCTGAGACAGGATGGGCCTGATTACCTCCGCCAAGAAGGTTATCTTTTCGGGAGAGTTTATTTGTCTGTCTGTGAACAAAATAACTCAAAATGTTATTGATGGATTTTGATGAAATTTTATTGAAATGTCCAGCATTGGAAAAGGAAGAAGTGATTCAATTTTGGTATTGATCTGGATCACCGTCTGGATTCGCCATGACAAAAAATGTGATTTTTGTGCATAACTACTGAACTAAAATAGATATCATTATGAAACCAATTGCTACTGGTATGTTTTCATGGTCAGGGAATCTAAATATTTACATGAAATAAAGGTAGGAACAATATTTATTGTGAAAATCACAATAAGGGTGAGGACTGTGGCGCTGGCGGAGGTCTGTGCTCTCCAAGTGCTTTTCTAGTTTTAGTGATGTTGCAATGACTTTTGAAGTCAACAAAAAATTTCAGCATCACATGACAAGCATGTTGAAACGAATATAAGTTTATCAAAATATTAGTTTGAATATATTTATGATATGGAAATGTGTTGAACCTCAGTGGTCAACAGCACTGATTTTTTTTCAAATCAAATTGGATGTGATTAAGTGATAAAGGGGAGATATTATGCAGAAAGACTTTTGCTTAAGGCTTTTAAACACATTTCTGGGTATTTGGCCTTCCTCCCAGCCCACAAAATGGGATAGTGGACAACAAACCTGTATTTAGGAAGGCTGTGTCAATGTAAGAGCTGAGCTTTTGAGTCTGTGGATATACTGTTACATAACAGCATACTTTCATTTGCATAAGCCTAACCTGATTTGTCTACCTGAGTATGTGAGCATGGAAAGAATGCAGCTGTGCTTTATTCATAGGCTTCATGGACCAATACATGTTACTTACATTTCATGGACACATCAAGGTTCCATGTTAAACTTCAGAGAAGGAACAAAATTTGGGACTGTTAATATTTGTGTTATGTTTTGAAGAGCAGGCATCATTAAGGACTGCTACATCGTAAAAGCACAAGGAAGTAATGTAAAAAAAAAAAAAAAATTAACCATAAAAGTAGAGAGGTTCAACAAAGACAACAGGCCCAAAAAATCCAGTCCATGGACATTTCCTAAATCTATATACATATGGGCCTGTGCCAAATTCATGCAGTGGCGGACTTGCAAAAAAACCTGGTGATTTAGAGGCCTTAGGGGTCCTCTTCTTTCATTATTTTAATACAAAAAAGCAGGAAGGGCCACCTCAAAGGCACCTATCAGTATAAGACCTTAAACTATATTAAGCCAGTTGAAAAATAATGAGAGAAATAAGTTTATATATACAGACATGTGCAAAATTGTTGGTCCCCTTCTGTTAAAGAAATAAAAACCCACTATGGTCACTGAAATGACTTGAAACTGAAAAAAGTGAGAATAAATAAGAAAAAAAAAATACTGAAAATTAACAAATGAAAACCAGACATTGCTTTTAAATTGTGTTTCACAGGGACATGTTAAACTAAGGTGTGTCCTGTAATTGGCATTGCAGGTGTCTTCAAACTTGTAATCAGTCAGTCTGCCAGTTTAAAGGCTGAAAAGTATCACTGTGCTGTTTGGAATGGTGGTGTGTACCACACTGAACATGGACCACAGAAAGCTAAGGAAAGAGTTGTAACAGAAAATTACAGACAAGCATGTTAAAGGTAAAGGCTATAAGAGCATCTCCAAGCAGCTTGATGTTCCTGTGACTACAGCTGCACAAATTATTTAGAAGTTTAAGGTCCACAGGGCTGTAGCCAACCTCCCTTGACGTTGCCATAAGAGGAAAATTAATAACAAATTGAAGAGATGGATAATATGAGTGGTAACCAAAGAACCCAGAACAACTTCCAAAGAGATTAGAGGTGAACTCCAAGGCATCATGTACATCAGTATCAGATCTCACTATTTGTGAACTTAATGGGGGGCATCACTGTTCAAAGCAAATCATAAGAAATATGGACAGGTGACATAATCCTGGAGCTTTTTGGCAAATCACATCAGCTCTATGTTCACAGATGTGAGGCTCAGTTATGTTCTGGGGCTGCTTTGCCACATCTGGCACAGTGTATCTTGAATCTGTGCGGGATAAAATTAAATCTGGAGACTATCGACATTCTGGAGCGAAATGTGCTGCCCAGTGTCAGAAAGCTTGGCCTCAGCCACAGGTCATGGGTCCTCCAACAGGATAATGACCCTTTGCCTAAGGCAATTGCCCACTTTGCCTTAATGGTCTGCACCTGGATTCTGCACCTGGATTCACTCCTGACATTTTTCAGAGCTTGACTTATTTATTTGAGGCCTTTGAGTGAAATCTCCTGGCTGGGTTGCTCTCAGCTCACAGCTCTGCAGCTGGCCTAAGAGCCCTGACAGAGGTGCACCAGGCAAATGGTTTGCAAGCAGATATACTTGTGCTTCCACTATGATTATTATTACCTCCCCCAAGGAGGTTATGTTTTCGGGAGAGTTTGTTTGTCTGTCTGTCCGCCTGTGAACAGAATAACTCAAAAAGTAATGGATGAAATTTGATGAAATTTTCAGGAAATGTTCAGCATGGGAAAAGGAAGAACTGATTCAATTTTGGTGTTGATCCAGATCACCGTCTGGCCGCCTTGGTGAAAAATGTGATTTCTGGGAATAACTACTGAACTAAAATAGATATCATTATGAATCCAATTGCTAATGGTATGTTTTCATGGTCAAGGAATCTAAATATTTACATTAAATAAAGGAAGGACTAATATCTATGATCAAAATCACAATATGGCTGAGGACTGTGGCGCTGGCGGAGGTCTGCGCTCTCCGAGTACTTTTTGAGTTATTATTATAATATTGTTATAATTATTATTATCATTATTATTATCACATCTTTTATTATTTTTTTAGTAAATGCAATGAAGGCAAAATAGCCTAAATGAACAAGCCTTGTTTCTTACTTGTAGATATGCTCTCTCTCTCTCTCTCTTTTGCTTTGAGCTTTCTAAATTATACTCTTGTCTGTCCATCACCAGCCACTGGTTATGTGCTACCACCAAAACACATCACCAGTGTTGACAAATCTAAAATATGCTGGAGTGGGATATGACTGGGAAATCAACCAAATTTTTAACATTTAGCAAAATGTTTATTAAGTAAACCTTTATTTCACTGTGTCCTTCAGAATGTTCCAGTATAAAGGGATACTTGTCTCTAAATGTCATTAAATACTGTGACTCAGTTAATAAAGTAGAGTGAAGAGATGGTAATTAGAGATGAAGTGGTTTTATAAAGACATCCATGTAGTATAAACATGCCCACACAAAAGCAGGCTTTGTGAAATACAGTGGTTATGACCTCTTGCTTCACTTGCCTGTTAAAATTCCATTTATACGTACAAATCTTGGTAGGTGATCTGATGTGCCATTACATAACAAAAACAGGGCTTGAGGCTGAGTCAATGTGACTGATTTTAGAATAAAGAAAAGCCCTGAGGGAAATGACAGAGAGAGAAACAGTGAGTCACTCCAGAAGTCAACCTCCGTCTGAATGTCATCATGTTGACGACTCGTCCTTCCGCCTGCTTTTACCTCCACAGAGGAGGAAGTGCACTTAGTCAATCAGCCCCATTCATGCCACCACCCTCCTGCTCAGGCTAAGTTCAAAAGTTAATTCTCTACAAGCTGGAGTGGTGCAGTAATTATCCCAGGCCATCACAGAAGAAACAGAGCAAAGTCTTTACCCACAGCCCTGAAGAAGCTTTAGCCTTTTTTACTCTCTCTACACCAAAACAATCAATAGCACTCTGGCGGTTATCAGACAGTTGTATACATATGTGGGTAATTAGCTAATATTTTGGAGCTTCCCCTTCATTAAACGCAGTCTGTCTCATCCCATTACCTTCAGTGTATCGGCAGCTCATAAATAAGGCCTCGCTGTTTTCACAGTGTTAACTATGAGACCAGTCGTCCTGGTAACACCACAGTTGACATGTTAGGTGCTGTCAAGGCTGTTTGTGCAGAGTAACAGAATGAAGAAAAGGCAGTCCTTTAAATCAGAGCTCGATGATTCAGCAAGTAAGGACACACTCACACACAAACACAGACTGGAGGACAGACCTTGTCCTTGTCATGTATAAAAAAAGCATGCCGGATTTTTTCCATATTTACCTTCGCCAAGGAGGTTATGTTTTCAGGAGAGTTTGTTTGTCCGTCCGTCCGTCTGTCCGTCTGTGGAAAAAAATAGCTCAAAAAGTTATGGATGGATTTTGATGAAATTTTCAGGAAATGTTCAGCATGGGAAAAGGAAGAACTGATTTGATTTTGGTGTTGATCCAGAACAGCGTCTGGCTGCCATGATGAAAAATGTGATTTTTGTGAATAACTGCTGAACAAAAATAGATATCATTATGAATCTAGTTGCTTATGGTATGTTTTCATGGTCAATGAATCCAAATATTTCAATGAAATAAGGGTAGGACTAATATTTGTGGTGAAAATCATAATATGGGTGAGGACTGTGGCGCTGGCGGAGGTCTGCGCTCACCAAGTGCTTTTCTAGTTGAAAAAGGAATGCATCTCATCTATCCTGATGCTAATTGACTCAGCTCTAGATACTTGACAAATCATCCGTTGAGCAAATGTCCACAATAAATAAATGAGAAATGTATGTTCTCGTGTTTTAAACAGAATATTCAAAGTTCATCCATCCATCCATTATCTTTACCGCCATTTCAGGGTCGTGGGGGACTGTAGCCTATCCCATCTGACATTGGGTGAGAGGTGGAGTACAGTCGCCAGTTGATCACAGGGCCACATAAAGGGCTTTTACACCGGCATGTGCAGGTTCAGGTTCACGAACCTAATTTTGAACCAGTTGGAATAAAAATAAAAAAAAGTTGGTCCCAGTTGGTTGGGCATGTTTTATTCTGTTTTGATAAAATGAGTGGAAAATCGAGGAACACATGCACACTTTTCACACATTATTTGCCTTCCACATACGTCTTCTGTGTCTCCTCATCATCAGCAGTCATTTCATGCTTGATTGCTGGGTGAGAACAAAAGCCTGCAGTCAAGCAACAAACGCTATTAGAATATCGATGTGATCAGCCATTTTGCCGCTGTGTTGTTTACAGAATATCACCCTCCCACGTCTGTGCCACTTAAACTGGTATGAACGCGGGTTGGTTTGCTGGATAGTACCAAGGTTTTGAGGATTGTGCTGACACTCATACCTGAGGTCAACATGGAGTAACCAATCAACTCCACACAGAAAGTCTCTGAATGACACAGGGATTAGAAGTAGCTATTTTCAGTGTTGATGTAAAGTAGCTGTTACCGTTTCCAAAGAGACTGTGTTCACTGGGAACTTTTGGGGTTCATCCACACTGAGACAAATTCAGCTGTGTCATAATCATTTAGGCATTTTGTCCACACAGTTATGATGACAAAACACACCTTTGTCCCAGAATTGATAAGCCTGTAAACACCAGAAACAACAATACAGGCCAGCTCTTTTACACTGCATGTACAAACCCTTACAAGAACAGAAACAATGGAGAGATAAACCATCATGTTTGTGCTACAGAAGCTCCAGAGCTTGTTTTGGCTTTAACAGCAAAATCTTCTGCTCGTCCACAAACAATCCACAAGAGGATACAGAGATTAGCATTGGCCAGTGTTTATTCTCAGTTCTCATGATGTATGCCCGTTCTCCATGTCTTCTTCTCTGGTTATGGTCTATGTCAGCATTAACCTTACAGCGCCACTTACAGACCTGACATATGTACTACAGTGTTTTCGTCATTTCTGTGTGGACAGACACGTGCTGAAACCATGCTCCCGTTAGAGAGAATGTTTTCACTACTGATATGTTTTCTTGTCTGTGTGAAAAGGACCTAAGCCTGCAAACACTTTCAGGCGGCCCCCCATGGCTCACCCCCCACTTTGGAAATCAGTGGATTAGCCCACTAGCGACAATTTTGATCAAATCTTTGCAGGATCATCAGTCTAATAAAAAGGGAAACAGTCCAATGCTAGCAAATTGAAACACCACTGAAGATGCATGCTTGAGCTGCTTCTAAATTTAACCATATGCAGGTTGTTGGTTGTTTGTTTTGTAAACCTTTTTTTAAAATTAGTTTCTTTTGACTTGAATTTCCTGAAAAGGGTCAGGAATACCTTTTCCTGATACATTTTTGTTGCCCCTGGCATTGCAAGGGAAACTGGGAAATGTACTGTCATTGGCTTGAAAAACTAGACGTCAGTTTGCATATAAACTCAGATTTCCATTATGCAGTAAATGAATGGGATTTGCAGTTAAAAACATATATGCTTTGTTGTGACGTCAGTCTGGATCGAATCAGCACTAAGGTGTATTGGCTTTTCTTTTCACCAAAACACACCTCTGGACAAAAATGTCATGTAAATCTATCCAGTAGCGTTTGTGTAAACTTGCAACCAAACAGACTGACCCCGGTGAAAACATAACCTCCTTGTAGAGGTAATAAGCTCCAGTCCATTTATTTCTTTTTCTACTGTGACTACACAATAATGCTGTGTTGTTAGGCTTCTGACATTGTTAAGACCCAAATTGTGCTTCTTTGGTGTGTTTTATTATTGGGATGGTTATAGGGACTCCTCCCTCTTCCCGTTGTTCACAGCATCAGTAACTGTCTGAATTGGCTTCTTTCCTGCCTCACCAAATAAACTGACAAGTGTGGCATCCTTACATTGTTTCCTCCGCAGTTGTTGCATACATTTAAAAATGTATATGTACATTAAAAATACAGAGGGTAAACCAACCAACCAACCAATCACAACAGAGAAGGCCTACTTGGAGAGGGGCCCCACAGTAACAGAAGCTTCAACAGATACAATGAGGATATAGCTGGTTCATGGATGCTCATGTGGAGTCTAGTGGGTATTTTTGAACATCGGGAATTAAGAAAAGACTTTAACGGTTGTGGAAAATTTAATATATGAATGAAATGATGCCTTTTTGAGAGGGGCTTGAACAAATATAGATAAGAATAACTAGGGGTCTAACAAAATGGTCAACTCACGAAACGATACGAAATACCAAACAGGGCTCACGATACAAAATACTCACGATACAAAATAAAGATTATAGAAAATCCCCAACAGTAGGGAGTTGCGCAAAAACCTCATTTTCTTTATTTTCTTCCTAATGCAGACATATAAAAAATATTGCTGCATCAGTACAAAATAAACGCTCTTTGAAAAAAAACCTAAATTGTAGTTGGTAGTTGTACTCGCAGCAGTATACGGCGAACTGTTGCGGCATATTTTGCACACGGTTGTTGTTTTGTCAGCAATCTTCTCACCGTTCTCTCGTCTTTTACATGCGAAGCCAAACTAGGTCCACACAACCGGTTTATTTGACGAAGGAGCGTCAACTAATTCCCCGTCCTCGTCTTCCTCCGTTCTGAAGTGAGTGTTTTGCTGCGGTAGGCGAGGAGGGTAAAAAATCCCCAGCACCTCTTTGCGTCTTTGAATTTTATTTTGTCATTTTTTATTTCACAAAATTTCCTGGCACGAAATTTTGTTACACCCCTAAGAATAACCCATAATAACTGTTATATGTCCTTTGTTTTCCCAGATAGCATTGAGGACTACATCCAGACCACATCATCCAACGTGGAATCAGCAAATCAGGAGCTGGCAAAGGCCAGCCAATACCAGGTATGGTGGCCCCGCCTTGTGTCCCAGCGTGCTCCTACTTTACATTCACTCTGCTCCGTTTAACTTTTATGTTCTTGACAGAGCTTTTTCTTTGTAATGCAGTCACAAGGAGCTTAGCTTGATTAGACATGCAAACAGGGACTTTGCTAACTAGATTACACAGCTTTATCACAATCCCCACTAGCATAATAACAGAGATGATGTAATTTGGTGTCATACTCCACTGGCTTTTGCCTTCACTTGCATTAATTGCATTTAGAGTCAGGAAACATGAATTGTTTGCCTGCAGTCTTTTGAAAACATAAAAAATACATACCCCAGCCTTCGTGAGACAGTCTTCGTCTCACTGAGATAATAATGCTTATACATTTGTAATTTTATCCTACAAGTGTACTGACTAAGAGAGGGAAAATAACTAATAAGAAAGTAGTGCAGGCAGAAGTTAAAAAAAATGTTTATTTTTCTCTCTGTGTGTTTTTTGGCTTGAATTTCCACTTCACAGCACATCTCGGAGACCATGTTATGAGATGCCCAAGGGTCTGCTTTCCCTCTTCCTTTTCAGGGAAATATATGTGTCTTCTGCTACTCTGTCAGGGACTATCTCAGTAGGACAGAGAGCTGAGTGGCTCTGTGCTGTGTAGGCCTCTGGCTATGCTAAATAATGTATTGACTTAAGTGTCACTGTGTTAATAAAGGATATATACGTTTTGTATATGCCTCACACTGGTGCAGAGCTGCATCCCAACTCACCTGCATCACCTACTGACAGACATGGGGAATGATTATTTTTTGATTCTTTAAAGATGGTTCAAGTTCCATCCAAAATATAACTATTTTTATCTAATAGAGTAAAGAGGTTAAACTTAGGGATGTGTGTATAAAGAAAAAATACCCTCCAAAAGTCACAGGCAACGTTTGTTCCTTGAGGAAACAGAAAAATTTTGTGCAGTGATGCACAAAATTAAAAGTGTCATCAGATTCTGCTGCAGGAGCCCAGTCGCAATTTAAATACTTGTCTCTCTCAGGAGAAATACGTGAAACAGGTTGTAAACATGTCTCAAAGTAAGGTTGCTGGTTCGAGCCTGGTGTTGATCAGGAACCCCTTTGCAACGGTTGGTTGTGTCCAGACACTCTGGCTTCCTCCCACAGATCAAAAACATTGTCATTAGGTGAAACGGTGCCTTCAAATTACCCATAAGTATGACCGTGAGCATGGATATTTGTCTCTTCATGTGGCCCTGTGATTGTCTGTTGGCCAGTTTACTGTGTACCCTGCCTCTCACCCAACAGCTGGGATAGGCTCCAGACCCTGCAACCTCAAAAGTATGAACAGTACAAATGACGAATTGACTCGGTAATCAGAGAGGTAGAGAGGTATTTATATGTGTATAAAAATAGGTAGGTGAATGTTTAAATTTATTTCATAAGTCCATGTAATTTACTTTCATGATAAGTCCACTGGAGTACGTATGTTGAACACAAGTCAAACATGTAACAGTGATTAGGGGTTGGACCAGATAAGTTTTACTTCTTCCTGCTCCTTTTCGAGCATGTAAATTGTAACTTCCGATGAATGTTATAAATAAGTTATCTGATTTCTTATAACTTCCTCTTATTTTTTTGTTTTGTATATATTTTTGTTGTTAATATGTATGAAATAAAATGATCTACTGTAAACTATTAATTAGCAAAACCCCTTCATATACGCGTCATCCAACATTCAGAGAAAGTCCTGCATAAGAAAAAAATGCTTAAGGTAAAAGGACTAAATGGACCGAGCTTTTTTTGCACTTTTTTTGTTTGTTTCACTACTCAAAGCAGCTTTAACATCTATCTGTTCACTCACTGATGTTGAGCTTCTATGCCAGCTTTCCATCAGTATTATGTTACGACCACACTGCACGCGAATTGGCGTATTTAAACGCACGTAGTGCCTGTGATGCAACGTACGTAACGCCCGAGGCTGGACGCTGGACCATTTTGACAAGCTGAGGGGTGACGCGCGTCACTGCGTAGGTCAAGGGTGTCAAACTGATCCAGTAAAGGGCCACTGTGGCTGCAGGTTTTCATTCCAACCAACCAAGAACACACCTGATGCAAATTACTCAATCAACTGGATTGTCTTTGCTCGGTTGATTAGTTGGTTCAGGTCAGTCGGGGCCAGTCGGACGCAGTGACCCGTGCAGGCAAATCCAGCTGGAAACAAATATTTACTGAACCTACCTTCAAAACCTGTCTCCTCCTTTCATCCAAGCCTGCTCCTTTTTGAGTCTCTGTAGAGTACACACGTCGAATCGTATAGCTCCGGATGATGGCAAACACCGCAGATTGACCTCTCCTCCATCTTTCAAAGGGGTTTGAGCAGAAGCAGCACGGATGTATTATTTGTTCTTATAATACATCCATGAGTAGCAGGTGGCCGGAGCATCACACATCATCAAATCAATGACGTCAGGGGGAATGTCATCGCTGATTCGCTGCCACTGCACAGCGTCATGCGAATTTGCATTGAAAGTTCAATATTTCAACTCCAGCATAGAGGCGTCTGACATCCCAAACACGCCGGACGCTCCATACGTGCCATGCCAAACGCGTCGAACGCGCCGCCCGGGGCAAATCTGCATCCAAACGCGTCTTTGCATTGACTTTGTATGTAATCTCAATGCCCGTCTTTGCGAATTTGTGTCCGGTGTGGCCGTAGCATTAGCGTACACACTCCGGCCCTTTCATGCCCATCTACACACTACTGACACAACAGTGGGACCAACTTGGGGTTAAGTGTCTTGCCCAAGGATACGTCTCCATGTGACAGCCATAGATGGGTCCAAACCTACCACCTTCGAAACACTGACAAAGCGCACCATCAGACTGGCACAATTTTCAATATTGAGTATCAGTTCATATTCAGCTGTTTCTCATCAGGGTCAATAGCTCAGAGATGTGGCTGTGATGTAAAAAGCACTTTTAGGTCGTCAAATAACTAGGAAAGTGTCATCTTATCTTGATTCTCTCTCATTTACCAATCAATAAGAATGGACGTTAGTACACATTAGCACAATGTTACACTTTAATAGTGTAAACTTATAAGCGTAAAATCCTTGGCTTGTTCATCGTCTTACTTTTTAATTCATTTCCTTCATAAGAAGTTGAAGTACAGCTATAAAATTCTGCATGTTGCAACCCTGACTTGATGACTTTTTTGATTTTCCTAGTGCTATACTATGTGTAAGAGAAACTGAAACAACAAAATATTCCCTTGGGGATTGATACAGCCCCAGTCACACATTCCCGTTTCTCATGGCAATTGTGCACCATTGTCATAATCCTGATAAAACGTGCTTTGGTCGTGGTGCATGCGCTACTTGGTCTGGATCAGCCTTGTTTAGTCGTGGATGAACGGCGGGGAACGGGGAAGGGTCCCAACAATTTTGAACTGTTCAAAACTGTAGTGGAGGATCGCCGCACTCAGTATAGCGGGGTGGAAGCCTAATGCAGTCCTAACGTGAACAGTATTAGCGTGGCATGTACGGAGCTCAGTCGGGCTGATCGTGGCTCAATCCTGAAAGCTTTATGAGGACGACTGACAAGGATGTATCTGTTTGTGCTCTGTCACGCGAACTGAGCTCGAACGGGGCTGACGTCGTGTCAGCAGGATGAAAATTCAGGGAATCCTCGTCATATCGCTGTATTAACCTAGCTGGAGTGGGACGAACGCCCCCGAAGTACTGTAGAAGTGCTACAGACAGTGTATTTACGGGGTGTGTCCAGGGGGGAGACAGTCATTTCATCCCGTATCATATTGATCACACCAGCCTCGTCAGTCGTGTACAGTGGTGCACAATCGCCATGAGAAACGGGAATGTGTGACTTAGGCATAAAGTATATCTGAATCTGGTTTTGATTCTGTTAATAAGTTTTTAAAAGCCTGTGACCCCCCCAAAAAAAATCATGGCCCTCTGTTATTTTCAAGTTGAGGCTTTTATTCAAACTTTCATTTGTCAAATTTTTCACTGTTACATCAGCAGCTATTCAGAATGAAAACACTCACGGGGCAGTTTGCAGGGTCTGTCATAAAGCAGTGGATTTTCTGTCTCCTCGTCGCTGCTGCTCCGCCAGTGAGCCAACAAATGAGCGAACGGCAACAGCTTTCCCATTAATTGTCATTTCATTATCTCAAGGAGAGCTGAGCCGTGACCGAGCTCACACCGAGCAATTTAGCTCTCAGCCAATCCAGACTGTTGCCTTCTCAACAGAGAAAGAGCAGCTGAATGGAAGAAAAACAACAAAGGGGCAGACAGACATAGAGACGGACAGACAGTTGGACAGACAGCCAGCATGATGTACCTGCAGAGAGGAGGGTCAGGTTGTACACAGTCCAAACATGATCATGCTTCTCTGTGTGCTGTTAATGTTGCATACTTTACTTGTCTTCTTTTGCAACAAACTCAGATTCACATCCTCTAAAAAGAAGTTAAACATACATAAATGCTGGCTTTAACAAAGAAAAGGTCTTCTTGTGGGAAATCTGTAAGACTACTACACCTTTTTGAAATTGAATAAATGTTTCAGTTTGGATACTTTATAATATTAATAGCAAAAAAGACACAGAATTGGGACAAATTGAGAACAAATAAAGAAATGAATGAAAAAGGAGATCATTGACATGAAATGTAAAATGTATCACAAAACATTACAAATTATCAAATTTTTATAACTGCAGAGGAGATTGTGTTTTTGCCTTTTCTGTTTTTTTCTGTCTGCTTGTCTGCAACATAACTCAAAAAGTCATAAATAGATTTATTTGATGGATTGACTTGGAAATGTTTGTAATATTTGGCACAGAACATTTCTGTGGTTATACTCTTCTGATTTTGGATTCAGGAAGTTTAGTAAAATGATTTGTGAGTATTGTGAGCTTTGGCAGGACTCAAAATGTTCTATAATAACTTTATGCTAATATGTTGGCAACGCTAAGAAAAGTTAAAGAAGATGTCCATGATGAGGGTAACGGCATAATGAAGTAGTTTGGATCAGGGACGGACGGACAGACAGGCAAATGCAGCTGATCCAGATCACCTGAACGTGAGATTAGCTGGTATAGAAAATCAAGCATTTAAACCTCATCTCATTTTTTCACAGCATTATGTTATGTTATCTGTTTTAGACTAAGATAAGCACGCGATGTACTTTTCGAAATAAATGCATTCTTGAAAGTAGGCCAACAAAACAAAGCTTCTGTTTACGAATACCAATGAATATGGTTGACTTTGTAAGAGGGGTCGAGGAGGATTTCTCCAGGACTGACGAAGGTCCATGACCTTACTGTACTTATTTGAACCAGAATATACAGAGAAGGAACTACGTTTTGTAAGCTGAGTATGCACGAAGAGAAGCTGAGGCAATGGTACAGTTAGAGTCATAAGTATATGTTTTGAAAATTACAAGAGCTAATCTTAGTCTAAAAACAGATACCACAACACAACACCGTAAAAAAGAGTTACAACAAGCACGGGAATGGCTAACACTACCCATTGACTCCCAGTGTTTGCTTAGCTAATTAGCCGTGGGCAAGCTCTTCTTGTCTCTTGCTTGTTACTGCAGGCACAGTTGAAAGAATGTGCTTGTCATGGACTCAGGAGTAAGGCAAGGCACAAAAATAAATTAAAAAATGTTGGTTTATCCCTGTAAAAAAGCACAAAGTCCAACCAGAGACCAAGGTATTTAGTCTGTTCAAAAATTTTGCAGTGGTTTACTATCAAAGAAAGGGTTTCCACACATCCTGGGAAAACTGGAAAATGATTAACCTATTTTCCAGTTGTGGAAAACACAAGACAAATGAGTAGAAAAGTAAAATGTCCTGGAAAAGCTTAAATTGTCCAGGATTTATTTTTTTTTCCATCTCACTTGTTAGTGGAAAAAAATCAAACATAAGGAATGAAGTTATAATGTAGGTAAAGTAATTCAAGTTGAAGAATAAAATAAAAACTCAATAAAGTAAAGAGTGAATAAAGATTAAAAACATGAATTTCTAACAGTGAGACACTACATAAAAGCCAGACTAAAGATAGCTAGCAGACAATGTTTATGGCTGAGAGTTAAAAATTAATACATTTTAAGTTCAATATTATACAGTGGAGATGACTAGAGATATTGAATCTGTCAGTGTCATTGGGCTTTGCTAAATTTGTCATGATTTCTAAAAATGTCTGAGAATGTATAATATTTCATAAGCCAGGTTTACATGGAGCCTAATATTCTGATTAGAATCTGGTTAGGAGCCCAAACCGAATAAAAATTCTCCATATAAACACCTCAGTCAGAATAAAAGGCCAAATCTGAATAGAATTTCATACCGTTGCACAGAGGTAGGATATTCCTTTTCCCAACCGATTAAAGTAAAATCCTGTCATGTAAACGGTGAATCTGAAAGTTGTCAAGCTGGGTTCTGTCTGCACATGCTCAGTCTTGACGTACATGAGCAGTGACGTTTACTCGGAAACATGGCGGCTTCCATACAGAGCACACAGCACTGGTCTGCATTGGAGAGTTTGTTTTTAATACCAACTCTCACAGAACTAAACATTATCACACGTTTCGACGGTAGGAAAACAAGAAATACTGGACTATTTAAAAACGTCCATGAAAAACTCAGCAAAGCCGGGATAGACCAAAACGTCAAACAAATAAGGAACTGGTGGAAAACTCTGGAGGCTGGTTACTGTAAGACTAAACAGTACAACCCTTAAATAATTCATTGAAACACCTACTTACCGCCATCTTTGATAAATTATGTGATGTTTAAATAGATCTGAGCGTATCGCGTGTCTGCAAAACAGCTGTTCTGCTTAAATGTTGTGGCACATGTAAACACCAAAAAAGTCTGCATGTAAACCTGGCTATAGATTTTTTACAGCCATGAACTGCACATCTTGTAAATCTGACCTCTTGAGCTGAAGAGGCTTAAACAGCAATCTGGGTAAACGTACAAAATGTAAGAAACAACTGTGGGAAAGGACACTTCAGAGTGTGTGGGAGCCCTGAAATATCTTGATGTGAGATTTGGGGTTGTTTAGTTTTAGTTTATGTGTATTGTGCCAGTGTTGTACAGTAGTGAAGTCAGATTGATACCCAGGTGGACTAAAGACGCTGAAGGTTAGAGAGTTAACATAACAGACAGCAATAACTGGTACATCATGATTGTATGTGCTTTTATGTAAAGGTCCATACCAAGGTTATAATAGTTAACTAAAACGAAACCAAAAATGAAAACTAAAATTTAAAATACATTGCAGTTAACTAGAACAAATAAAAACTAGAAAAGAAAACAAAAACGATGAGTAAACTAAAACTGTATCTTGTGTTCACAAATTAACTGAAACTAACCAAAATTATAGACAAAATGTCCTTCGTTATCGTTTTTGACAATATTTATTAGCCTTTAGGATTTAAATTATCCGACATATTTTCCCAACCAATTTTACGACAGTTTTCGGCAGTTGTCAGCGCCGTACGGCACCATCATAGCGACGTACCTGGACGTGCTTGTTTACTGCTCTGACTGGCTGTGCTCTGTGCCGCGACGAAACGTGTTTTTGGAACAACTTAGAAGAAATGGCTAAAGTTGGGAGGAGGCGGCAGTGTCCCATTTGGGATTTTTTGAGTACCACAGTGAGACAAACAAATGCAAGTGCCTGGGAAATTAAAACTGGTGGGACATGTGGAGCGCTTCTTAAGGGGAAAAGTCCCACAAACTTAAAAGCTCATTTGAGGAGCACCCATAAGGAGGCTTATACAGCCTATGAAAACAAGGAGAGTTTATATTGATGTTTTTATATAAGAGATTTATATAAGAGGTTTTTTGTATTAAGTTTATGTTATTTTCTTGTGTTAAATCTAGCAGCCAACAGTACAGTATCAGCATTGACTGAGCAGTGAGCACTATGTTGGACTTGAAACTAAACAGTATTATAAAATACTTACTCTGACCTTTTTGAATCCTGCACCTGGCAAATAAGGTATGAAAAAACTAAAACTAAACTGAAACTAAACTAAAACTAAGCCTTGTTGCAAAAATCAAAACTAAATAAAAACTAGAGTGCCCGCTCTAAACTAATTAAAACTAAACTGTAATGGAAAAAAATGTCAAAACAAACTAAAACTACACTATAATGACAAATCCAAAACTATTATAACCTCGGTCCATACACTTCAGCATTAGAAGAGGTTGAAAGTTTATATGGAGAAGTGAGAGTGCCAAATTACAAAAATAAATCTATAAAAGAATAAATAAAAAAATAAATTACATAAGAATCCATAAAAGAAAAGGCTAATAAAAGTAGAAATAAAAAGACAAAAAAAAGTAGAAAAGTGCTTAATAATAAATAAATAAATAAATAAAGTAGCTATATAAAGTGATATTAATCAAATGATATTAATCAAAAAAAATAAAAGGTATAAATATAATCAAATAAATAAAAAATATTTAAATCACATTATAATGTCACTTTACAATATAAATGAAGGAAATTTAAAAATATAACGCCGACAAAGTAGAACAAAGTAAACCAAATTTGTCCTTCTTATCTCCTTCGACGATTTTCTGTCTCGTGATGTCCTTGTCAAAGCGCGCATAATACCACACTTTCTATTAAATCCGTTCCCAATACATATTCTATGTAATTGTTGTGTTCTGTAATTTCAGCCAGTCTTAAGTTTCCCAGATCTTAAAAGTTCTGCTGTCAAGTTTCATATCTTCCTTCCTTGATAGGTTTCGCTATAGCCTTTAACATTCTACTGATTTTTTCACTATATTATGGTGCATATTTTTGCTTAATATTTTAGGAAATATCAGACATTATATGTTGCTTTTTTAAAGTGACATTATAATATTGATTTAAATGCTTTTTATATTGTCTGTTATTCATTTATACTTTTTAGCCTTTTCTTTTTTTTATATGCTTGCATGATTTTAATACTTACATATAATATAATAAATTTGAAAACAAGACCTTACACTTAATTTTTAATGAGATATGATTTTGATGAGCATTTGATGCCTCTGAAAAATATATATTTATAGATGACCCGTGATTTACCCTTTCTTTACAATTATTTATTTACTTATTTACTTATTTATTTATTTATTTATTTATTTATTAAGCACTTTTCTACTTTTTTTTTTAATTTGTCTTTATATTTATACTTTTATTAACCTTTTCTTTTATGGATTCTTATATAATTTATGTATTTATTCATTTAATTATTTATTCTTTTATAGATTTATTTTTGTAATTTGGCACTCTCACCCATCCATAAGTTCATCTCAAACATGTACATCAGAGAGATAAAAACCTAACTGTAACAGTCCAGATAAAATGGATCCAGATAATTGGGTATTTTGATAAATCAGAGTCTTGTTTGGAATGAAGAGGAGAAGATTTTCCTCTCCAGTTTCCAGACCGGCTTCTGGCTGATGCTTGTTGTTTGGGTGCTGGATTGACTATAAAACCCATAAATCTGCTTTAATTTCCTCTTGGGGCTGATTTGAACTGTTTTACCAGTTGGTGGCTTGTATTTACTCAATATGAAGTGAATGTAGCGTGAAGATGATGGCACCATTGTGATCTCATTAAAATTCAGCCAAGAGGGGAGAGAGTGCGGGCCTCGGAGAAAGGCATCGAGCACTTCACAGGGCACTGATGTAGTCTTGAATGCTCCTCGATGCCGGTGGTCACACATCACTGCATTTCCCCACCAATGGTCAATTAAGAGCCTATGTCATTTCCTTCTTGGGATCCGCCTTGTCTACTCACTTTACACTGAAAATAAATTGAATCTATAACCCATTATGCAGCAGCAGATTACTCTCAGCGCTGCAAGTTTATCTAGTTGCGATGATGTTTTATCACCTCATCTGTGTTCAGTGGACCACAATGAACCCTGATTGTTGATTGCCGCACAAGATGGTTTATAATTAACAATAAAACACGGATGTTTCAGCAGTTCAGTGAACAAAGCGAAGGCTGTTTCACACATTGGGGGGAAAAAAAAGAAAACAATGAATTACCTGATGCTGAGATTGATCTGATCTGATGTAATTGTTAACACTTAAAAGTCCATCCATCCTCAGAGCTGGAATTGATCTCCTTCTGAGTGACTCTGTCCCTTTGAGTCTAAAAAAGAAAATCAATGCAACATCGTTTTCCTCTGGTTTAATTGAGGAGAGTATAAATCTCCACCTATTGTGATGGTGAATGGAACAAAGTAAGAGGGAGGTGGATGAAAGGAGGAGAGAAAAGGCAGTTTGTTGGTAGATGAATGGGTAGATGGATGGATGGAGCCACACTTCACACTTAGACACCTACAAATTGTTGCCTTTTTGACAATAAGATAATGATAAAGAAGAACCTAATCACAGTGGTGGAGCCCTGGCTGATCACAGGCTCAAAAGAAGAGGCTGGGCTAACGCTGAGACACGGCAGGAAAAAAAAAAAAAAAAACAGGTCCACCATCCAGTCATTCTTCCTGCTCTCCCTCTGGACTCTTTATGCCGTACTTTGAAGGATATGGAGTGGAAATAACAATGTTTGAAGTTCCCCCGGTTCATGTCGGTGACACTCCTGTGGCTCTGCCCTCCCATCAGACACGGCTGGCCTCAGCATGTCAGAGGAAAGGAGAAGCCAGACTTCAAATGAAACCTGGATAAGCCTCACAGATGTTTCTTAATGAAAGCTCAGGTTTGAGTTAATGTAAAAATGGAATGTGAAAAGGTTAGAGCTAAGCACACACTATGCAAAATTAATTAGATTTTTCTTTTCAAAGCAGTCATTAACAATTTTGAACATAAATTTAAAGGGACTGTGAGGAGTTTCTAAGTAATTGCAAAAAAGTCTCACTTTTAGATATATGCCTGATGGAAATACACACTTTAAGACGATTTTTATAACATCAAAATAGGTTATCTATGAATGTTATTCCTTAGCTTCTTGGTCGGGTCGGACAGGACAGGGCTGGGCTGAACTGGATACTCGACTTCAGGAACAAGACAATTAAAACTAGAGCAAACTTATATTATTCAGACACGTCTTAGAGCACCGGGCTGTAAGTAGAGATATATAGCCAGCTACAAAACTACGATAGTAAGTTTTTCAAAACTTGCTTGTTGTCACGTAACTAGAAAGAGATACATTACCTCGTCACTTTGTATCCTGTAAGTTGTTGAAAAAAGAAGTTGTAAAGCAATGCAGAGTTCTGAGGACGGTCTGAGCTGCATTCATTAGCATCACAACAAACACACACTTTGGCTTGTGGTGCATTAAAGTTGTAGTCAGAAGTAGGAATTTCTGAGTTCCGAGAAGGAAACTACAACTGGAACATCCCCCGAAGTCAGAATTTTCTGCTGGGAACTCGGTGAAACCTCGCCACCCCGAGTTGACAATCGAAGATGGATGCCGCCAGTGTGAACAGTTATTTATCTCCTGTAATAATCAATTTATTTGCACTTCTGACTGGGGTGTGTCGCTCAAGATCAGCTGTATACATAGTATTGTTAGACTTATCTTTACAGAAATGCTGCCATAGTGATAATCACATTCTTCATGTGATATTTGTGAACAACAACGCAGGGCGTGCTAACAACAGCTAACTATAGCCTGGTAGATCAGCATGTTTTTTTCAGACTTCAACTGGAACGCCGATAAGTCAGGGAGATGATGTCACTCCCAGTTCCAAGGTTGCTGGAATGCAGCAATACGACAGTCTCTAACCCGGCTCTCTAACCCCAAAATTCCACTGCACACAAAAGCGCTACGCAGAGCAGCGCCCTTGAAACATACTGCGGAGCACTTCACTCCCATTGAAGTCTATCAGGCAAATTCCACTGCACGCACTGCACGCACTGCACGCACTGCACGCGCTGCGGCGCGTCAGCGCCACATTGCTGAAGCGCTGGAGAGAGAGATTCGCTTCAGGTTTATTTTCTGCGCGGCCGCTTCCAAACCTTGTAAATTCACTGTCGTTAAGAAAGCACTAGACAAGAAGTCACCGTATGGAGTATCTAGAAGTTTTAAAATAAAACACAATGCATGGACTTGCACGTATCTTTCCTCAATTGTTTGTCATTATGTCAAAACTTGAGGAACAAACATCAGGTCAGCGGTCCATCAGAGGGTCCCAGAGTCAAGACGACAATGAGCAAAGAAAAGTGAAATATAGAGGTACAGAAATATATAACATTGTAGACATGACACCAAAGATCTTTTCTACACGGATATAGATGGATAGAAATTAAATAAATCACAAACCTGTGTGGTTGGGACCAGCAAAGGGACCTTAGAGAAACAAAATAAGGTGTTGTTTGGTGTTTTGGTGTGACATCACTATTCTCATTAGAGCCTGTGGATCTCTGGGGATCAGCCCTCCCCCTATGGAGCTGCGCTACAGCGCTTCTTGGCGTGCCGCTGTCAATGGGGTTTGTCTGTCGGAGCAAGACCGCTGCGCTGCATGCGGTTTCGCGTGCAGTGGAATTTAGGGGTAAGGCTTCCTTTACCATGTGAGCTCAATCCACTGGTCAGCTCTGAGAGGGCTCCATCACATGGAAGAGGCTTTTCAAACACATCTGAGGGCATATGAAATTTCTTCACCTTAACTTACTTAGTTTGAATCATCCTCAGTATCTCAATGACTGACATCACAGACTCTGCTTCATGCTTGATGCTTTCTACAGTTTCCTTATGAGTTATTATCATTTAAGAAATGAATCCAGATCCTGCAGAGTAAGACAGGTCTCTAAACAAGAGCATACTGCTGCCAGTCCTTTTGAGACATGGCAGAATAACCAGAAATAGAAACTCTTGGATGAAGCTTTTATTGCAAATGCTGCTCACATATATTTTCTTTAAACGTGCAGGCAGTGGTGATTGACTGAGTTGACGTTTTAATTAGTGGTATATTTTTCAGTGTAGTTCTGAGTTCTGCTTTGTGTTTTCCTTTAAAGCCATCATGGTTGTGGCATTCTGTTCAGTTCATCATCAATCGCTGTTGCTCAGCATTGTTTCTGTTCTTGCTTTTCTCCTTTCGTAAATCTCTTGTCAATCAAACAGCATGAGCACATCGGTGATTACTTTTTTTCCTTGCTTGTCTGATTTGGGATTTTTCTGTTAATCAGGTTCAGTGGGAGGCATTTTCCTCAACAGCTTTCACTCAGAATATCTGAGTTTTCTTTTTTTTTTTCATGACAGGAGCATAACGTAACATGGGACTGGGAAGAGTGCCAGAGTGGAGTTAAGGTCTCATGAACTTTCAACATCAATTCATTCACTGTGTGCTGGCCGTGGACTTATTTAAGTTCTGTATAAACACAATCCTAAAAATGTAAACAATCATTATGCCTCCTAAATCAGTTTTAATAGACAAGGCTATAAAACAATATTTAAAAAAAAAAAGGATGGAGAAAAGAAATCAGAGTATTGTGTTGGATAACGATTTTTTTTAATCATCATTGTTTCTTGATGTAACACATCATATCATATCTTATACGCTAACTCCCTTCTCGGCAGTACAGAAGGTATACTGCTGACAGATGCTGAATCAGGCAGATCCAGCTGCTTTGCATGTTTTGTGCTGCATGATTTGTCAGATAATGTAACATGTTCAACAATGTCAAAACCTAAATTAAATATTTTATTGTCTTGAATGATAAAGAAAGTTAATTAGAATACAGCTGAGTTTTGTTTTGTGGGTGTAGTTGCTGAGCTGCTGAATCTGCAGAGGCACCTTGATGGACTGATCTGGGAACTTTGTAAAAGTCTTAACAAACAAATGCAAGCTTATTAATGTTTTTGGCAATTTCTGAATGTTCTGGTCTGGTGAAAAGATCAGAACCATGACTCCATGAAATACACTAATTAAGTGTTTTACTAAATTAGTTTTTATTATTTTGGGCCAATAAAAAAACTGCTTGGCCGGTGAGTTTGTTATCACACGCCAACTTGGCTGTTTAGTCACAAAATGAGTTTCAGACCCTGACTGTGAGACATTCCTTTTGCTGACCAACTGAATCTCTGGAGAAAGTGTCTCTCTGGTCTAGAGCGGTCAGTGTTAAAAACTGACCACGATAACACCCGACTAACTCTCCTGTTCCTCCCACAACTTACATAACACTGTATTAAAACACATACACCAGAGTACATTGACAGAAATTTTTAATTTTGCTTTAGTTAAAGTCTTTGCCTAAAATATCTTTTAGTTTTAGTCATAATTTAGTCATTTAGATTGTTTGAATTTTTGGCCAATTTTAGTTGATGACATTTTACAACATTTTAGTTGATGGTTTCTACTGTAAATTTATTTGACTTAAATATGAAATGTAAAGAGTAAGGTATTTTTTATGTTTACAAACAGTGAACCTGCTCTACATGAATATATCAATTCATAAAGAGAGCAGCTCTGATTGGATCGCTCCACAACTTATCCCACCACCACCAAGCTAAGGCAGCTGTGATTGGATGTCCCTCTGAACTCATCCAACCTTTCCACACAACCAAAGTAGCTGTGATTGGATATTTTCCTAACTTGTCTCTACTTTCTATATGATGGCATTGGGGTCTAGGTGACCAAGAAAGGGAGGAGCATCACTGAGAATAGATGTTTGCATTGACTTAAAAGTTAACAGCTAATCTATGTCTTCAGATTTCACTTTGCCTCCCTGTGGTTTCGTCAGCACATACAGTTTTGGAGATTGTTGTTGATAGCCTGGAGAAATGTTATGCATGTTTTTGGTCTTTGTGAATTTGACTACTTTTTTGTGGAGATGGGTCTTTCTTTTGATTTCTTAACATGTAAACCTTCCTTTAAAGCAGTGTTATTTGACAGCACATATAATTACATTTAATTTTAGTGTTTTGCCTAAAATATCTTTTTGTTTTAGACATACTTAAAGGGCAACTTCGGTATTTTTCAACCTGGGTCCTATTGCCCCAAGTGTATGTGTGTATACGATTGACGGGTACAACTCGTTTTAAAATTGGCTCAGTATCAAGGGAGCGGATGCAGCCGGCAGCCTTGAGAAGCTAGATAGGGGGCAACTGCATCCGTATAAGTTTGAGCATTAAAAGTGTTTATTTACGCCACAGACGGTTTGCGATCCCGGTGCTAGCTCTCTAATTAGCATTGTAAGCATTGCGTTTTCCTTCACGTCCTCTGACCTGTGTGGCGTCATCTGTGAGCTTGTTGCGGAAGAAAACAGAGGAGCCATGCAGCGCCGCTCAGAGTGGAGCTGCTTATCCCGGAGGACAGTTGGAAGTTTTACTGCATCGGTATCATGGCTGAATATTTACTCAGATTTGAGAGTGAAGCGATTGCCTTTTCATTACGACCACCCATTTGAGCCAGAGTATACGGACGAGGAACTGCTACAAACTCAAGAGCTAACGAGGATAGCAACAGAGGGCCAACGAGCAGACGAGGGTGAAGCAGCGGCAAATGGAAAACGCGCATTTCTGAGGACTGGTGGTGCTCCTGTGGTTGCTGTGACTCTATGCCCACAGAGGAAGAATGTCTGTGACTACAATATGTAAGTGGGACCTGTTGCCCAATATTCGTGGGTCTCGATGTGTCAGGATGATACAGAAAGTACACTGTGTAACTACATTAGAGGATCTCCCCTATGATCAACAGGGCAGTGCTGGACACCTTTTTTCATGTACCCAAAATAAATTGGAGGCGACAAAAACCACAGGGACCAAATGGTCAACTATCCATAAAGTAAGTATAACTAATATCTTTATGCATACAATGCTATAAGTATTGTATGTGTTGTGTAAGTGTTTATATTTCGCCACAGACCGGTTTGCGATCGGTGCTAGCTCTCTAATTAGCATTGTAACACGGTAGGCCACAAGTCTGTACTGGCTGGACGAGAGAAAATGTGAAGAGGATTTAGGGCAACAGTAAATGTGTGTGTCAGAGACAAATCTAGAGCGTTAGTGCAGCCGCTGCTTCACCTCTCGCCTGCTCGTTGGCCCTCTCTTGCTATCCTCGTTAGCTCTTGAGTTTTGTAGCAGCTCCTTGTCCGTATACTCTGGCTCAAATAAATACGGGTGGCCGTCAGTATTGAAAAGGCTGTCTTCACTCTCAAATCTGGTAAATATTCAGCCATGATACCGATGCAGTAAAACTTCCAACTGTCCTCCGGGATAAGCAGCTCGGCGCGTAGCTCCTCTGTTTTCTTCCGCAACAAGCTCACAGATGGCGTCACACAGGTCAGAGGATGCGTGAAAAACAATGCTTACAATGCTAATTAGAGAGCTAGCACCGATGAACTGTCTGTTATGCAAATAAACACTTTTAATGCTCAAACTTATACATGCAGTTGCCCCCATCTAGCTTCAGCCTGCCGGCTGCATCCGCTCCCTTGATACTGAGCCAATTTTAAAACGAGTTGTACCCGTCAATCGTATACACACATACACTTGGGGCAATAGGACCCAGGTTGAAAAATACCGAAGTTGCCCTTTAATGGCCCTTTTCAACTAGCATGCCTTGGCCCTACTCTCCTCGGCCCTACTCGATTTGCAGCGTGTTTCCACTAGCCTGGTACCTACTAAAACAAGCTAGTTTTAGTACCTACTCCTCTCTGGTTCCAAGTGAGCTGAGTCGATACTAAAAGATGACATCACCGACTGCCGGCTACTGATTGGTCAGACAATGTCATCATCGATGAGTCATGAGCATGACGACCTAGCATGCTAGGGATAGCTACCGTTAGCTTACCCTCATATGTCTTTTCTTTGCAGCTCGATTGCTCTCGTCCTCGGCTTCATTCTGTTGTATAGCTTCCAAAACTCTCCTGTGCTTCTCAAGGGGTATTTCTTCTTACCACCTGCAGCCTTCTTCTGCTTTCCTTTTTTGCTCGGTTTGTGACAAAAAGCCACAGATCGCTGTGTTGTGCTCAAAATGACGTCACCGCAGAGCCGCTCAGCTGTTTTACAGCGACACTGCACCCCGTTGGGCAGGCGACTGGGGCTAATGGAAAAGCAGCACAAGGCGAGTAGAGTAGAGCAGGGCAAATGGAAAAGGGCCATTAGTCTCTAAATTGTTTCAATATAAGTCTAGTTTTAGCTGATGAAATTTCACATTTTTGTCAATGAAAACTACTGTACATTTAGTCGACTACAATATGAAGTGTAAAGTGTAAGAAATTTTTTATTTTTCCTTCGATTTCTGAAGTCAAGTTTTACACTTGGATAAAATGAAACATCTAACAACCCTTTCCTGAATGCAGTAAAGTCTGAATGTCTAAATGAACAGAAACAAATGTTCCTTTGTGTGAAATGCAGTCACCTTTATTTAGGCTACCTGGCAGAGCGTCTCAGTTACAATACCAGAACTGACAACAAACAATGAACCTGGTCTACATGAATACATCGATTCATAAAAAGAGCAGCTCTGACTGGATCACTCCACAACTTATCCCACCACCACCAAGCTAACACAGCTGTGATTGGATGGATTCCTAACTTGTCTCTACTTTCTACCTGACCAAATTAAATCTGATTGGATTGAGTCGCTGTCAGACATTTTCCTCTAGTTTTTATTTGTTGACGAAAATGTCAGTTAGTTTAGCTCGAGTTTTGTCAATGTGTTCTTGTTTTTATTGGTTATTGTCTAGTTTTCATCGGGGGAAATGGGTTGTTGGTGAAAAATATGATGAAAATAATTAGACAATTAAAATAACGCTGACACATCTGATCATGTGACACTATGCTTTGTCTTGTGTTTATGTTTCTGTGCTTCTTAAATAAGGAGCCCAAGGGCATCACATTTACTCACTGACATAAACAAGATTCTGACATTTCCACTTAACACCACTGAAGTTAATGTTATGCACTAAAGTGAAAGGGAGAAAGCATTTTCTCACTCTGAACAACAATATTTCTATGTTGGAAGGATCCATATGATACTTGTCCTGCACTAATAAATCAAAAATGAGATGCAAAGTCTCACAGACCCCTCGCTGTCTCCTCTCAAGATGCAGAAAAAGCTTTTTCAGCCTCAAACCTACAATCTGTGAGCACATGTCTACTGAGTTACAGCCTCTGCAGAAAGATTTCTGTATGAGCGGCAGTACAAAGCCAGGTTACAGCACACACAGCCGCTGCTTCACTCTGTTTGACTCCCACACACACACAAGCATAGTGTATGATGTGAAGCAGAATAAAGCAAGGCATCCCCTTTGAATCCAGTGTGATTGTTCACACACACTTTGCTCTGAGATTAGTTCACCTCTCTGACTCAAGGTTAACCTTTAACAGCTGCCTATGAAGATGCTCTGTATGTTCAAAAAGAGCTTTAATCTGACGTTACTCTAGCATCCTAGAGCGGAGATGAATGAATCACATCACAACACACCAGGTTGACGTCAGTGGAAAAAAAAATCCAACCTGACAGAAGTCTTCTAGTGAAACTATGCAGCCTCATTCATTCATATAAGCTATTCCTATGTGCTGTGTGATGCTGGCCAAATGTGTGGCCAGTGTTGAATCAACCTCGGTTGCAATTTTATCAAACCTGGATCACATCGGTACTGCAAACTTCTCAATAATAAGGATATTTTGACTCCACTTCTGACATATTTTACAAAGTGGCTTACTTTGAATAGAGCAGAAGCACCTGCCTATTATATTATCATTGCACTTTGAGTTACATATGTTATAGGAAAAGTGCTATATAAATAAACTTGCCTTGCCTTGCCTATTAAATCATCTGATAGGCCGGTGTTGGTGGAATGATAGTCCAATCACCTGCCCGGTATACTTCTGAAAGGTGAAGACCTCTCCAAACACTTTCAATTAGTTCTTTCCCAAATGGTGAAATACAGTATTCAGCAGTCCATCTGGTGTGTATTGGTAATATTTACAATAGCTTGACTGTCAATTGTAGGTTTGAGGGTTCAGTATCAGCCCCTGCAGTCACATGTCATTGGCTGCGGTCAAATAGTCACCTCCTAAGCCCTTTCCTATCTACTTTTCCTTAACCCTGATGGAAAACGTCATGAGGTTAAGGAAAGGAGAAAGGAGAATTCAGAAGGACTTAGGAAAGGAAACCTGCCGTGCAGAGAGAATTCGACTCCACCTTCACTATGCTACGTCATCATGTGACGGAGGATCTTACTGCTGCGTTAAAACTACATTTTTCCAAAGACTACAAAAGACGCATCATAGAAGAGCTCATGTATCATGACAATGTTGTTCCTTTCAGACAATTTGAACGTTAACAACCCGGTAAAAATGACGTCTGCATAACCGATGTTGAAGTGAGGATCAAAATAAATCTGTCCTCTCATTATCAACATGAACACCAATCAGTGCATGACAATAAATGAACTGAAGGAAAGAAAGGCAGAAACTGTTAAGACCACAATCTAATAGTGTACACATTGTTAATATTGAACCATGTGTAAAACATGATCAACATCAAATGTCTCATATCCTGCTCTCTTCAGAGAATCAGACTACTGTAAAGTTAAGGCAGGTTTTGGTAAACTTTAGAAAGGATCGAACAGCAGTGGTGACTCACATGGTCTGTGTGATTTGTTCGTCATTATTTGGTTGAATTTGGATGCAGTCAGATAACGAGCTGTTTATAAAAGCTGTTGCCACAGAGAATTGTGGGACAGAATAATCTCCTCTCCTTTTGTAAAGGATGGTCCGGTGTATAATATGCTAAAAGAGATAATAAAGGAAGCTTTGAGCCTCCTTTCCTAAACATTTAAACTATTTGAATAACTCTAATCACAAACCCTTGACCATCTAGTATCTCCTGCTGCTGCATCAGTAGTGTGTACTCAGGTACAAATGATTCACCTTTTCAGCTTATACTGGGGGATAACTGTGGTGGCCACTTCAACCATCATGGAGAATTATTATCAATCAATCATCCATCCACTGTCTTTCTTGCCAGCCAAAAAATTTGGAGTCTGCAATCACTCCAGTTAGCATGTTTTTGGTTCGTGAGGAAACCAGGGTGCGCAGAGAGTACCCACTCATGCACAGGGAGAACATACAAACTCCACACAGAAAGACCATGAGTCAGACAGGATTCAAACCTGCAGTCTTTTTACTTTGAGGCACATGCACTACCTGCTGTGCTACCCTAAATTAATACCAATCATTCTTAATTTCTGTTGCCCCAAATTATAACAGATGTGTCCTCAAGATGCTGTATAACGTAATTTTGTATTTTACTTAATATAATTTGATTTATTTTTATGTTAGTATTATTTCTGTATTTATTATATTTTTAGAGCAATGTATAAGGATGGTGATGAATTTATGGATGCTGTTGTTAAGGTAGACATTGGTATAAATAATAACAACTGCGGGCAGCACGGTGGCACAGCAGGTAGTGCACGTGCCTCACAGCAAGAAGGTTCCAGGTTCGATTCATGAGTCGGACAGGGGCCTTTCTGTGTGAAGTTTGCATGATCTTCCCTTGCATGCATCGGTTCTCTCCAGGCACTCTGGCTTCCTCCCACAAACCAAAAACATGCTCATTGGATTAATTGTGAGTGTGAATGGTTGTCTGTCCCTCTATGTGGCCTTGCGATCGACTGGTGGTTCAGGGTGTACTCCACCTCTTGCCCAATGACAGCCGGGATAGGCTCCAAGAAGTTAAAGAGCAAAGTAATATGATTGAAGTGTGGAAGCTGCTTTTAGGTTAAACCACCATGTTGTAGTTCTACCATCGCTTGATAATAGCTTTTACTTAAACAATTACATTCAAGCTTAAAAAGTCATGAAAATTAACCTTGTTAATGAAAATTATGGTGATGAGAACGTGTAAGGTCAAGCATCTGAGTCTTCACTTTAAAGAATGACGCAGTAAAGACAAGTGTGGCATGTGTGGCTGATTTCAATCAATGTGTTAAGTCTCCACCCACATGTGTGCCATTAAAAGGAAACAAGGCCAAAACCAACAAGTTACTGAGCATAAAAATTGGGACATTGTATATGACACTTTTAGGTTTTATTTTGAAATGGAAGCACATGAAGTGGTTTAAATACCATGGCATAACTCTTAAATTCAGGACTTCCATTGACTTGAGTGTAACTGCAGCAAATGCACAGCCAAATTTAGATGGTTCCCTAATTTAATCTATGTTACTCTTTGTGCCTCCCCAATTGGAAAAGTCTGGCTCTGTCCCTGAGTCTGGTAACTGGGCTACGACATCTTGACTCATCAGCAATTGTTCTGTATACTTAAGGGCCTCCTGGTTATAAAAATGTACATACTGTGCCTTTAAATACCACAGTGTACTGTATGTCATAACAATACTGAGCAGTGCTATTACAAATCATGTTTTCTCTTAGCCATCACATCAGAAAATACTGAAATTATTTGGAATTACCTAAATTTAAATCCCAAGTTGGCAGGGAAATCACAGCTATTGTCACCTGAAATGTTGTTTAAAAGGGGAAACACAGGACCAGAATTATATTTTAAAAAGATGCAGTGTGGACAGGAGGGTTACGATGGTGCAAGTTGTGGTGCAACATCTCATGCTTGTTCTCAGTTAGGACACAGTTTTTGGTCTTATGCTGTGTTCACACCGCAAGCAACCCAGCTACCAAAATTGCGTTGCCTACTGACGTATAGTCACGCGTCCATAAATACTTCATTTTGGTCACCGTTGCCGTCAGCCGCCGCTTGGTGACGTCACGTCCGCTCGAGTTTCACCGCGATCATATCATATATCATATAATAGGATGTATAGGCGGACATTATTCCAGCTGTATTCTTTTCAGTCACTTATCAACCACAAAACACTGCAGCTGATGCCCTGCAGCAGCATTATCTGTGAGTTTACTGCGGTCCGTCTAGGTGGATCTAATGTCCTCACTGACTAATGTTTCCCACACGGACATAGATCGTTACTCTGTAGTCTGGATGAATAACTGTCTGTCTAGGGTAGCGTCACAAGTGCACACACCGCTGATTGGCTCTTGCCGCACAGCCACACTCGATATCGTCTGAAAAGATCTTTTTTTTTTTACTTTGACATCGCGCGACAAGCTATGTGGTAGTGTGAAAAGCGGCTGTCGCATTGAGGGAGGGTTAGCCTCGCCCCGTCGCGGCTGTACATTGACTTTGCATGGAGAGTGATCACCGAGGTAGTACAAGTAGCATCCAGTGTGTAAGCACCTTTAGATATCAAGACCATGTAAGCACATGACTACATGTGGTGCACCAGTGGTTCCCAAATTCAACACTGCAGTGACTTGTCTTTTGGGTCTTTTCGTTTTAACACAAGCTGTGCTGTCTCCGTTTTGCCTTTTTTGTGGATTTGTTTCCCTGGTCAGAGGGATTAAACCACCATGTCAGAGACAAACATGATTAGCCGATTTACCAATTTCTGCCAAAGTCTGATCAGTCTGTACCAAACATGCTGATGCTGGTGTGTGTTTTCTGTTCTGTTGTTGACAGTGACTATCACAGGCCTTTCTCTCGGGGTGCCAGGCTTGGCGGTGAAGTCTGTGTTTATTTGCCGCTCCTCTTAAATATCATAATCAGCGGGACTGCATGGGACTCTGAGTTTTATGTAAATTGCTCATAAGCCGATTACAAGTGAGGCAGTTCCGCTGTAAACATTATTTATTTCATGGACTTCCAATTTTCCCAACCAGATGCGATAAAGGGAAAATAATATTATGGCCATTATCATTGCATGGCATTATTGTTGTATTATGAGGATATTTCTCATGTCAGACAAGGTAAGGAGTTCTTCTCCCAGAGACATGGCCTGTTTGTCTCCCATGTTCTGGAGGCACAGATGAGATAAATAGTTGGTTTGTTTGGCAGTTCTATCAGCTTTAAAGGTCGTAATTTGTTCTTCTTCCATTCCCCCCGAGGATAAAAGGTTTGTATGAAATGATGTTTGGTTGTAAAAGTCTAAAAGGGCCATAGAAATGATATAAAATGGGAAAGCCAAAAAACTTTATACAACAGTTTTCTGTATCTTCTTTTTTCCAACCCATTTGTATCTTTTCATGTTGACCACTGTCCACCTATATCAATCTCTTTTACAAAAGCAGGGACTCCTTGAACAAGTTGAGGTCAATTTTGACTCAAATCGAGGTCAGACAGGGAGACTGAGACTGGGAGAAGCCAGACTAAGAAAAAGAGCTGTGATTGTACCAACGTTTTATTACTGAAAAATGATCCCCACATGAACAGAGAACTGTACACCTGAAGCCTTAGTATCTTTGGATAAAGGATCAATCTGATCTGATAGACTTTGAAAACTTTCCAAAGAATTACTGAACAAATGGTGGCTCTGGTTATGTTCCTCATGACCTCACCTGAATTGGTAATAATCAAAAAGTCGTACTTAATATCAAACTTTTGGTGTTTGTAGTCTTTTGAACAGGTAACACTCGTTGCTTTGTGCGGCTAAATCATATCAATGCTATAAGAGGACACAAAAAGAGAGTGGAGGTCAGGTTTGGTAAACAGGAAAAAAAGTGCAGTAAAGACTTGATCTTTCTTTACTATTTCTAGACAACAGCACTGACGTGAAATATAAAGCCTCAAAGAGGAAGATTCCAAGGCAGGCTCCCTCCAAACCATCGTCCCTTTAAATAGTAACACTGGGGAGACAGTTTGGCTTGACTTGAGATTTTACCAATCATGGGCAAATTGTACCTTTCATTATACATTTCCCTAAATATAGATTGTATTTACTAATGTGTGAATTTAGCATTAGATAGCACAGCTTCTATTCTGTCAGGGTTTGTTCATAAACTATATTTTACAAATAGTATATAATTGCAATCAAGCGCCTTACCATTTGCTCTTTTGGTTTGCCCCGATTGTGAGTTTTAGCTAATGGTGTCTCTTTCCTCTTTGCTCAGTGATAACCTTATTTCTGTCCCCATTAAAGGATAAGTTCGGTTCCTACAGCTTTCGCATTGGTTATAGAATGAAGTATAGAATGAAGTAGAACAATATACTCCAAAATACTCCAAAATCGAGCGGTGGACATCCGTATAATAGCACACGGGGCATGTATAGCGCCGCTCCTAAAACTGCATTAATCGTCCAAAAACTCATTAGTTTCACCAATATTTCATCATGGTCCACTCGGGCTACTCCTCCATTACAGTCTGTGTCGCTCCAGACATGTTTTGTGGCTGTACTGACCTCTGCACTGCTACCATTATACGGATGTCCACCGCTCGATTTTGGATCTAAATATCTCCCAAAGCACTGTTTGGATCAGGAAAGCCTTCTGGGTGAGTATATTGTTCTACTTCATTCTATAAACAATGTGAAAGCTGCAGAAACTGAACTTATCCTTTAATTCAGTAAAGAGTTGCCCTTAGAGAATATTTGTGCCAAATTTCATGCTTGCATCACCATTTGAACTGTTCAAATAATGAGCGTTTGTTACTTACGGTGGCCACATTGAGGAAATACAACCATCTTGAAAAATGGCCGCCTTCATTGATTTTCAAGTGTCTAATGTTATTTTTCAAAAGAGTTGTCCTTAGAGAGTATTTGTACCAAATTTCATGCTTGCATCACCATTTGAACTGTTGAAATAACTGAAAAAATGAAAAGTGTTTGATACTGCTCACTCTTGTTTGCTGTTGCAAGTATGAAGCAGACACTGCAGGAAGCCACTATGTTTATAGTTAACTTCTCACACAACAGGAAGTAACATAGACATCTGTGCGGTTGGTGTGCCCTTTAGTGGTGCTTTCTGGTTACTCAAGTTGCTTACAGATGAGTATATGAAGAACTCTTTTCCAAAACGCTATAAATCCATTTCCATCATTTTCAGGAAAACAACAGTTTTAAATCTAACCCACACAGTTTGTCGATACTCAATTTATCTTGTTAAAATTATTTGCTGGTTCTGAACATGTTGAACAATGATTATTAAATCAAACAACAATATTGTTGATTAGAAATTTAAAGTTTATTTAATTTTTTTCAAAATGCTATAAATCCATCCATTCTTTCTACCCCTCTAAACCCCAGCCTCAGCGCAACGGAGGAAACTATTAAATCGGTATTAAACCATTTCTGGTACAAAGGCTGTACTAGACTTACCAAACACTTAAATGAAGGTAGCCTTGCAAAAGGGGACCTTCTCCGGGTTTCTCTTACACAAAAGACCGTACTTCACGGATACGCTCCGGTCCTTCTGTGTGTTTACGTCCTCAACTTTCGGACACTTCCTTTTAACTTGTGTAATGTCCATGAGATGAAGAATGGTCCAGTCTTGGTCAACTTTGTTCGGTGTTTTAATAAAGTGATTAAAATTAATCATCAGATTGTCCGGTGAAAGCTTCTCAGCTTGACAGAAGCCAACGGCGGCTCTGTGTTTACATCCGACTGTCGGTAGTAATGCGCCTCCAGAGTGTCAAAACTGCGTTTTCTACCTCCTGGTGTAGGTCTCACTGGCTCATCAAGGCCATCAAATGGGTTTATATCACTTATTGTGTAGATGTTAGGGGTGGGCGATACTGGGAATTTTGGTATTGTTCCAATACCAAGTAAATACAGGGCTAGTATCGCTGATACCGATACTTTTTACATGAAATGTAATGATCATTGAATAATTTTGTAATTTTGCCTTGAGTTGGTTGATTACGGTTATGATAAAACATAGCACAAAGATTTTAGGCAATAAAAATGTTTTTTATCAATGAAACACAACAATAGAACAAAATTTTAACTGTATAAAAGTAATAAATTATTCCATGTTAAGGGAAAAAAATCACAAGTGCAAAATAAAAAAAGCAGCAATGTGCAAAAATATAAATATAACAATGTCAACATCACAACAAAAAATCCATTGCACAAATAAAGTGTAAACTACAGTTAACCTTAACCTTGGCTTTCTGCTCACAAAGCCCTCTCTTAGGTTGCCCTTTTGGCTCTGTTTCCATATTGACAACAGATTTATAGGTTTTTGTTCAGGAATAGTAACATGTTGACATAGAGGGAGAGAGGTGCACCGTTTACAAGCGGCAGTCAGAGCGGAGTAAAGTAAAGTAAAGATGACATAAGAGAAACTGCAGTATCGATCTCACCACGCTAGTATCGATCTGATACCAATACTCAGCTTGGAATCGATACTATCGATATTAAGATCGATACGCCCACCCCTTGTAGACGTAATGTTTACAAACAAACCTTGATTGAGACCGCGGCATCACTGTGTTGCATACGCAAGCTCTCACTAGCTTCTGATTGGTCGTGAGGATTTACCGCATTTAGACCGGAAACAGGTTTGGCCCTTGTCGCTGTTTGGCGGAAAACTGTGTCTTACAGTACGTTTTAAACAAGGAAAATACGCGAATTTACATAAAACAATGATAGAGCAGTGAAAAGGTTCAATACACAGCATAATGGCATGATTAACTTTTTTTTTACTTTAATTGGCGTTCATCTCGTTTTGGGAAAGAACTCTTATGAACAAAACTTCCCATGACACCAAATAACAGAAAATGAGAATGAAAGGACAAACAGCAAGTATATTAACAAAATGTCTGTTGTTTTTTACTGGATTGGTATGTTGCTAGGAGAGCAGTTTTTGTGTGAATCTGGTTTGGACTTTGCTTGCGGACAGTTTGGCTCTAGATTTACAGCTGATCTTGATGTTCTGTTCATACATACAGTGATTTATTTTTCAAAAGATATGGTATGTGTGTTAGGGGTTTGCCTTTTACAAAAATAGCAGAATCTGTTTTCTTCTAGTCCTGGTCTCACAGTAAAGGACCATAGTGCACACATTTTTTGATGGCATGCGTCTTTGCTTTTTGTCGATGATGTGGTTCTGCCCGCTCTGTGAGACTGTGACCTCCACCGTTTGGCTTTATGGGGCAGCCGAGTGTGAAACGGTCTTGATGAGGGTGAACACCTCCAAGTCTGGGGACAGTATTTCCTGTCAGAAAATGAAGAATGGTTCCCTAAGAGGTAAAAAAGAGCTACTGCACAGGGATTGTAAGTACCTCAGGATTGTGCCCACAAAGGAAAAAATGGAGATTAGTGCAGCAGGTAGTGCGTTTTATCTTTGTCTCTCTGTCATTGTGGAGAGCGACATTTACATTTTAACCCTCACCTCTCGTAAGGCCACAGCTTAGAGCAGGCTAATACTTATAAACATTAGACTCTGATGTTTTCTGATGACCTTACTACCATCAGGGATGGTGTCCTTGGTCAAGAACAAAAGACTTCATAAATTTAGGGATCTGGAGGACGGATTATTAGGGGCCATTTTAAGCTTTTATTTTAACTGAGATGATGAAGAGGGAAACCTGGCAGTCTCCATGGGAAACTATAGCCTCTGTACATGTGCCATAATCAAACATCCCCCTATTTTACTCTTTTTCATCACTATAACTGTTACCTTCAAAATGAATAGTTTTTGATTGCCCTCCACCTTCTAGAGTAACCAAACCCATTCTGTTTTATTGTTCCCCCATTACACCATGCTGTCTGTCTCTGATGAAGCACAAAGACAGAAACATTTTTAAGAATCAAACACCACTTAGTGAATTGAGCAAACTTTAAATCATTAAAAATATGTTTGAAAATACATTTATTTTTGAAATGATCAAAATGTTGCATTCTCCAAACTTTTTTTTCATGTTTGTATTCCACAGTAGGTGGTTGGGCTTCTTGGTCTTTGTTTGCAGTTTTGACCCGTTCTGACCACGAGTGGCCGTTGGTGCCTGCTGATTGGCTACTGAGTTTGGAGCCGAATCTCAATGGACAGGAAGAAGTCACAGGCTTGGAGTCACTGTCCATCTGAGACCCAGCCAACAGCATCTTTGTCAGATTATCGCTGATTCATAAGAATTTATAGTCTGATACAGCTGTCAAGGTGATACCAAGCTTTACTCTGTAATGCTAAGATAGTATTGACCTGTAGTGTTCACCAATGTGCTATGGGGAACAAGTTTCAGACAGTGACTCCAGGCCCGTGACTTCTTCAGATCCATTAACTGTGTAACTCATAAATAAAAGCAGAATACAATGATTTGCAAATCCTTTTCAACAGACAAGATATTTAATGTTCAAACTGAGAAACTTTATTTTCTTTTGCAAATAATCATCAACTTAGAATTTAATGGCAGCAACACATTGCAAAAAAGTTGGCACAGGGGCATTTTTACCACTGTGTTACATCGCCTTTCCTTTTAACAACACTCAGTAAACATTTGGGAACTGAGGAGACCAATTTTTGAAGCTTTTCGGGTGGAATTCTTTCCCATTCTTGCTTGATGTACGGCTTAAGTTGTTCAACAGTCCCGGGTCTCCGTTGTTGTATTTTACGCTTCATAATGCACACATTTTCAATGGGGACAGGTCTGGACTACAGGCAGGCCAGTCTAGTACCGCACTCTTTTACTCTGAAGCCACGCTGTTGTAACACGTGCAGAATGTGGCTTGGCATTGTCTTGCTGAAATAAGCGTCCATGAAAAAGCGTTGCTTGGATGGCAACATATGTTGCTCCAAAACCTGTATGTACCTTTCAGCATTAATGGTGCCCTCACAGATGTGTAAGTTATCCATGCCTTGGGCACTAATACACCCCCATACCATCACAGGTGCTGGCTTTTGAACTTTACGCCTATAACAGTCCGGATGGTTCTTTTCCTCTTTGGTCTGGAGGACACGACGACCACAGTTTCCAAAAACAATTTGAAATGTGGACTGGTCAGACCACAGAACACTTTTCCACTTTGCATCAGTCCATCTTAGATGAGCTCGGGCCCAGCGAAGCCGGCAGGGTTTCTGGGTGTTGTTGATAAATGGCTTTGGCTTTGCATAGTAGAGTTTTAACTTGCATTTACAGATGTAGACAAACTGTAGTTACTGACAGTGGTTTTCTGAAGTGTTCCTGAGCTCATGTGGTGATATCCTTTACACAGTGATGCCGGTTTTGATGCAGTACCGCCTGAAGGATCGAAGGTCACAGACATTCAATGTTGGTTTTGGACCTTGCTGCTTACATGCAGTAATTTCTCCAGATTCTCTGAACCTTTTGATGATATTACGGACCGTAGATGATGAAATCCCTAAATTCCTTGCAATAGCTGGTTGAGAAATGTTGTTCTTAAACTGTTGGACAATTTGCTCACGCATTTGTTCACAAAGTGGTGACCCTCGCCCCATCCTTGTTTGTGAATGACTGAGCATTTCAGGGAAGCTGCTTTTATACCCAATCATGGCACCCACCTGTTCCCAATTAGCCTGTTCACCTGTGGGATGTTCCAAATAAGTGTTTGATGAGCATTCCTCAACTTTCTCAGTCTTTTTTTGCCACTTGTGCCAGCTTTTTTGAAACATGTTGCAGGCATCAAATTCCAAATGAGCTAATATTTGCAAAAAATAACAAAGTTTACCAGTTCGAATGTTAAGTATCTTGTCTTTGCTGTGTATTCAATTGAATATAGGTTGAAAGGGAATTGCAAATCATTGTTTTCTGTTTTTATTTACGATTTACACAACGTGCCAACTTCACTGGTTTTGGGTATTGTATATTTACCCACTAACAAAAGTTTTTACTACCACTTTTATACCGGAGCAATAGATTTTGTAAGTACTGTTTAGTTTTAATAAGCCATATAATCCTGAGAGTTAATTTATGAACTCTTATCTCTTATCTCTGCCACTGTAGGATTTAAGTTTTTAACTTGTTTTAATCTATTTACCATCTCTATGTGCAGCATTTCCTTCAGATTGTGAGGCGTCATTAAAAAGCACTATGACCACAGCATGAGGGCGCTGAAGAGATGGATTAAAAATGAAATTAAGCTTCCCTTTGTTTATTAACTTAGTAGTAGTAGTAGTAGTAGTTCTTTTATTTGGTCTGTAAGGCAATTTCATTTTCATGCACTTTTCAATCTCTCTTGTAATTTCTTTTTCTAAACAATGATCATAATGCTGACAACTTATTCCTCTGTGTGCAAAAAGATAAAGACAGAGTGAGTTTTGCAGAGCAACAAAGGTGCAGATAGAAAACAAGTACAGGACTTCAACCATGACCCTTTTAATATTCGACAGTACATTTAGATTTAACAGAGAAGTTTATCAATTTCACTGTGTTTTGAAGGCTGATATAAGGGACACACTCACCTCTGTCTCCTGCAAACACTGGCATTTCTGCATGAGAGAGTGTCCTTAAAAATCAAAAAAGAGCTTATTTAAAGCCTAATCAGGATTCCTTCTACGACCATAATAATATCAGAGAAAAATAATCGTATCTAGTGACACTGACACTAAATCATAGCAAAGTTAAAAGGGTTAGTTCCTGCGATAAACAGAAAACCTGCCAATGGGGTTCCTCAGGGGATGGTTCTGGCTCTACTCCTGTTTACACTGCAGACTTCAAGTACAGGTCTAAGTCCTGAGTCATTCAGAATTGTGGTGTGTAGGAGGAGAGGAGTACAGAGACCTGGTAAGGGCCTTCAGTGACTGAAGCACTAAGATCTGCCTCCTGCTGAACACCTCCAGAGTCAAAGAGAGGGTCATTGACTTTAAAGGAGGTCAAACTAGAAGTACTTAGTGTGCACCTTGACAACAAGCTGTGTTGTTGATATTAACACCAGGAGGCTGGACAGGCTGGTGTTGAAGGCTCGCTCTGTGATTGGCAGGAGTTTGGACTCACTTGGGACTGTGGTGGCGAGGCATACATACAGCGTGGTGCGGGACTGAGCAACACTCAGAAAGGCAGTGGATCATGGTCTGGAGTGGTCATTTGCTCTGACCAAGCATACGTTTTCTAATGCATACCTAAATTTATCCATGCAGGTTAACTTATATCAGTCATGTTCTACATTTTTAAAAACTATAATTGCAATTTGCCATTACATGAAAATTACTCTTGGGCCACACTGAGTGGTCAGACGGGCCACCAGTTTCCCTACTGTTGTAATCACACCACAAGCGACCCAGCTACCAAAATCGCATCACCCACTGACGTATCGTCGCGCGTCCATAAATGCCTCATTTTGGTCACCGCTGCCATCGGCCGTCGCTTGGTGACGTCACGTCTGCTCGAGTTTCACCGGGATCATATCATATCTCATATAATAGGATGTATAAGACATTATTCCAGCTGTTTCCTTTTCATTCACTTATCAGACACAAAACACTGCAGCTGATGCCCTGCAGCAGAGTAATCTGTGAGCTTACTGCGGTCTGTCGAGGCGGAACTATTGTCCTCACTGACTAATGTTTCCCACACGGACATAAATTGTTCCCCTGTAGTCCAGATGGAAAATTCACGAGTCACGAGTACCGTCACACACACACACACCACTGATTGGCTGTTGCCGCACAGCCACACACAACATCGCCTGAAAAGATCAACTTTTTTTTAACTTTGACATCATGCGACGAGTGCAGTGATCGTCTTGTATACAGCAAACGCATCGCAATGCGGGAGGGTTAGCCCCGCCCCGTCGCAGCTGTACATTGACTTTGCATGGAGAGTGATCGCCGAGGTACAAGTAGCATCCGGTGTGTAAGCACCTCTAGGCAGTGATCATCCACTGATGGTTCTCGGTCCACACCAGGTCCCCCAGATCTTCTCATCTGGCTCCTCAGAATGTTAGTAAATTCTGAAAATATCAAGTAGAAGAATATTTTGAGGATATTTTCTTGTTATTACATCCTATGATGTAATAATCAGTCTGTAGTACCATGACGTATAAAAACTGCAATTGCAACCTCCAAAATAATCACAGTTTTTGTCATGGACCAGCCAACAAGGTCTTGGCTGCTCCATGTCTGAAAAGTGCTCTGACATGCCCACTCCTTATGGTTGTTATGAGATCCCCCACAATCACAGGATATGCATGTAAACCTTACTTATCCTAACTTATACTTCATGGAATGGGAAAAATGAAAGTTTTGCAAGGAATGAAAAATGCCACTATGTACAGAAATCTAGAGCAACTAAAAACTAAAAAATCCTTCTTTATACTCCAAGTGGCTGGAGGATGGCTGGTAGCTGGATGAAACTCAGCTAGCATTTGGCTGGGAGGGGAAATTTAAGTGGCTGCATCTGTATGTTCATCAGATCTAAAGAATTATATTATTACCTCTGCCAAGGTGGTTATGTTTTCGGAGTTTTTTTGTCTGTCAGTCTGTCTGTCTGTCTGTCTGTCTGTCTGTCTGTCTGTGAACAAAATAACTCAAAAAGTTATGGATGGATTTTGATGAAATGTTCAGGAAATGTTCAGCATAGGAAAAGGAAGAACTGATTCAATTTTGGTGTCGATCCGGCTCACCGTCTGGATCCTCCATGACGAAAAATGGGATTTTTATGAATAACTACTGAACTAACATAGATATCATTATGAATCCAATTGCTAATGGTTGTTTTCACGGTCAAGGAATCTAAATATTCCGATGAAATAAAGGTAGGACTAGTATTTATGCTAAAAATCACAATATGGAAGAGGACTGTGGTGCTGGCGGAGGTCTGTGCTCTCCGAGTGCTTTTCTTGTTGCTAAAGTTGCAGGAGAGTTGCTGTGATTGGACAATGCTGAGATGATTAGTTAGGATTGGCTGAATTGGCATTAATTGCTATGATTTCAAAATCCTGTTGGGACTAGGATTTCATCTTAAATATGAACTTTTCCCCCTTTTTTGACCTCAAGAAGCAGAAAATTGTGTCAGGGAGACACTTCCTTCTCCCTGAGGGCATGCACCACCCAAAGGCCCCACGGAGCACCCGCTGGGGACACATTTTCTCACAGATTAAGTCAGCGGTGATAAGAGCATCTCGTTTTTCCTCCTCCTTCCTCCCTCTGAGACTCACTCCGTCCCGCCTCACAGCCTGCCCCACAATCTGGAAAATTCTGGTTTAAAAATACTGCAACACTTCCTTTGTTATACTAAGCCCCTTTTTGTTCCCCCCTACCTTATTTATGTCCTTGCTCTCCCCAAATAACAGCAGTGCTGGGATGAGCAAGGAGAAGGAAGAAGAGAGGAAGAAGGAGAAGAGTGTATGAAGGGAGGGTGGGTGCAGAGAATACAGTATTTAGAGAGGGAGCGACTCGGTGCTGTCAGAGCGAGCAGAGAGAAGAAGAGGACGGCAGAGAAAGTTTATAAGGCGTAGTTTAGGAGGAAACGCGTGAGAGAAGCTGGGGAATCTGTGGTGGCCAGCTGCAAGAGGGGAGATAGCGGAGAAAGGCTTTTAATTCTCAATCCCCACAGAGCCTTTGAAAATTACCAATCTTCTTATCACAGACGCAGGGCTGCTTATGCAAATTGTTGTGGAGTGGAACGTTTAAACGGAAAATTACTCGACAGCATTTTTTTCCCTCTCTCTCTCAGCTCCCCCTCTCCCTCTCTCCCTCTCTCTTCCACACAGAAAGCCTGTTTTGAGTCTCAGATAAGAAGATGAATTGCTCTCTCCGTGCTTTGAAGCGCGTCAGGATTTAAAGACTCCAGCCTCGGCTCCGGTCTAAACCGCTGCTCTTGCTGCCTTTGTAGCAGAAAACAGGCTGGAAAAAAATGGGAGAAAAAGCGTTTCAAAACAACATAGATTCTGTGCTCCAACACATCACCGCTGCCTGAGGAGACCAAGAAATATAAATATTCCTCCTTCAGTCCATGTTCTTTAATATTCCTGCTCAACACGGCCAACACTCTTCCCTTTTTTTATGAAACATGCGCAGTAATTGACATGGATGAATGAAGCTCATGTGCTGTGCAGAGCAAACGTTTGAAATCTAAATTACACTGCAGGCTATATTAGAATTAAAAAGGGAAGCAGTGTTGAAAACCCTTTACAAGGTTTTTGCACTTAAAGTGAAAATAACTGAGAAAAGCCAAGTGAGCATGAAAATGTGCAGTTTACATGCCTCAGAGTTTTATGTGCTGCGATGGAGCAGTTTTTGATTTATTTCTTTTCACAGCCTGATATCTCATGGTGGCCATCTTGCTTACATTACAGAAATCTCAGAAACTCCTCAAGAAAAGTCATTTTACTAATTTCTTTGCAAACCGCTGTGGGCTCACCCCTGTAATTTTACTGACAGACACAAGTTTATCTAATAGAAAAGTTCAAGTTTAATTACCAACTTGCCCTGAACTTTACTGAACTAAACACCATCTGGTCTGTCCCTATCAGATGTTTTTGTTGTATTTTAGGAGCCCATTGCTTCAGTTGGGCCCATCATTTGATGTATAAATAACTTTCCCTTTACATTATACACACTTTTTCAACATCATTTGGCTTCTCTGCAACTCCAGGGTAACTTATTGGTAAGCTGTTAGAAATGTTGCAGCACAACAAGGTGTTCTGGGTAAAAACCTAATAGCAGTGTCTCAGAATACTCCCTAGCAAAAGCTGCTTTGTAGCGGAATATCAAGCAGATGTAAACAAACTGTTTGTAGCATGTGATGATCTCACACTGGTTTTTTTGTGGTTTGTTTTATACAACAGTTATTGTAATTATGCGTTTTCACGATGCACAGTAGCCTGTATAGCATGAGCATCTGTCCTGAGTTTCCTGATCAGAGAGAGAGCTGGGCTGTGACACTGTGGCACACACTCAGGCTCAACCCATGTGCCACAAAACCCCACTTTACAAATCTTGAACTATCCCTTTAAGTCAACTTGTGAACGTAATTTATTGTGATGTTACAGCCCATCACTGGATTTATCACATACATATGACAGGTTTTGTTAAGTCTGACAACGGCTAGAGGGAAAAATAAAAGATAAAACAAGAGAATGTTGCAACTCTTAACCAAGAGTCTGCAGACTTTTTAGTTGACTTTAGTATCATTTTAAGAAAATTTATTTAGTCAAAGTACACCTAAAGTTGGATATTTCTTCATTTAAAATAGGAGATGAAAATACTTACTTTATTACAAAAAGGAAAGTCAAACAATGGTGCTCGTGTCTTGTGTTACTGTCCTGATCCCTGATATGAGATATACAGTTGCATGAAAAAGTATGTGAACCCTTTGGGATTACTTGGATTTCTCCATAAATTGGTCATAAAATATGTTCTGATCTTCATCTAAGTCACATCACTAGACAAACACACCCTTAACACTGCTTAAACTAATACTAAACAAAAATATTATACGTTTTCATGTTTTTATTTGACCCAATATGTAAACAGTCACAGTGCAGGGTGGAAAAAGTATGTGAACCCCTTGGCTAATTACTTTTCCAAGAGCTTATTGGAGCCAGGAGTCAGCCAACCTGGAGTCCAATCAATGTGATTAGATAGGATGTGCTGGTTAAATCTGCCCTGCCCTATAAAAAACACTCACCAGTTGTGAGTTTGCTGTTCTGAAGAGGCGTTGCCTGATGTGAACAATACTTCACACAGAAAAGCTCTCAGAAGATCTACAATCAAGAACTGTTGACTTGCATGAAGCTGGAAAGAGTTACAAAAGTATCCCTAAAAGCCCTGATGTCCATGTGTCCACGGTAAGACAGACTGTCCACAAATGGAGAAAGTTCAGCACTGTTGCTACTCTGCCAAGGTGTGGTGGTCCTGTAAAGATGACTGAGAACACAGCGCAGAATGCTTACTGAGGTGAAGAAGAATCCTAGAGTGTCAGCTGAAGACTTACAGAAATCCCTGGCACATGCCAACATTATTGTTGACAAATCTCCAAATCTATGTAAAACATTACACTAGAATGGAGTTCATGGGAGGACACCACGGAGGAAGCCATTGCTGTCCAAAAAAACATTGCTGCACGTTTGAACCTTGCAAAAGAGCACCTGGATGTTCCACAGCACTGCTGGCAAAATATTCTGTGGACAGATGAAACCAAATTTGAGTTGTTTGGAAGGAACACACAACACTATGTGTGGAGAAAAAAAGGCACAGCCCACCAACATCAAAACCTCATCCGAACTGTGAAATATGGTGGAGGGAGTGTTATGGTTTGGGGCTGCTTTGCTGCTTCAGGGCCTGGGTGGATTGCTGTCATCAACAGAAAAATGAATTCCCAAGTTGATCAAGACATTTTGCATAAAAACTTAAGGCCATCTGTCCATCAACTGAAGCTCAACAGAAGATGAGTGATGCAACAGGACAACGACCCAAAGCATAGAAGTAAATCAACAATGGAATGGCTTCAACAGAAGAAAATATGGCTTCTGGAGTGGCCCAGTCAGAGTTCTTACATCAACCCGATTAAGATGCTGTGGAATGTCCTCAAAAGAGCAATTCTCACCAGACATCCCAGGAATATTGCCGAACTGAAACAGTTTTGTACAGAAGAATGGTTCAAAATTCCTCCTGACCGTTGTGGAGGTCTGATCTACAACTACAGGAAACGTTTGGTTGAGGTTTTTGCTGCCAAAGGAGGGTCAACCAGTTATTAAATCCAGAGGTTCATATACTTTTTTCACCCTGCACTCTGAATGTTTACATGTTGTATTCAATAAAAACATAAAAACATATTTTTTGTGTGGCATTAGCTTAAACAGACTGTGTTTGTCTAGTGATGTGACTGTTATGAAGACCAGAACATATTTTATGACCAATTTAAGCAGAAATCCAGGTAATCCCAAAGGGTTCACATACTTTTTCATGCAACTGTAGGTATTTTTGAATTCATATTTCTCTGGTGACTCTAGTTTCCTTCATAAATCTTGACCCTGAATCCTGTTCTTCTCTTATAACCATGTCTGTCCTGTCCTGTAATCATATCACTGTCTTGTTTTCTGTTTACTCTCCTCGCGTCCTGTCCTCGTCTTGTTATTTTTCTGTTTGTGTAATTTGTGAGACATGTTACCCTGTTATTTAGGTCTGCAGCAAATGAGTCCAAAAGCCAGAGAATATATCAGTTTGGGTGTTGGTGCTGTGTGGTTATTAAACAGGAGGCTGACATTTACAGAGTTGCTAATGGACTGTGGCAATGACTCTCATGTTTACAAAATGGAGGCTCAGTGCAGAAAATTTAAACTCCCACAGGTCGGGGAACAAGTGGTTCAGTGTCTGCTGTCTAATGCTGATCACAAGAGGAAGAGAAACAAACACCGTTTAAGTAGTTAAGATGTCAGGCACCACCTCCACCCTCTTTGAGATAACCTCCACTGGCTTACACAGCAGTTTGAGATGCTGTGTTTGATGAGGTCTAATGTTTGAACCCTCCTTTTTCCCCACAGAGGCAGATGAGGAAGAGGAAGTGCTACCTCCTTGTGATTGCAGCTGTTGTCTTAACCATCCTCATCATCATCATCGCGGTTTCAGCAAGAAAATGAGACCACCCTCTGAGGTAAGATCCATCATCTCCAAAACAACAAGAGGCTGGAGATTTAGGTCCATACTGTCCTGATAGCATCATTAGAAGATGAATACACCGTGGCCTAGTCGGGTTGTACGTCCTACCAACAATCGGAAGGTTGAGGCTTTAGTACAGCTCTGGCGGTCTCATGTTGACTCTTCAGTTTCCTGTTCTTGGTAGACAGGAGTAGCATCAGGTGTGGTATTCTGTTGTGGTAATCCATGCGTCTGGTCTTGGTTGTGTTGTGTGGTTATTTGAGTTTTCTTGCCTTTCTATCATCTCACCTCTAACATCAAATGGGCCTTTTGGCCCAGAGAACTGCTTCTCCTGGGTATTTTCTCTCTTTGAGACCTTTCTGGGAGAGAGCATTGTTTCTAAAATCCCAGTATAGTCTCTGAAACACTCAGTCCAGTCTGTCTGGCACCAGAAGCATGACTGATGAGTGCATATCTTCATTTTCGGACACCAGTTAAAACTTAACAGTCCCAGTTAACTCATTGTTGGCATATTAATCATAATATTCTCTCAACAACTACGAGAACTTTAATGTGAAATAATCATAATTATCATCATAAATTGAAAGTATTTTTAATTGTATGTACCGACAGCTGAAATCCAAACCAGAGAAAATATGGAGCATAGTATAGTTTGTTTTTGTGTCATGGTAAACTCAGGGGAGGCTCAGAGAAGACGCTTCTCCCTCGACATGAACACATGAGAATTTGAGTCCTCACATGATTCCAATGTTTTTCTGGCGCTGTGACTCTGATGGACGCCCACGTTGTTATCTCGGTGTGTACTCAGTTGTACAGCAGAACTCCTACCAGGCTGCCAACATGAGAGTCTGTGTACTTTATGTTGGAAACAGTTTTTATGTGTGGGCTGCCCCATATTTGTATGTTTTAACAAACCTAAGCTCTCTCATAACTTTTACATCTTGATGCTAAACTGAATTTAGAAAAGAAAATGATCATTTATTTCTAGCCTACAACACTTTGAGGAAATCGACTGAGGCATCTTAATGCACAAGTTTTAAAAGTTTTTTAAATGAGTTTTGGAGAAAGGAGAAACAACTCACCAAACCCTTTTATTTTCCTGTAGCACAGAAAATTCAATTCGCCTGCATTATTTATTGTGCCTTACAAGATTAGTGTTTGGTTTGATTGCTTCTTCAATTTGACTGTTTTCCCTGGTTGAAAAAGAAATGCTTTTTATTGACTTTTGGGACATAAATTAGATTGAAGCAGATTTTTGTTTTAGTAGAATTGAAAGTTTTTGCCCTCAATAAACAACTTTGAAAAGCCCTGATTGAACACCTTATCTCTCTGTTCTTAGCAAAAAAATAAACCAAGCAAAGTTTGTGTAGCTTCTGTACTTGCAGGGTTAACTCTTGTATGGTTTGGGGATCAGTGGAACTTGTTTTCAGTATCTAAGTGATGAATGACTAAGAAATACTTACCAAGCTAAACAATTAATTGTACTGCAGTCCAAGCATGTATACAGTAATTCATGAAAATTTGATGGCTACTAAAGAAAAACTTAAATGAAATAATTAGATTAAAAACAATTTATATTAGAACAGTAAGCAATCAATCTTTATTTGAATAACACCATGTCATCTTAAGGCACCAATGCAATACTCATTTATAGATTCACACATAGGCATCTATTCGTGTATATATACACATGTACACGCATAAAGATCATGGGGTTGTTTTTGCCTCTTCCCGACCAAGGACGGCAAACTCAAGATCGTCTTCTGTCTTGAAAGATTATCCTATAAGATTATCCCGTTGTCTGAGGTGTTAAGAGTGAATTATCCCAATAATCGGCTCCAATTTGTGTCAGGTCAACAATCGTAAATATTAAACTTGTTTAATAGTTGTGACCAAAGATCTTCGTGTGTTAGGGAAGCCCACAACTCCTGAGTCATGACTCCAAGAATTGTGATGTGAATGTAGGAAATCAAGAAGTGAGCTGACTGAGGAACAAGGAAGCAGGCGTAAACAGGGCTTGACATTAACTTTTTTGCTCATCAGCCACTGTGGCTAGTGGTTTCCAAGAGTTACTAGCCACTCAGTATTTTCACTAGCCACAATTTGTTATTGGATTATTATGTTCAATATGATTAAAGCCAATGATGACATGCTAAATTTTACTTAAAAAAGATTTACAACCTCTTTAATTGTAAATGACCCCTATGCACACTTAAAACAAGACTACATCAATGAAAGCCCTGAGGAAATTTAATTTACTTCTCCCTCATTGTCATTCTCATGAAAAAAGAAATGATTTTCTGATTACAATCGTTAATAAATATTTAAGCAGACAGTGTCTCTTGCTGAGTTTTTATCCGTTTAAATTAATCTTCTGTACCCCTTTATCATTTTATTATAAGCAATAACAAACTACTATTTTAATTACTTTGTCTTAATATACTGCATATCTTCATATGAAAGGAGCACAATGTTACACAACTTTATCAGAGCTGAATACCTGAGGACCTGTCCGACAGTCAGAGCAGAACATCACCTTCTCTCCAAGGTTATACACCAGCCATTCTCGACCTGTCTTCCATTTTTCATTAAAAAATGTTTTCTATTTCGCCTCCTCATTCTTCGGTTCATTGGGTTTTCTCTTGTTTGGTTTCTCTTGTTTCTCTCCGGGTCTCGTAACTCCTTGTAAATGCCGCCACATCGCTCCTCCGCTTATCTTTTGACCCGAGTCTGACCTGACCCCCTGTCAGTATGACGTCGCAAAGGCTTCCACGAATGGACCAATGATGAGCAAACACTTTATGCAGGCAGTCCTCATGGGAGTTGTAGTGTCGTGGTATTTTATCGCAATTGGTTTATTATTTCAGATGCCGTTCGAGAAAACTACAATTAAATGTGTACATAAAATTCAACCCGCCAAAGTGGCTAGTGGGAGCGGCGGTGTTACCAGCCACTGCCGAAATCCACCCGCAATTGGTGGGTTGGCGGGTGTTAATGTCAAGCCCTGGGCGTAAATAAAAACAAGCACAACCAACCTGAAACATAAACAAAACGTTTGATGGACCTAAGAAACAGAGGACCAGCTCATGTGTTCATGCAGTCTCCAGGATTTTTTCCAGTCTTTTAATTTAGTTCCAGAATTTTCTATTAATAGTCCCAAGACCACCATCGTTACCTCTTCTCATATTGTCCTTTCCCATGTTGTGTTTTCTGGTTGTTTTTTCTGGCTGTATGCTTGTTGCTTTGTTTCGTCTTCTTCTTTTTTTTAGATCACATTTTATTTTTTTGCTTGGTGGACTAGATTTTAGATCAGTGATGGGACAGACTGGTTATGTGTGGGGTAAGGTGTGTTGGAATTATCGGAGTTCACCACAACTGTTCAATGCCTGATGTTTTATCATGTATGGGGTCTCTAACACATAAAAAAAACTCAGATGTAGGAAACTCTTATGTGTGTGCCCCACTTAAAGGTGCAGTGTGTAGAATTTGGCAGCATTTCGCCAAACATAAACGGTGAATATAGATTTTGTTTCTATTTGTATGTAAAGTCCGTCAAAATAGGAGTAAAATCATCCCCATTAAGCTTGTATTTTATTTTTACTTAGTTAAAAAAAGCTTTAAAAAATTACATTACCAAGGGCCGCTTTCATGTAGGCCGACATTATGATCCGCCATGTTGTCTACGGGTGGATTTTAGGGACAAAAAGAATGAAACGCGGGCGGATATTAGCTCAGTTGGTAGAGCGTCCGCCCATGTACGGGGACTTCCAAACCCCAGCAGCGGCAGTAGGTTTGAATCCCGGCCACAGCCCTTTGCTGCATGTCTTCCCCCCTCTCTTCACCCGCTTTCCTGTCATCCTCCAGCTGTCCTATCAATAAAGGCCACAAAAGCCCGAAAAAATAACTTTAAAAAAAGAAAAAGAACAATACGCGAATCAATCCGCGGGTTCTGAAATCTACCTGGAATGCAGGCGAAGAACAGGAGAGAGGTTGGCGGTGGATGTATAGACATTTGTTACTCTGCACAAGGGATTTAAACTGTGTGTATTTTACAGTTAAAGCTTTGGACATGGAGGAGCACATTTATTCAAAATCACCCGAGAGTCAAGAGCCCGATCAACTTCTTTCAAAGAAAGAAAGCATGAGGAAATGAAGCGGGATCATGACAGAAAACGTCAGAAAACAAGGACAAACATTGGTGTTGCTTTTACAAAGTGGAGAGCCTTCTTTACAAAGTTATGTCTGAAGACTGACGCCCAAGTTGTTTTCTGCTGGACAGGTAAGGGTGCAATAAGCAGTTTTATTACATTTTGTAACAGTGTTTATGATGTTTAAATTACATTGTTTATTGGATCAACAAAGACCGTAAACCACTGAGCTGCTACACAACTCCTGTATTGTGTTGGTATTGTAAATAACGCCCATAAGCGGTGGAAAATAAATACTCCATTAATCATATTACAAAACTCTCATTCATCTGGCCCAGCTTTCCGCCACATTGTATTCTTCACCTTATTTCACCGAATCCGCATCAGGCTTGATCTGATTAGCTTTAATGCGCTAATGTTTGTTTGTGTTACTACAAGTTTACAAAACCTACAATTGGCAGTTAACAACTGACCTAAAATCTATAAAAGTAATGCTTACAAACCTTGTCACGTGAGTAAATGATGCCATGTTCAGGATCCTTTTTGGTCCTCACAGGATTCCGTTGTTCAGCGACGTGACGTCTTGGCTACGGTTAGGTACATTCTAGAATTTGAATGCTAGATGCTGGTAAAATGCCAAATCCTACACACTGCACCTTTAAGATCAAATCTGTGTCAGGAGTTTAGAAAAGAACGAAGGAGGTCCTGAGACAGCTGTATGAAGAAGACCTGCTGCACTGCTCTAATCGAGGAAGACCCCTATTAAGATTAATAGAGAAAGAAAGATGAAAGATGTTTATGTGCATAAGAACTGTTTTAGAGCATTAGTCTCTTTTTTAATACTTGTACTTTGTATAATAATAAGAGGAAGAGTTTCTAACTGAAAGTTTGTAAATCATCTGTATTGGATGACTTGTATGACATTTTTGACAGTGCAGTGGAGGCAAATGTTCACCACAAAGCTTTACAATCAACCTTCTTAGAGGTTTAGCTTGTATTTTATTAAAGGCCAAATCCAAATCATTTAAACTACTTCAGTTTTTTTTTACTATTTGTATTATGTAGGAGCCAGGAGTACAGAATAAAGTGACTGAATCTGGGTCTTAAACCACAAGTCTGACGTCTTTGAGGGGCACATCCCTCCTCACATGTGGGTTTGACTAAAGTGTGGCACGAATCTAAATCCCAAACTCCAGACCAGATCTCTGACATGCCTCACACCCGAGATAACTGCTGACAAAAACCTGAGCCCAAAGGTATCTCATCCAAAGGAGATTAATGTGTCCATGCATCAGGAAAGAGGTCAAACATTTGATGGTGAGGAGTCACCAGACTGATCCTAACATCATATTCTTCATGGCTGGGAAAGCTTTTTTGTATTTCTACTCCAAGTTCAATACAAGATGTGTCTGCTTGCATAAAGTATTGACCCTCACAAAAATGAAAATCCAGTGGAACAAAGCATCCTGTTCGTAAAACAGCAGGCTGAATCGATGCTCCCATGGCGACCAGGCACAGCGGCTGGCGGTCTGCGCTCAAGTGGTGGGAGACTCTGAGTGTCCACAGCAAGACAGTCTCAGAGCTTAAAAAAGAAACAGGCTTTTGTGAAGTCTGTCACCGCTGTCTGCTGCTCTGTTTGCAGGTATTTATGAAGAAATGTGTTTGTGTTTACCTGGGTTAAGAAAATGTGACAGTCTGGTGTGGACACACCGTACCTTTTGTCACTTTCAAGTTTTTTTGTCAAAGATTTAACTAAAAAAAGTTCTTACGTCAACACTTAAATTTTTCTTTCAGCTCCAAAAGGCTACACATACTCAAAAAACATATTAATAATATTGAAGCTCATAGATGCAATGATTCAGTCCCATGGGCACAGGTGGACAAGCGGACAGTGTCATTTCCTATTTCCAATGAAGATGGGACGTTGTGTAAAACATAAAAGAAAACAATAATTTGAAAATTATTTTCAACCTTTATTCATATTATTATGATTATAATAAAGTAAACACGAAAATAGAGGGATATTTAATGTTTACACTGATAATCTTCTTTATTTTTTTTACAAATATTCTCTCATTATGAATCTGATGCCTGTATCATGTTCCAAAAAAGCTGGGACAAGTTTACCAGTGTTACATCACCTTTCCCTTTAACAATCCTCAGTAAGCATTAGAGAACTGAGGATGCTTTTGGAAGCTTTGTAGGTGGGTCTTTCTTCCTCATGCTTGATATTCAACTTCATTTGCTCAACAATTATTGGGTCTTGCTATATTTTGTGCTTCATATTGTGCCAAACATTTCAATGGGAGACAGGCAGGTCAGTCTAGTACGTGAACTCTTTCACTACAAAGCCATGCTGTTGAAACACCTGCAGAACGAGTCTTTATTGTCTTGCTCCCTGAAAAAGAAAACAATTGGATAGCTGCATAGTGCTACGAAACCTGTATATGCCTTTTAATAAATGGTGGCCTCACAGATGTGCAAGTTATCCATGCCATGGGCACTAACACACCCCCATACCATCATAGATGCTGGCTTTTTAGCTTTTCTCAGTCTAGATGGTCCTTTTCCTCTTCAGATACGACGTTCATGTTTTACAAAAATGATTTGAAATGTGGACTCGTCAGATCACAGCACACTTTTCAGACTTTGAACCAGTTTCAAGGGGGTTCAAAATGCAGCCTGTTTTTGCAGCTTTGGGTCTGACTGCTCCTCGTTTTCAGACAAACACACCCCTGGGCTCATACAGGAGCACATTCTAATTTGATATTCAAACAACATGGGCGCATGGGGTATAAGTGACACCTGCACCAGGAGTAAATCAAGAGTGATGTCTGAGCTTCACACCAAAACACTACGACTTTCATAAGAGAAGGATCACATCTCAAATGGACTGTATGTCACAAATCAGCAAAACAATTCTGTCCCATAAGAAAAGCTTTAAACCAACACTCAGTAGTTTTTCCACTCTAATATAATATATCTAAAGTCATTGAGATGGTACATCACCTTACAACAGGTTGAATGACACCTCTGTCATGATCTGAGGGGGTCCGTATTACTTCACTGGCACTATGTAACTTCACGGTGGATGGTAGGAACACTTTAACACTAAAAAACAACTGCGTATTTTTACTGCTTTGACTGGCATGCATCAGTCCCCTCTCTAGGTGAAAGCTAAATGTTGGGAAAAGAAGAATATAAAACAGCTTTTGAATTTTTAAACAGATTTAATGAACAGAATTTAGTTTAGAGTAAATATGCACTTATTTTCGAGATGGAAATAGGGACCTCTGGCTCACACTCCTGCATGATAGGTTGTGGTAATGCTCCTCTGATATTGGATAACACCTGCAGTTAAACAAGCAGAAGAAGAAGAAAGCTAAATATAGGGCTGTTATGATGGTGGAAACAGCAAAAAACCCGGTGAAAAGAAAGTTTCATCGGAAGAGACGAAAAAAGAAAAGCGGTGAAGTAACAAGCTGAATCCCCGGACAGGGATAAACATTGGCCCAGCGTTTACTCTCTGGCTTGAGCTGAAAGATGAGGAGGGATGTCTAACTGATGCTGACTTAGCCCTGTTATTGTTGGACTTGTAAGTACATGATGATTTATTCGAAAAGAAACCAGATCAGACTGTACCTTATCAGTCCACATGGTTTATTTGTCTCTCAGGACGTCCTGTTAGCTCACTTCTCCTCCCTCTGTATGTCAACAAATGCATGGTGGTATAGTGCAGTTACACTCAACAACCACAGAGGGCACCAGAGAGCTGAAAGCCAGAATCTTACATGGTGCAGTTTTAAGTGGACTTTAAGTAAGCTTTAGGTTCTTTGTTTCTCTTCTAAAGAAAAAATTAGTCAGTTTCTGATTAACCCTTAAGGGACTGCAATTGTAAGGGTTCGCCAGTAAATACATTTTTATTTTTGTTCATTCTGATGTCATTTCTTGGAATATCTTCAAATACCTTATATCTCCATAATCCTTACAACTTAATCTAAAATGGTATACATAGAAATAAACCATAAAAATTAGGTAAAGGTGTTTAAATTGTGTTATAAATTAGAAAATAGAAAAATCGGATATGTTTTTTCATTATATTTACTAAATATGCACACAAAACACATTGATCGAAATAATTTCCAATGTAGAAAAATAAACAAAATATTTCTGAACACACCAGTAGTGATTTGAACAAAATATCTATTTTAGTTTTTGAGATATGATCATTTTTATGTAAAAACTACAGAGGCGTTTTTTTTTTAGTTTGATCACTACTGCAGAACCAAACAAGCAATACTGAACATAGAAACTTGAACAAAATATTTCTCAGCAATATTGTTTCAACTATATACATTTTCCATAAACATATATACATTGCACATTTTACACAATACACATTACATAGCCTATATTTTATTTTACAAAGAACCATTGTGGAAGTTATCATGGCAGACAAAACTTTCTCTCTCACACACAATCTCACACTAAATCACACGACTTTCTCTCACCAAATCAAACAACTTACTCTTCCTAAATCACACATTCATACAGTACCTAACTCTCCCCATCACAGCTTTAATCAATCAGCCTGTCAATCTATCTATCTGTCAGTGAATCAATCTCTAGCTCTCTCACTATATGACCTGCTCTTTCCAACCTACACGTTACAAAGGTCCTTTGGCACCACACAGTGGTGGCACGGGAAAATTCCCGGGTGATTTTACGCGAGTAACACAACGTAATGACGTAAATGGAGACGTCACATGAAAGACAGAAGTCTATGCTTTTAGCAGCAAAAAGAGTGAGCATTCTAGCTAATGTCGTTTTTGAGTTATATCAGTTTAAGCAGAACTATGTAGACAGCGCGGTGGGCGGGGCCGCCGGCGGGAGGTCAGTCCCTTGAGGGTTAAACTGCAGATATTGCCTCATCCACAGAGACCATTTTATACTCTTCATTGTTTTCAAACATGCAGTCACTTCCCACTGTTGTCATGTCTTCTGTGTCCGTCTCTTTCTTCGGATTGGGTCATTCATCTTTCAGCCGAGAGGTGTTGTGGAGGATTGGAGCTTGGCAAGATGGATCTGTATTATTTCAGACAATGAATCAGGCAGGTCCATCTGCTCTTCAAGGTTAAAAAACACCATATGCATAAACAAAGTAGCAGAAAGTTTGTAGGCACAGGTGGCCTGAGAATGAATCTCTTATATGACAAACTAAATAAAAATTTCTGCTATGAAATGATTGCCAAGCCACTGTTTCCTCTTTGTTTTTTTTTCTAATCCAAATACAATAAAAAGGGTCTTGAGATTTCATTGATAATTTAAATATGATCATTTCGATGACCAAACTGGCTCTGACTACTGTTCAACATTATTACAATAAAGGAAATGTTGCTGCAATTCAAGATGCAGATCAAGTTGTCTTGCAGAGGAGATATTCATACTCCTCGATTGTTTGGATTTTAAAGGGAAAAAAAAGGTGATCTAATGATTCATTTACTCTGTAATGACCACACTGGTCACATTGGCATATTCAGTCTGTTGGTGTTAAGTCTGTTGGTGAGCACTCAAGCTCATCCACAGATTTGTGGCCTTCTCATTTCTCCACCTTTTAACAGCCAAGGCAGTCACAAATCTTTCACCAGTGGTCCAAACACACCCACATTTGATGGCCGTCTAAGGCAACAAGTGCGCTCTTCGCCATTTTTATTACCCAAGCCGACCTCTAGCCAGAGTGCACAGAAAGTGTGTGAAAGCAGGGATGGAGAGCAGAAGAAAGGCAGAAAGGAGAATGGCCCGTGCCATACATCAGTTTAATGAGGGTGACGATGACAGAAATAACTGCAGAGCTGCTTCTGCTCTGAAATCAATAGCCTGGCGCTTTATGGTGCTCTAAATAATGCAATAACTGCGCCCTGACACTTATTCCTATACGAATTATGTTACTGGCACTGCCCTCACATCTTGTTTACAAAGTCATTTGGGGAGTAAGATTTCTCTATATGCATGTCAGCGCCATGTGCTTAAACACTTTGTTCACTGTGTCGAGGTTGATGGGTTTTCTTTCCTCTTTTACACACAGCAGAGGCAGAAAAAAAACTCTGTAATGGTTTTAATAACAAGCCATTAAATTTTACGATAAGTACATTTGAATTGGGTTACTTTTGTTTACTTATTCATGGCTGCGGGGTGGACCCATCCTGCTGGATTTGAAACTGTAAGTCACCCCAGACTCAACCTCAGCTATTACCAAACAAAACAAGGCTGAGAGAGGTCTAAGAACTCCTTTTTAAGGGGTTTAAACAAAGACTAAAATGGAGCTGAGACTGTATCAATGATCCTAATACTGTAGTTATTCATTAAAAATAGATGTGGTTGGCTTTAATTGTGTTATACTTTACAAATGCTGTGCAATTATTTGTTAGGGAACTTGTACTTAACTAAATAATGTATTTCACAATCCCCACACACAATACTATTAAAAAGTAAGTTTATATATAGCAACCACTTTATCAGGTGCACTTTACTAGTACCAGAATGCACCTAAAAGCTGTTTTAAAGGGACAGTTCAGTATTTTTGAAGTTGAGTTGTATCGGATACTCTATGAGCAGAGACCAACAGTAAAGTTCACTGCTGTAAATGGGTACAAATATCAATCAATTAATTAAACAATCTTTATTTGTATCACACCAATTCATAACAAGTGTTATCTCAAGACACTTTACAATCGAGCAAAAACTCTTCATTTTATGGATACACATATATGCATAGATACATATATACATATAAAGATACATATATACATATATACACACCCAACATGAATCCATATAGCCAATCATGAATCCCTCCATCATGGCTCAAGACAAAACCTTCTGTTAAGCAGCAGGAAATCTTGAATGTGGATCCCAGTCTCATGATGAACAGCAAATCCACACCATGGGGTGTTGGTGTGTGGGCGAAGGAAGGGAGGTAAGAGGAGACAAGTGGACTAAAGTAAGAACTAAAGTTAGGGACAGATCCATGAACCATAGACCTGTTGTCTGATTTATTAGAGGTTAGCCTTTTGAGATGCTACATCTGGTTTTCAGGAGGGTCCTCATGTCTGAATGGTTGTGGTGATCATTTTATAGAACTAAAACCAATGATATTCTTACTGAAAATAAGAATTTATGGTAGTGACGAACTCATGGGTGTCCAGACCACAAGTGCATCCCTACCATATTTGTCTCCATTAAGTATAAATGTATGAAAGGCCTCTTGAGATGTAACATCACATTTTCAAGAGGGACCTCATGCCTATGTGGAGCTACAAACTGTTACTATAGATGTATCAACCGTGGATAGGGAGATCATGCTAATATCTCCATTAACAGCTGTAATGATAATGAACTGGAATTGGAATTAAAGGGAATTATTTTGGGTAGAATGTATGATTGGATGAACGATTTGAGAGCTTTTTTTTTAAGGAAGTCTCCTTGTTTGGCTGTATTTTATGATGCAGCAAATTGCAATGCTCTTCCACCTGTCCATATTAGATAGCAGATAGCTCTGTAAGCTTACCTCTGATTCAGACCGAACAACAGGAAGGTTTATGGGTAAGGCTTACAGTTTAGCCTCATGGACTAACTCTATATCAGTTTCCACAGAAGTTTGTTCTCTCTCTATTGGCAGCAGATGTGCACACAAGGAAAAATAAAGTGATGTAAAATTAAAATTTTTAACACAGTTGTACAGCAGTTCCTATGTAGTTTTGTGGCTTGTTTTTACATAAAACTCACACTTTTATGCGGAATAACTGTGCCCATTAACAACAGTGTACAATACTGTGAGTCTAAGCTCGTTCTCCTCAAGCTACACTGCAACTTGGAGCCCTTTTAGCCACTTTGCTGTCACGATAATAGATGAATGGATGATCCCAGACCAAAAGAAACAACCAACTTCCTCAGTTTGTACAAAACCATGTCTTTTTTTATCTTTCACAGTCTAAATATTTGGCAGTACCTATGTTAGTATCGCAGAAACATACAAGTTACTCCAAAAAATAACATCACACAACTGAAATATTGAATATGCTCCATCAGTTCCTTCATTACCTTTATATTTATGCATCAATTTAAACATCACATCATCAGATCACAAAATGCAGTGTTTCCAGGCACTACTTTCCATGGAGTGCAGAGCTTTTTCTCTAACAGTAAATCCATAAATGAATGAAAGAATTTAGACGCTCTGTCATGGGTTTAACACAAAGCCTCTTTAAACAAAGCATGAGATTTGACTCCCTACATACCTGACTTCACACAAGTATTAGAGGATCAAGGGATAATGGAAAAACACCTCCATTCATTAAAGACGAAAACTGTGTCTTCAAATCAGCTCCACTCACTTTCTGCTGCTATAGAGACTTATTAGCACTTAATACATCACATTAATAACAGTGCTGTTGATTGTGTGTAAGAGCTGGATCAAGCTGACGTCACTTCATCCATCCCTCTAGGTAAGGCTATGGAGGACTCAAATAGGGCTGAAACGATTCCTCAGATAATCCAGATAATTTGATTACTAAATATATTACAAAGATCTTTATTTCATTTAAATTTTTAGATTCCTTGACCATGAAAACATACCATTAGCAATTGGATTCATAATGATATCTATTTTAGTTCAGTAGTTATTCACCAAAATCACATTTTTCGTAATGGCAGATCCAGACGCTGATCCGGATCAACACCAAAATCGAATTGGTTCTTCCTTTTCCCATGCTGAACATTTCCTGAAAATTTTATCAAAATCCATCCATAACTTTTTGAGTTATTTTGTTCACAGACAGATGGACGGACGGACGGACAGACAAACAAACTCCGCCGAAAACATAACCTCCTTGGCCGAGGTGATAAACGTACATTAGCTAGTTAAATTATCCTAGTATCTAAGTATAATATTATTTGGTCCCAGGAATAAAGTAAGCAAAATAAGATCATCAATATGGTACAGTAGTAAAGGCAATAATATAGGAAAAAGAGATAAGCATGAATACAAATAAAATAAGAATAACCAAACTTTAAAAAATACTGAAAAAAGCAAGATATGACTCAGAGTAAAAATAAAACTACAAGAACAATATAAACCATTTTAAAAGTTCGAAAATATTAACACCACTGCTAAGTATTAATATCATTTGATTAGTTGTAACTGGTTTAGTGCTCACTGCAGAGGTGGTTATCATTATAACTAAAGCACCTGTTTATCCATTTAGGTTTTTACTGTCTGTATGAGTTGTACATTTCTGAGAAATCAGCTGTAAAGATGTCTGCCTTCTCTCTGGGATAAATGGACTAATTGGACCAAAGCCCTGTAAAGCTCAAGCACCAAAATACATTTGAAAAATACAAAATCAGGACCTGGTTGCTCAAACTAAAATGCAGACCTTGTTGTGAGCAGTTTTATGTCAGAGCTACTTTTTACCAATACAGAAATATGCATTTTAATTTCAGGATCCCATTTATGCTCAGAATGTTCAAAGTAAGAAACATAAGTTGTTACTTTAAGAGACTTGGCTTTTCTCTTTTGTGTGTTACTAATGCGTAGTGATTCAATGTCAAAAAAAATTGCAGTGAGCGCAATGTAATTGATACACTATTACTCGATTAATCGCCAAAATATTCGATAGAGTAATGGATTACAAAAAGAATTGATAGTTGCAGTCCTAGACTCAAGTATGCCCTCATGGCTTTGACTGCAGTCCTGGGTTGACTCCAAACTGCCCTTAGGTGTGACTGTGGGTGTGGATGGTTTTCTGTCCCTCTGTGTGGCCCTGTGATTGGCTGGTTCAGGCTGTACCTTGCCTCTTGCACAGTGTCAGTTGGGCTAGTTTCCAGCCCTTGCTGCCCTGAAAGGCATAAGTGGTAGTATAGATAATGGATGCATGGATGGACATGTCATAGTAAAAGTGGTTCATTTCGAAGAACTCCGGTACCAGAGGAGTAAAGCCATGAGATAAATGTCTCCACTGTGGTTTTGTGTGCTTAACAGTGAACACACACAGAATTCATACGCTGATGATACATTAATATTTAACAAACTGAAATTGTAAAGCAGCTTTGTGGCCATTAGAGGCTTGAATCTCATCATTACTGTGTTCTTCAATGAGCCCTTGCTGTATTTAGACATTATAGTGACTGAATGAAGGGCAACAGGTGATCAAAAGATTCAGTGTTGCAGCAATACCTGACAGTGTTAATCAGTCCTGACATCCATGTACCAGTTATCACACCATTCACTCTCACTCCTGCATGCACTTTTAAATCACTAACTAATCAAACTAGAAAAGCACTTGGACAGCGCAGACCTCCGCCAGCACCACAGTCCTCTCCCATATTGTGATTTTTACCATAATTATTAGTCCTACCTTTATTTCATCTAAATATTTAGATTCCTTGACCATGAAAACATACCATTAGCAACTGGATTCATAATGATATCTATTTTAGTTCAGTAGTTGTTCACGAAAATCAAATTTTTCGTCATGGCGGATCCAGACGGTGATCCGGATCAACACCAAAATTGAATCAGTTCTTCCTTTTCCCATGCTGAACATTTCCTGAAAATTTCATCAAAATCCATCCATTACTTTTTGAGTTATTTTGTTCAAAGACAGACGGCCGGCCGGACAAACAAACTCCCGAAAACATTTATTTATTTATTTACTTATTTATTTATTTTTATTTTATTTGTATAGCGCCAATTCATAACAAGTGTTATCTCGAGACACTTTAAAATAGAGCATAAAGCTCTTCATTTTATGAATACACATATATGCATAGATACATATATACATATAAAATACACATATACATACATATACACATATATCCATCCAACATCCAACATGAATCCATATAGCCAATCATGAATCCCTCCATCATGGCTCAAGAAAAAACCTTCTGTTAAGCAGCAGGAAATCTTGATTGTGGATCCCAGTCTCATGATGAACAGCAAATCCACACCATGCTGTGTTGGGTGTGAGGGCAAAGTAAGGGAGGTAAGAGGAGACAAGTGGACTAAAGTAAGAACTAAAGTTAGTGACAGATCCATAAACCATAGACCTGTCATCTGATTTATTAGAGGTTAGCCTTTTGAGATGCTACATCTGGTTTTCAGGTGGGTCCTCATGTCTGAATGGTTGTGGTGATCATTTTATAGAAGTATAATCAATGATATTCTTACTGAAAATAAGAATTGATGGTAGTGACGAACTCATGGGTGCCCAGACCACAAGTGCATCCCTACCATATTTGTCTCAGTTAAGTATAAATTTGTTAAAGGCCTCTTGAGATGTGACATCACATTTTCAGAGGGATCTCATGACTATGTGGTAATTAAAAAGTAGATACTGTAGATGTTTCGATCATGGATAAGGAGATCATGCTTATATCTACATGAACAGCTATAATGATAATGGGAATGGAGTGTTCCTAATAAAATGGCCAACTATGTGTCATGTTTATAATTGTAGTTTTGAGGCTTCGTGACTCCACATCAACAGGCAGGCTCCACCAAGGATCCCAGGCCACCTACAAGACAAGAGCCACAGACGAGTACAGGAGCAAACAAAAGGGAGAAAAGCACGATGCAGAGAGAGAGAGACAGAGAGAGAGGGTGAGAGAGAGACAGAGAGAGAGAGAGAGAGAGAGTGATAGAGGTGCCAGATCCCAGACTCTCCCCCCTCCCATTTATTTCTTATGAGTCCTAATTTGGGACTAGCTGAGAGAGAGAGAGAGAGAGCCTAACTGAAAGAGAGAGAGAGAGAGAGAGAGAGAGAGAGAGAGAGAGAGAGAGAGGGAGAGAGAGAGAGAGAGAGAGAGAGAGAGAGAGAGAGGCCTGATAACTGAAGGCTCTACCTCCCATACTACTTTTGGCGATTGATGGTACCACAAGTAGGCCAGCATAAAAAAAAAAAAAAACAGAAAACATAACCTCCTTGGCAGAGGTAAAAATCATTAAATAACCACCAGTCCCCCTTCCACTCCACTGATGACCTCCACCATCACACCACTATTAGGTTGAGGTCAGGACTCTGGGCAGGTCAGTCAAGTTCTTCCACACCAAACTCCCTCATCCAGGTCTTTATGGACCTGCTTTGTGCTCTGGTGCGGAGTCATTTGGAACAGGAAGGGGCCAGCTCCAAACTGTTCCTACTGTCCAAAATGTCTTGGTGTACTGAAGCATTAAGAGCTCCTTTTACTGGAACTCAGGGGCCAAGTCCAGCTTCTGAAGAACAACCCCCTCCACCAAACTTTACACTTGGCACACTGCAGTCAGATGAATATCGTTCTCCTGGCAACCACCAAACCAAGACTCGGCCATTAGATTGACAGACAGAGAATCGAGATTCTTGTTTTTGCCTTAGTCCAATTGTAAGTAGTTGCAGTTTTTGAAAAAAAAAAAAAATCTTTTTTTAACATTTTTAAATCATGACATTATTAGTGAATGGTGACACGAGCCTTAGGACTCCCTGACATCATTCTGTATGCGAGATGTACAGGTTCAGTCAGTTTAGCCTTAAAGGTATAAATATGAGTCTTTCCACTGAGCACTTTTATAGGCTTGTATTTGTTATTTAAGTAGATTAAATATTGATCAGAGAGTTTCATGCTAATACTGTAAAAAATACCTCAGCCTTTTAGTGTTTATGTAGACAAACCTGCCTACGTTTATACTACATGATCAACCTTTTATGACCCAGACTTTGACTTTAAGAGGGAAACATTTAGACAACATAAAGGCAAAACTTGATTTGTGTCATTTTTAGGTCACTGGGAGTTTTGTTTCTTTTAGGGAGTGAAAAATGGATTAAAATCGTAAAAGAGTGTTATGGAAAAAAATCGGGGATTTTATTTCTAGGCCATATCGCCCAGCCCTAGGTTTCCTCCTATCGCTGTACCCGCATTCTTTACAAATGTAGAAGCAGTCTGCATGCTGAGGTGATGATTTTATCCACCTGTGGCTCTGGAAGCGACTTGAACACCTGAACTCAGTTATTTGAATAGTTGAGTGAACCCTACAGTGTATAGTCTAATATGTACCTGATGATATTAATAAAGGATGGATGGATGTGTAAAATGTCTTAAAGCAGGTAGATATCAAACCTTGTCCTCAAAATAAAGGCTGAACACCACAGCAAACTTAATAAGCAAATTGGACTCTATCTTGTCAGCAAACTGAATCCCCATAAAAGGTCATTTACTGAAGACATCCTTAAAAAAGTTGTCACAATAAGAAAATATCAGTGTATTCAGTGATTTGGATCATTTCTGCTGCGGGTTCATTGTGTGTGTGCTTCTCTTTGTCATGTCTCTCCAATAGAGCCGTCTTACACTCAGACTCTGTGTGACACAACACTTTTCTCAAGGGAGTAAACTGTTATTCTCATGTTGTCTCATAACAGCCTGTTGTCACTCTTCAGCAGCGATCAAACTAGTGAGTCAGTCTGATTGTAATTCACACTGAAGATCGGCAACAATGTGGGCAGCCACACGAGATAGAAAGAGTTTCTTCTTTTTGTCTGGGGAATACTGAGAGATGTGTGCTGTCCTGGGGCTGCAGTCAAAGTGTTTGTGTTCATCTAAGTTGAACAGCTTGCTTTTTATGTTTTCATTTTGAATTTCAAACATGGATATTTGCCGTGTTTGAGCACCTTTTTCCCTCTGATAAATATTAAAGAAGTAATGCAGTGGATGTTATATTTAGACTCCAAAGCTGCTTTAGTCTCTATGAAACATAGCACTCTCGCTCCTCGCACTGAAAGAGGCTTATTCAAATGATGTAAAAAGCTAAGTTGACAACACAGAGCGGGGAATTCAGGAGTGCCACAGCGATATGACAGGAAATAAATATTGAAAGAGAAATTGATATTTAGGGGAACAGGAGGTGAAGTTTTGGGGAGTCATTTCAACCAGAGATGTGAGAAGTAGCGTCATATTTGGCTTTCTTCTTTAGCTTTAGAGGGAGATTAATGCTTGACACACTGGCTCTGGACAAATATTTGTAGATATTAAACAAATATGAGGTATTATGCCGAGCTACAGCAGACTGTCTGATCCACGTCCCTTTGAAACACAGATCTGAGCCACTGAAGGGGAACTTGTGAGTTGCTGCCACAGCTAGTGGAGTTCTTTGGGCCTGCTATCGTTAATCCATGTCTATGAACAAGTGTGACAATAAGCTCTCTGTCTGAACAGCAATCCTCTTAGGCAAAGCTTTGTGGGTAAACTCGCCTCATGCAAATTCTAAACCCCATTAGCTTTGAGGGACTAGTCAGCTGCATTGAGATTAATGGCCAAGTGACTACTTGATTTAATAGGGTTATTTCACATCTTCCGGGGGAAAAATAAACAACAAAGTTAATGCAAGACATTTGTCACTGACGTCCTCAATCTCTCTTCTCTAAGTGGGAGAACTTTCTTCTGCTCATGGACGGGTTACTTACTCATTCTGGCACTGCTGGAATAACAGAGGAGCTTAGCAGATGTTAAATGTCCGTGTGCTTAGTGTGAAAGTTCTGAATAATTATTTTAAATAAGTTTCATTTGTTCAGAGAGTGAAAAAGAAAAAGGTGGAAAGTTTCTGTGCATTGTGTTGACTTATAGCAGCAGTCTATGTGGAAGTGTATTAGAGATAAATGCTGCACCCAGAGAAAGTGCAAAGCAATTTTTCATTACAGGGTAAAAAATGAAAATCCTTATTTATCTTTTTCTGTGCCGTCAGCTTACTCCAAACTTTGCTGCAGGGGATTACCGACTGGGTGGGTGAGGCTCTGTCACCGCAGAGTGGGAGACAACACAGTGTGACAACAGTGATCTGAGAGCGCCGCCGACTTCTCCCACTCGCAGCTGCAGAGCGACGATTAGCCAAAAAGTTGAGCAGCAGCGGCGTTTAAATACTTCTTCATGACCTTTAATCCCCAATCAAATCAAATGCTCCCCCTCCACCGCAGAACACAAGCAAACACTCAACTGCCTGTTTGTCGCACCAGCTCCCAGCATGCACTGCTCCGAGCTTTCAAGAAGATGTGAGATTTCCTAAAGCTGACTGATTACCCAAACAGGTGGAATGAGTGTCATCCTGCAGGGGAGGTTTAATCCTGACTCTCATCATGTGAGGAGTTTGTGAAGAGGGGGACAGCTCAGAGGGATGAACTGGAGGGTTTGGGGGGTCCTGAACTTGTCACGAATGGTCATATGAAGGAAAATAACCTCACAATTAGGACCATTTTACCCTGGATCCATCTTGTTGCATGACAGCAGGGTACCTGCGTGTTTTATTTTAGCATGTTATGTTATAAAAGCCATTACACAACTCAGTTTAAATTTTCAACAATGAACAGCCATGAGTCATGTCTAAACATTTCAGTGATGGTTCTGCTCGGTTGTCCATTATGAACTTGTGTTTATCCATCTCAGTGTTGTATCTGGATTTGTATGATTGCGTTTTATTATGTTTCGTGTTTTTTTAACAGCCTGCAAAGCAAATGTTCCTTAGAGACAATAAAGTTAAGTTGAAGTTGAAAGTTGAAGTAATCAGAGCTATATATATATATATATATATATATATATATATATATATATATGTATATAGATATAGATATAGATATATATAGATATAGATATAGATATAGATATGTTTATATATATATGTGTGTGTGTATATATATATATATATATGTGTGTGTATATGTAGATATATATATATATATATATATATATATATATATATATATATATATATATATATATATATATATATATATATATATATATATATGTATATATATATATATATATATATATATATATATATATATATATATATATATATATATATATATATATATATATATATATATAATTTTTTGAGATGTACCTGTAAACCATAACAGAATCTTTAGAACTTTATTTTCAGCCCTTTGGTCTAAAACACACATCTTGAGTTGAAGTCTGTTTTGAAATCAACAGGATGAAAGCTATTCAGTCCTACACAACAAATACACATTTTGTTCAGTGATGTGTTTCAGGTTCAGTCAGTAACATTGCGATGCATTCAAAGTGGCTTGGTATAATGAGAATTTGATGAACATGATGTATTTAAATACACTTTAGTTTTTGGCTTAACATTTGGAATTTGTAGACAACATTTATGCAAGTTTAGGTTTTTATTTATCAGCCTATTTGCAATGATTTGCCTGAACTGTCAATCATGTTGTTAAATCACATCAATAAAAACAAGAAAGAATTATTTTCTGTGTTTTATTCACATTCCCTCACTATGAGATGCCGCGTTGCCCCTTAATATCATTTGTACAGATACATTGAGCAAACACATAGAACAAAACAATATCACATCCAATCACCTGTTTGTAAGATTGGCTGATCTCGCCTCAGGTGACAAACCTTGCGCAGCAGCTGGATCATCCTGATTCAATGTCTGTAATCAGGTAGATCCATCTTTCCAAGCTACAATCTACAGCAACTGTGAGCAGTCAAAAGCTGCACGACCCAATTAACTTCCTTTGGAGCAGGAAGAGGAGGGGGCTACAAGCCAGGTGACAACAGGAAGTGACTGCGTGTACAGGGATTAGCAGAGATGCTAACAGCTTCAGTTGCAGTTTTATCAGATCATGAACACATCTTTACTCAATGAAAACTACCAACACTACAAGTGTCTTTACTGTAAGGGTATTTTTGCTCCACTTTTGACATGTCTTAATGAAAGTTTCTATTACAAAGTGACTTACGTTCTTTTGTGCAGTAGTGCCTGACTATTAAAGGTGCAGTGTGTAGAATGTGGCATTTTATACATCCAACACATTTCGCCAAACAGAAACGGTGATTATAAGAGATATATTTTGTTTCTATTTGTATGTAAAGTCCGTCAAAATAGGAGTACAATCATCCCCATAAAACATTTGTTTTATTTTTATTTAGTGAGAAAAATCTTTATTAAAAAATTACATTACTGCAGGCCGCTGTTTCGTGTAGGCTGACATATTGATCCGCCGTGTTGTCTACGGGTGGTTTTTAGGGACAAAAAGAACAAAATGCGAATCTGTCCACCGGTTCTGAAATCTACCTGGAATGGAGGCGAAGAAGAGGAGAGGATGGCAGTGGATGCATAGAAAGTTGTTACTCTGTCCTAGGGATTCAAACTGTGTGTATAAACACACACAACATAAATTGTGTGCTGTGTTCAAGATCCTTTTTGGTTTTCACAGGATTCCGTTGCTCAGGATTCCGACGTTTTGGCTACAGTATGGTTCATTCTAGAATCTGAACGCTAGATGTCGCTAAAATGCCAAGTTCTACACACTGCACCTTTAAAATATCTGATTGGCCCATAATTGGTGTTGATTGACAGAGCAGTTGTCCAATCACCTGCTGGAAGTTGAGAAGGGAAATATACAACAGTACATTTGAAGTGTCAGGTTTGGATACTTGCCAGTAACAGTCACCACTCACACTGTAACACTGAGTAACAAGTCAGGCATTATGGAGCAACTATTTCTGCTCCCTGACATCTTTATACACTTTCACGTGAGAGAGGTTAGAACCATTCTTTAAACCCTTAAACTATCATTCAGTTTATCGATGATCAATAGCTCACCTTCACTTCTACAGCTCTGATCCGTGTAAGGAGCCTCTGTAGCTTTCACTCCTCACTGACACCGTGTTGGCTCAAACTCAACATCACACAGACACGATTCATCCTGGTGCTGACTGACGATCAATGCTGGTGCTGGATCCAGTTTGTGCTGTGATTGATTTGAGCTATTAGTCTCCTACATCCGGACAGTTCTGACTCCAACGATGAGTCGGCATTAACACGGATAAGACTGAAACTTTAGACTGAAACAAGACAGCAACAGCCAAGATGCTTGTGTATCAGTGCTGTCAGGACTTTATCTTGTTGTTCTTATGCAGTTTTCTCTGCACCATTCAGCAATATGGTGGATTTAATTCCTGATATGAAGTCTCATCATTGTTGGAAGTCCTGCTGATGGTGGTAGTGTCATCCACAAACTTCACAAAGAGTACTCTCTGTGTTGCTGGTTGCAGTCATGGGTGTACAGTGTGAACAGGAGGGAAGCATGTTACTTATATAAAGTATGAAATATAGAAGTTTGTATACACATTAAGTACTGAGTTATTTTTTTAATTTGCTTTAAAATAATCAACAGACATTGTGAACCACAGAAAAACTACCTAGACCCAACAAAACTTGTAAGCATCTCATTAGAGCAGACCAGTCTAAATTTGATATGCCATGCAACGAGCCAATCTGTGAACAGTGAATATTTTGAAGAGAAGTATCCAGTATGGCCTGGGCAGGACAGAAGATCATCCAGAGACAGTAAAGAAGAAAAATCCCTGCCTGCACATTCGTTTTTCTTTGTTTTCCTTATCATAATGAGAACCTGAATATTGTTTTTGTATTTTCTTTGTGTATGTGCACGTTGTGAAGTTGTACTTAGTTTATCTGAGAGCAGATCAGACAGGAGCAGACTGTTCACTGACGGACGCTGTCTCATAGAAACATACTGTAGTGCATGTATGTGCACGGATGAGATGGACAGTGGTGAATTATCAATGATTGTTAATTATGAAGAGCTCGGGAAAATCTGTATGAGCCTTCACTGTCATATATTTGTTTTATAGAAAGCTGTTGATAGACAGTTTCATCATAAACTTTCTACATTATTGCAACAAATTCAACAAAAACGTGACTTTCTGTGTCCTGAAAACTGTTATTTCTGATAAATCTCATTGAAGATGTTGGTGCGCTGGTAATAAACTAAGTTTATATGATAGGTCAAACCGACCCCTTCATTAAACCTTCAAACCTTCACTCGCCCCCCAAACGTCTGTGTCAGATTTCCCATCATCAAATCTTTATCATTGTTGTTTTCTAAAACAAAAATGTATTTGGTATTCATTAAATTAAGGAAAGGAAAAAAACACAATAGCCCAGTTCACCCAGACCAATCAAAGACCAAGACATCATTCTGTAACTCTGAAAATTGTCATCTGAGGATATTCTTAAAGAAAAGCAAACCCAAATAAGATCCGCAGCCACGTGTCTATTGTCTCCATGTTCCTCTTCTTTATTCTACTCCACTCTTGGATCCAAGCAGTGCCTTAATAAGCAGTGCTTTCCTCAGTCTGTTGATTCATGCAACGTCTCACACCTGGACTGCCCAGGTGATCATTATGATTCATCCAAAGAAAACAGAGAGTCCTGAACAAACTTTGTGATTCATAAAAGGCTTGTGGTTTCTTCATGAATCTCTACCATGAGTCAGAGGAGAGTCTTAACTCAAGCCAATTACAGATTAAAGAATAGTTTGGGATTGTTGAGGGTTGTGTGAGGTAAATATACAGTGGACGACAAGGCCATAGGAGCTGCAAACTAGCAAAGGCTGCAAACACAGGGATGCAAACACCAAAAATGCACCAACACATAAAACAAATGCAACAGCAAAATGCTAGACCAAGACAAAAAAAAAAAATTCAATCACAGAAATGCTGCAGAAGCAAAAAAATACAAACTGACAAATCACATGTGAGAGAGAAAAGCTGCATACAAAACCCCAAAACAACTGCAAGATGTAAAAACTTATGGCCAAGTGTATCAAAGACGAACGATTTCTAACTTTCTTCTGCCTATTCCGCTTTCTTCTTCACCAACTTTCTCCTGGCTATTTCCTGTCTGTAAAAAAGAGTCTGGTCCATCCCTCCAGCTCCCTCTAGTGGCCTGGCGAACTTGGCAGATGTACATTTTTGGAGTGAATTTGATGCGTTTCTCTCTTGCTGTTGTATTAGTGTTTTGTACGCAGCATTTCTCTTTCAGATTTGTTTTCTTGGTTCGTATGTTTTTGCTTCTGCAGCATTTCAGTGATTGCATCATGTTTTTTCTGTTGTGTTTATTTTATGCGGTTGTGTGTTTTTGGTTTTTGCATCATTCCTGTGTTTGCAGCGTTTGGTCATTTACAGCACGTATGTTTGTTTGCTGTGTGAATGCCCTTGTCAGCCACTGTATCAATGGCGTCTGCCTGAATATTAGCTACACTGACAGACTTCAGCTCTCCGTCTGGACAAATACATCAGCATGCTGTTTACATGCCATATTTGAATGATTTCCAACAAGAAACACTAAAAGCAACCAACAAAAAAACTCACGATCATGGGTCCCTCCAGATTTTTAGCTCTTTGGCTTAACTCAGCTTCAGTTATTTTAAGTTTTGGACCCCCTGGCTACAGATTTGTTGTGAACTAGACCTGAACTGATCTAGCCTTGCAGAGCAGACAGACCTGCCTGATTCTGAAATCCTGCAGGTCCGTCTTGCCAGCCTCCGTTGTCCAACAAATTCTATCGGCTGAATTCTTAACGGCCCAATCAGGGAAGAGAGGCGGGAGCAGCAGAATGCGGACGTGATGACAACCAGAAGTTGAGAACAGACATGCCGATTAGCCTATTGTCCTCATGGCTAACTAGTGAAACTTGGTGAAATCTGCCCTCCTCAGAAGTTTACTTGAAGGGATTGTCTTTGACGAGGTTCATGTCACATATAAGTGTTAAATGAATCATCTGTGTGGTATAATTTAGTGTAGGACGATAGTAAAAGGCCGTTAGCTGTTAGCAGCTAAGTTAGCCGCTATGGCTAACATCCATGAACTGTTTTTGGGTGTTGTTAGCCATTAGCCGCTACATTAGCCGCTATGTATGCTACATTATAGGAGACAACCCTGCTTGATGTGGATTGGTCTGTGATGAATGTGACGAGCCAAACGATTGTCCAATCCCAAGCTTGTGTTTTTTTTTAACGTTCTGCCCCTGAAAACAAATTTAAAGGGCTCCTACCCAGATGGACTAGTGTAACATTTCTGTAGTAGATATATGGAGCTGTCCATCTGGCTTGTCAGGTTAGAACTGATCATCTAACAGACCCATTTGAGTTAATAACAGTTAAAATCTACTGAGTGGTCAAGGCTGAGGTAAAGGTTACTGAAAAAGTTGACAGTGATGATGGTTGCCATGGCATCAAGAGCTGAGGAATGGACGTGGTCATGGGCATGTGTGTGTAGGTATTTGTGAATGTCTGTGTGCTTGTTTTTTTGGCTTTTCTTTTTGTAAATGGGTGCCCCCTCTTTGGTGGCACGCAGACCGAGCTCTGATGCTGCTGTGACTGGCAGCCCCGTCAGGCTGTGTGAGCCAGCAGACACGGTCCCCGCCCCCCCGTGGCCTCTGATCTCTACAAAGACCCATCTTTACATCTCCCTCTTTCCACACAATCCCTAAACACACAATCGCACGAGATTGAGCATGACATAAATCGTCTCCGTCCACCTCCTCACCCCTTAAACTGGCGTCCTTCCAGTCGGCGAGGATGGGAACATTGTGCAGACGGGCACAAAATCACCGATCTGACGGACGCCTTAGGTCTTTTCATGGACGAGCTCTGCAGTGTAGTCATGTTCATTCTCCTGTCAAACTTCATACTGCTCTCATCACTCTTCCTCCCCCTGCAGCTCGCTCTATTTTTCCTCTCCCTCTCGCTCTCCCTCACACTTTTCCGTGTCAATCTGACTGATTCGTGCTCGACCTGATGGCCGGTTTCAATTTCTGAATTTCCCTCAACGTCTCAACTGTGTGAGAGCTGCTCATTGAACGGAAGGAAGGGCCGTGTGTGAGGAATTCCTGATTTCCTGTTGTCCAGTTTCACTATTAGCATATTCTTGTTTTGAAAAGGACCATCCTCCCAGCAGTACCTTTCATAAATATTCTAATTTTAGTAACATCTTGCATGCATTTTCAACATTTGAACTTCCTTGCTTGGCCTACCTAATGCAATTTTAATAAGTTCTTTTATTGCTCAGGGTTTGGGAGCCATGGACTCCAGTGAAAACAAATTTGAATCCTTTCGTTGTTTGGTTTGATTGAATTTAATATTCTTTACCTCAGCTGCCAGAGTGTCTAAATTAAAAGTTAATGAAAATGAAAATAACTGCTAAATAAAAGTGAATAAGAGATAAAGTGTGTCCTGATTTGTCTGAATGCACAGCACTCCTTTAATCATTTTTGTGCATTTCTGTGTGCGTATGTTTTTGTGTATGTGTGTGTGCTTGCATGGTCACTCTGTGTCAAAGCCTTCAGCAGCAGTCATAAAATATGAGAGCATGCTGCAGGCAGCTCAGTGGTATCTGAAAGTGCTTCTTTGAAAGGTTACAGACTAAAGAAGTCGAATAATTGCCCTGCAGAATGTGGAAAAGGCTTAAAACATGAATTGTGATTACTGGGTATCTTAGAACTCTGCTCTTATTGGATTTTTTTTTTTCATTAACCCATTAATTCTTACATTTCAGTAATACAAGTTTGAGCTCTTGTTTGCCTCAAGCTCATGTTTAGTTGCAGGATTTTTTCAGTGTTTCAGCTGGAAAGACTCTGAAAGGTGGGCACTGCTGATTTGGCCATGGTGTCAAATTAACCCTTTTGATAGAATTAATATATTAGAGGCTCCCTTGGTCCTGTTGGTCTTGTTTTGGTCAATTAATATGTGAGGAAATGTCCTTAAGACTACATTGTTCACAAAAAAAGTAAACAACTTGAACAAGCATTTGTCATTATAAAGTGACAAATGCATAATAAATGTGTAATAACAAGAGAAACATAAAATACAGCAGAGATATGGCAAAATCATGCTCCAGAATGATATTAATGCTACTCTTTCTAATAGTTTGATATTATTGACACTGAAAATACTGATAAAGCACCGATAAATCATTAACAAGTTTGTCAACTCAGCTCACTTCACAAAAGAACCTGTTGTAATTTTCTGGATGGTTCAGATACTTCTGGTAGAACGGTTGAATTATGTCTTTTTCTGTCTTTGGCGACAGTTTCTAAAGGCGAGTGTTAAGCCAATGTGCAGTTCAAGGAATGTATAAAGTATTTTCTTCTTTATTCAAAAATATGTCTTTTGGAAACTGTCCCATCTGTGTTCTTCTTCAGCCTGTCAGCAGGTGCCTGCAGAAGGAAAGGAGTGATGCGGGAATGAGACCTGAATCCCATTCACACTTGCCAAAAAATCCTGAAATTATTTGGACATTATCCATATAAAAAAGTAAATCTTTCATTTTGACTTTACCCGGAAAATCCCCCTCTAGTATTTTATCCTTTTAGTGTAGGCTCATGTCTAAAGGCTGTGGTTAGTTATCAGGGAAATAAACTGAGGCGAGTGGGACTGGCTGATTACATCCTCATGTGCTCAAACTAGGAAAAGACTTGACAGAACGGATAAAAACAACTGGAAATTTTTCTTACCTTAGGGGAAAACACAAACTCTAATGTATGTCTGGACATCCGAAGTGTTGTTGGCACTACATGTCATTAGAGTTTTGTAGAAAATGAGCATCTCTGGGTCTCTTGAGCTGCTGCGGATATGGAGGTGAAACCCTGCCGGATTCTCTGGTGTTCGTCGTCAGCATACTGATGCTGCGACATATCCACTTCTGTGTGCTTCAGTGCTCCTCTCAGCTCTTTAGTTGTTATGTTGGTATGCTTTAAACATGTAACACTGAAGTCAGGATAGAAAATGTTCTGCCATCATCTTGTAAACTCAGTCATATGTTTGACATCATGCGCTGCCTGTCAGTCAACAGAAGCTGGGTTTCCATTACAGTTTTTTGCAAAATAAAAGCGATATTCATAAAATTTCGACAAATTATATTTGTGCTTTGAACATGTTTCCATTGAAGGTTGTTCGAGGCAGGAGCGTCGTAACTCTCGTGAAATATCATCCAGCGAGATTTCACTGCAGGAAGATGGATGCCAAGGCTTGTCAAACCCTTTCTCCCTCATTTCCGTTTCTATCTCCTTATAACACTCTGCATTCCTCTGTTGTTTGCTGTCTAGTATGGCAGTTGTGTTTTTCTAGAGAATAATGGCAAGAAAAGTCTCCGTCTCCTCCTCTGTCCAAATGTACCGCGCCATGTTTACTCCGAGAGAAGTGATCATGTGACCAGGTACATCATGTCCTGTGACATATAACTGCGAAAAAAGTGTTTCCATTGCGCTTTTGCGATATATTTGCACATCGAAACATCTGAAAAACCACATCATGAAAGGGTAAAAACTTCTTCGCGATATTTTAGTGTATTTTCGAAATTCAAGTTTTCCGTTACCAGTTTTTTATTGCACGATTTACATTTTGCTCTTATCCAAGGGTAATAGAAACACACTTAATGTCAGTGAATTTAAAAGCTGCAAGAGTAAAAAAGGCTCTATTCAGGCTCTAGAGGTCAAAGTCTTTCAGAACAGCTTTTCAGATGAATATCTGAACTTTTGCAATGTTTAATTTTGCAATAAAATACACACCTGACATGGCCCTGCTTTTTATGATGGTGAACAACTGAATGCAATAATGGATGGATGCATGTGGGCCTGTAAGTGCACAGTATGAAATATGCATACATGACTTAACTTCAGGTTAAATTATTTTTTATGTTTGGTTGTTGTTTTTGTTATTTTTAAATACAGATTTTGAAAGATGCAGAGCAGCTGCTCAATGTGATTAATATTCAAAACATCTCCTCTTTAGTAAAAATGTATGTTTGTTTTGCAGGCAAAAGAAAAGTATTTCAACTTTTATTTTTGCTTTACAACAGATGTGAATTGATTTAAATGGTTTAAAATGTTAATCTTACTGAAATAGATTATTCAGGGTGTGGATAAACTATCATAAAATGTTGATAAGATGGTTGGTCAGGATATGTCTAAGGAACCACTAAATTAAAATGCGATTCATTGCATTAAAATAGTTAAATAAAAAATGGGAAAAAATAAGGCAAATCCAGCTAATCTCAGGCTCAGCCATAATAACATTCTGTCTCTGCCACTGATGCAATCATTTCTGAGTTTTGTTAGACAATAGTACATTTAGCACAGCCAGAGTCAAAGGCACAAACAGGTCACTGGGTTAAGAGGAAATCCTTAAACCAATGTGGCCGCTGCTTTTTAGTCAAAATGTCATTTGTAGTTCCATGTGGCGACGACATTTTGATCAGCCTATGTGTCACTTGAGGAAACTTCTGGCTTTGGGAGAAGGAGAAAAATACTGTTGTGTAAAAACATAATGAAACACAGGTACAGTTCATGATTTTTGTTTATGACGGACCTTATTATCAAAATCTAAGAACACTGTGAAACATCCTGTAAGATTTTCAATAAGGGAGCTAGCATGATGCTAACTTCCGGGTTAGCCTCTGCGCCGACAACTGCGTGGGTGTGTGTAGCTAGCTTACAAAGGCTGAGACCAACTGACACCAGACACAAGTGCTTTATCCTGCATCAACAGAAATGCCATCATTTAGCACAGATCCAGTTAAACTCAATTTAATCACAGTTCAGCTGCTGAATTAGTCAACACCATTCACCTTCGTTTATAAACATTATCAATGTTAATGTTAGTATTAGAATGAAAACTAGATACCACAGCTCAAGGCTAAGCTCTAATAAGTTTCTATTCAGCAGAGACAAATATGATCTGATTGGCTATTGTACATTTTTATTTTTAGTTCCTTTGTCTCTGCCTGGATGGAAACATCTCCGGATGTAAATGTACCAATCCTGAGAAACACCGGAAGTTGTCGAGCCGCCATTACTGCCGTGGTAAGTCGGGCAGCTGGCATACTTGTGACTGAGAGTGATCAGGAGAGTGGACTGAACAAAAATCAATATTTTTTTTTTATCGCCGGAAAACATGCCAGGACGATCTGAGTGAACGTGTGTTGTTTTAGGCTGCCACAACAGTAGTGTCTAAAATCATCAATCCTCATTTTACGTCCTCACTGCTGTTAGCCCGGATAGCGTTAAGCTAACCGGCTCCTACTCATGCATATTCAATTAGCCATGTGCTGCTTACGTGATGGACGTGAATCCAACTATTCATCCTGCTCTCACAGCCAGCCAGGACTGTACTTTACTGTATTACAGCACTACTGTACTGTCGATAGTAGTGACGCCGTCCACCACAAGATGGTCGCGCCCACACACCCAATGCATATGTAAATAATTATAATTCTCAATTACATACTAAATTGTTCTTACATTATTTTATATTCATTATTTGTATTTTATACTACCAGCTCTCTTTGTGTAACTATCATGTAGCGATACTCCCTCCTGTTCAGTGCCATCACGTAAGCAGCACATGGCTAATTGAATATGCCTGAGTAGGAGCCGGTTAGCTTAACGCTGACGTAACGTAACATAAAGCCAATGGAGGAATAAACAGCAAAATGACAGCACTAAAACCAACAAACAGAGGACCACTCTCAACTGTAACTGAACCAGAGACCCCATTTCTCACAGCTGGATGTTAAAGTTTAAGGGGAACAAAGGTCGAAATCGTAAGTGGGTGAGTAAGTTCATGTAAAATGTAGACGTTATTTTTTTAATATATATTTTACATGTGTTACAAACCCAGCTCGTTGGGGAAAAGGGAAGTAACATAAATAACCAGATTTTAAATGGTTTAAATAAAAGTTATTTATTTATAAAGCAAAGGAGGTAAGAATAACAAACTGAGGTCGAAAAAGGGCAAACTAAGTAATACTATTAGAAATAAAATACACAACCAAAATCCAAAACTAAGGACCACAATAGAAAATTCTAACAAAGATAAACGGTCCAAAAAGGCTTAAACTGAAATACACACAAAGAAGAATAATTAAACTAAATGCCCTTGAAAACACGGGACCTCCGAATTTCACGCACAAAAGGTAATCACAATACAAAGCTCTCGGTCTAACAAAGATTCTCTAGGTGCAGGCTCTGTTGAGAAGCTCCTCGTCTGAGTCAGCTGGGGCGTCTTTATAGTGAGGGCGGCCTTCCTCCGGCAGAGCGATTGGCTGTCGCAACCTCCTCAGCTGCTCCTAATCGCCCGACGATCTTTGATCTGCCGTCTCTCACTCACGCACTCACACACACACACACACATAAGCACTGACAGAGGTTAGCGAGAGAGGAGGGGGCGTGGCGGCGGCCATAACACCCCTCCCCTTAAAATACAAACCTACAATATTAACGGTTTGTAACAAACCAAAACTGTCAGTTAACAGTTAAACACAGTGAATAAATCAAACTCTGGACAGAGCATCAGCCACTATATTGTCAGAACCCCTTTTATGCCTAATACTCAGGTTGTAGTCCTGGACCATCAGCGCCCAGCGCATGAGTCTCTGATTGTGGTTGTACATGGTGGAGAGGAACACAAGTGGATTGTGATCGGTGAACACCTCCACCGGCAGAGGACTAGAACCCACATAGACCTCGAAGTGCTGCAGAGTCCACAACAAAGCAAGGGTCTCCTTCTCGATGGTGGAGTACTTCACCTGGTGTTTGTTAAATTTACGGGAGAAATAAGACACTGGGTGATCAACTCCTGCTCCATCCTCCTGCAACAGGACAGCCCCGGCCCCCACAGCGGAGGCATCCACCTCCAGTTTAAAGGCGCGGGAAAAGTCCGGCGCAGAAAGGACAGGCGCGTGGCTGAGAAGGGCCTTCGCGCTCTCAAAAGCATGCTGACATGCAGGAGTCCAGCTGAACTCCACTTTCGGACTCATTAGAGCGGTAAGAGGCTGAACCACGGTGGAGAAGTTTCGGCAGAAACTCCGGTAATAGCCGGCCATGCCTAAAAACCTGCGAAGTGCCTGCCTAGTGGTTGGAACAGGAAATTCTATTATTGCAGAGACCTTCGCATCTAGGGGCCTGACCATGCCCTGACCCACCTGTCGCCCCAAATAGGTGACAGTGGCCTTCCCAAACTCGCATTTGGCTAAATTTAATGTCAGAGACGCACGTGCCAGACGGATAAACACCTGCTCTAATTTTTTGATGTGCTGCTCCCAGGTGTCTGTGTACACCACAAGATCGTCCAAATAGGCACAACAATTGGACAAACCGGACAGGACGGTGTTAATTAACCTTTGAAAGGTGGAAGCTGCATTGCACATTCCAAAGGCCATGACAGTGTACTGTAGGAAGCAATCTGGCGTGACAAAGGCGGAGATTTCTGACGCGCGCTCTGTGAGTGGGACTTGCCAGTAACCTTTTAGGAGGTCCAATTTACTGACATATCTAGCAGTACCCAGATTGTCAATACAGTCTTCCATTCTCGGAAGTGGATAGGAATCAGGCACGGTGGCTGAATTTACCTTCCTAAAGTCTGTAATAAATCTAGGAGAACCATCCGATTTGGCCTCCAACAAGCAGGGGGAACTCCATGAGCTGGAGCTCGGCACAGCTAAGCCATTTTCAAGGAGATACTCAGTCTCTTTTTTCATTAAAGCTCTTTTTACCGGATTTACTCGGTATGGATGCTGCTTAATGGGCTTGGCTCCTTTAACATCGATGTCGTGTTGCAGGACAGTAGTGCGGGTGGGGACATCACCAAAAAGACAAAGATAATTATTTACCAGCGCAATTATGTCACCCTGTTGCGCGCATTTAAGATGACCTAACTGGGAAGGTAGCGTTTTTATCATTTGTGAATTTGGCAACCTGGCAGTTTGATGTGAGGAGTGACGCACCTTTAAATCATCCGCATCCTCACACGCGTCAGATGGCTCGGTGTTAACCAGCGCACTGACAGCAACAACAGCATCGGGCTTCAGCAAAACAGCAGGTGAAGCAGAAGCGGACTGAGTCTCACTGACAAAATATGGCTTCAGCATATTAACGTGACACACTCGTGTTTTTCGCCGTCTCTCTGGAGTGGCTATGATATAGTCTGTGTCACTCAGACAGTCACGGATTTCATATGGACCAGAAAATTTGGCAGAGAGGGCTGAACCGGGAATCGGCAGCAGAGCCAAAACCCTGTCACCGACACAGAAACGGCGGAGAACAGCGGAGCGGTCAAAACGGCGCTTCATCGCTGACTGAGAGGATTTAAGACATTCCCTGGCAAGAGAATTTGCACAATGCAGACGCTCACGGAATTTGCTTACAAAATCCAGCACATTTACTTTACAAGAGGATTCTGACGACAGAAATTGCTCTTTTAGAGACTTTAACGGGCCGCGGAGCGAGTGGCCAAAAACGAGCTCCGCTGGACTAAATCCGAGGGACTCTTGAACAGCTTCACGAGCCGCAAACAACACGAATGGAACACCCTCGTCCCAATGCTTACCTGACTCTAAACAATATTTTCTTAACATGGATTTTAATGTCTGGTGCCAGCGCTCTAGCGCGCCCTGAGACTCAGGATGAAAGGCACTAGAGACAGCATGTTTCACCCCGAGAGTTTTGAGGATCTGCTTGAACAGCTTAGACTGAAAATTGGTGCCTTGATCTGTTTGAATAACCCGCGGAAGGCCGAATGTGGAAAAAAACTTCGTAAAAGCTTTTACCACCGAGCTGGATGTGATCCTCCGCAGCGGAATAGCCTCAGGATACCGGGTGGCTGCGCACATAATGGTGAGTAAATACTGATTACCATTTTTAGTCCGCGGTAGTGGACCCACACAGTCCATTATGATGCGCTCAAAGGGCTCTCCTATTGCAGGTATGGGATGGAGTGGAGCTGATGGGATGATCTGATTGGGCTTCCCTGACATTTGACAGACATGGCAACATTTGCAAAATGAAGCTACGTCAGATTTTAGACCCGGCCAATAGAAATGTTTCAGGATTAACTGGTAGGTTTTATTTACACCCAGATGTCCAGACCATTTACTTTCATGAGCTAATGACAAAACATATTGACGGTAAACAGTAGGAACAACGATTTGATGGACAGTACCCCAGTCAAAGTCATTCAGAGAAGGAGGAGACCATTTACGCACCAGGATTTTATTTTCGATCAGATAGGCAACTTTTTCACCACTTGCTTCGTCTGGACTCACCACACTTGCGAAGCAGCTCTTCAATGTGGGATCCGCCCTCTGCTCAGCGCTGAGGTGCTCACCGCTCACCGGCAGAGTCGGCCCATCCGGAGGTGGCGAGTCCGAGCTCGCTGAGCGCACCAGCTCAGCAGCCCCGACAGTCGGAGGCGCACCAACTCCCTCCGGCTCACAATCCACCTCGTTCCCCTCTGAAAGAGCTGACACAAAAAAGCTATCAGCAAGTGAGATTTCCTCATTTTTGCGTGCTTGAGCACGAGTGATTGCACACAAAGGAAATAATTTTGAATCTGAATCACATACATTACCCTGATCTGTGCGCGGAGGGGAATCACAAACCTCCAGCGCAGGAGTCACTTTTCCGCCAGCCACATCATTACCCATGAGCAAAGTTACACCATCGATGGGCAAAGCAGGGCAGACAGCAATAGGAAAACAACCGCTGATTAATTTTGATTTAATGTGTACGCGGTGCACAGGCCTCGGGATATAACCCATTTCAATGCCTTGGAGCACAACGCCATAACCACAGGAGGACTCATCAGAAAAGGGCAACGCACTGGCCAGAATGACAGACTGAGAGCCACCTGTGTCTCTCAGAATGCGTACTGGGTGCTGATCATTAGACTCACCTGACAAAGACACAAAACCATCAAAAATGAATGGTTCAAAACACGGATCAGGTTTACTCGAACAATCAGGAAGAGAATTTGAAATGGTGTCACACTTAATAAATCCAACGCCTTTTGGCTGAGAGCCGTTACTATTACTCTCTTTTCTTTTAAGTACGGGGCAAGCAGAGATGAGATGTCAAGGTTTGTGACAGTAAAAGCACTCCCTTTCATTTTTATTGCACAGTTTTTGCTGCGTGTTTTGCGCGGCCGGAGCACGGGGCTTTTCAACAGAGCCTGACTGAAATACTGACCTATGAGTAAGAGCGTACTCGTCAGCCAACACAGCAGCAGAATTTAGAGAGGATACTTTTTGTTCATTTATGTACACAACAATTCGTTCAGGTAAACATTTCTTAAATTCTTCTAACAAAATTAACTCTTTGAGTTTGTCAAAAGTATCGGCTTTGGATGCCACACACCATTTTTCAAAAAGGGTTCCCTTTTCCCGAGCGAACTCGACATAAGTTTGATGAGGGGCCTTTTTGTGATGCCTAAATTTTTGCCGATAGGCTTCAGGGACTAATTCATATGCCCTTAAAATGGCAGTCTTCACTAACTCATAATTTAGGCTGTCCTCTAAGGACAGAGTAGCAACAGCCTCCCGGGCCTTCCCACTCAGTCTGCACTGAAGCAGGAGTGGCCACATCTCCACAGGCCACTGGAGAGCAGAGGCAATACGCTCAAAAGCGGCAAAATAACAATCAACCTCTGTCTCACGAAAAGGAGGAACTAAATTAATGTGCTTACCTATTTCAAAATTGTCATTAGGTGAGGAGGTGGAAGGGGTGGATCTCTCCGCAACTGCAGTTGCACTCGGCGCAGGAGCTTCCCTTTGTCGGGACTCCAGCTCCAGCTGACGCAGACGGACTGCTGTGTCAGCCTCGATTTCCAGCCTCCTGATCTCTAGCTGGAACTGTAGCTGCGCCTGCCGGCTCTCGGCTTTTTCTTGAGCCTCCATTTTAATGCGGGCGAGCTTTACTTTGAGCCTGGCGTCCTCTCTGGAACCAGAGCTCACCGAGGACATCAGATCATAGCGGGGGAGTGTGAACGGGGTTTTCACCGGCACACTCTCCTCACCGGGTTGCCGTAGCTCAGCGGCCTCCTCTGTGGATGACACTCCCACGGCACCGTGGGCATCCGCCCCTTCAGGCTCAAGCACAGCTGCCTTGGTTTGCACGGGTGACACAATCACACCTAATTCCACCAACTTACCTATGATTAATACTTTTAATTCTCTCTTGAGAATTGTTTTTACAAATTTGATGCCATAATGAACGGCAATTTGGACTAAGTCGTCTTTCGACAGCGATCAAGCTGATCAAGAGAAGGATCTGCAAGAAAATTATCCAACTCAAAAAGCGACATTCTGCTTTTTAATTTAAACAGCCAATCACAAAAAAAAATACTTACGACCTTACCTTATTTAAATAGCTTTTTGGATCCGGGAATCCTTTAGCGGATAAATCGGACGAAACCCCCAATTATGTTACAAACCCAGCTCGTTGGGGAAAAGGGAAGTAACATAAATAACCAGATTTTAAATGGTTTAAATAAAAGTTATTTATTTATAAAGCAAAGGAGGTAAGAATAACAAACTGAGGTCGAAAAAGGGCAAACTAAGTAATACTATTAGAAATAAAATACACAACCAAAATCCAAAACTAAGGACCACAATAGAAAATTCTAACAAAGATAAACGGTCCAAAAAGGCTTAAACTGAAATACACACAAAGAAGAATAATTAAACTAAATGCCCTTGAAAACACGGGACCTCCGAATTTCACGCACAAAAGGTAATCACAATACAAAGCTCTCGGTCTAACAAAGATTCTCTAGGTGCAGGCTCTGTTGAGAAGCTCCTCGTCTGAGTCAGCTGGGGCGTCTTTATAGTGAGGGCGGCCTTCCTCCGGCAGAGCGATTGGCTGTCGCAACCTCCTCAGCTGCTCCTAATCGCCCGACGATCTTTGATCTGCCGTCTCTCACTCACGCACTCACACACACACACACACATAAGCACTGACAGAGGTTAGCGAGAGAGGAGGGGGCGTGGCGGCGGCCATAACAACATGAGTAAAATTTTTAGCTGTTAAATATACCAAAACTTTTAGCCCTTAGTTTACAGTACTCTTGTGGTTCTGTAACGTTTTGATTACAAACGTCCATGCCGCTGTCTCAGACAGCAGGTGGTAGTAGACTTGTGTTCCACCGCCGCAGTAATGGCAGCCGCTGATAATGGCGGCGCCCACAGATCAGCTGTAGGATTGGTCTATATTAGTACATACATGCATGTACTATACATATGCATGTACAGTGTCTAGAGGAAACACAAGTATAGATTTATTGATTAATTTGAACATTTTCTTGGTCTTTGTGCTACAAAATTTCTCGCCTGTCATTGCTTAACGAAATGGTTCAAATTTTTGCCCCTCTGACCTGAGAGCGAGGGCGGCAGCTGTCTCAGAGGTTAAATCAATAAATAACTTGAGGCTAAATAAACCAGAAAAGTCAAACACAGTAGCACAGCATCTGATGATTCATAACAACATTTGGAGCCGTATATAAAGAGTTTTATCCCAGTGTCAGGGAGCTGAGCCTGGACAAAGGCCTCTTCTAGCGCTACATGAGGCAAACCTGGGCCAAATTTGATGACCCAATGAGCTTCAATGTAGCCAACATTAACTACATATGTTCTTCCTTTAGGTCAGTGGAAGTTTGCATAGCAACACTTCAGTCACACACTCAACATAATATACTACAAAGCTGCATTAAAACAGCAAATTCACTCGACAAAGAAAATCTTTCTGCTTGTCTTAGAGGATCAACGCTGGCTTTATAGCAGAATATCATAATCTGCCATAACAGCTGCAGTTTATTGTTAGCAGCAGCGATACAAACAGAATATGAGTAAGAAAGTTATATGTTAAAGCCTAAATGTGGAGTCCACTCAATGTTCACTTTATCATTAATATTTATTCTCTGAGTTTGAGGAGTAGGAAGCAGAAATGGCCAAAGTGAGGCCCACAGGAGATGATGAGGCTCTGGCATGCTGTGTCGGCCGGTGCTTTGTCTGTGTTTCTGTACATTTTTGTCGGGCTTGTAGGTATGTAAACGAGGATACTGTTGTTCCTCTGAAAACAATCATTAGACTTGTTAGAGCAACAGGTTAATGTGAAGGACTGTAGCCTTCTGTTTTGAACCACTGTGAATTTCTGAGTTGGATATTTGACAGATAATCACGCTGCTATAGGAACTTGTTTGAAAAAGGAAAACAAGAAAAGTCTTGATGATCGTCCTGAAATGATATCGGACTCTCAGAGCAAATGTTCTTGGAGCAAATGTTCCTGGTGGAGGAAGGTGAAGCCAGAAAGTCAAAGTTAAGTGTTCTTATCTCCCACACCAGTCTGAGTGCACTTTTGGTCTCATCATCTTTTTGGTTCAGTGCCTGCAACAGAGTCCGTCACAAACCAGAAATGATTTTATGCATCTCCACACTATCAAATTTATGTGAAGATCCCCCACTCAAGAATGAAACTGTGACAGAGGATTTGAGTCCCTGAATCAAAGAAAACTTTTCCTAAAGGTTGAAGATTAAGTCAATGAAAAGAGTCAGAAATTTGGGATTTAAGTCATTCTTCCAAGACTAAATTCAGGAATCTATGAAAAAAGTCAGAATCTTGAAAAAAGACAGAACAATAAAAAAAAAATCTGAATTCTGACTTGAATCTCAGAACTCTTTCTTTAATCTGTCGAATTTTGACTTCAGTTTCTCTATTCTGACTTTAATCGATACGATTTAGGATTGATTCATTGAAACATTAAACTCTGACATTAAAGGTGTAGTCAGCGATGTGGGAGAAAACGAGTGGAGAGGTTGTTGATAAACAAATTTAGACCCGCCTCTCCCTTCATACCTCACCCCTGGCTCCACCCCCGAAAGCTGATGGCGTGCATCGTCATGGAAACGGCCGTAGAAACTGCGTAGCTGACCAACAAAGCTAAGGTAACCCCGACTCGTCAGACAACTAGACTGACATTATTGATAACATCACAACAACAGTACATTCTGGCAGATTAGACAATAAGATGAATGCCTGACGGCTGTTACTGTTATGTGAAGCACCACAAAGCTAATGCTGCTAACCTATCCAGCAGAAAGACGGCGAGATCCGCATCCGTTTTCAGGTCTTTCAATTGGCGGAGTTCCCTCCACCGTCTGAAAGTAACACCAATGTTGACCCGGGTCTTCGCTCTTTCATGGTCATAGCCCTTCTTTTTTGACTTTTCACTCCTCTGACCTTTTTCTTTTGGGCTGTTTTTCAGCCATTGCTACTGCACATATTGTCTCGTTCTCTTACAATAACTGCACACGCTACGCAACCTATGACTCCCCCTCCCCCCTCTGTCTGATCTGCGCATGAGTATGATCGCCCCTTGGATGTGGGGGGGTGTACTCTGTTTTGGTAACTCGGCCCGAGCCACAGTATTTACCTGCTGAAATTCAGAGCCAAGGCTGTGTGTTGAAACCAGACTTTTTTTTCAGCATCCTGTCTGTGATGACATCTTGTGGATGGAGAGGAGAAATACAGTGAATTTGACAAATACTGCATTAGATTGGAATATTAGAAGATTGCTGACTACACCTTTGATCCCATAATATTGTTTTTTTTCCCTCAGAATTTAGACTTTGAACTTAACATCAAATTAAAAAAATTCAACTCAGATTTCTGAGACCAGAGCTCTGACTTGAATCTCTGAATTCTTTATTTAAACTGTGGAGTTTTGACAAAAGTCCTCTGACTTCAATCTAAACAAATAAAGATTGATTCATCGATTGATAATATCGCAGAACTCTGATATTAAAACTTTTTTGTCCGAATTTACACTTTTTTCCACAGGCTAAAATAAAGTTAAATCTCTTATTCATTTATTTTTTCAAAGCGTCTTTAGTAAACTTTATCCTCTTCCAGAAAGAGGTCACATCTACTTGCAGGTTAAGAAAAAAATACAAAAACAAAGTTAGATTTGAAGAAAAAATTGATAAGTAGAGAGTGTGTTTGAGGTTGGCTGGCCATGGCACAGTGTCAGAGTAGCAGTAACTTACTGAGCTCTTTTATTTCTGTGGTCAAGGGGTAACCTGTTTTTATTAGTTGTAGTCTTAAACTTATCAGCTGATGAACAGCCTCTTTCACTTGAATTTGTTTTCAATATTTTGTTACTCAGAATAGTTTGTCTCTCACTCCCTTTTCTCTTTTTGCATTTGAAGCTCTACTTGGAGTCTTCTTTAGATCCAGAAGTGCAAAATGCCTATTATTGAAATTCTCCTTCAGTGTTTTCAAGATTTTAATCAAGAGTGTAAACAAACACTACAACAAGACCAATGAAGGACAAATGCACAAGGTTTAACAGCAAGTCTGTCTCAGGTGGTTGAAGCCATACTCTTTGTTCATTACAGCAGTGACAGTGTTTCTGAAGTCAGTCCAGATACACACATGAATATGCAAGGAACTGGTCATCCCTTCAAAATAAAACACCCTTTGGCCCCCATGATTTGAAAAATGTATCGAAGCTAATCAGTTTTATGTCTTTATGGCGAGTGCCAGCCTCTGAGCTATAGCAGTGGGGCACAATGCCTCAGATTTAAGAGGTTGGACACTTTGAGAGTTGCAACAACCTCCAGGAGTGTAAAAATGTTTTTTCCTTCTTAGTTGTTTGGTTGTTGATCTCAATGGACAGACAGAACTTCTGGAACTTTCCAGCATATCTGCCATTGGGCCAGTCCATTTTATGCTTTCACTGAAGTGACTGTTGTGATTTGGGATGTTGCACAGATGAACTTAGCTACATCTTATGGACACATGAAAAATCATTCTACTGTTTTGTTGTTGTATGGCGGTGATTCTCAAACTGGTACGCAAAGTGAAGTAGGGGGTACGCGAATACCTCAGGTCAGGTTTTAAACAGTAATTTCAGTAGTTAAAGTTCAACCTGGCAAATGTTTGCATTGTGAGGCCTGAAGTGTTGGCAGAGGGGCTGGAGGATGGAAATCTGTCCTGAATTATCTAAGATTCCTATATAAACATAAATTAAGTCAGACAGCCTTCTTATTAAGCTCTGCTGAGTTAGTATTTTACAGTTTCATACTTATTAATGAAATGTTTCAGAAATATAAATTTTTATTTTCAAAAGTGAACTGGTGTTGCCCTCTGAAATTGCTGATAAATAAATCTATTTACTGAGTATGGAAGAGTATTAGGGCCTTTTTTTATTATTCTTTTTTTGTGATTAAAGTCATAATGATGAGAAAAAAGTGAAAATTTGAGATAAAAGCAAAAATGACAAGATAAAAGTTAATATGATGACTATTAAGTTGAAATACAATTTGTGGTTAAATGTCAAAATGATGAAAGTTAAAATGTTGAGAAAAAAGTGAAAAGCCGAGTATAAAATCGGCATACAATGTATTTCAATTTCTTAATTGAATATTGGCTTTTTTCCTTGACACTTTGACTTTTTTTTCAATGTTTAGACTTTTATCACAAAATCCTTTTTCGACTTTGATGGTGTCATTTCATCTTTAATCTCAAAGTTTCGACTTGAATCTCAACTTTGCCAAAATCATTTTCTCCATCTAACATGGTCCTAATACTCTTCCGCAAGTAAGAAATAATTCACTTTAAGAGATTTTATATGTATTTATGCATGTTAAATGTGGGATGTGGGAGATGGGGGTGGCGGCAGGCTTGCAGACATGTCTTTTTCTAGCTGCTGTAGTATGGCATGTCAGGTTAGAACAAACTGAATACTACAAACTTTTCTTGCCACAGAGTTTTTCTGCAGTGATCCAGGCTTTTTGTCAATGAAACCCGTGCGGTGCTTTAAATATATATACTGTAGTTTGACCTACAGTCTGTCCTGCTGTCGTCATCCTTTTGCTCAGACCTAACCCACTTTTGTTCATCAAAATGCCAACATGATTTTAAAAGCCCTCTTTCCTCGCAGGGCTCCATTCACTTTCATGTTTCCCTGTGGCAAACCATTAACTGTAATCCAGATAAAAGTGATGTGCTTTGGCCTTTCGTGCAGCTGCTTCGTCTGCTGGTTGCTGATTAATGAACACTTCCATCTTCGGCTCTGTGTGAACCCTGACCCGGACTTAATTAAAACCCCGCCGTTGACCACCAATCATAAATTACTTCCTACAACCTGTGACACTTTTAGAATAAAAAGAACAAATTGGTTTCTTACCAATTATTAATTCTCAAATGAAAGGGAATAACAGGCGTGGGGGACGACTCCTGGAGGCATCTCCCTCTGCTTTGTCAGGGCAGATGATGGTGTTTTGTGGTGTCTGCTGGGTGATTGATGTCTTTTGTCTGCTCTGCTTGTGTTTTACAGGTAGCCGCTGTCATTACAGTGCCACCACCATGCTCCCTCCCAGTTCGGACCCTGACCTACACAGCTGGTTTCCAGTAGGAGGGAGACGCCCTGAAACAACAAATCCACTCCATCATCCAGCCTCTGTCCACACATGCAGCCATGAGGGGATGGAGCTCTGACTGCATACAGATTTGTCAAGTGTAAAGACCTGAGAGGGATAGTTCAGAGTTTTTAGGCAGGGTTATATGAGCGAGTCGACTAAATCCTGTATATTAGACACAGTAATGGAGATTAACTCTGCATCTGTACAGAAAGAGCCAGAAAAGGAGCTGCGGCTATGCATGGCCGCAGATGGAGCCACCACCACCACACCACATCATTCAAAGAGTTTAAGGAGCAAACAAGCCACAGAGATAGAGTAGGGTGAATTCACGCTGTATACAACGACATACAGTTGTGCCCAAAAGTTTACACCCCCCAGCAGAATTTCTGATTATTTGACCTTTTCTCAGAAAATATGAATGATAACACAAAAACCTTTCTGTCACTCATGGTTAGTGGTTGGGTGAAGACATTTATTTAAAAAAAAGATTAGTTTACTCTTTTTAAATCATAATGATAACAGAAACTTTAATATTGACCCTGTTCAAAAGTTTACACCCCCAGTTTTTAATACAGTGTATTTCCCCCTTTAACATCAATAACAGCTTGAAGTCTTTTGTGGTAGTTGTGGATGAGGGTCTTTATTTTCTCAGATGGTAAAACTGCCCATTCCTCTTGGCAAAAAGCCTCCAGCTCCTGTAAATTCTTGGGCTGTCTTGCATAAACTGCACGTTTGAGATCTCCCCAGAGTGGCTCAATGATATTGAGGTCAGGAGACTGAGATGGCCACTTTAAAACCTTCACTTTATTCTGCTGTAGCCAATGGCAGGTTGATTTGGCCTTGTGTTTTGGATCATTGTCATGTTTGAACGTCCAAGAACGTCCCATGTGCAGCTTCTGGGCCGATGACTGTAAATTTTCCTCCAGTATTTTCTGATAGCATGTTTCATTCATCCTTCCATCAATTTTGACCAATTTTCCTCTGCCTTTGTAGCTCACACATCCTTAAAACATCAGTGATCCACCTCCGTGTTTCACAGTAGGAATGGTGTACCTTTCATCATGGGCCTTTTTGACTCCTCTCCAAATGTAACGTTTATGGTTGTGGCCAAAAAGTTCAATTTTGGTCTCATCACTCAAAATATCTTTGTTCCAGAAGTTTTGAGGCTTGTCTCTGTGCTGTTTGGATTGTAAGCGGGATATTTTGTGGCATTAGAAATGGCTTTCTTCTGGTGACTCGACCATGCAGCCCATGTTTCTTTAAGTGTCTCCTTATTGTGGATCTTGAAACATCCACCCCAATTTTTTTCAGAGTCCTGTATTTCAGCTGAAGTTATTTGAGTTTTTTTCTTTGCATCTCTAACAATTTTCCTTGCAGTTTGAGCTGAAATTTTTGTTGGTCTGCCTGACCGTGGTTTGGTTTCAACAGAATCCCTCTCTCTCCACTTCTTCATTAGAGTTTTAACAGTGCTTCTTGGCATCCTCAGTTGCTTAGATATCTTTTTAAATTCTCTTCCTGTTTTATACAGTTGGATTACCTTTTCTCGCAGATCCTTTGACAATTCTTTTGCTTTACCCATGACACAGAAATTGAGTGAAAGATGCACATGTCCGTCAGGAGCTCAGAAACTCACTGAGCTTTTATACACACACACAGATTACAAGCTAATAGATCACAGAGAGGATGGTCACCTTTAGTAGACATTCAAACCCATTTGTGTCAAATTTTGTGCATGTTATCAGGCCAAAACTGCCAGGGGGTGTAAACTTTTGAACAGGGTCAATATTGAAGTTTCTGTTGTCATTATGATTTAAAAAGAGTAAACTAATCTTTTTTTCAATAAATGTCTTGACCCAACCACTAACCATGAGTGACAGAAAGGTTTTTGTGTTATCATTCATATTTTCTGAGAAAAGGCCAAATAATCAGAAATTCTGCTGGGGGGTGTAAACTTTTGGGCAACAACTGTACTTTTCATTACCAAGCCTCTTTATTATGGCACAAATTCGGTACACAGCACCAGAAGCATAGAGATCTAAACAAAGTTCAACTTTAATTTGGTAAGTACACTAATATGGCTACACCCTGAACAAAATAAGTTAACTATGTTAAAATGACCAAGCAAGCTAATTTTGATAAAGCCAGTTTTCTAGCTCAGTTTTCCACCTTAGTTTAACAAAAACAATGTTTTCGTCAAGTAAATCAATAATCATACTGTTATGGATTTTTAATCTTACCAGGACACCTACAGTTATCTACCACAAAATGTCGAAACAGTAAATAACTGTGAATGGCAATGCATTGTGAGAAAACATTCTGATTTCTAAAAACTTGACAGTATTTTACTGTTTAATCTGCAATTACATACTTAAATGTCTATACAGAAAATCAGTGAAAAGGGAAATGGATAAAGACAAAATTCCATTTTGATCCGGCTAACTGACCAACACCGGGCAAGATTTCTCCAGTAAATATATTTTTTTATTTTTGGTGTGAAGCATGTGTTTTATTGAATGCGTTTGACTGGATAAAATTGAAGTATATGATTTATTTTTGTTTATCTGTTTTGTTTTGTTATTTGGACAAAATGATATTTTGGTAATAAATGATCAGCAAAATTATTGATTGTATAGTGCTATAAACTAAAATACAGCAAGGTCACTGTAATTTAAAATGCATAAAAACATTGAAGAATAAAATCGGGTGTAACATGCTGTAAATTAGAACACAGTAATAATAGCTTGAATAAAAATACATTAGTCAACCTATAATTGAAAATACCATCATTTTGATGTAAATTGAAACAGAGTGATGCTCCTGGAAAAACATTTACAGTTATTTTTGGCATCTTGTTGCCGTAGATTACCTTCTTACTGTGCAGAAACATGAGTTGTGTCTTTATTAAATATTAACATAAACTGAATACTCACCGTGAAGACAAACGTTGTGGCTCCTCTGGGTTAGTCAGGTGTAAAAACAGCTGTTGTTTTCTGATCCTAAAACATCTTGAAGTGATTTTTGTTCTGTAACTCATATTTCATCCAGTTAGCTCACAAAGTTAAGCAAGTTTCTCCAGTTTCCTCTAGTCCAACTCTTTGGCTGTGCTGTGTACTAAAGTAGCACCTTAACAAAATGGCTTTCAAGTGAAACAAGCATCCTGTGGTAAATGTGTTCAATTCTCCATGCAATCAGCCCAAACAGTGATGGTGGCCCCATTTGTAGCAATGTATAGCTCAGCGCCCATGCTCCCTGTACAGATGCAGAGCTGATTTTCATCGCTGTTGCGAATGCACAAGCTAATGCTAAACGCCGCTTAAACCGAAATAAAATATCCTAAACTATCCTTAGAACACACTGAGTCATTTATTATCATTCTGTTTAGTTTTATTACTATCATTATTATCCACCAATCATCTATACCCCTGAACCTGCCAATCACAGGGCCACATAGAGAGACAGATAACCCCGACCACCACAAGGCACCTGTCCCATTTGCTACACAATATTATTGTCATTTTCATTTTTGTTATTATCATTATTATTTTGATCATTTATTTTTCTCTTGTCTACGTTACTGAATGTTTAGGAATAAATATCATATGATATATGATATATATATCTATATCTATATCTATATCTATATCTATATCTATATCTATATATATATATATATATATATATAGATATATAGATATATAGATATATAGATATATGTCAAAACTGTTTGCAGACTATAGGGTTTTCTATTCACCTGGATTTTATGGGCATTTACAAAGCACATAAAAAAGATACATATGTAAATGGGAAAAATAAAGCTGCGAACTCCAACATAAATATCAAAGTACAACACATTGTCACCTGTTGGAGGTGGGCAGGTAATTTTTTATTTTTTTTTACCAATGGATAGTTTGACTTCTTGCTGAAAAACAGATGAAGTACAGAGAGTTAATTAACCCTTTGCATTGAATCTTAAAAAAGTCATGCAATGGTTAACTAAAACTAAAAGAGACGAAAAGAAAAAAATTGCATTCATTAAAGCTGAAACTGCTATGATCTAAAGGAATTTTGGATGGCCAAACTGTTGTTCAGGACCCTGGCCATCCCCGGTTACGCTAGTTTTGGCCCTTTTCCACTAGCATGTCTTGGCCCTACTCTACTCGGCCCTACTCGATTTGCAGCGTGTTTCCACTAGCCTGGTACCTCCTCAAACAAGCTAGTTTTAGTACTTACTCTGCACTGGTTCCAAGCGAGCTGAGTCGATACTTAAAGATGATGTCCCCGACTGCCGGCTACTGATTGGTCAGACAATGTTGTCATCGATGAGTCATGAGCGCAAAGACCTAGCATGCTAGCAGTAGCTACCATTAGCTTACCCACATATGTCTTTTCTTTGCAGCTCGATTGCTCTCCTCCTCGGCTTCATTCTGTTGTGTAGCTTCCAAAACTCTCCTGTGCTTCTGAAGGGGTATTTCTTCTTACCACCTGCAGCCTTCTTCTGCTTTCCTTTTTTACTCGGTTTGTGACAAAAAGCCACAGATTGTTGTGTCGCGCTCAAAAAAGACGTCAACACAGTGCCGCTCAGCTGTTTCCAGCGACACTGCACCCCGTTGGGCAGGCGACTGGGGCTAATGGAAAAGCAGCACAAGGCGAGTAAAGTAGAGTCGAGTAGAGTAGGGCTACTGGAAAAGGGCCATTTCACTCTTGGTAAGGTTGATCGCGCTTTACAGCTTCATGAAAGCTCGGCTCATCCACACATTCAGACATAAAACAAGAGCAAACTGCTAAATGTTTGCTGTGGTGATGCTTGAAATAATCAGAACTTTATTGTTTAGGAACCCGACTTGAGAGGAGAAGATAATATTGGTAATAAGTGAACTGCTATTTACTATACTTATCCACTTGTCTTTATTTGTTGGTTATGCACATGCTTCACGCTCTAATTTTGGCAAATTTAATTTTGTTTTCAGATTTGGCTGCAGGGAAACATTCCCTGTTGCAGATCATTGATATCATGAAACATTTTTTATTACCTAAAAACTGGTATTGTTGTTAAGGGTGTGATGTGTTCATTTTATTTAGTCTTTAATTACATTTCAAATCCAAAACATGGATAAAAAAGGACTCAGTGTGCAAAGGCCTTTAGCCCCGGTTTGAGCCTCTTGTCTGAACATCATTGTGCTTCGTTCTTTTTCCATCCTTTTAGCGTGGCAGTAATTTGTGACTTAATTGTTGTCTTCAAATCAGAGCCACAGATATGTATTTGAGGAGCATCAGAGGTAATCTGGGGTGTAAATGTATTGTCACATCTTAAACCCTTAACCGTTGTGTTTTATCAGGAAACCAAACGGTGGTGGGGCAGAGATCTGTCTTCACTGCTCTACTGTATGCTGAGATTGTTTTATGTATTTTTACTGAGATATCTTAATATTTATCTGCCTGTAGTGTAATTTAATCAGTATTATACTGTATTGTTGTTGATATTGTTACATATTGTTTGGCTATATATATCTTCAAAGTAAAGTCAGAGTTTAAGAGCATAAACTTGGCTGTGAGGTGTTGATTTATGTTCATGAACATGTTGATGCACCTTTTTGTCTTGAAGTGGTCTAATTTAACCAAGAACACACTGCATGTCTAACTCGGATTAGACTCAATCATATGCTGGATCAGAGAGTGAATCACTCCTCTTCTGTTTGAAAAAATGCCTTTTTATGATGGATTGCATGACATAACTAAAACTCGAATTACCACTTGGTGATTTTCACAGGCCTTATTCTGCTTTTTTATTTGATATGCTCTTCTCTCTATGTCTGTCTCATCCTACTTATATCCACAAGACAATCCACCCACAGCAGAGCTTCCCCTCTTTTCTGCACCACTAGCTGCCTTAAGTATCTCTATAGTGTCTCCAAATAGACCTGCGAGTGTAGTGTCTCACCATTGTCTCATCTACAGTTCAGCACATTGGGTTAGGCAGAGACAATAGGTCCCATCAATCATTCTGGTTTCAAGTTTTAATAAAAATTTAACACAAACAACATACGTACTGGACAGCCCCAGAAAGAAAAACCATGCTACTGTATCTTAACTGCTCAAAGTGGCTGGCAGCACTTGAGGTGATAGGGACAGGTCTTACTTTTAAAGGCTAAGAAATGCATGCAACATACAGTTGCATGAAAAAGTATGTGAACCCTTTGGGATTACTTGGATTTCTGCTTAAATTGGTCATGAAATATGTTCTGATTTTCATCTAAGCCACATCACTAGACAAACATAGTCTACTTAAACTAGTTCCACACAAAAATTATAAGTTTTCATGTTTTTGTTAGACACGATATGTAAACTGTCACAGTGCAGGGTGGAAAAAGTATGTGAACCTTTGGATTTAGTAATTGGTTGACCCTCCTTTGGCAGCAATAACCTCAACCAAACGTTTCCTGTAGTTGTAGATCAGACCTCCACAATGGTCAGGAGGAATTTTGAACCATTCTTCTGTACAAAACTGTTTCAGTTCAGCATTATTCCTGGGATGTGTGGTGTGTATGGCTCTTTTGAGGTAATGCCACGGCATCTCAATCGGGTTGATGTTAGGACTCTGAGTGGGCCACTCCAGAAGCCGTACTTTCTTCTGTTGAAGCAATTCCACTGTTGATGTACTTCTGTGCTTTGGGTTGTTGTCCTGTTGTATCACCCATCCTCTGTCGAGCTTCAGTTGGTGGACAGATGGCCTTAAGTTTTCCTGCAAAATGTCTTGATAAACTTGGGAATTCATTTTTCCATCAATGACAGCAATTCTTTCAGGCCCTGAGACAGAAAAGCAGCCCCAAACCATAATGCTCCCTCCACCATATTTCACAGTTGGATGTTGGTGTACTGTGCCTTTTTTTCTCAACACATAGCGTTGTGTGTTCCTTCCAAACAACTCAATTTTGGTTTCATCTGTCCACAGAATATTTTGCCAATAGTGCTGTGGAACATCCAGGCGCTATTTTGCAAACTTCAAACATGCAGCAATGTTTTTTGGACAGCAATGGCTTCTTTGGTGGTGTCCTCCCATGAAATCCATTCTTGTGTAATGTTTTATGTATTGTAGATTTGTCAACTATAATGTTAGCGTGTGCCAGGGATTTCTGTAAGTCTTCAACTAACACTCTAGGATTCTTCTTCACCTCATTGAGCATTCTGCGCTGTGCTCTCACAGTCATCTTTACAGGACCACCACACCTTGGCAGAGCAGCAACAGTGCTGAACTCTCCATTTATAGACAGTCTGTCTTACCGTGGACACATGGACATCAGGGCTTTCAGAGATACTTTTGTAACCCTTTCCAGCTTCATGCAAGTCAACAATTCTTGATTGTAGATTTTCTGAGAGCTCTTCTGTGCGAGGCATGGTTCACATCAGGCAATGCCTCTTGAGAACAGCAAACTCACAACTGGTGTGTTTTTTATAGGGCAGGGCAGATTTAATCAACACATCCTGTCTAATCACATTGATTGGACTCCAGGTTGGCTGACTCCTGGCTCCAATCAGCTCTTGGAGAAGTAATTAGCCTAGGGGTTCACATACTTTTTCCACCCTGCACTGTTTACAACTATTTACATATCCTGTCAAATAAAAACATGAAAATGTATAATTTTTTGTGCGGTATTCATTTAAGCAGTGTTAAGGGTGTGTTTGTCTAGTGATGTGACTTAGATGAAGATCAGAACATATTCTATGACCAGTTTAAGCAGAAATCAAAGTAATTCCAAAGGATTCACATACCTTTTCATGCAACTCAAGTAACGGCAAAAGAATTATTGAACTACCAACTCTTTAATGCGACTGAAATATGATATTATTTCAACTTGTTTTAAAATCCAGCCTCCAATCCTGGTACAAATGTAGCTGATGACCCCTGCCATGTGTTGGATATTACTTCTCAAAAGGAGGAGGAGGAAAATCAAAAGTCTGACAACCTCCAGAAGAGAAGCATTCTGCTCTTGATTACCTCAAATCATCACACATCTATACAAACACACACACACCAGCCAAACAACAACAACAACTGTGCTACAAATATGTCATGACCTGTCCCAAACAATGCTTTTTTTGCAGATACAGCCACTTAAAACTTCCTCATAAGACCTTTTCTGACCCATGATAAGGCTTGCCTATGCTGACAGTTTTAAATTGTAAACTTCAGGCTATGTATGTGTGAATCTGTTGATTTTAGAGTTACTTTAATAACCACGGAAAAGGTTGTGGATTTAAGATCTTGTAAGGAAAGTGCCATCTGATGAAGACACACTGATAATGCATGAACAAGTGTGTTTTCAAAGGGATTCAGGCACTTGGGAGCTGGCTGGTAACTGGCTGGGAGTGGAAATTTGAAGCAGCTGGATCTGTATACAGAGGATGAGGTTTGGTCACATTCTTTTTTGGTTACTCACTCACTGGACAACCCTGCAGATACTTGTGTAACTGAAGGGCAGCGGTTCATGCAAAGACCTTAAAAGTTGATGCTAAAGTAGGGTAAGCATATCCTGAAAATCCAAAAAGAGGACCTTCAGCAGCATGTACTGCATCATGACACTCAACATGTTGGCAGGTAGGTACACTGGAAACATTTCCGTGGTCCAGTGCTTTATTATAAACATCAACCCTTTTTACCACTATGAATATAAATGGTATTTTGTGGTATTTTTTTGTTGCTTTTTTGTCAAAAAATACTTTATGAAAAATGAAATATAAAAACAATCTAAGTATTTTGCACTTTTTTCAGGTAGAAATAAAACATTCTCGCAAGTATGTCTCATTATTGAGTTGTAAATGTTTAAAACTGTGTAATTACAAGAAAAGAAGAAAAGACATTTATATGTTCATCAGGTTTCTCTTTATAAACAATTCTTAATGAGCATGTACATTTTTTTATTTATTACTAATAATATTTTTTTTTGTTTTAATTATTAAATTATTTAGCTATCTACGAAAATTCTTAAAACACAAAATATGATGAAAAAGACGATGACAAAAAGATGAACTAGGCAAAAATGTGGCAAAACCCAGTAAAATGACATCAAATACAGCAAGAACACACTTCAGAAAGATATGTATGTCATTACATTTTTTTCAATACATTTACATTATTTACACAGAAAATTCCTATGAACCACAAATAATTGACTCACATGTCTTGTCTCTGTATCCTCTCTCTGCTCTCCAGCTAAGTCAGCTCACTTCCCTTACCTCCCCATCAGCCTTTACTGTAATGTATCAAATACCACTGGAAAGCTCAACTTCTCTGCTGATCCAAACCATAATTTTACAGCTAAAAAGGAGAACATGTCCAGATAAAAGAGGACTTGTGGTCACCATATAGTTTAGCAAGGCTGTTCCCTTAAGAGGCATTCAAAGACTGGCTTACTTTTTAGAAGTAGACCAAGTGAAACTCTTTTTTATCAATGAAACAATCAATGGTAGCACGTAAAAGATAAGATTTAGGTCAGAATAATACAAACACATCCCACCACTTTATACGTTACTGGTGGGAATTATTCAGAAATATTAAGTACAATTTCATTTAGCTTGTGTTTCCATTATAAACATTTCACAGTGTGGGGTCATATCCTTATGCTTCCTACAGTGAGATCAGTTTTGAGTTCTCCCTCACCTAAAAACTTAGTGGGACAGTAAAATGTAAGCAGGTGGGATAACTTCAATGCAAAACAAATTTATTGTAAATTTTTCCGTGCAATAAGATCCTAACAAAAAGGACAACACAGGTGTGAAAGTAAGATAAGATTCTTGCAGAAGCTGTGGTACTCAAATTTTTGTTTCTGACATTGATTTGATATCCAAGTCCGCATCATACAAGACAGATTGTGTACATCCTTGAGTGCATAATGTAAGATGTCAGACACTTAATGTAATATGCAAAACATTGATTTTCTTTAGGGGGAGATAACATCAGAGCAATAATAACAGTATTGGTGATTGAGAATAAATCACTGAATTGTTAGCCTGCTAAATTTAGACTTCTAGCCTACTTAACACATTTATACCAAAAAAGTAGAAAAAAAATAGTTATGTCAAATTTTTACAGCTGTTTTTGTTAGTGGCTGTTTTTGGCCTTAATGGTATGAAAGGGAGAAAAAGTTCAAATCAAATCAAATCAAACTTTATTTATAAGCCCCCCCCCCCCCCCCCCCCCCCAAATACAGAGACATATCCAGACACACACTCGCAGACATCAACATACACACACACACACCTGCACCCACACATATTCATACTAGCTGTAAAGAGAAGAGAGAGACAGAGAGACATGGCTGTGCACCGAGGACTGAGGTAAGAGGAATAAGCTATCTTCGGGGGCCATCAACACTGAGGAGGGCTCCTGGCCCAAAAGGAGCACAGCCAGGGACTTCCCCGCCCCGCTACATCACCTAGGCAATCAGCCATCCAATGAAAAGAACACATTGAGTTTGAATGTGCTTGTTTGCGGAAGGAGTGATGCTGCTCGCATGACAAAGAGACAGAGAATATTTCACGACACATAAAACCTCACAACTTGTGGATTTTTGTTTTGTTTATTTTGCAAAAATGACTAACCTGTTGTCTGCAAAAAACACACACACCCATGGACATTGGATTAACTTTACACTACAGCGAGTGCCTGCCTACTACAAGCTGCAACCTATCACGGTAAGCAATACCGTAGCCTACAAATGATAGCCTAGTGTTCGTCAGGTGCATTAAAACTCTGTTCAACACGTCACAGAAGGCGTAGTCTGGAGATGAGTTTTCTGTATATATCAATTTGACATTTATTTCAGTAAAATTCACTTGAAAAAAAGAGAGGGCTTGCATTGTATGCATGAGTGAAAGTTGCTTTTCAGTGGTGTTCCGGTGCGTTCCGGTAGAAGAGGTCTGTATATTTCAGATGGCATGTGAAGGCAGTGTATGCATTTAGGAATGGCTTACTAACTAACAGCTCACTCACAACTGTAAACTAGTTCTCTTCTTTTACCTAAAAGCGCCGCTTAAGAGACTCGACTCATTCGCAAACGTCACGTCTATCGGTTCACGTTGGACAAAGTTGATATTTCTGCCCCCACAGTTTCAGGATGCTAACTTTCAGGTTAAAATTCCTCATCCCTGCACCATGCTTTGCTATTTTAGTTGAACCTTACATCACTGTGGTGCATCCAAACACTTACAGGACTTAATTACCTTATCAGTTCAGTGCAGGGTTAATTGGGAATTAACATCAGATCTTCAGGATGAACTTAAGCACAGCTGGTGCACTGGCCCACTGAATCAGAAGCTACCCCTGGAGAGAACTGTGTGGTGCAAACAAGATTAGATCCACAGGTTGAGCTTTGACCCACAGGTGGTTGAGCCCCTGTAGCAGTAACTGCTAGTTAGTGGTCTGTGCACACTCGTGCACTCAAAGAAACCACAGCTGATCCATGAAGTAGATTTTTGATGGCCTGGAGTGTGAGTAAACAATCAGCAGACTCTCTGTTTTCTATTTGTCTCATGTCCCAACAATCACTGCTGGGCTGTTATCTCAAGATAGTAATAGGCTTAATTTGATCTGAAAGAGGGCTGATTATGTTTGTTTCTGCAGGCTCAGTTGTTTCCAGGGGCTTCGCAGAGATAAGTCTGTAGTCACACTGTGCAGCTGCAAGGTCAAGTCTCACAGCCCGTCATCCTGTTTCTTTTACCTCTGCTGCTGGGAATGTTTCCTCCCTGATACGTCAATCATTTCTGATCTCCTTTTGAGGAATTATCAGGTCCTGAAAGTGCCAACACTTCAATCAGCAATATTTCCTCAAACCATACTGATGCGACAGCAGCAGAGCGTTTCATTTTTAATAGAGTTTTTAATAGGAAAAGAGGAGAAACAAAGGCATTAAACAATAGAGGGAGGCTTGTACAGTTTGCCTTTTGTTTCTGACATTTATTTGATATTAAATTGGAAAATTTGTTCTCATTGTTGAGGCTGTTATTGCTGGAAAAGGCCAGGAATGAAGGGTCTTTCTGAGGTGATGTTTCCTGTGTTTTTCATTTGTAGAAGTTAGTGTGTGGTGATTATTATAATAGAAAACAGAATCATCAAACAGCTTTCAAACAAAGCAATCAAAGTCAGGTTTCTTCTCCCGAGACTCTGGATCAAAGTCTAAGTCTGTGCAGGTTGCAGGTCAAACTAAGCGATGTGCTGCCTGTTCACAGTAGTTTTCTGTCTGATGGCCTGCTGTGTCTGTAAATACAGCATGAACATGGGGATAAATCTGTGAGGAAATGTGGACTGAGGGGAATTTCAATACCATGTGGAGCTGTTATCAACTCTGGTCAATGTCTGGAATGTTAACGAAGGTTTATTTGAGGAGAGAAACCCGGAGGAGGAATGTGCTGTAACAGCGGAGCAAAAACTCATTACAGCTTCATGTTTGTTGTGCTAAAAGAGAGACTTGTAGGAGGACAGCAACACCGTTGTGTAGAGCAGACGTGAAATACCGCAAAAAATCAAATTCATTTTATGTGTTCATACATATATATATATATATATATATAGCAGCTGGTTAGCTCATAGCGGCTGGTTAGCTCAAGCGGCCGGTTAGCTCAGTGGTTTACCGACCGGTAGGGATGGAAATCTCCATCCCCAGGACGATACGATATGCATCTCGATATGTAGGCTATGGTACGATACACTAACCATTCACATGAAGCATCTACCAATTCAGGATGATACGATTTATCTTCCTACCACGATGCAATCAGGATGCAATCAGGATGCAATAACGATGCAAATCTGTGCAAATTCAACTCAACTTTATTGTTCCTTCAAGACCACTTCAGACCACTTACAGTAGGCTACTTAAGCAGTCAGGAGGTGTGTTTGTCAACATAAAAAAGTAGGCCTATTTCACAAACAGGGACATAGGCCTAACAGTAGTGGAGCTCAGCCTTCAAAGCTGTCATTAACAATTTAGACTAAACATATAAACAGCAGTTTGAAAAAAACAGCACTTTCAGCTCACTGAAAGCAATAATTTTAAATTAAAAAAAATATATATATATAATAATATGACATCGGATTTTACCGATGCAAAGCTTTTACGATGCGATGCATTGTGGTTTCAGCCCAGTTTCTAATCCGATGCACACCACTCCAACCGATGCAATCTACCATAGACCCTCGCAACGATGCAATGATTGCGCATCGGATAAAATGTCCATCCCTACCGACCGGGGGGTTGGGGTTCGAATCCCGCATGACATATGTAAAAATCATATGGGCAATTACATATGGATGGAGTGAATGACATCTACCAGAGGGTCCCTGGGCAAGACCCTTACCGCTATACCCTACCTCATAACATGAGTGCGTTATTACAGAAAGCCAAACCGGCTCAGACGTCGCCTGCAAGAGAAAAATGAACTTTGAAGTTTGTCAGGTGCTGACAGATTCTGGTAAAATACTTCTGTACATGTTTCCCATTTTGAAGTTTTTATCTTCCACACCCTGATGACTGAAGACACAGTTAATACTTTTGACTTAAAGGGACTGTGAGGAGTTTCTAAGTAATTACAAAAGTGTCTCACTTTTAGATATATGCCTGATCAAAATACACACTTTAACCTCCCAATATTTTGTTTTCTTTTGTTTTGTTTGTTTTAATTTGGCCAGATATCTAGTAGTGATTTTCATGTGGTAGCTTAAGTTTTGGCTCATTCACATTACTTTGGTGTACTTTGATGGGAAAAGGCTGAAACTCCCTTCCTTAGATTTTACCAGCTGATGTCCATCTTTACCAGATTATCAGAGACTGTGTCACAGAAACACGGCTGTTGACAAAAAGAGCCCTAAAGCAATATAGAAACATCAAAAACTTTATGTATTTATTTATCTGACTGTCACAAAAGACTGTAATCATTGGCCTCATGTTGAGAATTTACTTTAGGTCTTCAAAATAGGGGTGGGCGATACCACGAATTTTGGTATCGATCCGATACCAAGTAAATACAGGGCTAGTATCGCCAATACCGATACTGATACTGATACCGATACTTTTTACATGAAATGTAATGGTCATTGAATAATTTTGTAATTTTGCCTTGAGTTGGTTGATTATGATGATGGTAAAACACAGCACAAAGATTTCAGTCAATAAAAATGCTTTTTATTAATGAACCACAACAATAGAACAAAATTTTAACAGTATAAAAGTAATAAATTATTCCACGTTTAAGAAAAAAAATCACAAGTGCAAAATAACAAAAAAAGCAGCATTGTAAAAAAATATATAAGTATAACAATGTCAACATCACAACAAAAAATAGCTTCCATTGCACAAATAAAGTGTAAACTACAGTTAACCTTAACCTTTGGCCTTCTGCTCACAAAGCCCTCTCTTAGGTTGCCCTTTTGGCTCTGTTTCCATATTGACAACAGATTTATAGGTTTTTGTTCAGGAACAGTAACATGTTGACATAGAGGGAGAGAGGTGTGTCGTTTAGAAGCGGTGGTCAGAGCGGAGGAAAGTAAAGTAAAAACAACATAAGAAACTGAAGTATCGATCTCATCATGCTAGTATCGATCTGGTACCAATACTCAGCTTGGTATCAATACTATCGATATTAAGATCGATACGCCCACCCCTACTTCAAAACAAACCTCTCAATCTGTGCATCATGAGTGATTAATGGTTAGCTTAATGGTTATCATCAGGTTAATGGTTAGATCTCAAAACTTTTACCCATGTTTGGAATAACATCTATCACAAGGACTGACTCTGAACAGGCAGTGCATGTAACATCATTTATTCTGTGCTTTAATGCAGATGAAGTGGATGATTTTGTGCTCTGAGAGTGTTTCTTTTCTTTAAAACTCAGGGCTCTTTGCAAACTTTAATTTCTCAGGCGGTCAGGAATGGTTGCGGTAATTTTCTCTCCCCGTTCAAACCTCATGAATCTTAATCGTGCAGCATCTGCATACAGGGCCAATCAGGGCGCACTGTTCCCAGGACAGAGTGTGCAGACCAGCAGTGTGGCTCCTTTTTTACAGAAACTACAATTTATAAAAGTAGGCCACAGTTTGGCCTTTATGTGAGTGTTTGAAATATTCAGGTTTTATAATGTGAGCAGCAGACCAGGGCTGAAATGGTTCTTTTTTACAGGAGTCTCAGTAAATAGGCCGAAAAAGGAAGTTACACACTTTGCTGTGTCGATCAATCCATTCATAATAAATGCATGTCCATAAACTGTGATGTGTTTGTAGATATTTGGCATCCTTTGGTCAGTAAGTTATCTTAAATGTCTTCATAGTAGCATTACTATTTTAATCTAAAGCATTATTTCTGTATTTCTATAAGTTTTACTTCTGTCTTTTTTTTCTTACTCTTTAGATTTACAGCATCATTATCATGATTTATTTACAACTTTTGAATGCATTTTAAATTACAGTGAACTTACTCTATTTTAGTTAAATATAATATCTTTTTTAAATTCCTTTTTGAGCATTTTGTGCCTTTATTGACCAGAGAGAAAGATCGTGGTGGTGAGAGTGTAGGGGAGGGCGCTCTGCAGGCTGGATTCAAACCTGGACCAGCAGAAGCATGTTTATGGTTTGTGCCTGATTGTTGATGATTCCACCAAACCATCACTCCATATATTTGACTATTTTACTGATCACTTATATCAAGGGGTGGCAAATAGCGCCCCTGGGCCAAACCTTGCCTGCCAGTAAAGATTTTGGCCCTAACAATGGTTGGAAAATTATTTATATCTGTGTTTACTCATTTTTCTTCACAAATAAAGCTTTAATGATCTATGACAGATGAATGTAAAGCCGTCAGTCACCTCCTCCTGCTGCCTCCACACCAGAGTGATGTCACAGAGAAACTTTTTTTTCAGCAGATTAAGATAATTTCTTAAGTTATGAGTCCGATCATCTGATTCACCAAAGTGTTTCTGTGGTGAGAGAGTTTAAGGCAGATGTGATGAGGAGCAACAAACAAGAATAACCAAAAATGTGCTGATTATTGTTTGCAAACAAACAGTAGTAGTGAACTGTTTTTCTTAAGAGAGCTGTTAAAAGCTGTTTTCAGCATGAATTTTCCTCAATATTTCACTATGTTTGTGATTGGGGTGAGACTCATTCAAAGCCTCAGATAAATTGGTGCAACTGGAGGTTATAATTCAGTCTCATTGTTTCTCTTTAATCACTTATCAGGTCACTTTTGTTTCCTTTAAAGAAGTGAAGCTTGTAAACCTCCCAGACTAAGTTAGCAGTCCACAGTATGGCAGCAGTGGTTCAGCATTTGGAAAGAAATCAGACATGAGCTGTTAGTTATTTGGCTAGTAGCCCCCTTAAAGGAACTGTGAGGAGTTTCTAAGTAACTACAAAAAAGTCTCACTTTTAGATATATGCCTGATCGAAATACACACTTGAAGATGAGTTTTGTAGCATCTAAATAGGTTATCTATAAATGCTATTCCTTAGCTTCGTGGTCGGTTCGGACAGGGCTGGACTGGCCTGGATACTCAACTTCAGGAACAAGACAAAACTAGAGCAAATTTATATTATTTTATTATCTATATTACACGTCTTAGAGCACCGGGCTGTTAGTAGCGATATATAGCTGGCTACAAAACTACGATAAGTGTTCCAAAAACTGCTTGTTGTCACACATCAAAAACTACCGCTATGTAACTAGAAAAGGATACATTACCTCGTCGCTTTGCATCCTGTAAGTTGTTGAAAAAAGAAGTTGTAAAGCAATGCAGAGTTCTGAGGAAGGTCCGAGCTGCATTCATTAGCATCACAACAAACACATGCTTTGGCTTGGGTCATGTCTTTTTGGTGCGTTCCAGTTGTAGTAAGAAGTCGGAATTTCCGAGTTCCGAGTAGGAATCTGCAACTGGAACATCCCCCGAAGTCGGAATTTCCTAATGGGAACTCGGTGAAACCTCGCCACCCCCGAGTTGACAATGGAAGATGGATGCCCCCAGTGTGAACAGTTATTTAGCTCCTGTAATAATCAATTTATTTACATTTCTGACTGGGGTGTATCGCTCTAGATCAGCTGTATTCATAGTATTGTTAGACTTATATTTACAAAAATGCTGCCATAGTGATAATCACATTCTTCATGTGATATTTGTGAACAACAACGCAGGGCGTGCTAACAACAGCTAACAATAGCCTGGTAGATCGGCATGTTTTTTTCCGACTTCATCTGGAACGCCGATAAGTCAGAGATGATGTCACTCTCAGTTCCGAGGTTACTGGAATGCAGCATTCCGACAGTCACCGCGCGAGCTCATGGGTAGCAGAGTCTTAATGTTGCCGGTAATAGATTCTCCTCATAGCACCTTTAACTGTGATTTTATTTTCCCATCCTTGAAATTGTTGGTGACTCTATTGGCTATTTCTCTGGAGTAACTTTAACAAATCTGGGTCTACAATGCCTCCCAATTCCCAACCTCCGGACAACTAAGGGATCCAAAGTGTGCCTCCCCACCACCATTACACCCCACCTGTAGTAAAATAAATTCCACCGGAATTAATTCAGACCCCAGAGCAATCGCGGAGGTGCACAATAGCAACAGTCCAACAGTTTATTTAGGGAAAGGGATCAGGGGGAGTGGGAAGTGGGGGAGTTGGGACTGAAGGGGGAATGGGGAAGTCCAGAAAGGAGTGACAGCTGCAGGGGAAGGTGGAGCAGTGGGGAGTCCAAGGTTTGCAGCAAAGGGGGTGTGCAGTGCTAGGTGGTTGTGAAGACCTGTGAAGACAACAAGAGAGGAGCACAAAGAGCAGGTTAGTGTCGAGGTATGAACAGCACAAAGTCGTCCAGACGCACATAAAAGACTGGAGATAACACAGGGACTGGCCGCTGAACCACATGTGCTTGTAAGACATCAGCTGGCAGAGAAGGCGAGTTCTCAAGGTGCAGACAAAGGGTGAGGTGAGGTGAGGATGGGGTGCAGGTGTGTAGAGCCGAGAGCCTCACACACAGGAGACACGCCCCCACAAAGAGAGGAGGAGAGGAACAGGAGCATGAAGAGACGCTGGAAGAGTCACTTGGTGGGAGTCGTCATACCCACCAGCCTCAAACATTGATACATGGCAGGGTTGTTCCTCTCTACCTCTCCTTTGATTTTGCCAGGTTTGTTTGTTTGTTAGCAAGATTACACAAAATCTTCCAGAGGGATTTTGTTGAAATTTTAGGAGATGTTGGTAATGGCTAGGGGTGTAACGAAATGGTGAACTCACGAAACGATACGAAATACGAAACAGGGCTCACGATACGAAATACTCACGATATGAAATAAAGATTAAGGAAAATCCCCAACATTAGGAAGTTGTGCAAAAATCTAATTTTCTTTATTTTCTTCCTCATGCAACAAAATAATACAATACAAAAATATTGCTGCATCAGTATAAAATAAATGCTCTTTGAAAAAAAACTAAATTGTAGTTTTTTCTCCATATTCAGACTACATTGCAAATACAAACATAAAATCTCAATAAAAAGTGCTTTGTTGATGTAACAATTAGGATAAGTACATTCTTGAATAAAAAGGAAAACAAATAGCAGTCCTCAGAGCTGCAGTTTAGACCTATAAATGTCTGAACTGTGAACTATAATATTTAGCCTATAACAGTGCATATACTTCTGATCTTCAAGTATGATCAGATTCTGTCAACTCAACAGTAGATGCAAAAATCAAATATTGTTTTTTATGCAGACTTACACAAACATAGTGGAGCAGTTCTACAGTTTATGGGCTCTAATTTCATAGACCAGGCGCAAGCGCAGGCGCACCTGCCTGCGCCGGCCTTCGCCGCGCGGACTGGGAGTGACCTGCGCACTTTGCAAGTTTCCTGCAGTGCCAAGAGAGGCGCACTCATGGCGCACAGGGGCGCAGAGGTTGCGCTCCCACGCCCACGCCTCTGCCTCTCGCGCAAATGTCAGAATAGGAGGAGAATAGACGTGAGTGGAATTATCACAGCCGATGGCTGTCTTCACCAATCAAATGAGCGCCTCGCTTTTTAAATGCGCTGCCGAGGCGCAGCGCCTGATTGGTCTGAATTATCCCGCCACCGCGGAAACAGAAAGACCCAGCAGTGGAGACGCTGTCCCTTCAGCATGAGAATGGACAGCGGGGCGCGTCACCGTGTGGGCCAGCTCCCGGGACAGATGTAATCTGTTCCTTTGTCATTAATAGGAGTAAAAAAAAATAAGAGACAGTTACACCACAGCTGGCTTATCTATTTATAATAGATGTGATCCACCTTCACACCTGGTTTGTCATCGCCAAATAGCAGAGCCTTTAGTGATAAACTGCATACTATCTAGGTGTCTCCTCCTCATCCTCCTTGCAATAATGCTCTCCATCTTTTTAGATCACGTTAAAAATAAAGACTAAAATAGAGGAATATGGGAAATCACGGGTAAATCCTGAGTGACATACATTTATTTTCTCCTTTTTCTTCGTCTTTTTCCCCTTTTTTCTTTGAATTTAATGAAATGAGAGAAGCCAGATATATACTCAGTATCAGATGTTAAGGCTGTTAATTGTTGACTTGTAAGATGTGCATCAAACTTCCAGATGCCGTCAGGTTAAGTTTCCATGATGACAAACGGCTTTAATCCGACATCAGATGACGGACAATTAATATAGATACAAATGTATCTGCTGGTTTAGACGGGACATTAAATAGTGATTGCTGTGATTGTTTATTGCATTAAAATGTGCCTGACACTTTGGAAACCTGCCTTCTGAGGCGCGCGACATGTGCGCTTGTCACCAAATTACAGCTGCGGAGGGTGCGCGCGCCGAGGTTAGATCAGGTTGCAGCAGGCGAGCTTTCAGCGCACTTTCTGCACTGTTTTTGGCATGAAATTGTCACTGCGCCAACATGAATCTGCCGACACCTCCCCCTCCTGCGCCATCACCTCCCCTTGGTGCGCCGTCACACCCATCTCTGCGCAGACGGTCTACCAAATTGTCAATTAGCGACGGCGGTAAGCGCCGCGACGAATTAACACCGCTGCGCGCCAGGCTTGCGCCCCCTGCGCTGCGCCACGAAATTAGAGCCCTAAGTGTTCAATGTGGATTTTAATGTTTCCTACGAATTGACGGTCAGTGAATGGACCAGGAAGGCGGGGCCAGCAGGTCAGAGTTCAGAAGGGGAGAGTTAGGCCGTTTTCGAATTCACCTACTATACTAGCAGTGCGTACTGATTTGACCAAACTGTAGCATGCAGTATACAGTATGCGAACAAAAGCGAAGTTGCAGTATGCAAAATATACCCGGATGACGTACTGATTCAGAAAAATTCCACAGTATGCATCGGACCAGTCTGCTTCGCCTACTGTTACCCACAATGCAAAGCGGCTGAAGCAAAGCTTCAACAACCAGCAGCACAGGAAAATAAATATACGAGCCACTAATTGTTATCTTTCCCTTTTCAACGCGTAATAGTGTTTAATAAGTTGTAAAGAGGTCAGATGTTAATGTTTTCCGTTAACGGTTCGTAACGGCCGACGGTGGTGTTACGTACGTCCTATACCTGCGGCATTATTAGCGTAAACCACTGACAAGTCTGACATTTTACCGTTATGTTCTGTATTTTTCCTCTTTATTTCCACCACCCTAAATGTTCCTGCTTCTCCTCATTCTTAATACTGTATTGTGCATGTGATGTTTATTCTTGAACTGTTTTTTTTCTTTTAAGTGGTCCTAATACGCCGTCGTATGCCATCACATAAAAAATATAAATTAATTCCTCTCCGAAATAATACGTATTTTCCACCATTGACTGTTTCATATAAAATGCTGCTTTTGGCAATATCTTTGCAGATTAATAACTGAAATGTCAAAAATGTGAATTATTTTTGTCAACCAATCTCAACAATTAAATGGTTGCCTCTAACATAAAAATCCAGTATTTGTATTGGAAGGCAACTGTTTAAGACCAACAATGATGTAGGGAAAACATTCCATAAAACTTGATTTTAAACATGATTTAATCCACACAGTATGGAGAATAATTACTTTGCATATGCAGTATGTAGTAGGCTAATTCAAAACAGCCTTAGTGTGTGTGTTTGACCAAGGAAGAGAGCTGTTAGCAATCTGAGATTACTACTCACTGTTTTGATTCCTTAAATTAAATTGTCCTCCACAGTGACTGTTAAAGCAGGTATTCGCATGCAGTCACCTTTATTTTTGGAGAGACAGATGCGGGGATTGAGTGTCTCCAGTTCAATTGCTGAGGCACTCCAGTTTTTGTTTCTGAATATTGATAGTTTGCTTGTTTTTTATCAGCTGGCATGATATGAAACACTCTATAAATGCAAAACACATGTTCAGGAAGGCGGGTTGAGATATTTATGGCCCCATAAAAAGACAATGCAAACTCAAGATACCGGCTGAGTACAAATACCAACTACCTACTACTTTGAACTGGAGACAGGCAGCAACTGTATGTTTGTGTCTGCATAAAAAACAATATTTAATTTTTGCTTCTACTGTTGAGTTGAGTGACTCTGAGGACTGCTATTTGTTTTCCTTTTTATTCAAGAATGTACTTATCCTGATTGTTACAACAACAAAGTACTTTTTATTGAGATTTTATGTTTGTATTTGCACCGTAGTCTAAATTAGGGGAAAAACTACAATTTTGTTTTTTTCAAAGAGCATTTATTTTGGACTGATGCAGCAATATTTTTTGTATGTCTGCATTAGGAAGAAAATAAAGAAAATTAGATTTTTGCACAACTTCCTACTGTTGGGGATTTTCTGTAATCTTTATTTTATATCGTGAGTATTTCGTATTGTTTCGTGAGTTGACCATTTCATTACACTCCTACTAGATACACATACTTTATATGCATATATACAAATTAAAATATACACATATCAACACAAACACAGGCTGAAATACTAAAACAGGTCCTTCAGTCGTGCACTAATGGGGAGATGTCAGTGATGGCTTCCTGCTACTGTCAAAGCACAGCAGAGCAGTGTCTGGGGGGTACAGTGTCTTACACAAGGGAACTTGCAGGCACCTCTTCCAAACCATGGATGTATTATAAGAACTGGATAGCGTGGCTCCGCCTTCTACCATGTAACGGATTTGAAGCCTAAATATCCCCCGTCAGGGCGCCGCCATTGTGCAGCCAGTAGAGAATTTGGGCCATAATCTGGACGCAGCTGTCTTAAACAGTCGCAAAACTCCACAGCATACGCCGTACACAATCATTGTGAAACTGCCGTAAACCGTGGTTATTTTTAAACTCTAATAACTAATAAAAAAGAAACTTTTCAGAAAAAAGAGGACTTGGAAAACACGCAGCCCAATAATACTTTCATATCACCACAGCATACGGATGGGAGAAATATTTCTACGAGGTGTATTAATTTTTTGAAGTTTCACTTCGGCCCGTCCAGATGAATGGAGGAGACGGAGATTTGACCTATACTGCAGCCAGTCACCAGGGGTAGCAGTTTTAGTGGCGGCTTCAATTTGAGCCCAGTGTCATGACATCCATGTTTTTTACAGTCTATGTTCCAAACATGTTTTAGTCTGGACCTTAACCAGCCGTTCTCTGACCAAAGTCCATAGGCTGAGCTACTGCTGCTCCAACTTAATTATTAACACAATGTTGAAGCTTCTGTTCTAGGATGTCTTTTATCTAAAAATGACCTGATTAAATTGGTGCTGCTATTAAATTAAAATAAATATATATTAAAAAACAAACATAAAAGACTGTATAAGGGTCCCCAGCCATTGTTGTAGTCTTTAGTAACCCTTGTTTTTGAAGACACAATATCACTTTAAATTCAAAAGCAGGAAAACATCAGCTGCATTTTTGGTTGCAAAACAAAACATTCAGATTTAGTCTGCATGTGCTCATCAAGGCTGAAGTGTTTACTCACTACAGCGTTTCTGACTCATTCCTGTACCACTCTATTGCGTCTAAAGCCCACAGAGGCTCTTCTTAAACAATCTCTGTGCCAAAAGCTGAGCTTTGATACATCAAAAAGGTGTAAAAATGAAATTGAAATGGACAAAATAATATAAAATGGTGAAACAGCCTGATTTGTAATGCGACATACTTCAATCAGGAGTTATTAAAAGGGCCAAACAAGTGATTTATTTTGACTGAATTAAATAGAAACTTTCCCATTTGAAGATATTTCTAAATCCAGACTGAGAATGTAACTTCTATGAGTTAATTAATTAAATTATTCTATTCTGACAAAAAGCTGAAGCCCTGTTCTTTAACTGATAAACATAAGAGTGCTTATAAAACGTCATTTCATATGCAGTAATTCTTTCTAATTAAATGTTCCCACCGAGTTAGACTTTTCTTTTTGTGCTTACCATTAGTCTTTGCTCTTCTAAAAAGGGCTCCAGATTGTAAAACTTGCTGTGTGTGAGAGCAAGCTGAAATCACAGCAGCAAAACGGATGCTAATTTTTAACTTCCCCTTCCATATTTAAAGCGGTGTTCAAACAGTGGTTTAAATAGCTCTGGTAGTACATCATTAGCTTCTCTCCAGGCTCCGAGTGCAGAGCAGTAGGAGAGGGAATAAATCAACATTTTATAGCTCCTAGGGGCTCCGCGGTGCAGACCCAGCTCTGCAGTGAGAAATTAAAGGCTTCCTAATGGGCCGCACTGCTGAAACATAATACTGGATCTGAGCGCACAACGGCGTCCCTTCATATCCTCACAAGGACCATCTCAAGTTTGAGTCCTGCCCACAAAACAACACGGAGCTGCTCCACTGAGCCACAGCAGACGAAAGCAAAGTGACAAACAAAACAGAGATGACGAGCTCCATATATCAACAACAGCTTTTTAATGAACATTTTGGAAACTTTTTCAGAGTTACTAATTATGCCAACATATTTGCACACTGCTGTTTGTCATGTTTCAAAGTTCAATTAAGGACATGAGGCTGCTGATGGCTTCAGTCTGTCTTTGTCCAGTAGCTCTTAGTTTAATTAAAGGATGACCCAGAAGTTTTATGCAAAATTTATGGACATTGAAGCTGAATCTGCTGCAGCAGCCATCTTGAAAACATTGACTAAACCTCATTTTTGGTCAACCCAACAATTGACAGAGAGCAGTGATCATCAACGGGCAGCCTGTGGACCACATCTGGTCCTCCACTGCTTCAAATCTGGCCCCCAGAATAACATCAGATTCAGGGAATGTGAGGAGGGAAATCTGTTATGCTTCTAAGGGAATCTCTTGGTAACACTTTCTATGAAGCCCACATTTATAATGCATTATAACGGCATCTGTAATGCATTATAATGCATTCATAATGCCTCATAACTACACTTAGAAGCAAACATAATGCTTCATGATGCTTTATGTCACCGGTCATAAAACATTATAATGTCATTTATAATGAATTAAAAAGACTTAGTCCATGGATGCTCATGAATACTCATGAACACTACATCCATAATGCTTTATGAACGATAGAGCTAGTCATTATAATTCATTATAAGTGATATCATAATGTTTTATGATTGTTGATATAAAGCATCATAAAGTCTTATGAGTGTAGTTATGAAGCATTATGAATGCCCTTATAATGCATTATGATTGTTGGGGCTTCATACCTCATAACGCATTATGGATGTAGTGTTCATGAGTATTCATGAGCATCCATGGAACAAGTCATTCTAATTCATTATAAATGTCATTATAATGTTTTCTGACCATTGATTTAAAGCATCATGAAGCATTATGTTTGTAAGTTTAGTTATGAGGCATTATGAATGCATTATTATGCATTATGGATGCCGATATAATGCATTATAAATGTGGGTTTCATAGAAAGTGTTACCAATCTTTTTTATCATTATATCTCTTTAACCAAAAACACAACTCCAGAATAACGGAGAGGGAAACAGTGTCAAGTACGACTTCATGTTTCACCTGATAGAAGTTTTTAGCCAATATTCTGAGAGTCATATAATCGAAAGTCAAGCCCAGTGATGGAAACATGACAGCCTGAGAGAGGCAACAGTGTAGGTGACAGGGACGGAGCTCTCCTCTAAACGCTAATGAATACACAACATTAGAAAAAAGAAATTGAACTAATAATTAGGGATGCACATTATTGTTTAAGCAAATAAATTGACTATCAGCATTTGTAGATTAAAAAACACAGATTTCATTTTGGCCATTTTAATTGTTAATTTACATCCAGTGTTGGGGAAGTTACTTTTAAAAAGTAGTGTTTGCTCGTTACTCGTTTCATCTGAAAAAAGTAACTCGTTATTTTACTTAGTTACCTTCTATGAAAGTAACTTTTTACATTACTGGTTACTTTCATGTTACTTTTACGTTGCTGGACCTTGAAAAGAACCCCATATCTTTTCCTAAATGTGAAGGCCTACATAAAGTCCTACTACAGAGAACATAACAGTTATTTCTTTGTGCTTTTTATTTTACAAAGTGTCACACACCAGTGTTTTCACATTTTGCTTCTGAAATAAGCAACCAGGTCAAGAAAAACAAGCCAAAAATGAGCAACTTCCAGCTATTTCCTTTCCTAATGTGATATACTACTTTTTAAAAAGACAAATCTACATGAAGTGTGTTAATTTTCGTTTACATTTCAATATCACAGAGCCAAGCATCTATTCAAGAAAAGAATACGCTTATAATAAGCAGATCTGGCAACTTTGGCTCTGGAGCATGCTCCATGTGCGTGAGTGTGTTTGGGGGCGTGCACGATAACCAGGAAATGAGGAAGTGGACAAACTACCTACTGCAGTCTTGTTTTGGTTTATGTTAGGAGCTGGAAGGTAATCAGGGAGATTCACACAGACAGAAGAGCCACAAGAAGAAACTTCACGTTTAGAAACAAGCCAAAAAATTGGAGACCCGCCGTCGTGACTCACGAGATTTGCGGCCCTTGGAAGCTTACAACAAGCGGACTTGAAAACTTTGCTTGTGTCTAATGCCGTCAGCTGGGAGGGCAGCCTCTGTGTTTGATCTGTCCGTGGGAAAAGTAACGTCGCGCCGCATTAAAAAAGGAACTACGTTTAGTTACCAAATTTTTATTCGTAGTGTGTTACAAAGTAACACATTACGAATAAAAGTTTACATCCCATTTATTGGCTGTATTATTGGCAAAATGTGCAATACCATAATGGTTTACTATCGTCGTTATCCTCTCGCAATGCCCACTTTATGGATAGAAAGTGTTAGTGATTAGATAATATAATGTTATTTTTCTTGATTCACATCAGTTTCTAAAAGAAATGGACCGCAACCATAAAGGACCAGGTCCATTTAAATTTAGTCAGGACTTTGTGCTCTGGACACAAATGATTGGAATCAATATCAGTGCCCATATTGGTATTAGCAATGATAAGTTCAGAAATACTGAAATATCAGCTAAAATACAATGCAGTGCATCCTTGCTGATAAAACGTTTGCTAGACCAAAGATGGTCTACAGGAAAATGAGGTGTCATGTGTGGCCTTGTGGTTTCATCAGCCATGTCCTTAAGTGTTGATACTTCACACTTACATGCTAAAGGGCTGATCAGCTGCTGTAACAAGCTTTTAAAGGAGGAAAAACACTTTGCTTTGACTTCAGACTGCAGTTTTAAGAGAGTATTTTAATGGTCTAAAGCTTATGCAGCACTTATCGAGATTTTCTGCAGACTCAAATTGCCTGGCACCAAAGGTCACATTCACACCCATTTACTCTCACATTTATTCACTTTGGTTCTGAAATTCATGGTAAGTATTCAGTGAGTATTTTCTGAAATCCTCACCCTGTCATGTACAAGCCACTGGCACAGCAGTGGGAGGAACTTGGGGTTAAGTGTCTTGCCTAAGGACACATCAACATGTGAGTGTCAGAGCTTGACTTGAATCTGCAACCTCATGATTACTGGTAGAGTGAACTACCTGATCGAGTCTTCAACCTCAGGGTACACTTCAGCTTTATTCTTGTGACATTTTGGTGGAACAAAATCCCTGTACCTAGTGAATCCCAGATCCAAACCTGGGCTCTACTTTCAAGGTCAATTACTTTTTGAAAACATGTAGAAAAATGTACCTCCTCCCCAAAGCTATCAGGCCAGTATAAATTATTTTCATGGATTAAATATCAAGTTATAGGTTACTGATCCTGTTTTAATGGGGGTTTCTTCCCTGCAAGTTGCACTAAGAGTCTATATACCTGGGTTTGCTTGCTGTCTTGTTTATCTTACATTTAATGATGATTCATCCAATTAATCACCATTAAATCACATTTTTCATTCTCATACATTTGTGTCTGTTCATGTATGCTTAAATAGAAATGCATCCATCCATCCATGATCTATATTGTACTCTATCCTATTTGTAACATACAGATAGAGCCACTTAAATATCCCCCAGTCTCCATTGCAGAGTCTTGGCTGGTCCAGTATGGGGAGGTGCTCCAACCTGCCCACCCCTAATAATTTAATAAAAATAATAACTAATAATAATAACCCCTATAATAGATGTTACAATAATGTGGTAAACATGTAACGCTTACTACTTACCGTAATATCTCAATTATAACACACACTTTTTTGCTTTTAAATAAGCTCTTGTTTTTTGGGTGCATATTATACACAAGTACAAGCAGAATACTTAAATAAAATATTTATTCCCACCAACGTCCTGATTGCTACGCAACTGATTCAAAAAGCTGAATAATTCTCTTTCTCTGCAAAACATTCCATCCAAACTTACGTAATTCTTATTTAAACCGACTGTTAAACTGTAAAATCCACAAATATTTTGGGTCTTAATTAGTGTAACTTCTGGAATCATCGTTTATTTCTCAAGTGTTAACTCTCACTGGCAAACATGGAGCCCTGCCACCTCATGAGCAAGAGGACGCAATAAAGCTGCACTGTGATTGGTCAAAAACATCAGCATGTTGATAGCTGTTGATTGGTCAGTACACTCTGACTGAGTGTGTTTGGGCAGAAATTGATTGATTGTGCATGGGAGAAGCAAAAAGGTGTTTCTGGATTAGTTTGAGGGAGAAATCATGTAAAGTATTTGTTGTGAAAATTCTGAATTTTCATTATTAAAACTTTGAATAAAGGTAGTTTTTAAATTGTCTTAGAGAATAAGCTTTGGGAAAATTTGGGTGTGTGAAATATATTTGAGAACAACGTTTTCAAGCAAAAATTTTGAAAATATGGAGTGCGTGTGAAAATTGAGTGTATGTTATAATCGAGAAATTATGTCTGATTTTATGGTATTGTTTATTTGGCTTTGTTTTACTCCCAATGGCTGAAAGTTGGCTGGTAACTGATGGAACTCAGCTGGCATTTTGCTGGGAGGGGAAAATTGAAGTGTCTATGTCTAACAAAGAACCATTAACACACAGTTACATCAAAGGGTAAGTTATGATTGTTTTTTGGTCTATGGTAGAAAACCAGAATACTGAAAGAAAACCTATGCATGCATGGGGAGAACATGCAGACTCTGCATATAAACCAACATAAAGACCAACATGGTCTCTTTCTGAGGTACAAGTACTAACCTGCTGCACCACTGTACAGGCTTTAGATCCAGAAACAGATGTAAGTTGTTTTTTGTTTTTTTCTATAGAGAGGTTTATATAGATTTACAGCAGGAGCTCCTGTCTTCTGTGTCCTCAGAATGAACTCTCTTTTACTGTCACTCCGTGGCGAGAATGTTTTGTGATACATCTCCGAGAACAGCGTTTGATGGTGGTAATGGAGATCAGATAAATCCCATAGCTCTTCCCATTTTAGCTTCAATAAAACATAAATCTATCATTACAGCTGTATGTGTCAGATCTTAGGTGAAGTGAGAAATAGCATTGTGTGGTGGTTGATGTTGTTTCTGCAGTCACACATCTGTATCTATAACCGAACATTAAAGGTATGGCCCTTTAAAGATGTTACTTCCTGCTGAAACCTTGATGGTTGGTTCTGATGATTGTTTCCCAAAAAGGAGAAACAAAGATATGAGGATGAAAAGCAGTGACAGTGAAGCCATCGGCTGGAGCCTGCCATGATGTGTGGCTCCATACCTGCTAACAAGCAGAGAGCAGCACCATGCAGAGCACCACAGGGGGCCAATATCACCCCCCCTTGTTTTTCTGTGCAACTTTATCACAGATGGAAATGCTTGGACAGTTCTGGGCTCTGTTGTATGCCAAAGTGTTTGGTGTGAAGCACAGGTTTTTCATCAAATTATTGTCTGCCACATGTATGATTTTATTTCACTGTACTCACTGTTTACAGTGTTAATTTTGTTGATTAATTGTTTTCGTCCCAGTTTTAGAAACAACCTTTTGTCCCCTAACAAAAATTAGACGGTAACTAATAAAACAAGTATGCATGGACCAAAAATAATTTATCTGACATTTTCATCCAAAATTAATATATATATATATGCTGTATATATAAATAAAAAGAATAAAACAAATGGTTTGACAGAGACTTAATCCAATCAGGCCTAATTTGGTCATGTAGAAAGTAGAGACAAGTTAGGAATCTATCCAATCACAGCTACTTTGGTTGTGTTAAAGGTTGGATGTGTTCAGAGGGACATCCAATCACAGCTGCCTTAGCTTGGTGGTGGTGGGATAAGTTGTGGAGTGATCCAATCAGAGCTGCTCTCTTTATGAATTGATATATTCATGTAGAGCAGGTTCACTGTTTGTTGTCAGTTCTGGTATTGTAACTGAGATGCTCTGCCAGGTAGCCTAAATAAAGGTGACTGCATTTCACACAAAAGAAACATTTGTTTCTGTTCATTTAGACATTTAAACTTTACTAGCATTCAATATAAAGTTATTTGATGTTAGAAAAGACATTTTAGGCAACAGACAATAACTATAACAAAATTTAAAAGTGATGTCAAAATTAACACATGGGGTTATAATTTTGTAGACCAGGCGCAGTCGCAGGCGCATCTGCTGGCCTTCGCTGCGTGGACAGGGTGTGGCCAGCGCACTTTGCAAGTTTCCTGCAGCGCTAAGAGAGGCGCACTCAAGGTGCAGAGAGGGGTATCCATGTCTCCATCCCTGCTCCTCCGCGCAAGTGCCAGAGAGGGAGGAGAAAAGGCATGAGTGGGTTTAACACAGCCGAGTGCTGTCTTCACCAATCAAATGACCACCTCTCCTTGCCTTTAAATGCGCTGCGGCCGAGGCACAGCGTCCGATTTGTCTGAATGATCCCTGCCACCGTGGAAACAGTGTGCTGGAAAGACCCGGTAGCAGAGACGGTCAGAGCGGTTGTCACTTCAGCAGCTGGGAGAAGAGACTGGCCATCGGGGCGCGCATCGGAGGCCACGAAGCGCGTCACCTTGTGGGCCAGCTCCCAGATCAGATGTAATCTGTTCCTTTGTCATTAATAGGAGTATAACATTAAGAGACAGTTACACCACAGCTGGCTTATCCATTTATAATGCTTGTGATCCACCTGCACTCCTGGTTTGTCATTGCCAAATAGCAGAGCCTTTGATGATATACTGTTTATTCTCCCGGTGTCTCCTCCTCATCCTCCTTGCAATAATGTACTCCATCTTTTTAGATCACGTTAAAAATAAAGACTAAAATAGAGGAATATGGGAAATCACGGGTAAATCCTGAGTGACATACATTTATTTTTTCTCTTTTTTCTTCGTCTTTTTTCTCCCTCTTTTCTTTGAATTTAATGAAATGAGAGAAGCCAGATATTTACTCAGTATCAGATCTTAAGTCTGTTTATTGTTGACTTGTAAGATGTGCATCAAACTTCCTGCTGCCGTCAGGTTAAGTTTCCATGATGACAAACGGCTTTAATCCGACATCAGATGTGACGGGACAGTTAATATATACAAATGTATCTATATTCAGACGGTTATGTTAAATAGTGATTGCTGTGATTGTTTATTACATTGAAATGTGCCTGGCACTCTGGAAACCTGCCTCTGAGGCTTTGCTGACGTGTGCGCACATGTGCGCCTGTCTCCAAATTACAACTGCGGAGGCTGTGCTTTGCCTGGGCCGAGAACAGACCAAGTTGGAGCTGGCTAGCTTTCAGTGAACCTTCCGCAAACTTTTTTTTGGCACAAAATTGTCACTGCGCCAACATGAATCTGTCGGCACCTCCCCCTGGTGCGCCGTCACTCCCATCTCTGCGCAGACGGTCTACCAAATTGTCAAATTGGCAGCGCACGGCGGTGCGCCACGACATTTGGGCCCTGGCTGTTTAAATGTTAAATAATCATCCCATTTGAGCTAAAGGCTGTGTTTTTGTGGTCTGGTGTGTTCCTAACCAGAGGATGCAGAAAATGAATGCACTTGTTTTACACTAACTATATTCTGCTTGGAAGCAAAGTGGCACTCGCTTAGGTTTTTAGGCATACCAGAATTCAGATATTTGGTCCATACCAGAGCTAATGGGACCTTTTCAAAAAAGCAAACCTGAGTTCATTTGTGGGCCAGTGTGAGAGCTAGTCTTTTGAGCCTTGACAGGAGGCTGATGAAGTCACCAAAAAGAAGATATGAACATATTTGCAACAAAGTCTTATTTATTTAGTGTTAATTTAATTCAAGATTTCATAGAGACATGCATGCTGACCAAAGAGTGATAAAAGACAATAAACAACAGATGGAAATATTAATCTCCTCACTTTATATCAATCACCATGATCATGGAGAAGGCTTTTATTTTTCTGTTTTTAATCACTGAGAGTGCACGTTCCTCACAGGAAGAAGGTTGCCAATTCAATAACCAGGACAGTCATGGCCTTTCTGTGTCGAGTTTGCACATTCTCCCAGTGAGCTTACTCCCACAGACCAAAAACATGCCCATTAGATTGACTGGTGACTCCGAATTGCACTTTGGTGTGAGTATGAGTGTGAGTATTCGTCTGTCCCTCTATGTGGCAATGTGATTGGCTCACGACCAGTCCAGTGTGTGACCTGCCTCTCACCCACTGTCAGCTGGGATAGGCTCCAGCCCCCCTGTAGACCCTGAAAGGGAAAGGCAGAATAGATAATGGATGGAGGGTTGTTATAAGGCTGATTCCAAATCTCACAGTATTGCAAACCACTACTTTCTAAGCCTGACACTGGCTGGCACCGGTTGGCACATTTCTCACCTTAAACACTATTCCTGCTTTCAGCAGTGCCAAACATTCTGCAGCATATGTTTTCCTTGGAGGGATGAAAACCCTGCAGAGCTGAGGTGTACTGAACATTACAGTGTTCCAAACAGCAAGGTGTGCACCATGGAGCAACAGTCACACCATTATCGTATTTAAACCTCCAGTTCCTCTGTTCTACCAGGATTACTAAGAAGGACAAAAAGGTGCAGAAACAACACAGAAAATCTGCTTTTTCTTTGCAAATGCCACTATAGTGCTGAAAGAAATGCCCTAATCCATATGTCCAGATGTTTGGGGTGAACATAAAAAGAGAAAGAAAGAAATAAACAGCATGAACTGAGACCAAACAAAAAAAGAGTGTAGAAAAATCAAACTTTATCAACACACATACACACATTGCAAAGCTTATTATAGAGGAAAAATAAAGTGGTACAGAGCAGGAATTACAGCTGTGACAGAGCTGTCTTTGTGCACAAACATGTGATGGATTGCCTCTTAATCCAGCCATATCATTGCACATTGATCTGCTTTACAAATCGGAGTGATAACTTGGTAGAGAAAGTGCTGCTAAGACAACGCTGTGCAGATAGTTGGCGACAGCACATTGAAGGTCTCTGTGGTTCAGCGGTCAGCATTAATGGGCTGTCCAGGTCTTTTCTTCCATCCCGTGGCTGCATCATTACGACAGAGCTCGGAGCGACTGAGCTCCCGGCCACAGCCAGACTTTTAAAAGGGATTGGAATTGGCTTCAAACAAAGATATTACTGTTACTCAGAACATCAAAGATGGACAGTTTCAGATTCGTGTCATACTTACAGGGCTCAGGGAAGAAATTGCCCCATGTATCCGTGTGTTTATTAGGAATTCTTTCATCTGCCTTGTGGTTTCATAGGATTTCAATCAGTGACCTTCTGTATGACTCCAGCTAACAGGATGTTCTGAATCTTCCATGTCTCATAGTGCATGACTGTGTATGAGTGTGGGGAAAATAAAGATTGTGGCAACCAGTAAAAATCACCCCAAAAAAGAGACAAATATGATTGAACTTGCCAACAGAAAACAAAATTTAGCCCTGTGTTAGCATCTAAAGGCTAAAACCAGAAACAAATGTAATGTCTCCCTACATTTCAGCATGCACCCTAACATTGCAGAGAAGATGGACCTGCCTGATTTATTGTTATAAAGAATGCAGACAGACCTTGCTGAGCTCCAATCTCCCCAACTTCATGGCCAAAAGCTGGATGGCCAAAAGCTGGATGGCCAAATCAGGGGAAAGAGATGAAAACTGAAGATGTGATGACAGCGGGAAGTGACTGCATGTTTGAAAACAACGGTGGCTTCTGAAGTGGCCTCTGGTAGCAGCAATATTTGCAGCTTAATTAGAGAGGAACTCAATTTCTTCCTTAAAAGAGCTCTTCTATCAACCAGGGATCCCAGCCGGGAAACCGGGAGAGAACGGAGAAATCCTGCAAGGATGATGTCGGTAAGTCTATGGTTGTCATGGTTACTCAGCAATACCTGGAGAAATATGCTCTCTTTAGAAGTTTACCGGGAAAACTTGATGGGGATTGTTGTTGATGAGATTCATGTCACATATAAGTGGTAAATGATACATCTGTGTGGTATTATTTAAAAGGTGTAGTCAGCGATCTTCTAATCTAACTGCACTATTTGTCAAAATCACAGTATTTCTCCTCTCCATCCAAAAGATGTCACCACTGACAGCATGTTGAAAAAAAAGTCCTTGGCTCTGAATTTCAGCAGGTAAATACTGTGGCTCGGGCTGGGTCACCAAAACAGGGTACACAGACCCAGATGGACGAGTGAAATATTTCTGTGGCGGATACATGGAACTTGTCCATTTGGTGTCAGGTTTCATGCACCCATCCTCAATCTAAAAGAGAGAATGTGCTGACAACCTCATTATTTTGAACTATGCCAGGGACAGATGGAGCCACTTAAATTTCCCCTGATTTCCTTGGCAGAGTTATGTTTAGCTCCATTACAAAGGAAGTACTTGATCCCGCCCACCCTCACGGTTAGATCCCATGACAAACATGTAACCCTTACCCCCAGTATTTTAAAGACAATATATGATAAGGCTTTTTTTCCATGGGAAATGCCACCATGAAGAAAATTCAAAAATAGACAAACCAACAAATAAAATCTTGATCAGACTCCCAGTGGTTGGAACTTGGCTGGTATTTGGCCGGAAGAGGAAAACTGAAGTGGCTGCATCTGTACCTTAAAGGAACACTACACCCAAACAACGATTTGGCCTCATTTTCTACTCACCCTCATGCTGAACAACACTGTGGAGTAGTTTTGGAACATCTAGGATGCAGCCGGAGATCTGGGGGAATCCTCGCTGTCCACTGACATTGATATCATGACTTCGGTCAGAGCCCGAACAAACAGTGTCCTTAAAAGACACATAAATATCCTTGACTTGGTCCATACGTGCTTGGAATCCAAGTGTCCTGAGCGGGTAACGTCCACCATTTACTCGAAACGACATCATTTAGCACATGTTTATAGCCTAAACAGTACTACTTCGCATTTCTATGATACACTTACGGGTGCCTACGGGAGCCGTGGCTGACCAAACAAACGAATGCGCACTCTGCAATAACTAGGAGCGTAGAACAAGAAATCCCACATTCTGCTGTGAGCGACGGAGCCGTGGACAGACACAAGAGGGGTCAGCAGAATGTGGGATTTCTTGGGTTCTTTTTTGTTGTTCTACGCTCCTAGTTATTGCAGAGTGCCTGCCTTTGGTTTATCATGCCCTGTGAGGGCACCCGTAAGTGTATCATAGAAATGCGAAGTAGTACTGTTTAGGCTATAAACATGTGCTAAATGATGTCGTTTTGAGTAAATGGTGGACGCATCTTACCAGGACACTTGGATTACAGCGCAGCAGTATGGAGGAATATTGCCGACTTTTTTGTGGACTTTTTGTGGACTTTAAGGACACTGTTTGTTCGGCTCTGACCTAAGTCATGATATCAATGTCAGTGGACAGCGAGGATTCCCCAGATCTCCGGGTTGCATCCTAGATGTTCCAAAACTACTCCACAGTGTTGTTCAGCATGAGGGTGAGAGAAAATGAGGCCAATAAGCCAATTGGGCATAGTTATGCCCCCTAGCTCTTTTTGTGCTTTACTATTGTTGATTTTATTGTTATTATGTATTTCATTGCTGTTGTTTTAATCTTGTACTCCATCCATGAGTGTCTTGAAAGGTGCTTGAAATTAAATGCATTATTATTATTAGTTATGTCTAGTTTACATAGACAATGAATTGGGAGCACCTCACTTGTACCAGGTTGAACCTCTTTTTGCTTTCAGAGGTACCTCCATTATTCATGGCATCAATTCAACAACGTGCTGATGGAGACTTTTGTCAATAGTAACATTCATTCATTTTCTGTGCCGCTTATCCCTTTCGGGGGTGGGGGGGGCTGAAGCCTATCCCAGCTGTCATTGGGCGAGAGGCGGGGAGCAGTCGATCACAGGGCCACATAGAGAGACAGACAACCATTCACTCTCACACTCATATCTAAGAGCAATTTAGAGTCACCAGTTAACCTAATGAGCATGTGTTTGGTCTGTGGGAGGAAGCCGGAGTGCCCAGAGAGAACCCACGCATGCACGGGAAGAACATGCAAACAGAAAGGTCCTGCCCAACCCAGGGATCAAACCAAGGACCTTCTTGCTGTGAGACACGTGCACCACCTGCTGTGACACAGTGCTGCCCTTCAGTAGTAACATGACAGCATTATATGCATTTTGTTTGACACTTAAAAAACACTTATCTCCCTTGAATTAGCATAAGCAAGCCACACGGTCACTCTTTACAGGAGTTTAGTAACTATCACAGGCACTTGATCAGTATAGTGTGCTGGTTCTAGGTTTGACCTCTTTATCTTATATCTTCAGAGACGCCTTATGCTGCGTTCACACTGCAAGTGACCCAGCTACCAAAATCGCGTGGCCCACTGACACATCGTTGCGCATCCATCAATACCTCACTTTGGTCACTGTTGCCGGTGGCCGTCGCTCGGTAATGACATGTCCGCTTGAGTTTCATCTTGATCATATCATATATCATATAATAGGATGTATAAGCAGACATTATTCCAGTTGTATCCTTTTCATTCACTTATCAACCACAACACACTGCAGCTGATGCCCTGCAGCAACCTGTTTTCCGTGGTCCGTCTAGGCGGAACTAATGTCCTTACTGACTAATGTTTCCCACACAGATGTAAATTGTTCCTCTGTAGTCCAGATGAAAAATGGTCTGCCACGGGCACTGTCACACACGCACACACTGCTTATTGATCAACTTTTTTTTACTTTGACATCGCGCGACAAGCTATGTGGTAGTGTGAAAAGCGGCTGTCACATCGCGAGAGGGTTAGCCCCGCCCCATCGCGGCTGTACATTGACTTTGCATGGAGAGTGATCGCCAAGGTAGTACAAGTAGCATCCGGTGTGTACGCACCTTTACTTCTCCATGGAGGGAATGTGTAATGATTATAGAGAGGGTCACACAAAACAATTATTTCCTACCTGAGGGCTGCACTGTTGCAACCTTTCAAGGACTTTGGACCTGAAAATTATTTATAAATCAAGCAAACATTATGAACAGTAAGCCCTTGTAAAAACTAATAATACCAGCATTCATGTACACTCTTACCATATCACAAATATTTTACCTTTATCATTTTCTAAATACTAACTGATCTTTTCTAAATCAACATATTATAAAGCATCAGATTGTGTTAGTATCTCAGGTTTTACACTTTTGGTGGATTCTATCAAGATTCTTCGTGTTTGCAATTTGTTGATGTTTGGAAACGACTGGTGTGCGTCCAGTTTCCCACCCCTGCTCCATGGTATAGATTCAACATGAATGTACTTACGAACACATTTGAGTTAAATAATAAAAAAATATATATTACTTAACAGTCCATATCCTTTTTTATTAAGAAATGCTAAGTATGACGGACACTGATGGAGGATAGAGGGGTTTTGGAGCAGTGCCTTTTTGATAAGTGCATCTGAAGACGACATGAATAAAAGAACGAGAACAGAAATGAACAATTTCTGCTTAACAGCATCCAGTTCCTGATTTCACTTGTCTTATAGCTCCACTGAAAAAACACAATGAAGCACCAAATTGCAGACAAATCTCCCAGCTGGTTCAAAACAATTATGAAGCCAAGTATGAAGCAATGAACATGCTGATGTATTTATTCAAGTCATTGTGTAACCATGGTTACGCTTAGTGTGCCCTTCACCACATAAGTCATGGGGTTTCCAATGATTAATAGGCCATTTTAAAAACAATAAAGACTCCTGCTGTGTTCTTTTATCATAGTCTGGGCTGAAACACAAAATGACCCGTGGCTTTGGATCTTACTGAACCTCTTCAAATGATTCAATAATCTAAAAAGATTTTCTCATTTACCAAAAACACACAAAAGGTTAAATGCCCCCTCAACTACAATACAGGGCAAACAGTATCTCTGTGTTCCAGTGCTCTGTATTTGAGCTGATATGAAAGAACAAATGATGCTGTCATTTAAGGATATATTGCTCCTTTTCTGTGCAAATAAACTTTATTTTAAGATTTACAAACACAAACTCTAGCTACCACATGCAGCCAGGATGCAGTACTGATGGCTTTCTGAGTACTAATCGTTACAGTTTTAGAAAGTGGTATGCTATAAAATTTCAGTGATCCAGAAAATGGTTACCCCTCTTAATCACTCAAAAACACATTGTCTATCAAAATAAAATTATCATCTCTGTTGTATCCAGGTGTTATTTTTTCCAATATTTGTCCTCAATTTAGAAGGGAAGCTTTGTTTTGTAAGATAAAATTAATATCACTTTTTTTTGTATAATTCATTCAGTCATTAAGATGACAAGAGCTAACAGCTAAAGCAGAACAGCTGGGTAGATGGATGGATGAAAATCATATTATCATCAATAATAGCACCTACATTTTTTTCATTTACTCTATTAATTTAGATACCTTCTATACTGACTGAAACATCAACGTTTTTGCCTTTGTAACCAAATAGCATGAAGTTTGTTTGTTCAATATTGATAATTTAGTTACATCAAACCAGTGTCTGAAGTTTTGTCATTTCTTTTCCGACCACCTCCATCACACATTGTAGATTTTCTCTGGTATAAAAGGTGGTATCATCAGCAAAAAGAATACATTTTAACAGTTTTGAAACATTAACATTATCATTTCTATACAAAATAAACAGTTTTGGTCCCAGAACTGACCCTGGAGTACCCCACATGTTAAGTTTAGGTTACTCATTTTAACAAACTTATTGTTTGTTAGTGTTTTGCTGTTTTAATTGGTTTATTGTTGATTTGTCGTTTTCATCTCATACAGTGTGCTTGAGAGTCATGAATGGCACTTTTTATAAAAAAGTATTCTTCTTAATATGAGTATTTTGTACCATCCTTCTTGCTCTAAATCCACCAGATAACATTTAAGGAATGAGGGGCAAGAGAAGTTCACAAAAATGAACATCAGTTCCAGACAGAAAACATTTACATCAAGAAGCATGAATAAATATTTCAAGTAATCACCAAGAACGTAGGAGCTGCTCCTTACTGAGTCCTATTTTGATACTTTTATATCTGTTTTAGAGGTGTTTATTTATTTATTAACCTTTGGGACTCTAATTTCATAGACCAGCCACAGCGCGATGCACCTGCCCTGGGCTGTGCCTGCACCGTGCTGACAAGGTGTGTTCAGTGCTATTTTTGATACTTTTTTTATATCCTCGTTTTAGGGGTGTTTATTTATTTATTAACCTTTGGGTTTTAATTTCAACGCTTCAGACTCTAATTTCAGCGCCGATGCACCTGCCCTGGCTGTGCTACAGCGGCGATGCAAGGTGTGTCCTGTGCACCCTGGGTTTCTGCATGGCTGCATACCAGGAAGAGGTGTGTTCAGGGTGCGCTAGCCCCTCCGCCGCGCATGCACAGGAGAGACAGGGATGTAGAAAAAGGTAATCCCTGCCCTCGCGCAAGTGCCAGAGAGGGATGAAAAGGTGTGGTAGGGTTTACGGCAGTGTCGTTCACTATCAAATAAACGCCTCTTCTTGCCTTTAAATGTGCTGCGGGCGAGGCGCAGAGACTGGTTGGTCTGACTGATCCCCATCACCATGGCCACAGTGTGCCGGAGAGACCTGGTAGCGGAGACAGTCAGAGCAGCTGTCACTGTTACAGCAACTAGAGAGCGCAGAGGCCATCGGGACACGCATCGTAGGCCATGATCACCACATTGCAGGACAGATGTAATCTGTTCCTGTGTCATGAATAGGAGTACAAAATTAAGAGATAGTTAAATTTAAACACAGCAGCAGGCTAATCCATTCAGCATGCTTGTGATCTACCTGCACTCATGGTCTGTCATCAACAAATAGCAGAGCCTTTTTTGATATACTGTAAACTCTCCTGGTATCTCCTCCTCATCCTCCCTTCAATAATATACTCTTTTCTTTTTCAATCACGTCAAGAAAAAAGACTAAAACAGAGAAAAATGGGCGATCACAGGTAAATCCTTAAGACACAGAGTGACATACATTTATTTTCTCTTTTTTCTCCCTCTTTTCTTTGAATTTCATGAGATGGGAGAAGCCAGATACTGTATATACTCTGTATCGGATGTTGAGGCTGTTTGTTGTTAGCTTGTGAGACATGCATCACACTCCAGCTGCCGTCAGGTTAAGTTTCCATTATGACAAACGGCTTTAATACAGCATTATATGTGATGGGACAGTTAATATAAATACAAATATATGTATGTGTTGGTTCAGACGGTTACATTAAATAGTGATTGCTGTGATTGTTTATTACATTAAAATGTGCCTGACATTATGGAGACCTGCCTCTGAGGCTTTGTTGACGTGTGAGCACATGTAAGACTGTTACAGCTGCAAAGGGTGTGCTTCGCCTGCGCCGAGAATAGACCAAGTACTAGCTGGTGAGCTTTCAGCACACCTTCTGCACAGTTTTTTTGGCACGAAATTGTCACTACACCAACTTGAATCTGTCGGAACCGCCCCCTGGTGCGCTGTCACACCCTCTCTGCGCAGCCGGTCAACCAAATTGCCAAATTGGCTGTGCATGGTGGCACGCTGGACAAATTTACTACTGTGCGGGGTGTGCCAGGTTCCACCACCCTGCGCTGCACCAGGAAATTAGAGCCATTGGTCTCAAACTTTTGATCAACTGATGAACAGCCTTTTTCAGTTTAATTGTTTTTGCTTTCTCAAATGTCTGTGTCTCTTCTGTCTTCATGACGCATTTGGTTACTCCACTTAGGACCTTCTTATGATCCAAAGTACGAAATGCAAATTTTGATGAAACTGGTCTTGAGATTTTGATCAAGAGTGTATTTGTTATTCTTGGCTTCTGTTCATCATTAAATTTTGGCCTGATATCTTTTCCTCAGCACAGATGAACAACTTTGTGACACACTTATACAAAACCATCAGCTAAGAGTGGCTGATCTTTAAAACACCCAGCATGTATTTCATTTTGTCTTAAGTCTTTCTGTGCTAATCCTAACACGTTCAGACACCTTAATATTTGACTCCCTGGCCATTTGATATCTTCTCTGGTCTTTTGTTAAGTGTTCATTCAACTGACAATATTTGATTATCTTTCTAATTTTTAATTGTTCAACTGTGTACCCTGTTGATTGAGGCCATTTGTATAGTGATCAGATGAGGTTGGCACACTGATGTGATGCTGTGTTAGAATACAGGGCAGTCTTATTAAAATGATCTTTGGCACAGCTCACAGGAGCAGCCTGCCTTATCAAGCACATGAAACATCGGATCTAACAGAGGGTCTAGTTTTATCGATAATCCTCCAAACACTGGCAGCATTGATCGTCCTTGGAGCAGTATTTCCTCGTAGTTGACAGAGGTGGTTCTGTTTGTGTGTGAGGCACAACATTAGAGATGTGTTGACAACATGCCTCCCATAGTCAGCATCTGGATAAATCCCTCTCAGAGCTCCCCCTGCTCCTCTGAGCCCACCCACCGCCTCCGAAAGAGCATCAAAATGTCACATATCAAGACACACAAACACTGATCTATGGACTCCAACTGCAGCTGACTGCAGGATTTTTAAGGCCAAATGAACATGTATAACCAACCAATCAGCTTAAAGAGAATATGGTATAAATTGTTGCATGCTCTCACTCTTATTTCTATTCAATTGAAAGTGTAAAAAGGGCACTTAGGCACTTAGGTTTTTTAAATAACACAAACCCTCTAAGGTTATCCAAGTGTGTTCCAGGGCTAAAAACATTTATTGGTCCAAAGATTCAATTTTTGACTTCTGTCTATAACACAAGTCATAATTTAACTGTTCTCCCATTATTGCAGCTTCATTGCAGTGTGGTGAGATAATAAAAAAAATATATATATATAAAAAAAAGTACAACAAGGGGTGGAAAAGGATTCTGGAAAAAATGGACATTCAGGGACCAACCATATGCCTTATACATCATATTTTGGCTAGAAGTGAAGCTGTCTACCTGAATTCCCACCTGACGCAGGTGACATTTTTACTGTGTAGACTAACACTTTTGAAATAGCAAATTATCCTGTGCTCCTATATGTGCTGTGGAGTGTGTTTGTCTGAAAAATTAGAGTTGGTCAGGCGCAATGCTGGTGTGTTCCTAACTTTAGGATGCTGAAAGTGACTTTATAGGCTACCTGGTCTTAAGTCTAAAGCCTGTGGTGCAGAGTGTTCCTGCTGCACATCAAAGAGATTGGCACACACCTGCAAGAACAAAACATACGCTTAACTAAGTTTGTTTCAATCACATGGGATGCACAACAGCACTAATGTTCCGCTAAATTTTCCATTTAAAGTTCATCAATAAAAGGAGAGCTGTCCTTTTACAACCCTCCTCAATATGCTATCCCTGTGTGCCCCAGCCAAGTAATACTCCCATAATCAAGACACAAACACACACAAATTTAACAATTTTCACATAGTAGATTGCTGCATTTATCATATTTGTTATCATATTAATAAGTCTCACCTGTTATAATGTTCATAGATAATAAAACAGGCTTCTAGGTGTGTTTTATGCATGCATTAGCGAAAAGAGTCAGTGACAGGAGGATAAATGAAAAAATAAATTATTTGCTTGATGGTAAACTGGTCTATTTTTGAAATGAACATGTGTGATTCACATAATTTCTATCAGAGATATTAATAACTAAAAAGCTTTCACTTTTACACTCATGCAAAGTTGATGCATTGATTGTACTCTGGATGTTTCATTACATAAGACAACAACAAAAAGACATTTTATTATGACCATCACCATACTTCATACAACAGCCTTTGTGTGTTTATTTAGTGTAGTGGCACAATGAAATAAGAAAAAAAATCAATGATCCAGCCTTCATTCAGATCAAACAATATAACCACCATGAAACAGAAAACATCAAATGACAATCAACTCATTAACAGAAAATTAAAACGGCAAAGTAAAAAATAGAAGGAATTTACAACATTTATTATCGATTGATCAACTATTACTGTTTTCAAGTTTTCAGTCATGGTTTAAGACTTCACTTGAAGGTCCTTTGATACGACTTTAATACTGGCATCTATACACATTTTGTCGTAATGCACCCCCTTTACACTTTAAGGCATAAAAAGTACTTGATACAGGTAATTAATGCCAACTTATTTTGTCTTATAAGACATATTTTCTTTGTTATACTGTCCTACATCTTCTAAAGGCTTAAATAAGCAAACGATTAAATGTTGACATCTGGTTGGGTGAAGAAGTTCCATGTTGGGCTGTGCAAGTTAGCTATCTCATAACATGCAACCACAAATACATTAAAATAAATGGTAATGAGTCTTAAATCTTGAGTCCAAGGCAAATCCCGAGTCACCTCTTAGTGCAACTTAAATGCTACTTGAGTCTTAAACTCAAGTCCAAATCTATGGTTCAGGCACCACTATGGGACAAAACGAAACTTGCACTCCAGCTCATCATGATGAGAAGGTATTTTAAATGTCACAAGGTAAGCAGACTGTGTTATGGTGTACAGCAAGGTTCTGTCCTGGGCCCATTCCTATTTTGCTGTGAATTTTGGTTTACTAATTGACTGTTCAAAGCTGAAAACCCCCCAAAGCCAGATCCTCCCTCTCGCTCTCGATGTCTTTGTCATACTGTGAACTAAACAATATGTAGTCTTTGAATTGATGTTTTAAAATATTAATTTACCGTGAACCACTTTTTGTCAGTCTTCTGTAGAATCTATGCATAGCTCTGCACTATACAATCAAATTAAGAAGCAGTGGGAGACATGGAGATGTGCACTGAAACCTCTTAAACTCTAATTAAAGCCACAGGGAGTCATCAGCGCCTCCCTCCCACCCCCTTCAAGGAGATATAAACATTGTTTTGCACAGTTACAACACCATATCACTGCATATGTTGGAGGGTAAACCTTACTGCTGCCAGGATACCTATAAAAAGCTATTTTTGTGGGCAATGTTGATAGTGTTTTATGTGTGTAGTCAGCGGACACATTCTGCACCCTGTACTGAAATGTCACAGCCCTGGCTCCCGTCACATTCCTCATCTTGGCTCCAGTGCCTCCCCCCTGCTAGCCACTCCACAGAAACCCCCATCACACAACCTAATGATGTGGAAGATTCATCTCAACGCCCAAAATAACCCATTATCTAACTGGCAATAGACACATTTCGGGGCTCCAACACTCTGTCACATTGTCAGCCTTCCCAATGACACTCTGGCTTCTCCCACAATGCAAAGTACTGCTGGGTAGAATCTCCCTGGTTGCTAAATGAGGGCATTGTTGGAAATGAGACATTGTGGAGAAACAGCAGGAGGATGATGTGAAGAATGAGAGGGCATTGCACTTGATTAGCTTTGAATTGCAGTCTTGGAAAGCCACGCAAGGGACATGAAGTCGTGCCCGGTGTAATTGGTGGAAAGACTGCAGGTCACAGGGCTGTTGTGATCTTGCTCTTCATAGTTACATGCACACGTCAGTGAAGCTTCTCTGTTAGCAGTGAGACAGGATTGGACAATACATCTCACAAATGTTGGGAGCTATTGCAAAAACACAGCTCTAGTTAAAGACGAGGTAAAAAAAATCTGAGGATATTTTAAATTGTAACAAATATCTCACCTTCATACAGTTAAAGACAACATTAAGATCATAAGAAAACAGATCAGGAGCATTTCTCAAAACCACCCTGAGCTTCTAAAAATTAAGACAACATTCAAGAGTCTGCAGCAAACAGAGACTTTTCCCATCCAAATCAAATGCCAATCAAGTTCCAGCCAGTTTTCAGCCAACTTCCAGTCAGTGGGGATACATTTGTTTTCTTTTTCTAATTTGTTTTTGTTCTTACCATCTGTTTACAATTGCATTTCCCATAGTAATAAAAATGTATATAAAACATGGGAGGTAAGGACGTCATGTTTATCACATCAAACTTCCTTAATCCAGGACCTGTTCCGGTCCAGAATCAGGCGGGTAACATCAAACACAAACTGTTCAGACTCCTCCCTTCAGATAAGCGATACAGAGCACTGTACGCTAAAACCACCAGACACATGAACAGTTTCTTCCCCCAGCTTGTTGCAATATTGAACTGAATGTGCAAATGTCTGTCTATCTACCCTATACATCATTCTTCATTGAACATATCATCCGCCAACATATATGCACCTGTGCACCTTGTTTCTTGTTTTTTCAACCTTGCAGATTGTACATAATGTACTAGGGATGCACCAAAATGAAAATTTGTGGCCGAAGCTGAATAAAATATAAATGCTTGGCCGAATACTGAATACTGAATATCCAATGCGGAGGCTCAATAGTTCACTATATAGTTAATGGTGCATATATAGCTTAGAAATAATTTTTAGACATGATTTATTTATGATTTTTTTAATATTTCAGTAGCCTTTGCTTTTCAAAAAAAGCACAACAAAGTTTTTCATTCATATTAAGCCTTCAAACAAAACAAAACATGCATTAAAAAAACAAACTAAAGTGTATTGAAGTGGATTAACCTGCAACAAATGAATTATTGTCTTTTTGACACAAGTCTGCTTAGCCACAGTCACACGCAATGACGTATTTGATTTTGTCACTGAATCACATGGTACTATTCTGCCTTGCTATTACCTCACTCCACCGAAGGCCGAATATGGCTTTTTTTGCAATATTCGGTCACCGAAAATTAGGTGCATCCCTATAATGTACATATCTCATTGTACATTGTGCATATTGTATTTTATTGATATTTTTATCCTAACTTAATTTTTTTAAAATTTGTCAAAATCCTCAATTCCTGCCTTGGGATTTTTGCTTTTGTCTTGTTTGTAAGATAGGTTATATACTGTGTGTATGAGGTGTGAAGTGAACCAGTGCCACATTCCTTGTATGTCTAACATTCCTGGCCAATAAAGCTAATTCTGATTCTGGTCATTGCGAAGGATCTCATTCACCACGTGGATGGGCAGGTCTCAGCACTTTCCGGTCATGGACCAGCCAACACCGTCAAAGAAAATGGAGTAATCTAAGTTCCTTCATCTGTTGACCAGCAGACAGAAAGTAAAGTAGTGTGTTCAGACAAAAACCAAAGGACACATTTATTCAAATTATTTGGTTAAACCTAGCTTCTCATCTTGGCTCAGTCTGGAGGTGCACTCCGCCAACAATCATAGAGTTGTGGGATAAAGCCTCACCCGAGCTGTCGCATGTCAATGTGTCTTTGGGCAAGGCACTTAACCACAAATTACTCCCTTTGCTGTGACAGTGGCATGGGTACGGGACTGAAGGGGTATGGGTCTGTGTGTGTTCCTGATACGGATGAATTACTTGCAAAATGTACATGGACACGTCCACCATCAGTGAGTGAAGGTGAGAGTAAATGAGTTTATTTAGATGTGACCTGCAGCGTAAAAGTGTTGCAAGTTGTCAGAAAACCTAAAAAAGGAGATGTGTCAATATTGGTACTATCTTCAATTTGTGTTGCTCTTTTAAAAGCACTGGCTGACAAAGTGCTTTGACAAGCAGACAGGAAAGCAAAGCACAAGAGCTAAAGCACAGAAGGAACTGATCAATAAGAAACCTCACAGACAAAAACAAATGGTATCAAATACCCAAGTACAGTTTCAATAACTTCAATGTCTTCCAAGTTTCAGCCATTTTCCAGCTAACATCCAGCCAATGGGACGGCCCAAACTCCAACATTAAAATGCCCATTCTCTTGGGGGGGTTTATCGTGTCATTGCCAGGGATCCCATGACATTCTTGGCAGTAGGCAGGTCCCAGTATGTTCCAGTCACAGACTAGTCATGGGAATTGGAGAAGATTAAAGAAGCTCCATCTGTATGATTAGAACCCAAGAGAGGTCAGGAGAACTAATTCTGTCTCTCAGACCAACAGTGCTCATGAAAGTGAAACATTTCAAGATTAAATGAGGAGAATCTAGCACCCAAAAAGCCAGGACAAGCAATCCAGGTCCAGGCACCTAATTCTGTTGAAAAAGCACAAGAGGCCTCCAACCCATCGGACCGGAACACCAAAAAGAAAAAAAAAAACATGCATCAGCCTGCACTGCCAAGGGCACAAGGAAGTTGCAAGCCCCATATGCAGGCACAGTCTCCAAAGTCTCATATAGGACCCTCATATTCCCCCAACCATCAACTATCAACTATGCCTCCTCCCCAGGCCTCAGCACCAACCCTCCTCCTTCACAACAAGAACCTGCTTACAAATCTCAAGAGAACCCAGACAAGACAAGAACCAAGAGATATAAATGAGACCATGAAACCATATTTTAACTCAAGTCCTTTAAATTACCAGTAAATAAATATTTCCTCAAATACTGACCAGAAATCTGGGTATAAATCAAAGCAGCAGTCCATTAATTATCAGGGAGACCCAAAGGCAAAATCTATACCCGATAAGTGATGCATAGAAGAGATTGGCTTAGGAGATTTGGCTGTGATGCTGAAGGCTCTCTTCACACAGTCTGGTGAGGAGAACATTGACTGAGTCAATGGGGCAAACACCAAGATGTGAAATGAAAACAGCAGAGTAGTGCTGGGTTATGAGTAATGCTCTTCAAAATTGTACCATCCACAATAAGGCCATGTAGGAAACGTATTATCTGTTTAATTTTGATCTTGTATCTTTTGTCCTCAAGATCTTGTCTTTTTTAACATCGCTGGGCTCTTGCATTATGGTGTGCTCTTGTTGTTTTAGGACCATGTCTTGAAGCTATTCCAACAGCAAAATGGAAAGAACAGCCATCTGAGTGATTGAGTGAATTAAGAAACAAAACTTTTGAAGCCATAAAGATTGTCAGATTGTCCGCTCAATACATTTCAATAATCCATCTGAGAAAGAGTCCATGAAAAGTGTTTGGAGAGGGCCAACACTCTCAGAAACATATCAGGCATGTAACTGGACGCTATCAACAAAACTAATCATGGGCCAAACAGATAATGTCACAGGAAGAAGTTACTGCGTTAGAGAAATTGAGTCACTTTGTCAAACAAGCTCTCATCAAACAAGATTGGAAATATCCTTCCTATAGATAAGTTTTAATTTCATGAAGAAATGTGGTCAAAATCTAATAACACGACCAATGAAGCTGTTAGCCACTATGCAAATCTCTGTCGGTGCAAATCTGAAATAGAAACAAGTCAATTTAATGATCCATCACATCCTTTGGAGCCACACATTGAGCTTTTAACCACAACAGTGATGAACCCACTATTGCCCTCATGATCAGCCTTATTTGTCTTTTTTCCTGATCCCAGACCCACTCCTCCTCTCACCTGGTCTTTACTTTCTTCTTGGGTGCCCTTGTCGTTCTGCAAATGTTGGCGAATTTTCTGATTAGAAAAATACATTAAATCACCTCAACTAAGCAAGAAAAACACACCCAGTATGCTGTGTGCTGACAGACGTTCACACTACATTCCATCAAAAGTGTTAACTAAAGCTGAGCTGTTGTTACAAGACACTCTAAACTATCCAGAGACTTTCTCCCTGCTTCTCCTCTCTGTGGTTCTGTCTCTGAACACTGAAATAACTATGTAGAGGAGCTCCAATGCCGGCATGCAGCATTGTTTACTTAATCTGTCTGTGATGTCATCCTAGCCACTGGTCACTCTTGATGCTCATTGGCTAAAGCGCCATGTCTTAATCCATATTTGACGCAAAAACTGGATACTTACAACTTTGGTGAAACAGTTAAAGATGCAAAAATGTGTGCTGCTCACACAAATTTTTCATTTTTCCATTCACTTTTCTGTGCAACAAACGAGAATTCGCAGTTGGTGAAACACACCTTCAAACAGCAATTATCAATGTCATTGCACAAGTACATTGCACCATCAATATCAGCAATGGTTTTGATATTAATATTTGGATTGATCCAAACACAACAAATGAAGAGTTTAAACTTTAGCAGGTCTGTTTGATGATGTCTACATGCCTAAATGCATTGAGCTGCTGTCATGTGATTTATTAATTAGTTCTTATCAGTAACTGGCTATTAAAGTGCCTGGTGATTTAACTGGATGGCAAAATAAAATGTTTTTATGTATATAATATATAATGTTTTTATATATTTCAAGATAAGCTAATTATTTCCCATATTTTAAGTCAGTATTGTAGATACTCCTGATTCAGTTGGTTTTACTGTATGTTTGGATATTTTATTCCTTTTGTCCTGATCTAAAATAGCTGTTTAACTTGCACCTCAGCAGCAGTGGAAAAGGACTGAAAATATGTAAAATATGTCCTGTGTTTTGGTGCTTGTATCTAACAGAGCAGTAACAGTCGTACACAGAGCAAAGTGAAGCAGCACGACTCGTGACACAGGTCGCTCATGCATAATGCATCCACCCTCCCGCCTCTTTAGAACAGGGAACTGTCACTCCTGGTTAGACCCAGCCCTGAACCATTTTACACTGTGTCCCACTCAGTCCTCGCCCCAGCATATAAACACATTAACACGTCTGTTTCCATCACTGTGCCGTCTCACTCAGCCTCTGCTCGGAACAGTCTGCAAGAAATAACTGTTTAATATGTGAGGACAAGACGCCGTAAAAGCAAGGCTAACCACGGGCTCAGGAGAGGGAGAGGCCGGTCAGCCGGGCTCAAAGATATTGTCCACACAAATACTTGAAACATGCTTTTCCAGACCAGAAGTGGCTCAAATTGAAGGAAGAATTCCAAAACATTTACAAGAATAAGAAAATACGGGATGCTGGTTTGGCGGAGTGGTTAGCACCCCATGTACTTGCTTCTGCCAGTCCAGGTTCGAATCCTGCCTGTGACCAGTTTGCAGAGTGTCTTCCCCTACTCTCTCACCCCCTTTCACAAGCCTATCCACTGTCTCTCTCCTATCAATAAAGGCACAAAATGCCCAAAAATATACATTAAAAATAAAAAAAAAAAAGAATAAGAAAATACTAAGGTGAAGGCCAGTAGACAAACTACAGCAGTGTCTTCAAACACAAATCCAAAGGACAGTTTTCTTAAATTAGTTTTATTCGACTTTGCTTTTTCTGTAAAATTGGTGGCTTATTCTGGCAGGACACTCTACCAACAAGCATGAGGTCACAGCTGTCTCATGATCGTGTGTCCTTGGGCAAGACTCTTAACTCACAGTTGCTACATCAGTGGCATGTAAATGGTTATAAAAGTTAGGATGTTTTGGCAACTATTGACAACTAAAAGAAACTCTGAAGTGTCAGTCTGAGGCTGCATTTACACAGTGCTGAAAATGTTCAAATCCGATAAGTTTTCATTGCGTTTTGGCCTTGGGTTTACATGGAAATGCGTAGCATTTTTTCCGAAAACGATAACTTTTGAAAATGGGCTCCAGAGTGGAGAGTTTTCAAAACGCTCTCGATGCAGCATCGTGTAAACTCATATCAGAGTGTTTTAGGGTGAAACCCGGACATCACTACATGTGCAGTACTCTTTCACATGAAGACTGCGTGAATACCAGGAACAACAACAGCTTCAGCCATCTGCCGAGTAAAGTGTGAGCCTCTTACCTTGGTTTGTTTTCCAGACAAAACTATCCAGACCGATTTGTTGTCCAGAAAAGAAACTCCTGCCTCTCTGTGCGTCTATTTGCCATTGTTGTTTGTGACTGTGATAGGATGCCACCTGTGCAACAAATCCAGTCGTGAAATTCCTCGCTCCTAAATATTCCACAATCAACTGTCAGCTGTATTATAAGAACATGGAAGTGTTTGGGAAAAACAGCAACTCAGCCACCAAGTGGTAGGCCATGTAGACTGAGGAGCTGGACTTGGCCCCTTAGTTCCAGTCAAAGGAACTCCGAATGCTTCAGCACACCAAGACATTTTGGACAATTCCATGCTCCAACTTTGTGGGAACAGTTTGGAGCTGGCCTCTTCCTCTTCCAACATGACTGTGCACCAGAGCACAAAGACAGTTGATAAAGACATGGATGACAGAGTCTGGTGTGGATGAACTTGCCTGACCTGCACATAGTCCTGAGCCAGGCCTTCTCGTCCAACATCAGTGTGTGACCTCACTAATGGTCTTCTGGAAGAATGGTCAAAAATTCCCATAAACACTCCTAAACCTTGTGGGCAGCCTTCCCAGAAGAGTTGAAGCTGTTATAGCTGCAGAGGTGGACCGACATCATATTGAACCCTATGCATTAGGAATGGGATGTCACTTAAAGGGCAACTCCGGTTTTTTGACACCTGGACCTTATTTTTAGGTTTGTGCATGCTCATATACTCACTCAGACAAACATCGTGCAGTTCGGAGTCCTTCAGAAGTTATTTAGATCCAACCGATTTAGCCGCACTTAGCGGGGGCCACAGCAAGGGAGCTTCAGCGCGGGACATAATCTCTGCAAAATCACTCATTTCGGCTATATTTTTTCATCCATCGCCAGTGTTATCATAAAGTCAGCTCGTCTATCGTCTTCAAGTGGGTCAGCTGACCTGGTAAACAAACTTTTGATGACGTCATAGCCGCACGACACAAAGGTACAGCTGATTTACTTTTTGCCGGCATTGCTGAGCAACATGGCAGAATATTTATCTGATGTCGAAGAGTCAGACTACTTTGACGGTTGTCCTTACCGGTTTGAGCCCGAGTACACGGACGAGGAGCTCCACGAAAGAAGAATGCGGAGGGAGAGAGACAAACAGCTGGCTCGAGAACAACAAACAGGAGCATGTCCACGACTCAATGCGAACTGGTGGTGCGCTTGTGGACAGTTTTCGCCTATAGCAACAGAAGAGGAGTGTGTTTGCTGCTCAGAGTGGGACTTGAGACCGGCTGACATGCATATGGATCTATGCAGGAATATATGTCTGACTACTCTGGAGGATTTCTCTGCAATGACAAACCGGGCTGTGGTAGAGACGAGCGATTTTGCAGAGATTATGTCCCGCGCTGAAGCTCCCTTGCCGTGGCCCCCGCTAAGTGCGGCTAAATCAGTTGGATCTAAATAACTTCTGAAGGACTCCGAGCTGCACAATGTTTGTCTGAGTGAGTATATGAGCATGCACACACCTAAAAATAAGGTCCAGGTGTCAAAAAACCAGAGTTGCCCTTTAAGTTCATATGTGAGTCAAGGCAGGTGAGCAAATACTTTTGGCAACATAGTGTATTGAGGGGCAGCTAAAGTCACCAATCAACCTAACTGCCATGTTTTTGGTCTGAGAGAAGAAGCTGGAATGACAGAGCAAGACCACTTATGCACAGGGAGAACATGCAAACTCCACACCAGCCTTAGGATTGAGCCAATTGACCACCTTGCTGTCAGGCATCTGCACTACCTTCTGTGCCACCCAGCTGTTGCATTTTAATCATCTTAAACCACTCTGACCATTCTCTGATTGGCCTCCAGCATCAATGAGGCATATTTGCTAAGAAGACTACCACTGGACATTTTCTCTTTTTGTACCACTCTGTTTAAACCTACAGGTAGTTGTTTGTGAAAATCCCAATGGATTAGCAGTTTCTTTACTCACACCAGCCCATCTTGCATAGACAACCCTGCTTCATTCAGAGTAAATCACCTTTCACCTATTCTGATGCTCATTTTAGACTTCAGACGGTCGTCCTGATCATGTCTTTATACCTACATTTATTGAGTTGTTGCCATATGATTGGCTGAAAGTTGTACCCAGTAACATGTCTGTTGAGTGAATAATATTCACCAAATGTTAAGCTTTCAAACCTGAGCTCATGAAACTGCCTGAATGGAAGTTTAATTTGATTCTCCAAAAAGGTGCACTGGTTACTTTTTCTTTTTGGCTGTTGCGTAACTCGGCTGATGTGCTCCCCTACCTCTGGATGTCATATGTTGCTCACACTGAAGACGTTCACAGATATAACATCCACAAATGAACTCCCAGCCTGAGCATGTGTCAGAATGGTTCCTGCTGCGAGGAGGTGAATTCAGCCCCACACACTCCTGTTTTTCATATTTTGTTTTGAACTGCCATCAGTGGAGCATAGATTTTGGTTGTTGCACATAAGCCCCCTCCTCCTGCTCGGTTCTTTTGGAAGCAGGAATGACATTCTGTCATTGGCTGGTGGAGGGGAGTGATGCCAGGGCAGACAGGATGAGGACTAGGCTGTCACTGTAAGCATTCAAGCGATTATTCGTGAAATGAAATTACTCTCTGACAATGGCACTGCTTTGCTTCTGAAGCAGCCTGTCTTTTCTGAACTGTAAATCCTTTGGCTAGCACCTCTTCCCTGGATGCCCCTCCCAGCTCTGTGCCCCCGCTAACTGCAGAAGTGCGATTGCAAAGAGCAAGCCTTTCTTACCTCCGCACAAAGAAACAGGATTTGTCATCAACATTTTCACACTCCCTGAAAACCTGAAGGGATAAAGCAAACAGTGATTTGCTGATAGGTCTCCTGAATGCATTTATTTGGAGGGGGGGCTGAGGTGACTTGAAGTTTTTCTCCAGCCTAATTTCCATTGCAAAAGAAGAGAGGACTTCCAGCAGAATGCTGCTGGGGACCAGCTTCTGTGATTGGCTGACAGCCTGCTAAGTGTCAGCAGAGTGGAAGTAAGCCTCATGAATTTTTGTGAAGTTCCAGCGAGTCTTTGGAAAGAGTGACGGTAAAAGGTGACAGAAGACATTGTCCTGTTATTACATTTAAGAGCTGATGGACATCATTACAAAATAGATGACATCAAACATCATGTCTTAATTTCAAGGGTGGATCCATTCATTTTTCACAAGATGTTTCTAATGGTGGGCAGCACAGTGGCAAAATGACTGTCTCCCTGCGTCCAACCTCAGCAGTGATGTCGTGTGGCGAGGGGCCTTGCTTATGCAGCTCAGCAATCCGACTATATGTTCAGGACAGAAAGTTTACTGTATTCAGGAGGTCACGACAGTGTAAATGTCTGACAGAATATGACATGGAAGGCACAGATTTCGTCTTTTAGAGGTTGTGGTCTTTAACTTTTGATCAGCTGATCACATTATGTTTGAGTTTAAAGCCATTTTCAATAAATTACTTATTTAGAGTATTTTGTTTTCACCATTTCCCTCGTCTTGCATTTTAAAACTCTACTTAGAACCTATTTTTTGGTCACATGAAATGCTGTCTCTGTGTGGATGAAACACCTGTACAGATTGAAAGTTGTGCAGATATGTCTGAGTCCATCTCCGTGTGGATAGCCCCTTTATGACACCAGTCAGGCTAAAGAGGATCTTTTGTTTTTTTAATTATGCTGTATTTACAGAGAATGTTTACAATACTGAAAAAATGTATCTGTGTCCATGTGGACAGGCAAGGACGTTGACATTACATCCAAAGTCAATGCAAAGATGTGTTTGGACGCAGATTCACCCCAGGCGGCGCATTGGACGCATTTGGCGCTGCGCATATAGAGCGTCCAGCGCGTTTGGGACAACAAACGCCTCTACGCTCGAGTTGAAAATATTGAACTTTCGATGCAAATTTGCGTGACGCTGTGCCGCGGCAGCCAATCAGCGATGACATTCCCCTCAGAAGTCATTGATTTGATGACGTGTGACGCTCCGGCCACCTGCTCCAAGCCCGCCGAAAGATGGAGGAGAGGTTGATCTGCACTATTTGCCATCATCCGGAGATATACGATTCGACGTGTGTACTCTACAGAGACCGGAACAAAAAGGAGCAGGCTTGGGGGAAAGTCGCTGAGCAGACAGGTTTTGAAGGTAAGTTCTGTAAATATTTGTTTCCAGCTGGATTTGCCTGCACGGGTCATCACTGAGTCCGACTGGCTCCAGCTCTCTACTCCGCCTGCGCAGTGGCGCACGTCACCCCTCAGCTTGTCAAAATGGTCCAGCGTCCAGCCTCGGGCGTTACATGTGGTGCGTCACAAGCACTACGCGCGTTTAAATTCGCCAATTCGCGTCCGGTGTGGCCGTAGCATTAGAGGTGAACATGGATGGCTGTCTGTCTCTCAATGTGATTGGCTGGTTCCTGGTTCAGGGTGTTCTCCCCTCCCATCCAGTGTCAGATAGGCTCAAGGCCCCTCGAACCCTCAAAAGCTATAAGAAGTTTAGATAATGGATGGATGGATTTTTTAAAATGGCGGAGCAAAAAAAAAATGTTGTGCGTATTTATTAGACACAGAAAACAGGATTAAATACAAACACATTGTAAGACTGTTTTTATTGTGTTCCATCTGCAGGTAACTTCTCTTTCTTTGTTTTCAAGTGCTTCGTCACACATGATGTTTTTTAAAACAAATTGTTTACTTTTGATTGTTTATTATAAGCATACATACAGCCTCTACCAGCCCCCCCACCACTGACAACATCAGGCAGCAGGGTTGTGGCTTTTGTCATTGGGCGGCTGTTGATTCTTCTGTGGTGTCACGCCCTGTAAGGTCACATCTGACCAATGAAAGCACTCATTGGCATGTGCTTCACAGTAAACATTCAAACTCTGCATATCACTTGACTGTTTGTTTCAAAGCACCACATTTTATTTCTCAAAAGGCAGAAAAATGACAAGGATGGTCCATGTAGAGAAAACGATTTGAGGATGATTGTGCTGGAGCTGCAAAAATAAAAATATGAAGCTGATTTCAGGCAAATCTGTGGCCCTTTAACACTCAGAGTGCTGTTTGAATATCTGTCTCAGTGCTTCTACTTCAATGAAACAAAACACTTTAGTTGAGCTCTTGACATTTCCACATTTTAAACAGAAAGGAGAAATTTCAAACTCAATTCACCTTTTGTTACCAATTTTGAGCATCAATGAAGTCGTCTGACAAGCCAGAAATTTATTAAACACAATATCCAACTGCTAAAACTAACTTTGCTGTTCGGGAATGTAAGTGAATAAGTTCAATTTGGAGTCTTTATCAAGCAACAATAAGAATGTGCTTTTTAAAAAAGTTTATTTTTAATTTTTCTTTGAAAAAGAACATTTGAAAATAACAGAAATACAAAAATGTTTTTGGTGATTAATGCTTTAAACTTGGGCAGCTGTGGCATAAACCTTAAATCAGGTGGTGGTCTAATAAACTTGTTAAGCACTGTAAATATAAGTAGGTAGTGGGCAGCACAGTGGAGCACGTGCCTCACAGTGCGAAGGTTCCTGCCTCCATACCCGTGTTGGTCAAGGCCTTTCTGTGTGTTCTCCCGTGCAGGCGTGGTTGACCCTGTGATTAGCTGGCAACCAGGCCAGGTGTACCCTACCTCTCAATGTCAGCTGGGTGGATGTTTACTTATGGATCAATTGTGAATGACAAATACACCCTAAATAAAAATAATTGCTTAAACTCTATGTGAACAGATTATAAACTCCTGAATGTGAAGAACAATCTACACTGTGTTTAAAGAAAAAAAAAACTGGTTGATCCATTCAGTTTTAAATTGTTTCTTTATCATAATATTGTTTTAAGATTAACAGATTTTATGGGTCTTATAAATAGGCTACATACACCTTTTTGTTGTTAACAATTTTATTATTTGTTCAGTTAATAAAACAAAATAAAAAACAATGTTTTTAAAGGATCATCAGCCTTAAAAGTTATTTTCATGTCATATATATGTATGTATGAGTATGTATTTACTTTCATTTATATACTTTTTAGTTTGATAGTGAATTTAAAAGCATAAAATTAATCATTTACAGCCCCTTAGGTTATTCTAATTGCTCACAGAGAAACTTAAAGGCTAAGTATTCCTCAGTTTTACTGTTGACCAGTCAAGGGATAAGTGCCTAACAAAAGTGAGGTTTGTGACAACAACACAAAGAGGCAAATAAAGTAAATGAGTGCTGTAAAACATATTTAAAAATGAGAACAAAAAACAGACTCTAAACTCTCTAAACTTTCTCTGTTTAAACAAAAGAAAAAACTACTGGAGTACCTTGAAAATACTTAATTATGAAAAGTACATTTCCTTTTTAATGTCAAAGTATTACTGTACTGTTGCCACTATGAATTTACAGAATCTAATGACTGAAACAACCTACTGAATGCATTGACCTGCTTATTGAACCTTTGGAATAAAAACCTTCTTAAATATGCTATGAAGCCGATAGAAATGCCTATTGAAACATGATTAAAATCAACAAAAGAACCATTGTCATTTTCATTCTTGTATTTTGTCTGTATCTGTCGTGGACATCATTACTTTCCAAGGCTAACCTTTATCTGAACAACGTCAGCTCAAGGTTTACCTGTCCGATCTGAGAAGCAGGTACGGTATCACCACTTGAACAAATCACACGCAAATCATATTTTAGAAGAGAAAAGAAATTTCGCCCATTGTGCAAAACTTGTCTTTAAAATGTTTTGGAGTAAAAGTCAAGTTTCCATAACAAAATAATACTCAAGTAAAGTACAAGTACTCCAAAATGTACTGAAGTGCAGTACTCAAGTAAATCTGCTTAGCTACTGTCCAACCCTGATCATTGGAGATGAAGCCTGTCTGATACTTGATGACACAGAAAACTAAAGTTGTTTGGATGCTGTAAAAACTGATGCCAGAGAATGTTTTGCTTTGGGGCGGGTTGAGGAAGAGAGAGATAGTGTGGTGAGCTTGTGTTCATTTTACTTAAGGACTCTATAAGGAGTTTCTAAGTAATTACAAAAAAGTCTCACTTTTAGATATATGCCTGATCAAAATAAACACTTTAAGATGAGTTTTATAGCATCTAAATAGGTTATCTATAAATGCTATTCCTTAGCTTCGCGGCCGGGGTTGGGCTGGACTGGCCTGGATAATCAACTTTGGGAACAAGACAATTAAAACTAGAGCAAATGTATATTATTCGGACCGTCTCAGAGCAGCAGGCTGTATGTAGAGATATATAGCCGGCTACAAAACTACGATACTAAGTTTTCCAAAAACTGCTTGTTGTCACACATCAAAAACTACCGCTGCGTAACGAGACAGAGATACATTGCCTCATCGCTTTGCATCCTGTAAGTTGTTGAAAAACGAAGTTGTAAAGCAATGCAGAGTTCTGAGGAAGGTCCAAGCTGCATTCGTTAGCATCACAACAAACACACGCTTTGGCTTGGGTCACGTCTTTACGACAGTGCTCATGGGTAGCAGAGTCTTTATGTCGCCGGAAATAGATTCTTCTTATTGCACCTTTAAACTTAAACAGATAGAGTCACTGTGAACTTCTGGCCACAAGCAGCAGAACATCTGAGGATGTGAGAGCTTGGAATGATAGTAAATATGGACGTGCTGTTTTCATCTAAGGGTGGAATACTCCCCACACCATCACCAGCAACAGGGTCTAGCTGCTACGGCATACTGTGGCTTGATATGATTGGTCTGTGATCAGTGTGACTGGCAGACCGATCGTCCGATCACCAGCTGCAGTGGTTTTTGAAGGTTCTACCCCTGAAAACATTTCTATTGGCTCTTCTCCAGATGGACGGGTGAAATGATGCTTTCCATTGTGGCATTTCCATTTCCACATATGGAACTATCCGTCTGTGAACTGCTAACGCATCCCTGGGCACAAACCGGACAGCGTGTTCATTTGTTATTCAAACAACCAGAGCACTGGGTGTAAAAATGAAAATGGAGGCAAGTGGAATACAGGACAGACAGCATTACTGCGCAGGTGACAGATATACTGTTGGTCAGACATAATATCAGCCTGATCTTTGTCACTCTTATTTTGTGTGTAGGTTCAGACTGGATCAGACTGCATCACTTCAGCTGGAGTTAAACTCCCCACTGCATAGTTAGCGCCTCTCCTCTGAGTGCAGTCCTTCTGCAGTGAGCAGGTAGAGTCTGCCGCCTGTTACTGCCTCTATCCTCTGTGAGAGCCTCCCTTTATGGAATCCCAGAGGCAGAGTAAAAGCTTTGACTCATGTCTCCGTGTGGCCTATTGCTTTGAAAAATGATCAAAGTGCTGCGAGCTGGTGAGGGCCATGAAACAGACAGCGAGCCAAACATCAATTTGTATGAATCAAGCAGCCAATTCTCTCGGGGTCAGAAAAGTTGTCCTCTTTGTGCTTCAAAGGGAGAACTAATGAAGCCAGAAGTCACCGCTTGGAGAGGGGGACTTGGTGTGAGGTCAATTATCGAGACCTAAAGCCCACAGTAAACCAATTAGACATTAGCACCAGGCTGTCAGGCCACTGATGAGGGCTCCAGTCAACCACACACGCAGAGTTCAAGTATTAGGTGTCGCCTAAATTACATGCTGTGCTTTTTTATTGGGATTGTGACCAACACAATAGCTCCTTGTGCTGCATAACAAGTGATTGTGTGGTACCAGCATTTGGAGTGGATGTTCTGAGTCCTCATTACACACATAAATATGTAGAGGACAGGCACAGTCTGACAAAGACAGCTTTGTGGGACACAATAGTTAGAACATATATGGAAACCAGTGCAGGGGAGTGTATCTGTAAGAATTAGGGGATACAATATGTATTGCAATACAAGGGTGTTGATACAATGCACATCACAAATAATGTCAACATCGTGAAATTACATATTCTTATTCAGGGGGCTGTTTCATATAAATCATACATCACAAAATATTTGTTACAGCATGTAATGTACATAGAAAATATGCTTTAAGCTGCCCTGCGCACTGGGTGTGTCCAAGGTATTTTGCAATTTTTGTTCATGCCTCCCTCTGCACAAGGAAGAAGAGAAGGCGTGAGTGGGTTTAACACAGCCAAGTGTACTCTTCACCAATCAAATGAACGCCTCTCCTTGCCTTTAAATGCACTGCTGGCGAGTAATTGGTCTGACTGATACCCGACCCTATGTGCTGGTAAAGACGGTCAGAGCTGCTGTCACTTTTACAGCAACAGGGAGAGCGCAGGGGCTATTGGGCTGCACATCGGAGCTACGATGTGCGTCACTGTGTGGACCACCTCATGGGACAGATGTAATCTGTTCCTGTCTCATGAATAGGAGGATAAAATGAAGTGACAGTTACATTTAACACAACAGCAGGCTAATCCATTTATCAGCTTGTGATCCACCTGCATTCCTGGTCTGGTCTCTCCTGTTATCTCCTCTTCATCCACCTTGCAATAATGTACTTCATCTTTATAGATCACGCTTAGAATGAAGATTAAAACAGAGAAACGTGGGCAACTAGAGGTAAATCCTTAAGACACTGAGTGACTTACATTTTTTTAGCCAGCATCTCTCTCTTTTTTCTTTCCCTTTTGTAACCCAGGTTAAATAAAAGATCCTGAGCTCTTATTGTGAAGGGTGAGTCCTGCTGTGGATTTCCTGAAAGCACCTATATCACAAAGGTGACTGCAATCAGCTGGTTTCTTTCAAGGAGCATCATGGCTGGTTGGACGCCAACATGAGCAAGGAAGAAGAAACAGAAGGTAACGAGAGAAAAGAAGCCTGAAAAGTTCTTGTTTGCTGTATCGACGCGCTACAAGACAGAAAGAAGACAGCACGAAGTGTTGAAGATTTGCATGGTGAGGCGACTCTTAATTGTGCTGATTAAAGAACCGTGAATGCTTATGTTAGCTCTGCTAGCCGCGGAGCGAGTAGCCTTAGCCTGCCAATTACCCTGTGTATGACATGCTGTTAGCTCCGTTAGTTTGTTTGTTTGTCTGATTGTTTTAATTCAAAGCACAGAGATTGAATGTTTTTGTTCCTTTTCCTTATTGTTATTAATGCAAGTGAAACTACTTTTATTTATGTACAATACAGAATTATATGCACTTTAGAATGTAAGAAATGTAATAGGTTTTTTCTAATTTTAAGTTTTCATTGATTTTATAGGGATGTGTGCACTTATTTTCTTTACATGTCATGGCTTTCATTTTCAAAGAAGAAGAAATTGTTTAAGTTTCATGATTGTCCTTCGTTTTTATTGATAAAGTGCATTTGTTTATTTATTTCAAACCAGTGGAAAAAGAAGAAAATGGTATTATAAGTTGGTAACGTTGGCCAAATGGTGTATTATAATTAGACTTTGGTTATTTATTTTAATTTGACCTCACCATAGGTCAGGTTTTTGGAACCCCCGGCGTTGGACCCAGGATCCTTGGAGACGTGATGGCGAGCTACCCGTGGAGATGGAAGAAAACCGTGGACCCGGAAGTTAAGAACTGAACTCTCACAGTGAAAAGCACAAAGTGGTAGGGCTGAACCACTAGTGCAGGAATAACTAATTTGGTGATCACAATCTCCTCTGAGAGAACTTTCCAATTCCAGAGAGCAGTCTGTTTTTGTTATTTTTGTTGATTATTGCATTATTTTATATTTTTTCTACTTTACCCCGGTAAATGTTATTTTTAGTTTTCTGTGATGATGATGAATGTGTTCTATGTGACTCTGAATAATTCACTAAAGAGTATTCTGTTTGTCCTGGGTGTTCTTTTAATGTCGTCTGGGTTCCTTTGGGCTCCATAGTCGAACTTAGTCTTCTGTAAGGATTTAGCCTATGTTAAATAATCTAAAGTGATTTAACCTCAGAAGGGTAACACTTTTCTTATCTCTCTTTTTCTCTTTCTTTTTTCTCTCTCTTCTTTTGAATTTCATGAGATGAGAGAAGCCGGATATATACTCTGTATCGGATTATGAGGCTGTTTGTTGTTGGCTTGAGAGATGTGAACTCGTTAGTTCGCATCAGACTTCCAGCTGCCGTCAGGTTAAGTTTTGATTATGACAAACGTCATTGATCCGATATCAGATGTGCCAGGACAATTGATTTAGATACAAATGTGTATGCTGGTTCAGACGGTTACATTAAATAGTGGTTGCTGTGATTGTTTTTTGCATTGAAATATGCCTGACACTCTGGATACCTCCTTTGTGCGCCTGTTAGCCAATGTACTACTAGACCGGGTTCACTTCGGGTGCACTTTGCCTGCACCGAGGATAGACCAGGTTGGAGCTTGCAAGCTTTCAACACACCTTCTGCACAGTTTTTTATCATGAAATTGTCATTGTGCCAAGCAGAATCTGTCAGCACCTCCTCCTGGTGTACTGCCACACCCATCCCTACTAAATTGCCAAATTTCGCTGCACTCTGTGGTATGCCAGAAGTACCTCTGCAGGGGTGTGCCATGCTCTGCCACCCTGCACTGCGCCAGGAATTTAGGGCCCTATGACTTAATCAAGGGTTCAACCCCAGCTCCAGCTGTCATGTCAGTGTGTCCTTGTTGCTCCCAGTCTTGTGCCAGTGCCATGTAAATGGGAATGAAAAGGTTGACATTGTGTTAGCCAACGCTGATGAACTTACAGATGAAGACACTTTAAATTTCCCCATCTCTCCATGACTGATTCTTGACTGAACAAGCTCACTGCCAAGACTGTAATGAGATCTGTGCTAATGATATGGCAGAAACTTGCAGACAATTTAATGCTAACAGCGCTCCAATAAGGACAAGCCCATTGAATGTGTTCTTGTTAGGAACGCACCATCAAATAGGCACGTTTAAGGTGGAAATTGGGCCCTCCCATTGGCTGGGATTTGGCTGGTATTTGCCTGGAACTTAACAGGCTGGAAGGGGAAAATTGAATTGGCTGTACATGTACATAGAAACTCAGATCCTTCAGAGAGTGAATGTGAGAGTGGATGGATGTGTTTGGGCAAATGTGACCTGCGAAGTTAAAGCTCAAGTCCATTTACCATCTTTGTAATTAATTAATCTAATTAATCACATTTTAATCTCATATCTGCTTAAAGTCCCCAAATAAAGAATTTTAATTCTAGGAAATTACAAAATTGTAGTGGATGATTAATCAAATGAATACACTAAAAGGAGAAGATTGTAAATCCACATTTTTATTGGTGATTGAATAAAACCAAAGTCAGGGCAACTTGTCCAGAAAATTCTAAGCTCAATCAGGCAACTCAAATTACACTTTAAGTGTGTTTCATAAAACCAATTTAAAAAAAAAGAAGAAGGTGGAGGACATCCAGCAAATCAATTAGGCCTGGTGCATTATTAAAGAATGTAGTACAAATATAGATAAATACATTCAAAAATAAAATAAAGTGGAGTCTCAAATATGCCATTCCTGTTGTCACCTGGGCTTTGTTTGGTTTGGCTAGAGACGCATGTGTGAAGTGACGTGCCACTGCCATGTACGGGTCCTCCAGCTGGACAGTAATTAAAATTAAAATGTTCATGTGCTATATTTAATCTTGCGATTAATTTTTTTAACGCATTAATTTGTGTTGTAATTACTTAATCTAATCAATGTACTAAAGTGACAGCCCTAGATAAAACTTAATACAAGTCCATGTTTCATTAAAGAAACAGCACTGAAATGTTTGATTTACATTTCCAGTATAGTCTTTAAATGATTTGTAATATTCATGAAATCATGAATGAGATTATCAAAATTCAACCATGAATCATGATTAAACTTTGTATTTTTCAGTCTTTCTCAGACATGTCAGGCTGTCTTTCTTTTGGTTTGACAAATAAAATCATGCCTCGCTTCACCTTCAAGCACACAAACAAACACTTACCTCAGTGGTGCCCTCCTCCTCTGTTTTCCTTTAAGAGCCTGAAGCAGCACCAATCACGTCCTCTTGTCTACCTGTTCTCACTGAGATCACTACAGTCCCCCCATCTGACACCTTTGCACTGCGACACACCACAGTATCAATCTGTGATAGCACCCTGGTCGCTCACAGCCAGCTATTACCCAACCTAATTACCAGGCAGCCGGCAATAAGTCAACAGCAGCGGAGAATAACCACTCAGGTCCAAAAGACAGAGTCCCGCCCGCCCCTGAGCAAACACAGCCATCCATTTTAATAAAGACATTTCTGCTGGCAACCAGGGGGGATGATAGGAGAAATGTCTGATAAGAGGAGGTGGTCTGATGTGTGGTGGCAGAGGAAGACATCAGGAACTGCTGCAGAAGCATCAATTGGACACAAGATGATTGTTTCTGTCAGAATGAAGGTCTGATTTGTTTGATTCCCCCAGTGATTTCTGCAGTTTCATGGACTGTTAGTGTAGTGCAGGGATCATAACTACATTAACGCAAGGGCCATTTTCTTATTTCTTAAAGGGATAGTCAAGGATTTTTCAGGTGGGGCTGGACGAAGTACACATCAGCTTTGCCACTGTGTTCTACACTAACATTTGTTTTGTCTTCAGTCTTGCCTCAATCACAAGTTCATAAGCCAACAGACATCATTCTCTTGACAGTGTGAAAAGTAACAAGGGAGAGACAGGCAAAAGTCGCCCACCACCAGTTAGCTTAGCTCAAACCCTTGGAGTCAGTGGGTAGTGTTAGCCTGCCTCTGCCAATCAGATAAACTCTACAGCAACTCCAATGGTCCTGTGTGCTTGTTGTGACTTTTTGAAAACTGTGTTACCTATTTTTACACTAAGAGTCACACTTTATGTAATTATCTAGAGTAATATATATGGAAAATATACCCCATGATGCATGTGCTTTTCTGTTGACCTGACTTTCACTTCTGTTTTTTTTGTCCCCAATGGGGCAATTAGTTTTGCAGCAGAAGGAGCAGAACATAGGAGATACATAAAACATTAGCACAAGTACATGCCCACAGAGTAACGTCTTTTCTGTCATGTTTTGGATGTTAAATTTTAACGTCAGATTGCTGTCTTTTTTGACATCTACCAAAAATGACATTTATAGTTCGGTTGTGGTTGTTTGTGGACATCTACTCCACACTTTTAGATGTTATTACCTCCGCCAAGGAGGTTATGTTTTTGGGAGAGTTTGTCCGTCTGTCCGTCCATCTGTGAACAAAATAAATCAAAAAGTAATGGACGGATTGGGATGAAATTTTCAGAAAATGTTCAACATGGGCAAAGGAAGAACTGATTCGATTTTGGTGTTGATCCAGAGCAGCGTCTGGCCGCCATGGCAAAAATGTGATTTCTGTGAATAACTACTGAGATAAAATAGATATTATTATGAATCCAGATGCTAATGGTGTGTTTCATGGTCAAGGAATCTAAATATTTACATGAAATAAAGGCAGGAGTAATATTTATGGTCAAAATGACAATATGGCAGAGGATTGTGGCGTTGGCGGAGGTCTGCGCTCTCCGAGTGCTTTCTAGTTTTTACAACTGTTTCCAGAGGGTGCAAATGGATCACACCTTTTATTTGTCTCATAATCACCTGGTGCTGAGAAAAGGATGCTTTTCCAAAAATGCCATTTGATTGTCTAACTGGAGATGAATACAGTTCCAGTTCAAAGTAACTACTGAGCCAAACTTTCTCAGCAAATGACTCAAGGGTGTTTCCGATTAAAATTCTGACTTGGAGTTTGGAAATTTCTGAGTTCTGTTTTAACTGGGACGCACCATAATTCATGGTAAAGCCCAATCACTACGGGCGATTGTCCCCTTGTGCTGGTAAAGTGTGTGTGTGTGTGTGTGTGTGTGTGGGGGGGGGGTCAGATCAGCGACACAATCTATATTTACCTCTGCCAAGGACTTATGTTTTCGGGAGAGTCTGTCTGTCCGTCAGTGAACAAAATAACTCAAAAAGTTATGGATGGATTTGGATGAAATTTTCAGGAAATGTTCAGCATGGGAAAAGGAAGAACTGACTCGATTTTGGTGCTGATCCGGATCACCGTCTGGATCCGCCATGATGAAAAATGTGATTTTCATGAATAACTACTAAACCAAAATAGATATCATTATGAATCCAATTGCTAATGGTATGTTTTCATGGTCAAGGAATCTAAATATTTAGATGAAATAAAGGTAGGACTAATATTTATGGTAAAAATCACAATATGGGAGAGGACTGTGGCGCTGGCGGAGGTCTGCGCTCTCCGAGTGTTTTTCTAGTTATATATATTATTACCTCCTTTGTACTAGATAAAACATCTGCTAGAGTCAAATACCTTGTATGTGTAAAATACTTGGCAAAAAAAAAAAAAAAGGTCCTGATTCTGATTTATGAAACATTTAAAGGAGAGGCATTAATCTACGATATTGTATCTAACTGGAGTTTAAATCAAACACCAAAGTCTCATATTGAAAGGAAATGAGAGCAGACACTCTGATCAGTTGGTATGTGCAAGGCACAAACATTATGATTTTACTTCTGCAGTACAACAGATTATAGACCCACATGGTCAAATTGACTGTACACTACGCACTATGAGCTGTACTTTACATTGTTTTAATGAACATTAAATTGATTTGAGCTTGTGCAGTCCTTTCTTGTTGTTTTCTGACAACTCACAGGGCTCTTACATTCAGGTCCAACCTACCTTTTCACAACCATCCACACTTGCATTTACTGACTGATGGATGTAAGACATTTGCCAGTATTGGCCGAAACTCTTTCACACCCATTCATACACCACTGACTCAGCAGTGGGAGCAGCTTGGGGTTACGTGACACATCGACATGTGGCAGTGAGAGCTGGGGCTTAAACCCTCTTCTGCTGGTGGAGCAAATTTCCAGTCTGAGCTACCAAGAACAGGGCCTTTAAAGTTTAAGAGGAAATACACAGGATCTGTAGGATCACAGCCGTCAAAAACTGGCCAATCCATCACATTTGGCTACAACTTCGAGAGTAGACGACATTTTTGTGGCAGCTTGGAGTGAAAGTGTGTGGATTTTAAAACTTGATTGAACTGAAAGTGTCAGATCTGAAAAAGCTGTGGCTATTTTTGTTTCAAGGGTAATGTGCAGGTAAGACATCAATATCAAACAATCTCTTGAAGAATAAGTAATAAAAGAATATTTTTTTTTTGTTCATACTTTTAATTTTTCTGAATAACAGCAATACACTCAGGTTCACACATTGACAAATACAAACACAAAAATGAACATGTATGCAACAACATCACAGAGAAGGATAATCAGTGCATGCTCATACTCAAATAAATATTAAATTCATTACAAAAAAGGTTTAAAGTTGTCTTATTCAATGGCAGGTTCGGTTTTAAAGAAAAAAGAGAGGGCAGAAAGAAATAACATTTCTCATATAGTAAAAGAAGATTTTCTATGAATTTTTTTAATTAAAATCCTAGAATGAGGGGATTTTTTTTAACTTCCACATTAAAACAGTTGACTCGCTGTGATGTCACAATATGGTAAGGGGAGCATACATTCCCTTTTGTCTCTGTTGACATGTCCTTTTTGGTCGTAAAATTATATCTGGGGGGATTTTATAAAATTCCCTAAAATGGTTTGCTCAGCTTGTTCTACAGGGGGACAGAAAAAATGTGCATGATTCAAACTATGGTAACTCTTCCAGTATCCATGTTATCCAAATAATCTGAAAGCTGAGGAGCATAGCTTTGGGACTGCTGCAGCAGATAGGAACGATTCTCATCTCCACATTTAGACACAAAACAAGAATCAACTGGGAAGTTGGAGTGGTAAGCAACTAGGCCTATTTGCAAAATGTCCTCGCCTGCTCTCTCTCACCCGCTCGTAAGCCTATTTACTGTCTCTGTCTCTATGAAGAAAGACCCAAAAGAAGCTCAGAAAAATATTCAAAACAAACTCTGGCAAACTTCAAAGGAGTGTTGATGCCTAAAGATGAAAATTGAGTTTCCGTTTACACAAGAACGGTGCAAAAAGGAAGCAGTGTTTTCAGGAAAATGATCAAACGCTGCACATGCGCAGTACTCTGTCAGATACAGCACACCTAGGCACAACAACAACATTTGGCCGTCTACGGAGCAGCGTGTGCTGCTTAATGTGCTCATTGTTTTATCCAGACAAAAATATCCTGACAGATTTCTTGTCTACACAAGAAACTCCTTCATGCATCCAACTCCCCTTTGTTGTTTGTGAGGAGTTTGTCTTCACCGGAAGGCATGCGTGTATTAACACGTCTGTTTCACTACAAACCTACATCACCAACTCCTGGCCTGGCATGCATGCCACAGCATGTTCAGTTGTTCTCACAGATGCACATGTGAAAGCAGAGAGCTTTTGAAAAAGAAAAGGTGTTGTTCTTTCTGTGTCTGGTGAAAACATTGTAAATGGGACCTTGATCATACCTGTACCTGTATATTCTTTCAAAACCTTGATAGGGCTGTAGAAAGTGCAGCAAAAGAACAAAATCGATTTTTGTGCCACCACAATTCATTTGTTTAAATCATTAGCTAAGAAAGAGCTTACAAACATGGACATGGCCAATGCACTTTCAGATTTTTCTGACAGCCAATGGAAATTGAGCCCATGGGACATATTTTGGACGCAAGTAGAATAAAAGAGTTATTATTCAGGATACAGATCCCCTCTAGACGGGTTAATCTCCACTCAATATTATTTTAATTGCAGTGTTGTGCTCCTTTTTTAACAATAACTTGATGACATATTCAACCACATGAACCATAAATGAAGAAAGGTCATGTAGATAATAGACACACAGGTAGCTGTAGATGTTTAGCCGTCCATACATTTGCTGCAGGAGTGTCAGGCACTATGCTCTCCAGCCCGGCGTTAACAGACTGCCGTGTTTGTTCAGCCTGACAGCTGACGGGGAGGAGACAGGCCACAGATTAACGCTCGGTATCACAGTGTATGTTGAAATTCTTTAATAATCCCTGTGTCGTTTTTAATGAGATTTTTCTCCCTCCAGCAGATACATGATGCAGCCATCAGCAGCCTCTCTGAGATCTTGACAACCAATCCCGACTCGGAGTACAGGCATCTGACCAAAAGATGGCTAAAGCCGCCGCACTTGCCATCAATCATCACAGGGATATAATCTTTCCCAACAGGCAGGCGGGCAGCCATCCCCACTGCTGCGATCCTCAGGTTGAAATTCACAGCCATGTAGGAAACGGATGTCCCGCTCCCAACAGTCAGTCAGAGCTGGATTTATCAGTCCTTAATTAAAGTTGCACTAATTAAGATTGTGTTCAAAAGGAGCAGGGCTTTGATAGCATTAAAGTAATCACAGAAGGGCTCACATAGTGATGTTGTACAGCGGCTGAATGCTGATAGCATCTCAAGCTATCCACAGAGGAGTTTTCCCTGTCTAATCCAATTCTGCCAAATTGGTTACAGAGCGACGACTGCATGCTGCGCCTTTATGATGCTGCTAATGTGCTGATGTGCACTAATATGTTCCCAACCATATGTGCAAAGTGAGGAAAAGTTTAAAAGGGAAAGGAAGTGCTTAAATTGGGGTTACACCACTAATTGGTCTCCATAAAACTACATGTTCAGGACTGACACTGACCCCGTCACATGTTGGATTTAGCCCACGTCCACAGTTAAACGGCCAGAGGGGGGAAACGCGCTAACTGCTGCAAAGACGGAAGGCCCAATAGCCCACACTCTTGTCCTGCTTGGCATAAGTGTTGCATTTGATCTTACTCCATTCTTGCAGCTGTCATGACTAAAAGTCCAATTTCATGGTAGCTTAATCCCCGATCTGTGATAAATTCATATAAACTCACAGCTCACTTACAAGCTTTATTCAGATCTGTTGGCTGAATCTGAAGCTAAAGGAGCTTTAACAGCTGTGCTGAATAAAGAACTACGATCAAAGGCTCCACAAAAACAGCTTTTCACAGAAATATCATGTCTTAAATATTTGTTTACAAGGTCACAAGTAAATATCTATGCTCAGTTATGTTCAGAATTATTTGAGTCTCCATCTGGCTGTGCAATGTGCAACACTTCATCTGCAGAGTAGAAGAAACCTTGACAATTACGACTATATTGACAATAATTATGTGAAACTTTGGTTCATTTCTCATCTTTAAGATAAATTTGAATGCTTTTCACGCATAAACTTGTGCTGTACAACATGGATTCTTTCTCCAGACTGATGCTCTGATGAACTTTTAGCAGTTAAAGAGTGACAGAACAATCACTGTGCAATAACCTAGAGACACTAAACCATGAAGAACTGTTAATTAAACTGTATTTGCAATTATCTATTTCTATTCAGTCTGTTCTTCATTATGTAAATAATTAATTATCCCCTTCTACAGGCACCTGAGCATAAAATCTGCATATTAGATGATTACTGTTCACTCAAGAGTCTCACCTGTAAACATGTAAATGGAATTCCTACACAACTGTGCTCTCAGGTTTAATGTGAATTCTGCTCCATAGTCTCTGTATGATAGATCATTTATGGTTCATTCAGGCATTTCCCCTTAGACACACACACATCACCCTCCTATCCTACTTATCTATTATCAAAATTGAACTGTTTTAATTCTGCCTACCTCATGTTTACCACTCCTGTCCTTATCATAGTCTTTAACAGTATGTCCACTGCATTATTTGCTCTAATCTCCATTTCACTACTGTTTATGCAGCTATGTGCATATCCTATTTTCTGTATTATGTTACCTTTCTTATCTTCAACTAAAAATGTAGCACTTGCGCCTCTATTCTTGTTTATCTAGATAGATAGATAGATAGATAGATAGATAGATAGATAGATAGATAGATAGATAGATAGATAGATAGATATGATATGATATATGATATGATAGATATGTAGACAAAATATGAGATCAGCTTGTTCCACATTTTTTAGGTATAATGCCTAAAAATGACTGATTGGGGTAATGGTGACACACAAATTCTTTAAATATGTTAATATAGGTAAATATAGCATTACATTACCCTCATGGAAATATATATTTGATTTTCAATTTGCATATTCAATATTAATTGAATTTTGGCCTTCTTTTCGTCTGCAAGTGCTTAAATAATTTGCTTTTTAAAATGTGTAGAGCACCATTTTGCGTTTACTAAGAGTCGAGATGAAGGCAAATGACTATTTAGACGTTTTAAAACAGTGTGTAGTTATACATGATTAAAAACAAAACTGTTTTAGCATTATAGGCATTAACAGGAACAATTTAAATCAGGATTCAGTGTCTGATTCATAAGACAAACAAATATTTGGGTCTAAGATGACATAAATTTGATATTTTGATTTCAATATAATTTGTTGTCAGTTCTGGTATTGTGACTGAGATGCTCTGCCAGGTAAATGAAGGTGAATGCATTTCACACAAAAAGGAACATTTGTTTATGTTTATTTTCAGATTTAAACTTTACTAGAATTCAATAAAGGGTTATTAAATGTTTCATTTTATCCAAGTGTAAAGCATGTCTTCAAGAATTTAAGGAAACATAAAATATTCCTTACCCCTTACACTTCATATTTAGTCAAACAAATTTACAGCAGATTTCAACAACTACAATGTTCTAAAGTTCCATCAACTAAAACTAGACTAAAAGTGAACCTATTTAAATCTTAGATGACTAAATTATGGCCAGAGGTGAAATTAAACCGGAAATAATGTACAGACCTCTTTTATCAGAACACACCTGAAGGCCTCTAAAAAAAAGTTATTTTCACTCATGCGTACAATGTGAGCCCTTTCTTTTTTCAAGCGAGTTTAACCGAAATAAATGTAAAATTGTTGAATACATAAAAATCATCTCCAGAATATGCCTTCTGTGATGTGTTAAACAAGTTTTAATGCGCCTGACGAACACAAGGCTATAATTTGTAGGCCACGGTACTCGCTTACAGTGATAGGTTGTAACTTGTAGTAGGCGGTCACTCGTACGAGTGCGACGTAACCAGGGGTTTAATTGGGCTGGAGCTCCAAGGTGGTGGAGCTGGGCTCCAACTTAGTCAAATAAATAAATTAACTAATTTAAAGTTTCAGTAGCACCACGGACGACAGACCATTTTTGCATGAACTGCTTGCGGGGCTCTCTCATAAGCACCGAGATGCTCAACAAATCAGAGCGCAACATCAACGTAGACAGGGTGGGCAAATGAACGGGACATGATACCAGAGATTATCAGTGAACTGCCAACATGTGTGCACGTCTGAAGGAGCCTTGACTTTAATAAAAACATTCACTCTACAAGCGCGAGAGCATGGAGATATTAGATAGCACGGGACAGCGGTCCTGAATCATTGTGTGTGTTTATTGTAACTGAAACGGTGTGTCATTTGCTCATATGCTCATTTTCTAATTGTACAGAGGGATTTATAAAAAATGCCGAGGCAGTCTTGTGGTTCAGTAAAACTCATCTTTCCTGAGCAGTCCAGCTCTGTTTTTACCTTTTCTAAATGATAAACTCATCCTGCGGCTTCCTGCGTCACTTATTCTCCATATCAGAGTATCTGAAGGATCCAGCTCCAAATGCAGTTTAGTATCAATCAATCAATCTTTACTGATAAAGCACTTTTCATACATAAAATGTAGCACAAAGCGGTGAACATTCAAGTACTAGTGCAGTGGTTCTCAACCTGTGGGTCGAGGCCCAAAAGTGGGTCTCAGAGCTATTTTCAGTAAAATTTTTACCTCCCCCTATAGAAAATAAATGCTTTGCCATGTATTACATTATGTGCCGAAAATATTACATTATGCACTCAAGGATGTGCACAGTAGTCAGAAAAGAGCAGGCTTTATCAACATCTGTCTTGTATGATGCTCATGCATAAAGCGCACAAATTTTTTTTGAGTTGCACAGTTCCTGCAAGAATCTTATCTTACTTTCACCCTTGATTATGACTAAAGTTAAAATATATTTTAGGCAACAGTCTGTAACTGAAACTCAAGTATACAGTGCTGTCAAAATGAACACTGGTAATTTATAGAGTAGAGTAAGTGGTTTGTTTTCCTCCTCATTTACGTCTTGTTGATTTTCGAGTAGAGTCCAGCTGTATAGATAAACAACTACCTGTTGTGTGAGATATAACCTTAAACAGCTTCGTTAATTACAATCTGTGATTAAAACTGGTCATAAAGCACAAGTGTAAATTGTATGTTTGTGTTCCTTGTTTAAAAATGATCTCAATTATCCTTTCCTCTGTCATTTGACTACATGAAACTGTTCGCACACACACCACAGCCTCAGTGTTTAAAGTCACACCTCTGTGTTCTCACCATCAGTGTTGATGGAGCCCCTCTGACACCATATGTCTACACACAAATGTTTTGATTCCCATCTCCTGTGGTTGTTTTTAGCTGTGCATATATGCTCTTTATCCTTGTAAATTATTCTTGGAACTGTGCTTGAGTGCACTGAGAGTAAATGGAGCCAAGATCCTTTTTATGTGTTTACTTAGACTGCCAATAAATGTGGTTCTGCCACACTTGGCTTAAAATGATCCAGACACAGCTCACAGTGCAGCAGGATCATTTTGTGTTATGTTTTTGATATTTTATTTTAAAATAGAAAGGCCACAACTAAAAATAAGTAACATTTGATATTTAATTCAGCCACCAGTATCACGAATCCAACAAACAAAACAGTTCCAACCAAGCACAAATGAGTGTAAATCAAGCATGACCAGATAAGTTTTGCCTGCAGTTTCACAAATCAAAAAGTTTGAGAGTGAACTGTGAGCGAGAATGATCACCCAGGTTTAATCAAAGCCACTTGCATAATGTATGGCATGAATTAATTTCCTGCAGCAAACAAAACAACTGGGAACAAAGACAAACAGCCAGGCCAAACAAAGTAGGATATTCATTATTTTTTGTGTGATTCAATTACAAAAGGGGACGTCTGTGCGTTTGCATTCTAACAAATTACCTCTATAGTATAATAAATGCCAGACATAAATCATTTGTCATCTTTCATTATGGCACAAACCAGGAACGGTTATGCTCTGATTTCCATGCTTTCCTCTGATTATTATTCCTGTATTTTGTCTCTCTGCTGCTGCAGAGGCACCGGGTTCAGGGGGTTTTACTGCAATTACTTGTTCATCTATACAACAAAAGATTTATCTTTATATGCACCGTCCTCTGCTGCCATTACAGGAAAATAATCCTCCAATCCATTTTCTTTTCTCTTCTCTTCTCTCCATTGATTATTTACATTCTCAGACGTGTGATTTGTATGACTTACCCCGGTCTGGCTGTCTTCTTTTAATTATTAAAATGCTGTCTGACGTTTTTTAGGAGAAGTTCTGTCATTGCACATTTAAACTCAAATTCTCAGCCCTGTTGTTGAAACAATACGTCTGTCATTTTATCTACATTTGGCGTCACTGCAGTTTTGTGACAGATGTTTTCTGTGGTGCAGAAACCTTTACGTTTTCTCAAAGTAGCAGTTTTCTGTCTGTCTGAGATGTTCTGTTGGAGCTCTTGTCATGTAAGGCTTCTTTTTCCATGTGCGCCCAGCCCAGTCCATTATACCCTAAAAAATGTTGAGTTATTTTGGTAACCCAATTTATGTGTTGAGTTAAATTTTTGGGTTATTTTTTATAAAGAGTAACCCATTTTCTGGGTTATAGGGCTATTATTTTAACCCAACTATGTCAGAACCAGCTCCACACTCACTCAGCGTCAGATCGTCTCGCTCCAAGAACTCCAGACCTGCTATCCGGACTGATCACCCGTTGCCTGTTTCTGTTCCTGTTTCCGCCTTTATCGGCTGATCCTCGGCTAGACTACAAGGTACCGACCCGTTTCTGTCCTGCACCTACCTTCCTGCCTGATCCCCCATTGCCGACCTTACTTCTGTTCCTGACGCCGAGTACCTCTTCGTGAATCTTGATCTGTGGTTGTGGTTGATCTTGTGGATTACCTGTCTATGAGCCCGAATCAGTGGTGGCAGCCTGATCTCTGGCAATCAGAACCGTTTCTTGCTCTGAAAGACAAAGTGAGTCCTAACCTGCTTCACCTTAAACCTTCACCTGAGTTGCGGAATGAGTGTGTGGCTCCTGCGTGACCGAGTGGACTACGTCACTGCCTTGTGAATGCCGGTTCAATCGCCGCACTCTACAATTGTTCCTGTGTCTGTTCAATAAAGCTGGTTATTGTGAACTGCAAAATCTGTGTCGCTTCTGGGTCCTAACTGCCTCCATGTCAAACTACCGGAGGCGCCGAATTGTGCAACCTAACATAGTATTTAGCATAACCCAACTTTTGTGTTAAATAATACAACCCAAAAATTGGGTTGAAAAAAAAAGAACCCAACCTGTTGGGTTAAAATAACCCAAAAAGGGGTTTGTCCTTTTCTGAACCAGCAGTTGGGTTAAAACTGGGTTATTTTTTAACCCAACTGTTTTTGGTGCGTACGACTACTGGACCTGTCCACTCTGATGAATGGTCACAAAAACTCAAATAAACACACTATAGGCTCGGGGTGTAACGAAATGGTCAACTCAATAAACAATACAAAATATAAAACAGGGCTCACGATACAAAATAAAGACTATATTAAACCCCCATCAGTAGGACGTTTTGCAAAAATCTCATTTTCTTTATTTTCTTCCTAATGCAGACATCCAAAAAATGTTGCTGCATCAGTACAAAATAAATGCTCTTTGAAAAAAAACTGGCTGATGACTGGTTGATGTTACTCCAATCAAAACAATCCCATTTGATGAGTTCGGGTGAGGGAAGCATGTTCATGGTGGACATTGGGCACTCCTGTTGGCTGGATGTTAGCTAGTAACTTCACTGAAACTCAGCAGGTATTCGGCTGGAAGCGAAAACTTAAAGCAGCTACATCTGTCGTCATTACAGTTAATTGTGTTCCAGGGTTACACAAGATAAGTGCTTTTCAACCAGTAAGTGAATGAACAAAGAACAGTTTATTAAATTGTATTTTAATGATGAACAACAGGAGCAATCTCAAATGTTTAAAAAAAAAAGACCAATGCAAAAATATAAAGAGTGCAAATTCTCTCAAAATTCTGTAATGGTGTGACGAAATAGAAATGTGTTTTTGAGCTGTCTTTAAAGCTTCAGGGCTTTCCTTAATGCCTGGCAAAATGGGAAATGAACATTTTTTTCCATTATTTATTGTAGTAACTTTCAAGTTGGTGTCACACTGTAGCAATCGTCTAGAAAATTCCAAGGTACCTACAGACATTTTCTGAAGAGAACCGCCATGTGCAAAAACAGAGTATGAGCTATGAATAAACAAATATATTTTTTAAAGGATATCAAACAGGGAAGAAAAGGTGGCTGTTGAATACATTTTACAAAAAAGAAAACATAATGACATTTAAGAGGCCCAATCAACAGATGAGAAACTGTGACAATTCAGATGAAAATAACAAAAACAAAAACCCTTCACAAAGACAGAAGTTTTATTTTCCGGAAAACAAAATTCATTCCCTGAATACAGGATTTTAATTCCAAACTTTCTCTTTTCTCTAAACTTTAAGATATTAAAAAAACGTTTAGAGAGGGTACAATTATTCAATCAACTTTCAGTCTTGGATATGTAAGTATTGTATTTTATGTGAAATAAGAAATAACCATCACACAGTGGATTCATGGTTGTCGTTTGTTTATTGAGAAAGCTTCATTTTCAGGAAATACCCGTGATGCTGCTGGTCACATTTTTTACATGTATGATCATCATGCAGGACCTCATGTGGGAGCTGAATATCAGCTCTCTCATCAAATTAGCACAGCAGAGGTCAACTTTCTGTGAAACTCAACCTGCCAAAGACGATGATGATGCACTTCTGCACCACCATCACTGAGTCCATCCTCTGCTCCTCCATCACAGTCTGGTATCACCACCAGGGACAAGCGCAGGCTGCAGCCAATCATTCGCTTCATAGTTTCATACTTACATCCAGGAACTGCAAAGATCCAATTTTTCTTCTGCCTGTGCCCACACATCTCAGAACCACAACGCACCAGTGTCCTAAACATGCACTCTGCTCGTGCTCAGACCCGTTAGGCCATGATCCATGCATTATGTTTCTTTACAGCCTACCTGCACCCTCACATTTGAATTCTTCTTTTTTTTATCCACACCTGCACTTTTCTGTTGTTGCACATGTTTGTTTGTTTGCAGGTGTCTCTGGTACCTGAGCAGGTGCAGGACTCTGGATCAGTCTAACAGCACCACCTTTATCATCCTCCTCTTTTGCTCTGCTGTTTAGTTTGTTTTTCTCTGTCACTGCTCCACATGTAAAGCTCTGTGCTCTCATTGGTCAGAGTCTTTGTCGTCACAGAACCAATTCTCTGTGGCAGGAAAATGAGATACTTCTTCTGTTTTAGCTTTTTATTACTCATCAAACAAACTCCCTGTTTCATCAGCGGTCCCTTGAGATTTATGGCTCTTTGCAGGAAGCGCTCTGAATTTTATTTAGCTTGTGCTTTCATTGTAAAAGTTCCTCAAGGTGGCGCCATATCCCCATGTTTCAACAGTGTGATCATTATTTTCAATTTAACATTGCCTAAAAAAACTTTGTAGCACAATAAAAGCAAAGAATATCCCCACAATTTTTAAAAAATGTTAATAAAACTGGAATAAAAATTTACTACAAGATAAATATGTGAATGCAATATTGCAATACCACCTTACCAGGTATTTGTACATCTGAACACTTTACAAACAAAAGCTCAGCTCTTGACACCAGTCCACATCAGAAAGATGTAAACTACACCGTATTCACTTGAATGGAGCATCCAGGGACAACTCAAACTCAAACTGTGCAACTGAGGCTGCTTTCCCACAAGGGGCCCTGTCCTGGATCCGGGTGCGATTGAGCCCAAAGTCCGGTTCGTTTTGGTAGTGTGAATGCAAACAAACAGCGCCCCAGGCACTGGGCCCGGGCCCAATTGGGGAGGTAGTCTCCAGCGCGATTGAAGAGGACCGTCACGGTTCGGTTCAGATGTGAATGCAAGCGTGCCAGGATACGGGACCGCTGCTGTGTGACGTCACGGTTGTACGACTCACTGAGTATATAGCTCTGTTTGTGTTGTGGTCACTGTAACTTCTAACAACTACAGGTTGTCCACACTTTTTTGGAATGCCTTGTGGAAATCATTAGACTCCAGTCGACGAGTGGTCTGTTATCACTCACCTTATGGAAGACTGCGAGTTGATCTGTAGGAAAAAGTGATATAAAGTCAAGTTTCAACGTCTCTGGCCTCTTTAGAAACCATCTCATCCGTGCAGAACGGCCCATTTCATCCTCCGAGCTGCACAATAAATGTGGGAGTGGGAGGAAGACAGCTGCTTGCGTCTCAAGTATGTAATACACCCATAAAAGCACGAAGGACTCCATCGCCAGTGCTTAAACACCGTCTTTGCTAATATAAAAACACATTCAAAACTCTTCCATATGAGTTTTTCTTTGTTTTAATTTACAATGAGGGTCGCTGATGCCGTCTCAAACACGATACAAAAAATCATATTAGAAGAAAAAAAATGAAGAAGAGAGCGAGATGTAAACATTGGTTGTTTGGAGCGGGAAATGGTTACCATGGTAGCCTCTTCTTGGTTCTCCGTAGCAGGTTTGGTAACCAATTGCGTGCAAATCGCCCCCTGCTGTTTCAAACTGAGTAAACAGCAAGTGGCCCCGGGCACAGTTCAATGTTGCAAGTGTGAATGCAAGCCAGGGGAGGAGGGGGAGGGGGGCGAACCACGCTGCAGAACGGTTCGAAACAGGTGGGCCTAATGTGAAGGTACCCTCAGACTCCCGGGGCACACAGATGACGCGTGAAGGCAGTGTGGGCAATTTGCATTTAAGATTGGCTCACAGACGAACAGCTCACTCACAATAGCTCAGTTCTCGTCCTTCACTTAAAGAACCATTAAAAGGCCTCAACTCGTTCACAAACTTCACATCTCTATTCCCTTCTTGGCTGGGTATTTTGCTTTATCCATAGTTTTTCTCAACAGATAACCTTAATGTGAAAGAAAACATAAAAATCAAGTTGTTTGAAGGAATTTTTAAGAACATTTAGTCTGAGTGGAGCATGAGCTTTTCCCAAGAGCTTTATTAACCATCATTTTCCTTCACTTTTTAAGGAACATGATATTGTGACTAATGCCACTCCACAGATCACAGAAACTTCATTAATACCAAGTAAGTTTTGAATCCATGACCAAAAATGGAGTGAACTTTTATTTATTAAAGTAAAATCACGTTCTGTTTCAGAGGTATATACTATGGAACTGTCCTTGAGAAGATAAAAATGGGAAAACATTGTGGCTTTTACGTCTTGCGCAGAAATTCTCAATAAGGTCACAGAAATACATTTCAAATTCTCCATAATCCTGCAAATGCTGTTATTTCCAGAGATGTTGATGTAGAAAATCTCTACACTTTTTACAAGTGTGTTGATGAAACTTTAACTCACTTTTTTTATGTGGAAAAACTTTAATTTGATTAAAGATGTATTTTGTTAGTATGCCAATAAGATGAACAAAAATCTCCATATCCTTGTTCATTTGTTTGTCTTATTATGAAAAATGTTCATTCATCAACAGAACACTGTGAACTCCAGGCCCTTTTAGTTAAATTTGATTAACTTTATAATTCACTGAATAAAAATGTATTTGGAGATCACACTGGTGCTTGATGGACTTCATGTTAATTGTACATCTTACAAATAATGGTGGAATAAATAAACAGATACAATCAAATCAACAAATAAAAATTTACAAATGAGTTTTTAAGCAAATAATTATGTTAAAGCAAGTCTATAAATGTGTGTTTTGGAAAGTAGTTCCACAAAAATCATCTGCAGTTTTATATCCTGTCTGTCATTGTCTCGACACAGTGCAAAAAGGGAAACACCTTCAAGAACAGAAATGCACTGCAAAGTAGAAACAAACGAAAAAGCCCCAAAACAGTCAAACCCAGGAAACACCTGAGAGATGAAACACAGCAGCACCAACAGAGCAGAAGTGCTCCAGGCCTGCAGGGGGCGCTGTGGCATGTGGGAGAGACAGACAAGAGAGACTATGGTCAAGCCAGCTGCTGCTAAATTTAAAGTGGTCATGTATTTTAACTTTTGCAGTAAAAGCTCTGTGCAGAGCACTGGCTGTTTGCCCTGCCACTGCATCCATCATGAGTATGTCCTCAACAGCACCGTGTTAGCAATCAGAGTTCTTAAATGAGTATATAATGTAAGTAATCTTGAGTGTTCAGAGCAGGCAGTCTGTATTTTCATGGAGTAATTATGTTGCACATTCACGGCCCTCTGCCAAAATATACTCAGTGTCATTAAAACAGTCTATTATGGGGCTGCCTTTAATTACATCCCCAATTTAGACTGCTTTATTTTGTACAACCCACAATAATTAATGTCCCAATCAACCTTTCTGGGAACAAATTATACTACTTCATTTTGAATGACTGTCACATTTGCATACCGATTACTGCAAAACAATGCAGGCAAAATTATGGATGAAGATAATTAGAAACAAAAGCAGCAGAATAGGAAATTTACTCTGAAATGTGTTAGTTACAGGTGGGGATTGATCAAAATAATGTGGTAATCTCATTTTTAATCTAATCAAGTGTTTGAACTACAATAAAAAAGTGCTTATTCTGTCTTTCTTTGTTTCAAGAGTCTTGAATCTCTAAATACTAGGCTTACTGGAATAACAATAACACTGGACTAAGTACTAAAAACAGATTTACCACTAAAGCTGATCCAACAGAGCACAGGTTTTGGATTGTTTATAAAGATGCTTTAAGGAAAGTTAAATACTTCAACACAATGTCTGTTGTTTATTTCAGCTTTGTTCCCCGAAATTCTTTAAATCTTGTTAGCTTAATATGATACACAATTATTGGTGTTTTCAATACACCCAAATAACTTATCCATGCCAAATTTAAAGGAGACATATCATGCTGATGCATGATTTAATACTTACATATAATATAATAAATTTGAAAACAAGACCTTATACCCCCTAAATTTTCAAAAAATGAGATATTGTATTTTTTCTGATATCCTAGAACGAGATTTGATGCCTCTGAAAATAGGTCATTGCAAGATGTCCGCGAGATTTCAAACGTCGTGACGACACGAGGTACCTTTCTTTTTATTGGAGTAATCTGATAAAACACTTCCTCCTCTGTGATGTCCGTTAGCCACAAAACCGTCACCGAGGAACACATTCGTCCAGCAGCAGTATATAGCTCCCTAGCTCACACTCACTCATTACCAGCTCTGGCCTGTAGGGGGACTCAATACGCGGTCGCTGCATTGAGCCTGCTGGAAAATACAGTAGAAGAAGAAGGACAGGTTGGCTCAGCCCCCGATAGAATTGACCAATCAGACCACAAAGGGCTGTGACGTTGCGAGGTAACTGTAGGTCATCCTCAGATCCGAGTGTTTCAACGAGGGCTTGATAACGGCCTAAAATAAGGATTTTGAGAACGCTATTGTGGGGCAATGAAAGAACTAAATGACTTGTACTGAGGGCAGAAATGCTTTACAGGCATCCTAGTCTGGCATAGTGAAAAGGAGAAACAATCATGATATGTCCTCTTTAAATCACCCATTGATCCAAATGAGCAACTTTTTGACTGTTTTTGAAGAACATCCACACATAACAGTGTGCCATGGACTACTTTGAAGGTGCAATCCTTCATGGCCTTTGTTTGAGAGAAGGACATGGGGCCCTAATTTCGTGGTGCAGGATGCGCAGAGCCTGACGCACCCCGCACAGTGCTAATTTCATCCGGTTCACCGCCATGTGCTGCCAATTTGACAATTTGGTAGACTGTCTGCGCAGAGATGGGTGTGACGGCGCACCAGGGGGAGGTGCCAACAGATTCAGGTTGGCGCAGTGACAATTTCTTGTCAAAAAACTGTGTGGAAGGTGCGCTGAAAGCTCGCCAACTCCAACCTGGTCTATTCTCAGCGCAGGTGAAGCGCACCCTCCGCAGCTGTAATTTGGTGACAGGCACACATGTGCACACACGTCAGCAAAGCCTCAGAGGCAGGTTTCCAGAGTGTCAGGCACATTTTAATGCAATACACAATCACAGCAATCACTATTTAATGTAACCGTCTGAAACAGCATATACATTTGTATCTGTATTACTGTCACATCTGATGTCGGATTAAAGCTGTTTGTCATAACGGAAACTAAACCTGAGGGCAGCTGGAGGGCAGCCTTATCATCCGAAACGGAGTATATATCTGGCTTCTCTGATTTCATGAAATTCAAAGAAAAGAGGGAGAAAAAAGAGAGAAAATAAATATATGTCACTCGATGTCTTAAGGATTTACTTGTGCTTGCCCATATTTCTCTGTTTTAATCTTTATTCTGAACATGATCTAAAAAGATGGAGTACATTATGGCAAGGAGGATGAGGCGGAGACACAGGGAGAATATACAATATGTCACCAAAGGTTCTGCTATTGGCGATGACAAACCAGGGGTGCAGGTGGATCACAAGCGTGAATTGATTAGTCTGCTGCTGTGTTTAAATGTCTGTCAATTTTGTACTCCTATTAATGACAAAGAACAATGACAAACAAACTGTAAGAAACTTGCAAAGTGCGCTGGACACACCCTGTCGGGTCGGCGTAGACGGGCGACAGGGCATGTGCACCGCGCCTGGTCTACTAAATTAGAGCCCATGGTGTTTGTAGCCTCATCCTCCGGCTATCTCTTAAAAGAGTCTGACTCTATTTTATCTATTAAATAATGTTGCCTGTGGGGAAATTTTTGAGTGTTTTGAACTGGAAGTTTTAAATCAGAGCATGCTGTTGTAACAAAGAGAAAAAATGTTACCATACAACAACTTCTTTTAACAAAATATGTGTTATAAAAAATGCCTTATAAGCCCTATCTCATAATTCTTGAGTATAAAATATCCGTATCACCCTGAAATTTCCAACATTCTAAATGAATACGTCTCTTATCTTCTCTGTCTTCTGATAGACTGGTGAGCTGTCTGCGGAGAGCCGCCTCTCTCTTGCCCACAGAGTTTTGGACTAATCTCTTTCCCCACACAGGATAAATGGATTTGGATAATTAATGGACTCTCTGGTGTATGTTGTGAATCCAAACTGTTGCAGATGGATTGTGTGTGTTTGGGGTGCCTTAATTATCATGAATCAACTTCATGGCACTGTCTGAGAAAGCAGCAGACACACAGACATAATGTGCTGTACCAAAATAGCATTAAGGTAAAACTGATTAACACCAGAGATCGATGCGACTGGAAAAACAAAGATGCCTGCATAAGCACTGGCTTAATCAAAATTTCTATGAGGCCAGCAGAAGGGTCAGCGCTACATGAAAGATCGAGCCCTATTAAAATTTGATTTAAGACTTTTTCACTTGTACCAGAGTAAAGGAGCCACAATCTGATCTGCAGAATGAATGCCCCTCACTAAAGTAAGTTTGGTGGAGGAAAAACTACTTTCTGCTGAGTAGTGGTCACTGCACCACAAAATTCTACGAGATTTAACAGAGATGAAACTTTCAGGAAAACAATTCCATCAAATACTGATACACAGACTTGTGCAAAGGCACCTGCAGTGAAGAGGGCTGGTTTGCTGCCATATGTCCTCTGTCTCTACTAGGGCTGTCACTTTATATTCGATATTCAAATAACCGATCGAATATGGGGTTAAATATCCGTAACCGAATTGTAAATAAATATTCAAATGTAAAATATTGAGTGTGGCGGCACATCAGGGCGCCTGGAGCAGTGGACCATTCCGTCCAACAGAGGGCGCTCTGAGAACAGCTTGACCGTCAGACACATCTGCTGCTCTCTTGACTCCAGTAAACAAGGAGTTTCCACTCCGAGCGGGCATTAACAGCTCCAAATCATCCGAGGAGCAGTGTAGGAGTGGTTCTACACCGTAGATGGCAAAGTTAAAAATCAAAGACCGGGCTGTGTGTTCTGTGAAATGCAGTTTCGTCTCTCGTCCTCCACATCAAATGTGCACGCTCAGCCGTCGGCTTTTCATCCAAGCTATAGGGCCAAGTGCTTTGGCGCTTCGTCAAGAGTTTAACAGGTAGGGTCTTTACCGAAAGGGCGGATAAGAGAGTCTCTGTCCCTCATACAGGGGGGAGCGGGAGCGGGAGGAATAATCGATTATCTTTGACTATTTTGGTGCATGTCCGAATTCAGTTCGGCTTTGACTTTTTGGAAAAGTGACAGCCTTAGTCTCTACACTACTTTAACTATCTAATGTGAAATGCAGCTTGAATCTGTATCCTTCTAATTCTGGACAATGTGCATTTAAGACGCACGAAATTGACACAAGGGTCATATGAAGACCAATTTATCAGTAAATAACACACTCCTAGATGCAAATATATAGTCAATCAAACACAAAGATCATTAAAACGATTAAAATGTCACTAGACTAAATTCAGGTGTTTCCATTACCAGTTTTATTGCGCTATTTACATTTTGCGCATACCCAAGGGTAACAGAAACGCCCTTTCTCTCTTTCTCATTACAGTGTACGACTCTACTTATCATCCTGCCTTAATGAAAGGCAGAAAATCCCTCGAATAAATGAATTTTAGGACAAATTTTGCTCCTGGAAAATTACCCTACAGGGTGGAATTGGCGTAGGGGTCATGGGATGGCTGTCATGCATCCAACAGTTAGTGCTTGCAATGCTGCAAATGACCAGTGGTCAGGTTCTGTTGAAACTCATTCAGATTTGATGCTGTTATTACATTTTAATCAGGAGAGACGGTAACAAGGAATCAAAGATCATACTTATTATCTCCGACAAGGAGGGTATTTTTTTGCCAGCATTTGTCTGTTTTTTTTTTGTTTGTTTGTTTTTGAGCAAGATTAACCACTGGATGGATTATTGTGAAATTTTCAGGAGATGTTTGTAATAATCAGCCTCTAAAAAGATTAGATTTGCTCAATAATGGCCCTTTTCCACTAGCACGCCATGGCCCTACTCTATTCGGCCCTACTCGATTTGCAGTGTGTTTCCACTAGCCTGGTACCTCCTAAAACAAGCTAGTTTTAGTACCTAAGCCGCTCTGGTTCCAAGCGAGCAGAGTCAATACTGAAAAATGACATCACCGACTGTCGGCTACTGATTGGTCAGACAATGTTGTCATCGATGACTCATGAGTGCGACGACCTAGCATGCTAGTGGTAGCTACCGTTAACTTACCCTCATACGTCTTTTCTTTGCAGCTCAATTGCTCTCGTCCTCGGCTTCATTCTGTTGTATAGCTTCCAAAACTCTCCTGTGCTTCTCAAGGGGTATTTCTTCTTGCCACCTGCAGCCTTCTTCTGCTTTCCTTTTTTAATCGGTTTGTGACAAAAAGCCACAGATTGTTGTGTCGCGCTCAAAATGACGTCACCGCATTGCCGCTCAGCTGTGCAGGTGACTGGGGCTAAAGGAACAGCAGCACAAGGCGAGTAGAGTAGAGCCGGGTAGAGTCAAGTAGAGTAGAGTAGGACTAATGGAAAAGGGCCATAACTGTCTAACTAATAATGATATTAACATGTTTCGGAGTGTTAGGTGTGGGCTTTCAGGGTCAAGGAATCACACTATGATGACAACTTTATCATAGAACTATTTATAGATGTAAGAGAAATATGTGAGCTACTGTGGGAGAGGTTTGGACTCTAGATGTGATGTTGTCTTTTTTGTGAGAATCTTTGGTGTTTGAAATCAACAGGCAGGTAGACTGATAGAAGTCTCTGCTTTTCATGTTGTTTAGTCCTTAGTGTCTTGAACACTAGGTGAAGGTGTTGCTTAATTGGTCACCTGACAATACAATGCAAAGACGAAGATGTTGTCTGAGGCTGATGGGATGAAGAAGCTGACCAAACTGTATGAACATGAAGAAACTGTGAGATGGCTGGTTGTGCTGTCTTGAGCTGATGAGTTAAAAAGGGGATGTAGCTGCAAAGCAAGGTGGTGACAGACATATTTAAAAAGACAGCAGCAATATAAAAGACCATCAAGAAGATAGAGGAGTTCTTTTGAAGCCAGGTAGTATGAACAGCAGAAGATGATGACATGAAGAACTCAAGTGTGGAGAAGTGCATGAATGATGCAGTAAAGCCTTCCTGACTGAACTCCTGTTAGAACGCAGTGGATGCAAAAATACATCATGACTGAAAATGTTTTTAAGTTGTTGATAATCTGATGAATAATTAGCTTGATCCTCCACTGCAGCTAATTTTATGCACAACCTCATCAAGACCTGATATAAAGACCTATGTGTTTGTTCTCAGTTTATGATCAAATTTTAATGATCTCCATAAAAATTCACCCAAAATGAACCTGAGTAATTAGCACTTTAAGACGGAAAGTTTAATAGCAAAACAGAAACAGCAAACATGTCACCCAAGATGACTCATTGCCACTTTAGGCCATTTACAAGAACAGCAAAAACACAGCGAGGGCAAAAAAAGCTCCTGTTAGTGTCACAAGAGGATGAAAAATGGGGGAAAAAACAGAAGTGCTCTAAGATGTTGAATATGAAGCTTTAAGCACACATGTTAACATGCTCTTCAAAGTTTGCTGAAGATGATACACTATATTTCCAAAGATACTGGCTCATCTGCCTTCACACACATGAACTTGAATGACATCCCGTTTATTTAGAGGGTTTAATATGAAGTTGACCCTCTGCAGCGAGAACAGCTTCAACTCTTCTGGAAAGGCTTTCCACAAAGTTTAGGAGTGTTTATGGGAATGTTTGAACATTTTTACAGAAGAACATTTGTGAGGTCATACACTGATGTTGGGAAAGAGGCCTGGCTCTAATATCTCCCAAAAGTGTTCCCAAAAGGGTTGAGGTCAGGACTCTGTGCAGGCCAGTCAAGTTCATCCACAAGTTCTTGATGGACTTTGCTTTGTGCACAGGTGTGTGGTCATGTTGGACCAGGAAGGGGCCGTCCCCAAAATGCTCCTGCAAATCAATCAGTCAATCAAGTTTTATTTGTATAGAGCCAATTCATAACAAGTGTTATCTCAAGACACTTTACAGTAGATCATGAATACAATAGATACATATATTTAGTATCAATCAGTCAATCAAACTTTATTTGTATAGCACTTTTCATACAGAACTTTGTAATACAAAGTGCTTTACATGAGAGAAAGATAAAATAAAATAACAATAAGTGGAATAAAAAGTAGAAAATTGCATAATTGCATAAAATGAAAACACAAGACCCCCACACCCCCCTCCCACAAAACAACATTCAATATCACTTACTCAAACACACAAAGACATAAAAAGGAAATTCTGACAGAAAGCTAAATTAGAGGACTGAGGAAACGCTATCTTGAATTAAAAATGAGGAAACACAGGGGCTAAAACTATAATAATAATTAAAAATGCTCGAAAATACTAGAGGGTAAGATAAATAAATGTCTAAATACATAAATAAATAAAATAATATAACAGAATAGAATAAAAGTTGATAAATAATATGTTAAAATGGGAAAGTGTAACATCAGGTGCATAATAAAATCAGCTAAAATAGGATAATAAAAGGAAAAGCATTTAACAAAGAATAAAATTCCAAATAAAAAATCTGAACTAAAATGTAGTAACAAAACAAAATAAAAGGGTTAAAATAAGTGAAAATATAACGTAAAATAAAAATAAATATAATCAGCGAAAAGCCAGATTAAAAAGGTCCGTTTTGAGTTTTCTTTTAAAATATTAATAGTAGGTGCAGCTTTCAGGTCTGAGTACTAATAAAAATACATATATACTTATATATACAAATATATCCATCCAACACCCAACATGAATCCATATAGCCAATCATGAATCCCTCCATCATGGCGGCAAGAAAAACCTTCTGTTAAGCAGCAGGAAATTTTGAATGTGGATCCCAGTCTCATGATGAACAGCAAATCGAGATGCTACATCTGGTTTTCAGGAGGGTCCTCATGTCTGAATGGTTGTGGTGATCATTTTATAGAAGTATAATCAATGATATTCTTACTGAAAACAATAATTTATTGTAGTGATGAACTCATGAATGCCCAGACCACAAGTGCATCCCAACCATATTTGTCTCAGTTAAAGCTATGGTCTACGATTTGGAAGCTTTGTACATATTAATAACACCGTTTATAAGGCTGTTATGGTCCTATGGTCCTATCTACACAGTATAAAGACCAAAAAGAACGAAAAAAATCCATTCAGTATATCTGCTGCAAAGCTGCATACTAGCTGACCAATCAAACCTAGAAGCCTGATAAGGTTCAATTGGTCCGTGAGTTGGTCCGTGAGTCCATCCAATCCCCTGTCTCCCTCACTACGCAGCGTCATGCCCATGGTCCCGCCTCCTCCCCTCTACGTCCGGTGAGCAGCTAGCAGCGTTAGCTACTGAACTAGCCGGAAAAGCCTAGCGCCGATACTGGGAAGCCGCTTCCCTCTCCCGCGGGGCCCAACGGAGCTCTGCCCGCGGGTTGAGGCCTGTTAGCGGGCTAACGGCTAACGAACGGCCCCAGTCGGCCGTCAGCCCTTCAGCATCGGCCGTTTCGCCCCTGGTTGATCAGGTAATGGCTTTGTTTACTACAGTGGGAGATGTCTGCTGAATAACTCTGGTTAGTCTGTGCCTGTCCTGGCTATGACTTGTAGCGGAGCGGGTTAGCCTGTTAGCCACTAACTGTTAGCATTGTAAGCTGAGGTGGGAAGGACAGGCCGAGAAAGATAAATCCTCCCCCACAATCGGCTCCGCTCTGGCGGCGCCAGACCCGCATTGCCGCCAGTCCAATCAAAATGGCTACTGCTGTGTGTTACAAGGGGGATGTCTGTCGTGTTTGATACTTTCAGTTGAGCTGAGCTGTTTTTGATTGAGTTTGCTGCTGATATATTATGCTAGTCACTCGTAGCTCTGTCCGAGGGGGCTTGCCGTTATGAGGCGACACGAGCTGGGGGCGGGATCTTGGAACACGGAGGGGAGAGGTGAGGGAAGTGGGGCAGGCTGCGGTTTCAAATCGTAGACCACAGCTTTAAGTTTAATGTGTTATATCCAACAAAGCTGGGAGCATTAAGAACTCCTTTCACTGGAGCTAAGGGGCATCATAATCCCCCTTTCACCAAACTTTACACCCGGCACAATCCAGTCAGACAACAGCATTCTTCTGGCAACTGCCAAACCCAGACTCATCCATCTAGTTGCCAGAGAAGGGTAATTGGTCACTCCAGACAACACGTCTCCACTGCTCTATAGTGCAGTGACTGTGTTCTGTACACCACTCTACCTAACACTAAGCATTACACTTGGTGATGTGAGGACTGAATGCAGCTGCTTGGCCATGGAGACAAACTCACAGAGCTGAGCCTGCTCTATGTGGCCTACCACTTCATGGCTGGGTTACTATCGTTTCCAATCACTTCCACTTTGCTATAACACCACTAACAGTCGGCTGTGGAATATTTAGTCGTGAAGAAATTCACCTGGATGATCATTTCATACACAATTTCATACACAATCCCACAATTCTCCACGGCAACAGCATTAAAATTATAAACAGCTTGTTATCCGACTGCTTTCGGATTCAACCGAATAATGACGAACAAATCACACAGATCATGTGAGTCACCACTGCTGTTCAATCCTTTCTAAAGTTTACCAAAACCTGCCTTAACTTTACAGCAGTCTGATTCTCTGAAGAGAGCAGGATATGAGACATTTGATGTTGATTATGTTTTAAACATGGTTCAATATTAATAATTTGTACTCTATTAGTTTGTGGTCTTAACAGTTTCTGCCTTTCTTTCATTCAGTTCCTGTCTATCTTCATGCACTGATTGGTGTTCATGCTGATAATGAGAAGACAGATTTATTTAAATCCTCACTTCAACATCGGTTATGCAGATGTAATTTTTACCAAGTTATTATGTCAATGTTGTCTGAAAGGAACAGCATTGTCATGATACATGATGCGTCTTTTGTAGTTCACCATCGGAAAATTGTAGTTTCACTGCAGCAGTAACATCCGCCGTCACATGATGACGTAGCGTAGTGAAAGTGGAGTCGGATTCTTTCTGCACGGCAGTTTTCCTTTCCTAAGTCCTTCTGAATTCTCCTTTCTCCTTTCCTTAACCTCATGACATTTTCCATCAGGGTTAAGGAAAAGTAGATAGGAAAGGGCTTAGGAGGGGACTATTCAACTGCAGACAATAAGTGACTCGACTCGACAACTGTGTGATGCATTTGTGTCAGTATGGACCAAAATGTCAAAGTTGAATGTAGACCACAAAGATTTAGGGCAGTTCTGAAGGTAAAGGGTCCAACTCAGCACCGTCGAAGTGAAGATACCTAATGAAGAGGCAGGCAGTAATGGACTGTATTGCATTTTTAACAACACATTTTTTATTACTAGCTATTCCAGTGGCGGCTGGTGAAAAATATTCTTGGTGGGGCAGTACTGTGCAACACTCAGTTTTTAACAACCATCCCACTACGATTCGACGCAAACTACAGGCTCATCCGTAGCCAAATGAGTCATATAGTTTTATACATTGGTAAATAACAAATATGTATATTACACCATTTTAGACCTGGATAAATTGGAACTGATAAAAAAAGCTCAAAGACATGCTGTAAATTTACTCTGACAAACCAAAAGAGTTTTTTGTGTTAAAAGTACCAACTCTTTGTACCAGGTGCTTCTCTTCAACAGAGACAGGGTGAAATGATAAGGGCTTTCTGAATTTAGGGCCTCATGACAAGAATTATTTACTGTTTCCCAGAAACAGGGGCTGGGTCAACTTACCCACTGGCTCAGTTTACCCCACTCTCCCCTACTCTGACATTAATTCTGACATTCACTCAGTGAACAATCCTACCTGCCCACTCTGCACCTGTGATGGGCTCATGGCTGCTGCTTGGTGCTGCTGCATCTCTTCTGAGGCACAAAGTTTCCCCAGTTATGTGACGTCATCACATGGTGCAAGTGTCATTTTATTCAACATCGTACTTTACCAGTTTAATCGTCATCCTCTGTCGTTTCAGACCGCGAGCTCGTTTTGTTAAAAAAGTCGCTATTTTGCACATTTTGCTGCATCATTTTCAAGCGCTTTCCTCTTTTTAATTCTTCTCTTTTCCGCACCACCCTTGCGCTTTTAGTCCATCTTGTCGGCAGTCCAGCACCACGGCTACTATCTGGCTCATCTCACAGACTCCGACTGGCGGAGCTAATTGTTTTTAGCCTGCGCGGACGTGTTGTTACGTCAGGATGCCTCTGAAAAAAAAAAGGCTGCTGAGGGAGACGGCCCACAGGGACAGCAGTAACAGCATGGAGGTAATACTCACTCAGTGCCATGAATGAACACCAAACCAAAAAATTATAATAATATTAAAAAATGTATATTAACACTGGCCCTCACGGCCCAAACGTCAGGCCGGCCCACCGGAAATTGTCCCGGTCCTCCCGATTAGTCACTCCGGGCATGGCCGACACAAGCCGAATAAACCCGAGGGGCGATATAAGAATCGCCCTTTGGAGATTATTTTCAACCACGCTGATTGGCCAAATTCACTTTGATAGGTGCTTATCTTGCCCTAGTAACAGTCCCTTATTGGCCAGTCGTCACTGTCTCGCCCCTGAGACACGGAGACAGAGAGGAGAAGGCTTACTTTTGTTCTACATTAATGAAAATTAATTACTTTATATCTTAATGGATATATATTTATGTTATATTTATGTTATATTACATATTTAGATAAGTAATTTTTGGTAATATTCATTTTTTCAAAATAAAGTAAATACATTTAATATCACACTCTCCACTGGAGGGGCGGCGCCCTCTATTGGCCAGCCGCCACTGAGCTATTCCATTTTGTCAGACCCAAAGTTAAGCATCACAGACACCGTAGACCAAATAAGTCAGTATTTGGCAAAAAAAAAAAAGGTGCACTGGGCTGTCAGGCTGCTGCATGGGGGCTGAGGTGAGGTGGTCCACATTCTTCAGGCATATTCAATGCATTTTTTTCTGTTTTAACCACACTCGTAGATAGTGTGAGCTTCAAAGCTGCTCGTGTATCATGAAGACAATCATGCTGATTGTTATTTCATTGTTATGAATCAGTTTAATTTCTAAAAAACAGCTTCTGATGAAATGTTCAATGAAGAAATAAGAAGTGATTGAGCCAGTGCAGTGTCTAAAAATATGGGTGCTGAAAAACAAAGCCAAGACAAATGTAATTTCAATAAGATGCCAATCTCCATGGCCCGAATTGTGTCAAAATCTGTCAAACAAGTTATTTAGAAACATGGTTTAGTAAAGAAGAACTGAAATGTATTGATAGCTACCTGTTTGCTACATAATCCATGCATTCATATGTGTATGCACACTTAAAGAGACTGTGAGGAGTTTCTAAGTAATTACAAAAAAGTCTCACTTTTAGATATATGCCTGATCGAAATACACACTTTAAGATGAGTTTTATAGCATCAAAATAGGTTATCTATAAATGCTATTCCTTAGCTTCGTGGTCGGGTCGGACAGGGCTGGACTGGATACTCAACTTCGGGAACAAGACAATTAAAACTAGAGCACATTTTTATTATTCGGACACGTCTTAGAGCACCAGGCTGTAAGTTGTGATACATAGCCAGCTACAAAACTACAATACAAAGTTTTCCAAAATTTGCTTGTTGTCACACATCAAAAACTACCGCTACGTAACTAGAAAGAGATACATTACCTCGTCGCTTTGCATCCTGTAAGTTGTTGAAAAAATAAGTTGTAAAGCAATGCAGAGTTCTGAGGAAGGTCCCAGCTTCATTCATTAGCATCACAACAAACACGCTTTGATTGCACACGTCTTTTGGTGCATTCCAGTTGTAGTCAGAAGTAGGAATTTTGAGTTCTGAGTAGGAAACTGCAACTGGAACGTCCCCCAAAGTCGGAATTTCATACTGGGAACTCGGTGAAACTTCGCCACCCCCTAGTTGACAATCAAAGATGGATGCCCCCAGTGTGAACAGTTATTTAGCTCCTGTAATAATCAATTTATTTGCACTTCTGACTGGGGTGTGTCGCTCTAGATCAGCTGTATACATAGTATTGTTAGACTTATATTTACAAAAATGCTGCCATAGTGATAATCACATTCTTCATGTGATATTTGTGAACAACAATTCAGGCATGCTAACAACAGCTAACAATAGCCTGGTAGATCGGCTTGTTAGGCTTTTCCGACTTCAACTGGAACGCTGATAACTCTGAGATGATGTCACTCCCAGTTCCGAGGTTACTAGAACGCAGCATTACGACAGTCCCAGCGCGTGCTCATGGGTAGCAGAGTCTTTTACGTTGCTGGTAATAGATTCTCCTCACAGTCCCTTTAAACACACATGCACCTGTGTTTGTATATATATATATATATATATATATATATATATATATATATATATATATATATATATATATATATATATATATATATATATATATATATATATATATATATATATATCTATATATATATATATATATATGTATATATATATATATGTGTGTATGCTTAAATATTTATGCATATTTCAATGAGGGTGAACGATTTTGGATTTTTGCTGACGTCCAATATGACACAATATTTAAATTTATTTTTCCCAATACCAATACAGATAGTTCTAGTCAAGAGCACAAGCTCTGTGATTAACAAAAATGGACTGGTTTCTTTCATTGTTACAGTGTATTTTTATGAGCAACTGTTGTAAAACAAGAAAAACAGCATTTCACTCTTCCAGAAATGAAACCCTCGATTATTTAAAATGTACCCATGCAGTGATGAGGTGCATTAAGATTGTACATTTGTCCTTCTTCAGGCTCATTCGTTGCATGTTTTTCTGTTTTGACAGCACTTTCCACAACCCTGCTCATGTAACATTGAGCACTCTAGAATATACAGGAGCTAATAGTATAGATGTGAGCATCTTGTTTTATTCTCAGCAAGGACGACCCACAGGAGGTAAACACGTACGTCCACATTTTAAGAGAGATCAATGATATTAATTTGTCTTTTTTAAATTAATCAATAGTTAATAAAGCAGCCTAAAATCTGCAGCCTGTTAGAAAAATACTTTAACTTGTTTATGCAACAGCAGTTTATTAAAAGACAGCAGAAGTCTCCTATCGGCTCACTGCAGGGGCTCCAGTCTTAGTTCTGCCATTAGTGTCTGCACCATGATATATGTGTCTGTGGAGATGTAACAATAAAATGAAAATGAGTTTAAGAAGACCTGGGGATGTAAATTGTCTAAAGCACTGAACCTCATTCTGAAATTCTTGAAATTAACAGCTCAATCCTGCTCGTCTCTTTCTCATAACAAACCTCCTCTGACAGCTCTATTTTCATTTCTCTTCTATTCAGGCAGAATAAGAGAAGAAATGGAGCAGGCAGCATGGTGTGCATGCAAATTATATCAGAAAAGCTGAAAAGAAAAAGATGATCATCACCTTCAAAACCAACATGAGGTGAAAATCATACAGAAAGTGTCACAAACTAATGGCTACTCAAAGACGATGCCCCACATTAAGTCATTTCGTTTTGATAAAAATTAAACCTCCATTTAAAGGTCATAAAGTGAGAACAGATTAAATAATGTTTAAATGATTCAAATTCTTGCAATGAGGAATGTCTGCTGATTGTTATTTCATTGTTATGAATCAGTTTAAATTCTAAAAAGCAGCTGCTGATAAAATGTTCATTTAAGAAATAAGAGGTGATTGAGCCAATGCAGTGTCCAAAAATATTGGTGCTGAAAAGTAAAGCCAAGACAAATGATTTTTCTATAAAATGCCAATTTTCATGGAAATGTAAATTTACAGCCTGAATTATGTGTCAAAATCTGTCAGAGAAGTTATTAAGTCACACACTTTGTAAACAAGCACTGAAAGATATTGACAGCTTTCTTTTAGCAATAAAGGATAGCTGTGTTTTGTGTGTGTATATACACACAAAAACACAGTGTACATGTGTGTTTACATATATATTATAGAAATAAATATATATATATATATTGGAGATGTACAATATAGGATTTTTGCTAATATCCAATATGCTGGGGTAGCAAGGTGGTGCAGCATGCTGTGCACGTGCCTCACAGCAAGACAGTTACCTGTTTGCTCCCCGGGTCGGTCAGGGGCCTCTCTGTGAGAAGTTTGCAAATTCTTCCTGTGCATGTTTGGGTTCTCTCCGGGCACACCAGCTTCCTCCCACAGACCCAAAACATGCTCATTAGGTTAATTGGTGACATCTGACACTGTGATTGGTTCGATCTACAGATACAGCTGCCTCAATTTTCCCCTCCCAACCAAATACCAGCTTGGTTGGAGTTTCCTATTTTAGGTGAGACTGTTCAAATATCTTTGCAATAAGGTTCAAGGTTTATACCGTTTTTAAGTTTAGAGTTTTAAGTTCAGTTTTGCTGAGTTAACTTTCTTGTTATCCCTTAAAAAGAGAAATATCGACAAGCACAAAGCTTAACATGGATAAACCAGGTTCACAAAAGTGTTAATCATGAATAATATCAGTGCAAAGCATCTTCAATTTCAAGTCAAGTCAGTCTGCCTCTGATAGGTGTGTTGTCTTTTATGTTTTACACATATTTGGTCCTGTGTTCTTGTTCTAATCTCTGTTTCCCTGTTTAGGTTCACCTCTCGTCCTGCATGGCCCCTTTCCTGTCTCTTCCCTGCACATGTCCCTCCTGTTTTCTAAACCTGCTCCCACTCACCTGGGGCTGTAAACCTAAAGATTCTTAGTGCAAGAATCTTTCGAATTTGTGGCCAAATTCTAAGAAAATTCTTAGGATCATGAACTTTTTGTCAGAATTTCCCCCTAAAAGTGAAGCGTAGATCCTAGTTTAAAAGCTCTCCCTGAAGAATCATAGCTCTCAATAGAGCTCCGAAGGTGCTGTGAAGAGCAGGGAACAGGACTTTTGAGCAGAGTTCCCTAAGCAGAGGGCAAAATGACAGTGGATGGATGACAGTGAATGAAACGCTACAGATTGGCTCGAGCAGGAATCATGTTTGTGGTTGATCTCATCAGAGATGCACTTACTTCTCCAACCCAACGCCACAATGCAGCTACCACCCAAAATGAAAGTCATCACAGCACTGAGGTTTTTGGCAACAGGGAAAATGCAACACTGCAGCAGTGATGACTTGGGTCTGTCACAACCCTCTATCAGCAGAGTCATCAACCACACACTGACAACGCTGTCACAACCTCATATTGTGACTTTTTTTTTTTTCATTTCCGCTGGATGCCTGCACTTTACAAGCTCACAAAGGACATTTAAGGACATTGCAGGATTCCCTGGTGTTGTGGGAGTAATCAATGGGACAGTACGAATAATTGCACCATTAGAAGATGAAGCCGTCTTTCTGAACGGGAGGAAATTTCACAACATCACTGTTCAACTTGTTTTCTATGACGGCGTATTAGGGCCACTTGAAGAAATAAAAAAAATAAATGAAAACTCGAAAATCTTCGAGAAAAAAATCAAAATTTTTGAGTTTATAAAGTCACATATGCATGACTTAAAAAAGTCGTACATCTGTGACTTTATAAAGTTGCAAATTTGCGACTTTATAAACTCAAAAATTTGAGATAAACTCATATTTCGGGTCAATTAATCAACGTAGTTCCCGACCCGACCCTTCATTTTAATCATTCTGATGAAGACTGTGAGCTAAAACCTCGTTTTCCTCCAAACGTGCCTCCTTTGAGCCAGAAAGCTTCACTTTGTCGCAATGAACTGCCGGTGATGGCTGGCTCAGCAGTTTAGAGACCGATGGCAAATTACCATATTGGAGAAATAGTGTGAATGGAAATTCAGTAACTTAACCATAAGGACATATAACGTCTTCATAATCACAGCACACATAAATGACCATAGGTTGTTTTTGGTACATGTCATAGTTTCTTAAGATTTAGGTTATTTAAGAAATAGTTTTAATGTCATTTGTTTTTTTTTAATTATTATTATTGACATACTGTACTGTGTATTTATTAATAGGTAATGACTTTAAAAACTGCAATAACTTTACTGTTGTTGACTGTAGTGGCACCAAAGTCAGCCTGATGATCAGACATATCTTCTAGTTTATAATACAGCTCTACGTGAGATAAATATGTTTAAATTCAATCATATGGCTTTTATATAGAAAAGTATATTCATAAATAGGTAATGAATATCAGAACTGTAGTAACTTAACTGTTGTTGACTGTAGGAACACCAAACCCAGCTTGGTGAACAAACATCTCTTTTACTTTACTATCTATCTATCTATCTATCTATCTATCTATCTATCTATCTATCTATCTATCTATCTATCTATCTATCTATCTATCTATCTATCTATCTATCTATCTATCTATCTATCTATCTATCTATCTATCCATCCATCCATCCATCCATCCATCTATCTATCTATGGATATATATATACTGTATAAAGTTGTAGTTGCAGTTTGATCACCAGGCTGCCTGAGTTTGGTGCCACTTCAGTCAACAATAGTACAGTAATTACAGTTTTCTACAGTCATTATTTAAAAAAGTAATAGTTAGATTAAATTACAAACTATTTCTATCAAAATCAGAGCTGTAGTATAAACTGCAGAGATGTGTGATTTGGTTTTGGTGCCACTACAGTCAACAACAGTAAAGTTATTACAGTTGTTATTGCCTATTAATGAGTTTATGTCAATAATAAAAAAAAAAATTACATAGGCTAAATTACCTTAAAACCTGTATCTGTTAAATAAGTACTGTAGTATTAACTAGAAGAGATGCTGGATCATCAGGCTGGGTTTGGTGTTTCTACTGTCAACAACAGTACAGTAATTAAAGTTTTTATAGTCATATTGATAGCTTCTGTTGTATCGCTGTTGTATAAGCTAGAGGAAATGTTAGATCATTAGTATGAGTTTGGTGTCAGTACAGTCTGCAATAATACAGTTAGTACAGTAATTAATGTCATTAGGCCACATATGAATACACATAGTTCAATATATAAAAAAGAATTTAAATCAAATCAAAAGTTTTTTTTCTAAAGTAAGAGCTGTACTTTAGGGTGGAGGGGGTCATCATTCTTGTTTTATAATCATTTCCGTGGTAGATTTCATAACTTTGATTGCTTTATTTTCAGTCCAAAAAATCCTGTGAAATATTATTATTATGTAAATATAGTCAGTTGTTCACATGTACTCTGAACAACTGACAGTTATTTATGTGTGCTGTGATTTTGAAGACATTATGGTGAAGTTATTCAATTTCCATTCACACTATTAAATTAGTAATTTGCCATCGGTCCCTAGGCCCCCTAGCCATCAATCACCGGCAGCTCATTGAGACAAAGAGAAGCTTTCTGGCTCGTTTGGGGGAAAACAAGGTTTTAGCTCACAGTCTTCATCAGAATGATTAAAATGAAGGGTCGGGTTTGGAACTACGTTGTTTTATTGATGAGTTATTGACCCGAAATATGAGTTTATCTCAAATTTTTGAGTTTATAAAGTCATAAATGTATGACTTTATAAAGTCGCAAATTTTCGAGTTTATAAAGTCATACATTTGTGACTTCATAAACTCAAAAATTTTGAGTTTTTTCTTGAAGATTTTCGAGTTTCATTTATTTTTTTATTTCTTAAAGAGGCCCAATACGCCGTTTTCAATGCTGACTAAAAGATTTTTGACATTCTTGCTAAACAGCCAGGCTCAACACATGATGCCAGAATGCTCTCTGAGAGTGGCTTCAGACAACTTTTCCAGGGACATTATGTGCCAGCCAATTGCCACTTGTAAGGAGACAGTGGCTACCCATGCAAACCATTGCTCCTAACACCTTAGATTGAGCCACGCCAAGGGCACAACTAAACTACAACAGGTAACTCAAACAATATAGAATAATGCATGGAAACATGTTGTAGTATGGTAGTAGTTTAAATATTTCCCTCAAATAATGTATATTTTGATTGTGTATTAACTTGTAGGGCCCATAAGACAACAAGTATTGTGGCATTGGCCAACTGAGGAGGTGCTTTCATGTTCTCCACAGAGAGGTGCTGCTGACCCATGAAAAGTCTGCAAAGTCTGCAAAACATTTGCAAGGCTGGACAGACTGCAGAACCTCTTGAGGGTGATGGTGATGAAGATAGCGATGACGATGATGATGGTGGTGGTGAAGTTTCCACAGGGGAACCTGGCCCAAAGTGGACTGTCTCATAGAGCCCACTTTACTAATTTACTTTCAGGGAAGTAACAGTTTTTGTAATCTGAAAACGTATGACTGCAATGAACTAATGTACCACATAGTTTTACTACACACCACCAACAATAGTTAAATACACGACACATATCACTCACAAAGACACATCTATTTGTCATTGGATTTATTTTTAGAAGCTTTATTTTCAGTCGATAGCACTCCTCCTTTGTTGCATTTCAATGGCCTGCATCATTGAAGAGTCAATGCCTTCCCTCAGCCCAGTGACACAAACTTCTGACTGCCCCAGTATATCAAACACCATTTCTTCAACCTGGGACAACAGCCTAGCAGGTGGTCCACCCCCTAAAAAGAAATCCAACAACCAGTATGTACACAATAATTAGGCATTTAAATTAACTTTGCAAGCAGGTGTAAGTAAGTGGTATGACGTTCACCTGTGCGTGAAGATTCACGTTTGTGTACTGCAATCTCCTCTTTCGCTTTTGACTGCAACACAAACCACCACTTCTCGGAACTTGTCTGCACAACCAGCAGAAAGGAGGCATTTATCAGTTGTGCAATAGTTTTCCATGCTTGCTTCTTGTCTTGTACCGTGACACTGGGGCCAAAACACTTTTATGGTTATTGTCCAATTGAGCCAGAAGCAAACCCTGTTCCTCTGTCCAGTTGGGACTCCTTGTTCTTTTCTTCTTCATTGCTGTTTATGGGTTTGTTGTAGATTTAAAAGCCAACTAACACTGCTTCTTATACGCCGGTTAGCAATCACAGAGATTGACGAAAGCTGAGCCAGTTTACCTTGTTAATACCAAATTGAGTTGAAATGTGGAAAATTGAAAGTGCAAAAATGACCAGCTTGGCAATTAATATAAGCAAATAAATATAACTATGACTAAGGCCTGGATCACACGTATATGGATATTTTTTTGACCAGATATCTTTGTCCTCATTTAAAGAAAAAATCTCTGTCCACACCACAGAAATATCTCTGTCCATACGAAGAGGCAAAACTGAAAACGATCTCCTCTGAAGCCTGCAATGCCATGCCTGGCCGATAATTGGCAGGTTAGCAAAACGTGAAAACCATAGAAGAGGAACATTATGAGCATGCACGGTCAAAAACAGGAAGAAGAAGCAGTCAACGGAGTAAGCAGATAATAATAACACTGCGGCACGTTGCGCAGCAGTGGAGTGCCTTCGATGCAACAACATTACAATCATTTGTAGAGCTGGGGGGCAAAAAGTGCAAATAACACAGAGATAGAGATGGTAAATGTCGGCCATCGTTCTTGTTTTGGCAACCGTTGCTGCAGTGACTTGTTGCTAGGCACTTGACGTCATCGCGTCAACACCAGCTCCGTTTAACATCGCTACACGGATCCACTCAACCGGATATTTTTTTTTATTTCTTCACTTTTTTTAGCCATTTTAAAAAACCTTAAAAAACGCTGTGTTTGTGTGGTTGAGAGGCCCAACTGGACAGAAAAATGTGCGTTAAGGAATATATCCATCTTCGTGTGGTCCAGGCCTGTGTGAATACTGTGCAAGTGGGCCTAAGTTTTATATATTTTGTAGGATCATTTTAAAGTATAGCTTACTATTCATTAAACAGATATTTTCTTTTATGTTAAATATTATTTACAATAACACAGTCTTCTTAAGATTAGATTCTATGATTAAGTTTGTCGATTTGAGGGTCCATTCTTTGCCCATTATCACCAAAAGAATATTTTTTATCTAGCTTTTAGGATCAACCAATCACAGCTTCTGAGATGATTGCTCATACCTAGCAATGGGGTCAACCACACCTCCACCTTTAAGATCAGAGTTTCTGTCCTTTCCTTGCTCAGATTTCTCTGATAATGCTCTGGAATCATTCCTAAGCCAAGACTCCTTGCTAGGAAGTTTTAGGTTAAGTTAGGAGCTCTCTTATCTTTAGAAATGCGACCCTGATCATTCCTGCGCAGCTCCCTTCCTCATGTATTCCTTTTCATTCATTAGTCTCAGAGTTTAGTCTCACTCACTCCAGTGTTAGTTTGTTGATTGATTCACTCTCACGTAAGTCTTGCTTCATAGATATCTTGACCACAGCCTGAATTCTGACCCTCCTCTTGCTCTTTCAGATCTTGGACCAGTTGCTGATATTCTTGCCTTCTGCATACTGTTTTTGAACTGCAAATAAACCTTGCTTTTTGCCTGCTGGACATTATGTATTATGAGTCTTGCATTTGTGTCCTGCCTTCATTTCTGTTTCAGTGTTTTATGAGCAAAATAAAGACTCTGCTACCCATGAGCATTACTGTCGTAATGCTGCGTTGTTGTTCACAAATACCACATGAAGAATGTGATTATCACTATGGCAACATTTTTGTAGATATAAGTTGAGCAATACGATGTATACAGCTGATCTAGAGTGACACACCCCAGTCAGAAGTGAAAATAAATTGATTATTACAGGAGCTAAATAACTGTTCACACTGGGGGCATCCATCTTCGATTGTCAACTCAGAGGTGGCGAGGTTTCACCGAGTTCCCAGTAGGAAATTCAGACTTCAGGGGATGTTCCAGTTGCAGTTTCACTGAAACAGAAATCTCTACTTCAGACTGACAGACTGAACGCATACACAAGGCGTGACTGAAGCCAAAGCTGGGGTTGCATTTGTTGTGAAAATTAGCTGAATTTGAATGCAGTAACATCTCCTCAGGCCTTCCTACAGTCCGGTGCAGAACAAACTTAGAAAAACAAAGACTTTATGTGCTCTAGTTTTAATTGTCTTGTCTGAAGTTTGAAGGATACTGGAGCTTGGTTGGGGCCAGTCCAGCCCAAAGGAATAGCATTTATAGATAATCTATTTTGATGCTATAAAACTCATCTTAAAGTGTGTATTTTGATTAGGCATATATCTAGAAGTGAGACTTTTTTGTAATTACTTAGAAACTCCTCACAGTCTCTTTGAATCAAAGTGTACCAATACTCTTAAAGGGGCAGTTTCAGGCTGTGTACACGGATTTGATTGGTTTAAAACAGTCAAATCCAGTCATGATTTTCATTGGTTGGGGTTTTCCTGTTTTACATGGAAACTGGTTAAAAACGGTAACCTTTGATATTTTTCGCTCCAGGGTGTTTTAAGAACACATTCCATGAGTTGATTACCATCAGGTCATAAAGACCATTTTAACCAGTATTACAAAAAGTGTATCTAAATACCAGGAACAACCCCAGCTTTAAGTCGTCTACCGAGTAACGTGTGAGGCTGTTACCGTGCTCGGTTTGTTATCCAGACAAAACTATCGAGACAGATTTGTTGACCGAACTTGTTTTTGTTGCCCAGAAAAGAAACTCCTGCAACTCCGTGCGTCTATTCGCCATTGTTGTTTGTGAAAAGTTTTTCTTCTTTGTACTTGTGTTGTAGCAGCACTGCCTTTCTGCTGACCTACACCAACATGGATACTACAGCGGATTAACTCGCCTCCAGCGTCGTCATCTGAACGCAGAAGAATTTGAAAACGCCAAAAAAAAAATCTTTGCATCTTTAAGTCAGGAGTTTCCATGTAAACATAGCCTCAGTCTAATATGTGACAGCCAGATGTTAATTCTTTTTGCATTAAGTGTATTATAGCCGCTTTTAACTGGCATTAAACAAATTTAATGCATATATTTTCAGTGGTCTTGATATGAATGCCTCTTATCTTGTCAGTAGTTTTAACTATCAATGAAATATGAGCAACTTTTTAATGTGTAGCTTAATTGTGTTTTTTAATTATATATTTATCTTTTATTCAGTTATTTATTTCTTTATGAATTCCATGCTTTAAAGCGAGCTACACTGTGCTATGTGTCAAGAATTTATGTAGTCAAAACAGCTCAATATAGACTTGCATGCCCTAAATCTTCATGCCCCATCCAGTTTCAACCCATCAATTAAGGGTCCTAACACAAGGTTGGTTTTTACTGTGGTACCAAAAGCAATGTGTTTGAAGACTACAAGATCAAACAAACAACAAAAGATCAACCTCTGAATTGTTCTCTCAGAGCATTTTTTTAAGTTTACCTTGTGAGAGTTCTCAGCCAATATTAAGACATCAGTGCTTCCTTCTTCCCTTCAGTTTTTTACTGCTCTTTTCACTCTCCCGTCTGTTAGCATTCAAACCTCCTCCAACCTCGACATCTCTGCTGTCCTTTTGATTCGCTTCTATTAACCCAGAGGTGGGAATGGAGGAGCAAATAAAACAAGATCTAAAAAGAATCGATAAATGTTTCATCAGATTTAAAAGACGGCGTTAGCCTCAGCTTTATGGGTGCTACATCGCTGTTTCAGGGTGGGCAAGTCCTTGGGTTTAAAAGAAAGGTTTATGGTGCTGTAAACATAGCCCAATTCTCTTTTCCATTTCGACCACATAAAGTCGTGACAGATCAGTAAATCTACACGCTAGAGTGGAGGCTCTTTGCCCCCGCTCTTTCTCCTCTGCAGGTTTCTCTCCACTCGCTGCAGTCAAGATCACGTGAAGGGTAAACACCAGTATTAGGATCCAACTTAGTTGTGACTTGTAGCGAAGAGAAACCATCTTCAGCGGTGACATAACCAGAAATGTGCTGAACACACACCATGGATCACACAATTATTCTCCCTCATTGAAGCGTGAAAAGCTGTAAGGCTGCAGCTGATTTAATTATTGATATTTAACAATGTTAAGTTTTTGTATGAATTAAAGCAGAATTCAAACTGCAAATCTTACAAAACACTTACTTCTGTAGCTCTTGATAGAAAAACAATCAAGTACTAGATTTTACTTAAGCCTGCATTAAGATCATTTTTATGACACATATTGAAGAATTGAAGATTAACATGCCATGTTGAGGTCACTCTCTCATAAAGGTGTTTTCAGGTTAAATTTGCAAACATGATCAGAGTAAATAATTTGTTTTAATCAGGGGCTGCCATGTGTGCCTGAAAAAAAAGAAGTGAGTTTAAGGTGTTTAGTGTATAAAGGATTTATAGTGCAGATCTTTTGCCCTGTTGGGTCTGCTTTTGTGGTTTAGAGTTTTATGCAGATCAGAGAGGGTGATCATCTCCCACTTAAAGATGTTTTACTACAGAAAACTTGTAGTTTTAATACTGCAGGCTCAAAAATGCCGTTCCTGTAAAAGTGAGCGTTCCCTGTTTGGCATGGTTCATTTGAGCCCTGTTTCAGAAGAACAGACAACCTTGCAGAGCTCACCTAAAAGAGGTGGTCCCAGATTGCTTCTATTTGACTACTGGAGCAGTTCATTTGTAGTGACGATGCAATCGACCCAACAGTTTTTCAGAGTCACTTCTGTGCTCAAGCACAGCACACGGAAGGTGCTGCTTCAGTTTTCCCCTTCCAGCTGAATGCCTGACAAGTTGCAGTCAATAACCAGCCAACACTCAGCCAATGAGACTGCCCAGATTTCACTATAAACATGCCCATTTGGCGTTGCTTCCATTCACAAGAACACATCCAATCGGTTTGTCCTTATTGGAGTAGCATTAATCAGTCACTACTTTTCTTTCATATCATTGCGGTCATAACAGCGGGCAGGTCCCGGCAAGTACCAGCCACGGACAAGTACAGACTCAGTCATGGAAAGTGGGGGAATATTTAAGTAGCTCTATCTGCACACGCAACATGTTAGTATGGGCCCTAATTTCGTGGCTCAGCGCAGGGTGCACAAGCCTGGCGCACCCCGCACAGTGTTAATTTTGTCCGCCGCACAAGTAGACCGTCTGCGCAGAGATGGGTGTGACAGCGCACCAGGGGGAGGTTCCGACGGATTCAGGTTGACGCAGTGAGAATTTCGTGCCAAAAAACTGTGTGGAAGGTGCGCTGAAAGCTCGCCAGCTCCAACCTGGTCTATTCTCGGTGCAGGCAAAGCGCACCGTCCGCAGCTGTAATTTGGTGACAAGCGCACATTTGCGCACACGTCAACAAAGCCTCAGAGGCAGGTTTCCAGAGTGTCAGGCACATTTTAAACCAATAAACAATCACAGCAATCACTATTTAATGTAACCATTTGAACCAGCACATACATCTGTATCTATATTAACGGTCCCGTCACATCTGATGTCGGATTAAAGCCGTTTGACATAATGGAAACTTAACCTGACGGCAGCTGGAAGTTTGACGCACATCTTACAAGTCAACAATAAACAGCCTTAACATTCTGATACTGAGCATATATCTGGCTTCTCTCATTTCATTAAATTCAAAGAAAAGAGGGAGAAAAAAGACGAAGAAAAAAAGAGAGAAAATAAATGTATGTCACTCAGGATTTACCTGTGATTGTTTCTGTTTATTTTGACTGAAACACAATTTAAAAAATTACCATTTAGTTAACAATGACACATAACTAAAGTCAATGTAAACTTCTTCATGCAATAAGAGTACATGTTAACATCTTTAAAAGCACAAATATACCACATTTACGATTGTCTCTAAATAGAGTTTTTACTAATACTATATATTTCATTATAATGCCTAAAAACAAGATATTTAGAGATACAATTATAGCCAAGTATGTTATTTAATGACTTGTAAAAACATAGCATATAACAGCAATTTAAGTTTTATAGAAATATACTGATTACCTATCCTAATTAGTGCATTATGTAGTACTGGTCATTGATGACGAATCTTATTTAGCAGTTGTTGTTATGTTTGCTCCATATTTCCAATTTGAGTTTTATTTTTTGGAAATGAATGGTAGGCCACATTGAGTGAGGTAAAGGGCCGTAGGTGGCCCCTAGGCTGCCAATTACCCACCCCTGGATTATAGAGTCACTGTCCCACACAACTGCAAGTCCACATCTCCACTCATGTCATTTCCTCGTCCACATCCTTCAAGAGTTCTGGACTGTGTCAGAGCTCTGCTGCTGCTGATGAGGGAAATCTGGAGCTTGTTTAAACGCCATTGTGCTGCTTGATCAATAAAATATCAAAGCTACCAAAAAGCTTTTTGACTCTGAAAACAACAATGCTACAACAAAGCTGCCTGAAAATGTAATTAAGAGACTAACGTTGCTATTTATAGAGATGTTATTGTCCAACTGTCGACAACATGAGCCGTTTCATATAACTGCCATGTTCCCACCAGATGATCAAGCAGCATGATGTATCCTTTGTCAAGCTGCTCTCTCTGCATCAAATATCTGTGAGTTGAGGGGAAATGTGAGACAATGCTGCGATCACCCCAAAATACGTAATTGCTAACATCACTGAACAATCACATGACTCCAGATACCTTAAAAATTAAAACAATCCAAAGGAAAATTAAGGAAACAAGTTCATCACTAACCTGTTTTTTTAATCTTTCAACATGCTTATTAAATTATGATAGCACTGAGGCTACAGGGGTTTGTTTGTTTGTTTACTTTATATATTATGATGACTATTTAGGTCCACGCATAATAAAAGCTAATTGAATTAAACTCTTGAAGTCAGGACTGGATTTGTAAAAATGCTGGCAATATTTTCTGTTACCCTGACAATCATCATTTAATATAATTTTCAGTTTTCTCACCTTCACGAGAGGTTTTAGTGATTTAGTTGTTCAGAGAGTACATGCAGGGATGATGTAGTTTTGTGGCCCGATGCAGAAGAAGCACTGTGCGGGTTTGCTTCAGTAAAAACCAAGGCTTTTTTTTTTGTCTTTCTCTCGGTTAATTAGGAAACAAAACAAATATGAAACTTACTCGTTTTCCTGGTGATAATTTTCAAAAATTAACCAATTTTTAAAGCTTAAAGGAACAGTTCAGTATTTTTAAAGCTGGGTTGTAAGAGGTACTTAACAACAGTCAATGAGGAGGCTGAAAGGGCTCCAGCAGTGCTGTACCTTTAAGGTGAACAAGCTCAGAGGAGCAGTGAGGTACTCTTCTGTTAATGGGTACAGTTATTGTTTACAATTGTATGAGTTTCACATAAAAACAAGACATTGATCCTTGTTAGAATAAATGACTGGGTGAAATATTTCACAGGTCTATATCAGGAATGTTTGTGGGTATAGGCCTTGTGAGATCTGGTTAAAGAATGATTCTTAAAACAAGCCTGGGGATTATCTAAGCAGTTTATTACAGTTGTATTAATTAGAAAGGCTGACAAGGAGGCAAAGTTTCTTTCTTCAAGTATATAACCTTATGCATGCTGACAAGTTTCCTGTGTCCCCGTAGCATCCTATGGATACAGCTAACTTTAGACAACAGCATGGTCAGTTTCTGTGGCCCTTGATTCTGATGGCACAGATGGCAAGTTGGTAAACTACAGCCAGATTAATTTCATACATTTAATGTCATCATGTTATACTTATTGACCCTCGTAATCATAAACACCTTAGTCTGCAGTATTAAAGATGTGTTCCTTTAGTGAGCCATAAGGCCTACTACTGTATGCAATGTTCATAATCAGACTTGACCTTAAAATGATGCAGAAAGGTGGGAAGCGCTGACTAATAGGTATTACTTTTGACAAGGTGTGTAGCAATCAATGTTCAGTAAGCATTGCCTATAAATAGTGCAGTGACACTTAAGTGCAATGCTGCACAACTGGCACTGCTGGAAGATCATGCAAATGATCAGGATGGAGAGAGCCTTTAGGGACCATGAAGATTTCCTGGCCCATGATGATGACTAGCTACTAAGCAGATTTAGAATCAGAGCAGTGCTTTCGGATCTATGCCCTGAACTGGACCCAGTGTTACCCTTCTGGGTGTGATGTAATACAGTTAATTCTGTCCTTAGATTTGGGATACTGCAGCCATCCCTCAGCCTGTTTTGGATGGCATTATAAACACGACCAGTCGATACATCAGTGCTCATTACACTGTGGGTGAACAATCCAAGATTTTTTATAAGGATTACTTTTCAGGCACTTTATACCTTTATTGATGGTAGAGGGGGAGACAGTGGATAGGCTTGTGAAGAGAGGGTGAGAGGAAATAGCCTGATGAAGGATTTTCTGTGAGCTGACCACAGGCTGGATTTGAACCAGGTAGAAGTATGTATGTAGGTCATGTCTGGTTGCAAACCACTCCACCAAACCAGCACTAAAACAAGCCATCTTTAAAAGCCAATTTTGAACAATGTTCAGTTTCCTAGATGTAATCATGGCACTCACATTTCTACAAGAGCTCAGAGTGAAAATTAATTTGTCCATGTGATCCATAAAAAACATTCATACAGCCAATGTACAATTTATTTGTACCTCAAACATGGTTTTGACAAATTTGGTATCATGGTGTCCTGGGTCAATACGACTCATCCTGACGCACAGTGACGCATTGGTAAAAATTTTGATGGAAATCCATCCAGTAGGTTTTGTGTAATCTTGCTAACAAAAAAAAAAAAAAGACAAACAAAGAAACAGACCCTGGTGGAAACATAACCTTGGCGGAGGTAATCATCCAGGAGGGTTATGATTGAAGCTTCTTTTCCTTGTGACCTCTCACTGGCTAAGAGTTAGAGTTACAGAGTTTGTTTTGCTCTCTGCCCAGCAGGTGTGTGACATTGCTGCACATACCGAGAATGAAACCATGTTACATCTCCAAATTCATATCCTTCAGTGATGTTTACAGGCACTTGAAGCTGTGCTCATAAACAAAAGAAATCCCCTCTCCCTGGTCCCTCTCTCCCCCTGGACCACATAAGTACCAGAGTGTAGAGTTAAATTTGGGTCAGCACTTTATTAAGTGTAACAGATGCCTTGGCCGGTCTACCCCTGGGTTTGGGAATTGCATTTGCAGCCCGCACTGACAGAAAGGCAGACAGTTATGATAAGAGAGCGGCAGGGTGGAATCCATTTAACCTCAGACCGCTGCAGCGAGGAGCAGCCGGCCTCGTGTTTTTACTCCACAGGCAGGCGGGGGAGAGCGGGTCGAGGCGGAGCTAACAGGTGGTGGAGGAGAGTTTTCCCAGGCCAGGAAACACACCACTCTCCAAGTTATGACCCCAATTTATACATAATTAACCTCTCAACAAACACAGCTCCACTCAAGACTCAAGAGGAGGCGTCCTGAAGCAGGAGGGTTGTCAAATTAAAGTGAACACTGGCTTAAACCAGACTGGACTGCATTAAGTGTCATTCACTAATGTCTTTCTCAGACTGCAAATGATAGAGCCGTTATTTTAGAGAACATATTTTCCATGTGCATGTGTTCCACAAACTAAGCTGTTAAGTATTTGTGATGATTTCACATCCAGTATGTGATCTATTCAGGACAGAGACCTTCAGGTCCAGCTTTATGAGCCCGCCCCACCTGCACCAGCCTGCACGCAAGACCTGGCCTGTGAGGAGGGACTGGACAACTGACCCTTCACTAAGCCCCTCCCACAAATGACTACCATCCAATCCTAAGTTGGCAACCGTAACAATGCATGAGAGGCTTGTCAAGCTTTCCGTAGAATACAGCTGCATAATTGGTTTCCATACGGGACTAGCAAGTCTGACTGTTGATATCCGAGAAGTTTGGAGGGTGGTGTTAATTTTATTTGCCTTCCCAAAAGGCAAGAGGCAAGAAGATAGAACATAGCTCTGTGTGTGAGGTAAGATAACATTAGCAACAATGACGGTTTTTTAGTCTGTTAAACTTTGGGTAAAATTTGAGCAAAAAATACTTGTAACAGAAAGAGACAAGTCCTGATACTGATACACTGATATCCTTTTTTTAATTTTGAGAATGGACCCCTTGAAATGGGTGAGAAATGAAATGAAAGCTAACTTAACATTAATTTGAACTTAACACTATATTTTAACTTACCCTGCTGTAAAGAACATTGTTCTTATTTGTTTTTATTGTAGTGTCAACACTTGGGGTGTTTGATGCTTGCATTGAGATCTGTGTACATTCCCCTCTATTTTAATGTCCTTTTTATTTGAACTCTGTCAACATTTGGTTTGGTGAATCTGTCTCTCAAAAGCATCCTGGAGACCTTTTTGTCTCCTTCTTTCTGATATCTCTGAAGAATTTCTCCAGAAATTTGCAGACATTTCCTTATTAATATTACTCATCAGTATACCTAAAAACTCAGTATTTCTCATTTTAGGAGGAAAAGCTTGGAGGGCATAGCAACTGTAACCAAGGGGGGCAGGGCTTAGCATTAGCCTTAGCCTTTTCCTTCGTTGTCAGAAGGTCAGGTTTAATGAATTCTTATGGTGTGGCCACATCGGACGCGAATTCGCAAAGACGCGAGTCGAGATTACATACAAAGTCAATGCAAAGACGCGTCTGGATGCAGATGCGCCCCGGGCGGCACATTGGAGGCGTTTAGCGCGGTGCGTTTGGAGCATCTGGCGCGTTTGGGGCGTCAAACGCCTCGATGCTCGATGTCTCGACGCTCGAGTTGAAAATATTGAACTTTCGATGCAAATTCGCATGACGCTGTGGCGCAGCAGCCAATCAGCGATGACATTCCCCCCAACATCATTGATTTGATGACATGTGACGCTCCAGCCTCCTGCTCTGCGCTGTTTGCTATCATGACTTGTTTTTACCTTTTTTTTTCAATTACTCAGGTTGGTGTTACACCAAGGTCCAGCAATGTAGGCCTATAGCTCTTGCTGCCATAAAGCTGACCTGATCTCTGTCACCGTGGCTCATGTTTGGTCCATGCCATGTGTACAACTCTACTTAAAAAAAATCCAAACTATAAATTTTAAGCTACTCTTACCTTGAATTTGCTATGTCTATGTTAAATGTTTGGTTCAGATTTCTTTAAGTAGGTTGCTTGAGGCCCATGGCACTAATACAAGTGCCGATGAAGGAACTTGTAAGTTTTGTCCCCGGGGAAGACATCCAGGGGCGAGCAACAGCCAGTACATAGCAGTAAATGGAGCCAGAGGAGGCCTCAGAATTAACCCACACATGCAGTGGGTACGGAAAGTATTCATACTCCCTAAAATTTTTCACATTTTGTTAGATTGCAGCCATTTCCTAAAATCATTTAAATTCATTTTTATCCTCATTAATGTACACAAAGCACCCCTTATTGACAAAAAAAAAACTGAATTGTAGAAACTTTTGAAGATTTATTAAAAAATAAAAACTGAAATATCACATGGTCATTAGTATTCAGACACTTTTTTTTAACAGGCATTGTCTGTTGCTTCTGACCATCCTTGAGATGGGTCGACTGCTTCATTGGAGTCAAGCTGTGTTTAATTGTATTGATTGGACAGAAGAAATGTACATGTAAACTGCTCAAAAACTTTGAAAGCTCGACAATACGATACTGTAAGATTCATTACAATATGTAATTTTTCCTCCGCAAAGCCTCTGTGTTTAGGACTTTAGTGTGCTGGGACGTAGGGGTGATGTATCCCTCCACTATCAGCTCATCAGGTCATCAGAGGAAACAAACAACACTTACTTCACTCAAACTGAACTAAAAATCAATGATTTTGTCTCAAATAATGACGATGTGCTGTTAGTTGCAGGTATTAGCAGATATCTTTATGAACTGGAGTACACAGAAGAACTTTTCACAGGTAGAAAGAGGGATGAAGAACTGAGGAGCAGGACAGATCATAAGGTATCTGGTGATGGTGATGCAGATGAATAAACTGTAAGTCCTGATTTCCAAATTTAAAACAAGACAAATTTAGCAATCTTTTTCAGTTTGTACTCCAGTAACCACAACCTGACCCTGCTGCAGTCTGCTGGTCTCTGAGGTGAGTTGCTAGTGGAAGGACAAGTAGACCTTCATGGCATCAAAAAATAGTCCTAGACACAGAGACTTTTACGAAGAAAAGTCTTGTCCAGCTACCATAGTGTTTTTAGCAGTTTTAACCTAAAAGTGAGTTAATTACGAGACTTTCACGGCTTTGTACCAGCTAGCATTCACCCGATATCTTCCCCCAGGGGCAAAGCCAATGCCATGAGCCTCTAGCAACTCCCCCTCAAAAAACCTGAACTATTCCTTTAACAGCTATAGTGCTAAAACTAGCATTTGTGCTTCTTACCTGCAGAGCTGGTGGACAGGGCAGGAATCTAAGAGACTGAAAAATGTTTGCATGAGTCCAAATGCCAAGAAAGATAGATGTGATCCTATCCAAAGGTCAGTGCTTGATTTTATCCAAGAAAATATTCTGCTTTGAAACAGAATTGGTGGCATCAAATTCAAAATGCAAAACTTCCACTGAGTATAAACTTTCCTGGCTAAATGCAAAGTGTTAAGGCCACCTCGTGAGATTGAAAACATCCATGTTCTGTCAAAAATCAGCAGCATAAGAGCTTCATAAATAGGAATTAAAACTGTTAAAATGTTTAAACCGCTTTCATTTTCACGGTCATTTAAATCTTAGCCACCTTCCTAAGTCCTGTTTATTTCCAATGCCCTGACCTGCAAATTTCAATCTATCACTTTTTTTCAATTCTCTCACCTTTTCTTTTTTACCTTGACCTCTCACAGGACTCTTTTCCAAGCCAATAACCGAGTGTGGTATCGTATGTGTAGTTTGGAGGTAATGGAAATCAAGTTAATTGTTCCTTCTTTATTTGAGTTGCTTGTGCACATCATCTCAGGATTACACTTCAGGATTTTCTTTGGACTTTAACTCGTCTACACGGACTCAAGACGGAAATCATTTCATTTGTGGAGTTGGAGGTCAATGTTATCAGGTTCTATGGTGATTCTCTGTCCTGTGGAAATATCTCAAAACGTCTTTGTGTGATATGTTCAGCAGTAGGGATGTATACCGTGGACCGGTTCGTTCATGTACTGGTCCCCAATTGCGTCGGTACCCGAACATTGTAAAGAATCTGGAAAAACTGTACCGTTATCGGTAATTAAATGATTCTTCAACTGTCCCGTAGTTATGACACTACCGCCGTCTGGCTCAAGCGTGTCGGTCAGGGCTAAGCGCTCGAAGGTTTGGGCTCACTTTAGCAAAGTTAATGAGAACTCGGCTCGATGCAATCTTTGTCAGAGAGGAGTTGCGTCCAAGGGGGGAAATACTAGCAACATCACCAAACACTTGGAGCGCACGCATAGTATAAAGCTAAAGGAGTGCGGGCTGTTTGATTGCTATGGCAACACAAGCGGAGTTAGCAGCCCGGCTAACACTAAAGACTGTAGCACCGACAAAGACAGAGACTCTATTATCCGCCCCTTCGGTAAAAACCCTGCCGAAAACAACACAGTCACACGGGGTTAAACTTTTGACGAAGCGCCGCTGCACTCGACCGTATAACTTGGATGAAAAGCCGACGGCACAGCTCTCCTCACTTGAGTCAGAGCTGATAATGCCCACTTGGAGCGGAAACTCTTTGTTTACTGAGGCCAAGAGAGCACCGGATGTGACCGAGGGTCAAGCTGCGCTCACAGCATCCTCTGTTGGATGAAACGGTCCACTGCTCCAGGCACCCTGATGTGCTGCTACAGTCAATATTTTACATTCAAATATTAATTTACTATCTGGTTACAGATATTTATCCCCATATTCGAACGGTTATACGACTATTTAATATAAAGTGAGAGCCCTGGTAGTCATCATTACAGCATCGATTTTAGCACCACAAGATATATGGGTCTGTCTGTACATGCTGTCTGTTGGGTGGCATGAAGGGGTTTTGCCATCCCCTTAGCTTTCTTTTTGCCTCTGAGAAGCATTTGTAATGCATTACTTCTATTCTGTTGAAGCTTTATTGTTACCTTGTGGTAATAAAGAAAGGTTGAATCTTTTAATATCTTGTAAAGTCTTTATTTTTGACACAAAATTGCGTGTTGTAGTATCAATAAGAGTATCGATAAGAGTATCGATACCGATAAGGAGTATCGGTATCTGTATCGGTATTGATAAAATCATAATGATATACATCCCTACTCAGCAGTTGCTGATCTTTGCCCAACTGTAAAGTCCAACTTCACAGGGCTGTAGGCTAAAGGTATGTTCTTGCTGTGACAGACATACGGTGGCTGTCATGTGTCCCCTGTGGTGATTCAGCATTTTGGTTGTGCACGTTATCCAGAATTAACACAACACAGACACAATGCACACAAATGCAGCCCCCCTACACTCAATATGGCCTACCAGTCAATTTGAAATATAAAAAAAAGCATTTTAAGTGAAAAAACCATGACTAATTCTACCATGAAAACATTAATATTACCATGAGAATGGAGCTGGAATTATCTCTTTAACATTACTTAATGTTTGTTAAAATAAAACTAGACTGTTGTAACATAAGCATAAACAAGTAGTAGGTAATTTAAAGTTCAAAATATCTATTGTTATTAACTGTGCAGGCCTCACAAGCTTCTGAGGCTAGCTATCCAAACAGCTAAACAGGCTCTAAAGAACTCCACAACAAGATGATGGCTTTCATAAAGGTTCAACTGTTTCTTGACTGTGAAACTGCAAAAAAATAAGAACAACCGAATTTCACACAAAAATAAAACAAGGCATAGCTAAATATAAATCAACATGGTGTTAGCCTATTAGTTGGGTAGTGCTAGCTTTTTAGCATGAACATATTTGTTAGCCACAAGCTGCTTCAATCAACATCACACAGACTTAAAAGAACTTACAAAACACACCCAGTAAGTCGATATAAACGTTGTTCATACTTACATACATTGCTTCGGCAGGCAGAAAGGAAATAATCTCAGCTCAACTGTGCAAGAAGTGCAGGTAAAATACATCCAAAAATAATGCTCCTGAATGCCACAAAATGGTGCAAAATTAACATGAGAAAAATGACAGTTACACTACAGTGTGGAGCAGATCATCAACAGCAGAGCCTCCTGTCACTGAGGATAAAATCAAAGTATCCCTCGTGGTCAACAAAGTTTCCCAGCCCTGGTGTAAAGGATTAGAGTAGAAGCAGAGATACATGACAGACAACACAGACATTTGCAAAGAGAAATTACCGTATTGGCCCGACTATAGGACAATTCTGATTGTAAGACGACCCCTGTTATTCAAATATCATTTTGTGAAAATAAAAATATGGCAGTTGTTTGTTGACTCTGCTGCGTTGATTAGCGTCAATTTAAAGTTGGCATCAAAACTTCACCTCTGTTGTTTGCTCACTTGTCTAGCTTATGAGCCCCTTCATTCCAGATGGTCATGTTCCTCCATTTTTCATCAGATCCTGCCATAGCATACATTCACTGTGACGCTCCATTCGCTGACTGGTCACCGGTACTTTGGTTCCATCTAGTGGCACGGATGTGTAACGACAATCTAGTCCTCGATTATAATACAACCCCAATTTTGAGAATACAATTTTTAGAATAAAATATCGTCCTATAGTCGGGCCAATACAGTAATTAATCAAGTCCATAGTCATTAGATAACATGGGAAACTGAACAGACAAAAACACAGCTGTCAATCCAGCAGAGAAGACAGCAAAAAAGAGACTACTGCAACTGTGAATGCTACCATTTCACCGTTTCTGTATGTTTTTGTTAGCTTAGTTTCTTTGACCGTATTTTCAAAATACTGGTTGAATTCAACACCTCTAGCAGCACAGCTGGCCACAAGTCATCAGGCAACAGTCACTCTTTAGATCAGCTGTGATGGTTCACGGAGGAACATACCTCAGAAACTGAGTCCAGATCATGATGATGGTGAGTTCTGGTCACAAGTATTCACAAAAATGTCTATACCATGTACCTTCTACTCTCTGAATTATGGAAATGTTTACTTTTAATTTCTGACAAAACTACTAGTGACAATTAGCCTTTAGTCTTTTACGCCCTCCAGCGGTATCTTCCAATAACACACATCCCGTCTGAGCCAGATGCCAGCCGAGTTCCATCCAGTAACCAGCCAACTTCCAGCCACTGGATGTATAAACAAGTTTTTTTGTTTGTTTCAGTTCTTATTTTCTAACATAGTGAAACTTTCCATGCAAAGCAACAAAATTACTTTTTAAATCTTTAAAAATCTGGATGGTAAGGACTACATTCATTCGTTCACTGCATAATTGTAGATGATCTCAGAACAACAATAACGCCTAGCAAGAGCGCCAAGGCCATGGCGCTTGGCTATTCACACATGAAGCGTTTTCTGCTGCGCTCTGACGCGCCGGTCAGACATCGACTCAGCTCGGCAGTGATCAGACGTGTCCGTCTGCGCTCAGTTTTCCAAACTTCTGAGTGCTGTAAACATGTGAGTGTGACTTTTTGGTGACCTGTGGAGAGCCCTTGCCCCTCCCACCTCCCTTCCCTCTCCTTTGTCTCAATTATATCAAGTGAATCTCTGCTCTCCCTCTGATCAACCTCTGTGTGTGTGTGTGACTGCTCATCGGAAAAAAATTGACCGACAAGCAACACCGTCAATCCTTTTTTTAAAAACTATTGACCGGATTTTCCTGTTCCTGACTTCCTGTCTGGTCTGATCTGCTCAGTCCAAACTTTACGGCTGCTCATGGGAAAAAATAGAGAGAAGCGGAGCGGAGGCGCTCCAGAGCGCGAACCGTTCCGCGTGCGGCGCTTCCGTGTGCGGCGCTTCCGCGCGCGTGCTGTGTGAACAGTTAAATAGGTTAACACGGGCGCTGATCCAAAACTACTGTGCGCGGCGCTTCCGTTCCGCGCGCGGCGCGTCCTGTGTGAACCCTGCGTAAGGGTGGGAAAGTGAGAGCACCTTTCTGTCATGGTCCAGCCAAGACTATGCAAAGGAAGATTTTGGCTCAACCTTTATGAACAAGAAATCTCTTGATGCAAGTGGATGCCAACATAAATGCAAGAACAACCAGCAAGTTTATCTCCAGCCTTTAAAAAACAAAAGAAAAAACAGCCAGGGTGTAGTTTTATTTTTATTTAGTCCTGAGTTTGAAAAGACTTGCACTGATGTGTTCTTAAAAATACAGCTTTTGAAAAACAAAGACAAATACTGACATGCTTTAATTATGCAATAATAACATAATGACAATAGTAATCATTATTATTATTATTATATACAGTGTCTCACATGATTCAAATGCTGTCTTGATCTGTATTTTAACTGTCTTGTGTTATTGAAGGACCTGGTTAATGGAGATATTTTGCCACAAACATTTCATCTGTTTTTTTCCCATGAGGTATTAGCTGTGATAAATCTCTTCCTGCCTCCAGGACGTCCTGCCGTTAGGTATTCATGTGACCAGCTGGAACCAGCAGATGTGTCAATGGATTCCTTCACTGAGCGATCGACTGCTGTTCAGATTCATAAGCGGGGCGACTGACTGCGGCTCGGATTCATAAGCTGTGTGATTGACTGCTGTTGGCACAATAGCTGCCAGCGGCGCAAGTGGCGGCTGACAAACGACAGAGTTCAGTTGGCGGCGAGGGAAATTACCTCAGCTCACTGCGAAGCCACCCGGCAATCATCCCACATCCCTGTGTCTTTCTCAGTGCCGTTTTTACTGCCACACTCAATCACTGCCGCACAGATAACACAGGCAGCTCACACAAACACACAGAATAGCCTCTATGATGCACACGCAGGACATCTTAGACACCTAGATGATTATGAACATCTGTACGCTCCCTGCCGTAAAAACCGACATGTCATTAAATATAACACAGTTAATCTGATGGCAGGAAATGTGGCAGAAAAATGATCATGCATTACCATTCTCTGCTTTCTGTCTGAAATTTAATTGTCTTGAGGAACCTTAATCACGCAGAGCTGCCTGCTTAAGTCAATTTGTATTATGTTTTAATTGACTGTACAGCCGTCAGGTGGCAGCCATTATGAAGAGCGAGAGAGGAACGCGCCACATTATGCTGCATTAAAGTCAATTAATTGGCAAAGTCCTCTGTGAGGGTCTGCACTCCTTCACTGCCACGGCTCCCTTCCTGTAATTATTTTTATACACTGCACTTATGCAGTATCTCTGCAAATAAATGTTTTATAATGACGAGGCTGCAGAGAGCGGGGAAGCAGGAGGAGCAGTTTAATCTGAGGGGAAACTTTGACTCTGATTAATGGCTTTTGTTCACAGCGGCTCAACATCGTCTGGGCGGCTCCTTTGTTTAATGCTGCTCTTTTACTCAGCGGGCAAAAAGTGCAAGAACTGACAAAGAAGAAGCTGCAGGAGAAACGTGTTTCCAGCAGCAGAGAAGTATTTTGTTTAAACATTTTCTCTTTACTGTCAAATTATTGTTGAGACATTAGCATAAGGCCACTGTTTCTAATCTCACCATCTCGCACTAGAACAAATTGATCTTGTAAAATAAAGTGTGATGCAGAAAGTGACTCCACGGACAGACATTGGTAAACATTCTTACAGCTTCAGCAGCAGTAATATATCAGACTAATGAAATAACACCACAACACCTTATGAGTTACGCAAGATTCACAGCACAAACAACAAAATCACCTGTGGATGCTCTGAACACTCACACTGTGTGCACACAACACACCGGCAGGCAACATGGTGTGAGCAACTGAAGGGACGGCTCTTTGAAGCTGCAGATGTGACAACCAAGAACCAAGGCAGATCAGCTGTGCTCCGGATGAACATGTACAAAGTACTGTCAGTCTTGTTTTATGCTTATATGTATGTATGTGTATATATATATATATGCTTTGTCATTTTCTTTTTCATAGTGGTCAATCCCTCCTGCAGAGGTTATTTAAGTGGGAGGGAACTTACCATCAGGAGGATGATGTGCATCATAGGGCTCTAATTTTCATAGACCAGGTGCAGGCCCGGTCCTGTGCCAATGTGGTGTGTCCAGGGCAGTTTGCAACTTTCTTGCAGGGCAAAGTCTGGCTCTCCCTCCCACTGGCGCAGAGGAGGAGAGAAGGCCTGAGTGGGTTTAACACAGCAGAGTGTCATCTTCACCAATCAAATGAACTCCTCTCCTTGCCTTTAAATGCTCTGGGGGCGAGGTACAGTGACAGTTTTAATCTCTCCTCCATTGACCCAAGCTTTGGTAGGCTTGCAGTTGCAGTCGTCCTCCCCTGGTCTGAATCCCCGGACCATGGGCTCTCCTCAGGCTTGTCCTTCCTTCTCTAACCAGCAGTCCAATCACGTGAGAAGAAAGAGGGAAGAGACCCATTGAAATACAATTTAGGCTACTTTTCACATGAATGATTTTGTGTTTTTTTAATGTGACTGAGTAAAGTGTGGCCAAAATTTGTATAAACAGGAGACATATAAGCACATTTAAGGACAGAGCTGTGTGATCCCTCCTTTCCCGTGCACTCTGCTGCTCTCCCTGCTGATACAGCACAGGCAGTTCAGCCTCTCTCCATCTTAAGTCCTGTAATGTCTCCTCCGTGAGGTCAGACACATTTATGCCGTAAGGCTATGTTGTGTTGTATGCAACACGAGACAAAGAATGCACTGACACTCTATGTACCTGCCTGTGAGGCTTTGGTGATGTGTGAGCACTGTGCGCCTGTCAGCCAAAATACAGCTGCACCAGGTGCACTTCACCTGCGCCGAGAATAGACCAGGTTGGAGCTGGCAAGCGTTCAATGCACCTTGCGTGCAGTTTTTGAATCTGTTGGCACCTCCCCCTGGTGCACCACGACACCCATCTAAGGGCGGAGAGCAACTAATCTAATGGAGGAGAGCAACAGTCACGGACGGAGTCAAGCTGTTTAAATGGATCTGCTCCAGAGGGGGATGGATTGAGGCAACTAAATTGGTTGAAGGAGGTTTATGGAGCAAGCTCTTTTTTGGGAGACAACTGAGCATTCTGGATGTTCCAGACAGTCAGAGGGATCAGCCGTGGACTCATACTCTCAGACTTCTCTTGTTTCTTTTGGACTTTTTACCCAGGGGGAATAACTACAGGCTTGAGGACACATTGTTTTAGGACTGATTAAATTTTGTTCAAATTTGAGGCAGGGCTCATTGATTTCACTTTTTGTCCAGTTACATTTAAGTTAAATCTGTCGGAGGAGGTATGTTTCTTAGAAATGTTGGTTATTATCTAAAATACATTGAAAAGTATTTTTGGAGTTGGAAGGTCTCTTTCTCCTGGGGATGAGGAGGCAAGAGTAAATCCTCCTGCTCTGGTTTTGGGGCACTTCCCCTGTTAGACCAGATAAAGTCAGAATTGTTGCAATCTTACCTGGATACAACAGTGCTATTGTCTGATTGGCTGATATGTAACTGTATGTTATTTTTTGATTGGCTGATGGGTATTTGATCTTACTGTCTGAGTTGTGTCCAGTTTCCGTTGAGCTCTGTGAACATTCACAGAAAGCAGGAGTCTGAATCATGAACACAAATCATATTAAGCAGTTGTTGTTTTCTTCATATTTTCATTTTGTATTTTGTTTTTTGGAAATGATTGACGGGCCATATTGACTGAGGTAAAGGGCTGCATGTGGTCCCCAGGCCACCAGTTGCCCACCTCTTCTTGAAAACATTCATGCTAAAACAGGCTTTTGGTTAGATTTTACTCACATTGCACACCCTGGGGCTAAATGGACCCAGATTATAGCAGGCTTTGTATATGTCACAACTCTAACACACACTGATCTTGTCCTTCACAGCTTAGGGCTGTTCAAATGCTCTCTTTTAGAGTCACACATGTATCAAAGATTAGAGATCCTGCAAATGGCACATTTTGATTTATACATGCGTGTGATGGCAGGATGTGATTTTTCTCTTATCTTAAACACTGACTTTTCAGGCTCTTATCTGAAGTATCCAGAGCATGTCACAGATATTCACTTCAAGAGAGGGCATTTTGAATAATCATTATGATATCTTCACTTAATGCAGTTTGTATTCTGCTTATCTGTTTTCAGTACAAGAATATGAGAAAAGATCTTGCATCAAACAGATTCATGTTAGATTTTCTTTGATGCCTTATGATATTGGGTCACATGTTAAAAAAAGACCAAATGGAATTAAGTAAGACCTGAACCATAATCTAAAGGAATGTGTTTTGCTTGCATCCTTTAAGTGTGACTCTGGTCCACATCTCTGGTCCAGAGGCACTTAAAGTCCATTCACACTTGCAGGAAATTTATTTATCCTGAATTAACCCCCACTGAGCTGCATGTGAGGCCCCATTTACACAACAATGTTGTCACCAGAAACAGAAATGTTTTTCTTGTGTGTTTTCAAAAATGCCCCGCGTTCACACAGAGACAATTTGAAAATAATCCCACTCACAAAGATTTACAAGAACAACTGAAATCACAGTAGACTGCGTGCCAGGCCAGTACTTGGTGAGAGAGGATTGTGGAGAAACAACGCACACCTGTACGCTTTCAGGTGAAGAAAAACTTTTCACAAACAACAATGATGAGTGGAAGAAGAAGACGCAGGAGTTTCTTGTCTGCACAACAAACCTGTTGTGATATTTTCTGTCGATAACAAACTGAGCACAGTAAGCAGCACACATGTTGCACTGTAGACGGCCCAAGCTCTTGTTGTTGTCTTAGGTGTGCACACAATCATCATCTGAAAGATTACGCATGCGCCACGTCATCATTTTCCCTGAAAACATTGATTGCTGTTGATGTAACAGAGTAAAAAATGAATTTTATTTTCAATATATATTTCCAATTTATTTTTGAGAATTTGTAATTTTATGTTACAATAATTTTTTTATTTATTTTAATTCTCCTGCGGAAATGGCCATTTTTACCCTTCATGCTTCATGTACCTCCATGGTTTCCGTATCTCCTCCGCATTGCTGAGGGTAAGTTGTGTGTGAAAATGCTCCGATATCATTCTGCTCTTTATATTATAAAGTGAGCTATATAAACCGCAACTCTTGGTGTGTGGTGCTAACTGTTTATACTATAACATTATCCTGCCTTTTTGGTGTTGTTTTGAGCAGTTTCATTTGGAGTTTAGACGATGTTTTTCCTGTAACTTTTTGGGCACGATTCCCAATACCGCATCCCACCAGAAGTTGTTCTTCGTGTAGAGCAGAAGATTTCCCATTTTACCGTAAAATACCAAATAAACGCCGAGTTCCAATTAATCCCCGGTTTCCAAATAAACGCCGAGTGTAGCAGTACATTTTGACAAATAGACGCCCATTCCAAATAAACGCCGGGTGTAATTTATTCAGCGCAGCTTACGAGCCACGGTCGAAGTTACAGAACACACATGCGAACGCTGAGTTCACAGCTGACAGTGCACGCTTGAAAAGAAACATCATCAGACTGAACCTGAACAGTCCGCATGGTTTATTTGTCTCTCTGGACGTCCTGTCAACTCACTTTTCCTCCCTCTGTATGTCAACAAATGCAGGTTGGTGTATGGCGCTCTGTTTCACGACAGTGCAGTTACACTCAATGTCCACAGAGGGCACTAGAGCGCAAAAAGCCGGAATCTTACACACTAGGGCTTCACAAATCCAAAGAAGAAGACGTTGCCACTGCAGGTTATTTGCCCTTAACGTCAGGACACGACAGTCAGCAGTACATTGCTGCTGATTGCCATGGCCCCGGTGCAGCCAAAAAACGGAAGTAAGACCTTAACTTAACTACTCACTTCTGGTAAGATAGTTCCTTACCAGTTTTAAGTTTTTAGAGAGTGCTGAGTTGAAAGAAGAAGACAAGAATATAACTACAGTACTGTAATCTTGCTGTAAGAGTGATATTCATTCTGATGTAATAAATAATTTGGTTATATTTACCATGTTTTTTCGTTTTTTGCTCAGCAAGATTTTTGTGGGAAAGGAATTAAACGCCTGTTCCAAATAGTCGCCTGGTCCCAAATAAATGCCTGGTCTGCTCAGTGATTGAAACAAATAAATGCCCCGGCCATTATTTGGTATTTTAAGGTATTTACTGTTTAACAACATTGTTTAGGAGCTGATGTGCAGAGTGAGGTGCAGAAGGCAAATGGTGTGCTTTGTGTCTTCTGCAGAGCAAAAAAATCCCGGGAAACTGTTCCTGCGTCGTTCTCCACATATATATGCCTTAATCATGCCTGTTACATTTACATGGGGATGGATACCAAAACGTTTTCTAAACTTTCACTCTGGACTCTGGTTTCAAAAGTTTGTGGATTTAGGCACTCTGGGCACCATCCTTGTCTAAACGAAAGGCACAAATGCAATGAAAACTCAGTTTTCAGCCTTTTGTTGTTGTTTAAACAGGGCCTGAGACTGCATACAGCAAATGCTCCTCACCCAGTTTTACCCTGACATTTGCCTGCTGCCTGCCAAGTATTTCCCCTCCCTCACACCTCTCCATGACTAATATTCAAACTGCAGCAAACTTGCTGCTGAGAGGAAGTGTGGACAAGAAGGTCAGGGAATTTTCTCGGTAGATTACACCGGTATTTTCTGGGCAATATCAGGGTTGGACAGATGCAGCCTGCCTTCTCTGACTGGGCCTTGACTGGTCCCTGACAGGTCGATGGCAGAGCCTGCCCATCCTAACAGACATAGATTGTAAACTGTTGGCCATATTTGGTTACATTTCAGTTTACTCCCAGTTTATTTGGCAGCTTATTTATAATGAGGAAATGATTGAGGCTGTGTCATATTGTGAGGGAACCAACATCTCACGGAGACACCCTGCATGAATGGGCGTGTTTTTAATGGATTTTAGGCATAATCTAAGAGAGGCTTCCAATGGCTGGTAACTGGCTGGAAGTTCGAAGGCAGCTGGCAGGGAGTGAAAAATTGAGGTGTATGATGGCTTTAAATCACCTTTCTTCTCCACCCTGATGCTCAAATTGAGCTTCAGCAGGTTGTCTTGATCATGTTTACATGCCTGGATGCATGGAATTGTAGTCATGTGATTGTCTAATTCACTATTTGCGTTATTGAGGTGTTGACTGCTGTACCTGAGAAGGTCTTTGAGTGTCATGAATGAAGATGTTTCTCCTCAGTTTGAGCTCCTTCCCCCGAAGTGTAAGAATGTTCAGTATCCCTGTTACTGTTCAAAAGCTTACCCTGAATAAATTCACTTTTTATATCTTTACAATCAGATCTAACCAGATGCATTTGTGTTATGAATATTTACATCACTCTAAGATAACTTGGTTAAATATCTGGTGCAGTATGGATTAAAGTGAATTGATTTGAGCTTTCTAAAGGGGAGGATCGCCTTCTGTCTATTTCGGTGTGTTTGCCCAACTGAAACAATCTGATTTGTGGTGTCACTCTCTGTAAAGCCAATTATAATAATTGTTTATCAGACTATTTAAGGGAGGGCTGCTGTCTGCCCATGGTGCAGGAGAAAATCTCATTATTTAGTTTACCAGAGTACAGTATGACCTTAATGTGTGTTTTGCATGCTTGAGTTCTGTGCGATCGGTTATGCCTGTCTGCAAAGTCTCACAGAGTCCACGGTCAGTTAGGGGAAGGCAGGAGTGGGGGGTCTTTTCTCCTCTGTTAGGTGCTCAGAGAAAAAACACATCAGAAGAATACGGAAGAAAACATCAGAGAATAGAGAGCCACTGAATGTTGAAGATCCATCTTCTCACAGTAAGAAGCTGCAGGCAGAGGCGGGGGCAGAGGGGTCACCTCTGTAGAGACTGTGACAGACAAGGGACGGGTTGGCACAAATTACGGTGGATGTGCCTTTTCTCCATCTTCTCCTCTATGGCATGTGATGTCCATGGCAGTGTGATTTGTTAAATTCACATGAAAGGTGCACAGTACAGTTGTGAGGGCATCCCAGAATCCACATCTGGCCTGCCAGTGATAACGTCTGGCCCACAAAACAATCTAGAAAATACTTTTAATTATCTAAAGCAGGTTTTCATTTTCTGTACAGCAACACCACGTCATTGAGTAGCAGACAAACATGGACATTACAGGCAGGAATAGATTATCTACATCAGCTCAATGGGTGTGAATGGGTAGATGTGACCTCCAGTGTGAAGGTCACATCTACCTATTTATGCCCATTTTCACTCTCACATTCACTCACTGAGAGAGTTTCTTCGTTATTGTCCATCAATATCAACTAGCACATACATACCCATTTACACACCACTGATGCAGGGGTGGGAGTAATTTTGGGTCCAACAAGTGTCTCGCCCAAAGACTTATTGCCATGTGACAGTCAGATCCAAGCGCTAACTTGCAACCTTCCAATTACTGACCAATTTTTGAAGCCCTGGAATCTGCATATAATACGTGTCAAAGCTACAACGCTGCAGGGGAGGGAAGCTGCTGCAAACACATAAGATGTGTTTAGCTTCTGTGCCAGCTCTTTTCGTACAGATGAAGCTGATTCCTGTTGCTGTGGCTAATGCTCTGGCTGATGACATGTTCCTCTCACAACCTGAATAGATAAATCCATAACTATCCCTATATATAAAGTGCATTGACATTACTCTAATATAATCAGTTACCAAACAGTTTTGATTCAGTCAGGACTAATGTGAGATCACACCACATCGCAAAAAGGCATTCATCTGTAGAGCGGCTACAATAGCAGTTAGCAGGTAGCAGTTTCCTGATTTATCGCAAAGTTAAGAAGGCGATGGCAGCACTTTTGGCTCTTCAGAAGCTGCCCGTCATGACCGAGGGAATGGGCAGGGCTGTCAACACTCAGACTCAAGCGATTTGTGCACTCAATCGCAAACTTGATGCGATTCTTGAACTCGTTCGCAAGCAGGGTGACAACTTGGAGAAGTTGACGGTTTGACTCGGCTGAATGGGCCCACAGATTCAGAACATTGGCGTGGGAGACGGAAAAAAAGACTAGAAGGGCTGATGGAAATTTACAGCAGCAGCTGTGTGGTTGGGACCAGCAAAGGGACCTTAGAGAAACAAAGTTGTTGAGGATGTTGTTTATTTCTTTTCCCAGTCTATAACATGTTTTATGAGCGTGTAACATCGCTATTCTAAAGAGAGCCTGTGGCTCTCTGGGCATCAGCCCCCCACCCACGGGGCTGAGCGCCACTTTCAGTGGGGTTTGTCTGGCGAAGCAAAGCTGCAGTGCTCCACTGTGCGGCGCTTTAGCGTGCAGTGGAATTTGGGGGTGAGAGCGCAGACTTTGACTAAGCTGCTCAGTTCCTCCTGTACATCGTGATTTCCACCCAACATTAGTCCTATATTTATTTAATTCTCACATTGTGAAACGAAAACATTAAAATTTGCAGCAGTGTGATTACTGAATGATATAAATATCATTCAGTAGAGTTGCCTAGTTAGTAGTGGGTCTTGTAACTTGCTGACTGAACCAATTTGCTGCTGCTTGCACAGATGTTGATGTTGTGCGTGCCGCAGTGTTTCCAGAGGACAATGTCACCAACCTGTCCATCAGGGCAAAACCCCAGCGCAGTGTGTTTGCTACGTGGTGTGTAAGCTACGCGGTGTGTAAGCTACGCGGTGTGTTTGCTATGCGGCGTGTTTGCAGTGGGGCGTGTTTGCTTCATGTGGCATTTGGGGGTTAGGTATTTAGACTTCTGGGTGATAAACTATGTCCATCTTGACATCATCAGCAGCCTTCTTTTGAGTGATTAAGAGGCTCCATCTGGAGTGACTTCCTCCTCTCGGCTGTGTCTGTGAGCAGAACTGCATGCACAGCTTTCAGTGCTGAATTACTGTTTGGTGTTAGCAAAGACAGCAGATGGTATTCCCCTGGTATTGCAAGGGAAGCTGGGAAATGTAGTGACACAGGCTTGAATAACAAGATGTAAGTTGCAATCAAACAAATTCCCATAATGCCGTAAATGAATGGGATTTGCCATCATAAAATTTAATGTTTTTTGGTGACGCCAATCTACAACGGATCAGCATAAAATGTAACGGCTTCTTTCTTGGACCAAAATGTTTTTCTTGGGAAAAATTTCTTGTAAATCCATCCAGTAGATTTTGTGTAATCTTGCTAACAGTTAAACAGACAAATTCAGGCAGGTTCAAAAATCTTTTAAAAAATACCAGACAAGGATGGTATGAAGTAAAGACGAGCGTGTGCCTTTAAATAGTGTGAATATTCAATTACATTATTTTGTACTTTGTGAAAGGTTCAGATTTTCTGTTACTGTTTTGGTGTGAACTGTATCAAGCTGGAGTATTTAATGTTTCTTTGAATGCCAGGGGCTTCATTTTTTTTAGGTTATTTTTGGAAATAAAAGGGGGAGGACTACATACATCATCCTCTACCCTTTTTAAATAAGAAAACATGAGGGGTTCTAATTTCGTAGACCAGGCGCAGGCGCACCTGCCCTGCGCTGGCCTTCGCCGTGCACACAGGGTGTGACCGGCGCACTTTGCAAGTTTCCTGCAGTGCCAAGAGAGGCGCACTCAAGGCGCAGAGGAGCACATCCACGCCCACGTCTCTGCCCCTCTGCGCAAATGCCAGAGTAGGAGGAGAAAAGCTGGGAGTGAGTTTATCACAGCCGAGCACTGTCTTCACCAATCAAATGAGCGCCTCTCCTCACCTTTAAATGCGCTGTGGCCGAGGCACAGCGTCTGATTGGTCTGAATGATCCCCGCTGCTGGAGACGGTCAGAGCTGCTGTCACTTCAGCAGCTGGGAGAACGGACTGGCCATCGGGGCGCGCATCTGAGGCCACGAAGCGCGTCACCGTGTGGGCCAGCTCCCGGGACAGATGTAATCTGTTCCTTCGTCATTATAGGAGTTTAACATTAAGAGACAGTTACACCGCAGCTGGCTTATCCATTCATAATACTTGTGATCCACCTGCATTCCTGGTTTGTCATTGCCAAATAGCAGAGCCTTTAGTGATATACTGCACTCCCGGTGTCTCATCCTCCTTATAATAATGTACTCCATCTTTTTACATCACGTTAAAAATAAAGACTAAAATAGAGGAGTATGGGAAATCACAGGTACATCCTAAGTGACATACATTTATTTTATCTCCTTTTTCTTCGTCTTTTTTCTCCCTCTTTTCTTTGAATTTAATGAAATGAGAGAAGCCAGATATATGCTCAGTATCAGATGTTAAGGCTGTTTATTGTTGACTTGTAAGATGTGCATCAAACTTCCAGCTGCCGCCAGGTTAAGTTTCCATCATGACAAACGGCTTTAATCCGACATCAGATGTGACGGGACAGATGTAGATACAAATGTATATGCTGGTTCAGACGGTAACATTAAATAGTGATTGCTGTGATTGTTTATTGGTTTAAAATGTGCCTGACACTCTGGAAACCTGCCTCTGAGGCTTTGTTGACGTGTGCGCACATGTGCGCCTGTAACCAAATCACAGCTGCACAGGGTGCGTTTCGCCCTGTGCCGAGGTTAGACCAGGTTAGAGCAGGCGAGCTTTCAGTGCACTTTCTGCACTGTTTTTGGCACAAAATTGTCACTGCGCCAACATGAATCTGCCGACACCTCCCCCTGGTGCGCCGTCACACCCATCTCCTTTGCAGACGGTCTACCAAATTGTCAAACTGGCAGCGCACGGCGGTGCGCTGGACGAAATTAACACTGCGCAAGGTGCACCAGGCTTGCGCCCCCTGCGCTGCGCCACGAAATTAGAGCCCGAGGACTCAAAACTTCTGTTCTGATCTTTGCCTTGTCTTTCTGTATTTGTCTTTATACATAAATATAGATTTTTCCCTCATTTTTAAGATGTTCTAAATAATACAGCTATAGTATTCAGCTATAATAATTCTGTACTTATCACTTATTGATTTCAGTCATCAAATGAATAGACTCTGATCCAGATTAATTATACCATACATGCTGAATATTTTAAAAAATGCCCTGTATTATGTTAAGTAATACTTTAAGCCCTGTAAGACAAGTGGTGAGTGAATGACTTCCCTAAAACTTTTTTGACTGTTGAATACAGGAAAAACTTTTTTTATTATTTTAGAATTTGGAGGCATCCACATGTGACTGCCAAAGCTGGGCTCCAACCTGCTTTCACTTACCTATCAAGGGCAGCCTAAGAGATTTTGCTGTGAAATGGTTGTCTGTTGATTATCAGCTGACGTTGAAAGCACAATTTAGGTATGAATTTTCCTTTAGATTAAAATAAATGATAAGTTTCTGCCACCTGGAACAGGATTTTTTACCAGAATAATTCCCCCAGAGATGATGATTCAGGCTTAGCATACTAAAATCAGATATTTTAACACACTGAGAAAAGACAGTGATGATGCATATGTTAAAAAATGTTCTGATGTAATTATTATTGTTCTGGCCTGTCAGTTAATGAGTTCAACTTGAGCAGAGGACTAAGTGTCCAGTCTTGTCCTCGATGCAGTCCTATCAATGACATATTCTGGTTTCTACTTTGACATTTTGAAATAACAGATGTGAGAGTGATGTGAGCTAAGAATCCCACAAAGATCCTTAATTTAAAACATTTTGGAAAGTGTAGCCTTGAAAATCAAACTTCTACCCCATACTCAGCTACGTTGGAAGATCACAGAGGAGCTGTGGCTTCCTTTTTACAAATGAAAGTTTAGCAAAAACCTGGACCTTAAAGTGGATCCATGGACTGAAGTAGCTCATCTTCTCTGCCTGAAGAAGCTGAAGGAGCCGCACACACCTGGCACACTTCTCCACTCAGCCGAATGAATGAATGTCCCCCAGCCCTGTGAAGAAGAGGACTTCAAAGGCTGCACTAAAGACGGTCCTGCAGAAAAAGAGGAGGAACTCTCAGGACATCACCAAAAGATTTCTGGATTTATTTGAAGAACTTGATTCTTTTTTTCTCCTTGAAGCACTTTTGATTTTGCTCTAAACTCTAAGTGTGAGCTGCTCTTTTGATCTCTTCAGACATTTTGGGTGTGTATTAAAATTTCAGGTCTATAACTGAAAAGATTTGCTGCAACTTCAGGGCAGCTATTAGAGGGGTGTGCCGAAAGTTAGAAGACTGGGGTGATCTCAAACTTACAAACCTGATCAACACAGAAGGAGCACACTGCACCAAATATAAATCTTATGACACACAATCTTATCACACAAATCTATACACAACCAAGAGGTGTACTCATCCTCTGACCTTTATCCATCCACCCATTCATCCCATTTAATACATGTATACATATAAACTATATTGCCAAAAGTATTCGCTCACCTGCCTTGACTCGCATATTCCTAATCCACAGGGTTCAATATGACGTTGGTCCACGTTGACGTATGACTCCACGTTGGAGTGTTCATGGGAATTATTTACCATTTTTCCAGAAGCACATTTGTGAGGTCACACACTGATGTTGGACGAGAAGGCCTCGCTCTCAGTCTTTGCTCTAATTGATCAGTGATCTATGTGGTTGAGGTCAGGACCCAGTGCAGGCCAGTCAAGTTCATCCACACCAGACTCTGTCACCCATGTCTTTATGGACCTACTTTGTGCTCTGGTGCACAGTCATGTTGGAAGAGGAAGGGGCCAGCTCCAAACTGTTCCCACAAAGTTGGAGCATAGAATTGTCCAAAATGTCTTGATGTGCTGAAGCATTCAGAGTTCCTTTGACTGGAACTAAGGGGCCAAACCCAGCTCCTGAAAAACAACCCCACACCATAATCCCCCCTCCACCAAACTTTACACTTGGCACAAGGCAGTCCCACAAGTATCGTTCTCCTGAAAACCGCCAAACCCAGACTGGTCCATCAGATTGTCAGATGGAGAAGCGTGATTGGTCACTCCAGAGAACGCGTCTCCACTGCTCTAGAGTCCAGTGGCGGCGTGCTTTACACCACTACATCAACGCTTCACATTGCACTCGGTGATGTGAGGCTTGGATGCAGCTGCTTGGCCATGGAAATCCATCCATGAAGCTCTCTGCACTGTTCTTGAGCTAATCTGAAGGCCACATGAAGTTTGGAGGTCTGTAGTGATTGACTCTGCAGAAAGTTGGCGACCTCTTCGCACTATGCGCCTCAGCATCTGCTGACCCCGCTCCGTCAGTTCACATGGCCTACCACTTAGTGGCTGAGCTGCTGTCATTCCCAAATAATTCCGCATTCTTATAATCCAGTTGACAGTTGACTGTGGAATATTTAGGAGCGAGGAAATTTCACGACTAGATTTGTTGCACAGGTGGCATCCTATCACAGTTCCACGCTGGAATTCACTGAGCTCCTGAGAGCGACCCATTCTTTCACTAATGTTTGTAAAAGTCTACATGCCAAAGTGATGATTTTATACACCTGTGGACATGGAAGAAACTGGAACACCTGATTCTGATTATTTGGATGGGTGAGGGAATACGTTTGGCAATAACGTGTATATAGATTCTGTATCTTCTTAAAAATATTTTGGATTTATATTTGATAATTTGCTGTCTTTTAAGCTCAGTGAAATTAGTTACATACATCACTATCATTGTTTGAGTAATTTGTAAAGCAAAATATCACAAGTTGTTATTGACGATAATTTACAGTACTAATCAAGCTAATGCTTTGGATCTTAACTATGTTTTTGTGCTTGGTGGGCTACTATCATGATAACGTGGTGGCTCCTGAAAAATTTCTCAGAGGGGTCAACACTTGTGGTGATGCTAAGATGACCTGTTCAATGGGTAAATAATTCACAAAAAGTCCAAGGCCTGATTCATAAACGAAATTATAAATAAATCTTATTACGTGCTGTATGTTCAGCCAGCTTGTTTATTCCTGACTACACAAATATTCCAGCTGCATTAATGCATTAATATTAATATTTTACTAATGCCATTTCCCCACTATTCCGCTCTTTTCCACTCCCAATGGATCAGCTGCAGTGACCACCCGATGAAAACACAGTGTCTGAGGGCTTTCCAGATTCATATTGGAGAGTTTCCGCTTGGTTTCACTCGCCATATGTTTCTCCTCTCCAGGCTCATCTAAAGAAATGTTTCTGCTCCCTCCTCATCTCCTCGGAGAGGCATTTAAGTGATTGGAACATCTCGATGATGGCAGACCTCAGGCAACACAGGGGTCATGGAAGGGAGGATGCAGGAGCAAAGATACAAGGATGTATAATTATCTAAAGAGGCAGTCGGGCTGGAATAAGGATAAAACAGCAAAACAACTCCCACAGCCATACCTGTCCCTCCCTGTGCTTTCCTCATAGTCCTCTACCGTTTGTTCCTTTTGGAGGATTGTTCAAAATTGTCCGTGTTATATACAAAAGTCCAGTGTCAGATATTACCCAAAGAACAATTGTTAAGACAAATTTCAGCAGCCTCAGGCGTTATTGTATATTATGTACAAATACATCAGCAATGTTAGATTTAGATAATCAATCAATGTTCATTTTTATAGCACCAATTTATGTGTTCTCTCAAGACACTTTACAATAGGCAGGCTGAAGACATACTCAATTTTATAGATGCATGCACATATAAAAAACACATATATACATATGTGAATAAACATATATCCAAAAGTCGACATAAATCCATCATGAGCAGCACTGGGCCAACCAAGCTATTTTTTATACCAATTTTGCTGTGTGGGACCATTTAAGCATCCAACAGCTTTCACCCAACTAGCCTTTGGTTCCTAACTTGACACACTAAGACAATTCAATATATTTCAATAAACAATCCTGGAGAGAGCCCCTTGGAAGTGTTTGGGGAGGACAGAACCTTTCAGAAGCACATCCAGCAGGTGTTTGGAAGACTGTTCCATCAATCAACATTTATTACGAGCCAATGGGATAAGGCTGTAGGCTGGCACTATTACATTACAGAATGAGAGCCACTTCATAACAAAAGAAACCTCTTTTGGAAACATGTAAGTGGAGCAAAAATATCCTAATGTCAGAGAAATTTAAAGTAGGGTCCTACCGATATATCGGCCAGCCGATTAAATCGACTGATTATAGCCCTATTTAAAGTATTCAACATCGGCCCGAATTTTGCCGATGTGACACCAATATATTCTTAATTTCTCATAAAACAATAAACACTATTTGGTGTCCAAGCTGTGCAGTGTGATGATGTTGCGAAAGATGGCGGTGCGCGTTGTTGTAGCAGCTCTGAACTCTCTGATGATTCTGTTTTTTGTTTATTTGAAAGGATCCCCATTAGCTGACGCCAAGACGACAGCTAGTCTTCCTGGGGTCCAGACAAAACATACAACACACACAGTTTACATTCTCAATTACTCACAATTATAGGAAAAAAATGACAACACTAAAAGTCCTTGTTAAAACAAAAACAATACAATTAGGAAAAGCTACATCCCATATCACATGACAAAAACTCACTCAATCTAATAATAGTATTATCCAATATAATCTCAGCTACAGAAGCAGCCTCACAGGCCGATGCTGAGGAACATGTTGGTGACCATTTGTCATTCACAAATTGGACAAATTGGGCCTTCTGATGGCAGGGGACTGTTCTATGATGATTGTTATGAAAACCTGGCTTCACCCACTGGTGCCGACACTGCAGTTGAGCTAACTAGCTAGTAAGCTAAGAAGTTAGTGAGCTTACTATGCTAGTGTTTGGCTAACTCCCTCATAGCTCCATGACGTTATCGGGACTCACCCTGGTGGACTCTTTATCATAGCTGGGACCTTTAATCAGGCCTATTCAAAGTAGTTTGTGCAATACATGCAAAACACGTCCTACAAAATATGTTGATTTCTTCACACACATTACCTCATACGTACAGTAAAAAAAGTGGTTCCACCTACACTAAAACCTACTTCTGATGCACTAATGAGGACTGAAAGACAAATGTGAAAAGATAGAGTTCATAATTTATCTATATTTACATTTTGATTAAGGTTTTTTATTCATTTTATTTTACTGGAATTGACAGCAGTTTTGCCCACTATTTTATTTTGTACTTGAAAGTTCTTTGCTCTAAAAAGTTGCAGACTAGAAAATAAAAGAGGTTATGAAAAGAATATTGTTGCTTTCCTCTCACAATGACCTGTTAACAACTATTTGAAAGTTGTTCTGCCTGTACTATATAACTCACCTTCTTATTTTTATTTAAATATCGGCATCAGATTCAAAAAATCCATATCAGTCAGGCCCTATCTTAAAGTTTTTTAATTGTTTTCCATTTAATAAAGACATTTCATCCAGATCTGATAAATTTCTATACTAAGGCGGTTAGCATCTATGCTAATCTCTGTATGTGCAGTCACTCCCTGTTGTTGTCTCTGTCAATTCTCTCACCTCTCCTGGCTTTAAAAGACTCTGACTAGGCCGGAGCTTGGCAAGATGGATCAGCCTGATTACGGACATTGAATCAGGCTGTAGTTCCACCTGCTGCTCAGCATCTACATGCTTGTTTTGAATTTAGCTGCAGGTTCAACAAGCCTGTTTCATCTGATTATGTGTCTGTTTAACCAGGAACAGATTCAGGTTCCCTCACTCTAGTCCAGCACGAGCAGTTCTACAGCGTCCCTGCATTTGCACTACAGGGCACTACTGTGTCCCATCCCTTTTGCCAGAGTGACAACACCCACATTTCAGGGAAAACAAATCTCAAGAATACTTCTGTGGGGGTGCTGGTTTGGCGGAGTGGTTAGCACCCCATGTACTTACTTCTGCCGGTCCAGGTTTTAATCCCACCTGTGACCAGTTTGCAGAGTGTCTTCCCCTACTCTCTCTCCCCCTTTCACAAGCCTATCCACTGTCTCTCCCCTATCAATAAAGGCACAAAATGCCCAAAAAATACATGAAAGAAAAAAAAAAAAAAAAAAAAAAAAAAACTTCTGTGGTAGGTTTGAAAACTCTTTGTCTAGAACACAGGTGGAAGAGAGCATGAGCACAAGGTTTAACACTGAGTTAATCTCAGGTTGTACTTTTTTGTCCATTACAGCAGTGACAAACAGGGAGTAGTCACCGTTATTTTTGTTTCTCAACCAAGCATTACCAGATGATCTACAGCCTGCAGTCAGGGGCCTCTTGTGTAAGAGACACACTACATGCTATAGCCACCAAAGAGGACATATCATACTTGTTTCTCCTTTTCACTATGCCAGACTAGGATGCCTGTAAAGCATTTCTGCCCTCAGTACAAGTCATTTAGTTCTTTCATTGTCCCACAATAGCGTTCTCAAAATCCTCTTTTTAGGCCACTATGAAGCTGTCGTTGAAACACTCTGATCTGAGGATGACCTAAAGTTACCTCGCAACGTCACAGCCCTTTGTGCTCTGATTGGTCAGTTCTATCGGGGGCTGAGCCAGCCTGTCCTTCTTCTTCTACTGTATTTTCCGGCAGGCTCAAAGCAGCGACCGCGTATTGAGTCCCCCTACAGGCCAGAGCTGGTAATGAGTGAATGTGAGCTAGGGACCTATATACCCCTGCTGGTGGATGTGTTCCTCGGTGACGGTTTTGTGGCTAACGGACATCACAGAGGGGGAAGTGTTTTACCAGATTACTCCAATAAAAAGAAAGGTACCTCGTGTCGTCGCGACGTTTGAAATCTCGCGGACATCTCGCAATGACCTATTTTCAGAGGCATCAAATCTCGTTCTAGGATATCAGGAAAAATACAATATTTCATTTTTTTGAAAATTAAGGGGGCATAAAGTCTTGTTTTCAAATTTATTATATTATATGTAAGTATTAAATCATGCATCAGCATGATATGTCTCCTTTAAATTTCCCCCAATTTCCTTGGCAGTCTTGACTGATTCATGACAGGAAAGTGCTCCAACGTGCCCACATCATTGAAATAATTGAATCCTTAACCCCTATACATAAATAAAAAATGTTGCTTTGCAAAGAAATGCCACTATGTACAGATATTGAGAACAAAAGCAAACAAAACAGTCCTTGTTCTGACTCCTAGTGGGTGTAAGTTGGCTGGTAACTGATCGGAACTTGGCTGGTATTTGGCTGGGGGAGGGATTTAAAGCAGCTGGTCCTGTATGATGTAAGTGTAATAAAGATTGTTGTGGCTTCGGTAGAAAACTCACAAGCATGTTCATGTGTAACGGACTTGAACAAGATAGAGACTTGGTAAAAATGGACTTGAGCTGGTGTAAAGATTTTCTTGCAGATAATTCAGATCCTTTTACACTGCAGGCCAAATCTACCCATTTACTGCCATTTACACTTGCATTTACTCCACTAGTGAGTTGTGTCATGTATTGACCGCTCGTGATGTGCAGAAGATTTAAGGAGACTTTGTGACACTGAGTTGCCTCAAAATGATGGGATTATTACAAAAAGCAACACCAGTATCATACTGGCACTGCAGGACACTTGTAAGGTTTGGCCACAGCTTATATAGGAAGAGGAGTTGTTTACATCTCAACAGTACGACTGTACAAATAAAGGCAAGAACTGTAATTTGTATCATATATATTAACTAAACAGCGTTAAACATGTCGACTGCACTCTTTGTTAAAAGGGTCACCTTCAGACCCTCCATGAACCCATCCCTAAGGATGCATACCTATGCTTTTCATGGTTTCACATCAGATGCTACATTTGTTTATCAGTTTTTAACATCCTTGCTTTTTTATAATGCCACTGACACAGAAGTGGGGGCAACTTAGGGTCAAGTGTCTTGCCAGAGGAAACATCAAATTATTACAACCAGAGCTGGGAATGAACTCTAAACTTAACAATACTCATCTTGATCAGGCAAAAACAATTTCATCTTTTTATAAGACTCAGTGATTGTATACTTTCACATATAAATGAGGTCATGGAAGAATAGACTTTTGATACTTCATGGAGAAGAGGTGGGATTAAATGAGTTTCTACATCTTCCCTCTACTTTTCGGGCATGGAAATTAGATTATCTTTCCTTGTTCATTTTTATAGTATTATTGTGCTATGTTTATCTACACACAATCTTTGATTTTCTTAAATATCAAAAGTAAACCACAACTTTACAACTCTAGCCTTATATTTAAAAGTGCAAAGATCTCAGATGCTTATTCCTTTCAGCATTCACAAAGTGGAAATTGGTCTGGAGGGTGGCATGGTGGCACAGCGGCTGGATTTAGCATAATTGAGGACTATGACGTTGCACTTTTTCACTTTGGATAACCAATCAGATAACAGCAGAGATAGAGAGAAAATTAACAAAATCTATTTCTCTTATCTCTTTTGGGGTCACAGGAGGCAGGAGCCTATCCCAGCAATTATAGGGTAAGCCATTAATGCTCACACTCCCACCTATGTTCTGTTTAGAGACACCAGTTCCTGTAATGCACATGCGTTTGGTCTGTGGGAGGAAACTGCAGAGCTTAGAGAAAACCCATGCAGGCACAGGGAGACCCTGGTGTCACCATCGTCCTGTTTAATAGAACTGCCTTGAGTATTTCTTTCCTTACATGTGCTGTCTGCTTAGACACAATAATAAGGGAACAACGGCAGACTCAGTTATTAGCTTGTGTAATATTCCACAGTCTAATGAATAAATCAGTTGAGCACTTAGGAGTGCAGTCCAGTGGAAAAGTCTGCATGGACTGCTGTTTGTTGTTTTTAGTCAGAATGTTTTTTCCCAGTTTCTCTCTACTTCTCTCTGTACCACTTCCATTACTTTCTACCATGTCTTGTTGTACTACGGGTGTGTGTGTGTCTGTTCCCCTCCATGGCGTATGAGAAATGTCCCATGGCCTCCATTAAACAGCGTGATGAGGAGCTTTGTAAAGTCACACTGTTGCTCCACAACAAGATGCATTTTTAAACAGCTGCAGTGTGTGTGAACATGTTGAAGGAAATGTTACTGTCACTTCTAATCCTGTATTACCTTGTCCTGAACTCCCTGCTCAGCTCACAGAGGATGGCGCCAACCAGACTCTTTAATTATGGAAGCAGGTTAGTCTTTTAATGGAGAGTGCACTTCTGTTGGTGAAGGGAGACATCTGTTTCGGTGTGCCCATGTGAAGATGTGCAGTCACCCAAGTATCTTACTGTGGATACAGGAAATAGTTGACATTAACCCTCTAAAGTCCTGAGGGCCAATAACTTATATGGGCCATTCTACCGAAGTTTGTCCAAACTGTGGTCCCACACTAAAAAAACTATGTAACAAAACAATTAAGAATTCGGACTTTACATATTTACTAAGATACTGTTATGATCTATTCAACACACAAGGCAGCAAATAGATAGCAATAAGCTAAATATATACAAAATCATCATTTATAGTGTACTTTCTATTGGGGAGTGGTTGTCCCAACCCCTAAGCCCTAAATTTCAACCTATGAAAATAATACTTAAAACAATTTTGTATTTTTTTTCAATGATGTTTTTTAAAGTATCTTGTTGATTTCTTTTAAACAGCATTAAAAAGATTTGGATGTATTGTGGGTTTATTTTTTAATTTAAAAAGATCATTCAAAAAATGCTGTCCCACGCTTTCATGTCACAACGGAAACACAGATAGTTTTACCACATAGGTTGAGCCTGTTTGTAGCCACACCCCTGCATTTTTGATCAGGCAGAGACTCAGCATCCCTCTACCTCATGGCATCATGGTGAGTAGTTACCTCTCATCATTTTGGAGTAAATGTGTTCCAAAATCTGAAAATCTGTCGGGAACATTTTTAATTGTCACTACCGAACACATATTCTCTGCAATTAGGTAAACTTTTGGAGGTTTAATGCAACACATCATGTTTTTATGGGTGTACACCTGTTCAAACATCCATTTTCTGGCCATGTGCTTCGTAGCATTTTTTAGGTATTAGCTAAAATTAGCTAAAATTGTCACAACCGAAACAGATGGTTAGAGTTTCGGTTGTGACAACATGTAATGGTCCACTCACTTAAGTCAATGTTTGATCATTATTACCTCTTAAAACATGTAGATAATGCTGATTCATGTTTTATATTATAAAGCATCAGGAGAAAGCAACAGGGAGAAATGGAAAAAAACACCAATACGGCAAAACAAAATATTTGAAAAACGAGACTTTTAGCCCAAGGGTGTCAACCACGTTATTCTTCAGTAGTTATTGTTTTGTTTTAAGTTCATTAAAGTTCTTGCATAACACTTTCTGGTTCTGTGTATTTTTAAAAAAAAGATGTTTTAAAGGGACTGTGAGGAGTTTCTAAGTAATTACAAAAAGTCTCACTTTTAGATATATGCCTGATCCAAATACACACTTTTGAGTTTTATAGCATCAAAATAGGTTATCTATAAATGCTATTCCTTAGCCTTCCGGTCAGGTCGGACAGGGCTGGACTGGTCTGGATACTCAACTTCGGGAACAAGACAATTAAAACTAGAGCAAATTTATATTATTCGGACACGTCTTAGAGCACCAAGCTGTAAGTAGAGATATATGGCCAGCTACAAAACTATGATACTAAGTTTTCTAAAAATTGCTTGTTGTCACACATCAAAAACTACCACTACGTAACTAGAAAGAGACACATTACCTCGTCGCTTTGCATCCTGTAAGTTGTTGAAAAAAGAAGTTGTAAAGCAATGCAGAGTTCTGAGGAAGGTCCGAGTTTCATTCATTTAGCATCACAACAAACACACGCTTTGGCTTTTGGTGCGAGTTGTAGTCGGAAGTTGGAATTTCTAAGTTCCAAGTAGGAAACTACAACTGAAACGTCCCCCGAAGAGGGAATTTCCTGCTGGGAACTCGGTGAAACCTCGCCACCCCCGAGTTGACAATCGAAGGTGGATGCCCCCAGTGTGAACAGTTATTTAGCTCCTGTAATAATCTATTTATTTGCACTTCTGACTGGGGTGTGTCGCTCTAGATCAGCTGTATACATAGTATTGTTAGACTTATATTTACAAAAATGCTGCCATAGTGATAATCACATTCTTCATATGATATTTGTGAACAACAACACAGGGCGTGCTAACAACAGCTAACAATAGCCTGGTAGATCGGCATGTTTTTTTCTGACTTCAACTGGAACACCGATAAGTCGGAGATGATGTCACTCCCAGTTCTGAAGGTTACTTGAACGCAGCATTACAACAGTCGCCGCGCGTGCTCATGGGTAGCAGAGTCTTAATGTCGCCGGTAACAGATTCTCCTCATAGCACCATTAAGTAATGTTACAGTAGATGCGTTGTGCTGTTTGAGTAGGCTAATGCTGGCCTTCAAATTAAATGTCATTTGATTGATTATAAACATTTGTGTTCAGAATATTACCAATGTAAGACATGTTTGAAGTTAATATTGAGCAATAAGGTGGAGGGAATATGATACAACCTTGCAAACAATAAAATAGTGTTCACTACCAAAATAGTGCAGTTACAACCAAAACGGTGCAGTCACAACCAAAACACTGGATGTTTTGTAAAAAATAACGGATATTGAGTCATCAACTAACATTTTATGATGATTATTCTTTAAATGTATGTTCAATTTCATAACTCATTAACTCTGAGATCTATATAATCAGTGGAATTCATTTTACAAGAAAAGATTGGATTTTGATTTTGATGAGTCTTAGAAATTGAACTTTGAAAAATGTTTAAAATATCATTTTTATTGATTTTGTTGTAAAACCCTTCAAGAAAAATTTTTAAAAATATTCTTTAGAAGGGGCATGGAAGCACAATAAGAACAGATTAATATAATACCTTTTATTGCAGTGTGTTGCTATGTTTCGGTTGTGACACCTTTTGGGAGTAGAAAAAACATTTCAAGAACAGGCAGAAATTAAAATATGAATATTGACTGCACTATACAAGATATATGTACCTTAGATATGGTACAATATATGTATGGAAAAAGTTTTGGGAAAGAAAACACTTTGAAAAAAAAATTTCCAACCCTCCATTTTGGACAAATTCGGCAGAATGGCCCATATAAACCATTTGAATCTCTGTTTTGTCAAAAGATGTTCCAGAGGTACCAGTTTGCAAGTTTCAGGCAACAGTCTAAGAAAAAAAAAAAAAAAACACACACTCAGGAATCCAAAAACTAAGCCAAGTACATTCACAATGTGGCAAGTGGCCTTTAGTAAGTTCCTTTAAGATTGTCACTTCTCTGGGAGACCACTTCAGCTCGAATTATGAAGTTTTGGAAATGGAACTGAAATATAAATCTTGGGCCAACTAATCGTATGCAACTAATTAAGATGTCACATGGGAGTTGTCAGCAGATAGGCAGTCCCTGTCTGAGGGCGAGGTTGAATACTCCCTGGTAGTTTTGGTACGTTCTGGATCCATGTTAACCTGTCAAGCCAGATGGACAGCTCCATATATCTGTCACAGAAATATTTCACTAGTCCATCTGGGTAGGCACCCTTTAAATTTGTTTTCAGGGGCAGAACGTAAAAACAAAACACAAGCTTGTGATTGGACAATCATTTGTCTGTCACAGTCATCACAGACCAATCCACATCAAGCAGGGTTGCCTCCTATAATGTAGCATACATAGCTAATGTAGCAGCTTATGGCTAGCAACAGTTAAAAACAGTTCATGGACATTAGCCATAGTGGCTAATTTAGCCGCTAACCGCTAACAACAGTTAATGACCGCTAGCTGCTAACTTAGCCGCTAACTTAGCTGCTAACAGCTAATGGACTTTTACTATCGTCTTACGCTAAGTTGTACCACACAGATGATTCATTTAACACTTATATGTGACATGAACCTCGTCAAAGACAATCCCTACAAGTAAACTTCTGAGGAGGGCAGATTTCGCCAAGTTTCACTGAGTTGCCAAGAGGACAATAGGCTAATTGGCATGTCCGTTCTCAACTTGCGGTTCTCAACTTCGGGTCGTCGTCACGTCCGCATTCTGCAGCTCCCGCCTCTCTTTCCTGATTGGGCCGTTAAGAATTCAGCCGAGTGAATTTGTTGGACAACGGACGCTGGCAAGACGGACCGGCAGGATTTCAGAATCAGGCAGGTCAGTCTGCTTTGCAAGGCTAGATCCATGTTGTCACATTGTTGCATTTGAATTTCTGATAGAAAGAGTCCAGAAATGTGGTGTGAATGGTGAAAAAGTGGTATCTTTGCCAAGAGGTCCCCAAGTGCATATCTGTAATCAGGGAGATCTATCTTGCCAAGCTCCAATCTACAATGATTTTGAGATGGTCCCATCAGAGTCATGATATACACTGGTCCACAGCCTTGTGCTTGGTGACCTATGGTCTAAGATACACTAAGATATCACCAACCTACAATGCAGGTCTTGACTCTGTAAATCAGAAATTCAAACACAACCATTCAAAATCAAGTCACAACAGAAAGCACTCAAAGGGCCTGATCTACTAAGATCCAACATAACAGGTGCTAAATTGCTTGTGCAAACTAAAAAAATGCACGTGCTATTCGTGAGCATGTTGTGAGTGGTCTAGTATCACTGCATGCACAATTGATAACAGGTGCAAACTTGGTGCAGACCCCCCTCTTTAGAGAAGCATTTTGCGTGCCAGCTGTGTCACTGTGGAGAGTTTGGGAGAGCAGAGTGGCTGCAAAAGATCATTCTTAGTTTTCCTTTTAGTCAATCTAAATGACAACATTCACAAAGTTACACAACTTCATCATCAATATCGTCATTGTGTAAAGAGCAGTCTTGCAGTTACACGCACACGGGCTCTAAAACTTGCTGTCAGTGTGTGGAGAGTGTGGTGCAGTCAGCTCTGAGTGACAAACAGTGTGATAACAGCAAATGTATTTTTTGTTTAGTTCAGTTTATTTAGGTCACTTTAAAGGAGACATATCATGCTGATGCATGATTTAACACTTACATATGATATAATAAATTTGAAAACAAGACCTTACACCCCCTTAATTTTCAAAAAATGAGATATTGTATTTTTTCTGATATCCTAGAGCGAGATTTGATGCCTCTGAAAATAGGTCATTGAGAGATGTCCGCGAGATTTCAAACGTCATGACGACACGAGGTACCTTTCTTTTTATTGGAGTAATCTGATTAAACACTTCCTCCTCTGTGATGTCCGTTAGCCACAAAACCGTCACCGAGGTACACATCCACCAGCAGGGGTATATATGTCCCTAGCTCACATTCACTCATTACCAGCTCTTGCCTGTAGGGGGACTCAATACGCGGTCGCAGCATTGAGTCTGCCGGAAAATAAAGTAGAAGAAGAAGGACAGGCTGGCTCAGCCCCCGATAGAATTGACCAATCAGAGCACAAAGGGCTGTGACGTTGCGAGGTAACTTTAGGTCATCCTGAGATCCGAGTGTTTCAACGAGAGCTTGATAACGGCCTAAAATGAGGATTTTGAGAACCCTATTGTGGGGCAATGAAGGAACTAAATGACTTGTACTGAGGGCAGAAATGCTTTACAGGCATCCTAGTCTGGCATAGTGAAAAGGAGAAACAAGCATGATATGTCCTCTTTAAACATGAAATCTCACAAACATTAAAGTGAGAAATTGCAAAGCAAACAAGTGTTACGTTGGTGCCCGCATTAACCCCAAACAATCAACAAAAGAACAACAAACTGACAAAACAAGACCGAAAAAGGTGTTGGCTGAAGCCTTTGCTTATTTCACCTACCCTTTTCAAATTCATAACTGACTCAGCTTCCTTTTGGTTGATATGAAACAATAATAAATTCACATGTATCCAAAATCTGAACACATTTGTGCTCACACCATAGTTCTGTACTTTACAATCATTTTTTGTTTAAGTAACTTTTCTAACCTACCATGTGTTTGACATTCTTTCATTTCTCTGTCCAATCCATTCCAAAGACTATCTCCATCAACTGAAACACATCTTACTTTAACATTTGTCCTGCTCTTTGTTTTTGTGAGCATACAACTCCCCCTCAGTTCATATTCACACACTCTAATCTGGAACAATCTCTGGATATAGTCTGGTGACATCTTATGGTCTGCCTAATACATCAGTGAAGCTCTTCTCAGATCCACAAGTTCACAAAATTTTAGAGCTTGTAGCTTTATAAATAATTTGTGTGTTGGTTCTCAATAACCTACTAGATTTATGAGCCTGAATACTTTCTTTTGAAGCAAAAAAATTGGATTTGTGATCATTTTTTATGTTCTTCCCCAAACTTCAACATAGTAAGTTATGTATAGATGTATGAAAGAACAATACAACATATGCAGTTAATTTAAATTAAGAACATCTTTGGTTTTATACAATATTGTGACTGTTATTTTGGTTTTAATGCTATTAAGGCTAAATGACCTCCTCCACAATACGTCTGTGTAGATTCTCATTCCAGGTCATGTTATCTTGAAGATACAAAAACAAAAACAAATGGTGAGTTTTGGAAAGATGTTTCCCATCCAAGAAGCTTCTTCAGTTCCAAATGGCTGGTTACGGAGGGAGATACTTATCTTTCTACAGGGGAAGACAAAAATAAATGTCAAAGTAAGCAAGGTTTTACACGGCAAGACAAGCACTATGAATGCTGGAATGAGACTTGAAGGTACTACAAACTGGCAAACAACACAGAGAAAGACATGAGGGTTTAATATGTGAGGTTATGAGGGTGATGAGACACAGCTGGGGAAGACGGATGGATGGATGTTTTAACATTTTGAAAAGACGCTCAACACAGTCAACCTTACATGCACAACACTTCATCACTCGTTTAACTGGTACCTTAGAGAACTTTAAAATTTAGTCAGTGGCTGTGACAAAATCTGATGTGAGGGGAAAAACAAAAAACAAGCTGTCCCACTTCTAAACATTTGTCCCCATCAAACATCGAAAATGTGGGCGGAGAAACAGTCCTTGAAATTTGACCTTACCTTGTTATGTGCTTCACTCCACAGTGAGAAGCATGTGACGAGTATTCAATGCTGATAAAAAAGACAACAAAGAGGAGTTTAAACAATGTGAAGAGCCTCATTAAAATAATTATGAGATACAGACATGTGGTATGACTGTGATTATGTAATTTACTTTCATTTGTAATTTTTTGTAGCCATCAAAGTGTCCTGATTGTTTTAAGTCACTAATAATGAGTTCTGAGATGGAGCTGTGTGTCTGTAATCTAAGCAGTGTTGTCCCTACCAAACATATCTTGTGATAAAAACAACATTGAAAAGCTGAAAGGAAAATAGGAGGTAGGGGCACAATCTGTACTCATCGTCTGTGCTCTCTGATTACCAGATACTCCACCTCCTTCATGCTGCTGCAATGCATCGACGTAGATCAGATAAGTGGTTCAGGATGGAAATGAACACAGGAGGTAATGAAACTGGATCTAAAGTCTGTGTTTTGTATTTTCATCATAACTTATAGCAACTGTCTCTTTCTTATTAAACTCATATTTTGGAGAATGCATTTTTAAGGGTCTTATGTACAAAAGTATAAGCAAATTGAATCTCATTTTTTTTCTTCAGTTATGGGTTAATGTATTCTTAACAATGAATGAAAAAAGAATGACAACCTGGAGCTTATGCTATTAAGGTAATCAAGTGATTAAAAAAAAATGCTGGAAACCGTTGAAAGACCCAATCGGGGTCCATTAAATATGTGTTTAAGTCATGCAAACCCAGGCACTACATCAGGGGTGGGCAAGTGGTGGCCCAGGGGCCAAGTGCGGCCCTCCACATCCCTAAATGTGGCCTGCCATTCATTCCCAACCAGCAGTTGTAAATATGAAGAAAACTCAGATATCTAATAGAAATAATTCTATATAATCTGGACTGATATTTTATTGGCTAATATGAATTGCTTATGACGTTCCTTTGCTATAATAGTGTCTCTCAATCTCTTTTATGAAATCTTTGAACATTATATCAAGTATTACTGCATACTTTATTTAAAAAATGACAGCAGCAAAATATTTGAGCTTTAAAAATGAGCACGAGCATGCACAGCGACTGTCGTAATGCTGCGTTCCAGTAACCTCAGAACTGGGAGTGACATCATCTCTGACTTATCGGCATTCCAGTTGAAGTCGGAAAAAAACATGCCGATCTACCAGGCTATTGTTAGCTGTTGTTAGCACGCCCTGTGTTGTTGTTCACAAATATCACATGAAGAATGAGATTATCACTATGGCAGCATTTTTGTAAATATAAGTCTAACAATACTATGTATACAGCTGATCTAGAGTGACACACCCCAGTCAGAAGTGCAAATAAATGGATTATTACAGGAGCTAAATAACTGTTCACACTGGGGGCATCCATCTTCGATTGTCAACTCGGGGTGGCGAGGTTTCACCGAGTTCCCAGTAGGAAATTCAGACTTCGGGGAACGTTCCAGTTGCAGTTTCCTACTTGGAACTTGGAAATTCCTACTTCTGACTACAACTTGAACGCACCAAAAGACATTACTGAAGTCAAAGAGTTTGTTTGTTGTGTTGTAACCCGGACCTTTCTCAGAACTCTGCATTGATTTACGACTTCTTTTTTCAACAACTTACAGGATGCAAAGCGACGAGGTAATGTATCTCTTTCTAGTTACGTAGCCGTAGTTTTTGATGTGTGACAACAAGCAAGTTTTGAAAAACTTAGTATTATAGTTTTGTAGCCGCTATATATGGCTACTTACATCCCAGTGCTCTAAGACGTGTCCGAATAATATAAATTAGCTCTAGTTTTAATTTTCTTGTTCCTGAAGTTGAGTATCCAGGCCAGTCCAGCCCTGTCCGACCCGACCCGACCGCGAAGCTAAGGAATAGCATTTATAGATAACCTATTTTGTGGCTATAAAACTCATGGATAAGTGTGTATTTTGATCAGGCATATATCTAAAAGTGAGACTTTTTTGCAATTACTTAGAAACTCCTCACAGTCCCTTTAATTCCATGTATATTAGCAAAATTTGCTGGCATTCTATGTCAAGCTCATGTAATTATGCACAATAACTTGTATATATGTTGATATATATGAATATTGGTATTCTAATTTTATGACAAACTTATATTCTCATATGTTGTTTATCCAACATTCTTTTCCCTCAGTTTCTGAAAATTTGCAATAACGTGGCCCTCAGACTGGGAAAATGGTTTTATGTGGCCCTCTTGGTAATTAAAGTTGCCCACCCCTGCACTACATCAAAAGTGCCTCCTTCTGTCCAAAATGTACCTCCTTGGCCAGACTTCAGACAGCTTACTGCTGAAGTCCTGTCCACTGAGCCCCTTTTATTTTGCCATATGTACTGCCATCCCACATTTTGTGCCTTTATTAATAAGAGAGAGAGAGACTTTGGATAAGCCTGTGAAGGAGGGCGAGAGAGAGAGAGAGAATAGGGGGAGGACACTCTGCAAAGTGTCTACGGGCTAGATTCAGACAATTGCAACATGTACTATTGTTCTATTTTTGCAACAGTTGAAACTCTTTTTCTGTGGAATGATGCTGCCCAGCCTCCCCCAGACTCTTGAGCTTGTGACCCCTGGTTTATTATGTTCTCCAGCCAAAAATCCCTCAGAGTTATTGTGTTATTATGAAGGCTATGAAATGATCATGCTCACAGGTAACCCCATACAAACACGAGTGTTTCATTCTAGCTGAAAACTGAAAAAAAGGGAAGAACCTCCCGATGGCCTTCGTTAGAAATAGTTCAGATAGATCTGATTTGAACATTTCTGGGAGAGGATCATCAAACACCCTGCACGTGTTATCAGCACAGAGCAGAACTGACTCAGGCTGAGGACCTTTACAGTACCTTTGGACTTAATGCAGTTTCTGCCAATGTTGGCCAACACTAAATCAATAAGCAATTGATTAATGACTTTGATCCATCAACCATGGAAGGACAAAAAAGTCTCTGCCTCACCAACTGCCTTTACTTAATTTAGACCCATGGTGTGCAGACCTCCCAAAAACACAGCACAGGTTGTTTTAAACTTGATTAATCAAGTATTTAATGAGAATTATTTAAGCTAATGGTCCATTAGTAGCAGCTTGACACTGTGTTTACTCCCCCTTCTCTCTCTGTGACGGACGGGGAACAAGGAGGAACAATCCAATTAAAACAGGAACAAAGGAGCTCTGGCCCAGGAAACATCCTCAGTATATAAAACTACATGTCCTGGTATCAGACATATTTACAATATGAATCTGTACAGGTACTAACAGGTCTGGAAGAAATGATAACAAAAAACTGAGACACAGCAGAAGAATGGAGACCCTTAGTTTTAAAGATCCTTTCACCACCACTCCTACATGAACTAAGCACAGACAAATCATCCATAACTACAGCATGTCCCATTCTTGTTAAATAAAAAAAAATCATGAAAAAAACATGGTTTTTGGCTGTTAAAGAGACTGTGAGGATTTTCTAAGTAATCATAAAAAAAGACTCACTTTTAGATATATGCCTGATCTAAATACACACTGTAAGATGAGTTTTATAGCATCAAAATAGGTTTTCTATAAATGCTATTCCTTAGCCTTCCGGTCGGGTGGGACAGAGCCGGTCTGGCCTGGATACTCAACTTCAGGAACAAGACAATTAAAACTAGAGCAAATTTACATTATTTGGACACGTGCACCGGGCTGTAAGAAGGGATATATAGCCGGCTACAAAACTACAATACTAAGTTTTCCAAAAATTGCTTGTTGTCACACATCAAAAACTACCGCTACGTCACTAGAAAGAGATACATTACCTCATCACTTTGTATCCTGTAAGTTGTTGAAAAAAAAAGTCGTAAAGCAATGCAGAGTTCTGAGGAAGGTCCGAGCTGCATTCATTAGCATCACAACAAGCACACACTTTGGCTTGGGTCTTTTGGTGCATTCCAGTTGTAGTCAGAAGTAGGAATTTCCGGGTTTCGAGTAGGAAACTACAACTGGAACGTTCCCCTCGTCAGAATTTCCTACTGGGAACTCGGTGAAACCTCGCCACCCCCGAGTTGACAATGGAAGATGGATGCCCCCAGTGTGAACAGTTATTTAGCTCCTGTAATAATCAATTTATTTGCACTTCTGACTGGGGTGTGTCGCTCTAGATCAGCTGTATACATAGTGTTGTTAGACTTATATTTACAAAAATGCTGCCATAGTGATAATCACATTCTTCATGTGATATTTGTGAACAACAACACAGGACATGCTAACAACAGCTAACAATAGCCTGGTAGATCGGCATGTTTTATTCAACTTCAACTGGAACGCTGATAAGTCGGAGATGATGTCACTCCCAGTTCTGAGGTTACTGGAACGCAGCATTACGACGGTCGCCGTGTGTGCTCATGGGTAGCAGAGTCTTTGTGTCGCCGGAAACAGATTCTCCTCATAGCACCTTTAAGGTGATCTTTTTACCAAAGCTTGAAAAATTACAGAACCAGTCATTTGAATAAGTCTCAACCGCCCCCATTACCGCCCTGTTACCTTCCTGTTTCCAGCCTGCTTCCAGCCTGTTATCAGCCAACCTTCAGCCACTTGGAGCATTCGTCTGTTGTTTTTACAGCTTCATCTGTGCTGGCTCACATGAGGCTGGATTTATCCCAGCTGACATTGGGAGAAGGGCAATGTACAAGTTGTACTGGTTGACAGCCAAGCACAGGGCTGACACAAACAAGGACATTTATTTTAAGGTGGTGGATACCAAAGACAATTCAAGATTGACTTCAGTATGTAGACAAGAAGCTTTGAGGATCATCACTTGGTTTCTAAGACATTATGAATGCTAATTCATAATGTTGTCTAAAAAATATATATTTGTTCTGCCAACTTTGCAATCAATAATATGAAATAGATTTGGCGGCCAAGATTTGAGTTTATGATGTTTTATTGGATAACAGATTTAAAAAAGCAAGCTCTGTGTACATGGACCTTCAGGTCCTTAAGCTTTGGTGCAGGAGAAAGTTGAGAGTATTGATACTGCTTTGACAAAGTATTGATATGTCTGTAGAAAGTCATGTGGTATTAAGGACATCTATCAATTGTGTAGACCATGCAAGCAACACTAAGGAAGCAACCTTTAGGGCTGAAAAGTTAAAGATGTTGTGAGGAGTTTCTAAGTGAGTACAAAAAAGTCTCACTTTTAGATATATGCCTGATCGTAATACACACTTTAAGATGAGTTTTATAGCATCAAAATAGGTTATCTATAAATGCTATTCCTTAGCTTCGTGGTCAGGTCGGACAGAGCTGGTCTGGCCTGGATACTCAACTTCAGGAGCAAGACAATTAAAACTAGAGCAAATTTATATTATTTGGACACGTGCACCGGGCTGTAAGTAGAGATATATAACCGCCTACAAAACTACGATACTAAGTTTTCCAAAAATTGCTTGTTGTCACACATCAAAAACTACCGCTACGTAACTAGAAAGAGATACATTACCTCGTCGCTTTGCATCCTGTAAGTTGTTGAAAATAGAAGTTGTAAAGCAATGCAGAGTTCTGAGGAAGGTCCGAGCTGCATTCATTAGCATCACAACAAACACACGCTTTGGCTTGGGTCATGTCTTTAGTCGCCGCACGTGCTCATGGGTAGCAGAGTCTTAATGTCATCGGAAATAGATTTTCCTCATAGCACCTTTAAGATGGTAAAGAAGTATCAAAATGTTTTTTCAAGTGTAGATTTTTGCAAATGTGATTGTTTACAGAGAAGTGACATTTTTTTTACGACCTAACGGAAAAATTCAAAGCCTGGTTCAACACCTGGCTTTGGTTTGGATCGGGGGTGGAAATGAAGTTTGGCCGATTTTTGTAAGTCAGCATTGGACAGAATATAACCAATATTAATCTATTAGGACGGTCATTAATAGATTGCTACCCATTTTACCAAATTGATAATTCCTTAACAAGCATTAAATGATAAATCCCTAAAAGAGAGAGAGAGAGAGATTGAGACTTGGTGTTTGTTTTTTTCTCATGTAGAGAATAAGAAAGAAAAACTTTGAAACACAGGAATCATCTGGTTTTATGCTGTTCTATTATCTTTAACACTCTGTTTATTCACACAGCACAGACATCTTTACAGGGATTTACTAGTTGGAAATCACATTTTTCAGGTCACAGAAATTCAAGTCATTATTAAATTTTCAAGTAGTGAGGAAATGTGATACTGACAGACTTGTCTTTGCACCGTATGTATTTTATGACTGACTGACTGACTGTAACAGAATACACATACCCTCTTTACTTTTGCCCTCAGGAACCAGGAAGTGCTAAATGCTAATGCATCTTACCTTTTGGACTCATGACTGCACTTCTCTATGGAGCTTACACACAAACTAAAGCAGAAATGATGGATGAAGATGGCATGCATAGAAGCTGATATGAAAATATGCTGTTTTATAATCTGTGTCTCATCTGCAACACCAGCCGAACAGCTTAAGTGTTGTTGTTCATTTAGTCATTGAATAAAGGAAATTAATAGTGATAAAACAAACCTGATGAACATAAGTGATGCCACCTGTATTATGTCGTGATAGTAAAGCAAAAAATATCTCTACTGTCTCCTTTTGAAAAAGTCTACATCCGCTCATTACTCAGTTTAGGAATCTAACCCAGGGAGAGGAAATCCTGAGCTCGTTAATTTAACTCTCATCTACATCATTAATACAGAATCCAATCAGGAAACATGTTTTTCATCGTTGCTAACCAAAGTGAATGAACTATGAAATTCTTCTGTGCTGTTTATTCACTGTCTCGTGTTTACATGGTGATTATCAGCAGCTGGATATGATAGTTTACCTCCTTTCATTTAGTGCTACATCACTGAGCTGCTCTTCCTCCTAACCATCGTCACGCTCTCTCGCTCTGAGCTCAGCCATTTCATCTGCTCAGAGAGCCGCAGGGCCGAGACGCTCAGCATGGAGAAACAAAGAGATGCAAATCAAACCACTTTACATAACAAATTTCTTTGCAGAAATGTACCACCATACAGGCAGGTATAGGTTTGTTATTCTGCACAGCAACCTTCGCAGAACCAGGGTTAAATTTCAGCTGATTGTTGTGACAGAGTCCTTAAATCATCAGAGAGCACATTCCTGATAAAAACAGACAGATTTTTGCTTCTTTATTAAACTGCTGCACATTTGGAAAGGAGAGGTCTGCTGAACGCAGCAGCAATTTAGTCCAACAGGGCAGAAGAGATGAAGAGAAGCACGGCCAGCTGCTCCCCGCCTCGCTCTCTGCACGCCAACCAAGAAAACATACAATCCTACATGAATGGAATTACAGCACAGTTTGCTGTCATGGAAATGCATGGATAAGAACAAGGTCGATCACGGTACTTATGTCCAACAAACATGCCTATAGTGAAGCACATGATGTAAAGGTTAGAAAATATTTGACCGCCTTTATAAAAATGATCAATATGTTGATTTTCCCATTTTGAACAGTGTTGCCAAGTCCACTTATTATAAGCAACTTTGGGCTTGTTTTCTTTTCAAACAGTTTTTTCTCACTTCAAACACAAATGTAAATTTTGCTGTAAAAGAGGGGGTGAAATGATGTTTCCACCAAAAAGAATCCATATAGCCAGAATTAACTTTATTCCTAATATATTTATTACATTTTTTTTACCATAATAAAGCCGTAGAGGATCAATCTTAAAGCCTGACTATGTCTGTTTGGTTACAAAAAATCAAGGTTAGACGGACTGTTTAGCGATAGCAGAGTTAAAAAAAAAAACAAAACAGTAGCCCCACTGGTAACCACTGTATGAACAAAAGGACGTTGAACAGATAAATTCAGAGCCATATAAGGAAAAAAATGACACTGTGAAACTGAAATATAATTTAGATGAACATTATAAAACACTTAATATAGATCTCTCTTTTAAATTAAGAAAGAAATATAAATAAAGAAATAATATCACATCAAAAAATGCTTGTTTTGGGCGAGTTTTTGTCGACCCAGTTGCTAATTTCAGTAGAAAAATCTGTCAACACTGATTTTGAAACCAAAATGGGAAAATTACACCCTGATGCAAAGCATTCACACTCAGACACACTTTCATTGGGAACTGTAAAACATATCCACCTTGTTCATTCTACATTAACATCCAAACTGGGACTTCTAACAACAGGTGGTGTAACGGTATGTGTATTTGTCCCAAACTGTCTCGATAAGACCATCACAGTTTGGTGCATGTCGATCAAAAAGAAGACAACAACATAGAAAGTAAAACGCAATCATGTATTCATGTGTGTCTGCCATAGATGTCAATCTCTACTGTCTACACACCTCAACAAGGATGGGGCTGATCACCGTACTGTCTGCTATCAGTTCAAACATCCAACAAGCACAACAAACATGCAAAGAAGAAAAGTTGACCAATTGTGAGAAAGCACAGCAGAGCTACACTGTCTGGCCACCAAAAAAAGTGTCGGTCAGGCAGTGTATGTTACCCCCACCTGACACACTAGATGGACTGCTAGATACATTTCACTAGTCCCTCTAGAGCAGTGATTCCCAAACTGGGGTACGTGTACCCCCCGGGGTACGCGAAGTGACGTAGGGGGTACGTGAATACCTGTCAGGTTTTAAACAGCTGTTTCAGGCAGTTAAAGTTCGACCTGGCAAATGTTTATTGTGAGCTTTTAAAAAGTCCTGAAGTGTTGAAAGAGAGGCTGAAGGCTTGATTTGTGAGGCATCTAGGAGAAGGAAATTTGTCCTGAATTATCTAAGATTCTTTTAGTAACATAAGTTCAGTCAGACATCCTTTTCATGAAAGCTGTGGTGAGTGTTTTACAGTTTCAAATTCATTAATGAATGCTGTATATTCCAGAAATATGCATTTCTTAAAAGTGAACTACTGTTGCCCACTGAAATTTGCTGATAAATAAAACAAAATAAAAAAATATATTTTTGGGAGGTCAAGATTAAAGTGATCATGACGAGAAAAAAGTCAAAATTTTGAGATAAAAGCAAAAATGATGAGATAAAAGTTTAAATGTTGAGAAAAAAGTGGAAAAACAAGAATAAAATCAACATACAATGTATTTTAACTTTATTCTCGACTTGTTGACTTTTTTCTTGTCATTTGACTTTTTCCCGACATTTCGACTTTTGTCACAAAATTCTATTTCCACTTTATTGTTGCCATTTCAACTTTAATCTTGAAATTTTGACCTTGCTCTTAACTTATCAGCTTTTTTCTTGACATTTGACTTTTTCCCTGACATTTTGACTTTATTACAAAATTAAATTTCGACTTTATTCTCATCATTTCAACTTCAATCTTGGAATTTCAACTTTAATCTTGACTTCGCCAAAATTATTTCCTCCATTCAACATGGCCCTGATACGCTTCTGTAAGTGAGACATAATCCACTTTAAGAGATTTTATTTGTATGTTATACATACTAAAAGTGGGAGCTGGGGGTGGCTGCAGGCTTGCAGACACATTTCTTTTCTGCTGCTTTAAGTGAGTGAGAGAAGGGGGTACATGGCTGGAGGATAAGTTTTTGAAGGGGTACAGACTGAAAAGTTTGGGAAGCACTGCTCTAGAGTCTACAGAAGGTGAATGGGGAGGGCAGACCCTTTAACAGAATATCTGGCAGGTGATTGGATAATTGTTCTGTCAATCACATTTTTTCATGGGCCTAGAAGATAATGCAGTAGGTGGGCAAGTATGTCAAAACTAGAGCAAAATATATTTACTATAGAGAAGTTTGTCGTTCTGATATTTGTTTTTCACTTCATAAAGAAAAGAAGTCCAGATCTGATAAAACAGCTACCAAAGCTGTTAGCATCTATGCTAATCTCTGTATGTTGCTTTGGTCATCCTGCTCTAAAGGATGCCAACTTGACTGTGCCGCTTTGGGCTGCTCATTGTGATATATTGGAGCTTCCTGATTACAAATATTGAATGAGGTAGATCTAGCTGTTGTACAAAGTTAGTGTTACCTGCCCAGGTCGTAATCACTCTTCAACGCACTCACAAAAGTGTCTGGGTTTCAAAGAAGATAATACATGTAATAACAACAGAAGACGCTTTGCACAGATAAACAGAGGCACACACAAACTGAACACCAGTTTCAACCCGGTCCACCTGCACAGCTGTCTGTCTTTGCTGCACACCTTGCAGAAAATCACCCGGTCTTGTAAGTCAGTTTTCACATGCTGTACCTCATTCCCTCGCAGGCACACGCTCGCAGTGCACCTCTGTGCTGGTTCACTGTAAATACTATGTGGTCTATTTTCAACCCTGCAACACTCTCCGCCAAGCAGACTGACCAAAAACATGAAAAGAAATGCTTGGGTAATTTAAAAATAAAGTGGGAATTATACTAATTTATAGAGCAAATCAATATCATAGAAGGATTTCCTCTGCAGTTTAAACGCTGCTCTTCCTATCTTGTGATCTCCTAATGTTGAATTGTGGCTTGGGACCTTGTTATCTTTCAAGACGTTCAGGGCTTTGTTCGCCTGCACAGTACTTTAAATATGCTTCCAGTGGGCAAGGACACATGCTGTCAGTCGAAGCAGGAGCAGACAGAACAATACACTAGCATAGTAATGTTATCTGTGAATCATTTCAACCCTTGTTCTAAGGTGGCCAGGTTTGCCTTTATCTGGAGTAGTTTGGTAGTATAGACTCCAAACAGATGGCTGTTTTGTTGTGTGTCTTTGTCCTCGACATTGGCTTTGTGAATACAGAACAGGCCAAAAGTTTCTCACCTTCTCATTCAATGTCTTCTTTATTTTTATTACTAATTACATTGTAGATTCTCACTGAAGTAATGATGGCCACTTGTTTCTCTTAAAGCTGGGGTTGGCGATTTGATTTAGATACACTTTTTGTAATACTGGTTAAAATGATCTTTATGACCCGGTGGTAATCAACTCATAATGTGTTCTTAAAACAGAGCGAAACATATCCGCTATCTACAGCAGGAGTAAAACAGGGAAAACCCCAACCAATAAACATGCCGGGACACCTGTTTTTAAACCAATCAAAGTTAGGTTAGGCGGAGCTAGTTTTCCAAAATCGCCAACCCCAGCTTTAACTTAGCTGATTGGTTCTTGCCATAATATTAATTTTAAAAGTGTGTAATAGGGCTGCATCAGCCTGACTTCTGAACAACACAAATGATGGTCCCAACCCCATTAAAGTACAGTTTTTTTTTTCATTCAAGGTATAATTAACCCTCCACTAAGCCCTGCCCAATTGGTTACTGTTGCTACGTCAAGCTTTCCCTCATAGAATGAGAAATTTGGAGTTTTTAGCGGTACCGGTGAGTGATATTCTGAAGGAAATATCTGTAAATTTCTGGACAAATTCTTCAGAGGTATCAGAAAGAGGAATCAAGTATCAAAGTTTAAAGAGGAGATTAAAATAGAGGGGAAAGTGCACAGAAGTCAATGCGTCAAGCAAGTGGTGATACTTCATGTTGAAAATAATCGCATACAAGAAAAAGAACAACAATCTTCTGTACATCAGGTTAAGTTGATATATATTGTTTGAATTGAAATGAATGTTGCTAGTTTTCATTTCCGTTGTGTCTGCTCTTTTCTAGGACGTCCATTCACAAAATGTTAAAAGATCTCAGCAAGTCAGAACTGGTCTCTATTTGTCACTGGTATTTCTTTTGCTTAAATATTACCCAGTGGCTCTAGGTTTAACAGAAGTAACCTACTGCTGAGATTTTTTTCTTTGCTAATGTTATCTTACCCAGCACATAGAGCTATGGTTAGCTAATGTTAGTTAGCACCTTACTTTAGAACAATTGCAGGTGTTCTTGTACTTTATACACACAGCATCTTTCTTCTTGCATCTTGGACTTGGGTGAGACAAAAAAAAATCAACATTATTCTCCAATCTTCTCGGATATTAACTGTCGGACCTGCTAGTCCCGTATGTGCACTGCTTAGGCATATTGTTTTCTGCTGATAGCTTGACAGGCCTGTTATGCGTTGTTATGGATGCTAAGGTGGGATTGGACAGCCATTTGTGGGAGGGGCTTAGCGAAGGGCCAATTGCTTTCTTGCAATTTAAAGCATTTTTACTGTATTAGTAAAACTAGTACCAACAGGAAAAGCCAGGGTTCCCACGGGATCTTCAAAAGTCTAAAAATGTCTAAAATTCAGAACTTTAAATTTAAGGCCTCAAAAAGTCTTAAAAACATCCAGATTTTCATCCAAGGTCTTAAATTTAATTGAGTCAAGTTCAAATGTTTTATTTTTGTTTATTCCCAAGAAGCGTTGGCCACATAAAATACAGAGGGTAAATCAGAAGCTGATTCTGTGTTCTTTTCTTTCTGAGGGGCTGCGATAGCCTACGGCGTAACCGCCATATACTTTGGGGGGGACGTGTCCCCCCCAATATTGGAAAAATACCAATCTGTCCCCCCCAATAACAAGCCTATTATATCTTAATATGTGACATATGATATGCCCTCCTTTTATGAATCCTGGCTGTAGTGGATCCGTCACTTGTTATTTCTCATTTAATTTAAAGTTAAGAAAAACAAGAGAAACAAAACTGTGTGACCCCCCCTCCCTGTAGCCTACACTTGGTTGAGTCCCACCGTGCTTGCCCATGACTCGTTTTGAATTTGAGCTGCTGGTGGTCATTAAGGATCAGGAACAGATGGAGGTTGGGGCAAAAAGAAGGAAACAGGACCAACAGGCGGACATTCGCCTTTTTTCAGACGGTAAGCTACTAGACACGCAAAAAGTAGTGTCATGGTCAAAAAGACCGCTCCAATGTTGTAATAAATGTGAAGAAATATCGCTCATCATTGCGTTCATCATCTGACAGACAGTTGGAGTCTCAGACCGAAGAGTTCCCGCGCTTCCCACTCCGTTGATAAGCCTCTGTTCATTCATAAATGGTCTGTAAAACCTCAAACCTGTTGACTCCTGGTCTGGCTCCGCTTATTATGTCGGTTTATTTTTGTAGTAAAGTTAACTGTGATCTGGTTTGAGACAGTTTGTTTTATTTCGAAAGTCACAGGGCCTTTTCAGGAAGTTTCCGTGCACAACTTCCGGTCCTGCTCGATCTGCCCTCCGCCGAATTACATGCATGAAAACTTCAGCATCGCAGCGCTGGCAAAAAAGGATGGTTGTGAACCAGCCCGACCGCACCGGAGCGGATCCAGTGTAATATCACACATTGAATTTAATGGAAAACTTTCTCATCTGATCCAGAGGCTTAATTGTGGTGGGGGAAACTTTTAAAAGGGGTCCATTTGAACTGTTTCATCAGTGCGTGCTGTTCTTTTTATCGCCCCCCCTCCCCGTGTCGTGTGAGTGTGTGTGTGTGTGTGTGTGTGTGTGTGTGTGCGCGTGTGCGTATGCGTGTGTGTGTGTGTGTGTGTGTGTTAGAGAGAAAGATATTGTTTGATGGTTTTATACTTTACTTGGCACTTAAAAAGGCTTGGTAAGGTTAAAGCAAATAGCACTAGCAGCAATAAAAGCAGAATATTCAATGCATCAATTTCAAATTATCATTTTGCTCAGTCATTGTTTCTTTAATCCAATGATTTGTTTAGTCCAATGAGACCTGCTCTGAAGATGAACAGGTGAAGCATTGTAATACGAGTCTCTGAACAGGGTAAAAACATTATTTGGGTCATTCCACCAAAAGAGTGCAATTTGCTTGTTGTAACTCTTCAAAATATTAACTTAATTTTTCATTCCATTTCAATTTAGAATTTAGTAATATACACATTTACTCATTCAAAATGAGTACTGGTCAATCTCAGACTACTTTATTTAATTTATTGCAACTTTTAAAAGTTTATTATCATTGCAATTTTTTCTCTGCTGTTACCAAAAATCAAATGCCATTTTAAAACCATGTTTAAAAGAATATCAATCACATACGATGTTGTCCCTTTTAAAAAAAAAAGAGTTAATTTAGAAGAAATGGTTGAGCATGTAGTTCATTAAGCAATCAGACAGCTGTTGGAACCAATATAAATGCAAAAATACAGTTTATTTTCTTTATTTTTGAAGTAACAATTAAATAATCAGAAAAAAAAACATTTGGTAACAAGAATGAAAATGGGTAACAGGAATGAGTATGTGACTGCGTTACGTGAGTCAAAACTGATCTCAGATGACAGCAAATTTTAGTTTGTCTATTTCATTTAAAATCTATGCAGTCATGTAGACCAGTTACTATTCATCCATTCATTATACTATTTATATTTATTCATTCACTGTATTATTTTAATCAATACAAAAGGGCATCAGAGGGAACTAGCCTACTCATTGCTGTTACTGCCAACACATTTATTTTTTTCTAAAATAGATTACTTATTACTTGTTTTATACACATTATGTTGTTTTGACCTGTTAGGGAGCAGTGTAGGGGGAAAAAAAGACCAGCCACACACATCCAGAGAAGAGCCCCCCTCATGTATTTGAATTGAGTGGACAATATTAGGAGCACTTTTATATAATAGAGAAAATGAAGTATTATCAATCTGTATCAACTTCAACAAAAAATGAAAATGCAGTAGCTTTGTAAAATATGAATTTATGGCAGAGTTGTATTGGATTTTAATAGATTGTACAGGCCAATGAATTATAAGTCTGTAATGTTATGTTAACTATTACCTGACAAAGTGGTTAAGTTCAAATTAAAGAAGTGAAACATTTTTTGCCGATATTTCAAAAATACTAAAAAAGTATATGTCATTATAAGAGGTCAATGTTTTTCAATATCAAGCAGTTTCGATATGAAACTTAACTATTGTGATAGACTTTTCAACCATATCACTCAGGCCGGACTCAGGCATCTCTTGTTTATGTGTTTTGTTGCCTGGTAGTCAATTAACACCAATATTTAACATTTAATTTTTATTTAATCTATGATTTCGTTCACATAAAACTTTCCAGTGTAAATGTGCAGGAATTTATTTTGAGACAAATCAACAAAATGTGAATTCACTTTGACTTACTTAAAAGTCCATAGTACATCTTGTTGTTTCAATCACAATATTTAAACCAACACACTTTAGGTATGAAAGTTTTCCTCATTGGAATCCTATTTGCTGCTATGTCAGAGAAATTTCAGACTGTTCTTGAAATGTTCATTCTAATGGCCAATGTATTCCTCAAAACTATGTTCTAGATGAGCAAATCTTTATCAATACAGGAAATTTTAAATTGTGGGAAATGCACTTGAAAAAATAATATCTGGGGAAGGACTCACATTTGGACCCCCCCAATATCTATTCCATGGTTACGCCCTTGGCGATAGCTACCAGTGGCGGTGAGTGGTGATTAAACTACACATCCCATGATGACTGCTGGCCAGTTTGCGACCTTTTGCGACATGTTTACAACTCCTGTGCACTCAGATTTACGTCTGCTGCCTGCTGTAGAAAACAGGGGCAAGTGTGCAATATTTTATGTTGGTTCGAAGCAGTCCCCAGCCATCGACATGAAACTCGCTGTAAACTTTGCAGGACAACCATCCAGTTAGGGACTTTGGGTGTGAGAGTGCTCGAGTCTCAATCCAAGGCGGGAAACACCAACTTGCCGTAAAAACCTTCAGCGGGCTCAAGCCATCACCCAGTTATTGTACGCGGTGGGCTCCACACACTTCATAATGCCTTTAGTAACCCTGAGAAGGGCATCTAAAGAAAAACTTGCCCAAGTCAAAACCCTTGAAACTGAGATTGGTGCTAAAAGGGATGAGCTCAGACATGTAGGGTGTGTATGTAGACATATATGAGTGTTGTGTTGGGAAGGTTACTTCAATTGTTATCTGTTTATGCAGTTAAAATAAAAGGTTTTGAATCTCTGGGATGATTTGAACATTTCTGGTAATGTGTCGTGTTGGTCTAAAATTTCATTCATGATGGTCTTATAAGGTCTTTAAAAGGTCTTAAATTTATCTTACAGAAATCTGCAAGAACCCTGAAAAGCACTCAGAGAGCGCAGACCTCTGCCAAGCAGCTCAAATCCACCCATAAAATGTTTTCCCACATTTATTTTAAACGGGAATGTGGGATGAAAAATATCAGTCTGTAGGAAGTGTGAGTATTATTGATATAAACATTATCCAGTAGCGTGGCCGAGTTAGTAGTGGGTCTTATACCTTGTTAACTGAACCAGTGTGCTTCTGCTTGTACAGATGTTGGTGTTGTGCACGCCGGGGCGCGATATTGCCAGCCAGTCGATGAAAGCAAACCACAGTGCCACGGTGTGCTGCATGTTTGCTCTATGTGGAATTTAGAGGTTAGATTTTTACACTAAAAAACACACAGACTTCTGCTTTTGCAGACGGTATGTCCATCTTGACATTATCAGCAGCCTTACTTCGAATGATTAGGAGGCTCCATCGGGAATTTCTTCCCCCTCTCTGCAGTGTCTGGGAAAAGAGATGTGCATGCACAGCTTTAGTGCTGAGTTATCGTTTGCCGTTCTCTGAGACAGTAGCTGGAGCAGCGTGGAGAACTCCTCCCCTGGTTTTACAAGAGAAGCTGGGAAATATCATGGCATAGGCTTGAAAAACTAGACCTCAGTTTGCACATTAACTACAATTCCCAAAATGCCATAAATGAATCAGATTTGCTGTTCTAAACTTAAATGTTTTTTTGTGATGTCAATCTAGATCAGATAAGCTCCAAAATGTATTGTCTACCTTGGACCAAACCAAACCACACACCTGACAAAAATATTCATGTAAATCATTCATGTAAATCTATCCAGAAATTCTTAAACTCCTTGGCGGGGGTAATTGCAGTGAATTTGCTGTATTTTAATTAATATTACTATATCTTTAACTGTTTTACTCAAATTTTTTCAGGAATATATAATTTTGTTTAAAAAAGAATTACACATTTTTATCAAATAAATAACATTTACATAAACAAATGTTTCAACCCATTAATGTGAAATATTTACTAAAAGAAATCCTACCCTCTATTGATCAGTTTCCCTTGGAATAAAAAATGATTTTCTCCTGATCCATTACCCTAATCAATAAGATATTGTATAGACATTTATTACAGAAGGTAACTATATATTTTATGGCTAAATGCTGTTAATTTTACATGAATATGCATGTTGTCCCATATTCTTTTGCAAATTAATTATTAATTTGTTTTTCTATTTCATTACCTGCCTTAAGGCAACTGATGAAATTTAGCTATTGTGCTAATTCATATTTACAACGTCGTGTATTACGAAATTGTTGATTGATGTGCACTGTCCTAATCAAATTAAATTAAGTTGAAGTAATTTGCTGTCTGTAGCTGTAGATTAGAGGATGACATTTTTCGGGAATTCCCTTGGATCACGTGATTCCCACGGGAATCCCACAGGATGGGAGTCATTTTTTAATTAATCCCGTGATCGGGACGGGAAGGGAAAAAGAACAACGGGAGCGGGCTTGAGTGGGAGCGACATTAATAGATGATCATTTTCAGCCGTGTTAAACAACCAGATGAACAGATGCGTCCATTTTTGTAGTCATCTCTCAGTGAGAGCCAACACTGTTGACCGCGCTAGCAACACAAAAGAACTACAAAAGTGGTTTGACTTCCTGTCACCACCGGAAGTGAAAAGTGACTCCAAGCGGCTGCCAGTGACACACAGAACAAAACAACATGGAGGGAAAAGACGACACGTCGAAAAGAGAGCTGTTTACATCGACCGTATGTCAGGCATGTGAAACTTAAAGGCAGGGCCTTTTATATGCACTGCACTTTTACCGAAAATAAAAAAAAATGCAACATTTTCTCAACATGTTTGGTTTTATTCAAACGGGAACGGGACAGGAGCATAGACTGTAAAAAACATGGAGGCCATGTCTCTGGGCTAAAATTGAAGCCGCCACGAAAACTGCTCCCCCTGGTGACTGGCTGCAGTATAGGTCAAATCTCTGTCTCCTCCATTCATCTGAACGGGCCGTAGTGAAACTTAAAAAAATTAATACACCTCGTAGAAATATTTCTCCCACCCGTATGCTGTGGTGATATGAAAGTATTATTGGGCTGCGCTTTTGCCAAGTCCTCTTTTTTCTGAAAAGTTTCTTTTTCATCAGTTATTAGAGTTTAAAAATAACCGTGGTTTACGGCAGTTCCACAATGATTGTGTACGGCGTATGCTGGGGAGTTTTGCGACAGTTTCAACAACTACGTCGAAATATGGTCCAGATTCTCTACTGGCTGCACAATGGCGGCGCCCTGACGGGGGATATTATGGCTTCAAATCCGTTACATGGTAGAAGGCGGAGCCACGCTATCCAGTTCTTATAATACATCCATGGACAGGAGTGGGAGTAATTTTGAGTGGGAGTGGGATGGGAGTGGGACAGGAGTGAAAATCCGCTCCTGTGTCATGCTCTACTGTAGATGTAACAGTACAATACTGTAACATGTTCAAAAATCAGTTTCCATGTAATGAAAGTGTGAGTTTGTCATGTTGAGGTAAGTCCACCTCCATTCCTGTTGCAATTGTTCATTTAACTTTTAACTTTGACATGAAGACTGCTTGGGCTTTGGTGGATTTGGGCTTTTCACATTATGTCGTAGCCATCCCTCGGCAGTGAGTTGCTGCCATGTAATTGGTTGATTAGTCTTTTATGTTAAAGGAGTAGTCTTGTGATTTAGAGTGATACTCCAGAAAACTTCAGGCAGAGAGATGTAATGAGCCTGGGGTGAGAGAGATGAGTGGAGGCCAAATCTGTTCTTTCTAAAGAGCTGTGGATTTCTTCAGCAGGGACATTCTTCTCTCATTCTGTTAATGTAGTTACATAACACATCAGTGGATCTGCCGAGTGCAGCGCTGAGACAATTAGCCCTCCTGTGGAATCAGTCACAGTGTCACTAAGGCCTCACACATTAATCCTGCTCTCATACTGTTATTTCTAATTAGAAGAAACTGACAGAGCCCTCCTCAGACGAGTCTGTGGGCTTCCTTCAGCCCTGTGTGGACTACAAGGTGATGCTGGGAGGTGACTCTACTGAGCTTGAAGCTGTGCCTGCGCCTGTTTTGCAGAGATAGTGGTGAAGTCCAGAAACCCATCTCACTGCTATCTACAGCCAGCACACACACACACAACAACACTCACACACAGAGACAAACGCACACAATGATGGGTTGTTGGAGGCAGCGTTTACACACAGAGGGCCGGCCGCCCGGACACACCGGGAGATTGGGGAGGGTCACAAGGAATGAAAATGAAGGAAAATTGAAAAATGGAGAAATGGTTGGGGGAGGTTGAAGGCAGAGTGATGTGTGTGCGATATGTGATAAGAGTAGCAGTGCTGGAAAAGCTTTGAACTGACCAGTGTGTGGGCTTCAGAGCAGCCAAAGGACGGAGGTTGAGCGTTGTAAGGAGACCCGGAGCAAGCAGGAGAACGAGATGGTGAGGTTTTCAGGGAATAAGTTCTCAAGAAAATGAAGCTGTTGAGGGTAAGGATGCACTGCAAAGTGAAGCACAGACTAAAATGTCAAAAGGCTTCAACGTACTTTGAACAGAAAACATCATGCTATAAGGAGTTTCTAAGTAATTACAAAAAAGTCTCACTTTTAGATGTATGCCCTATTGAAATACACACTTTAAGATGAGTTTTGTAGCATCAAAATAGGTTATCTATAAATGCTATTCCTTAGCCTGGCGGTCTGGACTGGCCTGGAAAGTCAGCTTTGGGAACAAGACAATTAAAAATGATATTATTGTCACACGTCAAAAACTACCGCTACGTAACTAGAAAGAGATACATTACCTCGTCCCTTTGCATCCTGTAAGTTCTTGAAAAAAGAAGTTGTAATGCAATGCCAAGTTCTGAGGAAGGTCCGAGCTGCATTCATTAGCATCACAACAAACGCAACAAATGCGTGCTCATGGGTAGCAGAGTCTTTATGTCGCCGGAAATAGATTCTCCTCATAGCACCTTTGAATAACCATTCAAAATAACCATGGTGTGAAAAAGATTATTTCTCAACAGGATGAATCTTAAAGTGGATGGGCCACAATAGCAGAATTCCACACCTGGTGTCACCCCTGTCACCTTGGAGAACAACTCTGAGTCTGCACTATGCACAAGCTAGAGTTTATTTCAGACCCAAGAAATCCAGCCGTACTCGAACTCATGACTTTTCTGTATGACACAAACTACATTAATGGACTGGGGTCCAATTCAAACTCAGCATTTCAGCCTCAATAATAAAGGTATCAAAGTGTGAATTCCCTGTTGTTTAATGGCAGAAAGACATTTGAATAAAACCTGAGTGAATGCATCACAGAGGAGAATTATATATAACAAATAGAGATGAAGTTGAATCATCTGCAATGGGACAGCCTTAATTCTCTGGGAAAAAAATAAGCATCAAGGGAAGATGTGCTGTGTGCACACAGAAAATAAGTTAAAGCCTTTTTTTCTGCACTTTGTATATTTCATGCTTTGAAAGGGTTGTTTGCCCATTACATACCACTTAGACTTATTCCCAAGGAGCATAAATATACCCCAAACAAACAAACAAACAAAAAAACCTAAACAGACAAAAACAGCAGGCTCAACCTAACTTGTGTGAAACTGCAGGGACCCCAGGCTATACCAAGTCTCAGGCCATTGGTCTGGTCAGGCTGAACATGAGCTCAGGTAGGAAATGTACACTCTAACACAGGGGTGGGCAACTTTAATTACCAAGAGGTCCACATAAAATTATTTTTCCCAGCCTGAGGGCCACATTGTTACAATTTTCAGAAACTCTCCATCATGAAAAAGAATGTTGGATAAACAACAAATGTTATTATGCATAATCAAATGAGCTTGATACAGAATTCAAGCCAGTTTAGCTAATATACATAGAATTAAAGCCAATGAAGCTATTTTCAAACCAATAAAATTATGTTTTGCTGCTGCCATTTTTTAAAAGATAATATTGAGTAATCAATCAGTCAGTAAATGTTTATTTCTAAAGCCCTTTACAGCCTGTTTTCAACTAAAACTCTGTTTCTTACGCAAAGTCCAACCTGCAGCAACATGAAGCTCAGGCTGCCAGTACTGCTTCTTCTAGACAGAGCTGATACCCTGGCTAATGTTTAAGTCAATGCCATGTCCCTCTTTAAATCCTGCACTATCTCTTCAAGTTTATAGTGACATTTGAAAGGTAACATTTTACCCCTTCCTTACCACCAATAAAACTATGACATTTATCAGAAAGAACAGCACTGATGGCCGTCAGCAGCTCCCTCACAACTTCATGGAGGCCAGCTGTCGCTCAAATCTGCAGTTTGTTGATCTTTTTTTTTAGTACAAATTCAATTTTCTGAAGCAACATCTCAGTTTTAGATGATATCCCCTTGCATGATGTCACACAATTTAGCATTTGGCTGTAGGAAAGTGGAAATACATCAACAAACATAAAGGGATCCAGGGATGCAAGGTACAGCTGCATACACAGCCCCCCACCCAGCACAGTGATTTATTTGAGTCCACTATGTGCAAAATCAATCAGATAAGGGCTGAGGAAATTCCACCACGCTGTAAGCTGTGAAGTGTTGATGTGAATTTCAAATACTGAGGCAATGAGGCCATAGTAAGTATCCCTGTCCTCCGGGGCTGAGCTTTGGCTCGCTTCAAGAGCTATCATGTTGTGCCCGATGAAGGAGAAATAATGCCTTTACTTCCACTTCCTGTCCTGGAAGTGTCACGCAACAATGTCTGTCCCCTCTACCCCACACTGCAGCCCTTCCCAGTCCCTAGTTGGAGGGTGGTCAGAGGGGCTAAAAGCCTCTTCACATGAGAAGATAATACCCCCTCTAATTGGCGATTGCACTGGGAGCGAGGCTCGTTCCCTCCTGTTGACTGTTCCTGGGCCAGCTCCGACAGATTATTATAGATGACAGATGCCGCCATCTTATGGGAGACGGCAGGATTATCTCATCGTGGCAGGCAGAAAATGGAAAGACTGTTGGCGAAGAGTATGAAACCAAGAAGAGCAAACAAAGAAACAGAACAGACAGTCAAGTAAGCAGCTATATGGTGTAAAATACAAATGTGATAAAGCACTCTCACGCTACGACAAAGCAATATGAGGCAACACTGATTTAAACACTGTGATGATATATGAGGCCTGGAGTGGTCATTAACCGATCTGAGCCTGTGGGACAGATCATTTGACACCAAGAATAAAAGCTCCAATTCATCATCGGGAAGTCTTACCAGCAGGAACGTCTTAAAGAGATGTTTCACCGAGGGTAAAAGACAGATACAGAGATGTTTCAAACATGGCAGCTGGAGTTAAGATACCATAATCACACCCCAAATACAAAACCCTGTCTGTTCAGCTTGAATCAGGCATCACTGCCAAAGTATAAAAATGAGTAACAACATGCAGTCCCTCACTTATCTAATGAGTGTAAGACCAAAAAAAGATTGTGCAGACCCGTTTCTTCAAGATGAACCTGATTTGAACATGAGTGTAAGATACCCTGAAATCTCACATCAGGTCTTAGCTCATGCACACAAATCAGTTATTGAGAATAAGTTTTGTGAAAAAGAATATGTATATCAGACTCACTTTGCAACAGGTTCAAAGATTTAAAGCTGCATGATTTTTAATACATAATAGACAATATCTTCAATGTCTAATAAAATATTCATTTTTAGTTAAAAAAAAAAGAGCAGCACAAGCTTTCGATGATGTCTTAATGTTTAATGATCAAGTTTGTTGTCAGTAGATTTATTAAAAAAATTAAACTGCATTCAGGAATTGTGAGCGTTTCTTTAAGAACAGAAAAATCTATGAAGTACATGTTCGGAAATATCTGAGCAGAAAAACTACTGATAATTGAAAAAAAGGTAGAATACATGAAAAGAAAATTAAATTTAACTGATTTCTGATGGGCTCTAACTCAGCTTAGTCAGGAGTTTGATCAGTTAAACCTGCTTGGTTGACGACACTCTAATATTTTGTTGTCCCACCTTTAGCTTTGATTACAGAACACATTGTCTGTGGCATTGTTTCCACAAGCCTCTGCAATGTCACAGATTTGTCCCAGATCACAGCACTGCCCCCACAGGCTTGGACAGTAGGCACGATGATGGGTGCATCACTTCACCTGCCTCTCTTCTTACCCTGATGCTCCCATCACTCTGGAACAGGGTCAATCTGGACTCATCAGACCACATGACCTTCTTCCAGTCCTCCACAGTCCAATCTTTATGCTCCCTAACAAACTGAAGCCTTTTTTTCTGGTGTAGCCTCACTGATTAGTGGTTTTCTTAAGGCTACACAGCTGTTCAGTCCCAATTGTTTGAGTTCCCTTCAATTGTGTGTGGGGAAATGCTCTTACTTTCACTATTGAACACACCCCTGAGTTCTATTGTTGTTATTCTTGGATCTGATTTGGTCATCTTTTCAAGTGATTCGTCGATCACGGTCATCCAGCATTTTTTTTCCAACCACATTTCTTCACGAAGCAAGCTGACATTTCTTCCTCGAAGACGATGGTTCCCCACTATCCTTCCAGTTTTTAATAATGTGTTGGACAGTTCTTAACCCAGTTTTACTAGTTTTTTCAATCTCCTTAGATGTTTTCTCTGCTTGATGCCAATGATTTGACCCTTCTTAAACAGATAAACATCTTTTCCACGACCGCAGGATGTGTCTTTCCACATGGTTGTTTAAGAAATGAGAAGCTTCTCATTGCATCAGCTGGGGTTAAAGAACTTGTTTCCATCTGAAAGATAATCACCAATGCTGTAATTACCTCCGTTAGAGGTTATGTTATTGCCAGCGTCTGTTTGTTTCTCTGTTAGCAACATAACCCATAAATTATGGACAGATTTCGATTAAGTTTTCTGGAAATGTCCAGATTGGGACAAGAAACAGATGAGTAGATTTTGGGAGTGATCCAGATCAGCGTAAAACCGCCATGAAGAAAAATGTGATTTTCGTGAATAACTACTGAACCAAAATAGATATCATTATGGACCCAATTGTTTTCATGGTGAAGGAATCTAAATATTTAGATGAAATAAAGGTTGGACTAATATTAATGGTGAAAATCACAATATGGGTGAGGACTGTGGTGCATAGTTAAATCCAGGTGGCAGCTTTTTTTTTTTTTGGCCAGGCAGTGTACAGTAAATACACACACATACTGCATAATACTATATATATATATATTGATATATATATATATATATATATATATATATATATATATATATATATATATATATATATATATATATACACACACAGTATGTACAGTTGTGCCCAAAAGTTTACACCCCCCAGCAGCATTTCTGATTATTTGGCCTTGTCTCAGAAAATATGAATGATAACACAAAAACCTTTCTGTCACTCATGGTTAGTGGTTGGGTGAAGACATTTATAGAAAAAAAGCTTAGTTTACTCTTTTTAAATCATAATGACAACAGAAACTTTAAAACTGACCCTGTTCAAAAGTTTACACCCCCCAGTTTTTAATACTTTGTATTTCCCCCTTTAATATCAATAACAGCTTGAAGTCTTTTGTGGTAGTTGTGGATGAGGGTCTTTATTTTCTCAGATGGTAAAACTGCCCATTCCTCTTGGCAAAAAGCCTCCAGCTCCTGTAAATTCTTGGGCTGTCTTACATAAACTGCACGTTAGAGATCTCCCCAGAGTGGCTCAATGATATTGAGGTCAGGAGACTGAGATGGCCACTTTAAAACCTTCACTTTATTCTGCTGTAGCCAATGGCAGGTTGATTTGGCTTTGTGTTTTGGATCATTGTCATGTTTGAACGTCCAAGAACGTCCCATGCGCAGCTTCTGGGCCAATGACTGTAAATTTTCCTCCAGTATTTTTTGGTAACATGTTTCATTCATCCTTCCATCAATTTTGACCAATTTTCCTGTGCCTTTGTAGCTCACGCATCCTTAAAACATCATTGATCCACCTCCGTGTTTCACAGTAGGAATGGTGTACCTTTCATCATGGGCCTTGTTGACTCCTCTCCAAATGTAATGTTTATGGTTGTGGCTAAAAAGTTTAATTTTGGTCTCATCACTCCAAATGACTTTGTTCGAGAAGTTTTGAGGCTTGTCTCTGTGCTGTTTGGATTGTAAGCGGGATATTTTGTGGCATTTGCGTAGAAATGGCTTTCTTCTGGTGACTCGACCATGCAGCCCATGTTTCTTTAAGAGTCTCCTTATTGTGGATCTTGAAACATCCACCCCAATTTTTTTCAGAGAGTCCTGTATTTCAGCAGAAGTTATTTGAGTTTTTTTCTTTGCATCTCTAACAATTTTCCTTAAAGTTGGAGCTGAAATTTTTGTTGGTCTGCCTGACCGTGGTTTGGTTTCAACAGAATCCCTCTCTCTCCACTTCTTCATTAGAGTTTTAACAGTGCTTCTTGGCATCCTCAGTTCCTTAGATATCTTTTTAAATTCTTTTCCTGTTTTATACAGTTGGATTACCTTTTCTCGCAGATCCTTTGACAATTCTTTTGCTTTACCCATGACACAGAAATTTCAACGCAGCACTGAGTGAAAGATGCACATGTCTGTCAGGAGCTCAGAAACTGAGCTTTTAAACACACACTGTGAATACAAGCTAATAGATCACAGAGAGGATGGTAACCTTTAGGAGACATTCAAACCCATTTGTGTCAAATTTTGTGCATGTTATCAGGCCAAAACTGCCAGGGGGTGTAAACTTTTGAACAGGGTCAATATTGAAGTTTCGGTTGTCTTTTTTTCAATAAATGTCTTCACCCAACCACTAACCATGAGTGACAGAAAGATTTTTGTGTTATCATTCACATTTTCTGAGAAAAGGCCCAATAATCAGAAATTCTGCTGGGGGGTGTAAACTTTTGGGCACAACTGTATATCCTGAGGTTGTATTTCTTAGTCACATTCTTATATATATATATATACCGTATATTTTTCCAATAGCATATTCGTCTGTTCAGTTTAGACTTTTTGAGTCTTATCTACAGAAACATCTGTGCGTTAACTAGCACTCCACAGAGCCGAACATTGGTGTTGCGGCTCCAAAAGCATCTCCAGAGAGACTGATACCAAAACAATAGCAGTAAATGTTCCTTTTAATGGGTGATTAGTTAATGGGAAGTCTAATACTACCGTGTCTTATGAATCACTAATCTTTTTCAGCCATCAGTCTATGAGCCCCTGTCAGCCCAATAGGAGAAGCAGGACAGCACTGAGGTGGAGCTGCAGGGTGTCTGTGCCCCCAAGAGACGAAAACAACTTTGGTTTTAAATGACAGACAGATATGGAAAAAGTAGTTATTCAACACTTGAGAATTAACAATAAATCGTGGTCAGGAAAAACAAATGTACAAGTTTTTTCTGAGCACTAGACCATGTAAAAAGGTTGAGTGTGAGTGATGATGTCTGTGTAAACAGACTATATCAGGAGTCATATACCCCCACCCCCCAAAAAAAGCACATTAAGAGTTTATTTAAGATTTAAACAGGGGTAATGTGTTACATATTGAGTGATTTTAGTTGTATTTCATCTTTCCTCCCAGCCCTACTGTGCTGCATCTTCTCTTCAGCAGCTCATTCCTTCCACCTTTTGAATCTGCCTACCAGAAAAAAATGTAAACAAAATGACATCAGAACATATTAAAATATAATTTAAACATTTTATATTTCTTTTTTCACTTAGACAGTTTTCAGATTAATGTCATTCAGTGTACCTTTCACTTTTCCAGACTGCTGCAGTTTCTCTTCATGATTTGCTGCTCTCTGTCTCACATCTTCTGCTGTAATAGATAAACATACTGTTTTCAGTCACAAGCTATTTTCAGATTAAGCTAACTTACCATGCTGTAGCATTTACCTCTCTATCTGATTCTCTTTCCCTCCATCACACGTGGCTCTCCATTAACTTGCATGCTTTCTTCATTCATTTGCTTCTTTTCCCCTTCACTTTTTCGTTCCTTCTTTCACTTGCTTCTTCCCTCCTATTGTTTGTTTCCTTCATTCACTTGCTTGATTCCTTCTTTCACTTGTTTGACTCCTTTCACTTAATTCTCCCCCTCTTTCACTTCCATGTTGTTTTCCCACCATCATCCACTAATTCTGTTTTTCTTCATGTTTGTGTTTTTGTGTTTCCTTTCGTGTTTTTGTTTTATACTTCTCGACTCTTTCGGTTAAGTGCATGCACTGGTAGATGCTCATAAATGTTCTTGTTATGTAAAAACTGAAAACACAACCCATTTTTCCAAAAATATATCATCTCTGTCCCTCTGATTTGCTTCCATCTTTCCTTTTCCTCCATCATCCGCTGTCTCCTCTCTTTTTAATACTTTGAAGATGACGTGTTAGGTTGTAACGCCTTGCTTTTAAATTTGCAAATCTATCTTTGACCTTCTTGTGATCTGCATTATCCAGCAGCTCCCTTTCAAATGACATTATAGCCAAATCACTTAAGAGCGGTACACACAAAGAGATTATCGGGCTGTTTTTGTTCCGATTCCCCCCTTCCCAACCGATTGTCTTAAGTCTTGTAAGACTATACTGGGATCTGAGTTGTGTGAAGATGAATTTGTCAGATAATCGGCTCCAAAATGGGCCGACAGTCGTAAATATTTAACTTCAAAATTTACGACAAAAAAAAAGCCGACGTCTCCCGAGTCATGACTGTGAATTGTGACGTGGTATAGACTGTAGCCAATGAAGATGCCAGCTGACTGAGAAACAAGGAAGAAGGCATAAATAAAAACAAGCATGGCCGACCTGCAACATAAATACAAAGTCTGGTGGAGCTAAGAAGCGAAGGACCAGCTCACATGTTTACGCTGTCTCCAGGGTTTTTCTGCAGTCTTTTCTTTAATTTTATTAATGATTTTCTGTCAAAAATAGTCCAAAGACCACCATAATTCCCTCTTCTCATACATCTTCTCCCATGTTGAGTTTTCTGGTTGTTGCCATAGACAGCATTTATGGTTGTTGCTTCTTCTTCGTTTTTGTTAGATCATGTCTGATTATGTGAGATTTCTGTCTTGGAGGACTAGAGTCTAGATTGGTGGTGGGACAGAATGGTTATATGTGTGGTGTGCTGTGTTGAGATTATCGGAGCACACCACACACAGTACTGTTCATTCAATGCCTGATTTTTTATCATCATGTATGGGCTCTCTAACATTACCAATCTGTTCAGATTTAGAACATCCTTATGCCTGTACCCTGCTTTGTACCCATTGTATTTCTCAGTCATGTGTGTAGTGATCGGAGGGCCATGAAAGATCTTTGACAACTATAACTTGTGACTGGGATTGTCAAGGTAGCTTGAAACATGGCCCTGAGGGGTTGGGGTTGGTGGGGCATATCCTTGTCCAAAAGGGAAAACAGACTTTGAATGGTGGGTAGGTCTTATTTTTCTGCCAAGGAAGTTTTTGGCAACAAGAATTTCTTCAGGTGTCATGGGGATACTGTAGTGTTTAGCCAGATGTTTGATTGCTTCCTCCTTCAAGAAATGCTCTGAAGCAGGTTCATGTGCCGGTACACATGTCAAGATTGTTTTCCCAACCCCAGAAAACCTGTTCTGGAGCTCCTTGAGCATTTGATCCACAACTGGAGAGAAGATGTTCTCTTTCAGAACATCTCCAGTGGACAAATCTGACCGTGTACTGAAAAATGTCTGGACTACAAAGTCATCCATGTTTTTTCTCTTCTTCTGCTTTGTCTCACTTAAATCAATCTCAAGATTGTCACACACATCTTTGGTCTTGTCAAGTATTTCATTTGTTTTCTCATTGCTCTTGTGGCTTTTGAGTGTGCTCTGAACTACCATTTTATATTCCATTGCCTGCACAAAGTCAATTTCCTGAGTTGCTGAGAGCAATGTCTCAAACATGACATGCATGATGGCGCTGAATCTGCAAAGCTTCCTTTCCAGCCCCTTAGCTACTGGTGCTGAAATGCTCTCCGAAGTCTGGGTTAAAGCAGGAAGATTTTGTAGAGTAGCTTTTACACTCTTCATCTGACACAACCAGCGAGTTGTAGACAACTGAACTAGTTTGTTAGCCCCCAACCAAAGTTGCCTCTGAAATTCTTGCAATTTTTGATGGTCGACAAGAGATGCAGAAAAGAAAGAACCAGGATACTTGCTTTTTCTAGATTAGGATCACGGGCATAGCAGTGAACATGTAGTATGCACTTTTGGATGCTTCCCTCTGTATCAGCTTTTTTGTACAACTCTGACTGCTCGACTCATATCTGCAGCACCAATGTAGGATTGAGCAAGATGTTTGGTGTCCTTTTCCATGTTTCTCAAGCTGCTGCTCTATGGTGTCAGTGACTGACCTAGCATCAAATTAATCAAATCGGGAAAATCCAAGGAAACTCTCTTTCACTATGCCTTGTGTTGAAACATATCGTATATAAAATGCAAGCTGCTCTGACCGATGATCCTTCATCCACCATTGTACGGAACATTTCTGCTTCTTAGAGATTATCCTTAGAATTGCAACTTCAGACGTGCTTTGAATCATCTCATCTTGGGATGAGGGAGAAAGGTAAGGTGAACATTAAGTTGGTTTGTTGGGCCCTCTAAAAGCAATCCCTTGCCTCCTGAGAAAGGCTGTCATTGATGCTATGTGTGTCAAGATACTTCCTGCGATCCAAAATCTCACTTGTTTATGTGGCTTTAAAGCTTCCAGTGAATCATTGAGGCCTTATGCAGGTTGGATTTCTCATGCTCTCTGAATGAGTTTAATGATTCCTCTAGTTGGTGTAGTCTGTGGTGTTGAGTATATCTTTTTGATCCCTTGCTTGTTTTGGCTTGCCATATAATCTACAAACAAAGCAGAATGCTGCATTGGCACTTACTGTATTCCAGCCATTCAAATGCTTCAAACCAACTTGATTGAAATGCTTTTCTTTGCTTGCCAAACATGCTGGATGGAAACAGTGATGTTTCACCTACTTTGGTCCTGTGTTTGCGATCACCGAATAGCGACCTCAGTGTTCCTGACTTCCTCATTGTTGATGTACTGGTCTCCTCCTCCTACCTCCTTTTCTTGGGGTCTGACATTTCATCTCTGTGTAGATCATCTGTAAACAGAATATAACATCACATTCTTCTTATAAAATTAGATGCTTTCAAAAGACAATCATAAAAGGGAACTGCCCCTTGCGACAGGGTGAGCATTTACTAGTCTTTTTCCTTCCTTGCCAAAGTGGCATTCAAAACAGCAAAACAAATCATTTAACATTACCATTTAAAACTCAACAAAAAAAGTAAATTACCACTCTTCAACCCACAAAGCAACGCTAAGTTCTGTTGTGTCGTTCACGAAAGAATCAATCTATTAAGAGAATGTACTGAACCGGATCACTTTCTCAAAAGATTCTTCATTTCTCAGTTCAGTTGAGCTGTCGATAGTGCAGCTTCAGCTACATGCAGTAGCGCCTGGCAGAAAGCCGAGAGCGGGACTGCGCCTGCGACTGCACCACGTTGCCGGTGAACGAATTACACAGTAAACAACTGTCCCCTACTGAATCAGTCAGAGAAAAAAACACTCAGTGAACTAGTGTCTATCGAATCATTTTCCTCTGAGGGCTACACTTTAATGGCGGCGGTTGTTTCCCATTGTTTTAACAGATTTAGTTCCCAGACAAACAAACTTAAAATGTGAGACTCACTGGGGTGCTGGTTTGGTGGTTAGCAACCATGCACATCCCATGTTCTTGCTTCTGCCAGTCCGCGTTCGACTCCAGCCGGTGACCAGTTTGCAGAGTGTCTTCCCCTACTCTCTCCCCCTTTCACAAGCCTATCCACTGTCTCTCTCCTATCAATAAAAGCGCAAAATGTTTTAAAAAAACATTTAAAAAAAAAACGTGAGACTCACCATCTGTAGCAGGTACCAGACAGGAGCAGCAGAGCGAGATAGGAGTGTGTCGTGTTCAAATGTACCTTGGAAAAAATGAACTTTTTTAAACTCTGCTTTGTTGCCACTGCAAAAGCTCACGTACAGTAGACATTACTTGTTACACAGCATGTAAAAAGTAATGTATAAAACTCACAGTTTGAGAAAAAACGAGACTGTCTGATCCTCTTATTGTGGAAATTTGTGAGGGAATGGTGCAAGTGTGAATCCTTCACTGAATGCAGCGTTGTCTGACTATTCAGTGAACGTAACACTCACTAAACATCGTACTGCACGAGACACTAAAACAGTGTCTCTCAGTGTGTTCATTTACAACTGTTTCTGAAGAGAATCATGTTGAAAGTTCAAATACGTCTTTTTTTTTCTTTTCTTATAATTTAACACTGTTTAAGCATTAAGGACATAATAATGACAAATACTTGCCAGAACTGTTTATTTTAATTTCTCCTGAGAAAAGGGTGACAAACTTATTGACAAATTGACAGAAGACCTGCTATGGTTATAATACTAAAGGGGTGAAGTGATTTCAAATGTGTCTAAAAGTACTTTTTGTATATTCTGAGTAGGGGTGGGCGTATCGATCTTAATATCGATACCAAACTGAGTATTGGAATCGGAGTGATACTAGCTTGACGAGATCGATACTGCAGTTTCTCTTATGTCGTCTTTACTTTACTTTCCTCGGCTCTGACCGCCGCTTCTAAATGGCTCACCTCTCTCCCTCTATGTCAACATGTTACTGTTCCTGAACAAAAACCTATAAATCTGTTGTCAAAATGGAAACAGAGCCAAAAGGGCAACCTAAGAGAGGGCTTTGTGAGCAGAAAGCCAAAGGTTAAGGTTAACTGTAGTTAACACTTTATTTGTGCAATGGAAGCTATTTTTTGTTGTGATGTTGACATTGTTATATTTATATATTTTTTACATTGCTGCTTTTTTGTTATTTTGCACTTGTGATTTTTTTTCTTAAACGTGGAATAATTTATTACTTTTATACAGTTAAAATTTTGTTCTATTGTTGTGGTTCATTAATAAAAAGCATTTTTATTGACTAAAATCTTTGTGCTGTGTTTTACCATAATCATAATCAACCAACTCAAGGCAAAATTACAAAATTATTCACTGATCATGACATTTCATGTAAAAGTATCGGTATCAGTATCGACCATACTAGCCCTGTATTTACTTGGTTTCCGATCGATACCAAAATTTCCAGTATCACCCACCCCTAATTCTGAGCACATTGCAACAATACCGTGATAATAATAACCAGGATAATTTTGGCTACAATAACAGTGATATGAAATTTTCATACCGTAACATTCCTACCTCCAAGGGTTATTCATTTATGGTAAATGGTAAATGGTAAATGGACTTGAGCTTATATAGCGCTTTTCTAGTCTTGGACTACTCAAAGCTGCGCTACACCGCGGGTTACACCAACCCATTCACACCCATTCGCCCTCACATTCACTCACTGATGGTTCAGAGTTTCTATGTTAGTTATCCATCAGTATCTCTAACACATTCACGCCCTTTCATGCCCATTTACACGCCACTGACGCAGCAGTGGGAGCAACTTGGGGTTAAGTATCTTACCCAAGGACACATCGCCATGTGTCGCCCGGAGCTGGGCTTGAACCTGCAACCTCCTGATCACTGACCAAGTGCACTATCCAACAACGCCACTGACGCCCCATCATTTCTGTCTCTCTTGATCTCCCTTTTCCTGTCTCTCTCGTAACTTTCTTGTTTCGTGGGTCGGGTTTGGGGGATTCAGTGACGTCACAGTTGAACATTTTCGGTCATAGACATAATATACGTAAACGCTTCAATGATTGATATTGTTTTTTTAAACTTACGAATCAATGCGACTGCGCTGATGGCGCAAGAGAGACCCATCAAAGATGACATTTATTTCTACTGATGAAGGTGTGTTATGCTCATCTATAATAGTCTTAACTCCCCTGAATTTTTACCTAATTTTTGACAGTTTGGTTTGCTACAAACACCAGAGATGTACTTATAATACAGGGCACTGTCACACATTTAAAATACCTGCTCTCATGCTGGAATAACAGAACAGTGGGACAGACAGACAAACATCGGTGAACAACAACATTTGTGGTCATGAGTGTGTGTGTGCTACCTAATAATGTAATTTGTGATATTATCAGTTAAATTATTGTCACAGAGATGGATTTCATAACATTTATTTAAAGTCATCATCGCTGTCATTGTGGTAAATTTTAGTTATAGGTGGGATGTATCATATATTGTGCTCTTTAACAAAGAGATGTATGGTTTGGCATATTAATAAATGTATAAATAAACTAACTGTATACTTATTTATTTATGTCACTCGGACACAAAAATACACATAATCATGACCCTTCTTTATACATCCATAAAAAGTAATAATTTGTCTTTTTTTTTTTGTGTGCCGTGAGCATATTCAATGCTGCTATTTCAGGCACATGTACATGTATGTGTGCTCCTATACAGACCATATATCGCATAAAACTTGTTAACATGTGTATTGAACTTTGAGTATGTTTTTTACTCAGTTGTGTTGCAAGAAGATTATATGCACTATGTTTTCAATATGCACTGGCTATTGCAATCGTAGGCTGCACAAAATCTGATTATAGTTTATCGTTCTGCGTTGTGTGCGATACCCATCCCATATGGCGGCGATGGTGGGTTACACTCAAGCATGTAATGAGTCTTAGTGCGTGATTTCTGGTAAACTTGCGTATTTGCTGCAGGTGCCACAGAAATACAATAATTGTGAAAAATGGACAATACAACAGTTATGTATTTGTGTGCAGTGCCAAGTAACATATATAATAAGATATCACTGATATTTCTGTCTGGAAAAGTCACCAGTCTTCTTCAAGGATTTTCACTGCACCTAAAAGCCCTGAGGAACGACTATCCTGCAGGCCTGTTCCCCCCCATGCAACATACATGTCACATAATTTGGAAGGAATAAACAGACTTTAACTTATTTATATACCTTTTTCTGGTGCCAGCTCCTGGATAACTATTTTTTCAAGAAACGCAACATATCCATCACTTTATCAATATAAATAAAATGTCTATGATTAAAAACGGTCTATGAATCCATCAAAACACAGAAGTTCTCAGAACTCTTCTCTCTGATCGGTCTCAGTGTTGCCATGTCATCATCTTTTACATTCACTGAATATAGGAAACTACAGCCTCTTTAGTGGCTCAGTCAATGTAAGGTTCTGTTACATTTCCAACCTGGAAATATCCGGGGCTACTGGAAAAATGTTCGGAGCTGAAGCCCCAGATGCCTAGGCCAGGCAACACCATAGGTTCTTTTCTAAGTTTTTTGTCAAGTAACATGCCCACCTTTTTTTTTTTTAGCCAGTGAGCTATAAAACTCTAAAGATTTTGTCTTACAGTTAACTATTGATATTTGTTTATCTACCTCTGGCCAATGAGATTCTTTTAAGTAGATGCGAGACCTGTCTATTTTTTTGTTATTCCTAAATTCCTAAATGATACCTCCAATACAAGTGTCAAAAGAGGACTCAGCAATGAGCAGCTACACTGTTCCTGTTGATCACTTCAAAGGGCCCTCAGTCATTACCACACAGACGAGGGCCCTCAGTCATATAACACAGACCATGGCCCTCTGTCATTACTGCACAGACCAAGACCCTCAGTCATTACTGTTCAGACTGGGGCCCTCAGTCATTGCCTCACAGATGAGGGCCCTCAGTCCTTACTGCACAACCTGAAGCTCCATTGTTCCATTGAAGGAGAAAGCACCCAGATCACGATGGCGCCACCTCCACTGTGTCGTGTAGAAAACATCTCAGGTGGATCTCCTTGTCATGAAAGCATTGTTGAAGCCATCTGGACTGTCAAGGCAAAAAAAAAAACGGTGTAGGACCGGTGACACTGTTTTGGTTCTACCACTTGATGTTTTGTTCCTTAACCCTCAGGATCTTTTATGAAAATTAAAATGACTGTCTAACTCCCTCCAACCTCAGCACTTAGAGATGCCGTGATTATGCAGCTGAACAATCTGACCGCAATCAAAGACAGAAAGCCTTTTTGTCTTTGCCATGAGGAGGTCATGACAGTGTGAATACCTGAATACCTACCTGGATTGTTTAGACAGCAAATAAACTGGTTGGCAGAGATGTTCGCTTCTGCTTCTGTTTTCATAAATTAAGCTTTAAAATATCATATGCTTTCACTACTATCCACTAAAACTGAAGTGTCATTCATCCAAATAGGTGATTCAAACATAAATGGGTCCATTCTTTGGCCAGTGGCGGTAGTGACCTCCAGGATTTATGCTGAAAAGGTGGCAACCCTACATCTCTGCACTCCTCCAGACATTCCCTTCTACTTTACCCAGTCAGGTTTAAAGGGACTGTGAGGAATTTCCAAATAATTACAAAAAAGTCTCATTTTTAGATATATGCCTGATAGAAATACACACTTTAAGATGAGTTTTATAGCATCAAAACAGGTTATCTATACATGCTATTCCTTAGCTTCGCGGTCGGGTTGGACAGGGCTGGACCGGCCTGGAAACTCAACTTTAGGAACCAGACAATTAAACCTAGAGCAAATGTATATTATTCGGACACATCTTACAGCACCGGGCTGTAAGTAGAGATATATTGCCGGCTACAAAACTACGATACTAAGTTTTCCAAAAATTGCTTGTTGTCACGCATCAAAAACTACCACTATGTAACTAGAAAGAGATACATTACCTCGCCGCTTTGCGTCCTGTAAGTTGTTGAAAGAAGAAGTTGTAAAGCAATGCAGAGTTCTGAGGAAGGTCCGAGCTGCATTCATTGGCATCACAACAAACACATGCTTTGGCTTGGGTCACATCTTTTGGTGCGTTCCAGTTGTAGTCAGAAGTAGGAATTTCCGAGTTCCAAGTAGGAAACTGCAACTGGAACGTCCCCCGAAGTCAGAATTTCCTACTGGGAACTCGGTGAAACCTCGCCACCCCCGAGTTGACAATGGAAGGTGGATGCCCCCAGTGTGAACAGTTATTTAGCTCCTGTAATAATCAATTTATTTGCACTTCTGACTGGGGTGTGTCGCTCTAGATCAGCTGTATACATAGTATTGCTCAACTTATATTTACAAAAATGCTGCCATAGTGATAATCACATTCTTTATACAACAACGCAGGGCGTGCTAACAACAGCTAACAATAGCCTGGTAGATCAGCATGTTTTTTTCCAACTTCAACTGTAACGCTGTTAAGTTGGAGATGATGTCACTCCCAGTTCAGAGGTTACTGGAACGCAGCATTACGACAGTCGCCGGGCATGCTCTTGGGTAGCAGAGTCTTAATGTCGCCGGTAATAGATTCCCCTCATAGCACCTTTAAGCTTCAGTTTTTATGGTAGTTGTGTGTGATGCGTAGAAATTATCCTAATAAACCAATCCTGTACATTCATAAACATGTTTCACCAGAGATATAATTTTCAGTAATAATCTAAAAAATTGCCCCTTTTTTGAATACAATAATGAACAAATCACAAGCTTTTGGACAAAATGTCGACAAATTATAGAAGGACTCAAATTTTTGACATCACTCTGCCACGGCTAATATGCTCCATGTCCTCCTCCATCAGAGATAATCACACACACACACACACTTCATCCTCTGCCTGACTGATCCATTTCAGTCCTGACTCGCTGCTCTTAGTGCCCACAAAAGGTCAAAGACTGACCTTTACTTCCACATTCAGGTACCACAAATCTCGCCCAAACAGCATGACAGCATGTGTGTGAGTGTGTGTGTCCAGGTTTATGTGTGTGATCCAGCACTTGAGCAGAAAGAGCTGGCAGCCTCATTACCATAGGCCTCCTCTAAAACAGATAAGGCAGGGATCTATCGGCCTGAGATGATGGGACCTGAGTGGGCTTCTAATGGCCGTGGCGTTAGCCCGGCTGCCTTTGTAAGTGGATTTCTACTGCGATCTGCTGTTTGTTTATTGGAGTGCCCGTTGTTCTGGATGCACTCCATAGAGGATACAAATTGCATTATTCACGGCAGGCAGGCTGGTAATGGCAAGGATGAATGATGGCCCCTATTTCTCTCCTGACAGAGAAGGTCGAGAGAGGAGCTCTATACAATTACACACAAGTTTGTGTTCGATCAGCGGATAGCCACGGGTGAGGTGCTCGCCATACGCAGCCTCCTGAAGGAATGGAGTTTAGGGAAAGGATGGCTTGAAGTTTGACTCTCACATAGGGATTTGAGGGTATGAAGTGCAGTGTTACTAAATGAATTTACCTTTACTGAATTATTTTCTGAACCATCGGGGGATTTCAGCTGTTTTTTTCTAAGTTCACCATTGATTTTCTTTGCTAACTCGATATAGAATCAGCAAACAACAAGCCAACATAACAAATTGATTTAAAAAGCATGATCCTCTCTCTGTTTTGTTGAGGTTTGCCTTGCTCTTTATTCTCCCCTTTTAGAGAACAAAGTAGACGGATACAGTTTAAAATATTTGGATTTTGATAAGACCAACCAGCTGGATTAGTTACACAACAGGTCAATATGTTTGCGACTTTCTATGATTGATCATTTGTTAAAGTCATACAGCTGTGACATGATATATATATATTTTTTCAAAATCAGGACAGTGCCATAAATGCAGCATCACACAGATGAATATGTTAGAATGTAATCTTTTCCACAGACATTATGTACAGAGAGTCCGCTTTTAGTGGTCTGGCAAAGCCATCATTTTAAAGGGATAGCTTGTCTTTTAGGAAGTGGAGTTTCTCAAGGCTCCAGTAAACATATTCGTCCATAGGGCCACGGGCCAGCTCTGCTCATGAAGGGAGGCAGCTGGGTATTGATGCCAGGTGTAACAGAGCAGAATGTTTTGCCACTAAAAGCTTTGCAGCTCACTGTTGAGCTGGTGGACTGCGTTCACACTACAGCTTACATAAAGTGGTAAATAAATATGAGCTTAACTAACCAGTTCCTTCAAAACTCTTTCTCCCTGTTTCTCCTCCCTGTAGTTTTGTCCCTGAACACTTAAATAACTGAATGGAGGGGCTCTGATGCTGGTGCAGCATTGTTTTCTTCCTCCTCACTCTGCGATGTCATCTTAGTGAGGTTCACTCTTGATGCTGACTGATTGTCACACCACAGCTTCGAACAAACTTGTCACAGAAGTTGCACATTTTCAACTACAGCAAAAGACGCAACATTTCCAAAATTTGCGTGATCAATGTGACAATTTTGCCACAAATTATAAACGAGAGTTTCTCATCTTTCCATTCACTTTATTTCTTTCATGCACAGTGTCACCTACAGTGGACAGTTATTTATTTTATATTTTGGACCCTTTAGGCTAACCATGTCCCAACTATCAGGTGGTAAACACCAAAACTACATCCCGAAGTGTCATAAAAATATGATCTTTGTGTCTTTTTGTTCATTTTGAGATATTACATTTGAAATCCAAAATGTCCAACAAAGAGGGATATGAACCACACCCCTCAGGATTACATGTTTTTCTATTTTCAAATAGTTGGTCAAGAAAAAACATGTACTCTAATTCAATGAGATGTAAGAGACATTTTTATGCAGATTTTAAGAATATTTTCATTGTTAATTTTCATCAGTGAGCAAAAATTAATCTCCAGAGGACATTATGCAGTAAAACGTATACTCTGTGTATTATGACTGTATTCAGATTTCACCTAATTTCGGATTTTTTATTATTCTTTTATTGAAAGTCAAATATTTACAGTTTAATTAAAGGTGCTATGAGGAGAATCTATTACCGGCGACATTAAGACTCGGCTACCCATGAGCACGTGCAGTGACTGTCGTAATGCTGCGTTCCAGTAACCTCGGAACTGGAAGTGACATCATCTCCGACTTATCGGCGTTCAAGATAAAGTCGGAAAAAAACATCCCGATGTACCAGGCTATAGTTAGCAGTTGTTAGCACGCACTGCGTAGTTGTTGACAAATATCACATGAAGAATGTGATTATCACTATGGCAGCATTTTTGTAAATATAAGTCTTACAATACTATGTATACAGCTGATCTAGAGCAACACACCCCAGACAGAAGTGCAAATAAATGGATTATTACAGGAGTTAAATAACTGTTCACACTGGGGGCATCCATCTTCCATTGTCAACTCGGGGGTGGCGAGGTTTCACCGAGTTCCCAGTAGAAAATTCCGACTTCGGGGGACGTTCCAGTTATAGTTTCCTACTCGGAACCCGGAAATTCCTACTACTGACTACAACTGGAACACACCACAAGACTCAAGCCAAAGCGTGTGTTTGTTGTGATGCTAATGAATGCAGCTCAGACCTTCCTCAGAACTCTGCATTGCTTTACAACTTATTTTTTCAACAACTTACAGGATGCAAAGTGACGAGGTAATGTATCTCTTTCTAGTTACGTAGCGGTAGTTTTTGATGCGTGACAACAAGCAATTTTGGAAAACCTATATCGTAGTTGTAGCCGGCTATATATCGTTACTTACAGCCCGGTGCTCTAAGACGTGTAATATAAGTAATAAAATAATATAAGTTGGCTCTAGTTTTAATTGTCTTGTTCCCAAACTTGAGTATCCAGGCCAGTCCAGCCCTGACCGACCCGACCGGAAGGCTAAGGAATAGCATTTATAGATAACCGATTTTGATGCTATAAAACTTATCTTAAAGTGTGTATTTCGATCAGGCATATATCTAAAAGTGAGACTTTTTGTAATTACTGAGAGACTCCTCATAGTCTCTTTAAACTGTAAAATTAGATATAATGTATATTTTGCATTTTATTTTCTAGTCTTTTAGTAGATGTTTTAACAAAAATGTGGTTGCGGATCTATATGAAGTTCCATTTAATTATTATAAATTATTAACTCACTCAAAATATAACATCAAAAAACTGCACATTATTTTTAGCTTGTTTTTTAGCAAAAAAAATATTTTAAAAATCATTCCCATGTGATTAAATAAATTCATGCATGAAAGGGTTAAATGTATATCTGTCAAGATGAGTTATGTTTGGTGTGAACATAGCTCTGTACTGGCTTCTGCTCAAACAGAAAGCACATCCAAACTTTCTGCCAAAGTCCTGTGGTTAAAAATGTTATTTCATGTCAGATCCTTGTTAAATTCTTTAGGATGACTGTTGGAAACAAACTTAACAAGCATTTATTGACCTGAACAAGGGGGCGTCAACATTTGCACCATGTGCTCATGATGATCATGTGGGTCTCTCTGTGCACTCTGACTTCCTACCACAGGCCAAACTGTGCTTGCTAGGTCCATTACTAGGGGTGTAACGAAATGGTCAACTCACGAAACGATATGAAATACGAAACAGGGCACACGATACGAAATACTCACGATACAAAATAAAGATGAAGGAAAATCTCAAACATTAGGAAGTTGTGCAAAAATCTCATTTTCTTTATTTTCTTCCTAATGCAGACATGCAAAAAATATTGTTGCATCAGTACAAAATAAATGCTCTTTAAAAAAAACACAAATTGTGTTTTTTCCCCTTATTTAGACTACAGTGCAAATACAAACATAAAATCTCAATAAAAAGTGCTTTGTTGTTGTAACAATCAGGATAAGTACATTCTTGAATGAAAAGGAAAACAAACAGCAGTCCTCAGAGCTGCAGTTTAGACCTATAAATGTCTGAACTGTGAACTATAATATTTAGCTTATAACAGTGCATATACTTCTGATCTTCAAGTATGATCAAATTCTGTCAACTCAACAGTAGATGCAAAAATCAAATATTGTTTTTTATGCAGACTTACACAAACATACAGTTGCTGCCTGTCTCCAGTTCAAAGTAGTTGGTAGTTTGTTGTTCTCACCGCAGTATACGGTGAACTGTAGCGGCATATTTTTTCTTCTCACCGTTCTCTCGTCTTTCACAAAAGGGAAAGCCAAAATGGGTCCACACAACCGATTTATTTGATGAAGAAGCGTCAGCTAATTCCTCGACCTCGTCTTCCTCCATATTGAAGCGAGTGTTTTGCTACGGTAGGTGAGGAGGGTAAAAAAATCACCTGTCGTGCGCACCCCTTCACGTCTTTATTTTGTGCGTCTATGAATTTTATTTGGTCATTTTTTTATTTTGCAGAACTTCTTGGCACGAAATTTCGTTTCACCCCTATTTGGTAACAGTGTCAACATGAATTGTTGTCTGTCTCTCTATGTGGCCCTGTGACTGGCTGGCGACCAGTTCAGGTTCAATCAGCTGGGACAGGATTGGACCACTATGACAGCAAAGGGACATTTGATGGATGGATGTTTAGCTGGAAAATGAAATAGGGGAAATTTTCAGGAATGAAAACTATGGCTTTTCCCCTCTTTAACCTGTTGCTGGAAAAAAAAATCCTCAAACACCCCTGAATGGGATGTTATTTAAAAAGGAAAGAAAAAGCACTGAAATGATTTAACCTGTTTAAACCAAACTGTTTTCAACCAAACTGTAAAATAAAAAATTAGTTATGTCCGGAACGACCAGCTCAGTCGATTGTTACATCCCGAGTCTGTAAGGTGACAAAGTATTGCATCACTTGATAATATACAATCACTTTTATTCTGGCAATATCATCAAACCTTGTGCTAAGAGCAGCACCTTATCCATCATATTCTGTTTTGGGATGATTTATTTCTTTTCATAAGGCAGCAGGTTGTGTACCCTGATGTAACTACTGGTCTTTATTTTAGAGTCTCAAATTAGGAAGGAAGCTGTAACAAATTCACTTTTCTGTACATGCCCCTAAATAAAAGTCTGAAGTCACTAAAAGGCCATGTAAATATTTAAATCCTCATAACAAAGCGAATGAGCTGTATCTCAAAGCTCACAGCCCTGCTGTTTCATCCCCCTGTCTATTAGTGCCTATTAAAGCAGTTTTCAAACTTTCTTGGCAGAAGAGATGTCGTTATGTGAGAAATCAGCCGAGCATTTTGTTGGAGCCATATGTCAATAAAACTTTGTGGTCGTCCTAAAATTCTACAAGACACCTGGCCTTGTGTCATGGGACATAAAGATCGGCTATAAAAAAAAACACACGGGTCGATTTAAAATGTTTGTCCAGCAGTGGCACCATGGCTGGGACAGAAAATGAAGTCCTGCAGGAGTTTATGTCCCTGCTGCAGACTGAAATTGGGAGTTCATGTTTTATTATTATCATGCACTCATGCATCACAGGAAGTACTTTCAATTCTGAACAGTATTTTTTTTCCTTTATTCAGTATGCCCGTTTCTTAGGTTAAAGTTTCTTAACTGTATGATTGTGAAAAGACTCAGAAACTATCCTTGAAATGAGCCACATATCTGTTTGTTCACATGTGATTGTATTTAATCTAATCAAACTGTGCTCTGTGATATGGTCGGGAATTGAAGTTATCTTTTAGTTGCACATCCAGACCTCATGGGAGCACAGTAATGTTAAGGTCAGACTGCAAGATTTTCCGCTGGTACATCAGAATAGAAACCACTGGGTCATAAATTGTAGTGACTTATCTGACAATAATGACAGACTACACAACTGAAACTGACTGCATGCAACAACTGATGTGGAGGAAAGAGCAGCAACACTAAAGACCAGAAACAGACTGTTTAGGGTACCGGACTTTAGTTTGTATCTTCAAATGTGATGTTAAATGATATTGATAAATGTGAGCAGTCACTTCCTCGTCACTCATTGAATCTGATGTTACTCTACAAAATTTCTCTTTTTATGGTGCCTGTCCCATAGTTCTCAAGGACTCGCCCTCGGTTTCTTTCCATCCGTGATCGTCACAGATGCAGAGCTCTCTGTGCTCTTATTGATCAATGTCTCTGGAGGAGCAAACCGTAAGAGGTAGGACGAAAGTTAAACATGTTAGACTTTCAGTTCCTGAGTGATGTGGCATCCCAAACTGATCTGTTGTTGGTCATAATGGCACTGCATGAGGCAGGAAGTGCGAATTCTGTTGCTGGCAGGTCCTGAAACCTTACAACTGTCACGTCAGACCATAATGCATAAATGCATGTGTAGTCTGACCCAGGCATAAGAATTTTTTGTCAGAGAACATCGGTCAAGTAAAGATTTGTTTTCACTGCACAGTTATTACTCATAGAGGATGTCTTGTGGCAGTGCACTGGAATAAATCAGGTCATTTTGAAATGTTTGTAGGACACTGCTGAGAGAAGCTAATCCATCCATTCACCCAACAATGGATGGATAGATAGACTATACTGCCAAAAATATTCGCTCATCTGCCTTGACTCACAAATGAACTTAAGTGACATCCCATTCCTAATCCATAGGGTTCAATATGATGTCGGTCCACCCTTTGCAGCTAAAACAGCTTCAACTCTTCTGTGAAGGCTGTCCACAAGGTTTAGGAGTGTTTATGGGAATTCTTGACCATTCTTCAAGAATCACATTTGTGAGGTCACACACTGATGTTGGACGAGAAGGCCTGGCTCTCAGTCTTCGCTCTAATTCATTCCAAAGGTGTTCCATTGGCTTGAGGTCAGGACCCAGTGCAGGCCTGTCAAGTTCATCCACACTAGACACTGTCATCCATGTCTTTATGGACCTGCTTTGTGCTCTGGTGCACAGTCATGTTGGAAGAGGAAGGGGCCAGCTCCAAACTGTTCCCACAAAGTTGGAGCATGGAATTGTCCAAAATGTCTTGGTGTGCTGAAGCATTCAGAGTTCCTTTGACTGGAACTAAGGGGCCAAGCCCAGCTCCTGAAAAACACCCACACACCTTAATCCCCCTCCACCAAACTTGACACCTGGCACAGTGCAATCCGAGAAGTATCGTTCCCCTGGCAACCTCCAAACCCAGATTCGTCGATCAGATTGCCAGATGGAGAAGCGTGATTCATCACTCCAGAGAACGCGTCTCCACTGCTCTAGAGTCCAGTGGCAGCGTGCTTTACACCACTGCATCGACGCTTTGCATTGCACTTGGTGATGTGAGGCCTGGATGCAGCTGCTCGGCCATGGAAACCCATCCATGAAGCTCTCTTCATATTATTCTTGAGCTAATCTGAAGGCCACATGAAGTTTGGAGATCTGTAGCGACTGACTCTGCAGAGAGTTGGTGCCCACTTATGGCGACCGTTATTTTCCATTGTAGTTAAGATAATATCGAATTTGTTTTTTTTTATAAACTCTTTGAAATCCTGGGTCTGGGTTCTGATTCTTGTCCTTTTTTGTAAGCTCTGTTATACTCAGTACTTTTAACGCAAATATTTTCTGGTATCATATCATTTTATGAATGAGGCATCAAAAATGTATCAAAGCATTACAATAAACTTTTCTGTGCAACCTAACTCTGGATCAGTTGCTAATGGCTAACAGTTTGCTATTATTACCTGTTTATATTTTGCAACGGCACAGAACAGCTAGCATGGACAGAGACAAGGCTGGGACATGAGACACATCTCGGGCAGTAAAGACATAAGAGACAGATGGACACTTCTAAATAACACAGTGGGCGCTATTCTGAAGGAGTGTGTGGTGGTTTTGGGGTGTGTAGGTCCATACTCTTGTATTCTGAAGAGGTAAGTTCTGGCATAAAGCTGGATCATTCAATTAATCATATCTGTCTTGGATATAAGTTAGATCAAACCAAGCAGAGAGTCAGTTCTCATTCACTTTGAACCAGTGTGTGCCAAGTGACTGCTATTAACAAAGGGTTTTAGTTGTTTGGCATGAATTTAAGATTGACAAATGCCTTTCTCTGCTTTAGTGTCCACTTGACTCCGAACAAACTCAGAACACTGCATGATATTTACTGTATGACAGGCATTAATGATACAAAAGAGGAGTCCAACACTCCTGCATGGGTGCAAAAGCTAGAACTCATTATTATTTACATATCCTGTAAAAACTGTCAGGACCAAGCAGGATTATGTCTATGACAGACCTGTTTACAGTACAGCAAATAACTGTTTTCTTTAAGCTATTTATTTTCTAATTTTCCTGCAGACAACTTTGGCTTATAAGGGAGACACTTTACCACACTGGTAACTCTCTGAGTGGTCTAAGAAAATCATGTCAGTACAGTTCCAGGTGTGTATGTGTTTGTGACTGATTGGCCTGATTTTGCTCAAGCGTGATGACCTTATATAAACAAATAAATTGCAGTGCTTTTAGTTATTAAGGTGGTAGTTTGTGATTAGGGGGCTGTTTAGTTTGAGTAACCTTTATTCCTTAATTCCTGACCTCTTGTCATGGTTCTTTTTTCTGTTTTGTTTCTAAAATACACCAGACAGCCTGTTTTATTATCTGTTACCACGGTTATTAGGGAGATTCAGTAGTATATATACAAATACTTTAAATGCCGATTTTGAGCAAATCTTCAATCCTGTAAGTTGTTTCAGAAGTTATAAGAGGGGCAGGAACATGAAGGAATACCACACCGATTATTGCTGCAAAAAAGTCACACTGTCTTTAAATGTTGTTACATTATTAACTTTCACATATGTATGAGAACACACCAGTGCTTCATGCCATGTGTGTTTGTTGTCGTCAAGCCCAATCCAAGAAACGTACCACCATCTTCAACTGGATGGACATTGTTCTTTAAATTTAATTTTACGTTGTCAAACATCATTTTGGTTTTTAGTGTTTTCCTGTTTCCCTGATATTTATGAAGCTGTCCAGTCACCTCTTTTTTCTACACTATAATGATTAAGACTGACTCCCAAACAAATCAGCCATCTTAAAATCTCTTAAGACAAAGTCATAAATTAACATTTTTCAGTAAAGTCTGGCATGCACCTGGCATACCCAAGCATCCCCAGTGTCTTCTCAAACAGCAGTCATATCAAACCCTGGAAGTCTTTTGCTGTGTCTCCGTCTCTGTTGGAGTGTGGATGAAGCGGGTGGAGGAGCATCATCCTTTTACAGAAATGTATTGATTTATGGAGTTCATAATCTGCAGTGGCACAGAGGGGGAGATGTGGCTCATTCCAGCTTTCTGAGACTTACAATTTAATGAAGTCATTTATCTCTGATCTAAGGCCCTGCTATCACGCCATCCATCCATTCACACAAACTACACACACACGCACACACACTTCCATCTACATACAAAATCAGCTTCATATTGTCGTCTGAGTATATTAAAGGATGAATCAGAGGAATTATAATAATTAGAGTGAACGTGACCTTTTTTCCATATCTGTCATTGTATTTGTGATAATTATTCATTCTTACTCCACATTTGTTAGACAGTGCTGCTGGTGTGGGAAAATTCAACTCAATGATCCGGGTTCACCTCCTACATTGAGCACAAAAAAATGGAATTATGAATAAAAGACGGCCCATTAATCAAATGCCTCACTGTACTTTCAAAGTAACATGTTTGATGACTTTGCAAAGATGATGTGTATCATTTCTATACTTTTTTTCTGTCATGTTATAAATAAATGTAAAATGAGGGGTAGGAGGTAATTGGTTGGAAACCAATGGGAGCATAAGCGACTGGGGAGCAGCCATTGAGTGGTATCATTAGTCCAGTGGTTCCCAATCTTCTTATAGTCTGTACCCCTACAGATACTTGACCTTCAGCCATGTACCCCCTACTCTCACACACTTACAGCAGCTAGAAAAAGCAATGTCAGCCACCCCACCTTCCACATTTAATATCATTACAATACATTAGTTATTTCTCACTAAATGTTTTAATTTACTAGCAATGTCAGTGGGCAACACCAGTTCACTTTTGGAAATAGAAATTTACATTTCTGGCACATAGTCATTAATTAACTTGAAACTGTTGAGTACTAACTCACCACAGCTTTATTGAGAAGGCCGTCTGACTGAACTTATGTTAGTATACGAATCTTAGATAATTCAGGACAGATTTTCTTCTTCAAGATGCCACACCAACCCATCCTCCAGCCTCTCTGCCAACACTTCAGGCCTTTATCAAATCTCACAATGCAAACATCTTCCAGTTTGAACTTAACTACTGAAACAACTGGTTGAAACCTGACAGGTATTTGTGTACCCCCTTGTCACTGAGATACCCCCGATTGGGAACGTGTACCCCAGTTTGGGTACCATTGGCTTAGTCCAATAGATTGCTCTACCAAAACTCAGAAGGTTGCTGGTCCACTAGCTAAAGCTGTCACGTCGATGTATCCTTGGGCAAGGTATTGAACCTCGAGTTGATCCCACTGCTGCTTCAGTGCCGTGTAAACGGGTATGAAATCGTGAGACCGTGTTAGCATATGCTGCTGAGTCGGGTGATTAGGGTTGTTAGATGTAAGGTTGGATTACCACCTGATATTTGCAGATTAAAATCTTTCTCCAGTTGTGCCTTTGTGACAAAAATGAAACGTTTTCAATCTTAAGTCTCATGTAGATTTTGCTGTTTAATGATGTAAATGTGGTCAAAAACGATAGCAGCGGGTTCATAAGTGCCAAACACAATGAAAAAGCTTGTAAGCATGGCATGGAGACATGGAAACAAGAAGGTAGAAGCACGGATAAAGAATACCTATGTGACATTCCTCTTTTCCTCTTCATATAAACCCTCATGTGGTGTTCATATATATATCTATATATCTATATCTATATATATATATACAGTCATGGAAAAAATTATTAGACCACCCTTGTTTTCTTCAATTTCTTGTTCATTCTAATATCTGGTACCACTAAACATATAATACAATGAACACAACAAAAAATGCAGCTGGTCACATAATACTTTATGTCCTATTTGACATTCTTAAGCTTAATTGATTCCCAGGGTATATAAGAGGCCATTTCATGTCACAAGCAGCACTGCACATGCAAAGGCCTAGAGTGGTTTCCTGCTTACATTCAAGCCGTAGCACAACTCAGAAGTTGTCAGCTCTCACATAATGCCTAAAACAAAAGAATTATGTGAAGCCACAAAGGCAGCCATCTTGGCACTGCTGGAAATTGGCATGAGTGAGAGACAGGTAGCGAAAAAACTGAAGATCTCCAAGACAGCCGTTCATTACAACAACAAAAAAAACAAGCTGAACATGGCACTACCAAATTGCTACCTGGCCGTGGCAGCTAACGTCTTTCTACCCCACGAGATGACCGTGCACTCATCCGTTCCTGTGTCAGGAATCGTCGTCAGACCTCCAGGGACCTTAAAAATGAGTGGGCACTGTCGAGAAATGTGACTTGTTCAGCAAGGACAGTTCGAAACCGACTTGTTGAAGCTGGTTTGAAGTCACACAGAGCACGCAAGAAGCCCTTCATCAATGAAAGGCAGAGGAAGGCCGGTTACTCTTTGCTCGAGACCACAAGGATTGGACTGTTGATGATTGGGCTAAGGTTCTCTTCAGTGATGAATCAATTTTGAATTGATGCCCTCCAGCCAACTTACTGGTTAGGAGGAAGCCTGGAGAAGCTTACAACCCAGACTGTCTTGCCCCTACAGTAAAACATGGGGGTGGATCAGTCATGATCTGGGGTTGTTTCAGTCTGAGTGGAACAGGGCAAATGCAATTGTGTGAAGGCGAATGAACCAGGTCATGTACAGGACTACCCTTGAAAACAGTCTTCTTCCATCAGCTGGAAAACTCTTTCCTGCCTCGAATGACTGGATTTTCCAACAAGACAATGCCCCTTGCCACACGGCAAGGTCAGTTAAAAACCTGGATGGAGAACCACAACATTACGCACCATGCCTTGGCCTGCTCAATCACCAGATCTTAATCCAATTGAAAACCTGTGGAAAATCATCAAACTCAAAATGGAGAACCACAAGCCCAAAAACAAAGAAAATTTGTTTGAATTTGTCCAACAGGAATGGGCTGCTGTGACAGCAGAACAATGTCAGAAGCTGGTGGAGAGCATGCCAAGGCGCATGGCTGCAGTCATCAAAAACAATGGTTATGCAATCAAGTATCAACTCTTGTGTGTATCATGTGTTTAAAAGCAAACAGAAAAGAAAAACATGGAATGCTTAAAAGTAGTGTTTTTGGTGGTACAATGCCATAGCTATTGATGTAAGAATTTAAGTAATTTTGGTTATTATCAAGAAAACCATGGAAAATGAATAGTTCTTAGTTCTTAAATTAAACTCTCATGAGCTATTTTTGTTGTTATCATTATAATTGTCCAAACAAATGTACCTTTAGTTGAGCCAGGCATTAAAATTAACAAGAAATTGAAGAAAACAAGGGTGGTCTAATAATTTTTTCCATGACTGTATATATATATATATATATATATATATATATATGTACATACATTTTTTTTTAGGGCTGGGACGATTCACTTTTCTACTGATTCGATTTTTAAAGATTTTTAGGTGCCGATTCTATTTAAATTGCAAAATGATATGACCGATTTTTTTCAATCTTTGTTAGCTTTTTTAACAGCAGTGAAAAAGATGAACAATGATGATGCCTACAAATCATATCAGGAAAAATAGACATCACATGTAAGTCCGTTTTCAGGATTTATTCAGGAATATATTTTAACAAGCTGTTTATACTCGCTCTTCAAAAGCCTGGGCTGCATTTAAAAGTGGCTTATTAACCCTTTAGGTACCAGAGTTTTTTCAAGAAAATATTAAATTTTGCTATCAAGATTTGAAAAGGATATAGTTTCGAAGTGGTTAGAGATAATGGCAAACCGTCAAAAGACCAAGGCTCAAAATTGTCAGAATTCTGTCCCCACAATACCCAATAGGCTCATCAAATCTCTGATCCACTTGTGATACTCTTCCTCGTCCCTAAGTAAGCCCAGCCATCATCATCACTGTAATTACAAGCCGAGCATGAACGCCTCTGCTGCCTTGACTCATCTGCTCAGAACTCTGCGGCCTCTCTCCTTCCCGCCAACACCATCGCTTTTCACAGTGTTTTCAGCTTCCCTGACCACGTCCCCTCCTTGGCACTCGGCAATTATTTCCATCCCGGACCCAGAGAGGCAAAGCATTGGTCTCAGTATGTGCTACTTGGGGACTGTAATGGCGCATGTACACGGGCCGCCAGTTTCGTCCTCATTGGACGACTGACAGTCATTCTCAGATTAATTTATATTTAGATGAGGTTAGGCCCTTGAGATATAGCATCTCCTTTTCCAGATAGTCTTCATGTCTTTATGGTTGAAATTCCTTCTGGAGCTATAATCAATAACAACCACAGATAGAGAACTCGTTCTAATATCAACATTAACATCTTTATCAATTATAAACTAGAGAGGACTGGTGTTGATTAATGTATAGCAGCATCTAGTTGAACTGTGATTAAATTGAGTTTAACTGGTCTAAAATTGTCTAATTGGTCTATTTAATTGTAGAGGAATGGCCAAATATTTGTAATTGCAGTTATTACAGGTTTGTAGGTCCACAGCAGCAGGCCGTCCACATCAACAAAACTGAGCAAGGACAAGAGGAGATCTGAGTAAGAGCAGGGTTACCAGATGATTCAGCATCTCTGTAGGTGTTTTCACTTCAGGCTGAAGAGATGGGATGTGGTTTTTAGCTTGTTGATGGATTACAGTAGATAACACCAGTTTATTATTGTGTAAGGTAGCTATTACCATCAGCACAGCGGGTGGTTAATCCCCTTCACACCAGCGGATATTTCCCCATGAAGTCAAATGTTCTCGTTCAAAGGAAGGCTGCTGCAGAGGGGGGCACAGACATATATTTATCTGGGCTAGCTCATCTTTTTACCATTTTCTTCATTACACACTTTGTGCTCTGTGTGCTGCCCCAGGTACTCCCAGTCCAAGAAGCTTTTGTGCGATAAAGAAAAGAACGAATTTGGTGAATCTGGCTCACACATCATGTAAACCGCTGGCACCAACCGTATCCTCAAAGTCATAAATAATGCATGCTATTCTGAGCTCCACGTCTTGTTCGCATATGACCTATAGCCAAAATGATTATGCAGATGTAGGGAAATAAATAAATAATCAATGTTATAAATGGTCACCCGGGGCACGGAGGACTATGGAGCATTTATCAGTTTGTAGGAGGGACAAAATGAAGGCAGTGTTTCCTTCTGTGTTTCTCTTTCTTTTTTTTAACAAGAAGTGATTGGCCCGAATTAACACTCCGATGCTGTGGCCGTTGTTTGCACAGCCATTTAAAATGTAATTATTTTCTGCCTGACGATGTCAGCTGAGGCCTGCAGCTCATGGATTAACTTGCCCAAATGAAGCTCAGACACAGTCCTGCAGTTTGTCGGAGACTGAGGGCACAAAACACACTGAATAAAGTAGGAGATACACACTCAGACAAAATCAGGAACACACACTGACTTACTTAGAGGAGAAGATGCACACTAATAAAAGGTAGAAAACACAAACACTGACTTGAAGTAAAAAGTAGAAACTCTGACAAAAGCAGAAAACCTCTACTGACTAAAAGCAACCAAAAAAAAACACTTTGATAAAATGTCTTTCTAACAGTGTTTTTCTAAAGCAGGTAAAGGTACACTTAAACAAACTACACAACAATTTGGTGAATGAGCACTTGTTTAAAATGTTAAAAATCAATCAGTTAATCTATCTATCTATCTATCTATCTATCTATCTATCTATCTATCTATCTATCTATCTATCTATCTATCTATCTATCTATCTATCTGTCTATCTATCTATCTATCTATCTATCTATATACCTACCTTTTTTTAATGTATCCACTTACATTTATTCCACACTGCCCATAAGAAGGATGAAGGGAAGAAGTTTTCTGGGGCCTGGAGTTATCTAAGGGCCCATGAGGGTCATTTCTTTTGCATATTATTTGTTTTTTGACTTTTTGAGCCTAAATTTGAGGAACAGGACAGTGGACCATGAAGCTGAAAGCTGGGAAGAGAGAGCGTGGATGACATGGAGTCGAGCCACGTTACATTTGAACCTGGCCAGCCATTTTAGGACTACAGCCATTTACATGTGCAAATTGACTGCAAAGCCATCATTCATAAGTTGTTCCAGCTTCAATCAAGCTGTTGAACACAAAGAACAAGTGCAGTAGAGCAATGTGCAATGAACACAAGCACTTTAGCACTTGTCACTTTTCTGAGCACTCTATGTTGTCTAATATCTTTATGTTGTCAATATAATGTAGTTCCTGTTTTTGATCCTGTTTTAGTAGATAATTTATTAGTGTTCATAAGATTTGATGATTATTTTATTCTTTAATTATCTTCTCTGCCCTGTGAAGCAATAATGTAGCGCAACAAACAAATTTTCCTAACAGAACAATAGAGTTTAGCTTGACCTTGAGCTTGACCACATTGGTATATCCAACACATCAATACTAAAGAACCCGGCAATTATTTCTGTGGGCAGACCTGCATATGTCTGTATCTATCTCTCCATATATACATATGTATGTATTAGGGCTGTCACTTTAGTGCATTAATTAGATTAATTAATTACAACGCAAATGAATGCATTAAAAAAATTAATCACAGATTAATCATAGCACACAAACATTTTGATATTGTCCAGCTGGAGGACCCGTACATGGCAGTGGCACATGTCACTTCACACATGCGTCTCTAGTCAAACCAAACAAAGCCCAGGTGACAACAGGAATGGCATATTTAAGACTTAGTCTTATTTTATTTTTGAATTTATTTATCTATATTTGTACTACATTCTTTGATAATCCATCAGGCCTAATTGGTTTGCTGGATGTCCTCGACCTTTTTCTTTTTTTGAATTTGATTTATGAAACACACTTAAAGTGTAATTTGAGTTGCCTGATTGAGCTTAGAATTTTCCGGACAAGACGCCCTGACTTAGGTTTTATTCAATCACCAATAAAAATGTAGATATACAATCTTCTCTTTTTAGTGTATTCATTTGATTAATCATGCACTACAATTTTGTGATGTCCTAGAATTCAAATCCTTTATGTGGGGACTTTAAGCAGATATGAGATTAAAATGTGATTAATTAGAATAATTAATTACAAATCCTGTAATTAATTAGATTAATTTTTTTTAATCGCCTGACAGCACTAGTACATATATATATATAGATATATAGATATTAAGTAACAGACAGACGCAGACAAAACATTAAAATGCCATAAAATTCAGACAGACGATTTAGATAAAACGCATGGCTCAGACATGGAACCCTCACTGATCACTGATCAAAAACACTAAAAAGCATAAGGACAGACAGATAGATAGATAAATTAGCTGATAGATTCTTCATCAAATAAATTGGTTGTGGGACTGGACAGGAAAAAAAAAAAAAAAAAAAAAACAACAGGATCGGCGGGCAGGGTAGGGCGACATCAATAGATGATCATTTTTCGGCGTGTTAAACAACAGGATGAACTGGAGACAGGCAGCAACTGTATGTTTGTGTAAGTCTGCATAAAAAACAATATTTGATTTTTGCATCTACTGTTGAGTTGACAGAATTTGATCATACTTGAAGATCAGAAGTATATGTACTGTTATAGGCTAAATATTATAGTTCACAGTTCAGACATTTATAGGTCTAAACTGCAGCTCTGAGGACTGCTATTTGTTTTCCTTTTCATTCAAGAATGTACTTATCCTGATTTTTACAACAACAAAGCATTTTTTATTGAGATTTGATGTTTGTATTTGCACTGTAGTCTAAATAAGGGGAAAAATACAATTTTTATTTTTTTTTCAGAGCATTTATTTTGTACTGATGCAGCAATATTTTTTGTATGTCTGCATTACGAAGAAAATAAAGAAAATGAGACTTTTGCACAACTTCATACTGTTGAGGGTTTTTTTTCTACATATATATATATATATACATATATATATATATATACATACATACATATATATATACATATATATATATATATACATACATACATATATATATATATATATGTATATTTTCCCTTGTTTGCATTGTCTTTTCAGCTGGGCACTGTGTCTGATGACAGCGTTGGAAAGACCAATGCATTTTTTTTCTAGCAGTTGAAGATATGTGAGTATGATTCACTGCTACAGTGACCATCAGCAGCCCTCCCTGCAGGCTACTCTATCATATCAAACCTTATTTAACCCCTGATGAGAGCTGAAGGGGAGGGCCGTGCCACACCACAGTGTGAAAGAAGGGGAAATAGTGACAGACAGGATAAGACGAGACAAGACAAACAGAAAGGAGGACAGACAGGCAGTGTTACTGATTGAGCAGTCCAAGTGTAATGCTGATCTAAGCTCCTCTAGGAATTAAAGGCAGTGAGGAACCAGGGACACCAGAGAAGTGGTGTCTTGATTTTTCTATAATCTTTATTTTGTATTGTGAGTATTTCGTACTGTTAGCCCTGTTTCGTATTTTGTATCATTAAGTGAGTTGACCATTTCGTTAGACCCCTAATATATGTGTGTGTGTTGGAGTGGGGGGGTTTCGCCATTGCTGTGCTCATAAAAGCTGAAAGTACATCACACAAAGGTCAAGAGGCGTCACTAGCCAGTGCCTTACTGTCACCCACCTTCTTTCTCAAAAGACTGGTGCGTAGTGATGACAAATTTGCAAGCAAACCTTGAAGTTAGCTTCCCCCTGTTTCCCTCAACAAAAACTTTTGGATTGTTTCCACTGTATTTGTTTTTCAGAATTGTTATTTATAAGGTCAGTGATGCAAGAAAAAAAACACAAAATTCCACCGCTATGCCCACTTTCCCAATCTTTACAAACATAACTTTCAAGAATGTTGAAATATTAATTGTGCTCAGTGAGAGTAGAAAGCTGATGTCAGTTAACAATAAACCAGACCAAAAGGGTATCAGATTTTAGAAAATTATTTAGGATAAATGCTTCAGATAAGATTTCTGATGAGCTCATGTGTGTAAAATGTCAGCTTAAAACCTAAAATAACAGAAAATACGTTGGAATTTTAAAGAGCTGATGTGTGTAAAAGGACTCTTGATAACAAGCTGCCAACAAGGATTACATAAATGACCAGACCCTTTCACAAGCATTGCGACCTGAAATAACCAACCTGATCAGGTCAATAAATTAAAATGAAATTTTCAAACAAGACAGAACATTATGATGTCCACAATGCAAATGTTGTAGCTGCTTCTGAAATGAACTGCCATGTTGTTCAACAGTATGTCAGTTAGCTTTTTACTCATGCAGAAAGTTAAGTTCTTCTGTCAAGATTATCACGATTAACCAGAGTTTTTTTTAAGTTCAGTAATATTTATTCGCTGATCGCCTTATTTTCCATGTTGGTCTGAAGGTTCTGAACTGGCATTGTTCTTGCTGTGAGGCACGTGCACTCTCTGCTGCACCTCCCTGCTAACCATCCACCCTCCAGTCCTTAGCCAAGCCATTACGGACTGAGCTTTTCTGCTACTTCAGACATTTATCTGTGACAGTTATTCAAAAATCCTGTACACTTTGAGACAGAAACCGGGAGTGCTAATATGATGACTCGCTTCCACATTTTATGTCTCCTTCCTGCACTTGAGAGTGATAATATATGCATGAACGTTAATTGAACAAAGAGGCAATTATTAGATAATTGTTTGACCCAACCAGACATTGTCCATGTGGGAGACAAATAAATCAGTGTGAACTTTGAATGAATGATTTCCACTTATGATATTTCTCTTTTTATTTTAATTTTTAGACTTTTAAAATAGTATATCAAAGACAGGCAATACTATGATGTTTGGTTAATACCATAACCACCAAATTGGCTTAAATAAAGAGTTTATATAATAATAAAAAGTTGTATGTTATCATAAAAACATTTTGTAGTGTTCCCAGGAGATGTCTACAACATAAATCTGACTTCTAAAAACATCTGTGGCACCGATATTTTGTAAACTTTTTTATTAAGTCCAAGCATTTCACCTTCAACTGCAACTCTTTCATTTAATTAGGAGAATTTGTTTGGGAAAACAAAATAGAGAAGCAAGAAAATGCATTACAAGGTAACAACATGATGAAACATGATGAAAAAGCACTTCCCTCTTTTGGAGAGCCGACTCAGTCACAAACATTAACCCCAGGTTATATCATCACTTCTGCTCTGCACGGTAGAAACCTGGAGTATATTCTGACTCCTGAGCTGCTCCTTCATGAAGACCCTCTGAATCTGGTGTGAACAGAAGGGTGTAAGATTGCTCTAGGAAGGGCTTTCAACATGTCAAGGTCATGAGGACTCATCAGTCCATACTTAACTGTAAGGTGTGTTTAGTTTGTCATGACCTGTGGTATTCAAAATACTCTCCCAAAATACCTTTTTGAATTTCATCAGACACACTTGACTAATACTATACTATTAACGGCTTCTGTAGATGGTCACAGTTAGTGGTGTGATTAACAGAGGAAAATAAGTTATGGTTAAATGTTGCAGGGTCATATTTGATGGATGGGTCAAAACAAGAGTTTGACCATGCAGATCAAGTATTAAGGACAAGGGATTTAGATTTGTCCTTAAATGTCATGCTTGTTTGTGGGCCATTTAAAGGCATGACTAAAAGGACACACAGTAAAAGTGCACAGTAGTTCGGGAGTGTTGGTCTACATTATGCTGTTATGATGATTTGCATATTAGATAGATAGATGGATAGATAGATAGATAGATAGATAGATAGATAGATAGATAGATAGATAGATAGATAGATAGATAGATAGATAGATAGATAGATAGATAGATAGATAGATAGATAGCGCAGAGGAGATGGATCACACCTATGGATGGATCACGTGATTCCTGCAGGAATCCCACCTGATGGGAGTAATTTTTTACTTAATCCCGTGATCAGGACGGGACAGGAAAAAAAAACAACGGGATCGGGCAGGAACGGGAGCGACATCAATAGATGATCATTTTCAGCCGTGTTAAACAACAGGATGAACAGATGCGTCCATTTTTGTAGTAATTTCTCAGTTAGAGCCAACATTCTTGACCGCCCTAGCAACACAACAGCGGCATACATTCTTTACACCGACTGAATGTCAGGCATGTGAAACTTAAAGGCAAGGCCTTTTATATGCACTGCACTTCTACCTAAAATAAAAAATGTAGCATTTTTTCAACATGTTTGGTTTTATTCAAACAGGAACGGGATAGGAGTGGGAGTAATTTTGAGTGGGAGCGGGACGGGATTCATTTTTTTCTCCAGCCTGGGATTGGGACGGAATGGGATTTTTTCTCTTGGAGTGGGACGGGACAGGAGTGAAAATCCACTCCCGTGTCATGCTCTAGTCTGAATTTCAGATGTACAATTGATCCTTGTCCTTTTGTTGTGCTATAATATTTTTGTACTTAGGTTAAAGTGCTTCTTTCATTGAAGTACACAAAGCATAAGAGAAGATCCAAAAGACAAGTCAGAAACAGAAAGAATGTAAAAGTAAAATCTCATAAATTAAATAAAATCAGAAGACAGAAGTGAACAGACTTCTTCATGTTTAATAGACCAGTTAACTCAACATCGAACACCTGTTGGCTTTATTTATCATTTCCAAAGGAATCACTTTATCTATTATCTATTACTTGCATAAAACACACTGTACAGCCTGTTTTATTTTCTGTGAGCATGTTTTTGTATTTGAGTGTATTAAATGTTAAAAATGTTTGACAGAATCTCTGAGCTACTGCGTGTTAATTGTTTTTGGAGTTCTGTCCTGTAGCACTCACCCCATCTCACCCTATGTTTGAACTGAAGCTGAGAGTCATTTATGGCACTTTTGGGTATTCCTCAAGTCCATACTAATCTTGGACTGGCAGCAGGCCTACATAAATAATTCAAGTATTATTGGGAGAAAAGTTCTCAATCATTTTCCTTTAGACAGTCCAAAAATACTTTGTGGTAGAGTCAGGGCCCAATGTTCATTTAGTTTTGGTCAACCTGATGGGCAGGAGGCCAGTAAAAGGCTTTGGTATTTATGTATTGTAGTTGTTGTTGTTTCAAACCCTAACTGGCAGCTGATATAAAAACACCACACATGCTGCTGAGGAAATTAAAGCGCCATCCTTGTGTGTTTATGTATATGTGTGGGAGTGGGAGAGCAGGAGAAGGACCAGCTCCTCTGTTCACATGCATGGTGGGATATCTATTTCCATCTCCCTGAGATAAGAAGCAGCTGGATCTCCTATCTTTAGATGAGTTCAAGAGAGGAAATGTATACTTCTGAGCAGCAGAAAATAATATCCTGTTCAAAGGTGCACCAGAGCAGGAGATTTATTTAAAACCACTTTCTTCTCTCTCCCCTGCAGAAATAAGTTTCACCTTTTATGAAAAACGTTGCAAATTCTATTCATTCCCATCCTGAGCAGGGACTGACTCTGTGTCCCCTGCCTTAAAATGATTATGTGAAGGACTCCACGGCAAATTAAATATGCACAGAGTGAACTACACTGATGAAGAAAGCAAAGAATTTAAATTAAAGGTGCTGAAATCCTGTTTGTATTCTGAAATCTCTAGGACAAACCTGTAGTATGTGGGCTGGAACATCCTTTGTCTTCAGAACTGCATTATTCTTGTTTGCATGATTTAACAAGATGCTGGAAACTTCTTCAGAGATTTTGTCCATGATGTTGTACTCGATGAAGATCTGTTGACTGCTGTGGCCACTTAGGAACAATGAAGTCATTAGCTGGGTTTCCATTACAGTTTTTCGCAAAATAAAAGCAATATTCCGAAAATTTTGACAAAGTGTGTTTGCGCTTTGAACGTGTTTCCATTGAAGGTTGTTCTCCACAGGAGCGTCGTAACTAGGCATGTAAATCGTTAGGATTTTATCAATACTGATACAGATATCGATACTCCTTATCGGTATCGATAGTTATCGATACTGTTATCGATACTTCAACATGTAATTTTGTGTAAAAAATAAAGACTTTACAAGATATTAAAATATTCAACCTTTTTTGTATTACCACAAGGTAACAATAAAGCATCAACAGAATAGAAGTAATGCATTACAAATGCTTCTCAGAGGCAAAAAGAAAGCTAAGGAGATGGCAAAACCCCTTCATGCCGGCCAACAGACTGCTTGTACAGACAGACCCAGATATCTTGTGGTGCTAAAATTGATGCTGTAATGATGACTACTAGGGCTCTCACTTTATATCCAATATTCGAATAACCGTTCGAATATGGGGGTAAATGTCCATAACCGAATTGTAAATAAATATTTGAATGTAAAATATTGAGTGTAGCGGCACATCAGGGCGCCTGGAGCAGTGGACCGTTTCATCCAACAGAGGGCGCTGTGAGCGCAGCTTGACCCTCAGTCACATCCGGTGCTCTCTTGACCTCAAAAAACAATGAGTTTCCGCTCTGAAACATCTGAGGTGAGCTGTGTGGATGTATTTCTGGTTCTAATGTGGCAGCCCTTGTGTAACTGTGTTGTTTTCGGCAGGGTCTTTACCGAAGGGGCGGATAATAGAGTCTCTGTCGGTGCTGCAGTCTTAAGTGTTAGCTGGGCTGCTAACTCTACTCGTGTTGCTATAGCAATCAAACAGCCCACACTCCTTTAGCTTTATACTCTGCTTGTGCTCCAAGTGTTTGGTGATGTTGCTAGTATTTCCTCCCTTGGACGCAACTTCTCTCTGACAAAGATTGCATTGGGCCGAGTTTTCATTAACTTTGCTAAAGTGAGCCCAAACCTTTGAGCGCTTAGCCCTCACCGACATGCTTGAGCCGGACGGCAGTAGTGTCATAACTATGTGATAGTTGAAGGGACGTTTAAGTACCGATAACAGTACCGTTTTCCCAGATTCTTAATGGTATTCAGATACCGACCCAATTAGGGACCGGTACATGAAAGTACCGGCCCACGGTTTACATCCCCATGGATGCCAAGGCTTGTCGAACCCTTTCTATCGGTCTCTTATGTCCAAATGTACCGCCATGTTTACTCCGAGGAAAGTGATCATGTGACCAGATACGCCAGGTCCTGTGATGTATAATTGCGGAAGAGTGTTTCCATTGCGCTTTGCGATATATTGGAATATCGTAACGTCTGAAAAACCACCTCATAAAAGCGTAAAAACTTTTTAGAGATGTTTTAGTGCTTTTTCCAAATTCAGGTGTGTCCATTACCATTTTTTTATTGCGCTGTTTACAATTTACGCATATCCAAGGGTAATGGAAACGCACTTAATGTTATGTTCAAGTAACAAGTTTGACTTGATTTGAGCTTTTTAACATGGAGCAGATATCGTCATCCAAACACACTATGTGATACAGGAAAAGAGATTGTACGCAGCATTACTCATGTGGGCTGTGCCATTTCAGTGGTACCAAATTGGCACTCTGAGCCAAAAAATTTACCAAAAACAATCTCTCATATCATAACAGCCGTATCATCAAAAGCCTGAGCTGTTAGCGCAAGGATGGATAGATAAACAGTTTATGTTATGACCCTTCAATCTGAATGCAGCATAACAGGCAATGTTTATCCAATCTTTTACTGTCCAGTTTTGGTGAGCGGTGAACCACAGCTTCCGGTTCTAAGCTGACAGGAGTGGCATCTTGTGGTCCTTGGCATACATTGGTCAAAGAAGTGATTATTTTTGTCTTGTTGAACCACTACAGCCATTCTCCTCTGACCTCTGTCATCACCTAGGCATTGTCACTGAGAAAACTTCCACTATGTGGATATTTTCTCTATTTCAGACTATTCTCTGTAAACTCTAAAAATACTACACACTCAAAGTCAATCAAATCACCTTTCTTTTGCATTTGATGCTAAGTTTCAGTGGAGTGACCATAACTACATGCCTTTATATTCTTTTCAGTGTCATGTGGCTGGAGCCTTGAGTGATGGTACACCTTGGGCTGGTTACCAGTCAATCACAGGACTGCCATTCAGAGACTTGGCAAACCTGGCATTTGTTACGTTTTACTTTTCAACATTTTTGATAAAATTAACTTCTCCATCTCTTATTTACTGTTCAAGATTTATTGATATCATGGAGTAACACTATTTCTCAAGTGAACTCATTGTTCCATCGTTACCACTCCCTCCCTCTGAGGGTTTGTTTGTTTTAAAGCTCGGCCTCGCTGTTCTGGTTCATTTGTGGCTGTGTTTTGCTCACAAAGGACACCATTTTTCAGGAGAGACCAAACAAGAGAAATGTGTATTTACATGAGCAATAAGGGTCAAGAAAGCAGCTGACCTTTGTAATTACTAGGTTTCCAGAGGAGGGCTGTGTCAACCATGTTTCAGATATGGAGAGGTTGGAAAATGGCCTTTAGATTAAATGGTGTAGTACAAACCAACAACATTGTGATATCAAATAGAATGGAGGAGTTTAGACCCTTTAGGTGCATTGTGCAGGTGTCTTTCCTTTTTTCAACCCAACACTGTTATCTCTTTAAAGGGACTGTGAGGAGTTTCTAAGTAATTACAAAAAAGTCTCATTTTTAGATATATGCCTGATCGAAATACACACTTTAAGATGAGTTTTATAGCATCAAAATAGGCTATCTATAAATGCTATTCCTTAGTTTCGCGGTCGGGTCGGACAGGGCTGGACTGGCCTGGATACTCAACTTTGGGAACAAGACAATTAAAACTAGAGCAAATTTATATTATTCGAACACGTCTTAGAGCACCGGGCTGTTAGTAGAGTTATATAGCTGGCTACGAAACTACATAATAATCACATTCTTCATGTGATATTTGTGAACAACAACGCAGGGCGTGCTAACAACAGCTAACAATAGCCTGGTAGATCGGCATGTTTTTTCCGACTTCAACTGGAACGCCGTTAAGTCGAAGATGATGTCACTCTCAGTTCTGAGGTTACTGGAACGCAGCATTACAACAGTCGCCGCTCGTGCTCATGGGTAGCAGAGTCTTAATGTCGCCGGTAATAGATTCTCCTCATAGGACCTTTAAATGAACTACATCAGTTTGCGTGGAGTCCAACACTGCAGGACAAGAACGACCAGAATTAATTTAAAGTAGAATGAACGTATACATGATTGAAGAATTATTTAATTTGAATTTAAAATCAAAATAAACCCAGCCACTTACTTCGAATTAAGTTTTGATTCAGAATTATCATTTTCATTCAGACTTTGGTATCCATCCATCCATCCATTTTCTATACCCGGCTATCCCTTTCAGGGTTGCGGGGGGCTGGAGCCTATCCCAGCTATCATCGGGCGAGAGGCGGGGTACACCCTGAATCGGTCGCCAGTCGATCGCAGGGCAGACTTTGGTATTTACATGGTAATTTTTGAACTTTTTATAGAGGATTTGAGCTTTATTCAGAATTAAAGGGAAACAAAGTTTTCATGTAAACCTGATAAAGCAGTGATAACCAGTAAATGCTCTGTAACCCACATAACAACAACATATAAACAGGCTTCAATTTTGTTCCTTAAAGGAGACATATCATGCTGATGCATGATTTAATACTTACATATAATATAATAATATAATATATATAATATATAATATATATTACAATATATAATATAATTTGAAAACAAGACCTTACACCCCCTTAATTTTCAAAAAATGAGATATTGTATTTTTTCTGATATCCTAGAATGAGATTTGATGCCTCTCAAAATAGGTCATTGCGAAATGTCCGCGAGATTTAAATCGTCGTGACGACACGAGGTACCTTTTTTTTTATTGGAGTAATCTGATAAAACACTTCCTCCTCTGTGATGTCCGTTAGCCACAAAATCGTCACCGAGGAACACATTCGTCCAGCAGCAGTATATAGATCCCTAGCTCACACTCACTCATTACCAGCTCTGGCCTGTAGGGGGACTAAATACGCGGTCGCTGCTTTGAGCCTGCCGGAAAACCCAGTAGAAGAAGAAGGACAGGCTGACTCAACCCCCGACAGTACTGACCAATCAGAGCACAAAGGGCTGTGACGTTGCAAGGTTACTGTAGGTCATCCTGAGATCCTCGTGTTTCAACGAGAGCTTGATAATGGCCTAAAATTAGGATTTTGAGAACGCTATTGTGGGGCAACGAAGGAACTAAATGACTTGTACTGAGGGCAGAAATGCTTTACAGGCATCCTAGTCTGGCATAGTGAAAAGGAGAAATAAGCATGATATGTCTCCTTTAAACTAAGGATTACAGCCTGTATTTGATTGACAATTATATAATCATAGAATCTACATCTGTTCCATTTGTTCAATCATGAGAAACTGTAGTCTTCGTGTGCAAAATCCTGCAGATCACAACAATTTCACCCTTTGGCAATGAAGGGTAGAATCGCACTGCAAGTTGAAAACAAAAGCCCAAACAATTCAAACCCTGAAAACACCTGGAAGGGCAGAAACAGAGATTTGCTCAGTGATCATTTTTGGTGCAGAGACTCTGATAGGTTCACTCTTCACAGAGAAGTAGTTTGTTCAGCAGAGAGAGAAGTGAAAACTGTGATAATTGCCGATCTCTCAAGGGGGGGTTGGGCTCGGTGTCTGCAGGTGGAGACAAAGTGAAGCTCTGTGAATGACAGGCAGGCAGGTTGTTAGACTTACAATGTGTCAAATACAGCAACTTGGTCGATGGCTGAAGTGCTGACAAAATGTCACTTCAACGTAATTACACACAGCATGTAAGAAGAATTATTTGGATTTTCATGAGTTAAAGACCCCAGTACACACCTAACAGGAAGGGCAGATGATTGTCTTTTGTCCTTTTTTTTATTTTTATCAATGTTTTTGCCTTCTTACAGATCCAGCCACTTCAACTTCCCCCTCCAGCCAATTACCAGCCAACTTCCAGCCACTGGAAGCCAATTACATTCTGAGGTTTTACCTAAAATTTTGCACCGAAAAGACGCCCATTCATGCATTTGCAGGGTGTCATCTTGGCATGTCTGTTCCCTCACAAGATGACAAACCCTCAGTCTTTTCCTTGGTTAGTAAATCAGCTGCCAAATCAACTGAGAGCAAACGTGACACCACAAATTACACAAATGTGGCACAAGTGGGAAAGTCTTAAGTGGCTGCATCTGTGCCATGCATTAATGTTGATCAACCTTCAATGCTGGCTGTTGGCCCTCCTGCAACCTCAAAAGGGATAAGCAGAATAATTAATGGATGGATGAATGAATGTGTTCTTACAAAAACAATCAGACAGATCATCTATCAGTGTCCTCCCAAACACACATTTCTTCAAGATGCTTATAAAGAGGACATCTTTTGTCTCTAAAAGATGTGTCCTCTGTCCTCCTTCCTTCATCTAATTTCCCTAAGCAGGGTCTGTTTTTGTCCAGACCTTCCCCGTTCCTGAACAAGGACAGCAACCTTCAGATTATCTTATGTCTTGTAATATTACCCGTTAAGATTATCCTGTGGTCTGAGGTGTGTTAAGAGTGACATTGTCCTGCAGTGGCGTAGCTGGGGTGTATTCCACATGGGTTTTCATATGTGTCAAAGGGGCCCGCATGTTTGGCATGCTGCATTCCCTCAATATATCCTTAATAATAAATGTAATAATAAGGCCTATGGATTTCATTTTTATTGACAAAGAACATTAATGATTTATAATGTATGGCTTTTCTGTCTGTGCCCTGAACAATTATTTGGACTACGCATACATGGATTATTTTATGGATGTATTTAGTGGATATTTTCGTCAGAGACAATTCTGTCCACACCACAGAATTATCTCTGTTCATACAGAATGGCTCTGAGGCCTGAAATGTCATGCCCAGGCGGTGGTGGAGTTCAGAAAAATGTAAAATAGCACAGAAGAGCATTATAAGCAAGCACAGTCAAATGGTCCAGGAGAAGCAAATGCAAATTTGAAACTGAATAATAATAATAAAAAATAATAATCACAAGTTAACAAATGTATGGGAAACACTCTTAAGTGCAATCATATAGCCCGTTACATGTGGACCATTATTGTTTACAACCACTTTTTATCGGTTTAAAAATAGCCGTTAATCTCCATTTATATGGGTGAAATCGCTGTGTTTGTGTGGTTGAGATGATGTAGCACCATGTTTACCTGCACGTCTACCTGCTGCAGCCGTGCTCGGTCCCGCATCGTCACAGGACTGGGCCACCACCCGGATGTTTTCCGCCCCAGTGAGGACCCCACTGTGGCGGAAAAGATCCAGAAGTTTGGCGCATTTGGCTGCATCTTCTCTTAAATGTTTTTTTTTCGAGCCATACATTTTTTCGCTCCACTAGTGGCTTTTTCTGGCGGCATCTGTCTTTTCTTCATCTTTTTTCATCTCTCGTCTGCGGTCTGGCTCAATACGCGGCTGAGCCAATCACATTTCAATGGGCCAATGGATCAGCTCAAAGCTCAGCAGGGGTATCCCCCCCTTAATATGCAACATAATACAGTGACCCAGTCTGACGGCACGTTACACTCTGCGCTAACCTGCTGCTGCAGAGAAGGCAGCTGCTGCGCTCATTACGCCTCGGATTTAAACAAACAAACAAACAAAAAAATCCTCGGCAGTGTGGTGGTGCTACAGGATTTCACCACAAGAGGGCCCGTGGGTTTTCATAACCCACCAACCCTACGTAAACTACGCCACTGTTGTCCTGATAATTGGCTTGAAAGTGGGTTGGGGCTGATAATCATAAATAATAAACTCATTCAAAATTTCCAACCAAAAATCTTCATGTTTGTGGAGAAAGCCGACGACTCCAGAGTCATGACTCTATGAATTGTGATGTTACTGTAGCCAATCAAGAAGTGAGCTGCCTGAGGAACAAGGAAGCAGGCGTACATAAAAACAAGCACGAAACATAAAGTTTGCTCGGCCTCAGAAATGGAGGACCTAGAGGAACATTCTTACCGCAGCATTCGTTATCACGATGCATTCCTTCTTTCCCGTGCCTTCAGACAGTGAGATGTTTGAGTGGAGGATTCTTGATACCAGACTGTGATTATCATTGTTTATTGCATGGTCGGTACAAATAGATACAATTGGATGCTGACATAGTGAGTAAGTGAGTGAGTGAGGGTCTATTACATGCTGTATCTGAGTGAGGGTGTCCGTCTCACTACTTGCTGTCTGAGTGAGAATGCTTATGGATGTGTTTATTTGTTTATTTTAGATTTTGCACTATAAAAGAAACATATATCAAACTGGAAATATTCAGAAAATAAAGAAATGTGTCAGGAGAGGTCAAGAAGCCATCAGGCTTATGCAAAGGAGTTCACCTTTCTATAAGAAAAAGAAAAAGCAGAGAACAGTCAAGATTTCAGTAAGAACACAAAGTAATACATGCGTACATGTGTCTAACCATTTGTGAAGAAATACAAGAAATAATAATAAAAGTACTGATAATCGACATTAAAGGGACTGTTAGGAGCGCGGTGACTGTCGTAATGCTGCGATAACCTATTTTGATGCTATAAAACTCATCTTAAAGTGTGTATTTCCATCAGGCATATATCTAAAAGTGAGACTTTTTTGTAAGTACTTAGAAACTCCTCACAGCCCCTTTAAACAAATCTAAACAGATTTAACAAAGAAACAAAAAAATGTAGAGACCATAAGAGAGTTTATAAAATTAGCATTAAATTTAAGACATAGGAAAAAACAAAGTAAAACTAAGCTTCATGAATTAAATGTAAAGACAGTTTCTTTTTAAAAACATGTAATGATGAAGAGCTCTCAGCTACATGTCTTTTATCACTCCACATTTTTACACCATGATATCTGAAAGAGAATTGACTGTTCAGTTTTATAAAAGGGAAGGTGAAGATGACTAACCTGTCTGGTATTAAATGAGTGAATCTGTGAATTTAATTTGAAGAAATATCTGAATGATGATGGTAAAGAAGAAGGTAAGAACATGTTTTTAAAAATAAATATACATATCTGATGAATATTTATATCATAAACTGAGAGAATATTCAGTTTTTTAAAGAGTGGGGCAGAAGTTTCTGTTGAATTAGAAAAAGTTGCCAATCTTATAAGGCGTTTTTGCAGAGAGTAAATTTTCAAAAGGTTGGACTGGTACGTGTTTGCCCAGACTATTTTACCATCAATCAAATATGGATAAATCAAAGAATAATACAATGTCAATAAACAAGACTTATCAACAAAATGTCTAAGTTTGCTGATGATTCCTACTGACTTTGCAGTTTTTTTAATGAATAAAGTTAATGTGTTGTTTCCCATGTGTTTGGCATTCCTAAGAGCTAAGTTACTGTGTATCTGCGCTACACATGGTCAGGCTATTTCTGGTAGGTTGCCAGACTTTCTGTCCGTCTGTATCTCTTCTGCGTGCATGGACAGCAAACCTACATATGAATTGATTTAGTCTATAATCAAATAATGATTCATGATACATGAATTGGTCCATGTCTTAAATTTTATGCTTTCAAGGACCAGCTCATGTGTTTGCGCTGTCTCCAGAAATTTGTCCTGTCTTTTTTTTTTCCAATTTTTTTAAGATTGGGATTTTCCATCAAAATAATCCCAAGACCACCATCATTCCCTTTTCTCATAAGTCCTCTAGCATGTGTTTTCCAGTTGTTGCCAGGGACAACGTTTATGGTTGATGCTATGCTTCTCCTCTTCCATTTTTGTTTGGTCATGTTTGATCAGTTTCTGTCTTGGAGGACTAGATTCTAGATCAGTGGTGGGACAGAATCATTATTACCTCCGCCAAGGAGGTTATGTTTTCGGGAGAGTTTGTTTGTCCGTCCGTCTGTCTGTCCGTCCATGAACAAAATAACTCAAAAAGTTATGGATGGATTTTGATGCAATTTTCAGGACATGTTCAGCATGGGAAAAGGAAGAACTGATACAATTTTGGTGTTGGTCTGGATCAGTGTCTGGCCGCCATGGCCAAAAATGTGTTTGGTCAAGGAATCTAAATATTGAGATGAAATAAAGGTAGGACTAATATTTATGGTCAAAATCACAATATGGCTAAGGACTGTGGCGCTGGCGGAGGTCTGCGCTCTCCGAGTGCTTTTCCAGTTTTGTGGTAAGTTTTGTTTAGATTATCAGAGCACACCTTACACCAGTGATCACCAACTGGCGGCCCGAGGGCCACATCAGGCCCCCCAGAGCTTTCCATCCGGAAAGTGAATTTTTTGAGGAGATTTAGTTTTTTTCTTTCAGTGTGAAAAACTAACAATATATGAAATGTTAAGTGTGGATTAATTCTCAAAATTCTTGCTTCTCTTCTCATAATTTCTGCTAAAATTTCAGAGTTCTGATTTTTTTTTCTGCATAATTCTAAACATAATCTTAGAATTCTGAGTTTTCTGCCCTCAATAATAAAACTAATCTCAGAATTTAAAAAAATCATTCCAGAATCCAGACTTTTTACGGACTTAAAAACAACTTCAACCCAATCTTTTGGTCTTTCATATCACACGACATAAGGAAATGTGCAGAGTAGAAAATGTTTTTGTTTTAAGGACAGCTCAGATTATAATTTTTTTTTATTTTTATGAGTGGCCTCCAGAGCATATGCCAAGGAAAAAACTGGCCCTTGTATAAATGTAGATAATCCCTGCCTTACACAGTATGATCAATGCTTTAACAGATGAAGAATCTCATCAGACTTAGGAAATCCTGATGTGTACTTTGCTTTACATTTTTCCATGCATCTCTGGTGTAGGAGACAAAGATGTAAATAAAAGAAGGAGGCACAAAACGCACTTTAGGGAACAGCCCTGGACTTCTCCCATGACCACCATTAAACTGAGAGGCCACCATGAAAAACACTGAAATGTGTTTTGAAATATTCTTTTATGTGAAGCAGCTTCACATTTGCCTGTTTTGACCTTCACAATGTTCAGCCAGATAAAATAAAAGCTTTCTAACATGCACTTGCTTCATACAGGAGCCTTCAGTGGAGCAGCTCAGCTGAGGCGGGCAGCTCCCAGCGGCTAACAACACTAACTGTAATCTCCTGGCACCTCCTCACCCCTCCTCCTCCAGGAGCTGTGAAGCCCCGCGACAGAGGTTAATGGTATTTTCCCTGCAGTCCACAGTGAGAGCTTGAGTGGTGTTAGTAATTACACATGGTGCTTATACACACACTTGCAGGAACAGACGTTCACACACACACACACACAGATGCTCAGCTCCAAAATAAACTACACACTACACCCAGAGAGAGCATCCTTTTTTTTTAGCTCACAGTCTAACACTTTTTTTTTCATTTGTGTCCTCCTCTCTCCCTCACACTCACACACGCTCTCACACACATCAGCCAGATTCAAAGGTGGCCAGAGACATATGGTTGTAAATGCAGAAGCATCTCCTCCACACAAACACTCCCCCTCCGGCTGACACTCTGCAGGATGCCGTGATCACTGCGAGTGTGTATTGATTTGCTGTCGCTCATCGTGGAGATGCGATGTGTAAATTGGTTGCCTGTCACCGTTATGAGGCATTAGGCTTCTGGTCAGGATGGATGCTGCCTTGACACATTATGACAGAGCAAAACACGCACTAGCCCGAGAGAGTTTAATCTTTGAACTCCAGTTGTTAATAAGCTATTTAGTCCCACATTAAGCAAAGCAGATAAAGAACACTTGAGCAAATGATGTTGGGATCGTTCTTCTGTTGAAATCACAAGTGAGTATATACAGACCTGATCAAAATCTTAAGACCAGTTGAAAAATTGCTAGAATATGCATTTTGCACATTTTGGACCTTAATGAAGTTTTAAACAGAGCTACAATATGCAAAAGCAAGAAGGGGGAGTGTGACAAAAAACATTTGGAACTTGTGGTTAAAAAAAAAACAACCTTAAATAGGTTGTTTAGCACCTGATCAAACGTTTGAGACCACAGGCTATTAAAGCCAAAACCTGCTCAAAATGTTCATTTTCATTCACACGGTCATGCCCTCCTGATGGCTAAAGCTAAGAAGCTTTCTCTTCTTGAACGTGGTCGGATTGTCGAGCTGCATCAGCAAGGCCTCTCGCAGCGTGCCATTGCTGCTGAGGTTGGACGCAGTTAAACAGTCATTCTACATTTTTTGAAAGATCCTGAGCATTATGGAACAAAAAAGTCCAGCGGTAGACCCAAAAAAAATTACACCTGCGCTGAGCCGGAGGATCTGATTGGCTGTCTGTCAAGACACAGGGCGGTCCTCGATCCAAATTAAGGCCCTTACTGGTGCAGACTGCAGTTACATGCAGATGTTGCAGAGGGCATCCCTCATGACTGAGGGCCCTCGTCTGTGTGGTAACAGCTGGGTTTTTCAACAGGACAACACTGCAGTTCACAATGCTCGCTTGACCAAGGACTTCTTCAGGGAGAATAACATCACTCTTTCGGATCATCCCGCATGTTCCCCTGATTTAAATCCCATAGAGAACATTTGGGGATGGATGGCCAGCAAAGTTTTATAAAAATGACCATCAGTTCCAGACAGTTGATGCCCTTCATGAAGCCATCTTCACCACTTGGAGCAATGTTCCTAAAAGCTTCCTGGAAACACTCACATCAAGCATGCCCAAAATAACAAGAACGGTGGAGCTACTCATTTCTGAGTCCTACTGAGAAACATTTTTGTTCTGGTTTGGAGAGTTTTTTGTAATTTTTTGAGCAATGGTCTTAAACTTTTGATCAGCTGATAAACAGCCTATTTCAGTTTACTTGTTGTTTTCAATAAATTACTTTTTAAAAATGCTTTTTGCCCCCCCCATTCTTGCTTTTGCATATTGTAGCTCTATTTAAAACCTCATTAAGGTCCAAATGTGCAAAATGCATATTTTAGTAATTTTTCAACTGGTCTTAAGATTTTGATCAGGTCTGTATCATCAAGCCTGCGGGGTGATGTGTAGAGGCCTGAAGACTACACAGTTTAAGTGCCTGTAAACACAAGGAGCCATATTTTCATGACATGAAAAGTGTGTTCTAAAAGCGCGAAGTGGTCTGGGACATGTCCGCCTTTATTTTTCTATTCTGACAATGCAAATTCTTGATGTAAAGCTAGGCGCAGGTGGGCGTACCATAGATCAAACCAATCAGCTCTCATTCCCAGGCAGCTGGTGTTTCTGACATTCAGACATTGAGGCACACAAAAGACTCAACTGCAGCCAGAGCAGGTCCTTGAAGCAAAAGCAGGGTTTACTGACAGTCCAGAGTTTGATACAAAGAAAGGCGAAGGTATCCAAAAAACATGAGGCAAAAAAGCAAGGTGCATACAAAGAGGGTTGTGATTGAACTATGGCTATGACACGAATGTTAGAAAATGACACAGAGAACAAACAACCTGGCAAAAAGACTGGAGAAGACATTGGGGTTAAATCCATGCAGTGATTAGGGTAGACACAGGTGGGGGAGGCACAACTAGGGATCAGGTGTGACGGGATTTAAGAGTCAAAACATGAAACAAAATGGGTAATTTAACTAAGGCAAAACTGTGATCATGACAGTTCTGTGATTTACACAGCAAGTTTAAACTGATTTTTTTTAACAAATGTGCTGATACTCACATGTACGCCCTGTGTTAGTGAAACCACACTGGTATTGTAAAGTGATTATAAACAAAGCAGGAAAACGTAGTAACAGGCTTTAGAAACTTTAATGTGAGTTTACAAAGGCACTACAATTCCCATAATTACATAAAGAGGGCAAAAGCCAACAGCTGAGGAGAAATAAATGGGATTTGACATTATAAATGACCATGACCGTGATGATACAGTTATGTTATATATATTATGGTATAAATATGGAAGTGAATCCATAAAGTGACTCTTTTTTTTTTTAATATGGCCCAGTGTTAAGTTATTAAAGTTTCATAAACTTGAGAATTTTTGGCATCCAGACAAATATGTGGATCATCACCAAAATGTAATTTCATGCAAGTCCATCCCAAAGTTTTTGTAATCTTACTAACGAACAAACAGACAAACAACAACACAGACAGACTCTGATGAAAACATAACCTCCTTGGCGGGGTTACAAAGTTTGCACTGGCCTTGAAAAGAGAATAGTGGGGTTTTACTGGTATTGTGAAACAAAACTGGGTTTTCACTGTGTGGTGTTGATTATTCAGGAAGAAGGAGTCATGTGAACCAGTTAATCACTTTACTGAACTTGTAGCAGTGGGCACATACAGACATCACGTAGCATGGTAGGACAGGTCACTCACATCCTTCTTCTACGCAGTATATCCACTTACACACTATCTCATAGCGCCACTCACTGGCCATATCTGGTGGTGTCATAATATAACTATTATTGCATGCGTCTGTAAACACAGCACATTGGTTTTTAGAGTGATCAGTTGGTTCATATTTGTTTTGTCAAGTAAGATTTAACTGCTGATGTAAAGTTAGAATTAGGCTCACAGTGGTATTGTAAAGTGATAAATGGGTTTCCACTCGTTTTATAAAGTGACCCTATGGGTTTTTAATGGTTTTGTAATATAATATGTGAGTTTCCACTGGTTTTGTAGAGTTATGAGTGTTTTTTCCCTCATTTGTAAAGTTACAAGTGGGTTTTCATTTGTTTTGTAAAGTGTAAAGTGTTTGTTTTTATTGTTTTTCAAAAATAATAAAAGGGTATTCCCTTGTTTTGTAAAGTGACAACTGAGTTTTCACTGGTTTTGTTGCACCAAAACCGTGTTTTTATTGGTTTCATAAGATGAGTAGTGGGTTTTTACTGGTTTTTTAAAGTTAGTAAGTGGCTTTTACTGGTTTTTAGTTTAACAACTGGTTTTTTTTCTGGTTTTGTAAAGCCAAAGCGATGCTTTCATGGGTGTTGTGCAGTGATGATTGGGATTGGAGGTTAGAAGCATGCACTATGGCAAACTCTACAGTTTCAGATGATCTGAGCATTGTGACATGGCATGTCATCCCTCTAGGCTTAGCGAGACAATGCTAACACCTTTGCAATAGAGCATTATACAGGAGCGGATTTTCACTCCTGTCCTGTCCCACCCCCAGAGAAACAAAACCTGTCCCGTCCCAATCCTGGCCGAAGTAAAAAAATTAATCCTGTCCTGTTCCACTCCCATGGAAAGACTCCCACTCCCATCCTGCTCCCACTCACTCCCACTCCTGTCCCGTTCCCGTTTGAATAAAACCAAACATGTTGAAAAAATGTTGCATTTTCACGAGCAATGCGCGCAAGTTTTACACGCTGCAAATACTGTGATTTTTCCATCATGTTCCACTCTCATAAATCTCTGGACTACTTTCGACTTCACAACAAGATCCCGTAGCTCCAGCGACGCATCCTTATTTTAATTTTGTCCCGCAGCTCTCTTTTCAACATGTCGCCTTTTCCCTCTATGTTGTTTTGTGTGTCGCCGGCAGTCGCTCAGAGTCGCTTTTCACTTCTGGTGGTGACAGGAAGTCAAACCACTTTTGTAGTTCTTTTGTTTTGCTAGTGCGGTCAAGAGTGTTGGCTCTCACTGAGAGATGACCACAAAAATGGACGCATCATCTGGTTGTTTAACACGGCTGAAAATGATCATCTATTAATGTCGTTCCCCGCTCTCGTGCTTTTTTTTCCGTGCCGTCCCGATCACGGGATTAATTTAAAAATGACTCCCGTCCTGTGGGATTCCTGCGGGAATCACGGGACCCACGGGAATTCTCGAAAAATGTCATCCTCTACTTTGTACTACTACTGCTGTTGTTTACACCAAGTTCTGACCCTACCTTCTGAATGTGGCAGCAGAAGTCTGGACTCATCAGACCAGGCACCATGTTACAGATCCTCTGTTGGCCAATGTTGGTGAAACAGTGTGAACAGAATTTTTAGTTTCCTGCTTACATGAGGGGCAGCCAGTGTGGTGTTCTGCTGCTGTAGCTCTTCTACTTCATGACTCAATGTGTTTGCACTAGTCAGACCAGCCAATCTGGTGATATTGATACCTTGAATATCCTTTAAATTAGCGTTTTCCCTGTTGTGATCCATGTTGTGTCATTCAGGAGGTGTCTTGATCATGACTGCTTAGCTGAATGAGTTAAGTTTGCTGCAGTTTGATTTGCTGAACAGCTATTTGGGTTAAAGCATAGTGAAAAACGGGTATCTAAAAAAGTGGCCAGTGACTGCATCTCTACTCGGTGTTTAGCAAACCACAGGACTTGTCTGAAAACTGTCCAAAATCTTCTTATAGATAAATTGACAGCAGTGTTGATTGGTGACCACATTTTTTTTCTCTTTCTGTGCAGACGAGATGTGACAGCTTCAAATTTTCCCAGTGGTTGAGTCATTTCCTAATCGGCCCTCGCTGTCATCTGCTGCGGCCTCTTTTCTCTCTGCTGCTCATTGGAGGGGCTGATGGGTGCTGATAATGAGGCTAATGGTCTGTCTGAGTGACTGACTGAATCAGAGAACATTAAACATCGAGCTGTCTCTCTGCTACCTTCACACCAAGGCATCCCGCCATTTAAGGATCACAGATTACACTAAAGCTTCATTTTAGAAATGACTCCTAATCTGTTTGAACTTTACCCCGAAATCTCATCCATCAAACATAAATCGATCCGACTCTGCAACAGTACAGAGAGAGTAATAAAATAAAATTTGTGTGACTTGTCAGCTGAAGTGACAGGACAAAGATTGTCTCCAAACTTCAGCTTTCAGTGAGGACAGCGGGTGGTTGGGGATCAGTGGAGGAGTGGGAGTAACACAGTGTGAAATGAAAAGAAAAGTGAGAGAAAGTCAAAAGAATGCGACAAGTGATCGCTGTGGTGTCCATCAGGGGGATGCTGTATTTTCCTCTTTAAGACAAAAGCAATCGATGCTGCCCATCACACTGCGAGGCACAACTCTCATCTGACAGCGTTAACAATTAATGTGTGAGCGGAGAGCAGCTCTCTCTGGCAGATGTGAAACAAGAATTCATTAGCGTCCCCCGGTCCTCATAGTGCTCCCAAGGAAACTATTACATACCGAGCAGAGCTTGAGAAAATCCACCCAACACCCCCTCAAAACAAGAGAGATAACTGTCACAGTGTCGCAGTCTCTGCTGCAGAAACATGCTCTGATTGTCTTCCCTCAAAAGAGCAGCGGTGTGTGGCTCATATGTTTCCCTGGTTTCAGTAACCAGTAAAAAAACATCTATTTTTTTCTGAAATGTGACATTGTATTTCCTTTTTGTGATATGTCGGTGTTGCAGAGATATACAAGTTGGACCAAGTCTTCAAACAATGTCTGAGGGGGTGTAATTATGATTTTGCCAATTTATTTTTGGCAAAACTTAAACACTATTCAATAATAAGATATTGGTAATGGTCCAACTTAAGAATGATTTGATTTTGGTGGTGATCCAGATTACACTGTTGCTCAGTAAGTGTCTAACTAATGATGATATCAACATGATCCCCAGCAGTAGGTGTGGGTTTTAAGGGGAGTTATGTTATGACGTGAAAGTAAAGATAAATGTTCTTTATATTCAGCTTCTTACAACAGCCCTTTCGGTGAACCAAAGTGCTTTACGATAGATAGAAAATGAAAAGAAATGAATAAAAACAGCAAAAGCAATACATTAAAATAAAGCACAATACAATAAAATACAATAACATAAAGTAAAAGTGTCACCAGGCTACAAGTCGTCCTAAATAATTACATTTTCAGTCTAGATTTGAAAAGGCCCATGTCAGAAATAAGACACATTTCAATCGGGGCTTATTCCAGAGCCTGGGAGCAGCAATGGAAAAGGTTTGGTCACCCTAGAGTCTGCATTTCGACCTGGGCACTTCCAGCAAAAGTTGGTTTGACAACCTCAGACTCCCAAACAGTTAAAAGCTCAAGCAATATATGAGCTACATTAATAGAGGTTTACTCTCTAATTCTACATAAGAAGCTCCAGGTAGTATAAAATGTTGTGTTTTAAAGGTGCTATGAGGAGAATCTATTACCAGCGACACAAAGACTGCGTTCCAGCAACCTTGTAACTGGGAGTGACATCATCTCTGACTTATCGGCGTTCCACTTGAAGTCGGAAAAAACATGCCGATCTACCAGGCTATTGTTAGCTGTTGTTAGCACGCCCTGCGTTGTTGTATAAAGAATGTGATTATCACTATGGCAGCATTTTTGTAAATATAAGTCTAACAATACTATGTATACAGCTGATCTAGAGCGACACACCCCAGTCAGAAGTGCTAATAAATGGATTATTACAGGAGCTAAATAACTGTTCACACTGGGGCATCCATCTTCCATTGTCAACTCGGGGGTGGCGAGGTTTCACCGAGTTCCCAGTAGGAACTCGGTGAAACTTATAAATAAAGTTTGATTTGATTAGGAAATTACAACTTCGGGGACGTTCCAGTTGCAGTTTCCTACTTCTGACTACAACTGGAACGTACCAAAAGGTGTGATCCAAGCCAAAGTGTGTGTTTGTTGTGATGCTAATGAACACAGCTCGGACCTTCCTCAGAACTCTGCATTACATTACATCTTCTTTTCTCAACAACTTACAGCGGTAATGTATCTCTCTCTAGTTATGTAGCGGTAGTTTTTGATGTGTGACAACAAGCAATTTTTGGAGGACTTTGTATCCTAGTTTTGTAGCCGGCTATATATCTCTACTTACAGCCCGGTGCTCTAAGACGTGTCTGAATAATATAAATTTGCTCTAGTTTTAATTGTCTTGTTCCCAAAGTTGAGTATCCAGGCCAGTCCAGCCCTGTCTGACCACAAAGCTAAGGAATAGCATTTATAGATAACCTATTTTGATGTTATAAAACTCATCTTAAAGTGTGTATTTTGATCAGGCATATATCTAAAAGTGAAATTTTTTTTGTAATTACTTAGAAACCCCTCACAGTCCCTTTAAGGTGAATTTTCTTTAAAGGGGCAGAGCACATTTTCTGTGAACTGGGAGTTTAATAAGAGGTGCTCTGCTTCCAAAGCCCCTTCTGACAACATTAAAAGATAATAAAATGCAGCTTGCAGGACATGTGACCTTAAGATAACACAGTTATTTATACAATGATGTGATTTGGGTTTTTAAAGACTTAACCAGAGACTACCTTCTGTTTCAAAGCTGTGATCTTCCTGAGATGAGTGCTGAAAATAAACCATCTCCAAAGTGCCTGTGTACGCCTGGTATTAGCATGCGTCTCCACATGCATGTAGAGCAACCACTTAAGATCACATCTCACTTCTCCGTTCTGTATGCAAATAGAAAATGTAGTGTCAATTACCCTAATTAGCGCATAAAGTCATTGACTGATAAAAGTAATGTGATGCAAGAGTGACAGAGAGAAGTGGAAAGAGAGGCTGACATGATATCAGAAATAAAAGATTAATTGGTTTATGGTTGCTGCATTAGTGAAATAGACTATAGAATATCTTCTGTGCTAACATTGTGCTAGGCTTAACACTTGGTTTGATGGAGTTATAAAAGATGTTGTCTTTCTATATTTTTGTGTATAAAACTATAATATTTAAAAATACTGGGCATTGCCTCTGATTTTACAACATGCTTCACATGCAGTTGTTGAACATAAATGTTCATTTTGAACACTGAAGAAAAAGCCATAAAATAAAAGTGTGTATAAAATGCAATCACTGAAATGAGGGATAGGAAAAAAAAAGACAAAACACGCAACATGTGCGGTGACACCATGATCTTTTAATCTTCAATATTCATTTTTAAAAACATTGGGAAGCAATCATTTTGAAATAAAATTATAGCTGGTTGTTTGGTCTAAAGCAGAGCAGTGGTACTGAAATGTGTCTTTGCTACAACTACAGCTGAGATTTTGTTTAATTTGATCCAACAGTACTTAATATGCTTTAATTTCGATATCCATCCATCTATTATCCATTCCACTTATACTTCTTTGGGTCATGAGGGGCTGGAGCCTATACCAACTGACACTGGTCGAGAGGAGCAGCCAATCACAGGGCTACAAAGGAAGATAGACAATCACTCACTGTCACACTCTAACAAGGTTGGTTTCTCAATTAATTTGTCATCTAAGAGGGCTAAAAAACAAAACTAATTTAGCCAAGGTGCACTTTTCAACATGGCAAGGAAAACTTTTTAGAGGCCAAAATCCAAAATGGCTGTTGTGGAGATTATCTTTTGAATGGTTTGACCTACAATGATGCACATTACATGGTTTCAGACCGCATTTGTTTCAAGGATTACATATTTTTGGTTAACATAATGATTTGACCTTTTTTCACCTTCAAATTTCAAGATGGCTGCCTATTATGGTGAGTTTAGGTGGAATTTTTTTCCTTTTTTTTTTTCAAAATCGTCACAGAGTCTTCATGTTCTGTTAGGTCATGTTATCCGAGGTTATTGTGTGTAAACAATAGTTTCCCATTAAAAAGGATAGCCTACTCAGAATGTAGTGTCCAGTTCATCCCATCACATTTCATAATAAACCAAAATAAACTTGCACAATAGCCTAACATAAAAGTAGGAATGCAAAGGTAGAGAGGTTTGTTTCTTGAGCTGAATTTACAGATCAACTCAAAACAAGCAGAAAAATATATTTTTTTAACTTTAATCCTAATAAATTATTAGGATTTATTTGATTTAATATATTTCATTCTCCCCTTATGTGTTAGAAATACTACCGTCAGTGGCTTCCCAAGTTTCCCTCCCAATGAAAGACAAAACTCAATGTAATATGAATGTTTTCTTAAATGTTGTAAGCCCTGTAATCTTCAGCTGCACTTAAGTAAACAAATTAAAGTCAAAAGCTCAGTGTTCGAGATAGGAAATGCCTGCTGAGAATGCCTGATGTGTTGAAGACGCAGCGGGACCATGACCAAGGGCCTTCGTTTGTCAATGGTTGGGCCTCTCCATGACAAAACGATATGTGTGTGTGTTGTATGGAAGGTATAGACTTGAGGCACCTGAACAGGAAGCAAAGCAAGAATCTGCACCCAGTTAGCACGGAACTCCTTCAAGCGCCACACAATACTCATGGAGGATAAGCAGCTCAGGCTTGTCTCACTGGACATACTGAGTCAACAGCACTGTCAGATCCTAATGCGTTTGATATAATGTACCACTATACATGTTGGATGAAGCAAATCCACCACAGTCTTCAACACAGATGAAGCTATGCATCCAAAGAGTGGCTCTATTATTGAAGCAAATATTTGTTTCTTTAGACACATCCCATCACATTTCTTAATGAACCAAAAAATATTTTGCACAATAGTGTAAACATCACCAAATTAATCAAGTCCTGACTAGTTTTAGGGTAGTAACTAGGGGTGTAACGAAATGGTCAACTCACGAAACGATACGAAATATGAAACAGGGCTTACGATACGAAATACTCACGATACAAAATAAAGATTACAGAAAAACCCCAACAGTAGGAAGTTGTGCAAAAATCTCATATCTTTATTTTCTTCCTAATGCAGACATACAAAAAATATTTCTGCATCAGTACAAAATAAATGCTCTTTGAAAAAAACAAAATTGTATTTTTTTCCCCTTAATTACACTACAGTGCAATAAATAATAAAATCTCAATAAAAAGTGCTTTGTTGTTGTAACAATCAGGATAACTACATTCTTGAATGAAAAGGAAAATAAATAGCAGTCCTCAGAGCTGCAGTTTAGACCTATAAATGTCTGAACTGTGAACTATAATATTTAGCTTATAACAGTGCATATACTTCTGATTCTTAAGTATGATCTGGGGGCTCACCACATTTTTGGACACATTCACATTACATTGTGTGCTTTATCTTTCATTTGGAGGGAAAGCAACGTGGACTATTTTGTCCCACACACACCCATCTGATTGAGTGTAACCAGGATTGTTACCAGAGCCACGGCATGCCGAACAGCTAATAAGCAGTGAAAGCTGTACATGTGTGAAATAGTGGAGAGGAGGAAGTTTTGCTAATGGAGAAAACCTGGCACTGTTCCTGGAGCTTTGGTTTCCAAGATAAATTAAGGCAGAGGACCTAATATTATAATAAACACTCCAATCTTCTACAACTCAAAACTACTAGACACATTACTGTGAGCCCATTAACTTTGTAAAAACATACACGGCAGCTCTTCTTGCTCACAGTCCCTCCAAAAGTTCCATTTGACCACTCCAAACATGGCTGCTGATAATGCTAAAGGATAAGTTCGGTTTCTGCAGCTTTCGCATTGTTTATAGAATGAAGTAGAACAATATACTCACCCAGAAGGCTTTCCTGATCCAAACAGTGCTTCAGGAGATATTTAGATCCAAAATCCAGCGGCAGACATCCGTATAATGGTAGCACATGGGGCATACAGCGCCGCTCCTAAAACATTAATTAATCGTCCAAAAACTCATTCGTTTCACCAATATTTTATCATGGTCTGCTCGCGCTACTCCTCCACGACAGTCTGTGTCGCTCCAGACATGTTGTGTGACTGTGCTGACCGCTGAACTGAAGAAGAAGAACGCTTGCTCCGCGCCTTCGCAGTACAGCTCATTGTTTCAGGGGAAGACAGCCGGATACACGACTTTCTTCTTCCAGTTTTGTGCAAAATGGAAGAATATCTATCGGATGAAGATGTTGTGGAGGAGAACTTTGAATATTGAATATGATGGGTGTCCTTACAGTTTTGAGCCAGAATTTACAGATGAGGAGCTCATCGAGAGGAGGACGCGGAGGCAGCGCTCCAGAGAGTACTGCACATGTGCGGAGGCGAGCACTCTTCTTCTTCAGTTCAGAGGTCGTCACAGTTACAAAAACATGTCTGGGGCGACACAGACTGTAATGGAGGAGTAGCCCGAGCGGACCATGATGGGATATTGGTGAAACGAATGAATTTTTGGACGATTAATGCAGTCTTAGGAGCGGCGCTGTATGCCCTATGTGCTACCATTATACGGATGTCCGTCGCTGGATTTTGGATCTAAATATCTCCTGAAGCACTGTTTGGATCAGGAAAGCCTTCTGGATGAGTATATTGTTCAACTTCATTCTATAAACAATGTGAAAGCTGTAGAAACCAAACTTTTCCTTTAATATTGTAATAGTCTGTCATAGCAGAAGTCTATGTGTGTGTGTGTGTGTGGTAGGAGAAACCTAACTTCCAAATTCCCCATAGAGCAAATGCGTTGCACACCAAAGTGCCGTGGTTTTGCGTCAACCCACAGGCTGGCAACATCACCCACTGTTAGCACAGCAGTGCGTACAACACCAACATCTGTACAAGCAGCAGCAAACGGGTTCTGTCAACAAGTTACAAGAGCCGCTACTAACTAGGTCACTCTACTGGATTTATATATTATATTATATTACATGATATTTATATCAACAATAATCACACTTCTTGCAGATTGACATTTATCGTTTCACACTTAAATATGTATTTCCAATTTGTTTCAACTGTTTATTCAATTCGTCTTGAGTAGAAGTTCCATTCAAACCCAATTTGAATACTCTGTAATGATTTTGAAAAACATCCCTGAAAAGGAACAATCCCCCTGAAAAACCTTAAAAAAAAACTTTCAAATTCATCTTGAAATTTTAAAGTCAAAAAAGGTCAAATCATTACGTAAACCAGAAATAGGTTGGTCTATTTCTCAACAAAATAAGGTTTGAAACCATGTACTGGGCATCATCGCAGATCATTTCCATGACAGCTATTTTGGATTTTGGCCTCTGGAAAAAATTACTCCTCCATTTTGAAAAGTACACCCCAGCTAAATTTGTTTTCAAGCTCGCCTCGGTGACAAATCCATTGAGAAATGAACCTTTGATCACCGAGATCACTTTTCCTACTGTTTAGCTCAGAAAAATGACTGGTGAATTTGTTCAATGATGAGTTTCAGACTTTGTTTTATAAAACTGAATGAAAAGTAATGAGTATACTGAAAATGTTTCTCAATAAATTAATCAGCTCTGTCTAATAGGTATTTGGAAAAAAGAATAGGTCCCAGAATGGACCCTTGGGGGACACCACATGGGACAGGGGCAAAGAGTGAGCTAATCTTCCCAAGACTTAGAGCATGTATTTTTCAGACACCAGCCCCCTTGTCCTAAAGTCTTACTAAATGTGTTTTGGTGTTTCCCCTCGCCCATAAGGCTGTAATGAGAGCAGCAGGTGTAAACAGGTTGAAACACCACTGTCCTGTGGATAAAGTGAATTTCTTCATGTATGACAATAAAAAATGACAACTGGCTTTAAAGTGGGGCCTCTCAGTAGGGGGTGATGCCTTTCTGCTTGATCACACTGATTAATGATAATGAGGGAGCAGGCTGAGATTATGAACAGGTTTTAGCTCGGTCTCAGCCGTGCCCTGCGTGTGGGTTAGCCATGTAAACCCAGTTGTTGTGTCACCTCTCCAGCTGACTCACCGCTGTCTTCCTCATCAAATCCCATAAACAAGGAGAGCCAGGATTAGTCCCGGCTAAATACACTAAGCTCATTTGATAACTACGGCTTTTCCCCAATCTGGGCTAATTAACAATGGATGTGACGAAATTAATCTACACCAATGGCTGCGAGTATCCATCAGCGTTATCAGCAGCACATGAATGGATTCTGTTCATGCATTTCACGGCCTTTGTGGCATGAAACTGTTTGATCTAATTCCAGCTCGCTGATATGCAGGTGGCTGAACACCACCACAGGCTGAGACCTTCCCACCATCATACTGCAGCTTTTCTGGTTCACTTCTACAAGGCCAGACTCCCAGTGGGTTTTATTTGTCAGAGGACATCACATTAGGAAGCTGTAATATCGCTCTCTGCTTTGGCTTTAAGAGGAGTCTGGTCCAGTCAGACACTCGTATTATAAGACAAAATGGTTGATAATGAATGAGACATCAAGAGCACCCTGAACAATTGAACTTTGGAGCACCAACTTTCTGTGTGAGTAATAGGATTTGCAAATGACCCTGCTGAGGCATGGCCTCTCAGACTCTGGAAACTTGTCTGGTTAATTATATCCTCACAGAAACTTTTTCTCAGTTTTTGCACTGTATGAAACAAGAGTGAGGAATACAAAAGAAGTGAGTTTATCCTGGGAAACTGCAGCAACAGCTCTGGTTCAAAAATACTGCTGTTCTGTAGGAAAGAAATTAAAGGAAAGAGAAAAATATCTGTATTAAAACAAAGTTTGTAGAGCACGTGTTAAAAGTATGGTTTGTTACTTATGAAGAGTTGCCTGATGCATTTCTAATGGTTACAGCTGGTTGTGGTGTGTATCAGCTCTGGCTTGTGGGCACATGTCTGCTGCATGTTGGCCACAGCTCCAGGCTATCAGAGATCTGTCCCTCCAAATGTTTTAAATGAGTAGTTGAAGTAGTGTGCCTAACAAAATGGCCAGTGAGAAGGCGTGGATACCTATCCAAGGTTTTAGGATTGAAAAGGGACTTGAGTTATGGTTCCTTCTCTTGGTTTCGGACAGGTGCATTGTTTTTATTTTTTTAAATATATTTTTTTAATTATTAGACATCAAAATACTTCTGGTCATATTATTTTTCTCTGTATCTTTAAGGACCTACTGTGCTGCCTATTTTGTCATTTATGATGTAGCATGTACACAAATGTTTTGAGGAGACTTGAGGCCATTTCTCTGGATGTGTTTTTCCTGTGAAACAGCAGCAGTACATCCAGTTTGGGATTGTGGTACTCCCTGAAAAAATAGAGCTGTGACAGCAGTAAAACACAGTCACAATGTAGCACACGTGTGGCTGTGTGAAAGCCAGAGCTGCACATGCATGAGCCGTGTGAAACCACCATTATCAATCAACCAAACGTTATTTGTACAGCACTTTTCATACAATGACTTGTATCACAGAGTGGTTTTCATAAAAAGAAAAGAAATAAAACAATAAAATTGAAATTGAAAATTGAATACGGTGGAAATACAAGCCCTCACCTACCAGCAGGATCCACATCCAGGACACACACACTCACACTCACACACACACACACACACAGACATTAAGAGCAGGGTCTAACAGAAAACAGAATCAGAGGAATGAGGAAAAATAGAACTAAGACTGAAATGACAATAAAAATCATAATAAGAAATAAGATATTCTTAAAATAATATGGTAAATGTAGGGGTGTAATGGTACATGTACTCATACCAAACTGCTCTAAACGTTTGGTTTGGTACAGTGCTGTATCCGAACGAGTACAGTAAGGTTACGTTAGCCGCTGCACATGGCTCTTTAATATTCACGGGGTACTCATCTACGATTGGCGTGGTTAGGGAAGGCTTTTTAATGAGGAAAGTGGTCTGTGATTCGTACTCTTATGATCAGATGCATATCATGTGGACGTGACATCTCACGGCGAGCCAATCAGAGGACGAATATCAAAGAGCTTCCGTAACCACAGGAGCTTGTGTCTGAATTGTGCATCATGGCAACTGCTAGCAATCAACCGTCACTGAAATCTCCTGTTTGAGAACACTTTGGCTTCATTGTGAAATATTGTACCGGAGAAAGACAGGTGGATAAAACGAAGGCGCTGTGCCGATACTGTTCAACTGAGGTCCAGTATTTTCCGACAGCACATCAAACATGCCAGCTCACCTGAAACAGCTCCACTGAAGTGTAAAGATTTCCACAGTAAGGAAAAAAAAAAACACTGTAGTGCAATTTCAACAGCCGTCTGTATTCAAGCAGCCTCTCCCAGACAGTTCGGATCAGGCCAAAGCGATAACAGCATCCATCACAATTTTATAGCATCAGATCTAAGACCATATTCAGTTGTGGAAAATGCTGGTTTTAAACACATGCTAAAGGTGACTGAGCCCCGGTATAAAGTACCCAGTCGTCCACATTTAAGCCGAAACTCATCATTTTTAATTTCATACATTTGTTATTTATTTTGTCTTTGTTTTCTTTTGTCTTGTTTTGTTTTTATTGTGTATAAATGTATTGTACAACACCAACCGGCAAATGGGACTAGAGATGGAATTTAGCCACACGGCTATAATCTCACATGTTCACATTTATATGTTCATTAACATGTGTTGTCCCATCTTTTAAAAAATAAACAAATCTACAAATTTATTTTATTTAACTTATTAGTATTACCAAGCAGCACATTGAATTTATTTTGGTTTTAAGTTTGTATAATTACAAATTTCTGGTTTAATAAACATGCTAAACAAGCAAATGGTTTTGCGTTGTTCCCATACTGTACCGAAAATGTACCGAACAGTGACCCCAAAACCGAGGTACATACCGAACTGTCATTTTTGTGTACCGTTACACTACTAGTAAAATGAGATAGCCAAACACCGAAAGTGTAATAAAACCTGCTGAGTTAGAATGATGAAAAGAAAAACAATTAACTGGGAATAAAATTAAGAACAAAAAATCTGAACTGAAATGGAAGTGTAAACAGATTAAGAGGGTTAAAATAAACAAAATAAATAGATAAACAATCTTAAATAACTATAATAAATATAATCAGCTAAAAGCCAGACTAAAAAGGTAGGTCTTGAGTTTGCTTTTAAATCCATGAACAGTCAGTGCTGCCCTCAGGTGTCCAGGTAGACTGATCCAAAGACAAGGGCCATAATAATGAAACGATGTGTAGCTGTATGTTTCAGTTCTAATTGTGGACCATTACAAGACCACAATCTGAAGACCTGAGGGCTCAGGTAAAAGCAGATTAGAAAGGGCGAGAACATTAAGAGATTTATAAACAAGTAAAAGAACATAATATATTCTAAAAGATACAGGAAGCCAATGCAGAGACTTTAAAAGTGAGAGCACGAGTGGGAGAGCAGGCAGGCGAAAGTTCGTCTAAACTACACTAAGACAACAATGGGCTTTTAGTGCAGCACAGTGTTTTAGTGTGAAGCGCAGGGGTCTCCTCTAACTTCAGCCTGACTCAGGTGTCATTTATAGCCTGTTTGCTCCCACTGTTAAAATAGCGTTTTCTTATCTGTGTCTGTCTGAAAATGAGGCATGGTCACACCACAGCTGGTGTGCTCCTAACCTGAGGGTGCAGAAAATGACTGCGTTATAAGCCTCTGTCTAGTTGGTCTAAAGTCTGAAGTCTGCACCGAGGTGTTCCTGATATTTTAGAGACACGTTTAGAGAGCTTTACATACATCTCCAGGATCAATTACACACTTCACTGAGCTTGTTCCACTCACACAGGTTGAGCAGCATCACACTTCTACTGAGTATCTGTTAAAAAATGTTTAAAGTTTATATAATTTGTTCATCAACACAGTGTTACTTTTGGTGAGGACCATATTTACATTAACAGAGTAAGACTTCTTTTTGTATTGTCAATACATGATTTTTACCTTCACCAGGAGGTTCTGTTTTCGGGAGAGTTTGTCTGTCTGTGAACAGAATAACTCAAAAAGTGGGGTGCTGGTTTGGCGGAGTGGTTAGCAACCAGGCTACTTGTACATGCTTCTGCCGGTCCAGGTTTGAATCCTGCCTGTGACCAGTTTGCAGAGTGTCTTCCCCTGCTCTCTCACCCCCTTTCACAAGCCTATCCACTGTCTCTCTCCTATCAATAAAGGCACAAAATGCCCAAAAAATACATTTAAAAAAAATAAATAAAAATAACTCAAAAAGTAATGGATGGAGTTGGATGAAATTTTCAGGAAATGTTCAGCATGGGAAAAGGAAGAACTGATTCAATTTTGGTGTTGATCCGGATCACCGTCTGGATCTGCCATGATGAAAAATGTGATTTTTGTGAATAACTATTGAACTAAAATAGATATCATCATGAATCTAGTTGCTAATGGTATGTTTTCATGGTCAAGGACTCTAAATATTTAGATGAAATAAAGGTAGGACTAATATTTATGGTCAAAATCACAAATTGGGAGAGGACTGTGGTGCTGGCGGACTGCGCTCTCCAAGTGCTTTTCTAGTTTGATCTGAATTGCCTACGGAATAATTAACTGAGATAATAAAAGACTAGTTTCAACATTTTTCTAAAAAAATAATTTTTGTCATTATTTAATTTGACAAGTTTGGTCACAGCTGAGCTGACATTTTGTCATTGGGATCTTAATTAGGCAAACAACAGGCAGATTTTTCTAGAATTATTAATTATAATTTGCTCTCTGGTTAAGCTGAAATCAAGCTAAGAACAAGAATCGATGAGCAGAGTCATATCTGATGTTATGTTATGTATGTATGTATGTTATGTTATTATTATGTTGCCTTTGATTTACAGCTTTGTAATATATATATATATATATATATATATATATATATATATGTATATATATACATATACATGTATATATATATATATATATATGTATACATATATATATATATATATATATATATACATATATATATATATATATATATATATACATGTATATATATATATATATATATATATATACATATATATATATACATAATATGTACTGGAAAAAAATGCTTCACTTTCTGCAGGAGCCATATATATGGTTTGTTGATTATTCTGGGTTCGATTACTTTTGTCTGGTTTCCGTGATAACGCATAAGTTTCTGGTAACATGGATTGACAGCTGAAAGTTACATTCGAGGCTGCTTCACCTGCACTGGGTGTGAGAGGCGAGTCTAAGGTAGCCGTATTTTTTTGTTGACCGTGCTTTTGTTAAGCCCCAGTCACACATTCCCGTTTCTCATGGCGATTGTGCACGATTGTCATAATCCTGATAAAGCGTGCTTTGGTCGTGGTGCATGCGCTACTTGGTCTGGATCACCGTTGTATAGTCGTGGATGAACGGAGGGGAACGTGGAAGCTCCACGACAGTTTTGAACTGTTCAAAACTGTCGTGGAGAATCGGCGCTCTCAGCGGAGCGGGATGGAAGCCTAATGCAGACCTAATGCGAGCGGTATTAGCGGGGCATGTACGGAGCTCAGTCGGGCTGAACGTGGCCCAATCGTGGCTCAATCCTGAAAGCTTTATGAGGACGACTGACAAGGATGTATCCGTATGAGCCCCGACTGTGTCCCGTTCAAGACGGCGCAAGCGGCGGGGCTCAGTCGGGGCTTACGTCACGCGAACTGAGCTCGAGCGGAGCTGACGTCCTGTCAGCGGGATGGAATCCTCCTCATATCGCTGCATTAACCTAACTGGAGCGGGACAAACGCCTCAGAAGCGCTGAAGCACCGCCACTGACGGTGTATTTGCGGGGTGTGTCCAGGGGTGAGACAGTAATTTCATCCCGTATCATAACGATCACACCAGCCTCCTCAATCGTGCACAGTCGCAGTGAGAAACGGGAATGTGTGACTTAGGCATTACCTGTTGTTCATCTGTTTGCTTACATGTGTGCCTTCTGTGTACACATTACATCATTTGTGCGTGTGTAACTTCAGTCATTTACGATTCAGTTATTAAATCGTTGAAACTTTTCTGAACTCCGAGTGCTTCATTGGAACAGCAGCAGCGTGTCATACAAATATACTTGACCTATTATCTGCCTCAAGTGACTTTAAGGTACTATAAAGCTGCAATACTCTCATTGGTTTGATGTTTTTGTTCACTGCACTTTTTTCTTTGCTCTCTTCTCTTATTACTTTTATTATTTTATCAACCCAAAAAGCCTTCTGGAGACAAGTGTTGTGAAATAACACCTGTGCTTAAACACTCAAACAGTGCATCTGGTTGGTCCAATGTAATTGTGATGTCACATAGACTGTAAAAAACATGGACGTCATGTCGCTGGGCTTTTGTGAAGTCGCCACAAAAACTGTTCCCCCTGGTGACTGGCTGCAGTATAGGTCAACTCTCCGTCTCCCCATTCATCTGAACGGGCCTTAGTGAAACTTCAAAAAATTAATACACCTCGTAGAAATATTTCTCCCATCCGTATGCTGTGGTGATATGAAAGTATTATTGGGCTACGTTTTTTCCAAGTCCTCTTTTTCTGAAAAGTTTATTTTTCATCAGTTATTGGAGTTTAAAAAATAACCGCGGTTTACGGCAGCTTCACAATGATTGTGTACGCGGTATGCTGCGGAGTTTAGCAACCATTTACGACAGCTGCGTCCAGATATGGTCCAGATTCTCTACTGGCTGCACAATGGCGGTGCCCTGACGGGGGATATTATGGCTTCAAAACCGTTACATGGTAGAAGGCGGAGCCACGCTATCCAGTTCTTATAATACATCCATGGGATGTCCACATCAAATACACAATAAATAATTGCTAAATATTAACAGTCTCATGTATATTTTGGGGATCATTTAACCAAAAAGTTATCCAATTTCAACATGGGTTGCTTTGAACAAACCTAATCATTGGAAGAAATTGTACTTTTCACATCAAGTTCCCATTTTTCTTCACTGTCTAGACTGTTTTGAGGCGATTATTATTTTAATAATTCATAAAAGTGAGATGAAATCTTCTCAAAATTGCTCCTTTAATCGTCTAAATTCTATAATTAAAATGATAATTAAAAACACTTGAGTTGAACTGATAATATTTTTGAAGAATACATTGTTATTGAAGCCTTAGCTGACAAACAAACCTTACTTTATTCTACTAATACACAAATATATAGATTTGATCTGGATCAGTTCTGAGTGTAACAGAATCCTCTTCATTTCAGTTCAGGCTGAGAGTGATAAACAATCTGAATAATGCTCCTGAAGTGCTCTAATCTCTTTAGGACAAGGGAGAGCTGGAGGATGGAGGGCAAGACGGGTGAAGAGGATGGGTAATTTCATCAAAATGGTGGTTGAAGAAGTGGAGGAGTCTGGAGACGCAGCCCAAAGGGAGAAAAGAAAGCCTCTCTCCTCCTTTATCCTGTTACATATTACACTGTCTCCCACTGCTCAGCCTAATGCCGAAACTCAATTATTCCTCCCACAGTAAGACAAACAGCCTCAGCAGCCAGAGAGAGTGTTCACACTGTCCCTCAGTGCATTCGTACCAGCAGTGCATTACTATTCAAGGCCAATATTAGCCTTTTATTAAATCTGCCACGCTGACTCCCGTCCACCTCACACATGATGGATATGAAGCAGTTTGTTTGGTAATGCGCTAAATGAGAAATTAACAAAGCGCCAACTATCCTGGAAGTTCTTCCTCATTTTATGATCTGATTTAGACAGAATAATGGAGCGGGAAACTTAATTATCTTTCTAAAAGTTCAAATGTCTGCGAGCTTCTCCAGAAATAAACAGAGCAGGTAGATCAACAGGTGTGTTTGTAGGTAAAACACATCATCATGTCTACAGACCTTTATCCCCTCTGTCCCAGCTGTCCTTGGGTGAAAGGCACGTACACCCAGCATTAGTCGTCAGCCAATCACAGGGCTGAAATACAGCAACAAAATTCAGGTGCATCACACCAAACAAGTGGTGGGTGATACTGTAAGATTTGGTATCTACCTGACACCGATACTTAGGGTGCTCCTTTCAGGCTGCTCCGTCCTTTCGTTTCGATTATTATTAAGTTAATTATTAGTTAATAGTAATCCATCACAGTTTATAAGTAAAATACTTATTAACATGATACAAAAATGCAAAAAAAAAAGGTCAAATTTGCTGCCCTTCAGTGCGCATCTTTTCTTAAACAAAGTGTAAATTATCACTGCAAAACAAATATTTCCAACCAATTCTTTTTTTCCAAGTAGAAACAAAACAACATAAATACTGCCTCCACAGCAACGCGGACAGGACAGGAACTACAGAATCCATACCATTACGCTGGCTGCATCAATATATCGATATTTTTGTATCGATCCGTCCACCAATACCGAACACAACTTTGCGATATATATCTCGTTGCTCGCATCAGTCATGTCGAGTATTGATACAGATCTAAAGTTTTTAACCATAGCTCAGTGACATCATGCCTGCTTGCTTATTTGTATGTATTAGCTCCCTTTACTCCAGCTGAATCCTTTTTACTCATCTACCAGCTGTAAAACACTGCAGCTGACACTCCTGCTGCTGACTCAGCATTTTATCAGCTGCACCTTGAGTAGGCAGTTCTCTGTGGTCTCGCCTTCCTCAACCCTTCGAGCCATGTTCCTGCTTGTCTCCCTTTGACTGATAAAAGGGTCAAGGAAGGAAAGAGAAGTGCCACTTATTCACTGGCCCTCATGCAGATCACTTATGATGTGACTTAGATGAAGTTCAGAACATATTTTATGAACAATTTAAGCAGAAATCCAAGTAATCCCAAAGGGTTCACGTACTTTTTCATGCAGCTGTATATATACTATCCTGTAAATATCAAGCCATTCCTTGTCGGGATGTCAGAGATATGATTTTTTAAAATGTGACCCAATGTTAAGATTTGGAATTTTTTGCATCCAGACAAATATGCAGATCTACAAAAATATCTAACGACTATCTTCTTTGGACCAAACCACACCTCTGGTAATTTTTTAAATATAAATCCATACAGTAGTTTTGTGTAATCATGCCAACAGACTAACAAACACACAAACAATCAAACAAACAGACCCTGGCAAAAACATTGGCAGTGCAATAATGTAGCACATCGTGTTTGACATTAAAAAACAAAGTGTAAGAAGATAGTACATGAAAATGCAAAGTCCCACTGACATCCATCATACACACACAAACAGACTTTGAAGGGGGAATGAAATGAAATCAGTTTGAAGCCAGACTAAAAGGTAGCTCTTGTGTGTGCTTTTAGAAATAAAAACAGTAGGTGCTGCCCTCCGGTCTTCAGGCAAACCATTCCTCAGATAGGGGCCACATCTGTTTGTTTGTACTTCTGGTAAAATTAAAGGACTACTGCCTGAAGACCCGAGGGCTCTAATGGGTTCGCAGGGTAAAAGCCAATCAGGAGCAAAACCATTATTCACTTCAAAAGCCAATGACAGAGTCTCTATTACCAAACATACAGGTGGGCAAAGCAGAGACTTTGAAATTGGTGTAATGTGGACTCTTTCTGGTGTTTTTAGCATCCTTGTGGCAGAGTTTTTTTTAAGCAGCTGAGACTAGGAAACATTCTTTTTAGGAGGAACAGAAAGAAGAGCATTTTAATAACCAATCCTACAGGTAATAAAAGTAGCGATTAGAGTCTCTGCATTTATCAGAGAGAGAAAATGGCTCACTCTGAAGATAAAGTCTTTTTTGGTAATAACTCCAATGTGTGGCTCAAAATAAAGTGTGAATCAGATATCAAATCCATATTTTTATGTTGTTGGCAGGGATTAAAGATGGCGTTTTAAGTTTCTTATTCAGTTTTTCTCTCTGTGGACTTGTACTGATGACTAACTTTCTTTGGTCTTTTTTTTTCTTATGTACATAAGAAAGTCATCTGTCATCCAGGTAGTCTAAAATACAGTAAATCAGAGAATCATTTGGCACTGTGCCATCTGGAGATAGGGCGATTTAGTTCTGGTTGTCATCAGTAAGGTATGAGTTGTCCGAAAATTGATGTCCTGCCTCCTGATGACATCTCCTAATGGTAATATGTTAAGATTATAAAACGGATGGAAAGTGCATCCAATCCAACAGTCTGGCCATCGATCTCTATTGCTCTGATATCTACTGTTGTGGGGGCAGCAGGCCAAGCAGATCAGCCCAGACTTCCCTCTTCCCTGCCTTTAGCAAGTTTTGGGTCTACCCCAGGGTCTCCTCCTGGTTTAATGTGCACAGAAAACCAGGATGCATCCTAAAAATATGCTCAGACCCTCTTGACGGACTCTTTGATTGTGAACGAGCAGCGGCTCTACTTCAAGTTACTTCTGGATGTCTGAGCTCCCCACCCTGTCTCTAAAGGTGCTTACACACCGGTCGCTACTTGAACTACCTCGACGATCACTCTCCATGCAAAGTCATTGTACAGCCGCGATGGGGTGGGGCTAACCCTCCCGAGATGCGTTTGCCGCGTACAAGACGATCACTTCACTTGACGCAGGATGTCAAAGTTCAAAAAAAGTTGATAGTTTCAAGCGATGTCGTGTGTGGCTGTGCGACAACAGCCAATCAGCGATGTGTCCATGTGTGATGGTGCCTGTGACAGACAGTTTTTCATTCAGACTACAGAGGAACAATTTATGTCTGTGTGGAAACATTAATCAGTGAGGACATTGGTTCCGCCTAGTTGGACCACAGAAAACTCACAGATGAAGCTGCTGCAGGGCATCAGCTGCAGTGTTTTGTGTTTGGTAAGAGAGTAAAAATGATGCAGTTGGAACTCGAGTGGACGTGACATCACCAAGCAACAGCCGATGGCAACGATGAGCAAAATGAGGTATTTATGCACATGCGACGATACTCTAGAGGGTGACTCGATTTTGATAGCAGAGTCGCTTAAATGCAGCTTTAGGCTGAGCCCAGCCACCCTCCTGACGGCTTGTACTTGTGATCTCTTTCTTTCAGACCTTACCCAGAGCTCATGACCTTAGTGTTGGTTGGAACGAAGATGAACATGGAATGGTAAACTGAGAGCTTTTGCCTTGCGGCTTAACTCCCTCCTTACCAATGGTTTGGTGCAGAGTCTGTAACACTGCAGATGCAGCACCAATCTGTTTATCCTTCCCCTTGTCCATTTTAACCTCAGTCGAGAACAAGACCTAAACTTCTTCACTTGGGGCAAGGGGACTCATTCCTCACTTAGAAAGAAAGAACCATGGCCTCTGACTTGGAGGTGCAGACCTTCATCCCACCCGCAAAACACTCCAGTGCCTATTGAAGGTGCAGGTGAAGAAGCCAACAAAACAGTGTTAATTTTGTCAGTAATTTATCTTCTTTTTAGTTATAGTCTTTTGTCAAAAGGATATTTTAGTTTTAGACATAATTAAGTCATCTAGTCTTGTTTTAGTAGACACAATTGTGTTTTACACTTGGATAAAATAAAACATCTAAAAACCCTGTATTGAGTGGTAGTAAAGTTTGTGTGAGCAGAAACAAATGTTCCTTTTGTGTGAAATGCAGTCACATTTATTTAAGCTACAAAACCAGAACTGACAACAAACAGTGAACCTGCTCTACATGAATATATCAGTTCATAAAGAGAGCAGCTCTGATTGGATCGCTCCACAACTTATCTCACCACCACCAAGCTAAGGCAGCTGTGATTGGATGTCCCTCTGAACTCATCCAACCTTTAACACAACCAAAGTAGCTGTGATTGGATAGATTCCTAACTTGTCTCTACTTTCTACACTAAATTAGATCTGATTGGTTTAAGTTTCTGTCGAACATTTAGCTTTTATTGTGTACGACATGTCAGTCAATTTAGTTTGAGTTTTGTCCATGTGCATTAATTTCCATTAGTAACTGTCCAGTTTTCATCAGGGGAAAAAGGTTATTGATGGAAACTATGAAGAAAATAATTAGTCAACAAAATGAACACTTGTAAAAATAACTAACCTTCATTTCTTGCTCTTAGCTACTTAAAGTGGCACCCAGTGTGGTAATCACCCGCTGTAACTCACCTGCTACAAGACATGTTGAACATCCAGAAATTGTACTGCACACATAACATGTGAAAATACAACTGCCTTGAACCACTCAGGTCAATCTCCTCTTACCTCTGGCATCAACAAAGCCCTGAGAACAGCTGCTCACTGGATATCCTCTATTTTTCATGCCGTTCTCTACTAACCTTAGAGTTGCTTGTGCATGAACGTAATAATAGACCAACAGTTTGCACCAACAATGCCACCTCCATCCTCTCATCTCCATTCTGATGCTCAGTTTTAACTGCAGCAGATACTCTTAATCATGTCTAAAAGCATTGAGTTGCTGAAATGTGATTGTTTGTTGACTGACTGTCAATTTGCTCTTTGCTGTACCGGGTAGTTTAACAGGTTTCTTACTGTAGTGGCTGGTGAGTGCAGGGTTATGCAGTGTTTCAGGAAGTTGATTCACCTGTTGCTTTGTTGTCAGGCTACGCTGCCATCTGCTTCCTCAACATCTGTAACAGCTGCTTATATGACCTGCACTTCAGTGTCCCAGTGTTCCTTTTACAGTCCTCCTTCTTCCTTTTGAGGAGTAAAACAGAGACCTTCTGATTGCAACCACAGCGGAAAAAGTATTTAAAGCAAGTAAAAGAAAATTACAGAGCAGTCCTCCAACTCAAACCCTAAATTATGATAATTCTGACATTTTCATATTCCCATTGAGTTCCACCAACTGATCTTCCCATTGTGAAAGATTATGTTTTTCCAAATGGCAATGTTTTTCGTAATTTAACAGTGGCGTGAATAATTTATCAGTCATGAAAATTTTAGCCTCCTCCACCTCGGTAACAAGAAAAGCCACTCTGTGAGCAGGATGCAGTGTCACAATTTATTCATGAGGAGATGCCACAAGGCCGAGGAACGCTGGGAGATTCAGAGCTGGACAGAAAAACACTGCGCTGACATGGTCCATTCATCAGCATTAAGGAGTGTGTTCACTGTACGTTTTCATTAGGTCAAAGCTTAGGAGTGTGTGGAAGCTCTGCAGCAGGTCGGTGAGCGGCTGTGAGTCCAGCAGAAGAAACAGGGTCCTTACAAGAATCCTGGACTCTGTTGTTTTAAGTAAATGGAAGACTCCAGTCTGAATCTGTTTACTCTTTCTAGAAATGTAACCATCCATATGATTTAACTTGACGGCTGGATGACAGATGTTGGCAGAGCATGATTTTTCCATTTTTGAGAACTGTGGAAGCACCCCAAAAAAAATAAGCCTTGAGTTATGTGTCTCCCTGAGTTATACACTTTTTGGTTAGTAAGAGAACAAGTGGTGCATCAAGAGCTTATACTTTATATTATGGTGTGGTTGGTAGAAAATCAGATTATTTAATAGTGCAGTTCCTTTCATATAAACTTGTGCAGCAGCTGGATCAGCCTGATTCAACGTCAGTAATCTGGCAGATCCATCTTGCCAAGCTCAAGTCTACGTTTGTTCTTTAGAACAGGAAGAGGTCGGAGCCACGAGCAAGACAACAGGATGGGACTTCACATACAGAGTGAACGAATGAATGAATGCATTTATTTTATTTGATAGGGATGGTGCAGTTTAACATAGTTCCATCACTGAGCATGCATCTGATGTGCTGCACAGAGAGTTTATAGCAAATGCTAATTTCTAACTCTTGTTCCTAGTTGGGCCTTTAAATATAAAAGTCAGAAAATGTACAATATTTAACAGCATAAAATACCAAAAAGGTTTACAAGACAACAATGAAAAATATGTTCACATAAAAACAAGTAATTGTACAAACCAGTTCAAAATAAATTAAAAAAATCATGGCAAACTAAAGAGATTAGCTAACAGCTAAGGTAGCAGTTTTGTCAAAGCCAGACCTTTATTAATTAAAAAACAAATACCAACACTGTTAACTTCTATATCGTAAATTGTCACTCCACTTTTGACATGTTTGATGAGAATTTGTTTTACAAAGTGTCTCATATATTGTAGCACAGTAGCTTCCACCTTTTCAACTACCAGACTGGCCTGTGATAAACAAAACCATTGTCCAGTCACCTGCTGGGTATGCTTCTGAGAGGGTCTGCCTGTGAAATTCATACATATGTATATATATATATATATATATATATATATATATATATATACATATATATCCCATATATATGTATGTATATATATATATATATATATATATATATATATATATATATATATATATATATATATATATATATATATATATATATATATATATATATTTATATATATATATATATATATATATATATATATATATAAATATATATATATATATATATATATATATATATATATATATATATATATATATAAATATATCTATATCTATATCTAAATCTATATCTATATGTATATACAGTCATGGAAAAAATTATTAGACCACCCTTGTTTTTTCTTCAATTTCTTGTTCATTCTAATATCTGGTACCACTAAACGATAATACAATGAACACAACAAAAATGCAGCTGGTCACATAATACTTTATGTCCTATTTGACATTCTTAAGCTTAATTGATTCCCAGGGTATATAAGAGGCCATTTCATGTCACAAGCAGCACTGCACATGCAAAGGCCTAGAGTGGTTTCCTGCTTACATTCAAGCCATAGCACAACTCAGAAGTTGTCAGCTCTCACATAATGCCTAAAACAAAAGAATTATGTGAAGCCACAAAGGCAGCCATCTTGGCACTGCTGGAAATTGGCATGAGTGAGAGACAGGTAGCAAAAAACTGAAGATCTCCAAGACAGCCGCTCATTACAAAAAAAAAAAAACAAGCCGAACATGGCACTACCAAATTGCTACCTGGCCGTGGCTGGAAACGCTTTTCTACCCCACGAGATGACTGCACTCATCCGCTCCTGTGTCAGGAATCGCTGCCAGACCTCCAGGGACCTTAAAATATGAGTGGTCAGTGTCAAGAAATGTGGCTTGTTCAGCGAGGACAGTTCGAAACCGACTTGTTGAAGCTGGTTTGAAGTCACACAGAGCACGCAAGAAGCTCATCATCAATGAAAGGCAGAGGAAGGCCCGGTTACTTTTGGTCGAGACCACAAGGATTGGACTGTTGATGATTGGGCTAAGGTTCTCTTCAGTGATGAATCCAATTTTGAATTGATGCCCACTCCAGCCAACTTACTGGTTAGGAGGAAGCCTGGAGAAGCTTACAACCCAGACTGTCTTGCCCCTACAGTAAAACATGGGGGTGGATCAGTCATGATCTGGGGTTGTTTCAGTCTGAGTGAACAGGGCAAATGCAATTGTGTGAAGGCCGAATGAACCAGGTCATGTACAGGACTACCCTTGAAAACAGTCTTCTTCCATCAGCTGGAAAACTCTTTCCTGCCTCTAATGACTGGATTTTCCAACAAGACAATGCCCCTTGCCACACGGCAAGGTCAGTTAAAGCCTGGATGGAGAACCACAACATTCGCACCATGCCTTGGCCTGCTCAATCACCAGATCTTAATCCAATTGAAAACCTGTGGAAAATCATCAAACTCAAAATGGAGAACCACAAGCCCAAAAACAAAGAAAATTTGTTTGAATTTGTCCAACAGGAATGGGCTGCTGTGACAGCAGAACAATGTCAGAAGCTGGTGGAGAGCATGCCAAGACGCATGGCTGCAGTCATCAAAAACAATGGTTATGCAATCAAGTATTAACTCTTGTGTGTATCATGTGTTTAAAGCAAACAGAAAAGAAAACATGGAATGCTTAAAAGTAGTGTTTTTGGCGGTACAATGCCATAGCTATTGATGTAAGAATTTAAGTAATTTTGGTTATTATCAAGAAAACTATGGAAAATGAATAGTTCTTAGTTCTTAAATTAAACTCTCATGAGCTATTTTTGTTGTTATCATTATAATTGTCCAAACAAATGTACCTTTAGTTGAGCCAGGCATTAAAATTAACAAGAAATTGAAGAAAACAAGGGTGGTCTAATAATTTTTTCCATGATATATATATATATATATATATATATATATATATATATATATATATATATATATATATATATATATATATATATATATATATATATATATATATATATATATATATATATATATATATATATATATATATATATATATATATGATATATATATGTGTGTGTGTATATATATATATATATATATATATATATTCATATATATATATATATATATATATATATATATTACGACTGTCACTGTAGTGCATTAATTATATTAATTAATTACACTGCAAATTAATGCATTATGAATATTAATTGCAAGATTAATCATAGCACACAAACATTTTGATATTGTCCAACTGGAGGACCCGTACATGGCAGTGGCACGTCACTTCACACATGCGTCTCTAGCCAAATCAAACAAAGCCCAGGTGACAACAGGAATGGCATAATTAAGTTTGAAATTTAAATCAAGGGGTAGACAAACAAAGGCTCAAAAGCCCACACCAAAATATATTAAAACCAATATTTTCATGGATAATAAAGCCTGACAAGGTAACCAAGAGATAAGGGGAAAAGTGCAAGATATATAATTGTTTTAGTGTAGTTTACAGCTGATTTAAGGCACGGGTCAAAGCTCCTAGTGTGAAGCCTGCATAGAGAAGGGCTAACAGTACAAGGGTTAAAAGTTGCACATTTTTGGTACTTGTTATTTGTCATGTTCACTGTAGGCTATTTTACACCATGGATCATATCTACCCATTCACACCCAGTCACTCTCACATTCACTCACTGATGGTTGGAGTTTCTATGTCAGTCGTCCATCAGTATCAACACACACATTTGTGCCATTTCAGACCCATTTATATACCACTAACACAGCAGTGGGAGCATCTTGGGGTAAAGTGTCTTACAAGGACACATCACCATGTGACAGCAAGAGCAACCTATCAGTTATTGAGTGCCCTATTAAACTGTGCCACACACCTCAAAAACATCAACTTTAAAACAACGGATACACTATAAGCCAACATTTTCAGATTAATCCATATTTCCATGCACCTGAAACAGTGTATCCGTGTGGACAGCCTCATAAAAACACTTTATCTGCTCAAGTCCATTTACCATTTAAAAAAATATTTGTGAATGTGACTCAGTGATGTTAAATATATTGCTACAAAAAGGGTGCTTTTAGAAATTAACCTTGAAAGAACCTGTGCATACATATGTCATTAAATATTCATAGAATAAAAATCCAGCTATAATGTCATATACCTAAGTGGTCTCAGAAAAAGTAAAAATGTGTAACTTTTCCCTGAATCCAAGAATGGTGTCAAATTTGAATATTAAACAAATCTTTACCTCTGCTGAGTATCTGAGTCTGAGGGATAGGACACATGGTGCTAAAATGAAAAAAAAAATGCATATTTAAAATCTCTAGAGCACAGCTGGATGATGAATATTTCACTTCTGCCAAATTCTGTAGCTAATGTGATGCTTTCATACAACATGTCATGCTAATTACTTTTTTTAACTATGTCATTGTACCATGATGTGTATTCTGAGTGTACATGCAGCTGCTTTTAATGTCTATTTTTTATATAATTACTCCACTGTGTTAAATTAAATAGATTGATTGAATTCTTCTCATGCATCATTTAAAGAGATAATTAATGGGAGTGCATCTTCACCCACTTGACCTTGTCTGGAAATAAATGATTAGAATAAATGCTGCAAAAGTGCTGTACCTCTCAAGGTGAATGCAACTAAATGTTAACTAAAATAATTTAATGTGAATTTTGGAAACTAAAAAAAAAATACTAAAATAGAAAAATCTCCACCAGTTAATTAGTAAAGTCAGACTGGAGTGTATCTGTTTGTAACCATTATGCCTTGGTGTGGAAAACGTTTTTTTGTCCTTATAATTAAGTTTATGTATGACTATAACCATTTTTTTCTGTTATTTGTGATTCTAAGTATGTATACCTTTGTTGAAAGTTATAAACCCAAATAAGTTAACTTGGGGCATTAACATAGAAATAAGTAATAAAGAAACAAATCCATCAATTTTTCTTCTCTCATAATAAAAAAAATATAAGTTTATTAAATGTGAAGACAATTGGTTATATAAATAGATTAACAAGGTGTGACTATTTACCCTGGCCCTAAAAACCAGCAGTGTTTCCAGTGCATGTGCACAATAAACAAAATGCTTCACCACAGCCTGCTAAGATGGTGCTGAAGAACAAAACAAACAGCAACCAAACTTGAACGTCAGGAAGCCAGCAGCTAAAGTATGATGCTCAGCCATCACACTGTTCAGAAAAGGCTAGTTATTGCACAGACCAAATTAAACCCACTGACTCATCAACCGATTTAAAGGTGCTATGAGGAGAATCTATTTCCGGCAACATAAAGACTCTACTACCCATGAGCACGCGTAGCGACTGTCGTAAAGACGTGACCCAAGCCAAAGCGTGTTTGTTGTGATGCTAATGAATGCAGCTCGGACCTTCCTCAGAACTCTGCATTGCTTTACAACTTCTTTTTTCATCAACTTACAGGATGCAAAGCAACGAGGTAATGAATCTCTTTCTAGTTACATAGCGGTAGTTTTTGATGTGTGACAACAAGCAATTTTTGGAAAACTTAGTATTGTAGTTTTGTAGCCGGCTATATATCTCTACTTACAGCCCGGTGCTCTAAGATGTGTCTGAATAATATAAATTTGCTCTAGTTTTAATTGTCTTGTTCCTGAAGTTGAGTATCCAGGTCAGTCCAGCCCTGTCCGACCCGACCATGAAGCTAAGGAATAGCATTTATAGATAACCTATTTTGATGCTATAAAACTCATCTTAAAGTGTGTATTTCCATCAGGCATATATCTAAAAGTGAGACTTTTTTTAAATTACTTAGAAACTCCTCCAAGCATCTTTAAGCTGATGACAAGAATAAATAGGATGCCTCAGTCTACGGTTATAGCAACTAAGATTATGGCCACTTATTGTAAACCGTTTTGTCCACATTTGAAGAGAAGAGTTGGATGAAACCAGAGTTGGTGGGTAATCTCTTGGCAAACTGGCCTCTTTAAAGCACAGACAGAGCTGCTCTCTAAAAAGATGTCTTGACAGAACATGAGTGGTAAAGGGCAACAGGCTGACAGGTCTTCTAAACGCTGCTCTGTGTCATTGAGTCTTCTGTGGGATCCCCTGGCAGAAGCTACTCCTGGGTGAGAGCTGGATGTTTCTGTCTTTTGAGAATTAGGCCCTGTCTACACTGAGACAAAAATATATATATGTTTTTTCTCTTTAGGGACAGCATCGTTTCAGTTAATGTGTCTCTGTGAACACTTAAACACTTAAGTTGCTGTAGTACAACCAGAGGAGACATGGGCTGCATCTCAAAGCTCAAAAGTTTCATCCTTGCTGACAAGGTAACTTGCATTGTTCACTTGCGTCTTAGTCCCGCCCACCAGAGATGCATGCCAAAGATGTGAGGAAATGAAGAGAGGAGATAGGAAACGAGGAGAAATGAGATGTCCTCTCCTCTGAAGCGTCACATGAAGCGACGTCTTTTAGTGATGATGGCTGGATATGCCGATCCGAGCGCATGGGAGAAACTGAATTAAGGAAAATAATGTAAACTCCAGGGAGCTCGACCATGGTAAATTCATATTTACTTTTACATCGATTTAACATGAACATGTACATGAATGAAAAAGAAAACTGTCACATCTTCCCAGGCCCAGAATGATAGTTTTTAATTGTTATATTGCAGCCACTTTGTGTTCATAAATAATGTGTTTATTCTGCACTTAAAACCCCCTCTCTGCGCATAAAGACCTGAGACAACAATGTACAATTCACTACTTTCTCTTCTTATTTTAGCTTGGTTGGATCACAAACGTCATAACATGCTTTTCGTTAATGTGTATTATAATCTACCTGACTATACACTGTAAAAAATATATATATATATAACAGTATTTTACTTTTTATTTTACAGTTTTTTTGCTGTATTTCCAAAATGCCAATTAATTCACAAAAATAAACTGTGATTTTACATGTCAAATGTAACATAACAGGAAATTTCTGTAACTGTGAAAAAACACAATATTTCTGTTCTTTTTAACAAAAAAAAAACATTCGAAATACGAATATTTATTGTTAAAATACATTAACAAATGGATTGTAATTTCATAAACATTTTTCTGTTATTTAAGGGAATAAACTGTAAAATTCAACTTTACAACTCTAAAAAAAACCTTTTTCTATAAAATAATGTCTTTAAGGGGTGCTGGTTTCGCGGAGTGGTTAGCAACCAGGCACCCCATGTACTTGCTTCTGCCGGTCCAGGTTCAAATCCCGCCTGTGACCAGTTTGCAGAGTGTCTTCCCCTACTCTCTCACCCCCTTTCACAAGCCTATCCATACTGTCTCTCTCCTATCAATAAAGACACAAAATGCCCAAAACATACATAAAAAAAAAATAATAATGTCATTAAAACCAACTATTAGCAGCGCATTCCTGTAAATTTCAGCATAATTCTTCGTATTACAATGTCGATTTACCATCTTTATGGGTAATTTAATTGTTTTTTAACGTTAAATGTTTGTAATTAAACGTTAAAGAACCTTAAATTAAGGCAAAATCTTGTTAAAATTACAACTACAAATTGTATTTTAATTACGGAAAGAAACTGTATTTTTATGAGAAAGGAATTTTCTGTTATTTCACGGTATTTTTTGGCACCCCAGCTGCCGGAAAATTACCGTTTTTTATGATTTTTTCTTTTACAGTGTAGAGTCTATTGAGGGCTGATATGTGTCAATGAGTATCTCTGTCACATACTGACTTTTTTAATTTATTATTGTCCATGTTTGCTGTTTGTAAATGTTTGTATGGTCTGGGTAGACTACAAAAACTGAATTGCCCTTTGGGAAAAATAAAGTTGTCTAATCTAATCTTATCTAAAATGTGTTTTCCTGAACAGACCTGTCTACTGTAGCAGTCTTACAGTTACAGACACAAACACAAACAACACAAATAAATCAGGACAGAAAACAGAT